>CM070538.1:36633649-37971149 GCA_036346415.1 Raddia guianensis
CATGAAGGATCCAGCAGAATTCCTGAACCCGAAGGGAGATCCGAGCGGAGATGTGGAGACTTCCCCAGATTGGATCTCATCCGAGTCCATGGAGGCGTTGGTGCCAAGTCTTTTTCTACCGGCTCCGAAAGATGCGGGATGGAATTGCTGGCTCATTGATTTGGCGAGAGTAGCCGAAGAATTCACTAGTCTGAATAGTGGTAAGCATGGCAAAACACAAGTACTGTCGGTATAATAAATACCGGGGTATGAAGAGTCCTGGAGAAGACCGGGCGAGGGCCCCACACGCCGCGGGCCACTGTGCCTCCCCAGGCATGGGCGTTCTCCCTCGTGAGCCGGGCGAGGGCCCCACACGCCAGCGGGCGATCGCCCCCGCAGGGCGTGCGTCCTCGAAATACGGGCGAGGGCCCCACACGCCGCAGCGACCGGCTCCGCCAGGACGATCGTTCCTCGTAGCGCCGGGCGAGGGCCCCACACGTCAAAGCGGGCGACCGGGTTTCGCTGCGGGGGCGCGTTTCGAGCGCGGGCGGACCCCACACGCCGCGGGCGCCTGTGCCCCAACAGGCGGGCGAAGCTCTCAGAAAGCGCGCGCCCTTCGCCGTGGGGCCGCGGCGAAGCGCCCCGAAGGAGTCTTCGGGCAAAGGCTCTCGCCGTTAAGGACGGGCGATTCAATGCGCACATTACGCGCGGATAGATAGATGAAGAGATGATTACCGCCATGTGACCTTCGAGGTCTGATCAACTGCCACCGTATGCGCCGCGAATTGATCGCGAGAGAGAGTTTGCTCATCTGCTTAGCCGCCCGGTCGGCGAGGCAGCCTGGCCTCATTCCGCACTTTCACCGCTTGTTCACGCTGGTCGAAGCCACTTACGGCATCGCAGGCGGCGCTTATACGGCGCAAAGAGCGCGACGCTGCTTCTCCCGCCCCGCCCTTACGCCTTTATCAAGTACCGAGAGTATCAGATCGCTTACCCCCCGGCTCTCCCCGCCAGCCGAGGCTTGTATAAAAGGAAGAGAGAGAAGGAGGGGTTCAAACATTTCGTAATCATATTCCACACAACCACAACACTAAAAAAGAGCTAAGGCTCGGCAGAGTAGGATTGTTACCCGCGAGGGGTCCGAACTCGTAAACTCGCGTCGCCGCTTCTTGCCGCGTTTCACGCCGAATCGAACCGAGCTTGAGCTGATCGCTAGCAAGATAGAAATCTAATAGGGGTGTGATCCGCATGGTTGAGCGGAGAGCACGCCGTCGCTGGTAGCGCCGCCGTAGGGGCACGCTAGGATCAGTTCGAGTTCTTCGACCTCTCTTCAGGCGGTGATGGCGGATGAGCAGTCCGCGATGGACCTCGAAGCGGCCGCTAGAGCTGCCACCCACGGCCGGGCCATGGCGATGGATGAATGGATCACGGGATGGAAGGTCCGCCGAGGGTTGGCGCCTTATGAGAGCAGCCGTCGTCGACTGTGTCACTAAGCTGGGGTCACCGCCGGCAATGAATTGGTACGAGGGGACGCTAATCAAGAACCAAACCAGATGGGTAACACAAGACAGGGTTATACAGGTTCAGGCCCTCAACGGAGGTAATACCCTACTTCCTGTGCTCTGGGATTATGATTGATCAATATGCAGGATGCAAGATGATCAAGGTTATTGTGTATGCTTGATGATGATGCCGAAGATCTCTCTCACGGCCTCTATCCCCTCCCTTTATATAGTGTAGGGGGATAGGATTACAGAGCGTCGCGGGGTATATGGCAATTGTTTCTGTTATGATGTTACATGGTATGCATGCATTGATCTGCTATTTACATGGGGATATACCATATTCTCGGGTCCTCTCTTGCGGCGCAAGGCGCGTGCAGCCCGAGCGATCTTCAACCCTAATCGGCCGACTTGTATTGCCCCCATCTGTTCCCTTATGGGCCTTCTAGAGGATACCCGGGGCCCATGTAGTCCATAGTAGCCCCCGAGTGCTTTACGATCAAGTCAGATGCTTAGCCGACTAGTTTCGCCTATATCTCCTGTAATCTGAAAAGAGATTGTAAAGAACTCAAGAAATCTTAAGTTTTTATGTTGAAGCAACGCTTGGATCAGCAATACTGAACTCCAGCTTACTCGGCCCATTAGGCACATCACCTCAACAGAAGGGTTCGGCTCCTGGGCACCCACTCTTGCTATACAAGGGCGGCTACTGACCCAACATGGGGTATGCCTTAAGCCACGCCGTTACAACTTCTGTCTTGCAGCATGCTGTAATCTTAGCGTTTCAAAGTGTCAGCATCAGGCGCCCGGCCTTAACTTGTAAGAGCCAGCGCTTGGCCCAACATGGGCCGCACCTTTCAGCCGGGTGGTACCTGTCCCAACCAGGGGAGGGATCAGCTTATGCCCCTTAGGGCGTACCGATTGGATACGACTTTGCCGAGAGGTATTTGTATCCAGGTAGCGGTATACAACTGGCGACCTTATAAAGGCATACCTCAAGAAGTTGAATCCAGATTTCACCAACACCCAACCTCGAACGTGCGAAGTTAGCTAGTGACCCAACGTGGGGTGTGCCGTGAAACGTTTTAAACTTTGGCGCTGCCGGTGATATGCCCTCCAGGGTGCACCGAGGCCGAATTAGGCTCGATTTTAACACATTGCCACCGTTAGCGGCGTGTTAAGAAAGCCTGTTAAGGGGGTCGCCCTTTGCAGTTTTAGCCCAAGCCCAATTAGGGGGAAGGCGAAGCGTTTTCGCGCCCTTTTCTCACATAGCCGGAGCGATACGTGCTTCCATCGGAAACCGTACTCGTCCCCACTTCCGTCCCATCGTCATGATGGTTTCATTGTCTTCAAAACGGATTACCAGGCGCGTCCCTTGAACTTCTTCCGTGTATAAAAGAAATCCCAGGGGCTGAGTACTACTTCACCTTCGGCTTTTGAGTTCTTGAGTTTTCTCGGCGACATCCAGAAATCTCTTCATCTCCAATCAATCAGAAGATCAGAAGAAAATCATGGACCCGTGGGAAGCTGCCGTCGCTGGGTTCCGTTTCAGGCCGCCGCTAAGGTCAGTTAAGGTTTCTACCGCAACAAAGCATGGAGGAGTACACGGAAAATATGGCCCAAGAAGCCATTAGGGTCCTGGTCAGCGGTCATCCACGACTTTATGTCGTCCGCACTCCCCTGAAGGACGCCCTTGTCTCCTCCATTCTCAACGTGAGTTGGTCGTCAGAGTGATGCATCTTTTATCTGTATCCCCGCGAGCCAGCGACGAGCCCTAGCTCGATGTGCTGAGCCGTGGAAAATATGTAGTCGGGCCTAAGAGCCCTTTTAAATGAACATCTCTTCGGGGAATCCGATATTTCTCGCTTTGAGCTTGAATCTTGCAATGCCGCTTCTTCTCGATTTTGATCTCGAATCCGCGATACCGCTTCATCCGAGTAGTTGAGCTCATCCGCTCCTAGACAGGCGGTTGGCGCGTGATGCAGGCCTCTCGGGGGAACCACTGCCACTGAAAGTGATTATCGCCCCTCAAGGAAAGGTCGATCCAAGCGCCAGACTAAGGCCCCACTGCACGCGAAACTCTGCCCGTTGCTTATAAGTTAGGAATAGGGGAACGAAATTAGTTCACCTTGCTCACTTTTCGCGCTAGTCCGTTAGCTTCTTCAACAAGCTCCGCCGCTATGGTTCTTTTCCGCCGTCGCCTCGGCCGCCACCCGTCTCCAATCGCGATGGCTCCACCATCCCCCACCACCGCTGAGGCAGAGAAGAAGTGGATGAAGCCTACCACGACTGAGCGAAGGCTACAGAAGCTGGTCTCCCTCGGCGTGCTCCCATCGGAAGGGTTCAGATCTGGCGCCGGCCGCAGCGATCTCGCCCACCCTCGCCAGGACGAGGTAGTGGTCTTCGAGTCTTTCTTCCTCCGCGGCTTCAGCCTTCCTTGCTCCTCCTTCTTCCGGGGTTTGCTTCATTTCTATGGGATCGAGGTCTCGCATTTGAACCCCAACTCCATCTTTCATATCGCGATCTTTGTTCACGCCTCATGAGGCCTATTTGGGGATCGCTCCCCATTTCGACCTTTTCCAATTCCTTTTTCTCCTCAAACCCTACCCTAACAAGGACAATCCCAAGGCCGCAGGCGGCGCGGGATTCCAACTGCGGGAAGGGGTTAAAAAGTTTTACTTCGACCTTCGCCTGAAAACCTCCAACAAGGGCTGGCACTCAGAGTGGTTCTATCAGGCTAACCGTCCTCCGCCCTTCCTTCCTTCTCCGCGAAAGTGCCCCACACCGTCCCTCCTGGTCTTCTCTCTCCGCCGATGACGGGGGAAGCCAAGTGAAGGAACTTCTTGTTCTTCTCTGCAGAGCCAAGTCTGCTGGGTTGACCGGTGTGGGGGTAGTGTGGAACTATACCCAACATCGTATCCAGCCCATCAAGGAGAGGGTCCATCTCGCCTTTGAGTACTTGGGGCCCCAAGATGCCACTCGGGAAACCAATGAGAACCTTACGCAGAAGGAGATCATCAGTTGAGTGGCTGAGCTTTTTGCTCCGGGCTCAGAAATAACTCCTGCGGAATGCCCGGCTTCATACCATTTGGGATTCTTGCCACCAGCGGTAAGGAAGAGATCCTCCTCAACTCAACCGTGGTTTGTCGATGTAGAGTCAGAATTAATGTGATTTAATATGTCGCAGGGGCGTGAGGCCTTCTTCTCCACTCCCCCGGTCCCGGAGGCTCAACTCCCCAAGGAGGCACCTCGCAAGCGTCCTGCTGAAGGCTCGACGAGTGCTCCTCCGGCCAAAAAAGGCAGGGGGTCGCTCCAGGGGACTCGGACGAAGACGACGAAGAGGATGACACCGTCCCGCTTCTTTTCCGCCGCCGTCGCCCAGCGGCGAAGTCGCCACCCGCTCAAGCCGCGCAGCCACAAAGCCCTCCGCCACACCAGTCTGCCGACCCAACGGCCGCGTCTGGGGCGAAGAAACCTCCCGGCTCGGGCCCGAGTGGTTCGGGTATGAAATTCAAGATGAAATACATTCCGTCGCATAGGTATTCCTTCACAATGCAACAACTTCGTGATTTGTAGAGATATGTATCTTGAAAGATCCTCAAATGCTTGCAGGAAACCAATGAAGGATGATGAGCCACCAAGCTCCAAGGACTCGGCTCAGCCCACCGCGCCTCGCCAGGACTCTGGCCCATCTGCCACGAGCCGCCAACCTCGTCCAAGGGGGAATCCAGCTCGGCCCAGAGAGCTTAGAGCCAGAGATTGAGGAGATTCCTCGCCCTTCCGCCAAAGCACACACTCCACCCTTCCGATTGAAATGGCGGAAGGAGATGGAGGGCTACGAGGTCGACGACGGGTAGGAAGCCGAATAGTGGGAGGCGCTGGACCAAGTAACCGCCATTCAAGCCGAGATATACAAAGTAAGCTTCTTTTTCTCGCCATGGATCCTTATCCCGCACGAGGGCATCCCACTAACCTTCCCCCCTTCTCCACGTAGCGCATGAAGGAGAGGTCGAGGCAGAAGACCCGATGCATGGAGAGAACGGTGGGCGAGCTGAAAACGCGCGACGAGTTTGACAACGCGCTGTATGCCACCAAACGGCAATATCGTGGCCGGATCGAAGAACTCCACCACGAAGTCACCGAGCTTCGATTTCGCCGTGTGGAAGAGTCCAACATAAACAGAGGTATAGACCCTAATTCATGCTAAATCTCTGAGAAGGATGTTTCGTATGTAATGATATTCAATGGTTGCCGTCGAGTGTGGCTTTGGAGGCGAGGCAGAAGGCACTAGAGGAGGAAGTCCGCCGAGCCAACGCTCGAGCCAAGGGGTCGGCTAAAGAGCTGGAAGGTAACTTTCCCGACTGGCTCTCCCTGGCTTAACCTCATTGAAACCCGATCGATACGCTCGACCCGGTGGTCGCTACAGAGAAGCCGCCACAACCACAACGGAATTGCTCCAATACTTGAATGCCTTTATCCGACGAGGAGCCGCGAACGATCCTCGACCTCCTAGTGGCCCATCTCGACGCCCTTCCTGAGCGGATCAAGGTCTTCACCCGGGAGGCCGCAATAACATGCACCGCCAAGGCCTCGCCATCGCTAAGTCAAACTTCCCACGCCTAGATTGCGGCCGTTATGATGGGTTTGCTTGTTCTGAGGAGGAGGCCGTAGCTCTGTAGAGGAAGTTCATCCGATCGCTGTCCAAATAGTTGATCAATTGGACTTGTAATTATGCCTCGTAATAGAAACTTTTGGTGATCCCAATCTGGGTGATCCGACTTATCCAAATAATACGTGTTATCCTTTTTCATGAAACGATCCGCCGACCGGTCCAAATTTCCGAAAGTGCCGTGAAGTAGCACTTGGCTTTCTTCCCACGCAATGCTAAGTAGCTAAACATTGTCGCTAGGATTTAAAAGCGCCATTACTCAAGAATTTTCGTACTACTCGAATGCGATCAACACATGTAGAGAGAAAACAACTTTATTGAAGAGATAGGGTGCGGTTGACTCAAGACACTATTTAGTGTAGCCCCGACTTACTGCCTTGGTCGCATGTACCAAGTAGCAAGTCAAAAGAAGGGAAACTAATTACACAAATGCTCGCTTGGATACAAGAACTAAGGAAAAACGACGAGTCGCCGATGTTCCGTGTGTTGGGCACTTCAGATCCATCTTCACGCTAGTAGCCGATAAGCCCCCAAGGGTCACCTCAGCGATCGCATAGGGGCCTTTCCAAAGTGGGGAGAGTTTATGCTCGTGCTTCTGATTCCTTCGGAGGACCAGATCTTCCTTGGAGAATGCACGGCCCCATACATTGCGCTGATGGTAGCGACGCAAGCCCTGTTGGTACTTTGCCGACTGGATCAATGCTGCTTCCCTAGCTTCCTCGAGCCGATCGAGGTCTTCACACCTTGCTTCATCCGACTGATTATCGTCGTAACCGACAACCCGAGGAGACCGAAACTTCAATTCAGTCCGGAGGACCGCTTGAGCCGTAAACTAGGAAAAGGGTGTCGCCAAATGGCTCGGCTTGGGGTTGTTCTCGAGCCCCGTGAGCACGAGGGCAACTCCTTAACCCAGTAGCTATGCGTCACGGCTTCGAGCCATCGAAAATTCGGGCTTTGAGCCCTTGTAGCACCAATCGGTTAGGCTGCTCAACCTATCCGTTGCTCCTTGGGTGGGCCACCGGCGCGTAGCAGATTTTGATGCCCTGCCCCAATCTTGAAACTTGCTGCTTTTGAACTGAACGCCATTGTCGGTAATGATGCGATTGGCACGCCAAAACGCACAACGATGTCCGGAAGAACTCGCGTGTTTTGGTCGCGTGATGACAAAGAACCGCTTGGCTTCAATCCACTTGGTAAACTTGTCAATGGCGCATTTAAGAGATGAGTGAATCCATGCGCCGCTTGAGGGGCCCACCATGTCCGATTCCGACGGCGAAGGGCCAAGAGATCGAATCGCTCAGAGATCTTGCGTTGGCATGTGAATCGCCACGAAAAATCGACACCCATCACATCTGCGTACTATATTTTCCGTGATTCAGGACCGCGGTTGGCGAAAAATCCTCGCCGATAGGCCTTGCCCACTGTGGTGTTTGCTGCCGCGTGATGCCCGTGACTTCGAATGGATTTCACCGAGTAGCTGCCTTCTTGCTCGTGATATGCAACGCCTTAGTACCCTTGAACGCGCTTCAAAAAGCTTGTCCCGACTACCTTATAGCTTTTGCTTCGGCGTGTGATGCACTCGGCTAGGCTTCGATCCTCAGGCAGCTCATCACGAAGGAGATAATCTAAGTACCCGCTGCCCCGCATCGACCTCATCGTCGACTCCACGGCAGGGTGTGAGCAGCTGCGCTTTCTGGATGCGTACTCCGGGTACCACCAGATTAGCATGGCAGAAGAAGATGAAGACAAGACAGCCTTTGTGACGCCCATGGGCGTCTACTGCTACACGAGGATGGCGTTTGGATTGAAGAATGCAGGCCCAACCTACCAGAGGGCCATGCACATTGCTCACCGCCCCCAAATAGGACGGAACTTGGAGGTGTACGTCGACGACCTGGTGGTGAAGTCCAAGAAGACGGAGGAGTTGATCGGCGACCTGGAAGAAACCTTCACCAACCTGAGGAAGTACTGCATTAAGCTCAACCCTGAGAAGTGTGTGTTCGCCGTTCCGTCGGGCAAGCTGCTGGGTTTCCTTGTCTCCCAGAGGGGGATTGAGGCGAACCCTGACAAGATCGTGGCAATTGAGAACATGAAGCCCCCGACGCGACTTCGGCAGATGCAATGCTTGGTGGGCTGCCTGACTTCCCTGGGCCGCTTTATAGCTCGCCTGGGGGATAAAAGTCTCCCTCTACTCAGGCTCCTCAAGAAGACCAACCAATTCGAATGGACCACGGAGGCGCAGGAGGCATTCGACGGGCTCAAGAAGTATCTCACTTCTTCGCCTGCGGTTGGTCGCCGGACCCGGGCGAGCAGCCGATCCTTTATGTCGCGCTAACCCCGGTGGTCAGCCATGTCTTTGGTGGCGAAAGAAAAGGGGTTCAGCGCCCATCTACTACATCAAGAAAGTCCTCCACGACGTCGAAACAAGGTATTCACAACACGAGAAGATGCTTTACGCCCGGCCGACGGCGCCCGGAGGTCAAAGGCCACTACTTCAGTGGCAGAAATCACAGTGTTGACTAAGTACCCCTTGCGGAAGATCCTCTTCAACCGCAAGGCGACGGGCCGCATCGCCAAGTGAGCCATGGAGCTGGTAGAGTTCAACCTCAAGTTCGCTCCCCGAACGGCCATCAAAGGGCAAGCTCGCGGAGTTCGCTGGCCGAGTGGACTCGGCGGACGAGGTTGAAGGCACCCAGCACCCTCGCCGTGGACTCTCTTCTTCGACGGCTCGTTCCGGCTGGAGGGGGCTGGGGCTGGTGTCGTCCTGGTGTCTCCCACCGGCGAATCGTCCGGCACCTGGTGGTGCTGGAGTTCCGCGCTACCAACAATGTCGCGAGTACGAGGGCTACTCGCCGCTCGTGGTGGCCGACCACAGGGCATCCGCGGTTGCAAGTAAAGGCGACTCTCTCTGGTCATCAACCCAGCGAGGAAGGAATTCACTGTTAGGATCCCGCCATGGCGGCCTACCTGGCGGAGGTGCGCCGGTTGGAGCGGCATTTCGAGGGTTTGGGCTTCGCGCACATCCCTCGCCGCGACAACTATATGGCGGATGAGTTATCCCAGATTGCCTCGTCGAGGGCACCTGTTACGGCTAGGGTTTTTGAAGAAAGACTCACGCGGCCGTCCGTCGCAGCCCCCAATCCCGGCGGGGACGACATTTTTCCTGGCGCAGCTCCCACATCTGGAGAAGACGTCACCATTCCAAGAACCGCTCCTACCGGAGGAAGGAGGCGTAAGAATCGCCGAGGCGGTTGAGGCGAAATGCCGTGCCGAGCAGAGTACGCCGGTGACAATGCTAACGCTGCCACTTTCGCCCGTGAAGGTCGATTGGATGGACCCTATCCTAGCCTACCGCGGGACGGAGTGATCCCCGGCGATGGCGACGCTGGCCGAGAAGATAGATAGCGCAAGGCCAAGCGCCACGCCTCGTAGGTGGGGACCAGACGCTGTGGCGCAAACGGAGTTCTATCAAGCGCGCCACTTTCGAAGCGAGTGAGATCCTCTCTGAGATCCATGGAGGCATGTGCGGGAGCCATTTAGGGAGCTGGGCGTTGGTTGGAAAGGTCTTCCGCCACGGTTTCTACTCGCCTACTACCCTCCAGGATGCCTTCGAGCCGATGAGGAGCCGCGGCGTGCTAGTTTCATGCTAAGCGATCCACCGACCGCCCAGCGCCGCAAACCATTCCGCTCTCTCGCCGTTCGCGTCCGGGGCCGACATCCTGGCCCATTCCTGGGCGACGGAGACTACACATCTGTTAAATCGCCGCCGACAAGTTCACCAAGTGGGTTGAGGCCTCGCCGCCCCGCGATCACGCCCGCCGTAGCCACAAAGTTCATGAAAAGCATCTTCGTCCGGTTCGTCGCCGCCAGCAGAATCATCACCGGACAAAGGCGCCGCCTCAAAAGTGCCGATTTCCAAGATTGGTGCGAAGAGTTGGGCACTAAGTGTGCCGCCCCGCCGCACATCCGAAGAGCAATGGGCAAGTGGGTGGGCAAACGCGAAGTACTCAAAGGACTCAAGACAAGGGCGTCGACCGCCTGGTGAAGCGCGGGCAAGCGCCGGGCGGAAGAAGTTCCCATCAGGTTGTGGGCGCTGCAGACAACTTCCCATCAGAGCCACCGGCGAGACCCCTTTCTTCCGATGTATGGCTCAAGCGGTGCTCCCATCGAGCTCACCTTTGGGTCCCCAAGGGTGGCGGCGTTCAGGGAAGACGGAGACCCTAACCGGAGTCGGATGAAGTAAATCTCCTGGAGGAGATCAGAGATAGGGCGGCGATCCGAGCCGCCAGATATCAGCAGGCTCTGCGCCGTTATCAAGCAAGGCGGTGTGTGAGAGAACATGGCATGGCGACCCTGCTCTCAATGCAGAGTTCAGCAGCAGTGAGCAGAATAAGCTGCCTCCCGTGGGAGGCCCCTTCAAGGTGGTCTCGATCTCCGCCTAGGCTCGGCCAAAGCTCGTGATTCGAGGATGGTCGCGAATTGACGAACACTTGGAACGTCGAGCAGCTGAGGAAGTTCTACCCATAGGTAGCTATTTCGGGAGCTTTTTGGGCTTTCTTTTGGAGCCGAGCGGCGAGGTTTTCCTCCGCTGCGGTGTACAAAGCCATCTGCAAAATAAAGATAAGTTCTGTCTCTCTGTGGGCATCTGTTCTTTTTCGCCTCAAAAAGTCTGTTAGAAAACATTCTGTTGAAAGTTGGTTGCGAGAAAGTACTTAAAGCTGATGGCCCCTTAGTTGCAAAAGCAAACGCTTAAGCTTGCGGCTGGGCGAGGCGAGGCGGACGGAAGGCGGGTTCTAGCCTGGTGTGTCGCCGGTCTGGCACCGCGCTAACGTACTTGCACCAAAGCGTCTAGACCACTTTCGGAAGCTGAGTTCTCGCCACGCAATGTTTAAGGTCGGTTTGCCGAGAGGCCATAAGGGTTGAAGTAACCAGATGCCTAAGGCAAAAGCGCTCACTTGCAGTAGAACGTTCTGTCAAAAGCTTTTGGCGGTCGGGTGCCTCGGTTCTTCTTTTCGCAAGTGAGAATTTGCGTGAAGTTTAATCAAGACTCATGGCAGAAAAGCAAAAGTTTGCATTGATGTTTCGCATACAAGACTTAAACAAACAAGGGAGTTCAGCTACTCGTCGCCATCGTCTTCACGGAGCAGCGCAATACCATCAAGCAAGCCCCAAGAAGAGGGAGCTGGCGCGACGGCAAAAGTGCTTGGCATAAGAGGAACCCGCGCAGAGGCGCCGATTTGAAGAGTCGCTCGCTGGCTCGCCAAGCGGCGAGCGGGCGGCGTTCAGCAGCAGGCCTCACCGGAGGGGGCCAAAGGAGGCGGCTCGGGACTTGAAGGGTGGAGCCTTTTTGGGCTCACCTCTCCCTTCTCCTCCTCGTCGTCTTGGGAAAGGATGAGGTGGCGTTTCCCGAGAGCGCGGTCGGAGTCGGCCGGCACGGCGGGCGCGATGGCCGCCGGAGGAGCGGCGGCCACAGGAGTTTCGGCGATCGTCGGCGAAGGATCACGGATTTGCAGGGGTCCCCGGGCCACTTGGACCGCGGGACCAGAAACCTCCATGGGAGGCAGCGCACGCAAGTACAGGTTGCGCTCCCATGGATCCCAGTCGCAGAGGGGGCGGATGCTCGCAGGCAGAGAAATGTCGCGGTGGCGCGACGAGAGTACCGCCACCACCGCCGAGCACATCCTCCGCACATTCCTCGCGCCGACGACACAAAAAGAAGAAGCCGTAAGTTGGCAAGTGACCAAAAAGAGGAAAGGACGTTCCGCGGAGTTAGAAGACCCGAAAGAATGAAAGAACACTCACCTCCGGGGGCAACACGGATTCTATCGTTGTCGCCATAATACTGTCAGGCGGGGCGCGCCCTCATGCGAAGCGGACAGAGGCGGCGCCGCAAAAAGTCCACCGCCACATGGGTTCCGGTGAGCCCGTTGCGGCGGAGCTCAGCAATGCGCGCCAGCATCGCCTCCATTTCCGCTGAGTCGTCGGGCGAGACCCCACCGGCAAGGGATTCTCGCAGACCCTCGGGAAGGCAAGATCATCGCAGCCCACCGAATCCTCCACGCATGACCACCGCCGGTGCAGCCTTCCAGCTGGACTTGAGCGCGACCGGATGAAGGCGGCAAGCCAAGCGTAAAGTAGCACTTCCAATAGCCCGCCGCGCGAGCTCACGTGCAGCGTAAAGAGCCGGCGCCAGAGCGGGAGGCTTGGCGTCACGACGGAATTGGGGGGAAGGTGTGCCGCCTGGATCTCATAGAAGGCAAGCACCCCCAGAAAGAACTCAGAGTATGGCGGGACGAGTCACGCCAGCACCGCCCAGGTGAAGGTGACGATCTCCCCGTCGCGGGGGCTTGGCACCATGGTGCCGGCGCGGAACCGGGCGGAGGATGGTGGCACGAACACTTGGAGCCGCACCACCGTATCCTCGTCGACGGCGGAGGCGGGCAAAGCTGAACCAGATGGCGGCGCGGCCGGAGCGGCGTCCCCGCGGTGACCCTTGCTGCGTTTCGGCGCCATGGGAAGACGGTGGTGGCGGTGGCGAAAAAAGCTCTGTGGCGGCTGCGAAGAAGGCGGATGGCAGTTTGAGGACTTGGCGTGCAAAAGAATTCATCGCAGCGCAGAGAAGAGAAGCTTTTTTAGAAGATGGAAGCGAGTGCGACGGTTTGGATTCCGTCCCCACTCACGCGTGTGGCGCCATTATGCCCCGCGCGTTTCGGTTTCCCGCGAAAAGCGGCGTAGTTCCCCAAGGAAGATCGTGCGCAGGTGGAGAATCAAGCGTACGGCCGCCGCAGGGGGGTGGGCCCCCCACGATTCGTCTCCTATCATGCGAGAAATAACGAGATATCGGCGCGACGGTTCGCGTATCATGGCGGTCCCGGGGGCTACTGTCGGTATAATAAATACCGGGATATGAAGAGTCTTGGAGAAGACCGAGCGAGGGCCCCACACGCCGCGGGCGACTGTGCCGAGCCAGCGGCGAAAGTGTGCCCCTCGAGCGCCGAGCGAGGGCCCCACACGCCGACGGGCGACGGCCCGCTGGCGGCGGGCGTGCCCTCGAGCGCCGGCGAGGGCTCCACATCGCCGCGGGCGGCCGGGCCCAGCGCAGGGCGTGCCCCTCGAGCGCCGGGCGAGGGCCCCACACGTCGGCGGGCGACTGCCCCTCGGCAGGCGGGCGCGTTCGCAGAGCGCCGGGCGAGGGCCCCACACGTCGCGGGCGACAGCCCCCCAGCGCGGGCGTGTTCTCGAGCGCCAAAGTAGGGCCCCACACGCCGCGGGCGATTAGGCCCCATCGTGTGGGCGAAGCCTCGAGCGCGGGCCCCTCTTCGTCGAGTGGGGCCGCGTGGTGGAGCGCCCCAAAGAAGTCTTCGGGCGACGGCTCCCCTGTGTGAAGGATGGGCGATTCAATGCGACATTACGCGCGGATAGACAGATGAAGAGATGATTACCGCCACAGTGACCTCTGCAGGTCTGATCAACTGTCACTGTGGCGCTGCGGAATTGACCGGCAGAGAGAGAGTTTACCCTCATCAAGCTAGCCGCCCGGGTCAGAAGGAGTAAGCTGGGCCCCGTCCGCACTTTCACTGGCGTGTTCACGCGGGTCGGAAGCCACTTGCGGCATCGTGGCGGCGCCATACGGCGCAAGAGCAAAGACGCTGCGTCTCTCCGCCCCGCCCCTTACGCCTTATCGAGTATCTTTGAGAGTATCAGATCGCTTACCCCTCGCCTCCCCGCCAGTTCGAGGCTTGTATAAAAGGGGAAGAGAGAGAAGGGAGGGGGGTTCGAAACATTCTATAATCACATTCCACACAACCACAACACGAAAAAGAGCTAAGGCTCGACAGGAGTAGGACTGTTACCCGCGCGGGGGTCCGAACCTGGGTAAACTCTGCGCGTTGCTCCTTGCCGCGTTCTACGCTCGAATCGAACTGAGCTTGAGCTGATCGGCTAGCAAGATAGAAATCTGATAGGGGTGTGATCCGCAGTGGTTGAGCGGAGAGCACGCCGTCAAGTACATTCTTGAGACAGGATCTCTTTAGGATCAGATAGACGAGGTTGCCAACGCCGTCGGCCACTAAATCCAGGGATCCAAAGTGCAATGCTTCCCCAGCATGAAGATGGAGCCCAGCAACTTTGGTGATGCCATCAAGCTTGACGACGATCTTTACGCTCTCCTACCTAGCACGCCAACTATCTATGGGTGTTTAACATCGAGTTGTCATCTGCATAGATTTGAATGGGGTTGTGCTCTAAATATCAAGCTTGAATGTAACACAAGACAGGGGTTATCCATGTTCAGGCCGTCACGACAGAGGTAATACCCTAATCCTGTGTTCTTGGAATTATGATGGTGGCGATCTGATGATAAAAAACTTATGCATCTATGGCCCTTACCCTCCCTTTATATAGTGCATGGGGTAACATGGTCTTATCTGGTATGTGCTACCAAATTCTGTTTGTCCAGCACGTATACGCACCGGTATTTAAAGATACAAATCTCCTAATCAAACGAAGCTAAACTCTATCCTTGGGACTATCCTTAGCGTCCAAGTTAAATGTAGTCCGAGTGGTTTCCATCTTCTTCCAGTAGACTTGGGTGGCCCCCATTTGTTACCTCATGGGCCTTCTATGAGGATAGCCGAGGCCAATGTAGTCCACATGCCCGTCTCCGAGTAGCAACCAAGGAAGTACCCGGAGCACCCTGAAAGATGATTCAAGCCCCCTCCCCACAGATAGCTCCCGAGGCTCAAGCAGAATACTTTCTGACCACAGCCTTCCCCTTGAGTCTTTAACAATAAGAGAAGGGAATTGACTTGCGCAGCGTAGGCCTACCTGGAATTGGCTTGAGCAGCGTAGGCCTACCGCTTTACCAGGACAAGAAACACTTTGGTCGCATAGAAGGGAGTTCATCTGGGGAAGAAAAACTTTTTACGGAGCAACAAACTCTGTGTCTAACAAGGGTTGCGTGAACTAACTTTTTTATCCCCAAAAGGGCAACAGACTTGCCTTACACATTTTGGGTAATGTCTCTAGGGTTTTATCAATGACAGACTGTTGTAATGGTTAAATTTTTATTAGCCATTGGAATAGTCCACATACGTGATTAGGGATGGCAATGGGTACAAACCCGCTGGGTATCACTATGCCAAACCCATGCCCACGAAGGAAAAATTTATCCACTAAAAAACCCATCCACATGATAGGTACGAGTTTTTTCCCGCGCCCATACCAATGTGGGTTTTGTATACCCACGGGTTACCCACACCTGCAAACATCAACATGACAGCACTTCAATAATCAACACACGTGGCGTGGGCTGCGCAAGTGGCAGGTGGCGGCGCCATGGGCTAGGGGCCTAGGGTGCTGGCAAGTGGCTGGCTGCGACGGCGGCTTCTGCACAAACAGCACAAGTGATAAGAATGTGCAGCGATGGGGGCCTGGTGGGCGGTGGGGTAAGTGGCGGCGACAGTGTCTGGCGATGGGGGTCTTGAGAAATACTGGCATCGGTTGTTCGAGTGAAAATAGGCAAATAGAGTTGGGTGCCTGGGTGGCTACTTGTCAGGGTGGGGAGGGTTAGGGACTTAGGGTTTGATATATAGAAATGGGCTTAAACATGTAGATATTTTTAGTTGGACCTATTTAGTATTTAATATGAATGGCTGGGTTTTTATTACCCATGGGTTTGCCGGTTTGGGTACTACATGACCATACCCATGCCCGCGTACCCGCTAAGTTTGTGTTTTGACCCATTAGCAAACCCGTGGGTAGAGAAATTAGTCCAAACCCGTACCCTATTAGAGCAAAAACTCATCGGGTTGCGGGTAATGGGTACCCATTGCCAACCCTAGACATGATAGACTTGCTTGTGTCGTTAAGCATCTTGACTTCGCTCTTGAGAGCATGATAGGAAACACACTCAACGTTCTAAACCTCAGCTAGTTTACCCTGAAATCTAGCACTCATATCCTGATAAACACTAGCCAACTCCTCATCAATCTCTTCACAACGTTCACAGAAAATGCGAGAAGGAAGTGTTTGTATCAGGAAACGCTACCGGAGGGTCAGCGGGTCCACGGACCGGCAGACGAATTTGTAGTTGGAGTGAGGCCCAACGACAACCCTTCTTAGCAGCCCGGGGCGGTGGCCGAGCTCACGGGGGCTCAGGCCGCGCAGTCTTCCCGGACTACGCCCAGTGCGACTTGGCGATCCAGGTACAGGTCCTCCGCACGGTGAGAAAGAAAGAGGGGGAGAGGAGAAAGGCTAAGGAAGATACAAACTGTGAAGACACAAGCGATTTTACCCTGGTTCAAGCCCCCACCGCCGGGTAACAGCTCTACTCCAGCTCTCATTGATTATATGGTGGAAACAGTACAAAGGCGCCGAGAACGGGCTTGGAGGCACCAATCCCGAGCTTACAAGGGGGTTTCGTACACTGAAGTGACTAAGGACTACGGCTACTGCTAAGGAACCTTCGGACGCGTGTGTTGCCTGGGTTGCTTGTTATCACTCTGGATCGCTTGGCCTCGATTGGGTCCAGGGCCTTTTCTTTTATAGGCGCGGCGGGTTGCCCGGAGCTGATACGACAGGCCCCGTGCCTATCTTTGTTTTGTTCACCTTTAGCAGTGGCGCCCTTGTCTCATTTTGAGGCTCTGTCTTGTCTGTGGCCTCTGAGGAGAAACCGTGCAGTTAGTCTTGGACACGTGTTAAATGCAGGAGTGCCTATACTGGAGAAGCTCGCTTAGGGAGAAAGCACTTCCCTTTATCCCCAATATAGCATTGACTGGACCGAGCCAGCTCCGCGCCACCCGTTGGGGGCGTCACGTAGCGTAACAACCTTTGCCGCCTACCCAAGGGGGCAAACGACAAACCGGGCTGCCCGCACACTTCTCCCCGGGTTGCAGATCCCACGGGGAGGTGCAGTTCTTTCCGATCAAGGCCGGGGAAAGTGTGGTGGGACATGACCGCTGTCGCCACCTACCCAGGGATAGACGGATTGTCAGCGGGCCCCTCCTCCGGGCTAAGAATAGCCCGGGAGGTACGCGACGCCGCTGGGGCGCGGTTGACTTGCGGTTGACTTGGTCAAGCCCGGGGATGAGCCTGGCGGGCTAGACGTTCCTCTCAGTACGGCCAAGGGTGGCCCTTTTAGTCCTCCCGTACACGCGGTGGGCCGGTACGGAATCGGCCCAAGGCCTACCTCGGGGTGGGCCGCTTATCAATCACCAACAGGAAGGCATTGTACAACTCAGATATTTTAGATTGCAAGTTCATGTTTTCTAAACTCAAATAAGTGCAATCTAGTAATTTAGCATCACCAGAGTAGAAGGTACATGTAAAACCATTACTGTGATTAGAGGGTGGGTGAATGGGAGCCTTGAAATTTTTCATTGGATGGTGCTTCTCAAACTTACCAGTATTCCAAAATATAAACACATCGTGACAACTATGTATACCCCAAAAGTGCATGGATAAGACCCATGAAAAGATGAGAGGATTTTCAGTTACAATCCTGGTTATCAAGTGTACAAATAAAAAAGAAACAATTCAAATCATGCTTTAATAAAGCACATCAAGCCAAATCAGTAAAGCCACTTTCAGAAAGTAAAAGCAGATTCTTCAGAATTTGTTCTCACTTGGAGAAGAGAGATGGTGGCTTTCTGTTGATCCAAAAATTGTGGGAATTTTTCTCCCTATTAAACCATGAGTCGTGAAGCACTCCACAGAAAATATCCTCAAGACTCCTTGCACAAAAATCAGGAAAATGCAAACACTACAGCCTGACAGAAATCTCGTTCAGAAAATTTGGGGCTCGGTTTTCACCTCCCTGCACCCAAACTAAGAATTACCATGACTTGAAAAGTTTTGTGTTGATAGATATGTAAGTCACGGAACTTCTCCAAGAGGAATAACGTAAAAATTACCAACATCATAATTTTTAAGTGATTCCACTTGAAAAAGTTCTGTGACTTACATATCTATCAACACAAAACTTTTCAAGTCATGGAGAATCTTGGTTTGGGTGCAGTGAGGTGACAACCAAGCACCAAATTTTCCGGATGATATTTCTTGCAGGCTGAAGTGCTTGAATTTTCCTGATTTTTGTGCAAGTAGTCTTGAGGAGATTTTTGGTGGAGTGCTTCAAGACTCATGGTTTAATTTTTACAGCAACAGAAAGCCACCATCTCTCTGCTCCAAGTAAGAACAAATTCTGAAGCATCAGCTTTTGCTTTTCTGAAAGTGGCTTTAGTGATTTGGCTTGATGTGCTGAGCTTGGGCTTTGTAATAGTTTTGATCGGACGTGGTCCGGTGAAATTTGTTAAGCTGACACGTGGTGTTAAGGCTTGCTAATTGTGGTGTCACAAATGTATTATGATGTTGGTAATTTTGTGATGGACTAATTTTGCAGGTAAGGTAAGGTGTGTTGGTTTCGTGTGTGTTCACCTTAGTGAGGCAGGTATCGGTGGGTACGTGGCTGACGTTTCACGGAGACAGCTGGAGGCTAGTGCGTGTGGAGGCGTGCAGTTGGCCGGGTTCGATGACTTGGTGGTCACATGAGGTGGTGTACTCGAGAAGCTTAGCCATGGAAAGAAATCCGAGTCAGCTGCCGACTGCGGCATCGGTAACCTGGTGGCGAAGCTAAAGATATAGCTTGATTTCGATATGCACTGATTGAATACTAACATACAGGCCGACCTGAGGTGAGCCGAGTACGTTAACACCCAATCCGGCTGCATAGCACAAGCAATCTCTATTAAAACGAGTGCGAACACGGGTACCGGATATGTGCTTCAGTAACGGCTCCCAAGATCAACTACCGTTACACACATATCCTCATTTAGATCGATAACACAACACATAAGCAAATGATAATAACTTAATATTACAAAAGGTATGGACTGCTGCCCATACAAATAAGTTTAACATAATTCAAAGTGGTTCGCAGCGGAATAGATAATTGTTTCACAAAAGCAGCAGAACATCATGGTTTAAAAGAACAAAAGGCCAGCGTGGTATGCCTCCCAACCCAAGGGGAACAGACTGGAAGTCAGAACTCCACATCGTGCTCACTAGCATCGCTGTTCCCCGCTTGACAGTAGTACTCAAGCATGGGATCATTACCACCAGAAATAATAGCAACTGTGGGTTGAGTGCAGATGGTACTGAACACTAGGAGGTACCTATAGCCTCGTCCATACAATAAAAATATCAAGAGATTGGCTAGCATGACAATTTCAGCATAAAGAGCATTTGCAAGACGTAAATATAAATAGATTAAAAATGGCATTTGCATAAACATGTTAGAAACCTATTGACCAACAGTAATATATACATATCATCATGTGCATCCTCATCATCAATTTCATCGAGATTAAACCATTCGGCAAACCACCACGAGCAACCCTGTGCTCGGAAATATAACTCAGCCAACACCATAACCAACCCATAACCCAAGTCCTAGCACAGATGGGTCAACTCCAACATCCATCCCTAACACGGGGATGCGGCTGTTCGAATAATTCATAACTCTGCAGAGGTGTACGACTTTACCCACACGACACAGCAAGTCATGTCGAAGCCTCTCAATGCACATGCATGCTCATGGGATCACCCAATTAACTTACTGACTGCCCCAATCCATGATTGCAGGAGTTGGGGTTAACGGTTGCAATGGATTTGTCCAAGGCCCATCACACCCAAGAACAGGGACGCACCATGGACGAGCCACCCTGCCGCCCCACCCACAAGAAAATATAAAATTGCACCGTATGGTACCCCATGGTTCATGCATGCGCAGGGAGTTAGCTAAGTGTTCCCATGATGACACGTGTGCTCGTACGTATAGTAACTTGAGTGACGGAACCAAAACTCAGTCCTTAATTGCCCAAAAGGGGCTACATGACCAGGACATCCTCCTGTCATATCCCTATCACCCGTTCAGGCCTAGTATCAATCCAACATACCAAACCATTACCATAAACCATAGATCAATCCATCCGAACCGTGAACGTATCATAACCGAGTAATCCATGTTACCACGTGGACTCTAAGCATTGCTAAGCATACGTGACACAACCATAACTAGTACCCACTTAGGCTATCAAGGAATGGAGATGTCAAACCTATATATCAAACTAACCACTAGTAGGACATAATTATTTCTACCCGTGAAATAACATAGTAGAAACTAGCATGCATCCAGTATAAAACATAAGTAAAGCAATGCAAGTAAATAGAGTTCAACATGATTGAGTCAAATGAGGGGAGTAATAAGTGCCTTGGTGCTGGCCGTCGAGAGGGAGAGCAGCTTGCTCAAGTCCAGGCTCCTCCGGAACGTCGTTTCCTATCGTTTCGGTAACAAGCACATCAAATAAAATCCAAACAAAATGCCAAACACAGAGAAACAAGGTAAAATCACGATATTCAGAAAGATCATGAGCTAATGCAGGTTTTACAAAAAGAATCACCCAATTCTGAGTTCGGATGAGGGAGATATGTTTATGTGAATTTGGGGTGCTAAAGATCACTCGGGATAAACCGGCCAGTTTGTCTGCTGCTCGGTACGAACAGCTTTTAGGGTACAATAACCACTCGGATAAGCTTGGGGTCAACATGAAAGTTGTAGAGAATTTCCTGGCGCACAATTTTCATGTAGACAGCTTCTTCATCCGAGCTACGGTTGATTTTATAGAAATTTTTTAGTGCACTGCTGTTTAGAGAAAGACTGAAACTGGGTGTTTCCCGAATCTAGTGTTGTAGCACTTTGGTTTAAACCAAGAAGTAACCTAAGTAATGGTTCTAGGTGGATAATAAGGGGAAGGGCATGAGTCCTAGTATTCTTACCAAGCAAGGAAAGCCTTGCTTATGGCTGAGCGCTCCAAGAATGAGCAGATCGAGGAGGGTGATGCCGATCTGTCCAAAACTTGGTTCCGCAACTCTTGGGCTTGCCCCTATCTGTTCCTTGCGGTTCCTTCTCCTCCAAAGCTGTGGGTCTGCTCCTAGAACTTCCTTAGTTCATCGGTGAACTCCTCATGGTCATCCCTGAGCTTGCATGTCGGTCGAAATGACAGGCAAGTTGAGACAAGAAAAGGAAACCTTGCTGCTACATCGGTCAGCAAAGTTGCTGAAAAAGAAGCATGAACTCACCCAAAACCTTGTAAACTTGCAAGGGGTTGGATGAACTCGAAACCTAGGAGGTGTAGAAGCTATTCCCTCTCGTCCCAAGCCCTGGATGTGGAGGAAAATGGTGGGGATAAGCAGAAAACGAAATCAGCTTCTTGCTGTTCCAAAACCGAACAGCTGAGAGAAACGTGAGGGGGGTCCATAGCAAACCTTTGTGCATGTGCTTAACATGGAAGGAAAAAGATAGCTGACTTTCTCAGCTTTCTAACGGTATATCATACTCTAGGTGAATATGAGGATTTTGGGGGTGGATTTGAGTTGAAAGTGGAAGCTGAAACTGAAGAATAGCCTCTGTTCTTGCTGCTGTCTTCAGCTGAACGTGGGAGAGGAGTGGAAGGACACAAATGGCTGGAGGAAATGGGTGGAGAGCGGTTTAAATAGAGATGAACTCAGACATTGACAAGTGGAAACATAATATTTCTCAATTCTTCAGCAAACCAACCAAATGTGGAATCAAGGTTTGTCACTTAGTGCAATCCATCGGGTATATTGCATCGTTCTCACGATCCTCCTTATGCCAACACAACCTTCTTTTCGTTGTCAAACCATTGCTTCACACGGAGAATTATAGGAGGAAACCACACAACCTTCCAAGGATCCCCTTTACTCTTCTTTCCTCCTCCATCCCCATCGCCGCTATTATTTCGATGCTTGTATTGATGGGTTCCACAAACGAGGCATTGATCCAACTCTACATACTCCCCTCCAAAACAATATACAATCCTGCTTGCATGCATGTATGTTTTCTATTTCCACTCCCAAAGGACAAATTATCTTCTTTGCTTCGTAGACGCACCTAGGTATCAAGTTTTCCTCCAGTAGAATATCTCTTAGTAGATCCAGCAATGTTTTTAAACTCTTGTCACTCCAACCGTGGTTTGTCTTCAGTTGTAGAAACTTTAGGTCCCCAAATGGCAACATGTACTTCTCCTTACATTTAGGATAAAGGGGTAGTTTCGAATCTCACACAAAACATGTGGACTATATGGGCCCCGGGTATCCTCTAGAAGGCCCATAAGGGAGCAGATAGGGGGCGATCCAAGTCGGACGGTTGAAGATAAGGATCACTCGGGTTACGCGTGGCTAGAGCCGCAGGGAAGTTCCTGAGGATCTAATCTATCTCCATGTAATTAGCAGATCAACACGTGCATTCCATGTAACTGCATACTAGAATCAGTTATCAGGGATCCCGAGATATCCTGTAACTCTATCTCCTCCTACACTATATAAAGGGAGGGGGTAGAGGCCATCTGCATATAGCTCTAATAGGCATCTAAGTCTATAGCGCATAGCATCATCTTGCATCTCGCATCTTGATCCACCATATAATCCCAGAACACAGGAAGTAGGGTATTACCTCCTCCGTTGAGGGCCTGAGCCTGTATAACCCTGTCTTGTGTTACCCATCCGGCTTAGTTCTCGATTAGCGTCCCCCCGTACAAATTCATTACCGGCGGTGACCCTCTAGTTAGTCACCTGTCGACAGTTGGCGCGCCAGGTAGGGGGCAGCGTCGAGATCGTCTCTCAGGTCAGATGGTTTCTCCAAGATCGCCGTACGTCGCCATGAGGCTAGGGGAGTTTCTTCGTTTTGGCACCCTAGACTTCGTCGCCGACGGCAACGGCAATCTTCACCTCTCTCCCCCTCGAGAGGTTCCTTCACGCGAAGGCGCGCGCAGTCAATGTGACCCATTGCCTTTCGGCTTGGAGAACTCAGCAAGCGCCTTCCACGGATTGACCCCCTCGCTGTTCGCCTTCGCACCTCCTCCCGAGGAAGACGAAAAAGGACTCGGCGGGCTCGACCGCTTGGGTGTGAACCATATTTCGCCCAACAACAACAACTCAGTGTCTTCGGCTGGATTCCCCTCCGGACCCGAGAGTTTCGCTGCGGAGTCCGCACGGATCTCATCTGGGATTTGAATGCGAGACAACCAGTCGGCAAGAACGCCCGATCCACTCGGATCAGATTCATCTATGTTCGTGGGTGTCATCAACGGTGGCCAACCCATTGGACAGAGCGAGCAAGTAAGCCTCTCCGCTTCTGACTCCGAATCAGACGGGAGCACCGAAATCCGTAATTATCGAGAGGTTTTCGTCCTAGGAACGGAAGATCACCACTCTACTGCCCCGCTTGAAGAACCGGACGATGGAGCAAACCTAGACCCGCGTCAGGCGGAGAGGCAAGATCGCAGACAACAACCGGCGTCGCGACGCGACGTCCCGTAATGAGCTTCGCCAGGTGAGGCTAAGGGACTAGGAGGTTTACAACACTCCCCAAGCCAACGTCATCGCGTCAAAGACTCTTCTTGAGACTATCGCGTCGCAACATCTGGAGGGCAGCCCGTGTATCTAGGCCCTTGCCCGAGCGACGGCCATGGTAGAGATGGCTGCCATACAGCAAAACGAGGCTATACCGGCTCCGACTGCCTCGGCTCGTAGTCGTTCTACTCGCAATCGGAACCGGGCCCGCGCGTCAGCGGCTGGCGAATCGCACCAGTCACCTGCCCATGATCTACGACAAGACATCGAAGCCAGGCGGCGGGAGCGCAGTAACGGCGATCGGAACTCTCGCGGCCATCGTAGCCGTCGCGACGATGACCAAGCCGAGAGCACTGCCAGTCGGCGTGACCACCGTCAGGAGCAGCGCCAAGGCCCACGGCGGGGGCACCGCAGCAGATCCCCGACGCGGAGGCGGCCACGACCCTTGAAGGGGAATCGGTCCTTCACCCCGGATCTTCGCCGAGTGGTATGGCCGGATGGTTTCAACCTCAAGGGCATTGACAAGTTCGATGGCGAAAGGGACCCAAGAACTGGCTGCAGGTCTACGCCTTGGCAGTCAGCGCGGCAGGAGGTGATCAGAACGTCATGGCAAATTACTTGCCGGTCGCTTTGACCCCAACCGCCCAGACCTGGCTAACGGGACTCCCGGAGAACTCTATCGAGTCTTGGGACGACCTCCAGGAGCAGTTCATCGCCAATTTCCAAGGGACCTACGAAAGGCCCGCGGGGAGATGGAAGATTGGACAGCTGCATAGGCGCAAGAATGAGACTCTTCGTGAGTTCGTCAAGCGCTTCACCAAGAAGAAGAACGAGATCCGGGACGTTTCGGAGCAAACGGTCATCGATGCCTTCTTCGCTGGATGCAAATCCGAGGAGTTGATCAGGCAGATGACCCGGGACCCCCCGCGTAATCTCAAAGCCATGTTCACAATGGCAGATCAGGAGGCCGAAGCCGAGGAAGCCATCGTGAATCATCGCGGTGGCAACGACGGAGGCCAAAAGAAGAAGCCTAGCGATGAGCAGGGCAAGCCTAAAGACAAGAAGCGAAAGGGGGACGACATGGTCGCCAACATGGAGCGCAACCGACCGAAGCCCCCCAACGACAACAACTACAAAAAAGTGATGGAATCGGTATGTCCCTTCCATCCTCGAGGAAAGCATTCTGCCAAAGACTGTCTCATTTTTTAGAAGTTCGCCGAGAGCTCGAACCAGTCGGCCAAGGGCGGTCAAGGCAAGAAACCGGATGGAGATTACCAAGACGCCGAGCGCGAAATCAACTACATCTTGGGGCTCGATGCAGACGAGTCAAGCGAAGCAAAAGCTTACCACTCGGAGATCAACGCTATCATGCCCGCGACGCCAAAGTACTTTGCGCTGGTCCGAGGTGCCCATCACCTTCGACCGATCGGACCACCCGGACGGATCGCCTTCCCGGAGGTACCCTCCGTCTTTGGATCCGGTCGTGCGAGAAGCAAACTAAAAGAGTCTGGTCGATGGCGGGAGCGGAATTAATGTCCTTTTCGCCAAAACCCTGGACCAAATGAATATTCCTCGTTCCGAGCTACGGCAGGGATCATCTCCGTTCCACGGGGTAATCCCCGGAACGTCCGCAGTACCACTCGGACAGATCTCTCTGCCGGTCACGTTTGGGACCAAGGATAACTATCGGACCGAGAGTCTGAGCTTCGAAGTGGCTGATTTCAAGACGGCATATCATGCCATCTTGGGAAGGCCGGGGATTGCCAAATTCATGGCGGTTCCCAAATACACTTATCTTGTCTTAAAGATGCCAGGTCCCAATGGTGTAATCACCCTCCCTGGTGACGTTAAATCCCCTTTCTGCGACAATAAAATCGCGAGATGGCGCAGTAATCGACTCATCTGCCGAGATGGAGAAGATCCGACTGGAGGTCGCAAACCTTCAGGAGGAAGGGGACGTCTAGCCAAGAAGCAGGCCAAAACATCCATCCAAGCAGCCAAAGAAACCAAGAAGATCCTGTTGGACCCGTCTGATCCAGCCAAAACGGCCGTGATTGGGAAAGGGCTCGACAGCAAATAGGAAGACGCGCTCGTCACTTTCCTCCGGGCCAACCGGGATGTGTTCGCTTGGAAGCCTTCGGACATGCCCGGTATTCCGAGGGAGGTGATCGAGCACTCTCTCCACGTCAACGAAAAGGCGAAGCCAGTCAAGCAACGCCGACGAAGATTCGCCCCGGATCGGAAGGACGCCATAAGGAGCGAAATCACCAAATTGTTGGCCGCTCGGTTCATCAAGGAGGTGTATCACCCGACCGCTTGCCAATCATACGTGCGTAAGAAAAAAACAAGACATGGCGTATGTGTGTCGACTACACCGACCTCAACAAGGCGTGTCCCAAGGATCCTTTCGGGCTCCCCCGCATCGACCAAGTGGTGGATTCCACCGCCGGGTGAGAGCTCTTGAGTTTTTCGTACGCCTATTCAGGCTATCATCAGATCAGCCTGAAAGAGGAGGATTGCATCAAAACATAGTTTATTACGCCCTTTGGTGCTTTCTGCTATAACACAATGCCATTCGGGTTGAAAAACACTGGTGCGACTTATCAGCGCACTATACAGCGGTGTTTTCACGCTCAACTCGGACGCAACGTGGAGGCATATGTCGACGACGTCGTCATAAAAACCAAATCCAGATGGGATCTCATAATGATCTGACCGAGACATTCGAGAGCCTAAGGGCATTTCGGATGAAGTTAAATCCCGAGAAGTGCGTTTTTGGGGTTCCGTCTGGTAAACTACTCGGATTCATCATCTCCAATCGAGGGATCGAAGCAAATCCGGAAAAGGTAGGCGCCATCCTCAAGATGAAGCCTCTGACTAATCAGAAGGATGTGCAGAAGATCACTGGATGCATCGTGGCACTCAGCCGATTCGTTTCCCGACTCGGGGAGCGAGGCATGCCTTTCTTCAAGCTCTTGCGCCGACAAGACGATTTTCAGTGGACAGCGGAAGCACAGCAAGCCTTTGAAGATCTAAAGAGGTTCCTCACCACGCCTCCGGTGTTGGTCCCTCCCATGCCCCAGGAGCCCCTCCTACTCTACATCGGTGCAATGACTCACGTTATCAGCAGTGCCTTAGTGGTGGAGCGTGACGAAGAGGGCTCCCTCCAGAAGGTACAGCGTTCGGTCTACTTCGTAAGCGAGGTATTGGGCGAATCTAAAACAAGGTACCCGCAAGTTCAAAAGCTTCTATATGCCGTATTACTTACATTGCGGAAGCTTAAGCATTATTTTCAAGAGCATGAAATTTCGGTGGTTACTTCTTTCCCGCTTGAAGACATACTCCACAATCGGGAGGCCACTGGGAGGATTGCAAAGTGGGCAGTTGAGCTTGGAGCCTTTGAAATAAAGTTCAGGCCTCGACTAGCCATTAAATCTCAAGCACTGGCTGATTTCGTCGCCGAGTGGACAGAGGCCCACACCCCAGCAGCAAAGGAGAATCTCGAGTACTAGACGATGTACTTTGACGGTTCCCTCATGCTCAGCGGCGCGGGGGCTAGGATTTTGCTCATATCACCGACTGGAAAGAAACTACGCTACGTCCTTCAGATACTGTTTCCCGTCAGCAACAACGCTGCCGAGTACGAGGCACTCATCCACGGTCTGCGCGTCGCCATATCGCTTGGCGTCAAGCGGTTAATGGTACGCGGAGATTCTCAACTCGTGGTCAACCAAGTCCAAAAGGAGTGGTCCTGTATTGGCGACAGCATGGAGGCTTACTGCCAGGAGGTACGCAAGTTAGAAGACAAGTTCGACGGGTTGGAGCTTACACACGTACTCCGCCGCGACAACGAAGCAGCAGACGAGCTAGCGCGGATGGGATCCACTCGGGCCCCGGTCCCGAGTGGTGTTTTCGTCCAGGAGCTACGCGTGCCATCAATCAAGTTACCATCTGCACCAGGGGAAGATCAAGAGAAGCAGCCAGAATCCGATACGGAGGTACTATCAGTTACTCCCTGGTGGACTCAGCCTTACCTAGATTATCTTCTTCGTGATGAGCTGCCTGAAGATAGAAGCCTAGCCGAGTGCATCACACGCCGAAGCAAAAGCTACAAGGTAGTCGGGGACGAGCTTTTCCGAAAAAGCAGTTCCCTGGTACTAAGGCGTTGCATATCTGAGCAAGAAGGCAGGAATCTGCTCAATGAAATCCACTCGGAGGAGTGCGGGCATCACGCAGCAGCAAGCACCCTGGTGGGCAAGGCTTATCGGCAGGGATTTTTCTGGCCAACCGCGGTCACTGATGCGGAAGATATAGTACGCAGATGCGACGGGTGTCAGTTTTTCGCAAGGCAGATCCACATGCCGGCACAAGATCTACAGACGATTCGATCTCTTGGCCTTCGCCGTCTCGAATCTGGACATGGTGGGCCCCTCAGCGAAAGCGCAAAGGCGGATTCACTCATCTCTTCGCCGCCATCGACAAGTTTACCAAGTGGATTGAAGCCAAGCGGTTCGGTTGTCGCCATCACGCACCAAGGCACGCGAAGTTCTTCCGAGACATCGCAGCGTTTTGGCGCATCTAATCGCATCATCACCGACAATGGCGTTCAGTTCAAAAGCAGCGAGTTTCAAGATTGGGGCGAGGAGCTGGGCATCATGATCTGCTATGCATCGGTGGCCCACCCAAGGAGCAACGGACAGGTTGAACGTGCCAACGGATTGGTCCTACAAGGGCTCAAAGCCCGAATTTTCGATCGCCTGAAGCCGTATGCAACGCGCTGGGATAAGAAGTTGCCTTCGGTGCTCTGGGGGCTCAGAACGACCCCAAGTCAAGCAACCGGGCAGACACCCTTCTTCCTAGTTTACGGCTCAGAGGCAGTTCTCCCGACTGAATTGAAGTTCCGGTCTCCTCGGGTCGTTGGTTACAACGAAAATCAGTCGGATGAAGCAAGCTACGAAGACCTTGAACGACTCGAGGAAGTCAGGGAAGCAGTAATGATCCAGTCGGCAAAGTACCAACAGAGCCTGCGTCGCTACCATCAGCGCAACATACAGGGCCGTGCGTTCTCCAAGGGGGATCTGGTCCTCCGAAGGAATCAGAAGCACGAGCATAAACTCTCCCCACTCTGGGAAGGTCCTACATAATCGCTGAGGTGACCCGCCTGGGGGCTTACCGGCTACAACGTGAAGACAGATCTGAAATGCCCAATACCTGGAACATCGAGCAGCTACGTCGTTTTTACTCTTAGAGTCTTGTATTCAAGCAGCATGTAATTAGTTTCCCTTCTTTTGACTTGCTACTTGGCCGTAAACGATCAAGCAGTAAGTCGGGGGCTACACTAAGTAACTCGGCTGATGATCTCCTTCTGCGTAAGGTTCTCATCGGTTTTCCGAGTGGTGTCTTGGGTCCCCGAGTACTCAAAGGCGAGATGGACCCTCTCCTTGATGGGCTGGATACGGCGTTGGGTATAGTCCCACACTACCCTAACATCGGTCAACCCAGCGGACTTTGCTCTGCTGAGAAGAACAAGAAGTTCTTTTACTTGGTCTCCCTTGTCATCGGCGAGGAGAGAAGACCAGGAGGGACGGACTGTGGGGCACTCGCCGGAGAAGGAAGGGAGGGCCAGAGGAGAGTTGGCGCAATAGAACTACTCTGAGTGCCAGCCTTTGTTGGAGGTTTTCAAGCGAAGATCGAAATAAAACTTTTTGACCCCTTCCCGCAATTGGAATCCTGCGCCGCCTGCGGCCTTGGGATTGTCCTTGTTGGGATAGGGTTTGAGAAGAAAAAGGAATCTGAAAAGGTCGAAATGAGGAGCGATCCCCAAATAGGCCTCACAGACGTGAACAAAAATCGCGATATGAAAGATGAAGTTGGGGTTCAAATGTGAGACCTCAATCCCATAGAAATGAAGCAAACCCCGGAAGAAAGAAGAGCAAGGAAGGCTGAAGCCGCGGAGGAAGAAAGATTCGAAGACCACTACCTCGTCCGGACGAGGGGTGGGGCAGGATTCGCCGGCGGCAGCACGCCATGATACGAACCCTTCTGATGGGAGCACGCCGAGGGAGACTAGATTCTGTAGCCTCCGCTCAGTCGTGATGGACTTCATCCACCTCTTTGCGTTCTTAGCTGCCTTAGCGGCGGTGGGGGATGGTGGAGCCATCGCGATTGGAGACGGGTGGCGGCGGAGACCATGGCGGAGAAGAACCCTAGCGGCGGAGTCTGCTGGGAGAAGCTAACTGACTGGCGCGAAAAGTGAGCGAGGTGAACTAATTTCGTTCCCCTGTTCCTAATTTATCGCAACGGGCAAAGTTTCGCATTCTGGGCCGGGCCTTAGTCTAGCGCTGGATGCGGCCTTTCCGCGAGGGGCCCGATAATCACTCGGCCGGCCGAGTGGTTCCCCCCGAGAGGTCTGCGTTACGCACCGACTGCCCGTCTAGGAGCGGACGAGCCTAACTGCTCGGACGAAGCGGTGTCACGGATTAGAGATCAAATCGAGGAGAAGCGGCATCGCAGATTCAAGATTGAAGCAAAGATAAAAAGATTACGCACGTCTGAAAGATTTTCATTAAAAGGGCTCTTAGGCCCGATTACATATTCTCCGTGGCACAGCACATCGAGCTAAGGCTCGTCGCTGGCTCGCGGAGGAAAAAAGAAAGCCACGGCGAAGGCCTCGTGAGTACCCTCCGCGGCGCGAGGAGGGCGCAACCGATCGTCCTTCAAGGGGAGGCGCACCTTGTGGAGTTGCAGAAACCCGTGGATCAGAACCCTAAGGGATTCTTCCGTGGTGATTTCCGCCCTCATCTGGGCAAAATCCCGCCAGAGCTCGTCTTCGAAAGCTTTGGCGGCGGCTTTGGCGGCGGCTTCCTCCTCGTCCTTGGCGCGGGCCTCGTCGATCCACGTCAGGATCATCTCCATGATGTTCGCCATTGCTCTCGAAGCGGGACGGGGGTGGAGGTTTTTGGGTGTCGCCGAGGAGAAGAAAACTTAACAACCCGAAAGCTGGTGGTGAAATAGTGTTCATACAGGGTTTTTTTTATACAGAGAAGTCCAAGGGTCGCGCCTTGTAATCCGTTTCAAACACAGTAAAACCATCATCGCGATGGGATGGAAGTGGATACGAATACGGTTTCCGACGGAAGCGCGTACTGCTCCGGCTGTGTAAGGAAAAGGCGCGAAAACGTTTCGCCGCCCCCTAATTGGGCTTGGGCTAAAACTGCAAAGGGCAACCCCCTTAACAGGCTTTCTTAACACGCCGCTAACGGTGGCAATATGTTAAATTCGAGCCTAATTCGGCCTCGGTACACCCTGGAGGGCATATGACCGGCAGCGTCAAAATTAAAAGTGTTTCATGGCATACCCCATGTTGGGTCACTAGCCAACTTCGCATGCTCAAGGTTGGGTGTTGGTGAGACTTGGGTTCAATTTCTTGAGGTATGCCTTCTATAAAGGTCGCTAGTTGTACACCGCTTCCCGGGTACAAATGCCTCTCGGCAAAATTGCATCCAATCGGTACGCCCCGAGGGGCCTATGCTGGTCTCTTCTCCGGTTGAGACAGGTACCACCCGGCTGAAAGGTGCACCCCATGCTGGGCCGAGTGCTAGCTCTTACAAGTTAAGATTAGGCGCCTGATGTCGATATTCCTCGCAACGTTAAACTACAACATGCTGCAGGACAGAAGTTGTGGAGATGTGGCTTAAGGCATGCCACATGATGGACCAATCGTTGCTTTTGCATTGCAAGAGTGGGTGTCAAGTAGCCGAAACCATCTGTTGTGGCGATGTGCCCAGTGGGCCTAGTAAGCTGGAGTTCGGTATTGCCGATCTAGGCATTGCTTCAACACAGAAACTTAAGATTTCTTGAGTTCTTTGCAATCTCTTTTCAGATTACAGGAGGTATTGGCGAAACCAGTCGGCCAGACATCTGACTCGATCGTAAAGCACTCGGGGGCTACTGTGGACTATATGGGCCCCAGGTATCCTCTAGAAGGCCCATAAGGGAGCAGATAGGGGGCGATCCAAGTCGGCCGGTTGAAGATAAGGACCACTCGGGCTACGCGTGGCTAGAGCCGCAAGGAAGTTCCCGAGGATCTAATCTATCTCCATGTAATTAGCAGATCAACACGTGCATTCCATGTAACTGCATACCAGAATCAGTTATCAGGGATCCCGAGATATTCTGAACTCTATCTCCCCCTACACTATATAAAGGGAGGGGGTAGAGGCCATCGGCATGTAGCTCTAATAGGCATCTAAGTCTATAGCGCATAGCATCATCTTGCATTTCGCATCTTGATCCACCATATAATCCCAGAACACAGGAAGTAGGGTATTACCTCCTCCGTTGAGGGCCTGAACCTGTATAACCCTGTCTTGTGTTACCCATCCGGCTTAGTTCTCGATCAGCGTCCCCCCGTACAAATTCATTGCCGGCGGTGACCCCCAGTTAGTCACCTGTCGACAAAACCCTAGAATTTAGCAAACCCACCATCATCATATTGACATCCTACACCATCTAGTCCACATTCTCCATAAAATCCTCAACATCACTATCATCTATACATGATATGTCCTCATCCCTGAGATTGTGATCTATAGCACCGGGGAGTCCTTGATCCATCTCTCCTTCTTTGATGCCTTCCTCACCATATTTATTTTAACATGTATAACTCTCTTTTAATCCATGCATGACCAAGCATGCATGAACATTGTCTGATTTTGGAAACTTCTCATCATTCTTGTAATCTTTCATATCCGCTATGACAACACTAATGAAATACTTCACCCTGCACAAGTACTCAGGACAAGTGCGGGTCTAAACTTCTATCAGTCATCTACAATGTATAAAAATATCCATATATTCTTCACTAACAACTCAAAGCACAAAAATCTAGCTACCAATAAGGAAAGCCAGCTAGGGAAGCAGATAAGGAATTAAGAAATTAAGGGGATGCAAACCTTCAAAGGAGGATAGTGTGTGTTTGGCATGAAGGAATGAGAACAATTAGGTGGCAAGGGGTCTAGCCACCAACACAAAAATATATAGGTCGGATACCTTCCACCGGAATAATGGAGTCAATAGTGACGGATATGTAAACGAGCTGTCACCTCTTAGAGGCCTACCACCTAATGGATACAACCTTAAAGGAAAAATAGCGACTGTCACATGAACACGTCACCTATTAATGGCCTGGGGAGACACGCCATCAACGTGGCTTACAAAGGTGACGAATCTTGTGTATAGCCGTCACTACAGTCGTAAGTGATAGGTTCAGTTAAAAGATATCACTTATGGTCTTTCGTAGGTGAAAAGTCCCTTCACTGGATCTGGCCTGAGGCTATATAAGTGACTGTTCGGTTATGGACTCATCACCAACGTTTATTTAGTGACGTGTCCAGACAACTCGTCACCTATATGTGTTGTCTCCTTTGCATGGTTTTCATATAGTCGAAGCTCTATACATAGGATAGGTTGCCTACATAATAATATCCTAAGGCAGTTCATTTTGGTGGGTACATACATGAACGACACATGCATGGAATTTCTAAGTAATGTTCGCACAATTTAGATTAAAAAAAAAAGTTGTTTTGCCGAAAGTTATAAATTGAGATTCTATTGCAAACACTTATCTTCGATGTATCCTTGCTCCTGACGTATACTAGGGCAATAACAACCAGGGTCTCCGCCAAAGCAACGAGTATTGTGGCATTGCATGAGCCAGACATGCCGTGCGTCCCTCTGCTCCTTGTACCACTCATCGCAGGCTCAATCGAATGGAACACGCGCCACTCGTGTCATGCCAGCTATCTCGGGACACAGTTCCTGACTACATGAAATATGAATGTTCATAGGAAAAACATTGTTTTGTGTTTTCCATTGCATGCCTCACGAAGGTATCTGATGAAGGAATTTTTAGGAAATACACAAACGAAAAACAAATTTCAGAAAGAAATACAATACACTGTTCTGTTTGCCAAAATAATAGTTAAATTCGGAAAACGAAGCACCGAACACATGCATAAAAGAACAAGATATAGGCACTGACGTCCCCCAGTTACCTGCAGTGAACAATTTGCATGCTAGATTGTTCCTGCAGTGAACAATTTGAACAAATTTGTGGTTAGAAGGGAAATGCAATGATTATTCTTGGTCGATTTATTTTGTGTAATTAAGTCCATTGCACTAAAACACAAGTTCAGTCTTATCCATAATATGCCTAATTGCGACTGGGTGTGACAAAGAAAAATCACCCCCAAATAATACAGCTATATTTAACCAAAAACACAAATTTAGTCGAATCCATAGTATGCCAAATTGCGCCTGCGTGTTACAAACAAAAACTTTGGCATTTCAAGCAAGTTTATTGTACCTGTAGGAACACTAAATACATCTCTTTCTGTAACATTTTTTTACTGCTAAAATTCACTCAGATTGACAAACATATGCTAAAGCAAAATATAAAATGAAAGGAGATCCGAGTGTAACAATAATAAAGCAAATGGAACAAAAGTTAAGCAACGCTTTCTTAAACAAATAAACAGATAAATATACATTTATCACTTATATAGTCAGCAAGAAAGAACAGAGGATGGTGACAAAATGGAATCTAGCAAACTGGATAACAAATGATACAACAATGGATAAGAACTTTACCCAATGATAGTGAACACCAGCACTGTGGAGCCTACAATGACAAAACTTCCTTTGTAGAATGCTGATCCAACCAAGATATTATGTCTTCAAGAACTTGAAAAATTGTCTCATCTGGTTCACCTTCTAGGATAGCATGGTATGCATCTTTGTAAAGGCGTAGCGTCTTGTCTGAGCTCTTTGCTTTTCCGTACAGAGCTTTACTCACGGCTGGGTCGGTTACCAAATCAGCCTCACCATGCAAAATGATAATGGGCAGAGAAACCTAATTGGTATGGAGATGTAGGTTTCAACCATCAATGAGTTCAAACAGAAACAATAGAAAAAACAGGCAATCAATCCATAATGCTAGTGTAATATGACTAATTAATTTTTTTTCAAAAACCAGCATAGTTCTTTAAATTTAAACATTATAAGGGCAAGTGTCTGGCAAGGACAACAGATTTTATCAGCCATTGCCATACACCAATCCCATGACAACTGTGCATTTTATGCTAAAAGTGTGAAGTTTTCCTGCTACAACGAAGTTTAATGACAAAAGATTAGCACACAAAAGAACTTAAAAGTATCACATTAGGAAGTAAATTCAATGCATAAGAAAAGCAATGTTGAAATGGAGTATGATTACATTGATTTGTAGAATGCATTTAGATATGTCACACATCACTGTCTCAGAGAGAAAATGTTAGTTATCCAATGACGAATAAGGCCTTGTTTGTTTCAGATTAAATTAAATTAAATTAAATTAAATGAAAATTTGTTATTTTTGTATAGGCCAAATGATGTGATGTTTTGTAGTCATTTTTGTGGGGTTTTAAATAGTACTTCTTAAAGTTTGTAAAATATTTTTTTCATAATTTTTTGAACTTGTTAAGACGTATTTTGAGGGGATCACAAATTTGCTACAGCGAAACGCAACGCTACATTAATCTGAAACAAACAAGGCCTAACTGTGCCCTTCATGTAGTACAAAAATCTGAGGGCCTCTTTGATAGCTTGTTTTAGTTTAGTTTTTGTTGGGATTGCAACTTTTGTTATTTTTATATACACCATTCACTTTATTTTTTGAAAATAATTTTTTTTATAACTTTGTAGGGTTTTTCTCAAAGATCTCAAAAATATTTTTTTAATAATTTATTTAGCCTTTTCATACCACTTTCAAAGGTGGTCAAATTTTCCCAACAAAAACTAAACTAAAACTAAACAAGCTATCAAAGAGGGCCTTAGTTTGGGTTAAACAGGAGAAATTAAGTTAAAATATTTGTCTGCCAGCAGCAACAGGATATATTTATAAGTGATAAATGTATATTCACAGTTTATCCATGTAATGACCAAGGCATCTTTCAGGCAATCAGTATCACAAGATTTGCAGTAATCAAACAGGAACTAGGTTCCTCGTGTGAACTCATAAAAAATTCAAGAATTTTCACAATCGCACTTTTGAACAGAACTTCTCACAGCGACAATTGGATCCCATGTGCACGTATCCATGCTGCACATGAATGACATCCAAGTAAAAAATGTAAATTCATGTGTGCCAATTGTCCAGACCAAAGAACCACAACTCTGATCGTTCTCTAAACGGATCATGTTATAAGCAACTGTATGAAACTTACATAGCATGGAAAACATGTAGAACAGAACCAGCTAAAGAAGAATAAGCCACATACTTCTTCTAGACGACTCTCTATCTCTTGTGTGGTTCTCAGCATCTCCAAAGCTGTTCGAAGCCGTGGTTTATCCTTGTAGGCAATCACATTGTATGAACACTGCATTGAGCAGAGAATTAGTAACATCATTCATTTTACTAAAAAATAAGGCAAGATTAGCTTTAAAAGGACAAGGTATTTCTCAATGAATTAAATCAGGGCACCATTCAACAACCAATATTTCTACAAGTAATAAACTTAACAGCACCTTCTTTTCAACTGTTTATTCTTAAGGATAAATTGACCCAAAACTGGAAGCAAAAAATACGAAAGAGAGATTGTCTGCATGCCATAAATTGATTGAACGGCTTATTGGAAACAGGAGAGAATGCTCGTTCTTCTGAGAGTAGGGGCATGAAGTAATATTAAATCGATCTTAAGTTTTTTCCATTTTGTTCTCCAAGAAATATCCTAAATGCAGATATTGTACGAAAAAAATTGTGCAAATCAATTAAAATGAAACTAAACAAAAAAAATGACAATCAGATTAGTGGCAGATATTGACCTGCTCTTGTTTGTTCTTCTCTTTGAATGCCAATTCTGCTAAATCTTTCTGTGGAACAAGCTTCCCTTTTGGAAGTAGTCTAGCCAAAAAGATTAGAGCTTGTTGAACAGGCCAAGGTGGAACAACATCATCTGCTATCTATAAAGAAACATGTTTGTGAATACCAAATAATTGGTCAGACTTAACTGATATAGATACAGTCCTCCATAGATAGTACTACCTTGCACATGGGTGCAACTAGTATTGCACCATTCCATTCATTTGGTTGCTTAAAGTGAACCTTCAATGCTACTGCCCCACCCATTGATTGACCAAAAAGAAAACACGGAAGACCACTATATTCAGATTGTCCTGCCAACATATAAATTGCACTTTTACAGTGAAATGAGTAATGTTAGGATTCCATATTGTATGAACAGTTACAAACTAAATCCAAATAATCCATTGAAAATGATGATATCATTTATGAGGGAAGGGAGACACTATCAACAAAAGATATTTTGTACACAAATTACTGTCATTTTGGCTTTTTTCAATAAAAGATATTGCACCAAATTACCCATATTGATTGATTTTGGTAGTGGTGTTTAGAGCTATTGGTAGACAATTAATGAGTGAAATATGTCAAAAACTGAAGCATAAATTCTTTCTCATTCAGTGTGCATGGAGCTTAAGTAATTCCAAGACTGGAGGTAGTACACGTTCTCTTCATTATTTGGATGAGAACAAAAGCAGCTCTTTAGCCACCCTTTGCAAAAATAAACAAAGCAACTATTTCCAATACCAGACCCTAATAATAATATAATGTTGTTGGAAAGTATTAAGTGCATTTCCCGCCCTTCCCCGTCAACTTAAGCTTTTGAGTGAATTGGTCGGTGCATGCAACTTAATATGATATCAAAATCGAGGTCTCAAGTTTGAAACTTTGAATCCAAGTCGACGCAATTAAATAAGTCACCACTCCTATTACACATCTCAGAAGGCCTGAGAGAGCCTTCACATGAAGGGGAATATTGGAAAGTATAAGTGTGTTTCCCACCCTTCTTCATTTGTTTAAACTTTTGGGTGAACTGGTGGGTGCATGCAACTTAATATGGTATTAAAGCTACGAGTTTTTGAGTTGGAATCCTAGCCAGCATGATTAAATAAGTTGCCCACTCCTATTCCACGTCAAAAGGCCTATGGGAGCCTCCAAGTGAGGGAAAGTGTTGGAAACTTGGAAAGTAAAAGTGCATTGCCCACCTTTCCCCATTAGCTTAGGCCTTGTTTGTTTCAAATTAATGTTGAGTTGTGTTTTACTGTAGCAATTTTTTTACCCACTCAAAATACATTTAACGAGTTCAAAAAATTATGAAAAAAAAATTTTACAAACTTTAAGAAGAACTATTTAAAACCCCACAAGAATGACTACAAAACATTACATCATTTGGCTTATACAAAAATAAAAGCATTTCATTTCATTTAATTTAATTTAATTTAATTTAATCTGAAACAAACAAGGCCTTAGACTTTTGGATGAACTAGTCGGTGCACAAAACTTAATATATGTAGTTTTTTAGTTATAATATGTTGTACACTCACATTAAAAGGTAAGGTTGTTCTCAACATTTCAGCATGTTACATGAGAAGAAGTTAATGTGACTCAACATACCAACAAAAGTTTTTAGTAAATTTGGCATATGAACTTCATAGCAGAAATTTTAACAAAAACAAACTTCTTTTATAGGTACAAATAATATAGCATGTTAGTGATTAGGGGTGAGCACTCGGTATATAGGTATTTTTTGTTTGATATTTTCAGTATCTATAAAGTTTGGTATCAGTGATACCGCTACCAAAGTTTCCAAAAAAAAACAGTATTGAAACCGAAATACCAATCAAATTCAGTTTCGGTGCCTACCTAGATCCATCCATGAGGATGGTGGCTACCACCACTATGCAGGGAGAAGGGTGTCGCCGCTGGAGCGCACCGAGGAGAAAGGAAGCCTGCACCGAAAAGAAGGTGGTCACCGCTGAAGGAAAAGGCAAGACAGATGCCGCCAACACATCCCTTGATTTGTCGGTCCACTTGTCACTGCGCGTGGTCGCCTTCTACACTCGCCATGACCACCTCCAGTCTCTCCCGTTGCCTGGACACCGGGTCGTGGGGTTGCGCTTGCACATGCTCCAGTGCTTGTGGCGGCTTAGGGTTTGGGAGGAGTTCACTATAGCCATGGCTTGTGGCTCCATCATATCTGTCATGGATGGTGGCGCAGTGGCGCTGGACTTCCAGTTACATGGATTGGTGGGGATAAGATAACTGGGCTGTTGGGCTGGAGCAAATGGGTCAACTAGCCTAGGGCATGGAAGCAACACAGAAAGAATAGCGGAGCTGAATGTGGATTTGAGAGAGTTCAGTTCCTTTGGGAATTCGATATGCAGAATTCAGCTACCGAACCGATACCGAGGTACAGAAATTACTGGAAATAAATACCAAACTAAATACCAAAATCAAAAAATTCAGTAATTTTGGTTCAATTCGGTAACGGTATTTTAGTGTCCCACCCTATAAGTGAAACTACATAAATGCTTCTAGATAACTTGCATAGAAAAGGAGAGCATGAGGACCCAGCAAGGTAGCAAAACTGTAATGATAGCATACCTTTGACCTTAGCAAAATGCTCGGCAACATCATCAACAAGAGTTTCAAAACTTGGAATATATCCATGAAGTCCTTCTGAAAGACCAAAACCAGGGTAGTCCAATGCAAATACTCCATATCCAGCTGAAGCAACCTTCCTAGCAATCCCTTAAAAAGAACTTAAAGAAATGTAACAACAACAAAGCATCAAACACAATGTTGAAGCATCACAGGAAAAAAGGTACCATCAAGGAAAAAGGTACAGGTGTCTCCATAACCATGGCAGAGACAAACAATTGCCTTCATGCGATGATACTCTGGATACCAACATTTCGAGAAAATCTCCACACCCCTGGAGTTCACCTCATATGACTGTCAAAGGGAAAAAAGTTATCACATCGCAAGGATGTAGAAAATAAAACCAAGTTGGCATAAACTTCAGAAGAGTTTAGGATCAGCTGGCATGCCATTACCCCAAGAGGCTAGGATTATCACTAAGCAAATTACATGTTTGGCATACCATCTTACAGTGGATTGCAAACGAGCAAAAAATGATCAATATAGTAGTCAATTTATATTTAAGCATATCTAAATGTGAATGCTAATCCATCACAGCAAAACTTATGCTACTGAATAAATGGAGGAACTAATGGATATCTGACAAACCTAATGTGAATCATCATTACCCAGGCTTTATAGTATTCTGAATGGTTCTCATTTTCTCAAATCTGTAACTCATTGTGTACTATGTCTTCTTGATTATTTAGAGTGAAAGCTCTAGATCTCTTCAGACAGAGCACACACTGTTGTGAAGAAGATGGGAAAACTCTATATGCCTTAACAGTAATATACTTCTTATAATGAATTGTATAAAGCAATGGCTACACCAAGAAATAGCACCTCCTTTGTCCCAATGCCACTATATTGTTCCTGCATCATAGAAAAATGCAAGAGAAGTCATCCAAGGAATGGCATAATATCAAAGAAGAGGTAGCATAGAAAACGAAGTAAGAAACAGAGGAATAGACAAAAAGTATTATCCATTTGCTCATGATGTTAAAAAGTAAATACCATATCACTTCGTCTTGCACTTTACAAAGGTTTAAACTTTTGGCTCTACTTAAGTGGCCGTACTCTTTTCGCACTAAAGTGTCAATTTTTCACTCTAATGTTGCTCCACCACCATATGTGTAATAGCTTTCTACCATAAGTAATGCAAATGCGCTCAAGCACCTCCAAAAAAAAGGATCAGGCTTTAATAAAGGCCCTAGCCAACTTCCCACAGCCATAAAGCAAAAGTTTTATAGCCGAACTAGCCTTTACAAATTCACAAATTGCACTAATCAGTAGTATCAGTATGCCAGGTGTTTGGACCAACCTAATCAACTAGTCCAGCAGACACTGTAATTATTCTGCAAACTGGCTGCTGGCATATGGCCATTCACAATCCTTTTATGTGGCCACAACAGTAAACTGGATTTGGACCGCTCTGGTACAAAATTTCAAGCTCTGGGTCTTCCCCAGGCAGGCCCTTTCCTCCCTAGAGGTCTACATATGCCGAAAGGGTTTTCAAGCAAAAACCAGATCACAGGAAGGTTCTATCTGACAAAACTAGCAATTTCTTGACCCCAATAGGAAAGCAACATCGCATCTCAATTCTGGACTGTAAGGCAGGAAAGGAAACGGGGCCGCACGGACCTTGAAGAGGCAGTGGTCGATGCTGAGCTGCACTTCCTTGAATGCCTCGCGGACGCGGCGCCGCTCGGGGGCCTGATCCAGGCACGCCCTCAGCACCATCCTCTCCAGCGCCGGGTCCACCCCTTCCCACCTCCTGGGCGGCGGTGGAGGCGGCGGCGCAGCCGCCGCTGACGTCCCCGCTCCGGTCGCCGCCACCGCAGACACCTTAGCGTTGATCTGGGGCATGTGGGGGTTCCGCTGACTTCCTGAAATCCTTCGGCAAACCAACTGCAGATAAAACATGCGGCATACTGAGTGGAGAGCAAGGGAAGATTTGGATTCACAAAGCGAACTGGCGCTGCAATCGAATCCAACCGATGAAAGCAAGATGAGGAATCGATTCCGTGGATCTCCGGTCGACGCGAGCCCAGGATTAGCGGAGGCGGGAGGAGGGTGGAGGAGGGCGACGCGTCCGGGCGAAGAGCCGAAGAGACGGCTCAGGGTGGGGTGGAAGGACGAGGCCTGCCTGGGTTGCTGTGACGGCTGACGAGTAGCCGGCGGTGAGGGGCGCGAAGCAAATTTCGAGGAGGGAAGGTCGTGGGGCGGCGACGAGAGGTCGAAGACCTTCGCGAAGCCCCGCCTAGCACGCATTCATCAAAGGGATGACTTCTTTTCTATACATTATCCCGCGCTCCGGTCACAAATGATTTAGGATTTTTTTCATACGTGCAATTGTGAAGTTCGTTTATTTCGAATATACCATCACAAAGTCAATATTGTTATGAATGCCACTAGTTTTCCAAATATCTATCACACATAACATTTTTGGGTTTTTTGGTGTTTTTCGTATTTTACGCTAGCCAAATACATCAAATACAAAAGAAACTAGCAGGGTTAGCGCGCCCGTGGCGCTCCACTTCAGACCCTTTTATATCTGAGCAAATAAAGATGTATGATAAAAAATAAAAAAGCATTACATCTTTTGTTTTTTGTTCCCATTTTTTATTCTTTTTTAAGAATAGTTGTTGATGTCGAAATTTTTTAAGGTTATTATTATGATATTACGGTGCCTTTTGCGAAGTTTTTTTCCAGATTTTTTGTAAGTGGCCATAAAAGTGGAAATTTAAAAAGAATGAATTATTTCGTAATACAGTAATTTTTAAATCCTAAATGTTTTCAAAATAGCTAGTTTTTTGCGGGCATCTTCATGAATACGTGCTCCTTAACTATAGTTCTATATTTCGAAGGTTTTTTCTATTATATTTACTAACTGATATCGGAAAATTAAACATTTCTAATGCTTAAATACATTTATGGACCCTTATTATAAAATTTTGATTGCATTTTGGAAACACGTATAATTCTGGATTTGTTTTCGTTGTTAGATCAAATTTCGTCCACTTGATCCCCTCTCTCAATTCTTTCTAAAATTCATGTTTTATGGGGTTTAAAGTTTTAAAATTGATTGTCAAGAAATTTAAAATTTTAAAAAAAATTCAAGGGATTTTGTAAGATATCAAAATTTTCGTTTGAATTCGAGTTGGGAGTTTGGAAATAAAAAATTAAAAATTGTAAGATTTTCAAAAAAGAACTAAGCAAATTATACAATACAAAAAACCATGAAAATTAAATTTACAAATTTTTTCGAAATCCAAAAAAACTAAAAGCGAATATAACAAGTTCGAAAATAAAAATTAGTTATAAAGGTTTGCTAATTCTCAAATTCATTCTTCAAAGAGAGAATATGCGTCTGACAGCCCAATGGCGATGTATGCTCTCAAGACAAAAAGCAAGCGTCTGTACAGATAAAAATACTTGCAGGACGCGAAAGAGCATCTGACGCGAGCGACTAGCTCAGACGTCTGAGGAGGTGGTGAGCGACTCGCTTGCACGCCAGCGTCTGACCATCTGAGCGAGGCTCGTGACACGCTCATGAGGAGGCTAGGAGCAAAACGACGGAGCGGGGATTCGAGCCCCGGTCTCCTGACCGTACATTCGCTGAGCTAACCAACTTGCCATGCCGCACTCCTTGTTGCTAAAGTAGGGAAAAAAATTTAAAAGGTTGGTTTAATATGGACAGCTGGATTTGATCTAAAGGAGTGATTGGACGGTTCAAGGGCACTGGGCGGGGAGGCCAGCCATGTGTCAGCCTGGCGACCCTCCCCATCGGCTTTGTACTATTTATATATACGGTCTCCGACACGTTGGGCCCACTTGTCACCCTCTCTCCTCCTTCTTCTTCCTCCTCTTTTCTCCTTCCTCCCACATCCCATCTCCAACTCCGGCAAACCTTGGGGAGGAGCTCGGCGGCGGCCGGCGACCTTGGCGAACAATGGAGAGGAGCTCGTGTCGCAGCTGCCGTTGTTGCTGTCGCGCCAAGGTCTTTGGAGCCTTCTAAATAGTCGTGGAGCGTCCAAAAAAAGCTGATTTTCAAAATTAGAAAACAAATAGCAAACAAATTCGAAAAAATACGAAACTTGGTTGGTGGCTACGTTTTGACAAGATGAACAAGATCAACAGTTTGGATCGATCACTAAAGTTCTCGAATATCAAAAACCCGTCGAAGTCTACGGAGGGATCCGTAGATTGGAGTCTACGCTAGCTAATCTCTCTCTCTCTCTCTCTCTCTCTATATATATATATATATATATATATATATATATATATATATATATATATATATATATATAAACACTAGAATACTCCTAGGAGTATTTTAACTAAAATACTCCCATGTTTATAGCCCGCCACATGTCCTCCCCCACCTTCCTTACCTTTCCCACGCACATAGACTTCGGCAGACATATTATAGTAAATGTGCGTACCGATTATAACAAAACTTCACAGAAAATAGTAAAGACAGACCAAATCTGGTATCCACAGTCCATGTGGTGGGGGATGACGCGAGCAATTTAATCTAGTTTTGTCGCTATAGTTTTTAATTGAAAGATCTGATTGATAAACCGTTTCCACTTTTGTATTCGTTACATTTTTTTTGAAGAAAACTAGACCAGTCTCACTTTTTAAAATTTTACTTTACTATAATCATGAACAAGCTTTACTATATTTTGTATATACTTTACTACTTTCTGTGTACAGTGTTTCGTGTGTATGCGATTCGTGTTTCAGGTGGTACAAGATCATTTACGTAACACGTTATAGTAAAGTGTTTCACAAGAAATAGTAAAGTACAGTTAGAATTATAGTAAAGCAAAGTTTTTACGAGCGAGACTAGTCTAGATTTGTTCGAAAAAATGTCAGGAATTTAATAGTGAAAATGGTTCGTCAATCCGAGATTTCTAAAAAAAAATTACGGCAGAAAAACGAAAGTAAATAAGGCTATCAAAGTTAGTTGCATGGATGATGAGGAGGGACACTTGTCATCATCTAAATAGAGGATGGGGAATTGATATGATCGGAGAAATATTTCCTGCCTTATTCAAGGGGTATCGGTATATTTTGGTAGCAACGGATTATTTTACTAAATGGGTTGAAGTTGTACCATTAAAGAAAGTAACTGCTACTGAAGCGATCGACTTTGTCAGGGAGCACATAATTTACCGATTTGGGACTCCTCAGACAATCACTACGGATCAGGGATCGGTATTTATGTCAGAAGCATTTCAGGATTATCTTCGAAGTTTGGGAATTACGACAATCAACTCCTCGCCGTATTATACTCAAGCCAACGGCTAAGCAGAATCTTCAAATAAGAGTACTATAAAACTTATTAAGTGAAAAATCGATGAAAGGCCACGGGGTTGGCATAATACTTTGGCGGATGCGCTATGGGCGTATCGGATTGCTAAGCATGGGGCTACGAAAGTGTCACCATTTGAATTGGTATATGGTCAAGAAGCTGTTCTACCGGTTGAAGCTATCATCGGACCTACGAGAGTTGAAGAGCAAAATAATGTAAAAGCCGATGATTATAAAAATCTGATGGTGGATAAGTTGGATGATATGGTGGCCGTTCGGTTGAGAGTTTTGGAGTATATTGAGCGTGATAAGCAAAGAGTTACTAGGCACTATAACAAGAAGGTTGTACCAAAAGCTTTTGAAGTGGGAGATCTTGTATGGAAAATGTTTTTACCGATTGGTTCTAAAGATTCTAAGTATGAAAAATGGTCTCTAAATTAGGAGGGACCGTTCAAGGTCAATCGGGTTATTCCTGGAAACGCGTATATCTTGGAGATGCTTGAAGGGCAAGTTTTCGGTAAAGCAATTAACGCCAAATATTTGAAGAAATATTGTCCAAGTGTTTGGGTTGGAGCTTGAGTAGCGAGGTTAAAAGCCGATTTTTAGGTGAATCGCCTATAGTTTAAACAAATTGACAATTTTACTCAACGCGTTGCTGTCGAGAAAAAGCCGATTCTGGTGAATCGCCTATAGTTTAAATGTCGATACGGTGTTGTGTTTCGCTCAACACGTTGCTGTTGAGGATAAAGCCGATTCTAATGAATCGCCTATAGACATAAACGTGAAAAGCGATTGCATAATAAAAGCGTTATTACAAAGGCACGAAGGCCTTAACTGTTTTCGCCCCAAAGGGCAGGGTGAAGCATTGTTTTACGATCGGTAGAATACCGATCCACACATACGATGAAAGTTTAAAATTTGGCTCGCAGGCCAATCATTCGCAAAATTCGTAAATAGTTGCGGCGGCGCTGGTGATTGTGTTCCGGATCCGGTTGACAGTGTCCGTATCTTCTTCCACTTTACCGGATATAATCGGTATTTTCTTTTTGGCTTCCAAAACCGCCAAGCCACAAGCCTTTACGATGCTATATTGTTCCTTAGCTGTCGATTTGGACTCCTCAAAGTCTGAGCGAGCAGTCGCTTCGGCTTTCTTTGCCTTCTCCAATTCTTGTTCCAAGGTCTTGACCCTTGAAACTGCCTTGGAGGCAGCAGCTTTTGCCGATTCAGCTTCTTGCTTTAGCCTGAGGAGCTTGTCATTTTGAGAATTGGCATCTTGGATCAGCCCCTTCAATTCCGCTTCAGCATCCTTAAGCGCTTCCCTTTGATGGAGCCGATCCAATGCAGCATCGAAATCGGCTTTCTCTTTTCCAAGGGGCAGCAACTTCTGGATGGCCGAAACCACCTGCTCTGGAAGGACCTCTTTGATGGAGTCGGCTATATCCCTTAAGGCTGAAGGGTTAGCCAAGAGAGCCGATTCATTACCAAACAGTTCCCACATCTGTTTGAGCTTGGCAAGAGTGTCCGGCGAAAACCGATTCTTATTGATTCCTTCCGGGGCTGGTGGCTCAACGACGACGGCTGGAGGCGATGGAGTCCTGATCGGAGAAGAAAGGAAGTCCAGCTCGTCATCGAGCCAATCCATGCTGGAAGGGTAGAAGTTTAGCCCGTCGGTTTTCTTTCCATCGTAAGTGATGACCTGCGTGGAGGCCACTGTTACCCGAACTGGGCTTCAAGGTTGGAACATATACTGGAAAAAAGAGAATTTAAAGTTACGAGGGATCGGAATTTGAGAATTTTATGATATAAAGTAAGGAATTCCGACTACGTCTTGGGGGTTGAAGGCTAGCGATGTCTGCGATGCTAGTGGAGGAGCGGGTGTGCCATCCTTCCTTTTTTGGATTTTGGATAGGGGAGGTGTCCTGAAATCAAAATTCCGATAAGGGGAAGCCAAAAAGAGATTGTGAGAATTTGGGAAATCAAGTGCTTACTGTGTCACATACAGACTCCGTGATATCGGGTGTACGCACCTTTTGAGGTCTTGGCTTCTTGCCAGCCAATTTCTTTCTCGGGTCGGTTTCACCTTCAGGCCTCCCTGTTGATCAAAAGTGGCTAAGAAATCGGATTTTTGGGAATTATATATATTATAAGCCGATTGTACCTCTTTTCTTGAGTTGCTGAGAAGAACCTTGGGTAAAGGCCGATGCAGACTTCGCAGTCGAATGAAGGCGGCCAGCTTCCTCTCCAACGAGCTCTGAAAAGGAAAATGACATGAGGTTAGTAATCGGAAAAAGAGTGGTATGGGTTAGTAAACACACGCAAGTTATTAACCTCGCTGCCAGAAGACGATGCGTGATTTTGAGACTCTATTCTTTCATCATCTGAATTTGATGAAGAAGGTCCCGACTCTAAAGAGTTTTCCTCCTTATCGTCATTGTCTTCATCAAAACTATCGGAATCGGTATTACTTGAGCTGCTATTTTTCGATTCTGATAGAGCTTCAGCCATACCAGCAATTTTAGGCCAGTTGGGTTTACAATTTCCTTCTGGCCAGTAAACCATTTGATTAAGGCTGTAGCTCCGCCTTCTGTGGCATAGATATTTTTAGCAATGGACTCCCACCAGATGTCGAATTTCGGTGAAGTGTCAGACCACATAATGAATTCCATCGGCATTTCGAAATCAATGTGCGCAGCTGACAGAATTCCATATGCCGATTGAGGGTTCAGGTCTTCTCTGGCATTCAGATGGCGGTATATAAAAAGATCGGCAATGTCCTGTCCGAGGTTGAATTGCCGAGCCACCATGGCAGGGTGATAGAACTCGTATGACGGTTTTCTGATATGGGTTCTGGTGCTCAAAATGGCGAAGAAGATACCTGAAGAGATGAAATCTTTATATGCCGATAAAGCTTCACCCTTCAAAGTATTGGCCAATCGAAAAAAGGAGGGAGTTGGATATCTGTCTAAATCAGTGTATGGGTTGAATTGTTCCAGACCATATTCCGATTCCGACATGGTGAAAAAGGCTACCAAGGAATGAGATAAATCTTCTTGGTTTAAGCGCCTTCTATTGCAGTTGACTGATATCATCTCTCCGTATGATCTGCATGGACGCTCGTTGCCATCGGATTCTTGCTCACTCGGAAATTCTAAATTGAAATCCAGTTCTCCTATGGAGTTGTATATCTGAAGCTTCAAAAACATACAGATAAACCAGAAGGGACCACCCAGGTTTCCTACAGAGAAATCGGCTTTCTTGGAACAGAGACCTTCCCTGATCTCATGCATCATCCGATAAGTTGCTCCTAGCAGGTATTTTCCGATTGCTAGTTTCTGGCCTGCTGCTAGTGTTTCGGCTACTCCTTTATAAACCTCGCTGGGGCTGAGGGATTGTCCACAGAAGAAGAACCTATCTAGCCACATGTTTAAAAAGGCGATGGCTCTTCGTCCTCGACATCGCCTATCTGCTGATGGGTACTGATATAGCGTTGCCATCAGAAGTTCTTCTCAGGAACCAATTTAAGAGTGGTAGACAAATCAAAAGCCGATAGCATTTCGCCATCGGGACTGAGACCGGTTAGCATTACTACGTCTAGGAGCGTAGGGCTTATGGGTCCAGTTGGGAGAAGGAAGGTGTTGGTCGTGTCACACCAAAAGTAAGCCGATGTTGCCATGAAGGGTTCATCTGCTGGTGGAGGATATAAGGAAAGAATAACTGCATCAGTAATTCCTAGATCATCCCATTGTTCTTTTTTCTGGCCATAAACCCGAATAAGGCAGTCCTTGTATCCCTTGATCGGGCTGGGCCAAGATCTAAATGCCGATTTCCAGCTGTTTATACTAAGCTTATCGGCAAATAACGGGAGCCTTGCTACCGAATGATCTATGAACGTTGTTGGGTCTCTCTCCCCTATCGGTCCCAAAGAGTACAATGCTTCAGTGTTTGAGCATCGGAATAGTACCTGAGACATGTTGCCGATTGGAAGTTGAAGGAGAAGGGGCTATGCGCTGGAAATCCTGAGGGCTCTGGAAATTCCGATGCAGGAGGCTCGTGCGCAGGAGAATGGGTGAAAGTGACCGCAAGTGACTGCTTATTTATAGTCGCGGTAAAACTAGGGTTTTTACCGGGGGTTTCGGCGTTACTGTTTCAGCCCATATTGCGTATTGGGCTGACACGTGTTCTCATAATAGGCCGAAAGCGAAGATTGCTAGGGTAAAACTGTGAAATGTTACGAGGTTATGTGGTCAAATCTGATTTTTTGGTGAAAGTTCGGCTAATGAGAAAACCCATTGCTAAACTTAGGGGCATATGTTGATATCCAAATTTGGCAGAAAATCGGATATTCGAAAAGGGCCAAATATGTTGGAATCATTGGGCTAAATAAAAAATGGGCTTTATCAGCAAAGAAGAAAAGCATATTGAAGAATACCGATAGATACCAGACTCCGGAAGAGATACGATCTGATCAGAAGCGCGACGCGGTAAAATAGGTCATATCGGTATCGAAATTGTAATAGTATAAATAGGACCTTAGGTCTCGTGAGAAAAACATACATCATACTCAAAACACAAACTACTTTCTCGAATCCGATCGACCTCGTCGAAAGGCTTTAACTCGCAGGTAGAGCTATCTCGATGGGATAATCGATTCTCTCCTTGTAACCCGTATGCATGGCTGCATCATATTGATCTTATGCATACAAAGTATATTAAACTGTCTCGGGATTTTCCGATCTTTGATATGTTCCCGCATATTGCACTGTCTCGATTTAATCGATCTGTAATGTGCATTTACCCTGCAATGCCGATTATCAAGTATCTCGTGTGTTTTTTTTCTGAATCCGATATATGCAACTATCTCGTTTAATCGATCTTGTGTATGCCTTGTTTAGGATTTTGCATGTGTAAATGTTTGCCGATCAGTATTGTATTTATCTGTATTAGTCTTAAGCCTTTAAATCGGTTTATTGGTTTACATCTAGAATTAGATCTGAATACTGTCTTGGCCTGACCAATCTATTCAATCTATTCCTTGGTTTAAAAAATACCAAAGAGAGATAGAAGATTTCAAATTGCATGATTATTTACATTTAATTGCTCTATCAGGCATTAAGCCGATAGATTCTGTAATCGGGTTATCTAAAGCCGATTTCATATAACCTGATCTGGCTGTTTTTGAAAGCCGATTAGGGCTCATCGCTAACAGTTTACTCCTTGTTAATTTGCAGGTCAAATTGACTGGCACGCTTGGTTCCTGGTTGCGACGCAAGCACTGACTTGATGCTTCCGCACGTGTGTTCGCAAAAGCTCACTTTTTGTGTCAACAATAAGGCATACTCCAATTCTTAGGGATCACGACATCTGCTCCAATCCGGGAAACCACGTCCGGGTCTTCACGTAGCCATGCAGAACTCTTGTTCGAGTCGGACTCAAACAGGAAGTCTTAGCCGCCACGCATCGTGTCATCCAGAAGGCTGTTCGGCAGGATGCACACTGGCCGGATAGAGCCCTCTAGGGAGCTAGACCCTAGGAGGCTGTTCGATTAGGCCGTCAAGGAGTAGGCCATGGCAATGAGCCGTGATTTTATCCCTGACACCTTCTATTAAGAAGACCCCCCGGCCGCGAAGCTTATCCAGGGGATGTTTTTTATTTGCATTCACGCCTTTTGGAAAGAGCCGCTAAATTAAATTCTCTTTTAGGCGAAGGAAGTATGACCGCTTTACCAATAGTTGAGACTCAATCTGGAGACGTTTCTGCCTATATTCCCACTAATGTAATTTCCATTACCGGCTGCGGCATGCGGATAGGCCGTGGTATATCTCCAAGGACATAAAGGATCAGGAAGGAGCTTCTCCATACAATCGGATCCGATCCAGTCTAAGGAGAACATCAACATCGCTTCATCTGAACTCCCGTTCGGGTCGAGGAACGCTGCCGCTACCTACTTCTGAGTGGTGTGCCGGTGGTTTAATTCTCGATTTGGATACGAAGAGGACCTCTACAACACTTTCACAGGTTCGGACATGACCCAATTTGGGGAAGGAATCGACATCGCTTCGCTCGGGCTTCCGTTCAGATTATGGAACGCCACTGCTACTTACGCACGAATTGGTTCCCGACTTGGATACAGAGAGACTCAGATCGAAGATTCTCGAGGGGTGGCCGCGACTACCACAACGGCCAATAGAGTTATCATCGCCTTCATCCTCGGCAAGGCTTTTCGCTTCGGCAACATCAACTTCGTCACCGGTGAACTTTGACAAGTTTGCGCCCTTGGACTCGGACCAGATCCGATCTAACGGCAACTTCAGCAATGAATGGCTTAGATTACCATTTGGGTTGGAGAACACCACCGCCGCATACAAATGTGTAATGCGTCGAAGGCCTAAGCTTGCTCTTTTGAACTCGGATTAGATCTGATCTGGGAGAGACTTCACCAACACATCATGATTCCCTCTTTTGGATTCGAACAAGATACGATCCAGAAGAGAATTTAACAGCGCTTCACTCAGACTCCCGGACGTATTGGGTGATGCCATCGCCACCTACCGACGAGTCTCGGATGGTGACCGTTATTAGTAGCAAATCACTCGGAGTCGAAGATCATGTTGACCATCGTGCGACACCAGCTCCATCAATCACGAGGCAAACGTGAGAAGATGTGATCTGTTCTCGTTCATAATCTGGACGGAACTTGTATCGAGATTTTCCATTGACTTAGAAGGATTTTTGAGGTCATATAAGATGCGTTAGAAAGCTTATCTCGTTATCTTTCCAACGAATCAAAGAACACCTAAATACGAGTTCGGATGCGACCGTGGCGCCTGTTTAAAGACAGACTAAGCAGAGAGGTCGCAAACTTCGGCATGCTCATAAAACTCATTGGTGCCAGCGACGGCGTGAGGATTGGTCGTGCCACATCTCGTGGGACGTTGAAGTGGGCGAGCGCCAAATGCCCGCAACCCGCCCCACTTATCCCTAACGACATCCAGGCAACGGCGAGGAAGAGCTTTCGTGCATCAAATAGCATGATGAGTTCCAACAAGCTTGCACAGCAACATCACCGTCAATCGCAGATAGTCCACAGAAACAGCAACCAATTCTAATATCCCGTGATTCTAGAAATTTCACATAGCTACATATCACAGAAGGAAACATATGTTGTGCAATCACGTTTACGATGCAATCACCGTACAATCAAACTATCAAAAGTTATAAAAAATTATGAAAAAAATTATAGAATTACTTAATTGTTTACTCTACCTATGTATAAAGTTTCAAAGCAAAATTCATCATATATTAAGAGTTATAAAAAAAGAAAAAACATACAGTTTTGATAAGTTCAAAATTGATAGAATTTTATTTTTTTCAACTTTCAAAGAATGAATTTGATCTTAAAATTTTGATACAGAGATAGAGTAAGTTGAAGAATACATCTACAAATGTTTTTAGAATTTTTTACAACCTTTAATAGTTCAATTGGATGGTGATTGCAACGTAAGCTTAATTGCACAGCATATGCACCCATCACAGAAAGTCCATACAAGCACTACTCTGGTGAGTGGTGACTCAACCAAAAGAAAAGAAAATGACTCGGAAACATCAACAGATCAACTTCACGGCACTGCAAAGACCAAAATCAGTACACAGATCAAACATAGAAGTTCCAAAAAAACATGACCCAAAATCAGGAGAACGTCACAACTGAAAAACAGGGTATATCATTTTCCAACCATATACACAACAAAGTCATTCAATGGGCCGCAACCATTAGGTAACAACACGACAACGGAATCAAATAATCAACTTTCTCTAGATGCGGACTTTGTATACAGGGAAGGATCTTATGTCGTATGTTACAAAAGCCCTGCCTACGTTAGCATACCGATCCTACAAGACATATAAAGCATGCATGCATGCATATTTGCAGCTAGCATATTTTCTTTGGCATGTTTCAAAATGAAAGTCTAGTGTATTGAATGGAAAGACTGATGGATCCTGCTGTAGCACACTAAAGCAAGTCTTGCAATGCCAGATAAAAACTGTCCAGCAGACACAGTCTTGTTAAGCTTGGTCGATATGGATGGACATGCCCTACACAATTCTGAGGGCTCGAGGCGCAGCCTTCTTTGTTCGGCAGTTCAACAGATCAAGGGCAACAGCCCATGCAACGTGATGACATCTGATTAGCTAGTCATTGGGAGTTAATGGTTGCGGCCCGCTATGCAGAGGCCTACTCATTCCATGACGAAACATCAATGTCCAGCCAGTACGAGTGTCTTCCCATGACCAGGCCCCCATCCAGATAGCAAGGAATCTAATGGGGCCCCACCCAGGTAGCAAGGAATCTAAAGCACAAGAAAGGGCTCGTCTTCTGAATAGGTAACACCTCGCTCCATACAAGCTCATCTGAAGACTGCTCATCATTGGTATGCAAAGCTGCAGGTAGCAATGCATTCTCCTTACACTTCTCTCCTTGACCCATTGGTTGAATTCAGCCTCCTGGGCATTCCAAACTGCACATTATCCCTATACCTATCACCAGGACGCCCCAGATCATCTAAATTCCGGTAACTACCATTTCTTGTCACAGAGTTGGAACGCTCATCCTCATCAACCCTCATGCCAACGCTGGGTTCCGGATGCATGTCCAAATGCCTTGGTCTTGGTCCACCGTTCCTCATGTTCTTTATGTTGTTTGAAGAATTCCTACCTGGAGTGTAAGAAGAAATCTTCATGGCTAGAAAGTCCTTGGGAATGCTATCCAAGTCCATGAAACATTTCCTTGCTTTGGCATCTGTTATCAGTGCTGCCCAGTCCTCTGACTGCATGAGAGCATTGGCATTGCCAACAACCTGGAGAACAATGACTATTAGTACCCAAGCATACATCTTGGAGTGTCCCTAAAATAACATTACTAAATGATTTTGATGTAAAACTTGGAAGAGGACAGAGGCATACCCATAGGGCTCTTCTAGCTCGAGTAAGAGCAACATTCATACGGCGTATGTCTGCAACAAAACCCACTCCATGGTTTGAGGCACGGACACAGGACATAATAATCACATCACGCTCCTGGCCTTGAAAAGCATCAACTGTGTTGATGTAGATATCCTTCCCTTCCTCGGTATTCATAACCTCCTGGAATTCCCGCTGGAGACATTTCAATTGCAACTTATATGGAGTGATTATACCAACAGATGCTTTCTTGCCAACATTAGCTCTCAAGAACTTCTGAAGATGCTCATATAAACGCAATACAAACTGTGCTTCATGAACATTCTGGTATGAAGATGACCCACCTCTATGAGACTCACGCCCATGTGAGATGTCATAGAAAATGTAAGGTGCCATTAATGCATCTCTATAATATACCTCGTCAGGCAATTTGACTACACTTTCGCTATCTGTAAGGCGGTCTTCATAGAAATATCTCGATGGAAATTCACGGATTTGGGGATGCATTCTATATTGCACTGATAATAATATGGTAGGACAACCGGCTTGCTGAAACCTCTCAAAAAGACTCCTGCTGTATAGTAGAGTTCCAGCTGCTTTGCTAATAACTGTGGCAGGGAGCTGTTGCGGATCACCAACTAAGACACATCTAGCTGCACCAAGCGAAAGTGGAGGGAGGATTGCTACTTCACTGGCCTGAGCAGCTTCATCAATAACCACCATATCAAAGCCATGGCTAAGGCGAGAAAATAACTTGCGGCCGCTGCTAGACACTGTAGTAAAAACAATCTCTGCTTCATTTGCAAAACTGGCTTCCAGGCTAGCCCTAGCGTCTTCCAGATTGAAGTTGCTGCCAACACGAAACCTGCTTTCTAATATAAGCAGGCGTGACATCTCTACCAGCACTTTATCTTTGCTTTCGACTGAAGCAGCAAGTTTCTGAAGCAGAATATCACGGTTACGATCCCTTTGCGCAAGCAAATCAGGATCTACCCCAACTGAACCCTGGGATCTACCAGCCGCTGCAACAATATTAAGTTCCCTCTGCAGAATCGCTATGTCCTGTGATAACTGATGCTCACGAGATTTTAGCTGATGTAGCCACCCAATCACTTCATCTTGGCCCTTCATTAAAAGCTGATCTGTCCTTCGCTCAACTGAAACAGCTTGGGCAGCACGAGACTGTGAATCAACTCCAACACGGGCAACATCAGGGCGATAGACCTTCATCTCGCCGTCTATGAAACCACGGTCAAGAACACGAGCAAGCAGCTCATCAGTTGCGGCGTTTGATGGAGCACACACAAGCATGCGAGGCTTGGGGCAAAGTTTGGGGAGCGTGCGAAACAAGTTCTGATCCATGCTTTGCAAAACTTCATCAATTGACCCAGCAGCGACAGCCTCTGAGCTGCTGCTAACACTAACACTTACTTGCTTGTAACTTTCAGGAGCAAGTTTCTTTAGCAGAGCAGCATAGTAATGTTGATACTGAACAAGATGGATAACATTTAGCATTCCCCACACGGTATGTGTTTTCCCTGTCCCTGGTGGGCCTTGTACTAATGTGAAAGGCCATGGTTCTTGTTTCTTAACCACTCCATTGTTAGTACCAGCAGCTGTATGCATTGCAGTCCACTGAATTGCTGATAGCTGAGGTCCGTTGAATGTATGGAGATGATCAGCAAAATTTGGTGTGAAACAATCAGGCATAGCAGGTGGCTGCTCTTCATACTTGGGGAAGTGCTCCAGACTTGGATGAAGAATGGCATTTTGCATCTGATGGAAAGATATTTATCAAAATCAAAGGAAAAATATCAACAAATAAAGCTAGACAACATAAGTACAATACACATTACCTGGAAGTTGAGACGGCGGAATGCATGCAATGCAACATATTCTCTTTGTGTTGTTGCAAGAGAACCAAGACCAGTAAGATACCAGGTACTCCGTGGTTGGAGTTTCCTCACAACATTAGTCTCACTGCTGCAAATACAACAAACAAAAAGTGATAAGACATTTAACACAAAGGGCTCTGTTAACAAGTATAAATAATGCAGCATGGTCAACAATATTATTCACAAATCATAAATCATATATCAAGAGACACTAGCAAATAACACAAGCTAAACCCAGCAACTAAAATCTCAGAAACTGTAAACCCGTGTGCATGAGATAAAGACCTTATAACAGGATCTATTAGGATGAAAGACATTAGTGAGCTACTCATCTGATTGTTTTCTAGTGATGCCAGCCATGGCTACCACGGTGTAAGACGGGATGGGACAACTAACCACCCTCTCACCTTTCAAGCATCCCGAGGGGCGAGGCAACAAGGTACACCATGACTTTTTATGAACCAATTGTACAAAGGTAACCAGTTATTTCCTGTCTGAACACTATCTTATCCTGGGAAATTCTACATCGAGCCCATGTCTCTCATCACCACTCACCCAAATTCTCTTCCACTCCCTACTCCCACAGAGCTACCGACAACAGTTCAGTACTCCCAACAGCAGCAAGCAGATCAGCAGATGGGAAGAAGAGAAAGGGAGCAGCTAGGGCTCCAGGAGGGACCAAGAGGAGAGGAGGGCAGGGCAACAACCTGCAGTAGCACTGGTAGCAAGCACCACCTGATCTGCGTTCACACATAGGAGGCCATAAGCAAGCAAGCTCCACCCACATGTAGGAGGCAGCGGTGGCAGCAAGCAGCGCCACCTGAGCTCCACTTGCATAGGAGGGAGCAGTGGTTGAGAATCCACTGACCCCAAGGCAGATCTGGCCTCCATTAGCTGCCCTAAGCTCTCCCTCTCTTGTTCAACCACACTAAGGCGACGCAAAGCCCATGGCGTCAACCACAGACCACCACAGAGAGGAAATGACACTTTGGCAACACCTTAATAACCATGATGTCAGCGTTAAACAAATCAGAAATAAAAAGGTACAGGGAATTGCACAGCAATTGGTTTTGCATGCATATCCAACAATTCAATATCACTGACAGAAACATAAACGTTCAAGCAAAATGCAGAATAACATTTTAGACGAGATACTGATGTTGTATCAACAAAAAGATGAAAAAGTCTACATCACCCGCTCAACTACGATAGTCGGTGCACTATGAACACTATGAGCTCCTGGAACCCTATATATGCTTTCAGCACCATACACATGAGCTCCAGCACGCTGGAGCGCAGGCCGTCGCCACCATGGTTGCAAGCTCGTCCACATGGCTAGCTAATTTCAGCGGTGCGACGAGCTCATCGACCCACGGATCTGGTCTGTGCTTCAACTTGCTCCGTGCCAGCTTGCTGGGGATTTGGTCCAACCAGGTGATGGTAGATGGCAGAGAAAATAAAAAGGGGAAGGAGAGAGGAAGTGAGAGAAAAGAGAGGAAGAAGAAACTAGGTCCATGTGGCAATATCACTCCAAGTCAGCAGTCCATGTTGCATAACCTCCTGCAAAACCGCATGCGGGGGTTATTTGTATCACTTCCTAGTTTCTCAGGTCATGGGGTTAAATGCACTGACTATCATAGTTGAGGAGTGATGTAGACCTTTTCCACCAAAAAATAACGTTTGTGATAAGTTATCATATTGAGGGGTAAGTAGACTCTTTCCACCAAAAAATAACGGTTTGCGATAAGTAAGACCAGAAGCGAGGTAAGTCTAACATGCTTACAAAAAGTTCAGCATGCAAGTGCTCCTGTGATCCTGTTATATGCTAATTAAAAAGATGATCTTAAAAGAAAATATAATTCATCGTTGATACTTGCAAATATCAAGGCAACAGAGTGGACAGAGAGAACTTGTGAGGCAAATAATAGAGATAAGAATATCAGCAACAAGATTTCAATACAAAATATGTCTGTATGCTCAACAAACACTAGCTCAAGTGCAAAAAAAACATTGTGGTTTTATCAAAGGATGGAGCGTAGGACAGCTAAAAAATAATGCTATCATAGTATCGAGAACAATGGAGTACCTGCTTGAATCAAATGAATCCCCAACATAGAAATGGATAATCGCTCCGATGGGATCTCGTGTGTCAATAGGTGCATGTCGCCTAACTGTACCCACAAGCCGTCCACTATCAGACTCAGTATCTTCATTTGCACCAATGGCCCTCCTATTAGATCGACTTGATTGAGCAGCTAAAAAAAAAAAAATAGGCACAAAAAAAGTAACTGTCAAAATATTTCCTTCTGAGAGAGTAAATCAGCATGATTAACAGATAATAATATAATAAAAGAGGAGGAATTCAGTATTCTACCTGAACCAGGCCGAGGGAATGACAAAATTGCGACTTCGCCTTCTTTGAAAGTCCATTTATATTCATGGGTTGGTAGCACAACAACATCATACCAACCTGAACAGATCAACGGCAACTCACTCACGTGATCACAATTTAAAAATAAAAGACAACGGCTTTACCAAAAAATACCATTAATTGAATATGCGGGGAATACAACAGCATACCTCTTTCGCGCCTTTCCACAGTTTTCACACGCACCATTACATGTGCATCCCTTGATACAGCCTCAAGACTTTCCTCGTAGGAGTTATATAGCTGAGCTCGGCATTCCTCAAAAAGTAACGGCTCAAAAACTCTGATATACTCCTCAATGGATTCAAAGCTTCCAGGAACACACTGTAGTTCTGTCTCCTCTGTCCATATAAGAAGTATGAAACTTGCTTGTCAAACTCAGCACACAGATACAAATAATGGCTTTTCAATTTTAGCTGATAGATGCAGACATGGAAGTTGCAAACCCTAGGTACAAGGGATGAATTAAGTAAAAAAAGTAACGCCACAAAATCAAACAAGGAGAAACATACAGCGCTCTACATTGAAAAAGAACTATAGAATAATCTTAAGTACATAACACAAGCAATAAACAGTAACACACAGTTTACCACAGGAAAAATAGTGCTTGCCAACAGGACAAAGGATATACAGTGAACCTTCTGTTGATAGCAATCACTAAAAGCATGATAATAGCATTCATAAAAAAGCAGCACAAATAGGAAAATTCCACTAACTTGGTAAACAAATAAATGCAATGCATTTCCTCAAATATATAGGTTTTCAGAATAAGCAACGGTGTTAGTTAAACCAAAGAAATCCAAAACAAATATGCGCGATGAAAAAGAACTAACCTGGATTGTGCCAGAACTTGTCACTTGTCACCTCCCAGATAAGCCGTTCAACAGATGAGTCCTGATATTGTGTGTTATTTGCTGAAGCTTGCTTTTTGGAAACAAGAGACCTTTTGTTGGCTGGTTTTTGATCTGCATTATTCTGTCCTGTAACAACTGCTCTTTGGGACGACGCTGGCCAGCCCTTGAACTGCTTGGAATCCACAGATTGGTGATACCCATCTGAGGGGGCTTCTTCAGCGCTCGTTTTCTTTGGCTGGCCCTGAGATCCCAACTCAACATCACCATTGGATTCAGCATTTTGGTCGCCTGGCTTTGCAGAATTACTACGTTCTGAACTCATCATTTCAGATTGCCTCTGATCCCTGATGACTGGCTGGCATAGTTTTTCAGCAGCTCTCTCACCAACATCACCAGTACCACGGGAAGCTTCTTTTACACCACGTGTAACAATTGGTGCTGGAAAGGATGACTGTCTCCTGGGAGTCGAAGTCTTCATTGTGCCAGCTTGTTTTGCATCCTCAACGTTAATAAACACAGTTTGTCTGGCTCGCTTTTTACCTAGCATTGCCTCTCTGTGTTCATCAAACTTAGGTCTCTTTGCAGGGTTGTTTGCAAACCTCAATGCATATGTGGCTTCTACTCCTCTAACATCTTTTGACCTGTTGCACGAGTCCAAATCATCAAGTTGATTTCCTTTGACTTCTAAATTTTTCGTGCTCTCTACTCCTGTGGGGCCAGGAACCACAGGATATTTAGAGGCATCAGCCAATTCAGTGTCACTAGGCTCAGCGGCAATATCATCCTTAATCCCGTCACTAGATTTAACAAAAGTAGGATCACTCTCTTGGGACTCCTTTTTCACTTGAGCATTTGCAGCACCAGCCAACTCCTCTTTGTTGCTGACACTACTACCTGCGGTGTCAGAAGCACCATCTGCATCAGACCACTCTCCCTCTTCTCTTTCAGCTGCCTGTGAAACCTGATTGGAGGGCTCATCCTGTTGAGAAACATTAGAGATATGATTGGTCATCAGAGATGTAGAGGCTACACTAGCATTAAAATTCTCTTCTGTCCTGATCAGTTTCTTTCTATTTTGAGATTCTTTGCTCCTCACAAAAGGTTGAAAACCTGAACCAGAGAATGCATGCTTAAAGGCATGGTTGTTCAATATCCCTTGCGACTGTGATGTTTCCCCTGAAGGAAATAAATTTGAGGGATGTGCACTGGGAACAGGTAGGGACTTCTGAGGTTGTGACACAACTACCGCAGCTGCTTGTTCTTCAGCTTCTGTTGGGAGCTCATTAAGGTTAAATAACATCCTTCCACGAGACCCCATATCATGAGTAAATGCATATAGCAGAGCTGTTATAGACCTTATGTAGGGAAAGATAGCTGCAACACCCAGAACAAGATATCAGTAATATACAACAAGAACAGGATGTTCAGGGGGTGCTTGGATGCTTTGGTCCGCTAGTGAGATGGCCTGCCCACAAGAAGCCAGGAGAATTGAACTAGGAAGTGAACAATTACAGAGGCCTCATTGCATGGAACTGCAGGAAATTAACATTTTAACCAGGTGGGGCGACCTGAATGTCATTCTTGCAACTTACCCAAATTTTCCAAATTTGACATAACACTTTTCGCGAAAATCATGATTCATGTCCCTAAGCCATTCCATAAATAATTATTATTTTCCAAGACCATTCCCTAATTTTTCCCATTAAGAAAATGCTACTTTCTTATTTTCCAGGGACATACATCCGATAAAATATAAAATATTTTTGCATATTTAGGATCTCCTAATTTTTTTGGATTTTTAGAAAATTATCTCATATTTTTCGAAGCTCATCTCAATATTCTACAAATTTTCAAAGTCTAAATCAAATTTTAGAAATCAATTTTCAATTCCTTCCTTTTTTGGAAAATCCTAGAATGTGATTTCCCTTTTCGGAAATGCGGCATCAATGTCACCCTTTCCCAAACCATTGTTTCCTTTCAAGTTGTAAGCAACGGTTGAGATTTCTCCCTCCAGATCCAACGACTCAGCTTGAGCCATGTCACTTCCCGTACCGCTTCAACAAAATCAATCCAACGGCCCCACAGTTTTTCCCTGTAGATCTAACGGCCGTCATGGTTTTCCCCTTCTTCCGGCTACGACACCCCCCTAAAACCGCGACACCACCGTCTTTGCCGCTCCGCTCGCCGGAATCACGCATCGCCGCTAATCCTGAACCCTATGGACCTTGGTTCCAACTATCTGGCTTCACCAAATCGCCGTCAATTCCTCGCCGTAGTTTGCTTAAACCTCGGCTTTCGTCTCTGACCTCTGACGCTCCGCGCCGCCTATAAATAGGTTGCCTCGACACTCAGTACCATCAAGCCACCTCCTCCGCCCATCTCCTCCCGCCGGTGATTACCGGAGCTGCTCCGTATTCGCCTTCAGCAACCATCGCCACCTGCCTTCGCCCCCAGACACCGCTGAGCCCCACCGAGCCATCCACCAGGTTGTCTACACTTTGAAGCCTCCAGCACCGGCCTTCCCTCGCCGTCTTCGGCCACCACTCACCAACACCACCCTCTCCCAGCAACCTTTTTCTCTCTCGCTGCTGCATGGGGTTAGGATTGTATATTATACCACTTCTGGTATTATAATCCCTCTGCAAAATACCTCATCTAATAAAGCGTAGTTGTGGTTGTGGAAGCAAATCTGTAAATGCTTTTGTATTTTGGAGAAACAAATTCTGATATTCATTATTGGAAATTGGGTCCCCACATAATTGGTATCAAAGCCACGTAGGAAAGACCTAGGTATGCCATTAAAAAAACAGTAGGATAAAATTTTGTGAATCAAATAATCAAACTCTCTTGCCATTAAGTAAACTCTCTTGCAGTTCAATTAAAACCCGAACCCATACTTTTTGATTTCGGTGCATCCCATTCGTTTATCTCAAAAGCATTTGTTTTGCTCTATCAAAATAAAAGTATTTCTTTAAAAATACCCTGCTGTATCCTCTCACCCAGAAGTAAAATTCTGGTTTCACAAAATTGTGAAAATATAGAAGTCCAAATGAAGGAAGAAAACTTTTCAATCGATCTTCTAGTTTTTGATTTAAAAGGATTGGATCTTATGCTAGGAATGGATTGGTTATGCCTGAATAAGGGACAATTAAGAGTGTGAAACCAAAACTTTGACCTTAACCACTCCATCTAACCAAACCATTATATACCAGATAGAGCTCGCTTTTAAAAAATCAGTTCCAAAAATCTATTTGTCGTATACCTGCTCCAAGAATAGACACTACACCAATAGTTAACCAATTCCTTAATGTCTTCCCTGAAGAACTACCTGGTCCACCCCAAGATAGAGGATATGAGTTCACAACTGAACTCAAACCATGTGGTCCACCCCAAGATAGAGGATATGAGTTCACAACTGAACTCAAACCATGAACCCAACCTATTGCCCATCACCACTATAAAATGGGAACCCCGAGTTTGGAAGAATGGAAGAAGCAACTTAGGGAATTAAAAGATAAGAATTTCAAGAGGCAAGTTCCTCTGATTGGGCGACCCCAGTAGTATTTGTTGATAAAAAGGATGGTACCCAAAGAATGTGCATTGACTACAGAACCCTCGATGCAGCCACAGTAAAAAGCAAATACCCGTTACAAAGGATAGATGAACTTTTTGACCAATTAAAAGGAGCAAAGATATCTTCCAAATAGACCTCAGGTCGGGATATCACCAAATCAATGTCAAAAAATAAGACCGACCGAAAACTGCATTTACAACCAGATACGAACTTTACCAATTTAATGTAATGCCGTTTGGAGTAACCAATGCTCCAGCCTTCTTCATGAGTGCGAACTTTACCAATTTAATGTAATGCCGTTTGGAGTAACCAATGCTCCAGCCTTCTTCATGAGTGCCATGAATAAAACCTGTATGGAATATCTCAACGAATTTATTATAATATTTATCGATGATATCCTCATATATTCAAAAAATAAGGAGCATGATAAACACTTTACATTGGCTTTAGAAAAATTGACAGAATAAATTCTATGCCAAGTTTAATAAGTGTAAATTTTGGATGAATGAGATATCCTTATACATATAGTTATTGTTGAAGGATTAAAAGTTGATCCTAAAAAAGTTAAAGAATGCATAACGGAGATAAGGAGTTTTCTTGGACTAGCTGACTACAACCGAAGGTTTATTGAAGGATTTTCCAAAATTGCTAGACCCCTCACACCCTTGCTAAAGAAAGATATTGCCCGTTGATGGATTGACAAGTGTGAGAAAGCGTTTGAAACCCTAAAAACTAAATTAACCTTTGCCCCTTTTTGGTTTCTCGGAAGCGTTTCAAATTTATTGTGACGCTCTAAAAATGGTTTAGGTTGTGCGTTTATGCAAGAAGGAAAACAACTTAAGCCGCACAAACTAAACTATCCTACCAATGATTTGGAACTAGCAGCTGTAGTACATGCTTTTGGTCTAATATATTTCTTCACACAACCAAACCTAAACCTAAGACAAAGAAAATGGTTGTAATTGGTAAAAGATTACCACTTGGATATCCAACATCAGCCTGGCAAGGCTAATGTTGTTGTTGATGCCCTAAACAGAAAATCATATTGTAATAAGGCTATATTACAAGAATGCCACCCAAAGCTTAGGAAAGAAATCCGGAAGATTCAAATGAAATTTTTGGAGACCGGAATGTTGTTTGCCTTTGAACTCCAGTCAAATCTCTAGAAAAATAAAAGCAGCCCAAGAAAATGAGCCTAAGCTAACAAAGAAATTGGGAAACCCTGAAAATAAGTCTTACCTACAATCTAAGCTAGGAGTTAGGATTGTATATAATACCACTTTTGGTATTGTGATCCCTCTATAAAATACCTCATGTAATAAAGTGTGGTTGAGGAAGCAATTTTGTAAATGCTTTTGTATTTTAAAGAAACAATTTCTGATATTCATTATTGGAAATTAGGTCCCCACATAATTGGTACCAGAGCCACACTTTAGACGGTAGGAAAGACCTAGGTAAGCCAATAAACAAACAATATCATAAAATTTTGTGAATCAAATAATCAAACTCTCTTGCCATTAAATGAATGGTTAGATGAAAGTAAGAATAACAGATTTCACTAACCCATGCAAAATTTCTGCAGAAATGGCTGCAAACATCTACACTGCCAATGAAGTAGATCTTTGGGCTCCATCAACATGGAAGGAGAACGCTCTGCTAGGCACCATCAATAAATCCACTCAAATATCTCCAAATCATGCATAATTTCAGCCGGCGCTAGCTGGAATTATAACCAACGAAGAATTTTCTATTAGACACAGCCAGGCATGATGAATAGAACAGCATAACAAGAATGTCTAATTTGTCAAATAACTCTATACGACACTAACAAACAGCTACCGATAGGAAAAAACAGCTAGCTAATCTTAAATTGAAGTACTAGCATCAATCAGCAGGAAACAATACAAATTACAACAAAAGCAAACAACAACAGCATATGGAGCACTCCACCCAAAAGCGAAAAGGAGCCCGTACCATTTCGTTACTATTAGGGGTACACTACACGGTTATAACAATCCGGCTTTGATCTACCGTGAATCTGGTCTTTATAGCACGAATCATCAACACCACGTCGCAAAATAGTCACTAGATTTAACAGCACGCACGGAGGTCCGATCCCCATTCCACTTTCAAATTTAGCAAAATCAACACCACAATGAAAGCCCCATTTAGACGGCCTCCCGCCAGAATATTCAATCCAATCCTGTGTCGTCCTCTAATGAGAGTAGCGCGGCGGAGGGAGTCGGGTCAGGATGCAAGATCTCCGTACCAGGCGATCGTCAGCATCGGCCATGATCAGTTGACTAGGGTTTCCGTCTCTAGTACAGTCTCCTCTTGCTCGCGATGCGTCCGACTGTGTGCGTGTATTATTTTTGTTCTTTTGGGTTTGGTTTCTTGGGGAAGAGAAGGGAAAAGGAGCGGGTCTTGCTCCTTTCCCTCTTGGAGTTGCGAACAAGAGGCTAGGTGTCGGGGCTTTACTTATAGCATTCAGGGAAGGGTTTGCCAGTGCATGCTACGCGCACTCGTCGAGCGCCACGGCTTTTGCCACACGTAGCGAGTACATGGGGTCACCCAGCGTTGGGAACCCATGTGTTGCATCTCGCTACGGTCGAACCAGGTCGAGGTTGCTTCTCTCTTACAACGTAAGCGCCCCTTTTTTAAGAAGAAAACATCAGTCCCATTTTGAATCGACAATTTTTTGCTAGTAGTCCATGAGATATTTTATTTGGGTTGAATCCCTTCGTAAAAGTAATTAGTTTTCAAACAGAATCGACAATTTTTTGCTAGTAATCCGTGAGATATTTTATTTGGATTGAATCCCTTCGTAAAAGTAATTAGTTTTCAAACATTAGAATATACAAGAGTTGTTGATGTGGAAGACAATGTAGGTAGTTGTATAAGATGGACTGATTAATTGGCCAGTGGTAGAAGAATCTTCCTTTGTCTGGAAGCACAACTATCATCCCCTCGTTTAATTCTGGCAGAGAAGTTGATGACACCACCAATCTCTTCTATTTTACATGCAGATGGATAATGGTGGTTTCATCTGATTTCAACTGGCACGGCTAAATAAGAACTAACAATTTAAGATGGTGATAGTTGGTGATGCATCCTCTTACTTTAGTTTCTTTGCACAAAAAAATCAAGTAAATAGATTGATAGTAGTGTTCCGTTGTGTTCGGATTAATCTATGATCACTTAATATGGCTTTATCTCTAATTGTGCGAATCACTAATTGAGTTGGGAGTCCTGATCACCACCCCTATCTATCTAGTTCAGCCAATGGGGCACAACCCTATATAACATGCGAGAAGGGTATACGACAGATTAAGCAAACGTCGTTAATCCCTAATCTTCTAAACCTTATCCAATCACGTGCATGGCGCTAGAGCTACTGGGAAGGCCATCGTCGTCCTTCTTGGTGCTAATCTAGGACCCTGAAGGAGGAGCATGCTCAGCTACCATAAGTCTTCCTGCGACATCTATGATCTACTACACTAGCCCACCGTCATGCAGGCTAACTAGCCTAACTGATATTCTAAAGATGGCAACCACAAGCAATAGTGATTTAACTAATCTATTCCGCATCACGATTCTGTTTTCTTCTGTTTAGGTTAAACTAATTAAGTTAGGTTTGCCAAGATATACTTAGCCTTCCCTATACCTAGCTAATTGACTTTTTGGGTTCTTAATCAGTTGATTATGTGAGATTAGGGTTAATTGAGTTAGGATCAAATCGACTTTTGGGGTTCTTAATCGGACACAGAAAGAAAACACGCGCACACAGTCAGACGCATCGCGAAGCAGAGCAATTGGCTAGGCTAGAAGCAGAAACCCTAGTCAGTGGATCTGGCTGCGCCGCTGACAGATCGCCTGGCAGAGAGATCCCCGCATCCCGACCCGACTTATCCTTCCTGAACCCTAAGACCTCTGACGTACGCGGAGTGGCACGGCGCGATGGAACAAAACCCTGGTCGCCATGCTCGGATTAGATGGCGACATAGGATTATATTGGAATTTCTGGCGAGTGGCTGCTGAATTGGGCTTTCATTGTGGAGGTGCCGATTTGGCAAATCTGGAAGCAGACCGGGGATCAGGCTTTAGCGCGTGCCACCAAATCTGATAACTGTTTTGCGGAGGATACTGATGATCTGTGCTCTCACATTTCGTCCATATTTTATGATTTAAGGTGGGCTATAAATATCGGACTCATGGTAGACCGAAGTCGGGCAGTTAAAGGCCGCGTAGCGTATCCCTAGTAGTAATTCAAACCGTTAAATGGGCTCCCATTTCTCAGCACAAAGCAACAAATGGTATTTCTAGTTATTTTAGCCTATGAACCAATTATCCCGTTAGCCCGTTACTATTCATCTCCATGCCTCCACAAGGCCACAATCTCTCTAAGGCTTCCCGGCCCAATCCCACCTGTCGCCGCCTCCTTTAGTCCTCTCCCCGCCGACCACCGTGAGCACTACCTTGTCTCCATGATGCGTGCACCACCTCCTCTCCCCGCCTACCACCACGAGCACCGCCTCTTCTCCCCGGCAGCCATCTACCGCCTTCTCTCCATGCTGCGAGTGTCGGCTCCACTCCTGGCAGGCCTCAGTTATCGCCGCTGCCTCCCATTCCCGCCAGCCATCCACCGCCTCTTCTCCCTGCTTGTCAGCCGCCACCTCCTATCCACCTACAACACTACCACGACAGCCACCTACTTCCAACATGCTGTCTGATACCCATAGTGAGTTTGTGACAATGGAGGGAGTAGGTTTTCATGTCACTGTGCAAGGTGGAGACAATGGAGAAGAGCACTCTACATGTGGCAGGGAAGAACCATACACGATGGTTGGTACTGACATTCGCGATCATCATGGGCCAGTCGGATGCATGCCTACAAAATGCACATCCTCAAAAGAACACAGGAAGAAATGAAAGCAGGTGAAAAGAAAGAATTTAAAGACAGGGGGTGAATGAGGATAGTCAACCCAACAAAACAAGATGACCAAGGTAAAAAAAACTTTGTTTTGCACTTAGTATTCATACATAATTACTAATCATTTTATATGATTCGTTGTTTTTTATACTTCAAATCTAAAGTGTTGCAAATGCTCCTTCAAAAATGCTCTAGTCCCAAACCGAAGCCCAGAGTGGGTAGATGAGGGAAGCAACACCGGATTCTGGCATAACCCCAGGTTAGCGGTACGTCGCCACCTGCTGGTTATCGTTAGCGGCACCTCATACTTTGATTTGTGGAGCTGAGAGGTCCCTCCTCTTCCCGTGTCTCCTTTTTATTAAGTTCAATCTACTAAACATGGTAACAATACTAGAGAGAGAAAATAACTAAAGATACTAAACATAGAATAACTAAAGAAGAATAACTCTTAGCTTATCCAAAATAACTAATCTGCTGCCCCATGCTAAATAACTAAAGATAGAATAACTCTTGGCTTATCCAAAATAACTAATCTGCTGCCCCATGCTATAATCTTCATCCACGTGTTGATCAACAACACCCTCCTTTGGCCCACGACGGCGTTTTTGAAAGTAAACCCGGTCAGGAGCCGTAAAAATTCTCCCTCCATCCAAACTCGGCTTGTCCTCAAGTTGGATATCAGGAAATGTGTGACGAAGCTCCACAACATCTACCCAAGTAGCGTCATCTTCAATACGACCCGTCCAATGAACCAAAAATTATCGATGGCCTTTGATAAATCGCTGTGATAGGAAACGATGTAGAATAGGCTCGGTCGATTCATTGGTACGAGAAACTTCTTCTAGCAACAAAGGTGTCGTCGCCTCATCGGAGATGGCGTGCCCTTGAAAGCCTTGAGGGATACATGAAATGTTGGCCGAGCCACCAACATGGCGTGCCCACCGAGCACCCCCAGGCCGCTGGCCTGCCGCATATGCAGGTCCAACGTACAACAGTGGGCTTTAGGTCTCTTGTGCCATATCTCCCCAAAAAAGCAGCTAGCTTGATGAGGGGGTGCTCCTCACCCTTATAAACCATGCTAAGGCCTTTCCTACTTTCAATGTGGGACTATTCCAACAATCCCCCCTCACACATTGGGCCAAGAATGTCTGGAATCAAACAGGTCACCTAGGCTCTAATACCAATTGTTGACCGAAGGCAGCACACACTGGCTACCACCGAAAGCACCCCCAGTGTTGGCCTACCACATATCAGCCCAACGACAAAGAACGGGTTTTAGGTCTCTTGGGCCACATCCTTCCCCCCCCCCCCCAAAAAAAAAAAAAGCTAGCTCGATGAGGGGTACTCCCTCAACCTTATAAACCATGCTAAGGTACTCCCCACTTTCAATGTGGGACTATTCCAATGAGATACATCATGAATGCGAGCCGATGGAGGAAGCTTCAAACGATAAGCCACCTTGCCAATCCAAGCCACCACTTGATAAGAGTCCAAAAAATCAAGGGGAAAGTGTAGATTGAGAAGTTGGTCAAGCCGATGATGTTGGAGACGAAGCCAAACCCATTCATTGACGTGAAACTCCACTTCCCGATGATGAGCATCATAGTATTGCTTCATGCGATTTTGAGCCCGGAGAAGATGCTGACAGCCTTGGTTAATAAAACATCTCGGTCCACCAGTTGAGAATCCACCTTATCAATGACAGAAGCTCCTTGAGAGAATGGAAGTAAGTTCGGAGGTGACCTCCCATAAACCAACTCAAAGGGAGTCGAGCGAAGAGCGGAATGGAAGGAAGTAGTACAACAGAATTCTGCCCAAGCCAACCATCTAACCCAAGTAGACGGATTATCCGCAGCCAAACAAGAAAGGTACATTTTGGACCGTACGATTAACCACCTCGGTTTGCCCATTAGTCTGAGGGTGATATGCAAAAGAAGTGAGAAGGTAAGTACCACAACTCTTGAAAAGATCTTGCCACAAAGCACTACGGAAAATAGAACCCCGATCTAAAACAATAGACTCCGGAATGCCATGAAGTCAGAGCACTTGATCAAATAATAGATAAGCAATTGCCTTAGCACTGTTGGCCCTTTGCATTGCAATGAAATGAGCATACTTGGACAGCCTATCCACCACCACCAAAATAGTCATCATACCTTGTGATATAGGAAGTGGAACAATGAAATCCAAGGAACCATCAGTCAAGATATGTTGGGGAACCGGTAAAGGCTAAAATCAATTAACCAGTGATAAAGAAGCCGACTTCATATGTTGACAGATACTACACCGACCAATATAGTCTTCCACTGATTTTTGCTGGCCCTACCAAAAATACTAACCCTGTAGGCGATGTAGTCTTGTGCACACCTTCATGAGAAAGATCATGATAAGCGGCCACCACTTGAAGACATAACGGAGATGAAGCCGGTATATCGAGATGTTCGTCGCAATATAAAAGGTTGTAGTGCTCTTCCAAAGCCCGGACGCAACAGGGGTAATACCCGAACCTACAAGTGCTGCTAGAGCTGCCTTAAGCTGGTTGCAACATCGTTGGATTTTTGGATCAGCCCGACGAACCGTAAGCCAATCTTATCCCAAAGCCACGGTTGGGGATGAAATAGCCGCGCAGCTGGGCTCCGGATCAAAGCACCCCGACAGAGCATCAACAGCTTTATTAGTGCGACCTGGCGTATATTCCACAATAAAATCAAACCCCATGAGCTTAGTAAGCCAATGTTGCTGTGGAGGGGTCACAAAGGCTTGCTCCAAGAAATTTGAGACTTGCGTGATTCATGCGAACAAAGGCTTGCCCCCATAAATATGGTCTCCAATGACGCATTGCCTTTGAAAGACCAATTAACTCATGCTCATAGGCAGCAAGCTTGGCATGATGATCAACTAGTTTGAGGTTTTAGTAAGCAATAGGATGGCCTTCTTGATGTAGAACAACACCTACCCTATGACCCAAAGCATCGCAGTCCACCACAAAGCGTGTCAAAATCAGGTAGGCTGAGAACCAGTGTTGTGTGCAAAACTTCCTTTAGACATCGGAAAGCCACTTCATCTTCGTCCGTCTAAGCGAAATTATGACGACGAAGCAGTGATGTAAGCGACTTAGCTATGGAGGCATAGTGACGGATAAAGCTTCGATAATACATGGCCAGACACAGAAAAACTGCAAAGCTCGAAACAGATGATGGGCGCACCCAGTCGGTCACAGCTTGAACCTTGCGAGGATTCACCACCACTCCCGCCAAAGAAATAATGTGTCCCAAATAAGCCATCTCTTGTTGCGTGAAAGCACACTTGGAACGCTTGAGAAAGGGCTGATGCTAGCACAATTTGTTGAACACCAAACGATAATGCTCCAAATGTTCCTCCAAGGATGAGTCGTACACCAAAATATCGTCGAAAAAAAAAGAACAAACTTAAAAAGATATTTTGAGAGTACCTTATTCATTAAAGCCTGGAAAGTCAAAAGGGGCATTGCATAACCCAATAGCCATCACCAATTATTCAAAATGACTATGATGGGTACAAAACGCCATTTTTTCAAATCCTCTCATCCGAATTTGATGATACCCCAAACGCAAATCCAGTTTGATAAAGAAACGAGCCCCGTGGAGCTCATCAGAAAGTTATTCAGCCACAAGTATCGGGAATTTATTCTTGATAGTCTTAGCGTTGTGAGCCCGATAGTCCACACACATGCACCACGAGCGAGCCATCCTCCATCCTTACCAAGAGCATAGGAGATGAAAATGGGAAGCAACTGGGCCGGATGATCCCTTGAGCTATCATCTTAGCACATTGTTGCTCAATTTTCATCCGTTTGACGGTACGCATAGCAATAAGGGCGAACCACTACAGGATTCGTTCCTTCCTTTAAACAAATGCGGTAATCGCATTCCCGTGATGGTGGCAGTCCCCGTGGCTCGTTGAATATGGATGAAAACATTGACAAGAGCTTCGTAAGCTGGGATGCAGGCTCTAGCTGCAGCGAATGTTTGTTAGTCTAGCCACTCATCCCACCCCCTATAATTCGACTTGCTGATTGCCCGCCGTAAAACTCATCCAGCCAAGCTTGAAGTTCTCTTGGATATTTCCCAACGTGTGCAGCCATTGAACACCTAGCACAACATCACATCCTCCCAAAGGAATCACCAAGAAGGGAGCCCTGTTGAACAACTTAGACAAGGTAATTGATCTCCATTAGCCACTCGAACCTGCAAATCCAAGCCCTTCCTCTGCGGTGTGCCCAACTGACTAGCCGCATGTCCATCAATGAAATTATGGATGCTTCCACTATCCACTATTCCCAACAAACGGACTCCATCCATCTCATCTCACCTGCACGGTGTTTCGGACCTTTGGCCCTTTTAATGCCATGGTACAGGGAAGGAATGTCCTCCAATTCCTACACCTCCCATTCATCCTCCTCGTCTGTAACTTCAAAATAAAACAAACGCTTGCACCAATGGCCGCAAACTACCATTTGGTCTGGTGTTAACCGACATCGAAAGGGCGCCCAAACCGAAGGCTGCGAAGCGGAAGACGATTCAGCCGAGGCTACTGGCGTTGCACGACTGCCTGCCAGAGTGTCAGGTGAAGCCACTGAGCCAAGAGTTACGTTTCTAGAGATGTATACGACCTCAACTATGGTGAGATCTCCAGGAATAAATCTACTAATGTCATCGTGTACATTAGTGAGATTGGCCGAATTGAATGAAGATCTCCTTCAACAAATCAAATGCACTCTCAAGCAATACCCATGGAGCCTCCATCATTAGGAACATGTTGTAACTTATATTTTTCATCACCAAGGAGGTCTCCAAATGTAGCAAGGACTTTCACGTGGTGAGATTTGCAAGGAAATCTATGATGCATGATCTTGTATTCTAGGATTATGTTTTTTGTTCTTACAATGGCCTATTTTAAGATTAGGAATATTGATGTTTTAAACTTCACATGTTTTAAATTTACTTCATTTCACTTCTAGACAACGCATTGTTCTTATAATTATTTAATAATTTGTGTGAATTCCATTTTTGTGGTACTAGTCAATATCATATATTATGTAGTATAGCAATGATCAATGTTGCAGTTAGCGATAGTTATGTTTATGTTGCACTAAAGGAAAATTATATTATGTAGTGTAGCAATGATCAATGTTGCAGTTAGCGATAGTTATGTTTATGTTGCATTAAAGGAAAATCCGCATTTCAGATATATATTTTTTGATGTGAGGGCAGTACGCAATTATGAGATGTAGTATTGCAAGTAATTTTATTATAGTTGTAATTTTTGGATGCCATAAAGCATTGTCATTGTCTATGTTAATTTGATGTATTATTTGCTTTCCATGATACAGCCTCCAAGTGTAAACAACACAAGTTGACATCTAAAGTACGGATGGATGTTGAGCCAATTTATTGTGATAGAAAACTTGTGGGAGGAAAGTGCAACCACTACCACCAAATATTTCCAACCTCTAAGGATTCAGGGACTAGCCAGATTGCTAGGCACTCGAAGGTATGCAAAATAAAGAATAAAATGCATAATGTGGTACATAAAATGCATTCTTCAGTAGCCTCTCTAGAAACACTTGTATTGAGAGATTGGAATTTTAATCAAGATGTGTGTCGAAAAGAACTCACTCAACTGATTGTTTGCCATGAGCTACCTTTTCCATAGTGGGGTGGGAAGGATTTAGATCTTTTGTGGCTAACTTGAATCCCATTTTCAAAAATGGTTTCTAGAACTGCTTGGTCTCATTGTATAGCTTGTTTTAGAGAGCACAAATTGGTTTTGCAAGATATTTTAAAGAATTCTAGTTCAAAAGTATCATTGACCGCAGATATGTGAACGTCAAATGAAAATCTTGTACATTTATGCATCACTTGCCACTTCATTGACAATCAATGGACCGTACAAAAAAGAATTATTAGGTTTTGTCAAATGGAGACTCCACACAATGCATTGAACATGTATAATGTAATTCTAAAGAGCATGCAAGAGTGGCATATTGAGGATAAGATCTTCAGCCTAACACTGGATAATGCTATTGCTTCAATTAACACTGCCACAATAAATTTTGTTAAAATTTACTAGAAAAAAGAATTGCTACACTGCAAAGGCAAATTATTTCATGTTAGGTGTGCATCTTATGTTCTTAACATTATTGTTCAAGATGTTTAAAGCAAATGGACACCATAGTTGATAATATTAGAGACGCTGTTAAATGTGTCGAGAGTTCCCAGTCAAGAAAAGAGAAGTTTGAAAACATAATTGCATAAGTGGGGTGCATGGTAAGCACCATTCTCTTCATGCACCATTCCCACTCATTGGAACTCAACTTTTCTAATGCTCACATCAGCCCTATCTTCCAAAGCTGCATTTCATGCCCTAGGACAGCAAAACTTGAGCTATAAATATGCTCATGCACCTTCATAATGGAAAATGGCTGAAGATGTTGTGGGTCTATGGAAAGTTTTCTATAGTGCAACTAAAGTTGTTTCTGGCTCTAAATATCCAACATCTAACCATTATTTCCATGAGGTATGGTTAGTCAAAAATGTTTTGGAAAATGAAGCTAGAAATACAAATCCTACTATTGTGGCCATGGTGAAAGAAATGAAAGGAAAGTTTGACACGTATTGTAAAGAGTAATTTGGCAAATTGCATACCTATCATACTTGATCCAAGATATAAGCTTGACTACATTGAGTTCCACTTGAAGAAAGCGTTTGGAAACCAAGCTCAAAGGTACCTTGATGTGGTTAATGAAACTATTCGAGAACTCTTTAATGAATACGCAGCGAACTGAGACTCTCTAGAGAGAAGCTCACAAGGAATGAATGGTGATGATCATATAGAGGCTACAAACAACCCTCATGCTGATTTGCGTCGTCATTTAAGTGCAAGAAGAGTTGAAGAAAATAATGAGCTGGATAGATATCCGAACGAAGACTTGTTCCCTCATCGGAAAGTGTCAGATATTTTGCAATGGTGGGGGGTACAATCTCCCAAATTTCCTATCCTTTCTCGTATGGCACGTGATGTGTTGGCTGCCCCGCTTCCATTGTTGCATCTGAGTTTACTTTCAGCACGGGAGGACGAACAATTAGTGACTATAGGAGTAGACTCTCTAGCGATACCATTGAGGCATTAATATGCCTTCAAGATTGGCTTAAGGCAGCTAATAAGTTCTCTTTGTTCAGCAGCTCGCACTTAATAATACATTCATGCTTGTTTTCATTGTTTTCATATTTATAACCTTTTTCTATTCTTTCATCCTCTTCTCATAAAAAGAACATATCAACAATGGATATGGATGATGATGAAGAATAGTTTCATGTTCGGTTTCGAAGTTTGAGGGTCTCTTCTTCCCAAAAAGCCTTGTACATGTGCACTAGTGCAATAAAATTTGAGGCGTTGATTGCAATAAAATTGTTGCTGGGCTCTAGTGCTATTATATATTTATATCTTAAAATTGTTATTTCTTCTCCGAACACCTCCTAATTTTCTGCTCTCCATAAGCAAATTAATTGTTCTTTCTCTTTTTAAATTGAAGTGTGGACTTTACAGCTGACAAAACTGTGGAGACAATAATGGTGTTATTCTAATTACTTCAGCAACTGATTTCATGTATGTTTTGCTACTTTAATTCAGAAGTTACTTTTAACAAGGACATTAGTTCTTGTTACTTGCAATATATGTTTTTTATGATTGTTCATTCTTGAGACCTTATCATGCACCATGACATCTACCATGATGTGCATGTGGATGAATATGTTGTCTATCCTACTGAAATCACTCACTGACATTACATAGAAGCCGCTGATGATCCAGATAGCAGAGTTAGTCCCCAAGCATCATGGGAGGACTAAGGTGGGAAGACACAAGAACCAATGGCTATTCTTCAGCTGCAGACATACTAAAGTTGAAAGGTGGGAAGAAGAAAAAATATTGAAAGTGTCATCTTATAATGTTTCTATTCTTAGAGCTTGTGAAGCTATCCTAGTTTGAATGTTTATATTCTTCAAGCTTGTTAAGCTGATCTGGTACTCTTACTTTGGAATTTGTAAAATACACACTTCTATGCATCTTACTTTATTGCATGTTGCATTAGAATTGATCCTTAGGAAACTGGGAGTAGAGAAACTTGGTAAAGATGATGTACGGAGGATGCAGTGAGAGGCCTCTGGACACAGTTTATGCGAATTTCGGTTAGAATTCAACTTGTGGTGTCTGTGTTCAGGCATCAAATTATTACTTGCTGGAGAAGAAATTTGTGAACAGCTTCAAGCAGGTTAAACTAGACTGGAGAACGAAGATGCAGACCGGTAACTGAAGCATGAGTCAAACGGTTGGCTGGGGTTGTCATATGTCCGTCAAAGTAATTACTGGACAGCGGTGTCTACCCATGTACTCCGTAGCAAGCACGGGATGTCACGGACACACCTAGTGCTGACCCGCCGGGCAGCCTGTTTGCATCCCTAGTCACCGGCGTGCTCTCCTCGGTCTTGCAGTCGACCGTCGCATCATGCTTTACAACCGCCGCTCCGTTTGCGTCCGCCTCTCCGCCGCACACGGCAGCGAGCATCCACACCTGGGCCTCTATCCCCACCCTCTATTTCACTATTAGCTACTCCCTCTATCCTTCCCTCTAAATTTTCTTCACATTTTACACTACAGTCTAAAAGATTCCTTTCTTACGTCAGACACTCTATCCAAAGCTACAGTATTATATAGTCCCTGCTACGGATGCTTCCACGCACGTGCGCGGTATCTGCGCACCCTTGATCGCCGCGCCGCGAGAGCCGCCGCAGCACCGCCTCTCTCGGCTGCGTTGCAAGTTAATAATGCTTGGCTAATCTTGTTTAGGAGCTAGCTATGTTAGTTAAATTCAAATATCTCCCTGCATAGCTCGTAACTAGATCGGATTGGCGTCAGTCTAGCTTAATTAGCATTAGTTTTACTTTTTTTTTTTCGGCAGCTTTCTCTATAGAGGAGGGGAATTTCACGATTAACAACCCAAAAGGTCAAACCCCCAAATTATTGTCAAATCCAAAACCCTAGGTTAATAATTTAGCTTAGCTCGGTTAAAGATGCGATCTTTTGAAATTCGACATAAAGATGGAGAGTTAGAGGAGGGGGGGGGGGGGTAAGATCAATTAGAACCCTAACTTAGCAGATCAAAAGAAATCCCCAATTTTTTTCCCAATTTCAAAAACCCTATATCAGGAGCACGAAACCAGAAGTCCCCAAATCAGCTCAATCCGAAGGGGCCTTTTATTAACCTGGGCATTAGCGTCACCGGCGTGCTCTCCTCGGTCTTGTCGTCGACCATCGCATCAACCGCCGCTCCGTTTACGTCCGCCTCGCCGCCGCGCGCCTTAATTCCCGCGCCGCGAGGCCCTCCGCCGCGCCGCGTTGGCGTCGGCGCCTCTCTCCCTCTCTCTCCTCTCAGAGAGACTCTCCCTCCCTCTCTCGTCTGCGGGATGTGCGAATGGGTTTCCCCCCACCGACGATACTCTTGACATGGGAGGCACAACCCTCAACCGCCCGATCTAATCCAACGGGCTATGCCCCCTGTGGCGCCTACTCCTGGTTTCCCTTTCTCGCGAGCGCTGCCAAGCAGCTCGCCTTCCAACGAGCCGAGTATGGAATATATGGGCCCCGGGTATTCTCTAGAAGGCCCATAGGGGAGCAGATAGGGGACGACCCGAGTCACCCGGCTGAAGATAAAGACCACTCGGGTTACGTACGGCTTGATCCGCAAAGAAGTTCCCGAAGATATAATCTACCTCCATGTAATTAACAGATCAACGCATGCGTTCCATGTAACTGCATAACCGAATTAGTTACTAGGGATCCCGAGATATCCTGTAACTTTATCTCCCCCCGCACTATATAAAGGAAGGGGGTAAAGGTCATTGACATAGACTCAGATACGCCTAGTTTTATCTTGCATCTCGTATCTTGATACACCATATAATCCTATAGCACAGGAAGTAGGGTATTACCTCCTCCGTTGAGGGCCTGAACCTGTATAACCATGTCTTGTGTTACCCATCTGACTTAGTTCTTGATTAGAGTCCTCTCGTACAAATTCATTGCCGGCGGTGACCCCAGATTAGTCACTGTCGGCGGTTAAGCCAGCGCGCCAGTAGAAGCGGCGTCAAGATCATCTCTCAAGTTAGATGGCTTTTCCAAGATCGCCGTACGTCGCCATGAGGCCAGGAGAGTCTCTTCGCTTCGGCAGCCTCAACTTCATCGCCGACGGCATTGGCAATCTGCACCTCTCTCCCCCCGGAGAGATTCCTTTGCAAGGGGGCGCGCGCGATCAATGTGACCCATTGCCTTACGGCTTGAAGAATCTAGCAAGCGCCTTCTACGGGTTAACCCCCCTCGCCATTTGTTAGCCTTGGCGCCCCGGAGGCCGACGAAAAAGAACTTCGGCGGGCTCGACCGCTCGGGCGTGAATTCTATTTCGCCTAACAACCTTCGCCTCATTGGATTTCCTCGGACTCGAGAATTCCGTCGCGACTCTCGCACTGGGATCCTCGGTTATTCGGATAGAAGATAACCAGTCGGCGAGCGCATCAGATCCACTCGGATCAGATCCATCTATTTTCATGGGTGTCATCAATGGTGGCCAACCCATCGGACAGAGCGAGCAAGTCAGCCTCTCCGCCTTTGACTCGGAGTCCGACGGGAGCGCTGAAGTTCGAAACTACCGAGAGGTTTTCGTCCTAGGCGCGGATGATCACCACAACGTCTCCCCCGATCGTCGCGTACGAAGAAACCGACGCCGGTGCAATTCCGGACCCTCGTCCGGCGGAAAAACAAGATCGCGGCAGCGGCTTCAAGGCTTCGCGGCCGTGACGTCCAGAATGAGCTCCGCGCGGTGAAGCTGAGGGATCAGGAGGTCTACAACACTCCCCAGGCTAACGTCATCGCGTCAAAGACTCTTCTTGAGACTATCGCGCCACAACTTCCTGAAGGCAGCCCCCTCGTCCAGACCCTCGCTCGGCGGCGGCCATGGTCGAGATGGCCGCCATACAGCGAAACGAGGCAATGCCCGCTCCGACCACTTCGACGCGATCGATCTACTCAGAATCAAACCGGGCCCGCGCCTCGGCAAAGCGCTCCCCGATCGCCGCCCATGATCTTCGCCAAGATATCGAAGCCAAACGGCGGGAGCGCAGTCACGGCGAGCGGAACTCTCGGGCCGTCAAAGTCACTGCGACGATGACTAAGCCGAGAGCACCGCCCGGTAAACACGACCACCGCCAGAGCGGCGTCAAGGCCAGGCGAAGCGTCGCCGTAGGTCCCCGGTAGAGGCGGCCACGCCCATGGAGGATTCGCCTTCACCCGGATCTTCGCCGAGTGGTTTGGCGGATGGTTTCAACCTCAATGGCATCGACAAGTTCGATGGCGAGAGGATCAATGAATTGGCTGCGAGTTTACGCCTTAGCGATCGGTAGCGGCGAGAGGAGATCGAGCGTCATGGCAAATTACTTGCCGGTCGCTTTGACCCCAACCGCCAGACACAGCTAACGGACTCGGAGAACTCTATCGAGTCTTGGGGCGACCTCCGATGTGATTAATTGCCAATTTCAAGGGACCTCTGAGCGGCCCATGGTAGATGGGAAATTGGACGGCTACACGGCGCAAGAATGAGACTCTTCGCGAGTTCATCAAGCGCTTCACCAAAAAGAAGAACGAGATCCGGACGCGTTTGAACAAGCAATCATCGGCGCCTTCTTCACGGATGCCGGTCGAGGAGTCGATCAGCAGATGACCGGGACCCGCGTAATCTCAAAGCCATGTTCACGATGGCGGACCAGGAGGCCGAAGCAGAAGAGGCCATCGCGAACCATCGCGGTGGCAATGACGGAGGCCCCAAGAAGAAGCCTCACGACGAGCAAAGCAAGCCCAAAGATAAGAAGCGGAAGGGGGACGAGATGGCCACCAACATGGAGCGCAACTGGCCTAAGCCCCCCAACGACAACGATTACAAGAAAGTGATGGATTCGGTATGTCCCTTTCATCCCAAAGGAAAACACTCCGCCAAAGATTGCCTCATTCTGCAGAAGTTCGCCGACAGCGCGAACCAGTCGGCTAAGGGCGGTCAAGGCAAGAAACCTGATGGAGACTACCAAGACGCCGAGCGCGAGATCAACTACATCTTTGGGGGCTCTAATGCGTACGAGTCCAAGCGGAAGCAAAAACTTACCACTCGGAAGATCAACGCTATTACGCCTGCGACACCAAAGTACTTGCGCTGGTCCGAGGTGCCCATCACCTTCGACCGATCGGACCACCGGACCGTATCGCCTTCCTGGGAGGTACCACTCGTTTGGATCCGGCCAGGCGAGGAAGCAAGTCGAAAAGGGTCCTAGTCGATGGCGGGAGCGGATCAACGTCCTTTTCGTCAAGACCACGGACCAAATGAATATTCCCGTTCCGAAGCTCTGGCGAGGATCATCTCCGTTCCACGGGTAATCCCCGTGGCGTCCGCGATACCACTCGGACAGATCTCTCTGCCGGTCGAGTTGAACCAAGGATAACTATCGGACCGAGAGTCCGAGCTTGAAATGGCGATTTCGAGGCGGCATATCATGCCATCTTGGGAAGGCGGGGATTGCCAAATTCATGGCGGTTCCCAACTACACTTACCTCGTCTTAAAATGCGAGTCCCAACGTGTAATCACCTCCCCGGTGACGTTAAGCGATCCACCGCTCTGCGACAATGAGAGCTGCGAAATGGCGCAGCATTGGACTCATCCGCCGAGATGGAGAAGATCCGACTGGAGGTCGCAAACCTTCAGGAGGAAGGGGACCTCCCTGCCAAGAAGTAGGCCAAAACCTCCATCCAAGCAGCCGAAGAAACAATGAAGATCCTGTTGGACCCGTCTGATCCGACCAAAACGGCCGTGATTGGGACAGGCTCGACAAACAAATAGGAAGACGCGCTCGTCACTTTCCTCCGCCAACGGGATGTGTTCGCTTGAAACCTTCGGACATGCGGTGTTCCGAGGAGGTGATCGAGCACTCCTCCACGTCGAAAAAAGCGAAGCCCGTCAAGCAACGCCACGAAGATTCGCCCGGACGGAAGGACGCCCTAAGGAGTGAGATCACCAAATTGCGACCTTCGGTTCATCAAAGAGGTGTATCACCCCTGGCCGCTCGCTAATCCGGTCTGGTCCGTAAAAAAACAAGACATGGCGCATGTGTGTCGACTACACCGACCTCAATAAGGCGTGTCCCAAGGATCCTTTTGGACTCCCCCGCATCGACCAAGTGGTTGACTCCACCGCCTGGTGCGAGCTCCTGAGCTTTCTGGACGCCTACTCAGGCTATCATCAGATCAGTCTGAAGGAAGAGGATTGCATCAAAACATCGTTTATTACGCCCTTTGGTGCTTTTTACTATATCACAATGCCATTCAGGTTAAAAAACGCTGGCGCGACCTATCAGCGCACGATACAGCGGTGTTTCCACACTCAACTCGGACGCAACGTGGAGGCATATGTCGATGACGTCGTCATAAAAACCAAGTCCAGATGAGATCTCATAACGGACCTGACCGAGACAGTCGAGAGCCTGAGAGTGTTTCGGATGAAGCTGAATCCCGAGAAGTGCGTTTTTGGGGTTCCGTCTGGCAAACTACTCGGATTCATCATCTCTAATCGGGGGATAGAAGCAAATCCGGAGAAGGTCGGTGCCATCCTAAAGATGAAGCCTCCGGCCAACCAGAAGGACGTGCAGAAGCTCACTGGATGTATCGTGGCACTCAGCCCATTCGTTTCCCGACTTGGGGAGCGAGGAATGCCTTTCTTTAAGCTCTTATGCCGACAAGACGATTTTCAGTGGACAGCAGAAGCACAGCACGCCTTTGAAGATTTAAAGAGGTTCCTCACCACTCCGTCCATGTTGGTCTCTTCCATGCCACAGGAGCCCCTCTTACTCTACATTGGTGCAACGACTCACGTCATCAGCAGCGCCCTGGTTGTGGAGCGAGACGAAGAGGGCTCCCTTCAAAAGGTACAGCGTCCGGTCTACTTCGTAAGCGAAGTATTGGGCGAGTCAAAAATAAGGTACCCACAAGTTCAAAAGCTTCTGTATGCTGTGTTACTCACATCGCGGAAGCTCAAGCATTATTTTCAAGAGCATGAAATTTCGGTGGTCACTTCTTTCCGCTTGGAGATATACTCCACAATCGGAAGCCATCGAGGATTGCCAAGTGGGCGATTGAGCTTGGAGCCTTTGAAATAAAGTTCAGGCCTCGACTAGCCATTAAATCCTAGCGTTGGCGACTTCGCCGCCGAGTGAATGAAGCCCAAACCCAAGAAGAAAGGAGAATCTCGAGTCTTGGACAATGTACATCGATGGATCCCTCATGCTTTCGGCTGGGGAAATTTGGGATTTTGCTCATATCGCCGACTGGAAAGAAGCTACGCTACGTCCTCCAGATATTGTTCCCCGTCAGCAACAACGCCGCTGAGTACGAGGCACTCATCCACGGGCTCCGCGTTGCCATATCGCTCGGCGTCAAGCGGTTAATGGTACACGGCGACTCTCAACTCGTGGTCAACCAAGTCCAGAAAGAGTGGTCTTGTATCGGCGACAATATGGCGGCTTCGTGTCGAGGAAATGCATAACCGGAAGACAAGTTTGACGGATTGGAACTTACTCACGTGCTCGCCGCGACAACGGCAAACAGAGCGAGCTAAGCGGATGGGATCCACTCGGGCTCAGGTCCCGAGTGGTGTTTTAAATCCAAGAGCTACGGCGCCATCAATCAAATTACCATCCGCTTTGGGAAGATCAAGAAAAGCAAAAGAACCCGACTCGGAGGTACTATCGGTCACTCCGGGTGGACTCACCTTACTTAGATTATCTTCTCCGTGATGAGTCGCTCAAGATCGAAGCTTTGGCCGAGTGCATCACACGCCAAGCAAAAGCTACAAGGTAGTCGGGGCGAGCTTTTCGAAAAGCGCCCGGTACTAAAGCGCGCATATCCGAGCAAGAAGCGAGGATCTACTCAATGAAATCCACTCGGGAGAGTGCGGGCATCACGCGGCGACAAGCACCACGGTAGGCAAAGCCTATCGGCAGGATTTTTTCGCCAACCGATCCACGGATCGCGGAAAATATAATCTGCAGATGTGACGGTGTCGATTTTCGCCCGCAAATCCACATGCCGGCGCAAGAGATCTGAGCGATTCCAATCTCCTGGCCCTTCGCCGTCTGGAATCTGGATATGGTGGGCCCCCTCAAGCGAGCGCAAGGCGGATTCACTCATCTCTCCGTCGCCATCGACAAGTTTACCAAGTGGATTGAAGCCAAGCCGGTTGCGGTCATTACGGCGGCCAAGGCACGCGATTTCTTCCGGGATATCGTTGTGCGTTTCGGTGTGCCCAATCGCATCATCACCGACAATAGCGTTCAATTTAAGAGCAGCGAATTTCAAGATTGGGGCGAAGAGCTAGGCATCAAGATCTGCTACGCCTCGGTGGCCCACCCAAGGAGCAACAGACAGGTTGAATGCGCCAACGGATTGGTGCTACAAGGGCTCAAAGTCCGAATTTTCGATCGCCTAAAGCCATACGCAACGCGCTGGGTGAAGGAGTTGCTCTCGGTGCTTTGGGGCCTCAGAACGACCCCAAGTCGAGCAACAGGCAGACCCTTTTTCTAGTTCTGGCTCGAGGCGATCCTCCCGGTCGAATCGAAGTTCCGGTCCCCTCGGGTTCTTGGCCACTGACGATAATCGGTCGGATGAAGCAAGGTATGAAAACCTCGGCCGCTCGAGGAAGCGAAGCAAACAATGATCCAATCGGCCAAGTACCAACAGGGCCTGCGTTGCTATCATCAGCGCAACATACGGGGCCGCGCGTTCTCTAAGGGAGATCTGGTCCTCCGCAGGAATCAGAAGCACGAGCATAAACTCTCCCCACTATGGGAAGGCCCCTACTTGATCGCTGAGGTGACCCTTGGGGGCTTACTCTACCGCAGCGTGAAGACGGTCCGACGTACCTAACACGGAACATCGGCGACTCGTCGTTTCTATTCTTAGAATTCTGTATTCAAGCAGCTTGTAATTAGTTCCCTTTCTTTTGACTTGCTACTTGGCCGTAAACGACCAAGCAGTAAGTCGGGGGCTACACTAAATAGTGTGCGGAGTCAACCGCACCCTATCCTTTAATAAAGTTGTTTCTCTCTACATGTCTTGATCGCATTCGAGTACTATGAGAATTCTTGAGTAATGGCGCGTTTTTATCCTTTCGACACAGTTTAGCTACTTCGCGGGTGCATAGGAAGAAAGCCAAGTGCTGCTTCCCAGCACTCGGGGGCTGGACCAGTCGGCCAATGCGTCTCATGAAAAAGGATAAAACATATTATTCGGATAAGTTTGATCACCGGTACTGGGGATCGACCAGAAATTTTATTACAGATACGATTCTGAGTCCAATCGATCCACTATTTGGACAGCGATCGGACGAACCTCTTCAAGCGAGCTCGGCCTTCTCCTCCGAGCAAGCAAACCCATCCTTAACGGCCCCTTGATCCAGGCGAGATAGTTTGACTTAGCGATGGCGAGGCCTTTGGTGCTGCGTTATTGCGGCCCCGAGTGAAGACCTTGATCCGCTCGGGAATGGCATCAAGATGAGCCACCAGAGGTCGGGATCATTGGCGGCTCTTCATCCGGATAGAGGCATTCAATTATTGGGGCAATCCCGTCGAGGTCCGGCGTGAAGCTCGCACAACCGGTCGGGTGAGATATCGGTCGGTGTCAATGAGGTCGAGCGAGGAGAGCCGGTTGAGAAAGGTTACCTTCCAACTCTTTAGCCGACCCTCGGCTCGAAAGCGCGTTAACTTGGCGGACCTCCTCTTCTAGAGCCTTCGCCTTGCCTCCGAGCCTTCGCCTCCCTCCAGGTCAGTACTCAACGGCGAATATTGGAAACCATCACCTCTGAGACATCCTCTTTAGAGATTTAGCGGGTTGGGGTTTATACCTCGGTTCGTGTTGGATTCCTCCGTGGCGGAATCGAGCTCGATGACTTCGTGGTGGAGCTCTTCGATCCGGCCACGGAATTGTCGCTTGGCGGCATATAGCGCGTTGTCAAACTCATCGCGCGTCTTTAACTCGCCCACCGTTTTCTCCATGCATCGGGTCTTCTACTTCGACCTCTCCCTCATGCGCTGCGTGAAGGATAGAGGGTCGTTAGTGGGATTCCCCCCGTGCAGAGCGAGGATTCGCTGGAAAGAGGCTACCTTATACATCTCAGCTTGGATAGCAGCCACTTATTCCAACACTTCCCATTCCTCGGCTTCCTGCCCATCATCGACCTCGTAGCCCTCCATCTCTTTCCGCCATTTCAGTCGGAAGAGTGGAGTGGGAGCTTTGGCGGAGGGGCGAGGGATCTCCTCGACTTCGGGCTCTCAGCTTTCTCGAGCCGGAGCTGGGATCTTCCCCTTCGCTGACGAGGGTTGACGGCTTGTGGCAGACGGGCCTGAGTCTGGACGGGGAGAAGCGGTCCGGGCCGAGCCTCCGGAAGGCTGAGGCTGTTCGTCGTCGTCATCCACCGGTTTTCTGCAGGCATTGGGAGCTCTTTCAAAATATGCATCTCTACAAATTATGAAATCCCGGCGTTACGAAAGAATACCTGTGTGACGGGACGTATTTCATCTTGAACTTCATGTCCGAACCACTCGGATCCGAGCTTGGCGTCTCCTTCGCCCCAGACGCGGCCTTTGGGCCGGCAGACTGACGTGGCGGGGGGCTCTGTGATGTCTGTGACTGAAATTTGGTGGTGACTTCGCGCCTTGGCGGCGGCGGCAATGAAAAGAAGCGGGGTGGTGTCGTCATCCTCATCCTCTTCGTCCGAGTCCTTTGGAGCGGAAAAGAAGGCCTCACGCCCCTGCGACATATCGCATCATATTAATTCTGACTCTACAATTGGCAAATTGCGGTTGAGTTGAGAAGGGTTTCCTCCTTACCGCTGGAGGCAAGTATCCCAAACTATACGGAGCCGGGCAATCCACTGGAGTTACCTCCGTGCCCGGAGCGAAAAGTTCAACCACTCGGCTGATGACCTCGTTTTGCGTAAGGTTTTCGTGGGTCTCCCGAGTGGTGTCTTGGGTCCCCGAGTACTCGAAGGCGGGATGGACCCTCTCCTTGATGAAATTTGGATCTGGCGTTGGGTATAGTTCCACACTACCCCGACTCCGGTCAACCCAGCAGACTTGGCTCTGCGGAGAATAACAAGAAGTTCCTTCACCTAGCTCAACTCATCATCGGCGAGGAGAGAACTCCAGTAGGGACGGACTGTGGGGCATTCGCCGGAAAAGGAAGGGAGGGCCGGAGGAGAGTTGGCACAATAGAACCACTCCGAGTGCCAGCCTTTATCGGAGGTTTTAAAGCGAAGATCGAAGTAAAACTTTTTGACCCCTTCCCGCAATTGGATTCCCGCGCTGCTGCCAGGATTGTCCTTTTGGGGTAGGGTTTGAGAAGGAAGAGGAATCTGAAGAGGTCGAAATGAGGAGCGATCCCCAAATAGGCCTCGCAGACATGAACAAAGATCGCAATGTGAAAAATGGAATTGGGGTTCAAGTGCGAAACCTCAATCCCGTAAAAAGGAAGCAGACCCCGGAAGAAGGAAAAGCAAGGAAGGCCGAAGCCACGAAGGAAGAATGACTCAAAGACCACTACCTCGTCCTGACGAGGGGTGGGGCAAGATTCGCCGGCGGCCGCGCGCCAAGACACGAACTCTTCCGAGGGAAGCACGCCGAGGGAGACCAGCTTCTGTAGCCTCCGCTCCGTCAAGATGGACTTCATCCATTTCTTCGCCTTCTCAGCTGCCTCAGTGGCGGTGGGGGAGGGAGGAGCCATTGCGATGGGGGACGGGTGGCGGCGGAGGTGACGGAGGAAAAGAACCCTAGTGGCGGAGTGTGCTGGAGAAGCTAATTGACTGGCGCGAAAAGTGAGAGAGGTGAACTACTTTCGTTCCCCTGTTCCTAATTTATTGCAACGGGCATAGTTTCGCGTTCTGGGCTGGGCCTTAGTCTAGCGATGGATGCGGCCTTTCTGCAAGGGGCCCAATAATCACTCGGCCGGCCGAGTGGTTCCCTCAGAGAGGTCTGCGCGAGCGCCGACTGCCCGCCTAGATGTGGACGAGCCTAGCTACTCGGGTGAGGCGATGTTGCTTATTCAAGATCAAGTCAAGGAAAAGCGGCATTGCAGACTCAGAACTGAAGCAAAGATGCAAAAGATTATGTATATCTAAAGGATCTTCATTGAAAGGGCTCTTAAGCCTGATTACATATTTTCCGCGGCACAGCACATCGAGCTAGGGCTCGTCGCTGGCTCGCGGAGGAACAAAAAAAAAAAAAGAAAAACCCGCGGGAGGGCCTTAGTTGTACCCCTCGTGCGCGAGGAGGGCTGCAACTAGTGCGTCCTTGAGAGGGAGGCGCACCTTGAAGAGTTGCGGGAACCCGCCGATCAGAACCCTAAGGGATTCCTCCGCGGAGACCTCCGCCCTCATCTGAGCGAACTGCCGCCAGAGCTCGTCTTCGCGAGCTTGGGCAGCGGCCCTGGCGGCGGCTTCTTCCTCCCTTGCAAGGGCTGCATCGATCCATCCCAGGATCATCTCTATGACGTTTGCCATTGCTCTCTAAGTGGGGTGGGGTGGAGATTCTCGGGAATCGCCGAGGAAAAAGAAAACTCAACAAACTAAAGGCTGATGATGAGCGATATTCCGCCCCTGGGGTTTCTTTTATACACGAAGAAATTCAAGGGTCGCGCCTTGGAATCCGTTTCAAACACAGTAAAACCATCATGGCGGTGGAACGGAGGTGGGTGCGAAAACGGTTTCCAACCAAGACACGCGTCCCTTCGGCTGTGTGAAAAAAAGGCGCGAAGACGCTTCGCCTTCCCCTTAATTGGGCTTGGGTCAACACTGCAAAGGGCGACCCCCTTAACAGGCTTTCTTAACACGCCGCTAGCAGTGGCAATGTGTTAAAATCGAGCCTAATTCGGCCTCGGTACACCCTGGAGGGCATATGACCGGCAGAGCCAAAATTAAAAACGTTTCACGGCATACCCCATGTTGGGTCACTAGCCAGCTTCGTATGCTCGAGGTTGGGTGTTGGTGAAACTTGGGTTCAATTTCTTGAGGTATGCCTTCTATAAGGTCGCCTGTTGTACACCGCTCCCCGGGTACAAATACCTCTCGGCAAAATTGCATCCATCAGACGCCCGAGGGGCCTATGTCGATCCCTCCTCCGGTTGGGACAGTACCACCCATTGAAAGGTGTGCCCATTTGGGCCAAGTGCTAGCTCTTACAAGTTAAGGCTAGGCGCTGATGTCTATATCCTCATGCGTTAAACTACAACATTTGCAAGGCGAAGTTGTGGAGACGTGGCTTAAGGCACGCCCATGATGGGCCAATCGCCGCTCTGCATTACGAGTGGGTGTCAAGTAGCCGAAATCATCTATTGTGGTGGTGTGGCCAATGGGCGAGTGAGTGGAGTTTGGTATTGCCAACCTGCATCATTTCGACATAAAAGCTTAAGATTTCTTGAGTTCTTTACAATCTCTTTTCAGATTCAGAGGTATTGGTGAAACCATCAATTTGGGCATCGACTCGATCATAAAGCACTCGGGGGGCTCTTGTGGAATATATGGGCCCCGGGTATCCTCTAGAAGGCCCATAAGGGAGCAGATAGGGGGCGACCCGAGTCACCCAGCTGAAGATAAAGACCACTCTGACTACGTGCGGCTTGATCCGCAAGGAAGTTCTCAAGATATAATCTACCTCCATGTAATTAGCGAGATCAACGCATGCGTTCCATGTAATCTGCATAACGAATTAGTTACGGGGATCCGAGATATCTCAGTAACTTTATCTCCCCGCACTATATAAAGGGAGGGTAAAGGTCATTGACATAGACTCGAATCGCCTAGTTTTATCTTGCATCTCGCATCTTGATACACCATATAATCCCAGAGCACAGGAAGTAGGGTATTACCTCCTCCGTTGAGGGCCTGAACCTGTATAACCCTGTCTTGTGTTACCCATCTGACTTAGTTCTTGATTAGCGTCCCCTCGTACAAATTCATTGCCGGCGGTGACCCCCCAGTTAGTCACCTGTCGACACCGAGCTAAGAGCATCTCCAATGGGGACACCTCAGCAGGCTATAAAAGCTCCACCTAGGATTTTGAGCTGACGTGGAGGAGAGAGGGTGTATCCCAGGCTAGCGCCGGCGCTTAACTAAGCGCCCGACGCTAGCAGCTGCCCCGATGCCGTGCAGGTCGAGTGGAGGGGAGGTCGCGTCGGGGCCATCTGTGCTGCCGCGTCGGTGCCATGCCCGCGCCTCGCCGGAGAGGGAAGCGGAGATGCCGAGCAGGTCGAGTGGAGACGCCGGCGAGGGAAGCGGAGGTGGCGGCTCGATCCCAGCGTGGAGAGAGGCGACGCGGAGGAGTTGACGCCGAGCGGCGTGCCCCGACGGCATGGAGGAGATGGGCGAGGCGCGCACGGCCAGCTCCGTCTTGGCCGTGGAGAGATGGACGGGCGCGTCCGTGCTCGGCGTGGAGGGAGGTGAAGCGGCGGCGGCGCTGCGTGCTGCGGCGTCGTGGAGACGATGGGCGAAGCGGCGGGCGGCCGCTCCCGTCAGGCGCCATGGGCGAGGCATCCGTGCTCGGCGTGGAGGAGATGGGAGGAGTCACGCAGCGGCGTGAGGCTCGGCGTGGAGGAAGTGGCGGAGGCTCGGCTTGGAGGAGGCGGCGAGCGGTGTGGAGGGAGAGCAGGATTTGGGGAAGAATGGATTAAGGGAGGAAGAAAGCTGCCCAAGGTGGAAGAAGGTACAAGTGTGGGTCCCATTTATATTTTGGAGCATGTGCTTATAGTCAATCTGTTGGAGAAGTAGTCTCTTAAGCTGATGTGGATATGCCATGTAGATCTTATAGCCAGCAGGTTGGCTCTACCATTGGAAATGCTCTAAGGGTTTGTTTGTTTGAGCTGTAAAAGCTGCTTCTGTCTTTTTTGATCATGAGAAGTTAGCTTTTCCAAAAGCTATATTTGTAAAAGCAGGGCCTGTTTGGCAACCATGCTTTTGACTGTTTTGGTTATCAGCTTTTGAGCTATATTGATGTGTAATGTCTAGAATATCCTTAACCCATTATATTTTATTTATTTGCTTATTATTATTATTATTATTATTATTATTATTATTATTATTATTATTATTATTATTATTATTATTATTATTATTATTATTATTATATATGTTAGTTTTAATTTGCATGTGACATCAAATTAAAATAATGCCTCTCTGACACACATCCATGAACAACAGCACATATATCAGATCATTTTTTTTGCTGATTCCATCAATAGTCAATCCACTACACATAATGTATCGTTTACATTAAGTTTTACAAAAATGAGCTACGTGCTAATTTTTATCCTCTCGTGGCCATCAACGCATCAGCAATACTATCGCGAAAGGCATTCATATCGTTTTTTTCATGTCTAAGTGCTTCTGGTACAGATGGCAATGTTTGCGCAACACCCGGCATGTAGTCTTCATCTTCGTCACATCTCTCGAAGAGGTCATCTCTCAAAAAACTATCTCGAATAAAGTTTTGCAGGGCCATACAAGCAATGATAATTTTCGATTGCTTTCTCAGTGAATAACTAGGTAAGTGTAATAATATTCTCCACTTTATCTTGAGAACACCGAATGATCGCTCGATCACATTCCGAAGAGATGAATGCAAATGATTGAACACTTCTTTTTTACCTCTAGGGCTTGGTCCTTGAAGAAATTCATGTAGATGATATGTCTCCTCTTGTATGGAGAAAGAAAACCCTTCCGATTAGGGTAGCCTGAATCAACGAGATAGTATTTTCCTAAATATTAAAAATATATGTAAGCAATATGATGGTAACGATTCAATTAAAAAAATTTGTACATAATGATGATACCTTCGGGAGGAAATGAAAATTTATCCGCATAATTTTTTAATGCCTCATTGAATACCCTCGTGTCATGCACGGACCCCGGCACCGAGCAACTACAACTTACAATCATAGAACACCACTGAGGACAAATACCAACGATTCACTAACTGATTCAAACCAATTAGCAGCAAGTACTTCAAAGAAAGGAGGGAGGGGAGGGAGGTGGGGAGCAGAGGGGTGGTGAGGGAGGAGAGGGGCGGCGCGGGAGAGCAAAGGGGCGGTGAGGGAGGGGAGAGAGGCGGGGGAGGAGAGGGGCGTCGAGGGAAGTACCTAGAGACGGCCGGTGGGGAGGATAGGGACGGTGAGGACGGGGGCGAGCTGAAGAAGAGGGCGGCGGGGGAGGAGCGCGTGGGGGAGTTGCAGATGGGAACGAGCTGGAGGAGAGGTATATATTGCATGGCATTTACGGGTAAATAATTAGAACTATAGAGGTAGTGTCCTTTTTCCATCCCGCAAAAGCTATAGAAGCCATCAAAAACTTGTTTCTCAGATCATAGTACAAATCAGGCTTTTGGGGGGCTTCCAGCTTTTTGAAAGGGGTTCCAAAAGCTGGCTGTTTATTTGAGCTTCTGGCCTCTGAGGGCTAGAAGCTGGCTAGAAGCTCAAACAAACAGGGCCTAAGTCTAGTTTCCAGCTCGGACATTCTGCTGAGATCGGCTCGGCTCGGCTTGGTAACGAAGCGAGCCGAGCCTAGCCGAAGACTGGCTCGCTTGAACTTAGCTCATTTCCACCCCTAGTCATGGTCTACCTGGGCTAGGCCTAGGGTTAAGAGGGGTTGGATTAGTACTCGAATTCTAATTAGAGTAGTATTCGCATAGAATTTATGCTTGTTTAGTAAGAAAACGAAGTTTCCTTTGGAGGATGGGCCTCAAATTTGGAGGGTAAGTCGGTTTTGGCTTCTAGAAGCTCCCCTCCAAATTTTAGCACGAGATTCTATTGTTTCCTTATTATTTGATGGGTTTTACGAGCTCCCAACAAAATGACAACACTTCACGAAATCATGAGCTAGCCTTGTAATCTTGGCTTGAAATTTGGATGGTCACTAAATAAAGGCTTCTATTATTTACTGAAAGTTTCCTATAATTTTCTAAAAAAATTTCCTAGGGTTTTGTGTTTAAACATAATTTAAAATAATTTAAATTAGAGTTTTGTATATAACAATTCACTTTTATTTATTTTTAATGATTTTAAAATACAAGTGACATATGATAAAATAGAGAATATCACATTTTTTAAGTATAATAATTTATCTTAAAAGGAGTATAGTCATAAGGAAGTGAGGTCATGATAAAGTGTGCTAAGGACTTAACAGAAATAGGTATCTATAAAGTCTTAAGCTTAGAAGAGATATATGTCAGCATCATGGTATGCTTTCAAATGCTACCAAAACCATTGTACTTAGTTAAGAACCTTTGAATAACAGTACTAGAATAGATATTTGATGAGCATTTGAATTGCTCCTCCATTTTAGCTAAATAGTCCTTGCCATTCTCAAAAACAAGGATTACTCTCTTTATACGTTCTGAGATTGAGCTCCTCCTGGCGTGTAATGATAAGCGGTTAAAACACTCCCGTTTCTCTAAGCTAGGGACATAAATTTTGAGTAAAATACACGGGAGGTCCCAAAACTATTAGTCGATTCTTATCTAGGTCCACATTCTTTGAAACTGCAGATTTTGGTCCCTAATCTTTTTAAGTGGCTCCGTCCTAGTCCAAACTTGCCACCTGACAGCCCATGAGACGACGTGGCGCTGACATGCCACGTAAATTAGTTTTAAAAGGGGAAAATCATTAAAAAAATAAAAATACGGGGAAATCATTTTAAAAATCATAAAAATGAAAATCGTTAAAATGTCGGAAAATATTTTAAAAATCATAAAAAACATGAAAGTCATAAAAACATATAGAAAATATTAAAAAATATAAAAATACGGGAAAATCATTAAAAAAATTGGTGAAAACAATAAAAAATCATGGAAAATCATTTAAAAAGCATAAACATATCGAAAATCATAAAATTATTAAAAGAAACATAAAGACACTGTGGTCACTTATTTTTTATGATTTCTAAAATTTTTCAGGATTTTTTCTGAATTTGTTAAGGAATTTATGTGGCATGTACGATCATGCCAGCACCACTTCAGATTTAGAGCTATCACATGGCAGATTTGGACCGGAACGAACCCACTTAAAAAAATTCGTTACCAAAAACTGCAGTTTTTAAATAATGGAAACATCAACGAGAATGACTAAATTTTACTCATTTCACTCTATATTTTTCTTAACCGAGCATAATTTTGCATACCAGGAGGAGGGCTGGAACTTTAGCTCGAAGCTCGCGAACTGCTCAGGCTCGGCTCGGTAAAAGCTCGACTCGTGCTCGGCTCATTTGTAAATGAGCATGAGCCGAGCCTCATTTTCAGCTCGTGGCCATTAGCGAGCCGAGCCGAGTCAGAGGCTGGCTCGCTCGGGCTCGGCTCGTTTTGGCTCGTTTACGTGTTACTGCTATTTATTCCATATCTTAGCTATTAAAAAATAACATATCCTATTGCCAAAAGGCCCATAAAATAGCCCAAAACCCACATATGCATGCACAAGTTATTTTGATACTCATATGTACAATGCTAACTTATATTTTACAATGGTTAATGGCTTAAAAGGTTAGAAGACTAATAATCCATGACACTATACCCAAAACCCCTCCCCTAACATCACAACTTGAAAATCCACATATCTAAAACCCTAGCCGCTGAGACATGTTTCTAGATATCTCTCTCTATGCTGTGCCTAAACCCAAGATTAGATGGTACCATGTTGTAGAGATCGTCGAGACAGTCAAGATGGATATATGGATCTTTGGATTTGACCAAGAAACAAGGAACCTATAGCTCGCCGAAGTTTCGGGGGCCGCTGCCTACATCGCCGCTGGCCGCCTTGCCCGTCGCGCCGCCCCGGATTCCCCGCTACCCAGCAACGCCTTGCCACCTGTCTCCGCCGTCGCCCTCCAGCGCTTGCATGCGTGTGCATACCCGCCGTTTCCATGTGCCACCCTCCCCTTGGTCGCCGCTGCCGCGCTCCCACGCTGCGCCACCTGGCTGCCTCTCCTGCCCGTGCGCACCCGTGTCAGCCTACGCCCCGCCACATGTTGGCTCCCCATTTGTTGCCGCGCCCTGCTACACGTCGCCACCTCGCCGTTGCCCACGCTACGCCGCCAATTAGCCACTGCCACGTATCCCTGCCACTGCGCTGCGCGCGTCGTCACTGAGAAAACCGCGTGAGCCGCTCGATTCGCGTGATTTTCTCTCGGTTAACCTATAAAACTAGTTTATTCTTTTTGGTATTTTTTGATTTACCCAAAACTTACAGAAATTGTTCCGAGAGCATCCGAACTACAAATTATTTGATTTCCGACCCATTAAATCTCATAAATAGCCTAGAATTTTATATATGTTATTGAGCTATATGTTCTATTAATTGTTTTGCTGATTTTAAGCATATGCATATACATGTAGATCGTCCGTGTTCGCACTGCTCGGGAGGTTACAGGAGCCGTTCGAAGGATGGTCTCAAGACTCGGAGTACTACCTAGGCAAGATAGTTTGCATCTTGTTCCCTAGTTTGCAAAGCTCACCCATTTATTGTTTTATCTCTTTTTCTCATTCATGAAAATGATGGGAACAGGTAGAACCCTAATATATTCACATTGTGTCATTAACCCTGTGAATTTAGCCTATTTATTACTGCCTTACTTATTTTCCTAACCTATCCATGTGCATAGTTGCTAGTGCTCGTGCGTTAGTAGTTGATTAGGTTATTCATCATTTAATTACTCTTGTGACTTGGTATGATTGGAGGTGTTGAGTTACTTTTAATAACTTAATCAACTAAAACATATGTGGTGTGTGGGCTAAAGGTGGAAAGTCAGGTCGTTTTGTGGATTGAGGTATGTGGTGGCGGTAGTCACCTTGGTCTAAGGACTCTTGGTGTGTGCTTATCCGACCAAACCAAACAAGAGCAACCATAAGTGCTAGTGTCAGCATAATGCGCAACATGTGTAAGTCCTGCCTTAATAGTTAGGGAAAACTGTTAACACACAATACTTTGAAAAGATCAGGCTACGGTTCGTTGGCTCAAGAGGTGGCCCATAGTGTCGAAACCTTAGAGGGGGTATCGGTGTTAACAAAAGGAACTAATGAATCGCCTTGTATCATTACTTAGTCTAGGCTGCTAAGGAAGAGATAAGACAGAAAAGTACCACTAGGCTTATGGGTAAAGTGTGCTACACTCTACAGAGTTTAAAACTATCATGATAACCATTCCGATGGTCATGGGAGGGGAGAAAGGTCGTACATGGTAGTCTCATGTGTTAGTAATTAATCTAATGAGTTGGTTTGGTTTGAGTTATTCGAGGCTTGTGTTGTTCTGCAGAGTGGCTTTGGGAGTTGAGCCCTGTGTTTACTTTAGGAATCTTATCATTAATAATTGATTTGCAAATTGTTTTACGACACTTTAAATAATCTAATTAAAATAGGTGTTTATGCAAAATAGACACCCTGTTCTTTATATCCTCGCATCATTATAAGGATTCTTGCTAGGTAGCCGTGTACTTACTATGCAAACCACGAATATATTTGTATTTAGGAGAAGAATCGGGTCCGGTTTATCCACAGGATCAGGAAGATTCTGTACCAGATTTTGATTAAGACTAGCTGTCGTTCAAGGGTTGGATTAGAGCATCGTCATACTTTATTTCCGCTGCATTATTTGAATTTTCGCACTCTAAACTATATTATGTCGTCTTAACAATGTTTTAAATAGCGTGCTAAGCCATTTAGCGGCGGTCTCCTCTAGAAGCTATAAAAAGCTATAGCGGGATATAGCGGAAGCTATTTTATTTAGCGGTTTTATAAAAATATGGAAATTTTTAATTAATTTTACACAAAAACATGGAACTAATGAAATATTATGAACACAAATACTCAAAGTCTCAAATACATTTCCAGGGCTACAGGAGAACATGTCTCCAGTTCCATTACTTCACAGTCATTCAATGATTCAATGTTTCATATTCATTCAATATTCAACAATCAATGACTCAACGATGCTTCAATGCTTCAATACATCATTCTTTAAAGAAAAGAACACAACAAAGAAGCATAGGATCTAGTCATCTATACAAAACACTGAATATTTTCCTTGGTCTGGATTAGCGGGGCTATAAACATTTCGCGGCTAAGCCAAATAGCGGTGTTTAGCGGAGCTAAAGCGTCGTTAGCTATAATAGCGGGACAATTAACAATAGCGTAGCGGCAAGCCCTCTAAAAACGCTATAGCGGGCTATAGCAGTGCTATAGCAGGCTATTTAGAACCATGCGTCTTAATCAAACTATTGTAATAAATGGTTGTGCAACAATTACTTTTGCATTATGTTATTTTTCTTAGTTATTTGTGACTTTATGATGATGTTTGACAATTGTCGCTCATGAGTTGCTAGTATTGATCTCTGTGACTAGAAATCGGTCATGAGTGGGTTCTGGTGAAGTCGGGGTCGCGACAAAAGGATAAGTGGACTTTGAGCAACCTTACTAATATGTGCGTTCAAAAGGAAAAAAGAATCGAGGTCAAAAGTAAAGATAAAGTTAGATTTATTGGCTCCGGTAAAAGGAATGCCAATAATGAGAACAAATTAAATAATAAGTCTAAAAGCTATTGTAAGGACAACAAGAGGGCATTAAATCGTCCTTCGACATCAAATAGTGAGACGTGCCATTTCTAGAAGTAAAAAGGGCATTTAAAGAAAGATCATTAACATGGGCCTAGGTATCTGCGTGGCGGGCCGCGAGTACTACCCAACAAGAAATGAGGCCGAGCCAGTTACATGCGCACGGGAGTCATTTGGACTGTTATCTGCCTTGCGTGACACAGAAAGGATAATGATGTCTATCCCGAATAAGGGAAGGTATGATTGTAATCCCAAATATCTACATATTCCGCAAGAAAGGATAGGGATATAAACCTTATCTCGTAATCGAACAGGACTCTAATTTATAACCCTACCCGCCACTATATAAGGTAGGCATGGGTCCCAGGTTCGAGATATACATAGAACACATGATACGAGATCACCAAATCATTAGATCACCAAGAGATGAATTTGGGAAACCGATATCCGCTTTATGCCCAGATCAAAAATACCCCGGCAGGGCCGTCTCATGCTGGAGCTTTTCAGCCAAATACTCCGTTGGCAGCTGGCCCAAATCAAGTTTTCAATCCAAATCCTGCGCTAGGGGCAATCAATCTAAGCCCGAGTCAAGCAATACCGAGTAATCAAGCTATAATTCCTGTACCAGACCCGATCTATCAGCCGATCTACTCTGGGATGAATGAGAATCTAGAAGAGATGATAAGGAACCTGGTGTACAACATGATGAAACAATGTGGGTTCAACACTCCTAAGATTGCTCCACATTATACCATGCCGTATCCATTGGCTTTCAATGAAACAGAGTTTCCTCATAAGTATCGAGTTCCTGATTTCGCAAATACCAAGTTCAGTGGAAGCGATAACACCTCTACGCGCGAGCACATTGCTAGATTCCTTGTGTTATGTGGAGAGGCTGCTTCAAAGGATACACTCAAATGCCGATTGTTCCCACTGTCGCTATCGGGATCGGCATTTAATTGGTTCACCTCGCTTCCTCCGAACAGTATCACTTCCTGGCTAGATCTGGAGAAGAAGTTTCACGAGTATTTTTACTCTAGAGAGAACGAAGCTAGAATTACCGATATTATGATGATTAAGCAGAAATTTGGAGAATCGGTAAATGATTACTTACGTCGGTTCAGGGAGGTGAGAAACCGATGTTATGGCCTTTAACTTCCCTACAAAGAATTAGCAAAATTGGCTTTCAAAGGTTTATACCTGTCAACCAGAAAAAGGTGTGCAATCAAGAATTTGCTGATATTTACCATCTGGGCCACAAAACAGCGCTATATGAAAGCCGATTCTCTGATAATTCTTATCCAGGACAGAAGGAGTATCGGAATAATCTCTACCTAATAATATCTCTACCTAATAATAAAGAGAATAGAGTTTCTTCTTGGCATTCTTGGTATTTCTTCTTCGTCTGTCACTTCATTAAAATTACCCACCAATGCCACCGCTTTAATCTCGGTCGCCCATCTCTTCACGAACGCCCCACGCCCTTCCTTAACCCTCGCGGGCTCGCGGCCTCCCCCTTTCCCGAAACCCTAGCCGTGCCACCTCCCTCGCCACGGCCGCCGCCCCGACGCCCTCCCCACGCCTCAGCTACGACACCCTCTCGGCCCCTCCAGCCGCCCCTCCCTCTCGGCCCGTCCAGGCCAGCCGCCGCTCCCTCTCCCTCATCGATCTCCCAGGCAACGGAGCAAGAGGCAGCGTGGCGGCCCTCTCCTTCGTCCTCTCCTCCTCGGCTCCCTCCCCCCGTAAATCCCCAAATCGGGGCTCTGGGACCAAAAACCCTCGATCTAGAGCTCCCCGCCTCGCCTTTTCCGCGGCGGCTTGCCGCTGCCTGGCGCCGCCCGAGGTCATCGACCTGCCTTGGCGATGCCTCCACCTACCTCGGCGCCTCTCCCTCTATCCCACCGTCGCTTGCTTCCTCCCCTGGCAAGCACCGTCGCTCACCCGACCTAGCAGCATGATTCCACCGCTCCGCCGTCTTCCCTCCCGCGTACACCCACGGCTGGCCTGCCACCGTCGAGGACCCTCGCCTGCGTCGCGCCGCCCGACTCCGCCGAGCCCAGACGGTGAGTTCATGAACATGTTTGGATAAATGAAATATTTTCATGAACTTAAGTTTGAAATTTGTTCACTGAAAGAACAGCTTGTTTAAAAACTAAGCTGAATTGTCCATGTAACAGGTTAAGAAAACTGCAGAGAATATTGATGTGGCTGCAAAGGAACTTCCAGATGCTAACTTGGTAAGAATAAAACATTATTCCTTAAGCTCATAAATTAAGTATGTGTAACGCATAACATTGAGAACGGAGGACCTATGGGCTAAGCACTCAAAATCAGTCCTGCCAAAGCCACATATGAAGGATAATGCATCATGGAGAGCCATCCAAAAAGTATGATATACATATAGTTTACCAAACAGCTACTCACATGCTATTTTGAGGTTACTAGATGAAAATGCCATTATATATAGAAACTTCATAGAGAATTTATCATGTATTATTATTTCCAGAATATTAATTATATGCATAATTATTTTTGAAAGACCAGGACATTTCATCATGTATTCTTCGTAGAGAATTTACTAGATGTAAATAATTCATTGATGATTAATTAGTTAAGTATGGTATGATGCATTGATGAATAGTTCAGGTTTGGACAGATTGGCCACATTTTCTATCCTTGCTCTTTCACAGTTTTGGACGCTCCTAATATGGAGTTCCTTTTTGGGCTTGATATGCTGCGGAAACACCAGGTAATTTTGAACAAGTTATCACATCTAACTCTTGATAGTTTGATTACACCCCATTATGATGCTCTTTTATCTCACACAGTGCATAATTGACCTAAAGGACAATGTTCTTACAGTAGGAGGTGGTGAGGTTTCAGTGCCTTTCTTACAAGGTTTGTAGCTTAGTACCAAGCACATATTTCATAGTTTGTTCTAACGGTAGTTTTTGGTAACGGTATACTGAAATTTAATAATGAAGAAGTTAATATTGCTTCCCATTGTTGAAGAAGCTCCCTAGATTTTCATCTGGTAATATACTTCTGCAATCTAAGTTTCAGCTCTCAACACTTAATCATCAAACTGTTTTTACTTCAGAGAAAGACATCCCCTCACATATACGTGACGAAGAGAAATTATCAAAGCCATCTCTTATCCAAGGAGTTGCTGGAGTAAGCAAAATTATTGCTTTGGTGTGATGTAGCTTTGAATTTTCTTAAGCCGCTATATACCATCGGCGTATCTTTAATCTTTGTATACTCTATATTATCCAGGAATCGTCAAAGGCGCAGGATTAGATTTCTGATGTGCCATCACGGGCTCTTCCTACAGGTTAGTCTGCTTTCGCCCTACAAAATCACTATCTATGATCATGTTAAATGTTTTTCCTGGAATAAAACAAAATCACTAGCTATGATGGCATTGCAATTTGTCTGTTTTTCTTTATCCTGCAATTTGATGTGGGCAACATATCTAGTGCTAAAGGTGGTTTCAGTGCTAATATGCTAAACTCTAATCTAGACCATTGGATCAAATTTTGAAGGTTAAGATCTAATAAGATGAAGGCCAACTCACTCACTTAAATGCTTACACACTTGAGATGGGAGACAACTCATTGTCATAAATGTTTTCACACCTAGCTGGTTAGTTAGATCTCAACCTTTAAAACTTGATCTAATGGCCTAGATTAGAGTTTAGCACATTTAGCACTGAAACCATCTTTAGCACTAGATATGTTGCCTTTGATGTTTCTTTAGAATCTATTGGTTTACTTATCCTCAGTCACGACTTTAAATGTGAGCCCCTCCAGTAATTTCCATTTCCATTAGCACGTCTCTGATAGGGATAAGTTTTAAATGTTTGCCTTTGAAATACAATGCAAGGATTTGTTTTTCAATAGTCCATATTCTTTCTCAATTTTTTTGTTGTATGTTTTTACCACAAAGTTGCTTATTTATGTGTGTTTAATCTAATGCGAATGTAAGCGTTTGGACAATAATCAAGTTCTGAACGTGCCATTCATGGGAGGTCACTGCCTCACTGGCTAGGAATTGGTGCCGCTGATAATTTTATGTCTCTTTTCCATCGACCACAAGAAAGATTTGGGGGTTTCTCAAATACAGGATCAAAACTTGCAGGATGGCAGCTTTACAAAACTCCCTAGAAAACTGTTGCAGTGGTATGCATCCCATGTTAACTTTTCACACACACAAAATAGTTCATTGCTTGTTAATATCTTGGTGATCCATGAACCAAAATACCAGGTTTGACCGGACCTCCAACTATCAAAACCGGACTAAATTGGTCCTAAACTTGGTTTGGGTGTTTTTTCGTTGACATAGATGACGACGTCACAGATTTTGTCTACGTGGACACCATCACCTCATGTAAATTCTACGAGATTGTGGAAGATAGAACCATTTAATACAGAGGATCATTTTCCTACTTCAAGAGTGGAACAGTTTGGTTTAATTAACTATGGTTTTAAGGACGTATACTCTCCAGAACGAAGGTCAGTTCTCATAATATTTAGGTTTTACTGTTAAATTCAATGGATAAAAATTCCTTTTTTTCTTGCAGACCTTCAACAAGAACTAGCACAATATTTGAGACTTCAGGTTAGAATTAGAATTGTTTTCTTTAATACAAGACATGCACGGATGATGGAAGATGGATCTCACTTTTCAAAAAAACTTCTAAACAGTTACAAAATAGGAATAGGATAATCCTTTGTATAAGTGACATTGGTGTGTTGATGTAAATAGAACTGAAATGTAATATAGTGTGTTCAGGACATTCTTTTAGCCTGTTCAAATTGTGCTATACCGTGTCGTTCTCTATATTTGGCTGTAATTTGAAATTTTGTTTCACGGTTTTTTTAATGATTTTAGAGGGGAGGCTTATCTGGTGTCCTATTGTTTGTTAATCTATTGTTTCCGTAGCTACAAGGATTTTGAGAACCATCCGATTGTGCAACAACGAACTGTGCCAGGCCTTTCAAGTCTGAACTTAAAACACTCAACATAAATCAAATCAGGTTGCATGTAAGCACGAACCCTTCCATTTTTTACACCACTTAATATTACGATCCTACTTCATTTAGGGAAAAGATCTTTTCTAATATGTTCTTTGTTTCTAGAACAAAGATGCATAAATCAATTATTATTTTAATTTCTCCTGTTGCAACGCACGGGTATTTTTGCTACTAATAATAACAAAGGCAAAGACAAAGCTGTTAATGTTGTGGAAACTGAGGAAATAGAAGATTTCGATGATTCCAATATTGAAGAGGTTGGTGCCTATGTTGCTGAATGGGTGAGCAGTAAGAAAGAATTCGAGCTTGGGTGGATAAAGCGGAAGGGCTCTGAAAAGAGCAAGTATTCTTTTGATACATCCAAGTGTGATCCAATTTCTGATCATTTGTTACAAGAAAAGCAAATTCGGTTTAAGCAAGGGCATGTGATTCCTCCACTCAAAGAACTGAAGAAACGAAAGTATTGCAAGTGGCATAATTCCTATTCACACGCCACTAATGAATGTAATGTCTTCAAGCAGATCGTGCAAAAGGCGATCGAAAGTGGACAACTTAGATATCAAGGCAAAAGTTCCCAAATTGATACAGAGCCTTTTCCAGTCGGCTTTGTTGGAATGGTTGATGCTGTCAAAAGAAAAGTCGATGATTCTGAGAATTCTAATCGGTTTAAGGTGCTCGTTGGCTCTAAGAGGATTGTGGTGGAAGAAAAGCCAGAATTAAGATTCCGAGCAGCAAGCCGACGAGGTGGTGAAAGAACTGGCGAGTGGCGCGAGGCGAGGCGTGTTAGATATAATCCGATTATAAAGCCAAGGCCAAAACTAACTTTCAATCAACTGTTGGAAAAATACGATCGGATGGCTAAGGATACGCCTCACAGAAACATCAGGTCAAATACTCATGAGCCCATTCAGAGGAATTCAGGGAATCAACATTGGGAGATGAAACATTGGGATTGTCCTTTTTTCCGATATTGTTGAGAAGAGAGGATGTCATTGCCTACTCTTGGGAAGAGAGGATGTCATTGCCTACTCTTGAGAATTGCCCCGTGAATCATGCGTTTATTCCACCAAAGAGAGCATCGGTAAAGGATCGGCTGGTGTTTCCTAGTGGGAAAGCCGAAGAAGTCCCGATGAATAAAAATACAGATGTGCATGGCCTCCCAAAGTGCCATTGCCACAGCGGTGTCCCAGTGAAATTACAAAATCTCAGAAACGACGCTTGCAGCAGATGAGAAATACTGAGGCAAAGGAGGCAGAAGCTGAAAGGTTCAGAGATGCTCTGTTGGAGCAAGTAAAGCCGATGAGACCAGCCAGGGGCAAACAAGAGTGGAGACCTAAGCTGAGATCGGCTGTTATTATTGATGCTAACACAGAGTCTGATGAAGTTTTGATTGCTACCAACATGGTCTGCATATTACCTCGGGAGTTCATGTGTGATTATGAAGAGACTGCTGCAGAGCTGGTAGTTGGAGCTGAAGATGCTATATTTAAGAAACCTGAGACACTTGAAGCCATTATTTTTTATGGGTTATGTGAATGGAAAGTCGATTTCCAAAATGATGGTGGATAGTGGAGCCACTGTTAATCTAATGCCTATTCCGTCTGTCGGAAAATTGGAAAATTTACAGAAGATTTAATGAAAACCAGTATGGTATTAAGTGATTTCAATGAAAATCCGACTGAAGCAAAGGGGATTCTGGTGGTAGAGCTCACGGTGGGGAGCAAAACGACCCCGACAGCTTTTTTTGTAATTGAAGGAAAAGGAAGTTATAACGTGCTGTTAGGAAGGGATTGAATACACGCCAATTGCTGCATTCCATCAACATTGCATCAAATTTTGATCCAGTGGATTGGCGAGCATATAGAAGTGGTTAGAGGAGAGTCTTTAACTGTAGAAACCGATTGCGCTGAAATCTACGACAACCTGGAAGCATTATCAGGGAAAACCCTTAGAAGAATGTGATTTCATCAGTTTTAGTAAATCTGGCTTTAAGCCGACGACACTGGAAGCACAGTCAGTAACTCAAGGACACGAGGGTTTTTTATGGGAACCGCGGCTCTAGAGGAAATCGAGTATAAGATGGGCCAAGGCTTTATATCGGCTGATGAACTTGAAAAAGTTGATATTGGAACAGATGGTAAAGAAAGGCCCACTTACATCAGTAAACAGTTGCTGCGGGAATATAAAGATCGGCTTATCCAAATTCTTAAGGATGGGGTTGATTGTTTCGCTTGGGAATATCATGAGATGTCTGGTCTAAGCCGATCTATAGTTGAACATAAAATTAAAATGAAGCTAGGATTTCGGCCAGTGAAACAAGCAGCAAGAAGAATTAGTTGGAAGATTTATGATCAAGTAAAGGCTGAAATTCAACGGTTGCTAGATGCGAAGTTTATTCGGCCATGCAAATATGCCGATTGGATTTCTAATATTGTACCAGTTGGGAAAAAGGATTCTGATAAGATTCGTGTGTGCATCGATTTTCGTGACTTGAACAAGGCAACATACAAAGATGAATATCCGATGCTGATTGCGGATTGATTGATTGACGCTACTTCTAGCAATCGGATTATCAGTTTCTTAGATGGCAATGCTGGTTACAATCAAATTTTTATGGCCGAAGAAGATGTGAATAAGACTGCATTCAGATGTCCTGGATCTATCGGCTTGTTCGAGTGGGTTGTTATGACCTTTGGGCTGATTAGTGCTGGGGCCACATATCAGAGAGGTTTGAACTTGATTTGCCATGATTTAATCGATAAATTGGTTGAAATTTACATTGATGATGTGGTAATTAAATCTCAAGAAGAAGAACAACACTTGGCTGATATTGTGACCGTGTTGGATCGGTTCCGAAAATATGGCATGAGGATGAATCCAAAGAAGTGCGCTTTTGGAGTATCGGCCGGTAAGTTCTTAGGGTTCATGGTACATGAGAGAGGAATTGAAGTACATTCTGATAGGGTGAAGGCGATTTTGAACACTAAACCTCCAGATTCAAAGGTTTGTCTACAAGAGTTTATTGGTAAGATTAATTACTTAAGGAGATTTATTTCAAATTTATCTGAAAGAATCATCCCATTTTCTCCATTGCTTAAGTTGAGAAATTCTGATAAGTTTGTTTGGGGACCAGAACAGCAGAAAGCGTTTGATAATATCAAAGAGTACTTGATCAATCCACCTGTTCTAGTTGCCCCAAAAGAAAATTTACCGTTTAAATTGTATCTGTCGGTATCGGAAAAGACAATAGGGGCAGTTCTGATCCAGGAGATAGTTGGAAAGGAGCATACAATCTTTTATCTAAGTAGAAAATTGTTGGATCCAGAAACCCGATACACAGTAATAGAGAGATATTGCCTTTGTCTTTACTTTGCTTGTACTAAGTTGATGCATTATTTGTTGGGTGCTGAATGCAAAATGGTTTGTGAAACCGATGTGGTCAAGTACATACTTAATGCTCCAATTATCAAATGGCGTCTCGGAAAGTGGGCATATACTCTCATCGAGTTTGATTTAATGTATGAATCTCCAAAACCCGTCAAGGGGTAGGTATTAGCCGATTTCATTACACACCATCAGGACATTAATCTGTCAATGTTGTTGCCATGGGTGATGTTCTTTGATGGATCGGTTTGTGAGAAGGGATGTGGAATCGGTATATTTATAGTATCTCCTGGTAGTGTTTCTTACCGATTCAGTGTTACTGTGGATTTTGGGTTGACCAACAACCAAGTTGAATACGAAGTTTTGATTCAAGGGTTGGAATGGTTAATTCAAGCTGGAGCTATTGCTGTAGAAGTTTATAGAGATTCACAACTAGTGGTTTTCCAGATGATCGGTAAATATGAATGCCATAATGAACTGCTTCGGGGGTATTTGGAAAAGGCTTCAGATTTGGCTAAACATTTCAATATATTCACAATTCAACATATTCCGAGAGAACAGAATTGTGAGGCCAATGAATTAGCTCAATAAGCATCAGGATACAAAATTACCGATCATGGAATTGGAGATTGTTCCAAGTGAAAGTTCGATTCCGATGGGATGGCAGGCATAGATTATCGGTTATCTTAAAGATCCTCAAGGAAAAACCGATAGAAAGCTTAAAAGAAAAGCTCGGAGGTATGTATTGATCAATGACAAGCTATATTATCGGAGTTTTGATGGATTGTTACTTAAATGCCTAAGTGAAGAAGACGCTAAAGTTGCAATCGGGGAAGTTTATGAAGGACTTTGTGGAACGCACCAATCAGCATATAAGATGAGGTGGATGTTGAAGCGTGTAGGATTTTTCTGGCCAACATTGGTTGAAGATTGTTTCAAATATTACAAGGGCTGTAAAGATTGTCAGAAATTTGGGAATGTTCAGCATTCACCAGCATCTATTTTGCATCCGATTGTAAAACTGTGGCCATTTAGAAGATGGGGGATTGATATGATCGGAGAAATATTTCCTTCATCGTCCAAGGGGCATCGATATATATTAGTGGCTACAAATAATTTTATTTAATGGGTTGAAGCTGTGCCATTGAAGAAAGTAACAGCCATTGAAGTAATTGACTTTGTTAAAGAGCACATAATTTACCGATTTGGTATTCCTTAAACGATTATTACAGATCAAGGATCGGTATTTATGTCAGAGGCATTTCAAGACTATGTTCGAAGTTTGGGAATCACAACAATCAATTCTTCACTATATTATGCTCAAGCCAACGGCCAAGCGGAATCTTTAAATAAGATTGTCATAAAGCTGATTAAGAGAAAAATCAATGAAAGGCCGCGGGTTGGCATAATACTTTGACGGATGCACTATGGGCGTATCGGATTGCTAAGCATGGGGCTACTAAAGTGTCACCTTTTGAGTTAGTATAAGGTCAGGAAGCTGTTTTACCAGTTGAGGCTATCGTCGGATCTACAAGGATTGAGGAACAAAATAATGTAAAGGCCGATGATTACAAGAATCTGATGGTGGATAAACTTGATGATATGGTGGCAATTTGGTTAAAGGCTTTAGAGTATATTGAACGAGATAAGCAAAGAGTTGCCAGACTCTACAATAAGAAGGTTGTGCTGAAAGCTTTTGAAGTGGGAGATCTTGTGTGGAAAACGTTTCTACCGACTGGTTTAAGAGATCCTAAGTATTGGAGATAGTTTCCAAATTGGGAAGGGCTGTTTAAAATCAACCAGATTATTCCTGAAAATGCATATATTTTGGAGACGCTTGAAGGGCAAGTTTCGGTAAAGCGATTAATGCTAAATATTTGAAGAAATATTATCCAAGTGTTTGGATTGGAGCTTGAATAAAGAAGTTTATAAAAGCCGATTTTAAATAAATCGCCTATAGTTTAAAAGTCGACAAACGCTTGAATCAGGTCGATGCTTGTATTTCACTCAACACGTTGCTGTTGAGTAAAAGCCGATTCTGATGAATCGCCTATGGATGGAAATATCGATGAAAGCAAAGGAAATATGCATAAAGGAAATAAAATTATTACAAAGGCACGAAGGCCTTGAATGTTTTGCGCCTAACAGGCGAGAAGTGTTTATCGGCAGAATTGCCGATCCATCCATATAACATTGTTTTTAAATTTGGCTCGCAGGCCATCTAATTGCAAAATTCAAAAATGGCTACAGCAGCATCAGCAATTGTGCCACGGATCTGATTGACGGTGTTGGTATCTTCTTCGATTGATCTGGGCACAATCGGGATTTTCTTCTTGGCTTCTAATACTACCAGGCCGCAATCCTTCACTATCCCATACTTCTCCTTGGCCACTGATTTGGACTCCTCGAAGCTTGAGCGAACAGTCGCTTCAGCTTTCCTTGCTTTCTCCAATTCTTGTTCCAAGGATTTGACCCTTGAAACTGCTTTGGAGGCAGCAGCTTTTGCCGATTCGACCTCCTGCTTTAATACGAGGAGCTTGTCGTTTTGAGCATTGGCGTCTTGGATAAGGGCCTTCAACTCTGTTTCGGCATCCTTGAGCGCCTCCCTTTGATGAAGCCGATCCGGGGCCGCATCGAATTCGGCTTTCTTTTCGCCGAGAGGCAGCACCTTCTGGATAGCCGATACTACTTGCTCCGGGAGGATCTCTTGGATAGAGTCTGCGATGTCCCGTATAGCAGAGGCCGGGATTGGACAGAAATGCCGATTCATTGCCAAATAGCTCCCACATTTGCTTCAGCTTTGCAAGAGTATCTGGGAGAAGCCGATTGGCCCTGGGCGGCTGTTGACACCCAAATTTGGCACGATTTTACGGTTATTTTGGTGCCAAAAAGAGGGTGAAAAATAGCATATTCGGCCAAAAATTGAGCTAGATCGGCATATACTCGGAGGTCATTATTAGTTGATCGGCTAATATTGGAAAAGATCTTGGTCCGCTTTTATGTATGCATATGTGTGGAAAATAGCCGATCAAAGAAGATATGGTTCATATAATCCAGCATAAATATGATACAATCGGCTTTTATATGTGTGTTAATAAGCCAGGCAAGGCATTGATCGGTTTGTATACGTGCATACGTACATGGAAAATTGATGGCCGGTTGATCAAGTTAATGAGCTGATTGTGGTGGCTGATTGAATTAATTAAGGGAACTAATCATATTTGCGAAACACTGATCGGCTTGTCATAGGTTTATATATGCATATGTGCGTGCATGGAAGGTTAATCGTATATGGTCGATCATGTCATCCAATGATTCACGTAATGCATATTTGGGATCATGAGCAATATTGGAAAGGCTAGCTATAATTCGGTGATTCCAGGAAGCCGCTTGGAGAGGTCAATAGCCGATCAGGAAGCTATACGTGGAGATCAAGGATTCATAATCGGCTCTACATGTCGAGCTCATGCGTCTTTGAAGGCCAAAGAAATTATACATGCATGTGGTATTCACGTGGTAATCGAAAAGGAAGAAAAGGCTCACGTGAAGGCCAATCGGCAATTAAATTGGTATTGATTATATTTGGAAGGTCCATGCGTGATGAAGATATATCATGTGGCGATCAAGATCGTATGCAAGCGAGGATTAAAGAAGCATCACGTGGAGACATGGCGACTACGAAGAATCACGTCGGCTAGCTTTTTATATTAATCTGCTTTTATATTATTAGATATATATTGAGTCGGTTTGTATCTAGTCATGCCTTGCACGTTAAGTTTAGTCGGGTTAGTTATTTTAGGTAACTAAGAGATAAGAGTCCATGTCAAGTTACCGGATAAGCCGGTGCGTCTTTAGTATAAATAAGGGCTGCCATGCAGCATGTAAGGGATCTATCTTTCAATTAATAATACATCTACTATTTCGTCTACCTTTTACCCTTGTGCTATGAATCCGATCGATCCGCTCGTATCGGTTTTCAAAGTACACGCCGGCGTCTACTGTCTCGATTAAGTTCGATCTTCTCGCCGTCGACTCCATCTGTAAGGACTGTCTCGGTTCAGTCCGATCTCCTCGCCGTTGGCATCGGAATACTATCTTCTGGTGACATTGCTGCACATCGCCGTCTGCCAGGAGGAGTTAGGTTCCGCCCGGAATACTATCTCTCGGTGGCATTGCTGCGCATCGCCATCCGCCGGAGGTGTTAGGTTCCATCTCGCTCCATCGGCTCGACGTCTCATCGTTAAGCCGGTCATCGGATTATCGTCCAAGCTATCGGTAAAGCGCTCATCGCTTCGCCGGCGTCTTGTTTGCTCTATCGGCTCTACGTCTCATCGTTAAGCCGATAATCAGTTTATTTCCCAAGCTATCGGTAAATCTTCATTGCTTCGCCGGTATCTTGCCTATCGGTAACCTTGCCGATTGCAAAAGGTCAAATCGGCTGGCACGTCCTCGGAAAGCCCGATCCCCTGTTGTTCGGCGGTAGTTGGTGCCGGGAAACCACTTTTCCGCGTCAACAGCGGCTCAGCAGCAGAGGGTTTGGTAGCGGCGACAGGAGGAGATGGTGTTCTGATCGGAGAAGATAAAATCTCCAGGTCGTCGTCGAGCCAATCCATGCTCGAAGGGTCGAAGTTGAGCTCATCGGTTTTTCCTCCATCGTAAGTGATCACCTGCATGGATACTACTGTTACCTGAACTGGGCTGCGAGGTTGAAACATATACTGGAAAAAGAATTTTTTAAAGTTACAAAGGATCGAAATATAAGAATGTTCAAATGAGTTCAAGGAATTTCCGATTACATCTTAGGGGTTGAAAGCTGGAGGTGTATGCGATGCTGGCGGAGGAGCAGGTGTGGTATCCCTCTTCTGCTAAATGGGAGAGGTGTCCTGAAATTAGAATTCCGATAAGAAGTAAACCGAAGGAAAGCTATGGAAATCTGAGGAAAATCAAGTGCTTACTGTGTCACATACAGACTCCGTGCTATCGGGTGTACGCACCTTTTGTGGTCTTCATCTTTTGGTGGCCAATTTCTTCTTCTGGCCAGCGTCACCATCGGATCTCCCTGTTGATCAAGAATAATTAAGAAATCGAATTTTAGAGGGATGCTTATCATAAGCCGATCGTACCCCTCTTTTTCGGCTGCTGAGAGGATCCTTGAGTGAATGCCGACGCGGACTTGGCCGATGAGTGGAGACAACCGGCTTCGTCCCCAACGAGCTTGGACCTGGGGCACTTGTCTCCACTCTGTAAAGGAAAATAATGCAAGGTTGGTTATCGGAAAAGGAATAATGTGAGTTAGTAAACACACACAAGTTAGTGACCTCGTTCTCAGAAGATGACGCATGATATTGGGACTCTGTCCTTTCATCATCTGAATCCGATGAAGAAGGGCCTGACTCAGAAGAATTTTTCTCTTCATCGTTGATAGAATTATCATCATTAGAGTCATCAGAATCGGTATTTTCCTTGCTGCTTTCTTCCGATTCTGATGAAGATTCTTGTATACCGGCAATCTTTGGCTAGTTGGGCTTGCAAACTTCTTTCTTGCCAGTGAATTTTTCGATTAAGTTTGAAGCTCCACCTTCTGTGGCATAGATGTTCTTGGCAATAGAATCCCACCAAGTTCTGAACTTGGGAGAAGTTGCAGCCCACATTATAAACTCCGTCGGCATTTCAAAGTCAATATGTGCAGCGGATAAAATTCCATATGCCGATTGGGAGTTCAAATCTTCTCTGGCATTCAGGTGGCGGTATATAAACAAATCGGGAATATCTCGTCCTAAATTGAATTGCCGAGAAAATATGACAGGATGGAAGAACTCATAAGAAGGTTTTCTGATGTGAGTTCTTGTGCTGAGAATAGAAAAGAAGATGCCCAGAGAGATGAACTCTTTAAATGCTGACAAGACTTCTCCACTTATGGTGTTATTGAATCAGAAAAAGGAGGGAACAATGTATCTGTCCAAATCGGTATACGGGTTGAACTATTCTGGGCCATATTCCGATTCAGACATGGTGAAAAATGCAGCCAGAGAGTGAGAAAATTCCTCTTGGTTCAGGCGCCTCTTATTGGAGTTGACAGAGGTCATTTCTCCATAAGATCTGCAGGGGCATTCGTTGCTATCGGATTCTTCTTCATTCGAAAATTCTAGACCAAAGTCAAGTTCCTCGATGGAGTTGTATATGTGAAGTTTCAGAAACAGGCAGACAAACTAGAAAGGACCACCCAAATTTCCGACTGAATAATTGGATTTTCTAGAACAGAGACCTTCCCTGATCTCATGCATCATCCGATATGTAGCTCCTAGCAAGTATTTTCCGATTGCTAGTTTCTGTCCGGCTGCTAGAGCTTCGACAACTCCTTGGTAAACCTTGCTAGGGCTGAGGGATTGACCGCATAAAAAGAATCTGTCCAACCACATGTTCAAAAAGGCGATGTGTTCTTCGTCCTCGACATTGCCTGTTTGCTGATAGGTGCTAATGTAATGTTGCCAGCCGAAGTTCTTTTCGGGAACTAGCTTGAGAGTAGCAGACAGGTCGAAAGCCGATAGCATCTCTCCATCGGGACTAAGACCGGTTAACATTGCTACGTCCAAAAGCGTAGGGCTTATTGGTCCTGTTGGGAAGAAGAAAGCGTTGGCTGTGTCGCACCAGAAATAAGCCGATGCTGCCATAAAGGGTTCATCCGCTGGAGGAGGGTGTAAGGAAAGCAGGATGGCATCGGTAATCCCTAATTCGTCCCATTGTTCCTTTTTCTAGCTATAGACCCGAGAGAGCCAGTCCTTATATCCCTTGATCGGGCTAGGCCAGGAACGAAATGCCGATTTCCAACTATTCATGCCAAGTTCATCGACAAATAACGGAAGCCTTGCTACCGAATGATCTATGAAGGCCGATACTACCGAATGATCACATTGCCAAACTTAGGGGCATATGTTGACACCCAAATTTGGCAGGAAAATCGGATATTATAAAGCAGATAATTTCATCGGAGTTAATGGGCCGTATCAGTAAATGGGCTTCATTGTTAGAAGAAGTGTATACAAAATAATGCTGATGATGTGAAGACTCCGGAAGAATTACAAAGATTCAATCTGAAGACGTCTTCAACGGCTTAGTTGCGGGAAATTAGGTCGTGTCGGTATCGGTTTTGTAATAGTATAAATAGGGTCCTAAGTCTCGTGAAGATGATATACCACATACACAAAACACAACTACTCTCCTCGAATCCGATCGATTTTGTCGAAAGGTTTCAACTCGCAGGTAGGGCTATCTCGATGGAATAATCGATTCTCTCCTTGTAACCCGTATGCATGGCTGTATCGTCTTGATCTCATGTATACAAAGCATGTTAGACTGTCTCGGGTTTACCGATCTTTAACATGCTCTCGCATGTTACACTGTCTCGTTCAATCGATCTGTAATATGTGTTTATCCTACAATGCCAATTGTCAATTATCTTATATGCTTTTCATGAATCCGATGTATGCAACTGTCTTGTTCAATCGATCTTGCGTATGCCTTTTTTAGGGTTTAGCATGTCTGATTGTTTACTGATTAGCATTGTATTTACCTATATTAGTTCTAAACCTTTAAATTAGTTTATAAGTTTATATCTAGATTTAGATTTGAATACTGTCTTGGCCGAACCAATCTATTCAATTTATCCCTTGGTGTAACCTAATAAATTGATCTGAAGATTTATAGCTAATTATAAATATAAAACAACAAAAAGATATGAAAAGATTCACGTTTAAATGCCTATTTATATTTAATCGCTCTATCAGGCATTAAGCCGATAGAATCGCGATCAGATTTCTTAAAGCCAATTCGCAAAACCTGATCTGGCTGTTTCTTAAAGCCGATTAGGGCCATGTCGCTGACAATTTATTCCTTGTCAATTTACAGGTCAAATTGACTGGCACGCTTGGTCCTTGGTTGCGACGCAATCCCAGATTTGACGCTTCCGCACATGTGTTCACAAAGATCTAACTTTTCGTGTCAACACCAGGACCACCAATTCCACCTAGGAAATTCCCGAGCGTGTACCAGAGGAGGTGCTGCAAGCTCGACTGGCTGAGCTTTTTGCTCCGGGGCCCGACGTTCATAACGAGGGTTGTCCGAGGCCCTTCAGTGTCATGGAGCTCCCACCAGAGGTAAGTGCTAGATGAGCATTTAATACTCGCCCTTCAATATCGAGATACTCATCTTCTGAAGCTTTGTACATTGTTATTCATAGGACCGGCATGCTTTATTTTCCAATGCTCCGCTTCCCAACTTGCCTCAACATATAGATTTGAGGCGAAAACGACCTGCAAGCGACTCAGCCGAAGAGCCAAGTGCCAAGAAGGACAAGGGCCCCTAAACGAAGAAAACAATGAGCAAGCCTTCTAGCCCTCGGTGCGCATTTGAGCGCCCGACATTCCGGTGCTCTGCAACAAAGCGTCTAGCTCCGCCTCCATCGCATGACGACGCTCCACCAGCACCACCCTCAGGGCCTAGTGCACAAGATGTGCTGCCCTGAAGGCCAGCGCACAAGCTTTAGCCTCTTCAGGCGGCACAACCGCTTAGAGAGGCCCCAGTATCAAAATGAAGAAATTCAACATTTAGTTTCATATTGACTCTTCATTCTTGCTTTGTTGTGGTCATGTCTTGATCATTTTCCTTGCAGGGATCCTTCTACAGAGGTCCCCATGGACTACGGGTTTGTGAACCCGTAGGAAGCAAAGATGCTAGAGAGTATGACCGAGCCGGAGAAACCGGCCTCGCCGACCGCCTCTTTACCTAGGGACACCGAAGGCGCACTAAATCGGCACCACCATCTTTGCCACCTCCCCAGGTTCAACTCAAAGCTGCCCCGGAGGCTGCCCCCGCATTGGAGGATGCGGGACCATCTTCCAACATGGCTCCTACTACGGAGCCAAAGGATTTTGAGCCATCTGATTCCGGTGTCAAGCCTTCCGTTAAAGAAATCCCACGGGAGTCTCACGCTCTTCCCTTTCCTCAATCCTCATTCAAAGCTCAATGGCGTGACGAAAATTTTGAATAGGAGATAATTGACGACGACAAAGAAGGGAGAGAGCGACAGGAGCTCTACAAATATACCCTGAAGTGTGCCGAGCTACTTGATGTAAGCCATTCTTCTGCTTTTGCCTCTATTTGCACCACTATTGGCGATTCTTATGCCTATTAGAATTAATCCGCAAGTGCACAGATATCGCAGTAGAACCTGGAGTATTACAAAGGTATTGATTTCCACGAAGAATGAGAAGACTCTAGTTTCAAATATTGACTTGGCCAGATAGATATGGTGGAATGACGAAAGTAGGGTAAGATATTTCGGGTCGATAGGTTCTACTAGAGGTACACACTTGTCAAGAGAACAAGGTTAATCCACATATAATTGCTACTCTGTATCGGAGCTCGGCCGATTCACTACCACCCACTATCAGTTAAGAACATCGGATGGTTATGATCACTCCAATTGGGCTCGATTGGGCTGAGGCTAACTGGGTGGATTCCAAAAACTGCCACACGGATAGCAGGGCTATCACCACCTAGCACCTACCGCTCAGGCATTGAAACAGGTCTCTACTGGGTACTAACTAGTCTAGACACCACGTCTATACCTAGCAGTACTACGTATCAAGGACATTACTCGATACACACTCCCACTAAACTTGGCACTAATATCTATTGTGACACCCAAGCATAGAGATTTAGCACTCAAGATCTAGCATGAGATTAATACCAACAGAGAGACAATGTATAAGAAATAAACTTGTTTTATAAATAAAGGATAGAACTAAGAGTCATCGATATAATACGAAGCAGAACTCACACCCAAGTTCAGCTCTGGAGCTCTAGTGGAGGGTTGGGGACATGTCAGCTTCTCCTCAACACTAATTCCCCTCTCTCACCTACTCTACTTGATATGTGGGCAGCATAATGCTACTTTTTGTTCTTCCCGCACTTCCCCGTGCCTTGTAAATGAGGAGAGGGGCTCCATTTATAGCCAACCACAGCGAGTGAGAGTGTGCCACGTAGTAGGACACTTGTCACCTCTTCACTAGCCGAAGGAGGATCCGAGAAGGATTCCAAGGGGGTGGGCCGGCCCAAGTCGGTCGGCCGACTGGGCTTCGGTCGATCCCGGCCCTCGGTTTCGCATGGGGCCCCCCTTTAATAGTGTAGATCATGCCCTTAAGGCGGTTTTGGCAGTTGAGGCCGGTAAAACTAACTTTCTTGTGGGCCAAGTGATCCATGTGTGAAGGAACTGCAGCCATTCGATCAAATCGACGTGCATGGACACTAGGGATAGCCTCCTTTTGTGCTTCTAGGATCCCTGCAGAAAGAACATTCCCTGCTTGGACCAGGTGCCAGACGGATAGCACTATCCTAGTCGGCCGACCAGGGTTTTCTACGATTTTGGTCCAATTTTGCTCAGTAGGTCTCTAGAGACACAAACTTACCAAAACTTGTGGAACTTTGTTAAATTGCACATTTTTAGTCCATGTTCTTTCATTTGGGAGCTATGTTGATGGTCGGAAGTGTATGAATAGTTATATAAATTGACCGTCAACAACCATCTCTTTCTTCCACATTTCTCGTTTTCAGAATATGAAGCAGTGCTCCAAAAGGAAGTTTGCATTCTTCCGTCAAAATGCTCCCCAAAGTGGAAAAGCTCAATAAATATGCGGCCGATCCATGGATTCCCAAGCGAAGGCAGCTATATTTGTGCGAGAGTTGCGAGCCCATGCGTTAGCATTATGGGACGAGAAGATAGAAATGATTAGCCTTGTGGCAGGTGGGTCTTTTGATCTGAGTACGCCGAGCACACACTTCATGCTACATTTCTCCTTCTTCGTTCCTTTGGCCCAACATGGGATCATACCATCACCCAGCTCCGTAGTCAGTACTTCGCGCTGGAGAAGGAGGAGTTCTAGGCTCGACAAGGCCCAACGCGAACTGGAAGGCATGGAACCTTTCTCAAACCATCTCTGTTTCCATTCTTGTCAGACATCTGGTAACGACTTCGTCCTGCCCTTAGAGTACAAAAAGAAGCAGATGCAGTTTAACGTACTCAATGGAAAGATCAAGTCTGCGGATGCAGCCTATGAACAACTTGTGAGGCCTCCGAACCCTTGCAGAAGCGTTTGCTGCCAAAAGATGTAGGGCCGATCGACACCAGAGAGGCTCAAGGTTCACTTGAAGGAGACGGTGATAACTAGTGCTAGCCAAGCTTTGGCCAATGTAAAGTCTCTGTATACTCGGGTGGAGCTCAACGCTATCAAGGAAGGCTTCGCTCGCACAATTAGTGATGATCAGGTGGACGCTCTTATGGAGGAGGTCCGTGATATTTCTGCTACTTTGGCTACAATTTAGACCTGAGTCCCCAGTGAAAATTGTACCGACAGGACTTAGATAGTTCTGAAAACTTGGATGTTTTTCGTTTATTACTTAATGCTTTCTCAATTATAGATTATTCTGATTTTCGTGAGTGGGTTTCTTTTCATATAATCATTCCTTCCGACTAATCTAGCCCCAGAGCTCTTAGGAGTTTGCTCGAAGCTTTTCCTATGTGAGCCGAGCGGCTTAGAGTTCGTCAATTTTTGGGTCTGAGCTCCATTACTTAGAAAACCCACTCAAAAGAATAAAAAAGATTAAGAAATGTGCGCATATGCACACCAATTAGGTGTAGTCCCCGACTTACTATGTTGCCGAAAACTAGGCTTGGTAGCAAGTCAAGAGTTAACCCAAATCGGGTTCATAATGGAAAAGCCTTTGTTTATTAAACAAGATAACTTGGTACATAAATTCAATTATGAAAGCGGCGTAACTGGTTTATGTTCCACGAGTTATCAACAGTTGTGTCGTCCTCACGCCTGAGCCTCTAAGCCCCCGAGCGTGTCAATTCATCAACGATGTAAGGGCATTCCCAACTTGGGGATAGCTTATGCTCGCTTTTTTTATTCCTTCGTAACATTAGATCTCCTTTGGAGAAAGCGTAGTCTCGAACATTGCGATCGTGATAGCGACGCAATCCGTAAAGGTTTTTGGCATACTGTAAGTTCAAGGTACAACTTGTGTGATTTTGGTGATTAATGACAAACACACTTAATGACAATGCTTGGTTTAGTGATTGATTATATTGCTATGAGACTAACGTGTTTATTGCCAAGTTGAACATTAGTCTCATCTGTGTAGAGAAGAATCAAATATAACAAGTGGACAAGCTCTCCATCCTAGAAAGGTATGCTCATGTTTTATGTTGAGGCTAACACACTTGATTATAGATTTTCCTTAGTCTCATATATGCAAATAGGATGGATGACTAATTGAGGTATGTAATCTCGGTATCCTTGATCTACATTTGTTATTGCATTTCTCATATGCAAGTGCTCTTTATCTTATCAAGAATTAAACTTCATATTACTATAAATGGAATTGATGCATGCATGTCTTGTTTGTATATATTCTCATGCATCTCACTTAGTGAAGTTTAATATAGTTTAGTCCACATCTTCACTCTTGCTCTAAATGTTGTTCGCACATATACAATTCTTGTATATCCTTTCATGTGCTTCATTTAAGTGAAGATTGTGTTCTTTGCCATAATTTAATTGTTTCATCATTGTTGGCAATCACCTCTCTAGTGCATATAGATTAGTTTTATATGTCATGATGCATTTAATAAACAATATTATGTCAAGTGTTTTTATTCCTATTATGTCTCCTTGTATGAAACACTTGACGCGCTTAATTGCTCACGAACATAACCTTATTCATATGTATTGAGCTTTCGGGACTAATGGATTTAATGAGTGATTTGGAAAGAATTAGGTCCCGTGCATGTGTGTGATGACTAAGGTATGTCAAGAGGATGACGGCTAAGCCGTAGTCAACAAGACGACAGTGTCACCAAGAGTTGAGGACCAAGTCGAGATCGATTTGACGTGGAGATTGTCGGGGGATGATCTAGTCAAAGTCGATAAGACAAAAGTCTCATGAGGGGAACCAAGTCAAGGTTGGCAAGGTGAAGGCGTCATCAATCATTTGGTGAAGGTCATCATGCACATTGCTTCAAGTTTGTGACGGCATCAAGAAAAGAAGACGGCAAGTGCTTTTCCTAGACTTGTACTATCTTGCTTTCATTTGAGTCTAAGGATTGCCGTACTATTAAGGGGGATGCCATGGAGAATGGCTTTGATATGTCTCAGGTGCTCAAATGATCAATCCTTGTGAGGAGACGAAAAGAAATGATTGGTGGGGATTAGATAGTGCAAAGATGTGGAGTTGGCTTTGATTTCCCTTGATCTATGCATCACTCACTTGGTTTTGAGGTTGTGATCCTTGTGGATTAGATAGCCCTTGTTCTCAGCTTTCCGTAGAGCCCAAGATCACCTAAAACGGAGTTCAGAGCTAAAAGTTATCCATGTTTTTGTTGAGACTGTGATGCAGTCTCGGACTGTCCGTGATCTGGTACGGACTGTCCGTGAGTTCGGACTGTCCGAAGATTTAGTCCGGACTGTCCGAAGATTTTCGAACTATCCGATAGACCCTCTAGCCGTGCTCTCTGTTTTGAATTAACTGATTTACCGGACTATCCGAAAAAGTTCCGGGCTGTCCGAAGTCTGCGAGATCTGAATCCCAACGGCTAGTTTTCCAAGCCATCTATTTAAATCCCCTCTCTCCCCACTTGCAAATAACGGCCATACCATAAGTTTATTGACCTATCCTCTTGTTCTTGAGCCTCCCACACCTCATATACCCTAGATCTTAGTGATCTTCTTTGAAAGAAGAGTTGGGAAGGGATTAGGGTTAAATCTTAGTGATTCCCCTTGTGAGGAGTGTTGGGAAGAAGGATTGAATCTTTGTGATTCATCTAGTAGGAGAGAAGATTGGTGAAGAAAGTGTGAATCCAAGCAAGCAAGCAAGCAAGATTTGATTGTTGAGCACTTGAGTACATCTCCGAGTTCGTTCTTCGTTGAGCATCTATTACCATTGGAGGTTGAGGACTCCTAGATGGCTAGGTGTCACCGGTGAGCCACCGACGAGGTGTGGTTGGCCACCGCAAGTTTGTGTAGGTACGATTCCGCCTCCGCAAGGGAAGGAATCAAGAAGCAAAGTCGGTGCGTGCGTTGGCACAAATCCGAGAGGGAAAGAGTCAAGTGGGACTCGGGCTCAAAGGTGTTGGAGCTTACCTCAACGGAGAGTAGGATCTCCTCAAAGATCCGAACTTCGGGATAAAACTCCTTGTGTCCCTCTTCACATTTGGTTTGAGTTTCTCCCTTGCTAGATCTACTCTATTTACTATCTTGTGCTTGAGGGAGACCTCTCCTGTGTTTTTGTGTTATTGTTCTTGGTATTCTTGTTGTTTGAGTTGTGCAGAATATTTCCGAAGATTTTGTGGAGGATTCTTCACAGTTGACCTCGGACTGTCCGAGGGGTGTCACGGATAGTCCGAACCTACTTCTGCAGCGCAGTTGAAGATTGAATTTGGTGTCACGCCTATTCACCCCCCCTCTAGGCGTCATCTCGGTCCTTTCACATACCGGATCATTGCGACGTCTCTAACCTCCTGCAGTCGGTCAAGTTCTTCAAGTCGGTTGGCGTCCGATTCTTCTTGCTTATAGCTCTGAACCTGCGGTGATGTGAATTCGAGCTCGGTAGGTAAGACCGCCTCAGAGGCATGTACAAGGAAAAAAGGTGACTACCCGGTCGTCCTGCTGGCAGTGGTCCTAAGAACCCAGAGTACCGACGGCAATTATTTGACCCATTGAATAGCACATAGTTTAAGACGATAAAAAATCCTTAATTTTAGCCCTTAAAGCACTATGCCATTGGCTCATTCGGCCTGTCCATTGCTTCACAGGAGTGCTACAGAAGCGAAACAAATTGTGATGCCGAGTTCCTCACACCAATCTTGAAATTCACCACTCTTGAAATGAGCGCCATTGTTCATGATGATTTTATTTGGTACGCCAAATCTGACGATGATCTATTAAAATAAACTCCCTTGCTTTAGCGAACGTGACTGAAGACCTGAGCTAGGTGGCTAGAGGGGGGTTGAATAGACGCCACAAATTTTCGACGCTACCGTTTTCACCAGAACCCGAACAACTTGACAATTATGTATACCCATATCATATATGACTAAGAGTCACGGAATATGTGTGAGTTTTTGCATTCACAATCCTGGTTGTAAGTGTCCAAAAAAGAGGAATCAATTCAAAGCTTGCTTTACAAAAGAAGATCAAGTCAAATGATCAAAGTGACTTTCAGAAAAGTAAAAGCAGATTTGTTCTCACTTGGAGGAGATGGATGGTGGATTTCTGGTGCTCTTCAATTTTTGAGAATTGTTTTCCCTATTTCATAATTAGTCATGAGCAACTCAGCTGAAAATCTCCTCAAAACTCTATGTAGAAAAAATATAAAAATTCAAACAACACAAGCTGCTTTCTGGAAAGCAAAATCAAATTCTTCAGGGTTTGTTTCTACTTGGAGCAGAGAGATGATGGCTTTCTGTTGCTCCAAAAATTCGGTGAATTTTTATCCCTATGAAACCATGAGTATTCAAGCACTCCACCAAAAATCTCCTCAAGAATCCATGCACAGCAAATATGAAAAATCAAACACTACAAGCTATCAAGAACTTCAAACAGAAAGTTTGGGGCTCGATTTTCACTTCATAGCTCCCAAATGGAGGAACCAGTGGACTTAAAGTTTTTACCACAGATGGGTATATGAGTCACACATCGTTTCCAACTGGAATGATCACAAAATGGTTTTTCTAGATTTTTCTAAAAATCTTTTACTGACTGCTGCGCGGATGAAAGTTTTTGGGCAGATTTAAATAGAGGGGGAGGGGAGCTCCTCCTCCTCATGCCCTTAGAGCACCTCAAACCTAGCCTTGTCCAACGGCTTGGTGAAGATATCAGCCAACTGACGGTTGGTCTCAACCACATGAAGCGTGATTGTCCAAAGTCTGGAAGAGATGAGCGGAACGACTACGTCGCGCCAGCACAGAACGCCTACATCAACAAGAACCGCAACATCAAGGCCCGTGGAGGTGACAAGAAGAAGCCACCTAAGAAGCTGATGAAGGGATGCCTTATGGTCGAGAAGTTGCTAGCCGCTCTGGAAGAAGCCATCATCTCTGATAAGGAGGATGGTCACTCGGATGATGGTGAGGATGAGCCACCGGAGAACGACGACGTCGACTACACCGGCATCTGCTTCATGGCACACGGCGGTAGCGACTCAGACATCTACCACACCGATGACGATGAGGTAACTGATGAACAAGGTCACTCCTATTCTGAACTCCTAAAAGGATTAGTTAAAATTCATGACAAATACACTAGGGTCTTGGCCAAGAAAAATGCACTTGAAGTTCAACTAAAAAATGTTAAACCTGCTGCTTGCGCTGATTGTGGGAAGCTCGCTCTAGAACTGGATGAACTGAAAATGGTGTTTGATTTGAATGAACAATTTAGGAAAGTTAATGTTAAGCTTGTAGTAGAACTAGATGATACTAGGAACAATTTGTTCCTTGTCACTTCTGATATGGAGTCTGTCTACTTAATAAACCCTAGCATGCTTTGTCCTGCCCTCTGCACATTCATCTAAGGACCCAGTCAGTCCAGTTGCGGGCTGTAGCGATCATGCTCCACCTAAGGACCCAGTCAGCTCAGATGATAGTTGTAGCCTCTCACTTGATTCTACATGCCGTGATTGCACACTGTTGAAGCTTGAGAATTTGAACTTTCAAGCTAAAATTTCTGAGCTTAATGATACTGTTCTTGATGCCTCTGTGTGTGATCGATGTCTTGAACTTGATGGGGAGATGGGTTGGATCTACCAGGACATGAGTGATAGGTTTGAAGGTAGGTTGACCCAAGCCCAAAATGCTGAGTGTCTTTCTTGTCGGGCTCTCAAGAGGGAAGTTAAGATTCTAGGTGAGAAGTGTAGCAAAGTCTTGAGAAAGGGTACAATTGATAGCCAGAGCTCTTCAGACTCTTCCTCTTCTTGCGGGTTTTGTCCCCAACTCCATCAGGAGTGCGAGTACCTCATGAGCACTCTTGAGAAGTTTGTTGGGGGCAAACGGAAGCTGAACTTGATAATTGACAAAGCAAGATATCAAAGGGTAGAGGTCTAGGTTACAATTGGCTAGAGCACATCTTGAGACACCCACCTAGAGTGCTTAGAAGGGATGATAACAGGCAGACAGTTGTTCTTAGAGACAATGTTCCTAGGACTACTGTTTTCAGGTCCATTGGGATCGTTAGGGAAAGTCCTACCACACAGTCTGTTCAGTCTTAGAAGAAAGCTCCATAAAGTTCACCTACGAAGAGCGTTCCTCTTACTACTCCTGTCCCTAGAAATGGCAGAGTAGTTTGCACCTTCTGCGATAGGATAGGACACACTGAGCAGAACTACTTCTGTCGTGCTAAAGAAGAACGTGAGGAGCGTGGAAAACAAGCTAGAATTCAAGGACCTTCTAAGAAACCTGCACCTAGATTCATTCCTCCTCAGGCTAGACCAGTGGTTAGACGACCAGGACTTAGAGCACAACCTTCTGTTGTTCATCCTGTTGCCGGTCTGAGGCGTGAGCAGCGTCGTCCTTAGGACGTACCTCCTGTAGGTTGCAGAGGTGAGTGTCTGCGACGTGAGGTGCCAACTCTATGGTGGAGGAATGACAAGAAGGGTAGGAAGTGAGAACAGGATGCACCCGCCTCAGCTCAACAACAGGTTGCTCCTAATCCAGTGTCTAGACATTTCCCTGCTAGAAGAGATGGCCTTGTCCGAGTAGAGTCTGTTCGGTATGGTCGTGCGACTCAGTTTTGGGTGTCAAAAGATGCACTTGTATTTTTCAATGCTGAGCCATGTTTCTTCACTCGTTGACTCAGGCGCGTCAGGTTGGGAAGAGGGACATATGGATCATCGATTCCGGGTGTTGTCGCCACATGACCGAAAACTCTCAGTGGTTCTCCTCCTTAGTCCATGAGCCCCAGGGTGAGAAAATCACCTTTGGGGATTCTTCGTCAGGTCGTGTGCTCGCTCGAGGCTCTATATGGGCTAAAGCAAGCACCCAGGGCCTGGCATGAGAGGATTAAGACCTACCTGGTGAGCAAAGGGTTCCTAATGGGTAAGGTAGATCTGACCTTGTTTACACGTAGGGTTGGCTCTGATTTCCTTCTGGTGCAAGTGTATGTCGATGACATTATCTTTTGTTCTTCCTCCTCTACTCTTGTTTCTGAGTTCTCAGATGTGATGAGTTCGGAATTTGAGATGAGCATGATGGGGAGCTCAACTTCTTTCTCGGTCTTCAGTTCAAGCAAACACAAGATGGGACCATCCTTTACTAGAGTAAGTACACAAAAGATCTGCTGAGTCTGTTTGTCATGTCTGATAGCAAGCCAGTCTCTACTCGGATGGCAACCACTGTTGCCTTAGGGCCCGATGAGAATGGTGAGCCAGTCGACCAGAAGGAGTACCGTAGCATGATTGGCTCACTCCTTTACCTCACCTCTTCCCTCCCGGACATTCAGTTCGCTGTGTGTTTTTGTGCCCGCTTTCAGACCTCACATAGAGTGTCTCACATTCAGGCGGTGAAGCGGATCTTCCGCTATCTCCAAGCTACTGCAGACTTTGGCCTCTGGTTCTCTGCTGCCTCTTGTTTCTCTCAGAGCCTTCTCAGATGCTGATTTTGCTGGCTGTAGGATAGATATGAAGAACACTTCAAGCACCTGCCAATTTCTTAACACTTCTCTTGTCTCTTGGTCCTCTAGGAAGCGATCGGTGTTATGCATCCTTCTTTGAATTTGAGTATGTTGTCATTCTTGCATGTTGTAGTCAGGTTGTTTGGCTCTGCTCTACCTTGAAGGACTTTGGGTTGGTTTAAGCAAATGTGCCACTTCTCTGTGACAACACCTCTGCCATCAACATTGCCAAAAATCCAGTGCAACACTTTAGGACAAGGCACATTGACCTGAGATATCACTTTCTTAGAGACCATGTGGAGAATGGTGACATAGTCTTGCATTTTGTTGAAACCGACTGTTAGTTGGCTGATATCTTCACCAAGCCATTGGACAAGGCTAGGTTTGAGGCTCTTAGGGGAGAGCTCGGGGTTGTGAGCTTGGCTAGCTTATAGTAGAGGGGAGCTTGGGCTACTTGTACTATATGTAATATATTCTTTTCGCTCTCCCTGTATTGCATTTGGGTTACATTCCGGCTTGGTTATATTGTGTAGGCTGTCAGCACTCTTCACTTAGACTTCTATCGTGCTGTGGAACGAACCTCTCATCTTGTGCTTAGGTTGCTATCATGCGTAATAGGCTTACTTCCCTCCTCTGACTAGGTTGATCTCACACAGTCTTATAGGTCTCTAAGTAGACAGGTTCTGTGTCTTATATCTAGTAACCGACGTGTAGAGTTGTCTTTCCTTATAAGTCGCAGGCGGCAGATGAGAGCAAGTCTGAATTTGAGTGGTTTCTGTTCTTGCTTAATTCTTTTTCTTTTGCCCAGTTGCATTTTCTTAGTTTTTCGGCTCCTTATTCATTGTTGCTATTTTAATGCACATTTTTTGGGATGAAACTGTTGACTCACTTGTAGAGGGGGAGTTTTCGTGAAACTTTGCATTAGCGTATAGACTTCTTTTTATTTTTGGCGCTTTGCATATTATGCTTTTGAATTTAGGCTTTGCAAGATGTCGAGACTATTCACATTTCAGCTTGTGCTAGCTTGTTCAATTGGTGTCTAGTCCAAAAATGACATTGCTTTTGGTTTTTTAAAAAACTTTGATATGGTATAAGATTTTCACTTTCTAGATATTGTTGCTTGATGAGGCGTTTGCAGTTTTCTTTCAGTCATACTTGCTCTTGTAAGTTGAAAAACAAAAAATATGCAGTTTTAAGTCTTGGAGAGTTTTCACCGGTTATCCTTTACAATATGGCTTGCCATTGCACACAAGAGGTATGAACTTGAAAGGTAATCGGATAGACAAGACGTGTGATTCCTTCAGTGTAATGCTGGGCACCGTCGGTCATTTGTTCGGCTAGAGGCTCTCCCGCCTAAATTCAATCAAAAATGGAAAACACACATAGGAGGAGAGTGATCTAGGAGGCCATTTCTAGTGACCCTCGGGATGTGCCTTGCTAGCAATTGCTCGCTTTAGACCTGTGGATGCATTCAAAAGTGTTTAAAAAATCAAAAAATTAAAATGCTAGTTAGTTGAGTTGTCGATTTGAATCTACTTGGATTTCAAAAGGTTGCATGTGGTGTTCTATTGAAGCCGTCTTTATGCCTTGTAATGCCACGATATTTGATTGTGATTTTCTAAGCCACATCTTCCAATATGAAAAATCGATTTACTAGCATCTCTTGAACTTGTGAGCACCGAACTAAAATTGCATTGCTTCGAACATCTTTGCCATGTGCTTCATGTTCAAATGGATAATTTTCAAAACTCCCTACGACTTGCATTTGCATCATGCTTTGCGCTTGTTCTTTCAAATTGTTTGATGTCTATATTGCCAAAAGGGGGAGAATTGAAAAAGACGTCAACATTCATTTCTTAAAAAAAATGGGGATAATTTCTTGGAAAGTTTTGACTTTCACGACTTGGAGATTTTGAACACATGTGTTTCTATCTTTTGCTCAAAGTGTGATTCAGCATTTCCAACATGTCTTGTTCGACAAATCAAAAACTTCAAAATATTTTTCGAGGGTTTGTCAATATATTCATCAAGGGGGAGTGTTGAAACCCATGTGGAGGGTACCGCGGTTTGATGATGAATATATGTGACAAGATGGAATTTAAAGTGTTTTGAAGAATGTTAAATGGTGAATTTGTGGAAATTGCCGTGGAATTGGAATCGAACCATTGTGCTGAGCTTGGGCTAGGTTATAGTTTTGATCGGACGTGGTCCGGTGGAATTTGTTAAGCTGACACATGGTGTGTTAGGGCTTTCTAATTGTGATGTCATGGATTATTGTGTTGGTAATTTTGTGATGGACTAATCTTGTAGATGAGGTAAGGTGTGTTGGTTTCGTGTGTGTTCACCTCAGTGATGCAGGTATTGGCGGGTACATGGCTGAAGCTTCGCGGGGACAGCTGGAGGCTGGTGCGTCCGGAGGCGTGCAGGCGACCGGGTTCGATGACCTGGTGGTCACATGAGGTGGTGTACTCGAGAAGCTTAGCCATGGCAAGGAATCCGAGGCAGCGGGAGGCTGCGGCGTCGATAACCTGATGACGAAGTTGATCTGACCGGTGGGCCCAGGCTTGGGCTGGCAACCGAGGAAGCTACGAAGATATTTTTCGAAGAAATATGTGAAGAATATTTTCTCTCGGGAGTGTGCCTTGTAGTGTGTGACTTGTACACCACTCATCCTCAAATGAAGAGTGGAGATGGGCTCCAGATTTTAGGGCATCTCACCTTTGGGCTATAAATAGAGGGGGAGGGGAGCACCTCCTCCTCATCCCCTTAGAGCTGAAAATTTCAGAAATAGAGAGGGTGAGTTGGATGTGTAAGGGTGGCACTTAGAGTGCTTGTGACCACATGGAGTATGGTTTGTAATCCCCCAACTTCTATGCAATGAAATATCTCATCTTCATGATCATCTTGTGTTGATTTGCTCCAAGTTCTTTTTTTTGTTTTCCCTTTTGGAGCTCTTATTTGGAGATGAATCTTGGTGATTTCTTGCTAGTCCTTGATGGTCTATGATGCCTTGAGGTTGCTAATATGATTTACCACACTCATTGCAACCATATGAGAGGCAAGAGACCAGTGGAAGGCTTTGGTGAAGTCATCCATGAGACCAGTTTGGATTATCACAATCGGGTAGCATGCCCGTGTATGTTGAAATGTCCTGTTCCTAAGTGCATCAAACATCTATGCTTCCCAGGCATTTTGGAGGATGATATGATCCTCTGAGGTCAGAATTCTTGTCAGGTTGTCTTGACCAAAATGGGCCCCTTGAGTAGCAACTAAGTCAGAACGTCAGCTGGCGCGGTGCCCAGAATGATATGAGTCCATCGACACGTCTTCCCGAGAGTTTCTCTCGAGGACCTCCATTGGCGTATGGCTCCTTTCAAAACTAGACGAACTGAATCTTGTGTAAATGCCCTTGGCAACCTTGGCAATACTCTTGCCAATCTTTCCGTACGACATATTTTTTGCAAGCAAGGTTAAGACCGAATACCCGAAGGATATCCAAATAATGAAGGGTTTGCAGTCTAAAATTAGTAGGTCAGTTGTCCAAATGTTAGAAGTCGTTGCGGGGGTTAAGATTACCGGCACAAAATATTTTTGCCAGAGTTATCATGTCAAGTGAACTAATCACACTTATTGATGAACTATGTGATTAAGAGATTTATTACGTAGAGACGAAGAGTAGGGATGAAAATGGGTTGGCCCTAGGGCCACCTTACAAACAAATGAACTAGAGAGGGCCAAAGGTGATCCTAGGGTCGGCCCATTTGCATCCCTAATCGTCGAAGAGGGTAGACGTGAGATCACGCAATCACTCTACGAGGTGCATTTCTCACAACCCGTTGCCTCGTCTACTTATAACCGCGGATGCACACATGCAAGATAAAGCTATTGATCATCCAAAAGCAGCAAATTAAGTGCCTAGATGCCAAGCTATGCAAATAGGAGAGTGGTTATGAGATGACATGAGAGGTGGAGAGGAAAAGAGGGGGTCGGTCGGCCTGAGTGCGATCAACCGAACTGGGTAGGTCATCCGGCCCCAAAAACTGATTTTTTTTAAATGCAGTTAAATGTTCGAGTGAAATGGTAAATATGCTATGGATGTGCAAAAAAAAAAAAATGAACGCAAGTGGGTAAATCCTGGCTTACCTCCCGGTGATGACTCAAAAAATTTCACGGTCCTCGAGTTGGACCGTCTCCAAACCTCAATTTTCTTGAGAATTTTCAGCGACAGGAGTTGGAATCGCGGCTGGTTGAATTTCCTTTTTACGCCATACTTGTTTCATCGGAATTGTTCGGAAGGCGTCGACCTTTCTCTATGATTTCGATTTTTTGCCCGCAGGTTGCTTCCTCTCCTTCTCTTGAGGCTTCTTTGCCTCCTTCTTCTTTGAGTTGCTCTTCTAGTATGTTCGCTGGTTTGGTTCAGACAGCAATTGAAGAGTCTTCTTCATTGATGCGATGAGACTATCCACTTGAGGTTTTCGTATAGTCTCCGCCTTGTTCTCCACGGGTTTAGGGTTTTGACCATAATAAACACATAACTTAGAACATTGTTCAACTCTTGGTTTAAAATTGAATATTTCATCCCTACCATTGATATTGAGCTGAATTTTGGCCGCACCAACGTCTAGGTCTTGTTATCCACCTCCATGTCAAGGACCACAAAGTCCATAGATAGCAAGAAATTCTGGATTTTCACCGAAATATCCTTAGCAATTCCAATAGGACAGTGGACCGATTGGTCGGTAAGCTGACATGGTAGTTGGAGATAAGGTAGAATGATTTAATTTCTCATAAATTACCTTAAGCATGATGCTAACACTTGCTTCAAGGTCGCATAGAGCACGCTCGAATTTCTGTGCACGAATAGAGCATGAAATAGTCGGATAGCCAGATCCTTCTTCTTCTCAAGGAGAGTGTTCAAGATCGCTGCACTACATTCCTCAGTCAATGTAATGACCTGAGCAGTCATCAACAAGTGTTTGCTGTTTAGTATGTCCTTCAAGTACCTCGCGTATGTAGGCACCTGCATCGCTTCTAGCAATGGAATGTTAATGTATAGTTGTTTGATTACCTCGACAAATTTGCCAAACTGCACGTCTACAGTTGGCTTTCTTTGGTGGCGTGGAAAAGGCAACAGTGGGGTATCTGAGAACTCCGAGGGATTGGTTTTAGTCCCATGGTTTTCTTCCGTTGAAGTTATCTTTGGCTACTCATCATGAGGTGCCTTGTCAACGTCCTCATGCTCCTCGGTGATCGAATCAAGGGTATCATGTTGCTTTCCTGCATCGTTAGGATGCGGCTGGTCTCGGATAGCCTTTCCCGACCTTGTCGCGACAGCACTAACATTCTCCTTTGGGTGAGGCTCCGGTTGTCCGAAAGCTTTCTCATAATGGATGTAGGAATTAAAATAGCTAACTGAGCTATTTGTGTTTCTAACACTTTATTAAAGCTAATTTGGTTTTGCATGGAAGTTGAAAATCCCTCTAGTTTCCAATCTATGTTCTCCAAGATATTGTCATTAGCAAGAAATTTCCTACTAATGATTTCATTGACCTTACTTTGGGTTGACATAAATTCATTTAGAGATAATCTATTACAATTGAAATTGTCAGAATTACCTCCCAGTTGACAATTGTCAAAGGAGAGATTGGGTCTAGAATTCCATCCAGTGAAATTTGATTGTTGCGGACGGAATCCATTGTTGATCAAGTTGGCGTCGTATGGTTGAGTTTCGGTGCAGTTTTCATCCGAGTGTCCAAGATTCCCGCAAACCTCACAAGTCATGCAAGATTCGAGAGAACTGGACAGTCTGCGGTGCTGGTGATTCTAGTCTCTTCGTTAACAAATCCATCTTGTCCGCGAGCATGTCCTTATTATTAATTTGGTGGAATCCTCTTGTGCGTGGTTGAATATGTTCTTCATTCCAGCCCTAGCTCAAGACCATCTTCTCAATGAGAGTACGGTCTACTAAGCAAAAAGAAAAGCTCCACCGGAGGCAGCATCGAGGTGTTCTCAGGTTGTTCGGTTGAGCCCGTGGTAGAAGCTCTGGATAATAAACCAGTCCTACATCCCGTGATGAGGGCAAGACAGTATATAATCCTGGAGTCACTCCCAGGCGTCTGAAATGGACTCATCAGTATTTTGTTGAAACTAGAGATCTTGTTCCAGAGGGCATTGATTTTGCCCAACGGGATATACTTGGCGAAGAAGGCATTTGGAGCACTTCTCCCAAGTGGAAACTACATCTTTGTTGGCATATAACCATTGCTTTGCCTTCCCCACCAACGAGAATGGGAATAGGCGCAGCCGGACAATATCGATATGTGCTCCCTTGATAGTAAATGTACTACAAATCTCTAGAAAGTGTTGGAGATGGGCATTGGCATCCTCCGTTTTCTTGCCACATAATGGGTTTGCTTGAACCATATTGATAAGAGCCGGCATCAACTCGAAGCCTCCGTCTCCCACATTGGTGTTTGGTCAGGTGGGAACATTAGTGCTAGAGGGTGCTAAGAACTCGACGATGGCCTTTTGAGCAGCCATCTCGGATGACGATGATGGTGTCTCGGTAGAGAAAAAAGGGTTGTTTGTTTCAATTGGAAGGTCAGAGACTCGAAATTGCGGAGGTACTACTATGCATCTAATTCTACGTACGAGTAACTCTAGGTCTGGATGATAATTATCCAAAAGGTCGAATATGGTCATGCACTGCTCTGCTAGTTTCACACAACAAAGACAGTGCAGGGTAAACCCTCTAAAATTAGCTAGTATTTTAATTAGAAGACATTCCTAAATAGGACATCTTTAACCACTGCGTTCCCCGACGACAGCGTCAAAAAACTTGTTGGCGATTCTTAGGCACTATAGAATTAATCCACAAGCGGACGGATATCGCGGTAATTTTCACCCGAGAGTATTCGAAGGTATCGTTTTTATTCCTCAAGGAACGAGGGTAAGGATATCACAATCGATTGATAATTCTATCTCTACTATTTAAGATGCCAGCTAATATATGTAACGGGGTAAATATAATAATATGATAGGATAATAGATGACACACACAGTAGTGTAAAAGATAAAGCAGGCAAACTCAGGTAGTGGGGAGGTCAACGAGACGAGTGTGATGTTCCTACAGTAAGTTCAATCAATTACTAAGCTTGAGCTAGTAGATATATGAATGTTAGAATTATTTAAGAACTTCTCGAAGCTCGACCGATTCACTACACCCGCTATCAATTAAGAACACTGGATGATTATAATTACCCCGATTGGGCTTGACTGGTCTGAGAATAACGGAGCGGACTTAGCAGGGCTGTCACCACCTAGTACCTACCGCACCACCGTTGAATTAGGTGTCTATCGAGTCAGAACAAGTTTCAAACACTACATTTGGTACTCTGATTACTTCCTCTCGGATCCTTGGAGAACGATCTAAGTTCAATGCTTATACAATCCTAAATATTAGAACATGAACCCAGACTCGATACCAGATGGGCTTAAACAGGTCCCTAATGATTCCACACTCAACTATGCGGAATATAAATGCTCAGCTTACGTAAAGAATGAACTTCTACTCAATATTAAAGTCTTACAAGGAAAAGGTAAAGATACGAGAGTTATTACCCGAATTGCAAAAGATACTTCCGGAACTCCAAGCCGCAGCTCCACTCAACTCTAACTCCCACACTAACTAAGTACTACTCTAGAAAATGACAAAGCGAAGCTCCAAATGGTGTGTGTGTGTGTGTTACAAAGTGAGGTGAGGGGTCCTATTTATAGTCAACCGGAGTCAATCAGGTGTAGCCACGCAGAGGGACACGTGCCATCTCCACACCAGCCGAAGGGGAACCCGAGGGGCATCTAAGGGGGTCGGCCGACCCACCTTCGGCTCTTCTCCGCATTCGATTTCTCCTGGGATGCTTGAAGGATCGAGATGTAGCCTAGAGGAGGGGTGAATAGGCTTTATAAAAAATTTACAGCAAAAGCAACGCAGCGGAACAAGTAAATATCGGATGTTTCGATGTCAGTATCGGATAGTCCGATATGAATCAGACTATTGCTGAAGTTAGGGATAATGAACTAGAGAGATAGAACAGTAAATCCTGCACCAAGTAGGGTTAGATAACAAGCCAAAAAGTAATGAGCAAGAGGAATCCACAAACACATGAAGACTCGAAGTAGTTGTTCCTGAAGTTCGGATCCTTGAGGGGATCCTACGTCTCCGTTGAGGCGGCTCGGTCACACTTGAGCCAGGGTCCCTCTTGACCCTTGACCTCCCGGGTTGCACCAAGCACTCCCGGTATCACTCAATGGATTCTTCCCTTTCGGAGGCGAAACCGGCCTTCACAAACTCTCCCAGGCGAAACCCACCACACGAAACACCGGTGGCTCTAGGGTGACTCCTAGCCGTCTAGGAACCCTCAAACTCCAAGAGTAACAAATCCGCCAAAAACCAACTCGGAGAATGAATCAAGTGCTCAAGGTCGAAACTTGATCAACACGAAGTCTCTAGATCTAGCTTCTTCACCCACTCAAAGATGCAATCACTGGAATTAATGGTGGAGTGAAGATGGAAGGTGGAGAGCTAGGGTTGCAATAAGTGCTCAGCTGAGAATGTGTGTGAGAGGCAACCCAGGCCGCTGGGAAGAGGGGGGAATAAATACCCACGCTCTCAAAACTAGCCGTTACTGTTGACAGATATCGGATAGTCCGATATTAACATCGGAATGTTCTGATATTTTCGCAACGAGACAGAGGGGTCAATCGGAACAAGCAACGGATAGTTCCGGACTATATCGGAATGTTCGGGACAACATCGGAATGTTTCGATATTTTTGCGATTTGAGACAGAGAGGGGTCAATCGAAACAGTATCGGATTTTTCCTGTCCATATCGGAATGTTCCGGACCAACATCGAAATGTTCTGATATTTTTGCAACTGGAGACAGAGAGGGGTCAATTGGAACACGTATCGGATTTTTCCGGTCCATATCTGAATGTTCCGGACCAGCATCGGAATGTTCCGATATTTTTGTAACTGGAGACGGAGAGGGGTCAATCGGAACAAGCAGCAGATAGTTCCGGACTATATCGGAATGTTCTGGACCAACATCGGATAGTCCGATATGTTTTTAAAGAAAACCTCTCTCAAAGTAATTTGGTGGAAAGAGTGTGTCAAGTTTTTTCGACCAAAAGCACTTAGAACTTCTAAAAATTGGTTTTCCGTCGCATCCCTCTTAATGGTACGGCGTGTCCTTAAACTCAATTCAAAAGAAAAGATTTACACTAAAAATAGAAATAAATGCCGTTTTCTCCTTTAAGCTTTACGGTCTCCAAGAGTCCTCCAAATCCTTTTACTAATATTACAAACTGTCCAATACTAAACAAACTTGATTAGATCTTTAATAAGCCCATCATCTATCATCAAAACTCACAAAGGGCCTAGATGCACTTTCAATGCTTTTGCATTCGATTTCTCCTGGGATGCTTCTTTGATGGTGTAGATCATCTCCCAATGTCAGTTGGTAGATGGAGCTGTTAAATTATCCTTCCAAGTGTTCCCATGGATCCATTGCAAAGCATTCTCAGCCTTGGGATCAAACCGACATGTGTGGATGGCTTGGATGACTCCCTTGTGTGTTTCTTGGATCACCAGAAAAAACTCAGTCGGTTTGGCAACGAAAGTGTGTCGGGCCGGCCAACCGACTCTTTTGCCTGGTTCAGCTCTGGTTTCTCCCAAAATGTTTCTGAGGACAAAATCTCACCAAAACTTGTGGAACTTTATTAGTTTAAATAGAATTCAAGCATAACCCTTGATTTTCCCCCAAATTACTAGAATGTTGGCGCATGCCGGCATATAATTTTGGACTTTAACGACCGCCAACACCGGCTCTAATAAATAGCATAACTATCGCCATTTAGAATCGGTTTTGTTAGGAGAGAAATTTAGCCAAAGGTACTTTTCTTGTAATCGCGTGTGTTGGTTAGACTCCTGTTTACTGGTCTTCAGAACCCCACCATATTATTTTTTTGTCCATCTTATTTCTTTAACTTTTTTTATTGCTTGTAGGAATATGACTATATGAGACCTTTGTGGTCAAGTTGATCGAGCTCCGATGAGATCAATAACCATTTAGAGTTGATGTATCGGTCGCCAAGGAGCAACGTCCTAAACAGTTGTAGTCAGGCTGTCATTGTCGACCCCTACCAAATCGAAGTTATCCTTCTCTTATCAAAAGATTGGGACCCCATGTTGTTATCATTGGATCCAGCGAGCACGACGTGGAGGCTTGCCAGATCTGAGGACGAAGAGGGCTAGGAGGAGGTGCATCTCCATTCTTCGTATGAAATTTCAATAATCTACGTCTGAAACATGGTGTTTTGCTTGCTGAACTTTGTGTTTGTTTCTGTGAATCTTTCTAACTTACATCGGGAGGTCTATCCCTATTTTTGCATGGAATCCTTAGCTATGTACGTATGAAACTTGATGTTTGCTTACTGAAACTTTGGTTTTTTTCCTGTTGAACTGTTTGTGTTGTTCTCGTGAACCTTTTTGATATGCATCATTAATTAGGTAGCCAAGTTTCATTGGTTCTTTTACCAATTCCAAGGTTCATCGATATATTGCTCAAATTTCACTACTGCGTTCCCTAAGTTTCATAGTAGACAGCCAAGATTCACTAGCACTTTCAAGGTTCATTAGCACTTACCGATGTTTCATTAGTCTCTCCAAGTTTAATCAATAGCTTCCCTAAGTTTCAACAGTTATTTTATAAGGTCCATCAAGTTTCACGCATGTTTTATATGCATATTTGTTAAGTATTATTAGTATGTTTCACAAGGCTCCATAGTTAAATTCCATATTGATGTCTTGCCGACGTCATGCGTCCGATAAATTTGCTGTTTGATTTGAGACGCCCTCCTAGGACAAAAGGGCTATGGTCATCTGCATTAAAACACACAGGAATTTTTCAATGAAATCTCGAGTTTGTTCATCGGAGTTTGCTGGTAGCCTGAGCTTAATTATGTCCGCATGACTTTTTATTTTAAAAAATAAAAGGTAAAACTTAGTTAATTCGCTTTCAATGAATGCAACAAATGAGGCCGTACAAAGTCGAGGTCAACTGCTTAGATTTCTCTTACACATTTCTCCAAGTACTTATTCATTGACCTCAAATTCAGACATGGTGTCCATCTAATGAGAAATTTATTCTCCATTAACCATTGCTCTAGCTGAGCAGCCATGACAGCTACAAAAACACCGTAGAATTCAAGGAGATGTAGCCGTTGTTGATCATCCACTCCAGATTCCAGTGGTCGTTAACATTCTTGAGCGTCCAATAGGACCATCCAAACGTGGCTTGCCCATACACTTCCATCTGCGCCTTCGCATACCGCTGGTACTCTTCCTTGGTTGCATTGGGCACCTTCCACTCAGCCACCCATTCTCCTGCCCAAAACATCACATGCTACATTAATTACAGCTATTTACATAGGCTAAAACTCCAGTTATTCTGTCGAAAATTCAGTAGCCAGCTTGATAATGTCGTCGCGTCGAAGCTAAAATATGATAAAATCACGAACGAGATAGTGCGATAGCCAGAAAAAGCACATGGGACGTACTAGAGTTTTCAAAACAGTTTAGCGGCTAAAAAACGAAACCGCAGTGGTTTCTCAAGCCGCGGCCAACTAAAGTCGATTCATCTTGCGAGATAGTGTATTTTTGAGAATAAGCGAATTAAGAAATTGTTCTGCTTAATCTCTGATTTTTTAGAAGTTTTCATTAATTGCTCCAAAATACTTTAAAACAAGTATCAATAAGCCGAACAATTAAGTTTTTCAAACGTTTTCTCGTCAATATATCTAGATAATGAGATATGGTACAGTATAACAGTTTTTTAGTTAAACAGTAGCCGTTCAAAAGCTGCGGTTGGCCGCGACTAGTCGTTCAGTTTTGCAATCCGTGGTGCAGACTGCAGGCTAGCTGAGCGAGTGAAGGAGAAGAAAATTTTGGTTGGAGCCACTTGCCTACAAAGGTGAGAGGCCCGTTCCGCGTGGTGACGGCGGCGAGGTCGCCGGAGAAGTTGGCCCGGATGAAGTCGATGTTCTGCTGCACGGTGAGGTTGTCGAACATGGTGTTGAACACGGTGTAGTAGTGCACGTCGACGACGGCGCCGGGGAAGCCGCCGGCGAAGGCGAGCAGCTCGGTGGAGTTCCCCGACAGCCGGTTCGACATCACCACGTACGCCGTCGACGAGTGCCTCCTGACGGCGTTGTAGCCGTCGCGGTAGTACCTGGTCAGGCTCTCCAGGGAGACGCGAGGCGCCAGCGGCTCGTTCATCAGCTCCACGGCCAGCAGGCTCGGGCTCCTCGCGTACCTGCGGTGCACAGCGAGGCAAGCAAGATGCCTAGTGAAAATCGATTTCCCTGGCTTCATTGTCATTGTTCAGCACATGGTGGCAGATTCATGGACTGGCCAAGTGACCGGGGGAAAAATTTCGTTCCCAAAATTTCATTGCAGGGCTGGAAGCCTGCAATACGAGTTAATACCTTTCTTAAAATTTTGTCCGCACAAAAAATTGGAAATAGATAACTAAATTTGAAATACTCCCTCCATCCAAAAAAATAAGGCGTGCATGTATTTCAAAAAGTTAAAAATCGTAACTTTTGACCAATATTTAAGCTAAAAACTTATATTTTTCGTGTTATGCATGTAATATGATTGGAGTGGTATTTGAAAGTTCTTTTATATGATGTTAATTTTGTATTTTTTAATAATATGTGTTGAAAGAAATTGATGGCCAAAGCTCTGCTTTAAAGACCGTACCAAAAAATTATATGCCTTATTTTTTGGGATGGAGGGAGTATGTATTAACTGAATTCTAACAAAAGTATTGTCCTGTAAGCAAAGTTTATTTCAAATTTAAATACAATGGTTCCTAACTAATCAGTAGGGGGAGTATATGGTGTTGTGTTGTGGGGACCGGGAGGGTGATCTGCTAGGGTTCCCAACCCCGATCGTCGCCGTCGCTAACATGTCTTTCTGCTCAATGACTTGATCATCTACGCCATCTGTAACATTTGGAATAAGAGAAACCAGCAGATCTTCGAAAACGCTAACCTGCCTTCTATTGTAATTGGAGAGCGTATTAGGGATGACGTGAGTGGGTGGAGCAGGGGGCTTCACACAAACCCAATATAGTCCTCCGTGGAGGTTGGGTGACGTCTAACCTTGGCTAATACACGTCATTGTTGTGCAATATAGGCATGTTCGTTTGGTCAAAATAAAATTAAACTTTATAATTTAATCAACATTTATTTTGTGCAAACTCCATTAATACCGGCGAAAAGTGCTGATAAAATATGAAACTACACCGATCCTGTGTTCATTATCTGACCTAAGAGAATTTTTCTTAATCAAAAACTAAATGTGCCAATATCTCTACAGACATAAATTTTCAAAACTTTGGGGTACCTGAAATTCAGGTCTTTCGGCAAACTCTCTTTTAAATCCAAATGCAATAATATCGTTATAAAAAAAAGAGAGAGAGAGAGACTTCGTGGACAATGTTTTTCATGGGCTGACCTGGCCGCGAGGAAATCGATGACCTGCACGGTGTGCGCGATGTTGGCGTCGGTGGTTCCCCAATCCTGCGTGCCGTCCCTGGAGGAGCTGTGCTCCCAGGGGTTCTGCGACCCGGGGGCCGCGTGCAGGTCGATGATCACGCCCAGCTTGTACTTCCTGCTCATCCGTGCGGCACAGCAGCAATAACACATGGCCATCAGGCAATGGGTACGTACGTGCTCAACAGAAACTGAGGATTCCAGCACCTATATACTTCACTGTCAGTTGAACACTTACTCTGCCCATCTGAAGGCGTTGTCGAGGGCTTGAAGGGAGCCCCCGACGTAGGGAGCCGGAGGGTTGGCGCCGCCGGCGATCCACCATCCCACCGGGATCCTCACTGCCGTCAGCCCGCTCGCCGAGATGAACCTGAAGTCCTCCTCCACTATGTATGTGCTCCAGTGGTTCTGCCCAAGCAGCAAGAAATTCAAATGATTCACAGGATTGAAGAATGGTCTAGTTCTATTTTAACCAGCAATAGTTAAGCGCAAAAGTTATGATTCGATTCGATTAGTAAATTTTTTTATTTTTATACAGACCATTCATTGTAACATTCTGTAATATTTTTTAAAACTTTGTGGGGTTTTTTATAAGATCACAAAAATATTTTTAAACAAATTTTTTTATTTTTTTCAAGCCACTTTCTAAAGTGTTAGAGTTAGTGTCTAATATGTATACAAATAGGTTACGTGGACTCTTTGTTTTAATATGTAGGGGATGGTCCTGTTAGAGTCGGACTCGTATCCTGCCTGCTGTACGTATAAATAGAGGGGCACCCCTGGTGTAACCTGTAACGACCCAAGTTAACGGCTCAGCACGCACATGGACACGGCCGGCTTGTGTCCCTGACCTTGGCGATCGGTATGCTGTGTTGTTTGGGGAGAAGAGCCCATATTCATTGCCCCGCAAATGTAGCTTTTGAGCCGAATTGAATTACCAAACATCATGACTCTAGTGTTGTTTTATATATCGCGTCACATCAGTTTTTTGTAACAAGTGGTATCAGCGCTGAGGTTCGGCGATGCGGATGATCTTGGAGGAGGCGTGGGGATTATATATGCATACACATGTGTGCTCAAGAAAAAATGACAGATTCAGTGCAAGGTATAGCATGCGGCTATTGACGGATCGATCGATGATGTCAGAAACTCCGAGTGAGCCCCGTTCATTTGACAGTTACCGTCGACAAGGATCGGACTAGACATGGTGATTGGGTCGACTAAGTAAACAACAAAGGCAATGCAAAGCCGAGACAGCTTCGGTGTTCGCGATTAGACCGGTCACCATACGTGACGAGAAGGCAGGAGCGATCGGAGTGGCGGCGGTATCATGGCATTGCCACATTGGTGGTACTACCGGATGTTGCACTAGGGCAGCGTCACGACACTGCTGTCAATTACAGTGTCGTGGACGTTTGGCCAGTGGGTGGCATATTGCCATGCACAGAGAGCGTGTGGTGGCATGATGGGAAGCGTGCTTGAGGACTCAAGAATTGAGTTCCAAAAGGAGTGCAGAAGAGGGTATTTGAACAGTCCAAAGAACTCAAATCTATGGTTCAGTTCAGTTGAGTTTGAGTGGGTGTGCTAAAACAAGGCATGAGATATAGGTTCTGTAAGAGGGGAAAGGGTGTTGGTGGTTTGACCGGAGAGGGGATACATACTAGCTAAACGACGAAGTCAGCAACGATCTATGTCAAGAGGCGAGCGGAGTAGTCATGTTAACAATCTGTTCGAGGAGGTGAATAGATTAGGCAACAAGACCTTGGATCTGTCCCAGAGGTAAATGGATCGGGGCGCTGTAACCGGTGGAGAGCTAGTCGAACCGTGGTCGGTAGGATTGAGCCGATAAAGAAGGAAACAACCAAAGTTCAATACGTGGGTTCACGCAAGACGTTATGACGACTTTAGGGTGACGATGTCATATTTGCCAATGTGGAGTTTGTTAGATTTGATATCGATATATGTAAAAGTAGGTTACATGGACTCTGTGTTGTAATAGGCAGGGGAGGGTCGTGTTAGAGTCGGACTCGTATCATGGCTGTTGTATAAATAGAGGGGCACCCCTGGTGTAACATGTAACCACCCAAGTAATGACATAGGACGCACGTGCTCATGGCCAGCTTGTGGCCATGACCTATATGGTCGATATGTTGTGTTGTTTAGGGAGAAGTGTCTATAATCATTGCCCCAGAGATGTAGCTTGATAGGTGAACTGTGTTACCAAATATCATGTCTCCGGTATTGTTTCGTAGATCACGTCACGTCCAATTTTTCTAATATAAAGATCATCAATTTTTTTCAACTATGACCAAAACTAAACCACATCGGCGAATCAAAGAGGCCTTGAACATAAGACATGGTACTGGTACAGCTTGCCATGTAGGCCCAGTAGTACCGATAATCATTTGGTGAGACTTGCTGATTGCCTCCAAATCATTTAGACCCGTAAGGGACCGATTGTCACTTGCTGTTGCTGACCAAAGATTTGTACTCCAGAATGCTTTCATGCATGCTGGGATAATAATACTGAAGGAAACAAATAATTTAGCTAAGATATTATTGGCGTAGAGGGATGTAAATAGCTAATAGTACGAGGCCCTAGCTGAAAGAGCGAGAAATATTATATACTCGGTGCATATAGTAGAGGAAGAATCAACAATGAAAATTTTTCCCACCGGGCTTGCTGCATGTTCTTCCTCTCTTCGTTTGCTCTCCCTCTCGCCCAAAATCTACCGTCTTCATTTAAGATATAACACTGAAGCAAGCTAGTATGTTTCTGCCGAGCAGAACTGAATCTGCACGACAAACCTGTCTCTCTGTCTATCAAACTATACATCAATGCTCCATACATTCTATTTGTACTTTATAGCAGTTTTTCTTTTTGTATGTAGGCCGATCTTTTTCTTAGCTCTAGGTTTATTTTGCTAGCCTCTGGATTAGCATCCATGGTTGTGTCTCACTCAAAAGTTTAGACACAAGGATTAGCAAAAGTCAACCGAAAGTCTGCAGAGAGCCCAAATTACTTTGCATCGCTCCCAAGACAGAGAAAAATTATATTGCTTTTTTAGCAAGCATCTTAATTCCAGGTACTAAGCATATATGGAAACTGGAAAGATGTGTGACTGCCCATCTCATGGGCACGGCCTACCGTCGGAACTCTGCATCCCCGAGCCCGTTCCGGGTTAGTTGACAGTAAAAGCAACGATAATCTGTAGTCATTTCTAAGGATTTTATAGTATAGCCAGTGCTACCTCAAGTGCTCATCGATCGAAAGTATAAATAGTAAATTTAGATGTGTGAAAACTAAAATTTGAGCCTCGAGTTAGTTTTTGAGGCTAGCTCATTTTCTTAGTGATTTATCTCGAAACTCTTAAAACTTAGGCTTTTCAACCTTCTACTGACGGTCTATATTTTTTAAAAAAGTTATAACAGTGTTTCAAAAATTCCGATTAAACTCTAGTCCATAGTGTTCCGCCGAGGAACGGTTAGCAATTAATTCTATTTAGACGCAGTTAATCCGTGGATTAATCCCGTCTAATTGCTAGTCGTTGATAAACTACGTATTATCATTTTTTTGAACCTTGGATTATAATTTAATGCTAGATTAAGGTAAAACGAACAACGCAAACAAGGGCATTATTGGTGGCGATGTGTGATGACGGTGTGAGGTGATGTGTCACTGTAGTTGTCTTTGCTTCAAGTTTTTTTTTCTAGCCTTTGGATTAGCTTTGATGCTTGTGTGTGAATTTTTGACACAATGATTTGGGAAAAATTGGTTGTATGACACTTGTTGATTTGTCTCGCAGAAACTAACGCCCAGTTGATATGTCTTTCGATGAATAACATTGGGCACACCTATTCTTTTTATTTATGATATTTTGGTCATTTTGTTAGTTTTCCTTTCCTTTTCTTTTCTTTTTCACCATTTGAGACATGAATTGACAAAAATGCCCCTGCCTGAAGTGGCATTACTGTACCGGGACCGCACCAATTTCTTTGCGGTCCGACCGAACCGATTCGCATAAAGGATTTGTGTAGCCCCGACCCCGTTCCGGGTTTGTTGACATTAAAAGCAACAATAATCTGTATTCTGTAGTCATTTCTAAAGATTTTATATTATATATAGTGCTACCTTAAGTGCTCATCGATCGAAAGTATGTATAGTAAATTTATATATGTGAAAACAAAAATTTGAGCCTCGAGTTAATTTTTAAGGCTAGCTCATTTCTTAGTGATTTATCTCGAAAGTCTTAAGACTTATAGGCTTTTCAACCTTCTACTGACGGTTTATATTTTTTAAAAAGTTATAACAGTGTTTCAAAAATTCCGATTAAACTCTACTCCCTCTGTCCTACAAAGAGTGCATTTTTAGTGTTCAAAAATTGTCCCACAAAGAGTGCATGTTTAGACGTGGGGCCCATCAAAGGAGACACAGCCCATTAACTCCCCCACTCCCATCTCTCTCTATATCCGTTCCCCACCAAAGGAGACGCATGCACATTTAATTATTTTGAAAACCAAAGCAGCAGCACGCTTGTGCATATAATTAATTAGGGGCAGATTAGTCATTTGCCTTTCACACTAATCTGTCTGAGAAAAACCAGAAATGCATTCTTTGTAGGACAGAGGGAGTAGTCCATAGTGTTGCGCCAAGGAACGATTAGCGATTAATTCCATTTAGATGCAGTTAATCCATGGATTAATCTGTCTAATTGCTAGTCGTTGATAAACTACGTATTATCATTTTTTGAACCTTGGATTATAATTTAATGCTAGATTAAGGTAAAACGAACAACGCAAACAAGGGCATTATTGGTGGCGATGTGTGATGACGGTGTGAGGTGATGTACTGATGTGCCACCGTAGTTGTCTTTGCTTCAAGTTTTTTTTTTTTCTAGCCTTTGGATTAGCTTTGATGCTTGTGTGTGAATTTTTGACACAATGGGTTGGGAAAAATTGGTTGTATGACACTCAGTTGATTTGTCTCACAGAAATTAACACCTAGTTGATGTGTCTTTTGATGAATAACATCGAGCACACCTATTCTTTTTATTTATGATATTTTTGTCATTTTTTTAGTTTTCCTTTATTTTTCTTTTCTTTTCCACCCATTTGAGACATGAATTGATCAAAATGCCCCTGCCTGAAGTGACATGACCGTACCGGGACCACACCAATTTCTTTGCGGTCCGACCGAACGGATTTGCATAGGGGATTTGTGTAGCTTTGTCCTGGGCTTGTGTAGTCCCGATGCGGTCCCGGTTCGATCGGACTCCTATGCAAACCGGTTCGGTCAGACCGCAAAAAAGCTGGTGCGGTCCCGGTGCGGTCAAGCCACTTCGGACTAGGGCATTTTGGTCACTTCATGTCTCAAATGGGTGAAAAAGAAAAGAAAAAGAAGAAAAATGTGAGCAAAATGCCCAAAATGTCATGAATAAAAAGAATAGTTGTGTCCGGTGTTATTTATCAAAATGCACATCAACTGAGTGTTAGTTTCTGCGAGGTACATCAACCTAGTGTCAACAACCAATTTTTCCCAATGGTTTGGCTTCTATGTTATCCAATATTAGTTCAAAAAATTTCAAAATTTCCGGGCTGCCGAAAGCAATTAGTTTTGTATGGTCCAATATAAAACAAAAGATGTTGCTTTCTTTAGCAGGTATCTTAATTCCAGGTATTAAACATAAAATGTGTCCCGAGTCCCGACACGATGGCGATTTTACTATTCCAACACGTACTCCAACTCCAAATCTCCAATGCAGTACTCCGACGCAGTACTACGGAAAATTAAGGCAAGACACGCCTGCATGGCCACACATGCGGTTGCTCCTACACATGATAGGATGTTGCCTCCAAACTCCGGGCAATACGGTGCTATCGGTGCAATAATTGCTTCGTCTTTCGTTGTGTTCTCCTCCTCGATCGCAACGGACATGGACACGAGACGCAACAAAGCAGCAGAGGGACACGCCCCTGATGCACCGGGATCTCCTCATATCACGTACTCCACATCAATTCAGCATATTCGAAACGCTAGCAATCGACCGTGCATTATTTTTCCGATTTCCTACGGCAATTGAACGGTCTCCTATAAAAAAATTCCATAAAATTGTTGTAGGGTTAAAAATCCTCTGCCAGTTGAATTATACATATATTTTTGTGCCACCCACGTACGTGTATATGTTTACATTCTAATATATGATCCACATGTCGTTGACACAAAGTTATGTATGCATTCGAATTAGCAGTGCGCGAGACAGAGCAAGGTTATATGTATTTACCCTGAGAACTGGTGTCGCCTTGTCCGTGCCGTAGCCGTTGCAGATCTGGTACTCCCCTTGCAGCTCCCCGACCTTGGTCACCGCCAACACCGACGGGTCGTCGTCGCCCCAGCTCGTGCTTTCGCCGTAGTCTGCCGTCACTGATGAATCGGCTCCCTTTACCTGCCGTCAATGCAGAGTAATTGTGCAGCTTTCGTTTATGAAAATATGAAATCGTGATTCGTGACACGGTAAAGATGAATTTTTTTACAGCTTGCACGTAACACAGAACCCACACAATTACGGAGGTACTGCTACACGATGAATATTGACGACAGAGGGGTACATGTTGACTAAACGCTTGCACGGTCGTGCGTAAATCGTAAAGAATTCTGTTCATTTTTTTTTTGTTTCAACGGTGGGGTAATAATTTAATAGCACATGAATATTTTCTAGTTGGGCCATGCGTGCATTGCAGAGGAATATATGTTTCACAGATATTTTATGATACGCTAAAATTTGATCACAAGAAGTCTTTTTATTTTGTTCTGACGGTTTAGATAAGAGTTTGAATTTTTTTTATCAGGATTGATAATGGTTAGGTGACTGCTTTTAAGTTTTTGAGCAGTCGACTTTTTTTTTCAGTTTGTTTACACTATTTTTCCACTTGTTTGATAGTGAAAATTAGTTATTTTGTATTGGAAAGGATATATCAATCGGCAATTAACAATTATTTTAAATTTTCATCGATTGATTTGTTTGTTTTGATTTTGCTAGAAATTTGGTTTTCAGTGGTTCAATTGTTTTTCAGTTTGTACGCATTATTTTTCTACATAACTCAATGGTGTAAATTTAGTTAATTCATATTAAAAACTTCTATAGGTATGTTTACATTAATTTTTAAACTTTTTGTATTAATTATTGTTTTATATAGAAACCTAATTGCTAAGTTTTAGGTTAACTATGTTCGGATATTTTGTTTAACTTCCATAATTTTTTGGCGTATATTTTTTTTAGGGATTGGCTTCACATCAGACGACTGAGACTTATTTATCTCTCAGTCGATTTCCTAAACCGTTGATTATCTATAGGACATATAAAAGATCTAACGGTAGCATCTAGTTACGAGAAAATCGATCAAGACTTATTAAAAAATCAGTCGACTGAGAAGCAGCAGAACCATTTTTTCATTGTTTTATAGGATTTTTAGTTGAGTGGGTGACATAGATCTCAAAAGTAATCGTCTGCCGCTGAGCCGGTCCCTTTTTATTTTTTAGCACGGTATTTTTTACACTAGAACAAGTAATATATTTTTATGTGAGAGACTTTTTAAATAGTTGATTAGAATTGAATTATACTATTGTATATGTGTGGGGGTATGAGAGCTCTTATTTCACTATTGATGGTGGCCATGGCCCACACATGATGGTTAACACTATCATTTAATTAGTTGGACTGCCACTACCGAGGACACTTGGGAAGGAGAATATCCGGTGGCTACAGCTCTTGTGCCAGCCCACTAGATGACAGTGACCCCGCCAGTGAAGCGTTTCTTATCTCGTTATTTGTTGGCACTACATGATAATATACCTGCACGTAGTATCCGTTCGGCGCCCTAATCCGAACTCTGTTCTTGTCGCCGGCGCTGCGCACGATCTGGAACGCCTCCGACGCGCCCGGCGTCGCCGCCGTCGCCACGACGGCGCCGCCAGGGGCGACGCTAACGAACTGGCCACCGAACACCCTGAAGTTGAACGTCGTCTCGTTGATCCGCCACAGCTGAGCGGAAGAACCAAACACTGATCAGTCCAGAAACTAGGCTATACTAGCATGCACGACAGCAGAAAAGATATATGCTGAGTTGCTGATCAACCTTGAAAGTCTCCCAGACGGAGGCCTGCGTCCGGTTGGCGACGAGCGCCGCGCCGCCGCCCTGTTCGGCGGTGAGGTACGCGCCGCCCCGCGCTGCCGACCTGAATTGCAGCTGCGTGCCGTCCTGCGTCGCGCTCGGGAGAGATGACTAGACAGCAGGGGCATGTAGACGCAACGAGGACGAAGCGAGTGAAGCTAGCAGTTCATTACCAAGAGGTCTTTGTTGGGGATGCCGTCGAAGAGGGACGGGAGGATCCAGCCCTCGGTGACGAGCCAGCCGCCGAGGCACACGGCCCGGACGGGGAGGCGAGGGTAGGCCGGGCTCTTGCTGCGGCCGTCCGACGGCGGCGCCGCCCTCTTGGCATGGGAGAGTGAGCAGAGGAGGAGGAGCAAGGCCCATCGGGCGGCGAGATGGGCCACGGCGTGCCGGCTCATTGCCATTGGCTGCTTGCTCTCTCCAACGAGTGGCAGGGCAGCTGGTGGCGTCTTGCAAGCTAGAAAATTGCAATGCAATGCAGCCAGTGGCGATGGCTTGCTGTTGTGCTTGGCTAGCTCGTCCCGGTTATATGGGTGTAGGATTAAGTAATCGATGAGCAGATGAAGTGGTGCCTAAAGACTAAGAGTGTTTAAGTGCGTCGGTGAAGAGAAGATCAGAGCGGGGCTACAGGAGGTTGTCCTTGTCAGAGGGCTACTGGGGTTTCCATCAACAAGCTAGCATGCTTGCACTAGCCAGAGTTGAACTACTGTTAGGCAATTGATGGGTTTCGCGAGTCGGCTCCTTTTTTTCTTGGAAAGAAAATGTGGGGAGATACTATCTAGACCATTTAGGTGGAGAGCATTTTTTCTTTTTAATTTAGAAATACAGATTTGCTGTTCCTCAGGCAACTGTTTTTTTTTATCTCTCAGTCGAATCTTGGACCGTTGATTTGAGTACCCCGAGATTCGTGCTCGCAGGTGCGCAAGCGGTGGCCAGAAGAATCCGGACCGCTATGTAGCAGGGGCAGTTATGGGTTTTCGCCTATGCGGGTTCTTTTTCTTTTGAAAAAAATTGGGGCTCTTCGTTAACCGCGCCCATTGTTCTTCCTGTGAGCTAGCTGCAGCAACACATCGGCGACGCCGACGTCGTCACAGATCTCGTCGCCGCCGCGCCCGTTGTTCTTCTTGTGAGCGAGCTGCAGCAACATATCGGCGACGCCGACGTCGTCGCGGATCTCGTCGCCGCCGCGCCCGTTGTTCTTCTTTGTGAGCGAGCTGCGAAGAACACATCGGCGACGCCGGCGTCGTCGCGGATCTCGTCGCTGCCGCCCCTTTGGATGCGAGCTCACCGATTGTTCTGGCGCATCCTATCTCGCATCATTCCGGAACAAGCCACAAAAATCTGCACGTTTGGGGGCCTTCGGTAATTTTTCGCGATGGTGATTTTGTGAGCGCTGTGGCTAAGTTCCCGCTTGTGTTCCGAGCGCTCAGATGCGAGTATGGCGCGACTTGAGGAGAGGCTCCGCCACATCCGTGCTATCACCTTTGATATAATCTCCTACCCTTGCGCCTAGCCTCCCGCTTAGCCTTGAATCCCGGTGCAACTAATAGCATATAGATCGAGGTGTTTTATATGAATGAGAAAACAACGGATGTTCAAGAGATCCAGTCGCGTTTAGTTTTGTTTTTATGAAACCTTTGTGTGATTGATAGATTGTTGTGCTGCGATTTTTTAGATCAATTAATGGGGATTAATTGCAGCACTATTTTTTGTTAGGTGATTTAACTGTTATTTTTTGTGTGATTGATAGATTGTTGTTTCTGTGTTGTATTGTGTAATTAAGTTGTAATTAAACTCAAGGTCTTGTTTCGATTTATTTCAATGTATTCAGTATGTTTGTGTTGTCTTGTCTAATTAAGTTCTTATAATCAAAATGTGATGACAACCACCTGAATTTCGTTCAGCTTGAGTTACTGACATATGTCAGCATGTGCATAGTTTCAGATGCCTAATTGTTCAGATTTTAGTTACTGATATATGTCAGCATGTGCATAGTTATAATCAACTGGTAGCATTCATGAGATGTGTACATTATCTTTCTTTCATTTTTATTGAATTTAATGTTTATTTTCATATGATGTGTACGTTGTCTTGCCTTTTTTTTTTTTTAAATCCTGTATTCAGTACTGTTTGAGACTTATATACATCATGGGTTCTTTTTTATTCTTTTTTATATATCTGCAAATGTATGCTGGTTTTGTACTTGCTAGTCACTACAGATGAGTGCATCACTGTCCTGATGTAAACCACACAAATTAACAGCTACATCTGTTTACCCTCTTTGCACTGCCATTTCTTATTGTTGTTTTGTTTATATGAGAAGGACACGCTGTCTGTGGTCTGTGGCACAGCAAAAGCATGTACATTCCCCTGATGGTTTTGCCTCCCCCTGATGAGTGCACCATTGTCCTCATGTTAACGACACAAATGACCAGCTATATATGTTTACCCTCTTTCCGTGTTGTCTATTTGCATTACGTGGTAGTACACGAGTCTTCTTTCTTTGCTACATGTTGTCTTTGTTCCCTAGCCGAGTGTTGGGATGCTTTTTTATATTTGGTAAACCAACAAAGAAATGCTGATTTCACGCATGGTTCATACAAGTGGTATATTACAACTACCGCCTATGATTTTCATTATAACCATTATTATTTTTTTCTGCAGTTATTTCACATATAAATATTAGTTTTGTTTGCTCTTTATTTTTATTAAATGAGTTATTCTTTGTTTTGTAATATAGACTAATTCTTTGTTTCTACTGTGAAGTTACAAAGTCAAATTCTATGTATGGTTTGATCATCAAAAAGCTATGTTTTCATGGTTTGTTTTTGTATCTAATTTTGTTTTTGGGTTAGGCTGTATATCAATTCATTAATTATGTCTCTAATCGATTTAAGTAATATCTCTTTTTTTAAAAGAGTCATGCAATTGATTTGGTAGGGAAATCTATTGGTTTTTTCATTAATCATTTGGTGAGGCAAAATCAACGATTTAAGACATCAACTCAAATTTTTTTCTTCTCAATTATGTTTGAGAATCTTTTTTCCCCAAGGGGTGTAATTTTTGGTAGATGTGTCGATTAGTCATAATTGATATTTTTATTTCCTTTTTCTATTGCAGATTTTAACAAATGGAACCGATGGCGTAGTTTGGGTGATAAAGACAATAGTTCAAAAAGGTAGTCGAGCAGATGAATTAGATGTTGATTATTCAGTTTCAGAGTCAGAAAAGGTATTGCATCTTTTGAATTCTTTTTTTCTCCTAATTCCTTGTTGGTTGAAGAATTTTTTAATATTTATTATTTCAATTTTTTTAATTTCTGTTCTACCAAATAGCGATTTTTTGTTTCAAGCATTAAGTTGATTAAAGTTGAGGTTTCTATGTCATAAATGCAGGAAACTATATTTGCAATAGTTTTTACGAATTGCACTGTGTGTATACTAAAATTGCACACATACCTACAAGTGCTTTTTTTTGTGTTTTTCCAATTACGTTGTTTCAGTTTTTAGAAATTGATTTATATTGTACATAGTGCAAGAATTTATTATACTAAAATTTCACACCCACCCACATGTGCGCTTTTTGTTTTACCAAATTGCAACTTTTGTCCAACATGTTTTAACCATGGTGTCCACATAATAGTGCATTTTTAACCATGCAAAGAACGAGTGCAAGTATATTGTATATTGATTTATATTTTTGTTTCATACCATTATAAATGTAATCTTTATTCGGTTAAGGTATTGTTCAATCTGAAAAATTGCACTATGTGTATACTAAATTTGCACACTGTCTACAAGTGCGTTTTTGTTTTTCCTAGTTTTTATGATTTTTGCTCTTAGCATATTATAAAATTGCACACCCACGCATTACGTGCAATTTCGTTCTACCAAATAGCAATTTTTGTTTCAAGCATGAAGTTGATTAAAGTTGAGGTTTCTATGTCATAAATGCAGGAAATAATTGCTACAAATAAACTACTGACAAGGAATTGGAATATAAAACTAGATTCGGTATTCCACGGATCACTTCTTTAACTTATAAGCATATGCATTTTTTTTCGCTATCTCTTGCTATTAGCGTGATGTATTTGTCGAGTTATTTTTTTATGAATTTCACTGGGACAGTCTTCTAAGGGGGAGATTTTTTTGTGAATTGCAATATGCATATACTAAATTTTGCACACCTACATATAAGTGCATTTACTGTTTTATTCCATTTACGATGTTTTAATTTTTAAATCTGATTTACTTTGAACATAGTGCAAGATTCTATCATCTTTTTTTCTAGGTTTTTTAGGGATTTGCTACATGTATATACTAAAATTGCACAACCACCTACACGTGCTATTTCTCTTTCAGTTAATTAAAGTTGTTGTCTCTATGTCATAAATACAGGAAACTATATTTCAGTTTTCCTTTTTCTATAAAGTTATAGTGGTTTTTATGAATTACACTATGTATATTTAAAGTTGCACAACTACCTACAAAGTGCATTTTCTTTTTTTCAATTACAATGTTCTATTTTTTAAAGTTAATTTACACAATGCAAGAATATACCACGTTTTTTCGAGTATTTTAGGATTTTTTGCTCTTTCCATATTCTAAAATTGCACACCCACCTACTCGTGCAATTTCTGTTTTACCAAATAGCAATTTTTTGATTCAAGCATGAAGTTAATTAAAGTTGAGGTTTCTATGTCATAAATACAGGAAACGGTATTTGCAATAGTTTTTACAATTGCACTATGTGCATACTAAATTTGCACACCTACCTATAAGTGCTTTTTTTTTGTTTTTCCTAGGTTTTTTTAGGATTTCTGCTCTTTGCATGTTCTAAAATTGCACACCCACCCACACGTGCAATTTCTGTTTTACCAAAAAGAATTTTTTTGTTTCAAGCATGAAGTTAATTAAAGTTGAGGTTTCTATGTCATAAATGCATGAAACTGTATTTGTAATAGTTTTACCAAATTGCACTATGCGTATACTAAATTTGCACAAATACCTACAAGTGCATTTTTTTTGTTTTTCCAATTAGTGTTTCAGTTTTTAAAAATTGATTTATATTGTACATAGTGCAATAATTTTTCACTTTTTCCCAATTTTTTTACGATTTTGCATCATGTATTATACTAAAATTTCACACCCACCCTCATGTGCAATTTCTGTTTTAATAAATTGCAACTTTTGTCCAACATGTTTTAACCATGGTGTCCACATTATAGTGCATTTTTTAACCATGCAGCAACGAGTGTAATCTATTTTTACCATTTTTTCAACTAAAGAAACAAATTTATTATGTCCTTCATGTGTTTATTCATAGAATAATTTAATTTTTTTGGTTTAACTTTCTAGGTTTATGTGTCATAAATACAAGAAAAAGATCGACACAAGCAAGATCGGGGAGGAGATACAAACCAACACGTAAAAAAGGCTCAATTCAATGAAACAAAGCTCAGGGATCAAATCTTATGTGTTGATTTGTATGGATCTCGCCAACATTTTGGTCCAAGATTTACGTATAGTTTTTTCCTTTTCTATTATATTTAAGGATTTTTAAGGCCCAAAGTCAAATAATTTGGGTTCTATGTCAGAGGACATTAAGGCCCATACGTAGCCTTTTTTCTTCATGACATTTTTGCCCTTTGTTGCTGCGCACAAAAACAAAATCTACGTCATCGCGAGCCCGCGTCATTTAGCCCGCACCAGTTTTGAATCTCAACAGATACGACCGGTCGGCAAAATGACTAAGAGATAATTACCTCTCAGGTAACTTACCAATAGACGGTCCCTTAGAAATAGGGTTCAAACTCAACTAACTCAGGTGACAGAAAAAAGAGTCATTTTTAAGCTATTAGATTAGTATCCAACAATGCAGATCTATTCACGCTTTCTAGTATAAAGTTCCACCTCAATATATGATGTCTCATCGCTCAACCATCACATTTCGTGCCCAACGCTTGCATGATGCACAATGTAGGCTCCCATAACTCGTGGTGCTCCTTTCTAGTCGTCGGTGGATCTTCTCCATGTTGCTCTGCTACCTTTGGCCCGCTCTTTCTTCATTCAATTTAGCCGCCCTTAGTTGTCGTCTTAGCGAGGTCCCCCTATCTTGCCCATCTTCCCCATCTCTAGCGGCGGTAAAGGTATTGGATAAGCTCGTCACCATCATATTCCACTTAATGACCCCTTTGTTGTTGATCCTCTACTATTCAAAATCCTCACTGGTTGTTGGCGTCAGCACACATTTCAATGAAATTACTTATGATGTCATCCATTATAACAAATCCATAAAATTATCCACTATGCCACCATTGTAACAAATCATCTTATGCACTAGAATTACACGCCATATTATTCATTGTAATCAATGCATATTATCCATTAAAATTAGCCACCATGATATCCATGGTAACAAATTCATTTTACCCACAAACTTTACCAACCATTCCATTGGATGCACGAGCCATACATTGAAAAAACACTAACATGGCCACCTGTGACGCCTTGCATTGTGTGAAGGCTTAAAGTATATGACATGTTCTATCAAAGTCTCAATGATGGAATTTCGATTCTCTTATAGCAAAGCAGAAATACTAAAGTAATGCAATACAAATTCTATAATTTGATGGACATGTAGGCTTGTAAACTTATAGCAATACAATTACGGTGCCTTGTGTTTCGCGATAAGGATGAACTAAGAAAACATGAGCCTCTTCGAGAAATAAGGGAATTAAAAGAAAATTAGAGTTCTACAAGGTATTTAAATTTTCTCATAACAAAGCACATTTACTCAGATAGTTTCGATAGTTTTTTTCATAATTTGGCAGGCATTGCTCCTAGGCCGGCAGACTCGTAGAAACACAAGTATGGTGCCTATGTTTCCCAACGAGGACAAACTAAAGAAATAGGTGCCTCTTTGTGAATCAAGTGAATTAAAATAAAATTGAAATTCCATGTGCGAATAAAAGAACTTGGTGGGGAAACAGAATTAAAAGAAGCGCCTACGTGGTATATGGTGTGGGTAACTTTAGAAACAGAGGAGGACGCGCGAGATGAGGATTTTAGAGAGATATATGGTAAGTAATTTTAGTAAAAATATAAGGTTAGCCCTAAAATACTCGTAGGAGTATTTTAATTAGGGTACTCCTATGTTTAGATGATGACAAATGTTCCTCCCCATTATCCATCCAACTAACTTTGATAGCCTTATTTACTTCTGATTTTTCGGCGTAATTTTTTTAGAAATCTCAGATTGACAAACAGTTTTCATTATTAAATTCCTGACAGTTTTTTCGAACAAATCTAGACTAGTCTCGCTCTTAAAAACTTTGCTTTACTATAAATCTAACAGTGCTTTACTATTTCTTTTGAAACACTTTACTATAACATGTTACGTAAACAGTACTGTACAGTCGAAACATTGTACATAGAGAAGTAGTAAATTACATACAGAATATAGTAAAGCTTGTCCATGATTATAGTAAAACAAAATTTTAAAAAGTGAGACCGGTCTAGGTTTATTCAAAAAATGTAACGAATACAAAAGTGGAAACGATTTATCAATCGAATCTTTCAATTAAAAATTATAGCAAAAAAACTAAATTAAATTGCTCGTGTCATCCCCCATGACATGGGTTGTGGAAACTAGATTTGGACCATCTTTTCTATCTTTTCTGTGTAGCTTTACTATAATCGGTACACACATTTACTTTAATATGTTTGTCGAAGTCCCTGTGCGTAGGAGAGGTGGAGAAGGTGGGAAAGGACACATGGCGGGCTATAAACATGGGAGTACTTTAGTTAAAATAATTCTAGGAGTATTCTAGTGTTTACAAAAATATAATACCATTTAAAAAAAAAGAGTGGACATACACAAGCATATACTCCCTCCTTTCCATTCTATAAGGCGTATGTTGACTATAAAAAAGTCAAACGTTATCAATTTTGACCATCAATTAATTAAATTACGTGCATCTTTAGTGGATGAAAGCACTACAGGAATCTCACTCTTTGTCGGCAGCCAAGGCCGTCGACACAACCACAAATACCGTCGACACAGGAACCTGTTGTCGGCCGGCCGCCGAGAGAGGTCCGTCGACACAGCGCTGACGACACAACATGTCTATGTCGTCGGCCCACAAAAACCCGATGACAAGAACACATTCCAACGCCGGCCACCTATGGCTGGACCGCTGGACTATGTCTACGGCCCAACGCAACCCCGACATTGGCCCAACCTAACGGCATAATTCTGGGGACGGCGCTCTGCCGTGTGGGTCTCATAGTCAAACCGTTGGGCGCCACATGGCAGTTTGTTGTCAGCACGGAGGCCGTTCTAGCTCACTTGAACGCAGTCTGTGTTGGTGGCTTATAGATAAGCCCCCGACATAGGACCAGTCTATGCTGGCGGTTACACAGCAGCTGCGGACATAGACCCATTTATGTAGCTTTCTGGGCGCAGCTGGATTTAGTCTATATTGACGGCTACATAAAAGGCCGCCGACACAGATGTTGTAGTAGCAAAAACAATTTGTGGAATTTTTATAAAAACCCATTTTGTACCTGCAAAAAACCTCCCATTCCCCATTGATATATCTTCTCCAATCTTCCTAACCACATCAACACACAATTCCACATCCACACGTGGTCGCCACCATGTTTTCAAGCACATATTCATCCAAATAAGTCGAAAATATAAAATTATCAATAAAGACAACCGAAATGACTAGAACGATCAAACATTGCCACAATGGTAAAAAAAATGGAAGTGCAAAAGTTCATAACATGTACATAGAGTGTAAAACATTCCATATAGGTCAAATGGAAGCTAAAAGAGAGAAAACTGAATATAAAACTCGCTAATTGTTTTGCGACCTATCTAAACCAAGATCGAAAAAGTTGTTGTCGATGAAGTCCACCGCGGCCGATCTTGTGCCACTAGAGTCACATCCCTGCGGAGCATTCGTCGCAAGCATAGGCGCAGCTGATCCGGATACCTGCAAGATTAAAGGAAGACACAATTTTCAAGATGTTTTGTGCATTTGTGCACTTGTATGAATTTGTTGTGGTAACCGGGAAAAATGCCTTACCCCTGGAGATGCCACTGGTGGAGGGTTGAACTGGAACATGGGGAACGTGGCTAGCAGCACAAACTGGGTGGGAGCACCGGTCTATGTCGTCGGGGCCCCCGGCGTCTGCGTGAAGACGTACGGCTGTGGAGGTTGCATCTACGACTGACTGGAGGGTCCCGCCCCCTGCAACGACTGTGGATTGTATGTTAGCATCTGAAATATGGAAGGAGAACCAAAATTGACGTATACGATCGTACATACCTACTGCAATACTAGAACATCAAGAGATTCTATTGCTGGAGGGTCTCAAACTGCTTCTTATCCTCCTCTTGCTCCTTCTACCTCCGCCGCTCTTCCGCCTGCCACCGCTGCTCGTCCACCTGCCTCTGAAGCTACAACTCCTCGATCAGCTTCTTCTGGGCTTCCAACTGGGCACGAGAGGAGGAGGCCTGTTGTCGATGTGCGCTAACCTCTCCCCTATACGAGTCGTGCGCCACCATAGAATCCATGAAGTTGAGCCTGGTATGACTCATCACATCGAACTAGTTGTAGAGTACCATAGGGTCCATCGCCATGTTTAAGGGGTCACAGTCGACGCCGTGTTCTCCTTCATAGCTTCAGTATATGTATCCTATGAAGAAATAAGATATGAAATGGATTAGCTTGAAACAGTTGAAGTATGTTAGATAAGCATAAAAAACTATTCACTTACAAGCTTCTCCTAAGCAGCTGGCGCCATCGGTAGCTGTGTGCCATCAGGTCAAACATGGTGCGTGTGTGCTTACCTCCACACGATGAAGGCATCAGGCTAAAGACCCGTCTCCATCTCATGTCATTTAATATGAAATAGTTGTGAACATAAAACATATATTGAGAGCTTTTCAGTTTGTATACTTATAATATCGTGCGGGATGTGACCCATACCTCATCCTCCTATGTAAGTGGCACCGATGTCGGGGTTAGCATCTCTGTCGCCCCTGTTCCTCTTCGACCTATCGATCCACTCCTTAGACGCCCACATCTTGTAGAGGTCCTTCCAGGCGCATGGACACTTGTCCTGTTGGTGATATGCCCTAGAGGCGATCATGTGAGATGATCTTATAATACGTCTACGTTCATGTACTTATGAATTCCTTGAATAAATGTCACTGCTTTGTTCATTGAGTATGACTTAATTGTGAAACATATTGTCAATATGATATTATTCTAAATGATCCCTGGTCACATATCATTATATGGAATAATAGTGATTTGACCAGCACATGTTTCGATTAATGGTAATGTTTCACATACCATAGATATGAAGATATCAAATTAATAATGTGGGCAAAAGTTTGAGAACATGGGGTTGTATAGACCCGCTCCGAGACACTGCTGAGATATTTATCTTAAAAGTGCCATCAGGATGTAGTCTTGAGTGGTATATCTATATGGTCCTTTGACCTGAGACCCTTATTGATTCTCAGCATGCATAGTATATACTTTGGAGATATCAAACGCTTCGCCGTAACAGGGAAGTTATAAAGTTAGCTTACGGGTATGCCATGAAACATGACATGAGTAGGGGTGGAAACGAGCCCGAGGAGAGGCGCAGGTCATGTTCGTGAAATGCTGTGAGCTGGAAACTCAGTTTGGCTCGAGCTCGTTAAAAGATCGAGCCAGCTCATGAGCGTTTGTGAGCTTTTGCAGATTCTTCAAAAAGGGATTCTGATCCAAAGCAGAGAGGAGCGACGTTGTCCAATAGCCACTAGCCAGAAGGAGAGGCGGAGCAGAGAGAGGCGACGCTTACAAAGATGGGGATGACCCGTTGCCGGCTCAGATCTGAAGGCATCGTTGCCGAGTAGAAGAGAAGGGAGGGCGGCGTAGGCGAGGAAGGAAGGCCGGTGCTTGCCTGGAGGAGAGAGGGGACGGCGTGGGTGTGAGGGGCGGCGCCGGGAGAAGCACTCCTCCACGCGCCATGGCCGCTGCCACCACGGCAGGGTGTGAAGGACGGAGACCGCGATGGCGAGTTTGGCGGACGGTGAGTGTGGTGGACGGCGGTGGTAGGCTAGTGGATGTGGTGCACTAGCAGGTGTGGGTGTGGTGTACTGGGGGCCTAGGAGGTTGTGGGCTAGGGTGTTAAATGGGCCGGCAGGTGGCCTGTAGGGATGTTTGATACTTGGATGTGCACTTTTATATCTAGCTCACGAGCTACTCATGAACGAGCTGGACTCAGGCTAAGCTCGGCTCGTAAAATGTGACGAGCTAGAAATGGAGCTCGGATCGGGCTCATTTTGTAACGAGCCAAGGCCGAGCCAAGGCTGGAACTGAGCCGAGCCCGAGTTGCTCGCGATTCTCGAGCTCAGGTTCCATCCCTAGACATGAGGTGTAAGAGATTAAGATGGAATTTGCCTCTCCTTGATAGCAAGAGAGATATATCTGGGCCCCTCGGTGTGTATGAATAGGGAAAAGTGCATGGCCAATGCCAATGTGATTAAAGAGTTAATCATAATTATATTCATTACATTGACGATTGAATGGATCGAGCTACCACAAGGGTGGCACGCATCTTGTCTTGAGCTTGACTGATATCGTGTGGCAAAAGAATCATATGTGAGTGTATCAAGGTTCAGTCGATTCGATCATTGTGTGCATTCAGGGGTCAATATGTGCTGCTAGGTGTACCGCTATTGACTTGTGGTCTGGGTGAAGGATTCTCTGGGACTGCGGTTGACTTGTGCATGTGCCTAATGGATCACACACTTAATGGGTTGTAACATGTCAAATGGATAGGATCCAATAATGGGCTTATGCGGATTTGGATCCACTCCGTCCTAATGGGTTTCTGTTGTAGAAGATCCACTAACGTGACCCTAATGGGCTTCTCTCGTGGAAAGGCCCATTAGAGCGCTCTATATAAGGGAGAGGTGGGGCGCGCGGTGTGAGCGTCTCCCCACCACGAAACCCTAGCCGCTGTTGCGCCCTCTCCTCAAAACCCTAGCCGCCACACGTGCGGGTGGTAGCACACCAGCGTGTGGCATTCCACCCCACCGTAGAGGCATTGTTGCTCCCGCACCGGCGCTGATTGAGAGAATCGGCTAATTCCGCAAGTGGGAGTTGTACCACGTCGTGTACGACTACTTACTATGCTTTGGAGCACGCGGGGAGGCTTCACCCACTCTACTTCCGTTGCTAACGTGCTCCAAGGTTAACGATCCATAATTAATGACTCGCTTGTTTCCTGGGTGATCGTGGTAGAAAAACTTTGTTTTTTCGGCTAATGTAGCACCGTGTTCTCCTTCATGGTCATCCAGTCCGGACACCAAGGTCAGTACTCCTTCGCCTTGAGGTACTCGAGAGCTGCCCTTGCCCTCGACATCTTTTGAATCCTTTTATTCCTGTAGTGCTTGGTCACCGCATCCAAGTGGGCTAACCTGATGACGTCCCTGACTGTCTTTGCCGCCATAGCGTCGAGCACATGGCGGCAAGCCTCGTAGTCCTGCTGGGTCGCGTCAGGGCCAAGTCAATACCTCTCCTGAAACGAAAGAACCACATGAACAAAAAATACGTGAAGCTATAAACATGAAAGCATCAATAAGAAATGAAATTTGGTATAATACCTAAAACTCGTGCATGCAGTGATCGGATACAGTTCCTCCCTCGTTGTCCCCGACCCATGGATATGCACTTGAGTACGGTGGTCATGGTACTAGGGGTGGCGGAGGACCTCCGGGAAGCATCGGCAGCGACAGAGGTATGGCTGCGGCGAAGATGGGGTGGCAGAGGGAAGGCTGCGCCGGTAGTGGCCACGGTGGGGGATGGAGGCGGCGGCGACTGGAGGTGGTGGAGGCTGAGGCAGTGGCAGAAGGTGGTCGACGGCGGCGACAAGAGGCAGCAGATGGAGGCGGCGGCCGATGGAGGCGATGGTGGCGGCTAGAGGCGGAGGCAGCAGGAGGAGGCGGCGCGGGTCGGTTAGGGTTGGGCTTGCCCATACGCTAAGTCCTGTGAGGACTTAGTGGAGGACTTAGTGCACGGGCCACCCCAATCTATACAAATACCAGTGTCGGTGGCTAGCATTGTACCACCGACAAAGGTGTCCGAGTGTTGACGGCTTAGCAGGAACCGACGAAAAAACCTAGGATAAAAAATAAAAAACAGGGGGCGCAGGCGGGGGTCAAACCCGCGACCTCGTGGGTGAGCCCACATCACGCCGCATGCTGCTAGTCAAGAGGGAGAATAGTTTTTGTTCAAATAACAGGGGCACGAAAACTTATTATATGCGGATTCGCACTCTGTGTCGGCGGCATAGACATGACCGCCAAAACTGATTGATCTATGTTGCGGTTAATATTTGGCCGCCGACACTGCTTTGTCTCTGTCGGCGGCATACATGAACCCACAAACACAGAGTCCTCACCACACTGTTCGCCAAATCTTTTCCGACCCAAAGACGAGTCGAGCTAGACATTCTTGGGGCACATTAAGGTTTTACGGCATGCACAACATATCACTAGTCATTCCACGCTCTTCGACTACCCGACGCCGCATCATCGGTACTAGTTCCTATACAACCCTAACATATGTCTATAATAAAGCTAATACAACGCCGGCGTTTCACAAGAACTTGTAGGGTGATGCAACACCGGGAGATTGAACATCTTGGAATGGTGTGTAATAGGTCGTGCAGGTTGTAAAACTTTATAGTAATGCTACAAATGTGTTGGTCGACCTATCATAGGCCACAAATTAATCGAAGAAAGGTAAGGGGTATAGTTTTTGTCGGCGGCACTAATATAGCCGCCGACATAAATGGACTTATGTCATGTGCATAATGTTTGCCACCTAGACAGAGCTAAACCTCTGCCTTCGGTTGCACTTCTACCGCCGATAGAGAGAAACCTGTGTCGGCGGCTTCATAGAGGTCGGCGACACAGATGGGCGCACGAGGTTTAAAAACCACCCGCGCCATCAAGGCTCGACATAAATCTCTTTCCCATCTTGCTACGTGGTGTGGGCTCGCCCAAGTCCCAACAGGTCGTGGGTGCGAGCCCCGCCTGCGCCCCCTGTTTTTCATTTTTTTCTCCACATCTGTGTCGTCGGTATTTGCGAGGCCACCGATATAGACCGCTCTGTGTCCACGGCTTTATTAGGGCCACCGACACAGAGTCTACTAGTTGCCGAGCGGGAGCATCTGGTTGGTCCCACACAACAGTAATGTCCTCTGCCTTCCATGCGGGACTGCCCTCAGGCCATCCCGTCTGGGCGTTAAGTAGGCGCCACGAGGCTAGAGGTTAGTGTCGTCGGTTTGTGTGAGCCCACCGATTTAGCACAACTTGGCGGGTCACGAAATTCAATTTTTCTTTCGTGCCAATTGGTCAGCGCGATTTATGTCGTCGGGTTTGTTTTAATCGCCGACAAAAATCATCTAGATGACCAAGATCGTGCCGGGTTGTATTTTTGTCGTTGGTTATGATTATATAAATATGTTTGCATCTCAAATTGTTTTGAATATAATATAATATTATAGCAATCAACAATATATATGCACTACAGGAAACAAAACTTTTGTGGTCGGCCAAAACACCGTCGATAATGTTTTTCGCTCTATGTCGACGGCAAAAAGAAAGTCCGACGACATAACTCACCAATGTGGTCGGCCAAAAAAAGGCCGACCATAATAGTCATGGCTAGTCTCCCGCCTCCATGAAAATTTGAAATTTGGACCCGCTCCTCTAAACATTATCGGCGGCACAGTTTATGTCGTCGACATAGAGGCACCCAGGTCATGGCAGCTTAACGGACTAACGAAACCACGTCAAGGCAGGCCCACAACGCAGACGTCAGAGATGGTCCTACCAATGTCGTCGGCCTTTTATAATGCAGACAACAAAAGTCACTTTTGTGCTCGGTCTAGAATTTGGCCGACGACAATACTCCACTTTTGTATTTCCGTAACTTTGAGTTCGACCTTAACGTTCGTGGACCGAAAGATTACGCTAAAGTCTCGGCAAGCTGGGAGAATGCGTCGACTGTGCAACTCATGACGATATAGCACCGAGGATCAACTTTGGATGTGTTGGGAATGCCCAAGAACCTCACGTAGCGCATAGGACAGGGTAGATCGAGGGGCGGCCGTGTGTGGCCGGAAAGCGGCCAAGGGGGCCGGGGGGTATTGTGGTCGGCCTGAAGTGAGGCCGACCACAAAAGTCACTTTTGTGGTCGCACGTAGAATTTGGCCGAAGAAAATACTCCACTTTTGTAGTCGGCCTCACTTCAGGCCGACCACATTACTATACATTTGTGCTCGGCAATTATTGAGAACAACCACAAAGACCCCCCTCCCCCCGGCTCTAATTTCCGGCTGCCCCGCCCCTCGGTCGACACTGTCCTATTCGTCATCTAATATTTTAGGGCATCGACGACACATTGTAATTTCTTTCAAGCGTCTACATTGGCCTGCGTTGCATTCCATAACTTTGAGTTCGACCTTAACGTTCGTGGACCGAAAGATGATGCTAAAGTCTCAGCAAGCAGGGAGAATACGCCGACTGTGCAACTCATGACGATATAGCACCGAGGATCGACTTTGGATGTGTTGGGAATGCCCTAGAACCTCACGTAGCGCATAGGACAGTGTAGATCGAGGGGCGGCCATGTGTGGCCGGAAAGCGGCCCAGGGGGGCCGGGGGAGGTATTGTGGTCGGTCTGAAGTTAGGACGACCACAAAAGTCACTTTTGTGGTCGGCCTAGAATTTGGCCAACGACAATACTCCACTTCTGTGGTCGGCCTCACTTCAGGCCGACCACATTACTATACCTTTGTGGTCGGCAATTATTGAGGCCGACCACAAAGACCCCCTGGCCCCTGGCTCTAATTTCCGGCCGTCCTGCCCCTCGGTCGACACTGTCCTATTCGTCATCTAATGTTTTAAGGCATCGACGACACATTGTAATTTCTTTCAAGCGTCTACATTGGCCTGCATTGCATTCCGCAACTTTGAGTTCGACCTTAACGTTCGTGGACCGAAAGATGACGCTAAAGTCTCGGCAAGCAGGGAGAATACGCCGACTGTGCAACTCATGACGATATAGCACCGAGGATCGACTTTATATGTGTTGGGAATGCCCTACAACCTCACGTAGCGCATAGGACAATGTAGATTGAGGGGCGGCCGTGTGTGGCCGGAAAGCGGCCCAGGGGGCCGGGGGGAATTGTGGTCGGCCTGAAGTTAGGACGACCACAAAAATCACTTTTGTGGTCGGCCTAGAATTTGGCCAACGACAATAGTCCACTTCTGTGGTCGGCTTCACTTCAGGCCGACCACATTACTATACATTTGTGGTCAGCAATTATTGAGGCCGACCACAAAGACCCCCCCTCCCCTCGGCTCTAATTTTCTGCCGCCCCGCCCCTCGGTCGACACTGTCCAATTCGTCATCTATTGTTTTAGGGTATCGACGACACATTGTAATTTCTTTCAAGCGTCTACATTGGCCTGCGTTGCATTCCATAACTTTGAGTTCGACCTTAACGTTCGTGGACCGAAAGATGATGCTAAAGTCTCAGCAAGCAGGGAGAATACGCCGACTGTGCAACTCATGACGATATAGCACCGAGGATCGACTTTATATGTGTTGGGAATGCCCTAGAACCTCACGTAGCGCATAGGACAGTGTAGATCGAGGGGCGGCCGTGTATGGCCGGAAAGCGGCCCAGGGGGGCCGGGGGAGGTATTGTGGTCGGTCTGAAGTTAGGACGACCACACAAGTCACTTTTGTGGTCGGCCTAGAATTTGGCCCACGACAATACTCCACTTCTGTGGTCGGCCTCACTTCAGGCCGACCACATTACTATACCTTTGTGGTCGGCAATTATTGAGGCCGACCACAAAAACCCCCTGGCCCCTGGCTCTAATTTCCGGCCGTCCTGCCCCTCGGTCGACACTGTCCTATTCGTCATCTAATGTTTTAGGGCATCGACGACACGTTGTAATTTCTTTCAAGCGTCTACATTGGCCTGCGTTTCATTCCGCAACTTTGAGTTCGACCTTAACGTTCGTGGACCGAAAGATGACGCTAAAGTCTCGGCAAGCAGGGAGAATACGCCGACTGTGCAACTCATGACGATATAGCACCGAGGATCGACTTTATATGTGTTGGGAATGCCCTAGAACCTCACGTAGCGCATAGGACAATGTAGATCGAGGGGCGGCCGTGTGTGGCCGGAAAGCGGCCCAGGGGGCCGGGGGGAATTGTGGTCGGCCTGAAGTTAGGACGACCACAAAAATCACTTTTTTGGTCGGCCTAGAATTTGGCCAACGACAATACTCCACTTCTGTGGTCGGCCTCACTTCAGGCCGACCACATTACTATACATTTGTGGTCGGCAATTATTGAGGCCGACCACAAAGACCCCCTCCCCTCGGCTCTAATTTTCGGCCGCCCCGCCCCTCGGTCGACACTGTCCAATTCATCATCTAATGTTTTAGGGCATCGACGACACATTGTAATTTCTTTCAAGCCTCTACATTGCCTTGCGTTGCATTTCTGTAACTTTCAGTTAGACCTTAACGTTCGTGGACCGAAAGATGACTCTAAAGTTTCGGCAAACAGGAAGAATGCACCGACTGTGCAACTGATGACGATATAGCACCGAGGATCGACTTTGGATGTGTTGGCAATGCCCTAGAACCTCACGTAGCGCATAGGATAGTGTAGATCGAGGGGCGGCCGTGTGTGGCCGGAAAGCGGCCCAGGAGGGCCGGGGGGTATTGTGGTCGGCCTGAAGTTAGGCCGACAACAAAAGTCATTTTTGTGGTCGGCCTAGAATTTGGCCGACGACAATACTCCACTTCTGTGGTCGGCCTCACTTCAGGCACACCACATTACTATACCTTTGTGGTCGGCAATTATTGAGGCCGACCATAAAGACCCCCTCTCCCCCTGGCTCTAATTTCCGGCCGTCCCGCCCCTCGGTCGACACTGTACTATTCGTCATCTAATGTTTTAGGGCATCGACGACACATTGTAATTTCTTTCAACCGTCTACATTGGCCGGCGTTGCATTTCCGAAACTTTGAGTTCGACCTTAACGTTCGTGGACCGAAAGAATTTCTCTAAAGTCTCAGCAAGCTGGGAGAATACGCCGGCTGTGCAACTCATGACGATATAGCACCGAGGATCGACTTTGGATGTGTTGGGAATGCCCTAGAACCTCACGTAGCGCATAGGACAGTGTGGATCGAGGGACGGCCGTGTGTGGCCGGAAAGCGGTCCAGGGGGCCGGGGGTATTTTGGTCGGCCTGAAGTTAGGCCAACCACAAAAGTCACTTTTGTGGTCGGCCTAGAATTTGGCCGACGACAATACTCCACTTCTGTGGTCGGCCTCACTTCAGGCCGACCACATTACTATACCGTTGTGGTCGGCAATTATTGAGGCCGACCAGAAAGACCCCCTCCCCGGCTGTAATTTTCGGCCGTCCCGCCCCTCGGTCGACACTGTCCTATTCGTCATCTAATGTTTTAGGGCATCGACGACACATTGTAATTTCTTTCAAGCGTCTACATTGGCCTGCGTTGCATTTTCGTAACTTTGAGTTCGACCTTAACGTTCGTGGACCGAAAGAATTTCTCTAAAGTCTCGGCAAGCTGGGAGAATATGCCGACTGTGCAACTCATGACGATATAGCCCCATGGATCGACTTTGGATGTGTTGGGAATGCCCTAGAACCTCACGTAGTGCATAGGACAGCGTAGATCGTGGGGCGGCCGTGTGTGGCTGGAAAGCGGCGAAGGGGGGCTGGGGCGGGTATTGTGGTCGACCACAAAAGTCACTTTTGTGGTTGGCCTAGAATTTGGCTGACGACAATACTCCACTTTTGTGGTCGGCCTCTTCTCTGGCCGACGACAATACTAAACCTTTGTGGTCGGTTAAGGTGCCGACCATAAAAGTACCCAATTTTTTAAAATTTTGGAGCCCGTGCACTAAGTCCTTTAGGTTAGTTTCTTCCTCTCTCTCACACACTCACTCACACACAGCCTCCACGCTGCCGCGCGAACGCCGGCGCCCTCTCTACGCCGGCGCGCCACTCCACACCGCCGCAGCCCTCCACGCCATCGCAGACGCCGCGCCCTCCACGCCGCTGCTGCACGCCATGACCCTCCATGCCGCCGCGCCCATCCTCGCCATTCGCGTCCCTCCACGCGCCGCGTCCCTCCTCGCCGCCGCTTAACGCTGCCGCCCGTCGACAGCGGCGCCTCCACGCCGCCGCGCCTCCACGCCCAATCGCAAGCAAGACAAGTAAAAGCCCAGCCCATGTGCCAACATCCCTCCCCATTCCCCAAATCTGAAATCCCTATTCCCGGATTCAGGATTCCCCCGAGCTGAGAAGTGAGCAGGCGACGCGGCAGCGGCGTCCCTTCCGGCCCGGCATGAGGCGATCGGGTGTACGTCCGTGGCGGCGTCGGCCCCGCACCGGCGCCCCTATTGGCGAAGCTGAATCGCTGAAGCCGTGATTCCGTGAAGTGTTGCGCCATTGCGCCGTCGCCTTCGCCCGCCCGCCCGTCAGCAAGCCGCGCCAAGCCGGCAACGGCAAGGGCGCACCACCGGCGCAAGGCAAGGCGCCAACCGCCAAGACCGTCAGGCACTCAGGTCTCAGGCCGAGGCTTTCAGCCTTTCACAGTTTCAAGCGCACGCGCTTAATGCTTAATGTTTTTGCTTAATTAAATAGTTAAATGGTCTCCTGCTTAATGCTTTTGCGCAATGCTTAATGCTTTTGCTTAATGGTCTCCTGCCTGGCTGCCTCCTGGTCCTGGAATAGTGGAATACTAGTTAAATAGTTAATGGCTTAATGCTTTTACTTAATTAATTGCTTGCAAGTGATGTAGTGATGCTTCATGCTTGATGCTTGACTAGTTGGCTGCTTGTTTAATTTATAGAATTAGCAAATAGCAAATGAGTAATTAGTAAATATGCCTAATTGGTGTGTAGACAGTAGACTTTGTCAGTTTGATTTTTATTTGTTGTTTCATTGTTTCATTATTGCCTCCAAATTCTACTCGTACCTAGAAGCTTTGCTATATGTGAGTATGTCACAAACTTCAAACTTGGAGTATGTCACAAACTTCAAACTTGCAATTAGTGAGTTAATACCTATTCATTTCGTTTGTGAAATACATTTCATTTGTGTCATTAACCGAGCCAGCGTCAAACCCGTTCTGGGCCAATGCATATTTTCGTAAAGAACTCGGATGGTGATTCGTTGTGTTCTATTACGAAAGGTGTTGCGGTCCCGAACTGTCCATGTTTTCAACAGCCCAGGGATGTGCGTTTGAGTGCGGTGCTCGTGGCATGGCAGTGTATGGGTTGGAATTCCGATGGCATAACCCTGACGTTCTTCTAGTGCAAAACATAAGCGGTACGCCGTACCCGTCGTTGCACTAGGGGAACTGCGGGGTTATGCTGCCGGAATTTCGACCCGTGCACTCTCATGTCGCGAGTACCGCACTCAAACGCACATCCTTGGGTAGGTAAGCCCTCCTATTTAGCTAGTATTAAGCCGTCTAAACCTAAATTTTGAATGCATGCATGGACGTTATTTAGTAAGCAATGGAAGATCGGCGTTGGATGTACGATGGCTGGATGAAGTCTGGACGGTACACGGAAGAGTGGTTCGAAAAGGCAACAACCTTCGTGGAAGATGCATTCAGAAAATTACCCAACCCTAACTTGGCGGTGGTGGTGTGTCCTGTCTGCATGCTCAAACACCGAGAAGTGGACCAAAAGGGATATTAGTGAACACCTCTGTAGGCATGGTTTCAAGCCAAACTATTTTGTATGGATAGCTCATGGCGAGAGAAAGTGACCGGCGGTGGTGTGTAGCCCTGTGGATTTTGGTGCGGGCTATGATGAAGTCGAAGTCGACAGATTGGAGGAGCTCCCCAATGATGTGGCTTAGGCTTACGATCTCTCCCCCGAGGAAGAGTCAGAGCCACTTGGCCAATAATTCGAGAAGCTACTTGATTCTGCCAAGTTGCCGCTGCATGAGTACACTGATATGACCGTGCTCTCTGTAGTGTCGCGTCTAATGGCAGTAAAGACCAAATACAACCTATCGGCAAATTGCTTCAATGACCTTTGCAAACTGTTAGATAGCCTGCTTCCGAGTGGACATAGGATGACTCCAAATCTGTACGAGTCAAAGAAACTTCTTAGCGTATTAGGTATGCCGGGCGAGAGGATAGACTATTGCTCAAATTTTTGCATGCTTTATTGGAAGACCGATTCAGGGCTGACACATTGTAAGCATTGCGATGAGAATCGGTACATGGAAGTGAAAGGACGAGATGGTAAACTGAGACAGACGAAGGTGGCCATAAAAACCTTTCGTTTCTTTCCGATAACTCAACGCCTGCAGCGTATTTACATGTCTAAGTCCACGGCATGACACATGAGATGGAACAAAGAGGGCAAACGTAGAAAGGAGGGCGTGATGATTCATCCATCAGATGCAGAAGCCTGGAAGCACTTCGATCAACAACACCTTGTATTCGCCATTGAGCCCAGAAATGTGCGAATCGGACTCTCCACCGACGGGTTCACGCCTTTCAATATGACCACCCAACCGAACTCATGCTGGCCAGTTTTTGCTATCCCATACAACTTGCTGCCTCAAATCTGCATGAAAGAGGAGTACATGTTCCTTTCGGTTATCATACCTGGGCATAAGTCTCCTGGAAAAAATTTGGACCTATTTATGAAACCACTGGTAGAAGAGCTAACCGACCTGTGGAACAAAGGAGTTTTGACAAATGATAGCTATAAGGGACAGAACTTTCGGATGCGTGCCGCATATCTATGGTCCATACATGATTTTCCGGTATATGGCATGTTCTCGGGGTGGAACACGCATGGAAATTGTCGTGCCCAAAATGCCTGTGTAACACTGATGCATTCACGTTGAAAAAAGGTGGTAAGGCTTGTTGGTTTGATTGTCACCGTTCTTTCCTGGAGCCGAACCATCCATTTAGGAAGCAAAGAAATGCATTTCGTAAAGGTATGACTGTGACGAAGAAGGGGCCACCAGAACGGTTTGAAGTGCAAGACATAATCGAATGGCATGACGATCTCGAGGAGAAAGGGTACGACACAAACTACGGTAAGGAGCATCATTGGACTCATAAGTGCAGCATTTATAACATTTCTTATGCAACAAATCTGAAGCAGCCTCACAATCTCGATCTGATGCACCAAGAGAAAAACATGTGCGAGCAGTCGTGAACACAAACTGGGACATCCCACAAAAGACTAGAGATAACAAAAATGCTCGAGAGGACTGTGTTTTGATATGTAATCGGCCAGACATGAACCTCGATGAGAATAGGTCGAAGCCTAGGGCAAAGTACTGTCTTACGCGTGGGCAAATAAGACAGATTTTACTTTGGAATAAGGAAAGGTTAAATTCCCAGATGGGTATGCGGCGAGCATTCGTCATGCCGTTAGTATAGAGCAATGCAAGTTAAATGGAATAAAAGCTCATGACTACAATGTTTTCATAGAGCGTCTATTTCCGGCCGTATGGCGTGGATATGTTGACGACGCTATTTGGATCACATTGTCAGAGCTTAGCTTCTTTTATCGAGAGCTATGTGTAAAAGAGCTATCCACATCGAGGATGGAGGAATTGGAGAAGGAGATTATTGTGCTCGTGACAAAGCTCGAGAAGATTTATGTTCCTGGTTTTTTCAACTGCATGCAACATTTACTAGTGCATCTGCCATATGAAGCTAAAGTCGGGGGCCAGCACAATACAGGTGGATGTATCTTGTGGAACGCATGATGAAAAATCTTAGAGCGAAGGTAAAAAACAAAGCACGAGTCGAAGGAAGTATTGCCGAAGCTTGGCTGACTCAGGAGATCGCGTACTTCACGGATAAGTACTTTGCGACGAAGAACAAGGTTCATGTCTCATAGTCGAGGTATAAGAAGGCACGTCGTAGAATTACTTCCACTCTTGAGGTATTTCTTGACCAAGCCGGATGCAATGTTGGTAAAAGCACCACACGTGACTTGGATGCAGAGGAAAAGATTGTGATTCAGTTATACGTGTATGACAACATGGATGAAGTGAAGGTGTACATCGAGTAATTTAGTAAATATCTTAACTAAATTATAAATATATACTTTTGCTATAAATAATGAGTTAATTCCTTATCTGCCATTGCCGAACTTCGCGGTTCCTTATTTGCCATTGAAAAATTTTGTCTTCCTTATTTGCCATCCATTTAAAGTTCGGTGCCTCAATTGCCACTCCCGTTAGTTTTGCCGTTACATTTGACGGATTTTCATTTAAATTTGATATAATTCAACAAAATTACATTTAAATTCATTAAAATTCAACAGAAATTCATTTAAATTTGACATAATGAAAGAATTTCATTTAACATTGTTGAACTTTTGTCTAAAATTTCCTTGGCATCCACCTCGCGGTGCGGGGTTTTAAATAAAATTCTGTAATTATGTCGAATTTAAATAAAATTTTGTTGAATTTTGATGAATTTAACTGAAATTTTGTTGAATTTTATCAACTTTAAATGAAAATCCGTCAAATGTAACGGCAAAACTAACGGGAGTGGCAATTGAGGCACCGAACTTTAAATGGATGGCAAATAAGGATGCTAAACTTTTTCAGTGGCAAATAAAGAACCGCGAAGTTTGGCGATGGCAAATAAGGAATTAACTCATAAATAATTGAAGAAAATATTGTAGTCAATTCATTCGAGAAGAGTGGAGAAGACTAGGTGATCATTCGGGCGAACAAATTATGAAGCTGAAATGACGAGGTGGCGGACAAAACCGTCCGAACTTTCTAACCTAGTTCCATTACTACGTAGGTTTCTTCCTCTTATATAATGTAAAGTTTCATTAGCATTTCAAATCCTTAAAGAATCTTGTCGCGCATGATTGTGCAGTGTCAAAAACATTCCAGCGTGCACAACGATCTCTGACAAATGTCACATGGGTGCAGCCGTAGAATTAAGGTGCATGGATGCTATGATTGCCATGGTTATCGATTTTGGTCTGAAGTGGCTGAGGCTGCTAGCCCAAATGCAACTACGGTAAATAGCGGCGTTGTGAGTTATGTCACAGATGACCTTGGTGGTCCAGACATAGAATATTATGGGATCATTGAGGAGATTATAGAAATATCTTACGAAGGCAACAACGATCACTCGCTAGTGCTATTTCGGTGCAGATGGTTTGATCCTGAAAGTGGGGTGCGGACTACTCCTGAACTTGGACTAGTTGAGATCAATCATAAGAAGCTTTATCAGAAGCCCGACGTGTTCATTCTCCCCGAACAGGTTGAGCTGGTGTTTTATCTGCCATACGCTCACCCGGATTACAAAAATTGGTGGATTGTCCATAAATGTCATCCTGTTTGTGGATTGCCTGACCTCACGGAAGAAGATTACGAGCCTCGTCTAGACATGGAGCCATTCCAAGAAAAAGATTTAACAGAAGAGCTACACGTTGATATTGGTGATGTTCAAGAGATATCAGTAGAAGAAAACGAAGAGGACGAAGAGGAAGAGGAAGAGGAAGAAAACGAGGAAGAAGAAGAAAACGAGGAGGAAGAGGAAGAGGAAGAGGAAGAGGAAGAGGAAGAAAACGAGGAGGAAGATGAGGAAGAGGAAGCCGAAGATTTTTAAGCTATTCAAATCTATAGGTTTATACTTATATACATCTAATTTCTTTCATTTAAGATATTTATTTATTTTATATTATTTCATTTCGTTCGATTCATATACTTCTAATTCATGTCATTTAATTCGATTTTTGCAGGATGACTGGATCTTTGAAGAGGCTGGCTAAAAAGGGCCCAGAAGGTCTGGGGAAAGGGGGGCAGGCGTAGTGCACCAGAGCACCAGGACGACGAGGTGGTGGCCACCAACCCCCAGTTGGGGAGGGCGACGAGGTGGTGGCCACCGACACCCAGTTAGGGGAGGACGACGAGGTGGTGGTCACCGACCCCGAGGTGGTGGCCCTCCACTCCCAGGTGGGGTCCGTGGAGGCCGACGATGAGGGAGAGGGTGGGGCCGATGACTACGAGTGGACGCGGGCGTTGGAGGGCTACGAGGAGGAGTTTGAGGTAGAGAAGACCGACGAGGACGAGGGAGGGGAGGAGGTCTACGAGGAGGATTGGAGGAGGATTTCGGACTGGCAAGCCGATGTGGAAGAGGGGGAGGGGGACGACAACTAGGAGCCACCCTCGTCCTCTGGAGCTGAGTCCTCCTCGAGCTCCAAGAGAGGTCCGCAGGCGCAATAAATTACAAAAAGCCCCCGCAGATCCAAGCGAGAGGATAGTGGTACAGGTTGCCACTGGTGAGAGGTATTTGATAACTACTTTTTCTGGAGCTGATTCCTCGATGTCTCTTATTGCTAACCACAAACTTGATAAATACTTTTTTGAATTTGATGTGCAGGGGCTTGATTTGCGTCAACAAGGGTCCGCAGGAGCCAGGCCACTTGTTAGGGGTGCTGCTCAAACAGCTCTACCCCGAGTGAGTAGGCAAGGGCGATGATCGACGCCCGATGCTCAATTGGAGCGACTACTCGCTCGTGGAGGACGATGAGGGAGGAAGTATCGCCAATCACGTCATCAACAAGCTCTGGGTAACATTCCAAATTTCATTTATTTATGATTTTGTGTTTATAGCTTTATGAATTTGGTCATGTGTTCCTTTCATTTCAGGAGAGATACCAGCTTTTTCCTGTGGCAACCCAGGAGGACTACGAGGCTTGCCGCCATGTGCTCGACACAATGGCGACAAGGAAGGTTAGGGACGCCATCAGGTTGTCTCGTTTGGATGCGGTGTTGAAGCACCATGACAAGAGGGGGATTAGAAAGATGTCGAGGGCAAGGGCAGCTATAGAGTATCTAAAGGCTCAAGAGTACAAGCCCTGGTGTCCAGACTGGATGGATAAGTGTCCACGCGCCTGGAGAGACCTCTGCCGGATATGGGCCTCTAAGGAGTGGATTGAGAGGTCAAGGAGGAACAGAGGCAATAGGGATTCTAACCCCGACATCTGCGCCACCTACCTAGGAGGACGAGGCATGGGTCACGTCGCGCGGGATATCGTAAGTCCACTTATCTTTTACAATTATAATCAACTTTATGGTCATTTCACATTGCATATTAACCTACAGGAGTCGGAGACGGGACTTGAGCCCTCTGGGTTCACCTTGTGGAGGGTTGCACACACGCCCTGTGTCCAACCTGATGGCACACAGTCACCGATGCCACCCATTGCAAGCAGAGAAGCTTGTAAGTGACTAGCTCTTTTCTCTTCTCTACACCATTTCGATCGTTTTCAAACTAATCTACTTAATATCTCATTTGTTCGTAGGACATATATACAACAGGTGTGAAAGAGAAGCACGGTGTTAACTGTGACCCCATCGACATGCCGGTAGACCCTGTGGTCATATCGACCGATTCGGTGGGAGGAGTCACAGTGAATCGGCTTCATGGACTCGTGGTGCCGTCGACTCCTACAAGGCTGATATCGAGCACGTCGACATCAGGCCTCCTCTTCCTCCGTGCCCGGCTAGAAGCCCGAACAAGCTTATCGCGGAGATGCAAGAATGAGGGTGGCGGATGAGCGGCGTTAGCGCAAAGTGAGCGAGAGGAAAACAACAGAGGTGGCAAAGCGGAGCGAGAGGAGAACAGTAGGCGGATGCAGGCCATCCAGGATCATAACCTCTTCATGATGCAGTATATGCAACAGGTAATTATGATCGTACATGTAGTTAGGTTGTTCTTAATTATTTCCAACGCTAACATATAATATCCGCAGGCTTTCCAGGGAGCGGGCACCTCTGGCCAGCCGCAGGTCGTCTTCACGCAGCCGCCGGGGGCCCCGACGGCACAAGTCGGCACTCTTCCCCCATTTGTGCCGCCAGCATCGTTTCCCATGCTCCAATTTGCCTCTACACCGGCGGCTTCTCCGGAGGTAAAGCTTTTCTCTAGTTTATAAAACATTTTGAAATAATCACACAAATGCATAGAAGTTATGAAAATTACAGTTTCCTCTAATCTTGCAGGTTTCTGGTTCAGCGGCGCCGGCCCTCCGACAAATGCTCCGCAGGGAGGTGATTCTAGTGCCGCAAGATCAGTCGAGGAGCAATTCATCGAGGACATGTTTACCGATCCATTCGCAGGTTCGAATCCTTAGACGTGTTTAGCCGATGAAATTGTGAGCCAGACGATGCGATCGATCGATGATGAACTTGTGAGCTAGACGATGCGATCGATAATGTGAATTTTTGGACAATTTGTAATGATGACGCACTTTTGTTATTGATATTGTGGTCTGTGATTGTGATTGTGGTTTGCATTCGTCTGTGATTGTGATTGTGATTGACAAATGCGGTCGCTATATATATTGTGATTGTTATGGGGAATTGGAAATGTAAATTGTGGAGAATACAGTTTTTTGCAGGTTAAAATTGAGCTTTTTTATAAATTACCATTAATTTTTATTGCTGGCACACTGTCAATGTCGGCGGCATATCTGAAGGCCGACCACAAAAGTCTAAGTAATGTCGTCGGCATTTATCCAGGCCACCCACAAAAGGGTAGCATTGTGGTCGGACTCCAGTCACGTCGACCACAAAAGAGCAGCATTGTGGTCGGTCCTATAGTCTTGCCGACCACAAAAGTTAGCATTGTGGTCGGCCTTTAGTTTAGCCGACCACAAAAGTCTGCAACGTGACGTCGTCACCTTGTCTGCGGGACCCACATGGCAGAGCGCCGCCACTGTGTCCGTGCCGTCTGGGTATAGTTTTGTGGTCGGCTCGAATAATGGCTCTGCCCAGGAGCCACTTTGTGGTCGGTTTTTGGTTCGGCCGACCACAAAAGTGACTTTTGTCGTCGACTCATTGTCGACGAACTTTTGTCGTTGGCTGTCCGACGACAAAAGTTTTTGTCGTCGGTATTTGGACTTTTGTGGTCGGCAGTCTCGTTGCCTGTAGTGATGAGAAACTAGTGGTCAAAGTTCATCCCACAATATTTTTCTTAAGTTAAATACGTTTTGTAGAAGAAAAATGAGGGAGTGTGGTCTTTAAATTTACTCCCTGATTCGGAATACGTACACATCCTTGTGCTTATGTAAGTCTAGTTATGGACCAGCTCAGCTAGCATGCATGGTAGATGGCGTCGCACAGAACAGTACTGCCACTGTTGCAACAAAGGCAGACACGCGTGCAGGCGGAAACTCCAGGCGCATGGGATATATCATACATGTGAAATACGACACAAAATGCTGCCATGCATCCATCCATCCATCCATCCATCTTCACGGCAAAAGAACCAGGCCACAGGCATGGTCCTGCGGCCGGCGTGCATGCTTGGCCGGAGCATGCGCTGGTGCATTGGGGATCGAAGGACCATGCATGCGCGCACCATATGCATGGTCATCGTCGCTATGCTAGCTCTTGGATGCTTCCATGGAGAAGTTGTGCTCTCGTGAGCGAGAGATAAGCTTTGGCGCCAACGCACCCGGCTCCCCGCCAGGTTTGTCCACCGGCGGGCGACTGTGCCAGAGCCACGGAGTGCGACAATTGTTTTGCTCTCCTCACGAGCCTGGCTGCTGTGCAGGCCGGTCAGCAGTTTTGGCCGGAGTGATATCAAATCCTGTGTGTCTTGTAGTTGCAGTTCCTGGGCATTCTATATCTGCGTGCCTATCCACGCGCCGGGGTAATGCAAATTGAAGAAGACTGGAGTTCCCTTACGGTAAGTTAAATCGTTTAGACCATTTATAGTTCTTCCGTTGTACTTCGAGATACTGTAATCTGAGCCATCCATCAGACTAAATTTAATGGCTCTCATAGGATAGTTTCTCCTAATGGCACCCCTTTATCTTTGGAGTTACCTATTCAAAAGGACATTTTAGTTTTTTTTTCCTTTGTTCCTTCCCTTTGTTCCCTATCATGGGGAGACCCGCAACACCACCCCCACCAACCCACCCACACGTATAACCATCTGACACATCATTGGTCATGAACCTTCGTGCACCTCAACTTCCCTGCCATCTTGCAAGCTATCAATGCCTTCGTCTCCGACGTTATTTGTCTACGTCCTTCTCCCTTGCACATGCCCTGCCATTGCTAGCCTAGAATACTTATTACTTTTAAAGCTCCCAATTAATGCATCGTTGTAACTAGTTGATGATGTAGTGAGGAGAGATATAGAGAGGGAAGAGAAGAGGTGCTTGTTGTTTGTCTCGGTGGGTATGGTAAACGATCAATATTTTTTTAAAAAAAAGGATAGGACAACCGTTATCGAATTTCATTAAGCTGGAGAAAATAAAAACCCTGTGCAGAACACAGAAGTACAGCTACAGCATGCCCGCTACCATCCTGGCCAAAGGCCGAAACCTCACCTACAGAGCGAACAAACCACTACAGCGACAAACACACGAAGCCCATATATCAATTGCCAGCCATCGCCAGCCATCACCAGCCACACCACCTCCAACACATGGGATGCTTGGCTAGATCAACCACACCAATGGAGACGACGGAGAGGACAAAAGTGAGCTGTAGACGTCACAGGTCGTCACCACCGGACGAGATGCACATCGCAAGGGAAGAGGAAGAGGAGGCCGACCACCAGTACCGCATGGGATACTCGTCCGAAACGCACAACCGCTTCTGATGGTCAAAGCAAAGACATTGAAGAGTAGAGGAAGAGACCAATCGCCACCGCCGGAAACTGAAGGGTGCTAATGGAAAAATGACGGCCATAAGCCACGATGACATGACTACCTACCACAATGGGACGAGTTGCTGCCATTGAGAAAGGTAGATGAAGAACTTGGCACACTATCATGGACACCATGTGAGGAGGAAGAATAGGCATCGCCGCCGCAGAAGAGGGGGTGACGTCACCGCTTCTGCCTCACGCAACACACAACAAGGATGTCGCCTCTGCTGCAAGCAACCCAGCAAAAGGACGGGCAACACAGGCGCAGGAGCAAGGAAAGGGACCACGATGACACACTAGTCGCGTAGCTCATGCCAGAGCCACTGTTATCGCTACCAACAACTTGAAGGAAGGGCAGGCCTTGCCGCTGCATCGCCCCCTATGCCTCCCATAGGAGACGACGCAGGAACGACCAAATTTAATTTGGCACGCCTTCATATGTGTTACAAGATATTATACGGCAATGAAAATTTCTATGATTTAAGAGAATTCCCTGTATGCCATTGGAAAAGTTTACAATTTCCTATCTACCACTCGAAATTCGCTCTTTTCTTACATGCCACTGGTTTAAGTCTTTTCTTCCCTCGGTGCCACTCAAGCGGTAAAGAATATAACGTAGTTACAAAATGACCATTATGCCCCTGCCTTGTTAATAAAATACAAAACAGAAAAAATTCATAAAAAATAGTATAGAATTCATAAAAACATGAGAAAAATTTCTACAGATTCATAAAATTATGTATAGCCAGATTTGAAAGTAAAAATTAATTTTTTTGGATTTAAATTTTATTTAAAAATTAATCAAACCTACCATGCCTCATGAAAAAGGAGAACAAAATTTAAAAATACCAAATGTAACAAATATTTGAATAGCAAGTAGAGAATGATTTTACATAAATTAAAAAATTGAATTATTCAATTTGGAGTTAAAATGAAGTAGGTATGATTTTTTAAATTTTTAAAACAAAGGGGCATTTTAGACATTAATGAACTTTTTAAACGGCTAAAACTAACTGACTTAACGCCAGTGGCACTAAGGAAAAAGAAAACTTGAACAAGTGGCATGTACGGAAGAAAGAATTCCGAATGCTAGATAGGAAATTATAAACTTTTCCAGTGGTATACGGAGAATTCTCTCATTTAAAACATGTAACCAAATATGCACACAAACGAAACTAAACGCTTGTTACAATCAGAAGGGCAAAAACAAAAAGTAATATGACAGCCTAATTGTTACGCTAAACCTTAAATGGCTCAAAACAGCCAAAACAATATCCTAACATGATGGCTCTATAACACCGTGTCCTACATAAAACTCTAGATGCTAGCAGCTCTAACAATTTCAATAAATTTTAGCAGCATTTTGCCTAACCTTGGGCATTCCAGGCACAAAGGTTTAATAATCAACGTAGGACATATCAGTGAATAACAAAGCCACCCCTGGACGTGCATGCCATTTACGTCCAAAACATATATAGCAAACTAATCCATAACATTAGAAAGTGACTATTGTATCATAGGTTTATGGGTACCTCATCTTTTGTGCTGCCCGGAGCAATGGGCTGAAATTTAGTAGACCACATGCATGTATAGAAAGGCACATGGCCCATTATGTAAATAACCAATGTACAAAAATGTCCACCGGGCATCTAGGGTTTAGGGATAAGGAGGGGATTTCCCATTTGTCCTCATCCTATATAAACCAGCCACCATGGCCCTTATAAGGGGATCCACCCCCATTTATTGATGAGAAACTCTATCTCTCCCCTTGAGCACTCCTCTCTCATGGAGGTCTGTAGAGGATGCCCCCTATTGTTGTCGACACCATGCCACAACAATTGGCGCCGTCCTTGGGGACTCGGACAGATTAGTCAGGAATTCCTCAACTTCACAAGAATCCTTCGTACATCTAGAGCGTTGAGCTAAAAAAAAAATATCCCAAAGGTATCTTCTCCGAAGACACCTTCTACAAAGATACCTTCTCCGAATATCACAAAGATACCCGGAGGTACCTTCTTCAAAGCTCCCAAAGATACCTTCTCTAAAAATATCCCGAAGGTACCTTCTCCAAAGACATCTTCTTCAAAGATATCTTCTCCGAAGACACCTTCTCCGAAGATACCCAAAGATAACTCCTCCAAAGATATCTTCTCCAAAGATACCTTCTCCAAAGATAACTTCTCCGAAGCTCCCAAAAATACCTTATATGAAAATATTCCGAAGGTACCTTCTCCGAAGACACCCGAAAGATAACTTCTCCGAAAATATCCCGAAGGTACCTTCTCGGAAGACACCTTATCCAAAGATATCTTATCCGAAGACACCTTCTCCAAAGATATCTTCTCCGAGAACACCTTCTTCAAAGATATCTTCTCCGCAGATACCCAAAGATAACTCCTCCAAAGATACCTTCTCCGAAGATATCAAAGATTCCTTCTCCAAAGATCCCAAAAATACCTTCTCTGGAGGTACCTTCTCCAAAGATACCTTCTTCCAAAATACCTTCTCAAAAGTCCTGAAGATACTCTTGAATATTCCGAAGGTACCTTCTCCGAAGACACCTTCTCCAAAGATATATTCTCCGGAGGTACCTTCTTTGAATATACCTTCTCTGAAGATCTCAAAGATACCTTCTTCGAAGATATCTTCTCCGGAGGTACCTTCTTGAAAATTCCCGAAGATACATTCTCGAAGGTCCTCGGAGGTACCTTCTCGAAGGTCACCAAAGAGACCTTCTCGGTAAGGTGTTTCTTGCGCTAAGGCTGAAAAGCTCTGTAGTTGTAAAAGCACAAAGCACAGGTGACTTCAATCCATATTTCGGCTTTCCCATTCTTAACTATACACTCGCTGCTTACTGAATATTCCATTTGCAATGCTAGTACTCTCTATTGCTTCCTGTTATTCACTTCATCTATCATTAGTGGCCAAGGCCCGCAACACATTTACATATTCACATATATACAGTTCAAATTCTTTTTATTATGATAACACAACTCGGGATTCCAATTGTCTAGGGGCTTAGCTCCAAGATTTTGCTAATTATTTGATACACTAGGCATTGCTCTAATGTTACAAAAGAAGTCACAAATTGCAAAATATTACTTTGGCATTTTAGAAACATTACTTGAAGTTGCCAATGCAGGTGCTCTCTTGAGCATTAATTATAATGCTCTCCGCCACCTTCGGAGGGCTCATGGATTCCACCTTCGTCAATTACCGAATGTTACGAATCATGGATTTCACCTTCACCAAACATTAACGGTTGTTAAATTGATCTCCGAAGATTGAAGCTTCGTACCCTTCGGGGCTCATGGATTTTGCCTTCGCCAAGTGTCAAAGGCTATTATATTGCCCTTAGTGGGGTTTTGGAATTGAGACAGCGCACCATCGCCCGCCCTTGACCGTGGGCACGACTCCTAACTATTTTACACTCTAAAGAGGCTGCATGCTTTACCCATGAGAGGTGACTTACAATGTAAACCACCACAAGGTCTTTAACCAACTTGCTCCTAGCTCAAGCATCACCGCTATGGATTCCACCACTAGGCTGGTACTCAGTTGCCAGTGGCCTAGGTTCATAATCTGTGCAACACTGTTAACCACATATATTGCACTCTAATTATGTGACACCCTTAACCACGGGCACTTTGCTCGGATTCTGAGCAGCTCTATTAGATACTGCGCTTGTAACACTGTTAATCACGGATTCTGCGTGATACCGTTAACCATGGATTTTGCGCTCCTTATTCCACCATCCGAGATGCCCAAACTAAGAGTTTGAAGGGCAACCAGAGCCTATCGATGCCAGCACTCGTGGTCGCACTGTTGAACTTAGTTTGACTACCTCAAGGACTCGGTCCTAAGGGATTTGGGTGGTTCTCACACTGGGCCCAAGTTTCGTGCATACTGCACCAATCCATACAACCATCCACCAAAACGAGGGTTTAGAAAAATCATTTTCCCTTTTATAGCACCAACTATTGTGTCCTAATAATCCCATTTTAGCAACATGGCAGCGTCAACTGCCTTTAAATCATGTAATTCAAATAGTGCATTTCACATGAAATAACAGTAATGACTACAAGTAGTAAACAACAAGGCTAAGCATTAATCGATTAACTAATCAATGAAATGGCAATAAACAAGGTATATAATCCTAAGGATAACAAGGATCGGTTTATATGATAATAACTAAATTTTTGGGCATTTAGCTAATAACCAAATCAATTAGATTTATTAAATTTCAACATAATATGCACATTAGCAAATCTAGTAAATCATTTATAAAACTAGGCTGCAATATAATCAACAATAATTAGGGAGAAAGTCAATAATGACTTGTTGTAAATGCAATCTTCAGGGCGCCCGGACGGATCTTAAGTAGCGATCGTGGCGACGTTCGGATCTAGCACATATAAACAACACACATTTAATGCAACACAAACAAATATGCAAATATTGCAAATGGCATTTTTATGAATTTTTAGAAACTTACTTCAGTGGATTTAGAGCTATATTGAAAAAGATATAAAAACAACAAGTTTTCTGCAATAATTAAATAAGGAAAATAGGAAATGGGCTGGCTCTCACTGGCAGGCCTAGGGAAATGCGTGCACGCGTAAATGGGTTTGGCCCGGCTCGGCGTTGGGCACACGGCCAGGCCGGTTGGAGCCTGCTCGGATGCTAGGCCGGCCTCGGCCTAGGCCAGCGGCGCGTAAGTGCGGCGTGCAACCGAGCGAGGGGGGCAACTGACGTCGCAGGCCCCCCTGTCGGCTAGACAAAGCAAGGGAGGTGGCGGTGCACAGCTCGGGCAGGTGGGATTCCAGCAACGGCGGCGGCGCACCGCTGTGGGGGTTAGAGGGGAAAGCGAGAGAGCGACACGACGGTCTTGGGGAAGGGGTCGACGGCACAAGGCGGTGTGGGAGGGGGTGAAGGTGCTCGGCGGAGCTTCGGGGAGGTGAGGGAAAGGTGATGGTGGCATGATCTTGAGCTGGGGAGGGGCGTTGATGCTTGGCGGCGTGCGAGTGGCCTAGGCGGAGAGGGAAACGTGGTGGCGGGTGCTCCGGTGAATTAAAGAGCGGCGGAGGAGCTTGGGGCGGCTCCAGGAGGTTCCAGGTAGTGGGATGGCGAGGCTGCTCACCGTGGGGACGGTTATGGCACACGGCAGCGGTAGAGCACGGGGGGACCGAGAGGGAGGAGGGACGCGACAGCGACAGTTGCGGCCTTTATTGGCGGCGACGGAGGAAGAAGACAATGATAGGGGACCCGCGGTGAGAAATGGAGGGAAGGTGGGTCCCGCAGTGGTGGCAGCACAAGTGGGAGGGATGGCGCATGTGGACGGCAGGCCGGCGAAGAGTACGCCGGCGGGTCCACGACGAGCAAGTGGGCGAGGGGCAAGTGGGCGAGGGGATGGTAGGCCGGCGGCTTCGGCGAGCTTCCAGAGAGGGGCGACGTTGGCAACGCGGTAAGTTGGGTAGGGAGCCGGCGGCCAGTCAGCGAAAAATCCAAGGGAAGGAGAAAAGAAAAGAAAAGAAAACGAGAAGAAGAAAAGAAAGGAGGGAGAAAGAGAAAAAGAGAAGGAGGAAGGAGATAACAAGAAAAAAGAGGGGGTGACTACCATAGGAATGGCATAAAAACAAATTTCAAATTTTTGGTGTAAAGTTCAAACACAAATTGAATAAATCAAATTTTTACCAAATAATAAAAGCTTTTTCAAATTTAGATTTAAATTAATTCTATTTTTATTGAATCCAAATCAAAATATTAATCACCAAAATATAGATTTTTTATTTTGGTAAATGATTATTTTGAAACTCAAAATATTTTTTCAATTTAATATTAAAACTCTTTTATTCAAACAAAAATTAAAATAGAAATTTCCAAAATATCATTTTTGATTTTGCGAACAACTATTTTAAAATTCAAAATCAAAATATTTATTTTTACGAAAATATGATTTTCACTTTTGCAAGAATTATTTTGAAATTCAAAATGTTGAATTTAGTTATTAGAAGGTAACGTGCACATTTTTGAAATAAAGCATTTCTAAAAAATTTATCATTTACATGTAATAATGATGGCATGATTTTAATTTAAATAATAATGATGGCATGATTTTCAGGGTTTTGAAAATGGGAAAATACCCCGTATGGCACTGAAAAAAATGAAAATACCCTGTATGCCACTAGGCCCACATGTCATAGGCTCAAACGGTTTCACATATCATACACACAGGATGGCATGAAAGGGATTGGAATTCTTTTAGTGGCACATAGGGAATTGTCCAAATGTGGATGTTACACACGAGGAGCCTGTGGGGACCATGATTTCCCCTGTACTTTAAAATTTTTTATGGCCCCCTGAACTTGGTAGGTTTTTTCTCTATGCAAACGTAAATATAGTTTGTGTATTGAAAGAAGATCGAAGTGTTTTCTTATATTTCGAAGAAGTAGCAAAGAGTAATGTTTTTCTAGTCTCTAAGAGCATCTTTAGAATCGTCTCTAAACTTGGGTCTCTATATCCTCTTCTTCAAACTACTATTTGTCTTCTATTTTCTTATCTGCTCTAGTAGAGTCCGTATCTTTTAGAGATAGTAAATATAGGGAATCTAAAAATTTTGGGTTTGGCATAGAGACTATGCTGGAGTGATATATATGGACTAAGGGTCTCTAAATATAAAAGAAAGAGAGAAATGAATTGTTCCCCTTGAACTTGCAATAAATCTCACTTAGCCCCCTGTGCTTGTAAATTGCGATGTCAGCCCCCACGAACTTGCTTCCGTTAACATGCGCCCCCCTCTCCATGAACTCTCCCATGAAAACGTGATCTGACAGCTTAGGTGGACTTTATCTGCTGACGTGGACTGCCACATCAGCTTAAGAAATTAATTATGTAAGCATCCATATATCATCTTGCAAGTTTCAGCATCCATATATTATCTTCATTTCTCTGATCAAGTGTGTAAAAATGGTTACAAAATTAATTTTTAAAGCTAGAGGTAACAGTCCACATCAGTAGATAATGTCCATGTCATCAAATAACATTCACCTAAGCTGTTTGGTCATGTTTTCATAGGGTAGTTCACGAAGAGGGGGCACACATGTTAACGGAAGCAAGATCGAGAGACGGATGTCACAATTTGCAAGAACAACGGGCTAAGTGAGATTTTTGTAAATTCAAGAGGTGTAATACCCGTGCCATTGTGATGAGAGGCTCATTTGACTCATGTGGATTGGTAATGGTGGAATAGTACCACCTTTCTAATCTTGAGAGAGTTGTAGCAATATATAAGGCCTGTTAGGTCCAATCATAGCACCTCGGGTTAATCTCTTTTGTACAAAATGAGACCGAAAGTCCAAATAGGTACTATGCATGTATGGGCCAGTCCCATAGGTGGGCTATGCTCTAAGCAAATTTGCACCGGGGTGTGACAAATGTTATTAGAGCATCAATCCTCGTTGTGCGGGCCATGTGGACTAGACACACGGGAGCATACTGTGGGAGGTCCGTGACATTTGCCTCATATGCAGTGTGCTGTGTGCTGGTGAGGACGTCTGCCAATTAAGGGGGGTGAGTATATTACCCAGCCCATTGGGATGAGAAGCCCGTTTGACCCATGTGGATTGGTGGTGGTGGAATAGTATCACCTTACTAATGTTGGGAGATTTGTACCAATACATATGACCTGTAGGTCCAATCATAGCACCTCGGGTTAATCCTTTTAGACGAAGCGAGGACGAAAATCCAAGTAGATGATATGCATACATGGGCTAGCCCCGTAGGCGGGCTAGAATCTAAACGAATTTGGGCCAGGTGTTACTAGAGAAATAGTTCAATTTTGTCTAATAGAAACCCTAATGACTTGCTCTAACAACATGTTCTTCCTATCATTGGCTATTGCAAGTCTCCGATCAGTTCATCTCTTTTGCCCTTTCTGTTGTTTCTTCAATTGCCAATGTCTTTCTGTTCATCTCTTTTGCCTCCCTTTCTTTTTCTTCTCTAAGGCCTCGTTCTTTTTAGCTTAACAACTTAACGACTTAACAGCTTAACGATTTATCTACGTTTTGAAAGACAAATGATTTGAGTTTTTTTAGTCCATATTTTCGATGTTTCGAAGGTGGGTCCTAATGCTTTAAAAAGAAATGAACCTAAACCTCAAGACTATCTCGAGGAACTCTCGAAATTTAGTCATTTCAACAGTTCAGCTATTCCGTCATTCAGATCAGATAAAAAGAACACACCTTAAGACTTCTTCGAGACTAGAAATTAACAACATATCAAATTGTTTACCCATTATACTATTTATAATATTACATCTAGACCTACTCAAAGGCTAGGCCGGCCGAGCCAAGTTTCGGGCCAGGCTTGAAAAAGCTAGATGCTTTTTATCCAGGATGCATCATCGATGATACAATTACACAGCAAAATGGCTGATAATATGGTTTGTTCTATCGTGTTAGTTCAGCGGCGACAGAGGGTTCATATTGATCCGTGAAATTTCGAAATTCGGTGATGAACAATTTTTTGAGTACGCTGTTCCAGCTTTGACTGGTTTTCGTAAAAGGCGACCTGCCAGCCCAGGTTTAGTTACATATATTACGTACTCTGTTAAGAAAATCATGACAGTTGATTTCAGGATTGTACATCTAGCTGTACGGAATGCGGAGCTACAAGTCACTTGAGTTGGTCGGACTGCAGGCATGTAGACCGATGCCATAGCATCCCAGGAAATAGCATGCAACGCCAAGAGCAATCATTCGAGTGCCAACCAAGGCAAGAAAAGACGATCCATACATGCCACAAGATTGATCACAATTTCATAGCTGCTTCAGTCACCAAGAATTCTAATGAAAATACCTACACTCTTCACCTGATTTTTACTACCACCCCAACAAACGAACAAGCATAGAAATTCTCAAGTTTGAGGTGCTCTTTTATGGTAGCAAAAGAAACCATTAGATCAATCACTCATGCAAAACCAACTCGTACTCCACTAGTGACAGGTTATTGTCTTCTTTCACAGTGAAATTTGCAGGCTCTGTAACCTCCACACGTCCCCACTTGTCGACTGCAAGCCTCATTGAGCCCTTGAACATATCAATTCTGGCATTACGCAGAATCGCTGTAGAGCCTGGCTTCAACAAATCAACTGCAAAATTAAAATCAGAGCATACTGTCAGGTCCCTAATGCATACATGAAAAAATAGACAATGGTGGTGCCCATGCCTTGGATCTATTTTAAGTTTTGACAAAGAATTTTGGCAACATGAAGGACGAACACATGGAGTGGTACAGAGCATGACAGGCATGACACAACAAACAGTATGGTGCCATATAGATGAGTTCAAGGGAGCTCATGATAATTAGAGAAACTTCTGACAGTAAAAGAGGGTATTTCACCCATGAAAATCTTACAACAATCTTCTAACAGTCACATTGGAGTCATGCCCCCCCTTTTTTTTTTTTTTTTTTGTGTGTGTGTGTGGGGGGGGGGGTGCATAGAACCTGCGCGTCAACTAGGCAGCCAAACTTCCATCGCTTCTGGAAGGGAGGGAGGGGATGAGGGTGAAAAAGGAGGGGGGAAGAGCCAGGGGAGGCAACAGGAAGATGGAGAAGGGCAGAAGAGGAGGTCGCATGGAGATGGGCTGGCGGCCACCACTTTTGACCATATGGAAACCTAGTCAATTCAACAGTATGCCAACTAGGGCAACATCTATCAATCCAACTATCCAATTCGCTCAATGTCCAATCTCTCTGCTGCTTAACCCTTTCTCCTTTTCTCCTCCACTTCATCTCTCCCTCTCCATCCTATCCAGCTGCCATTGCACTGCTCCCTCTCCCTCCGTCCCTCTCACACACAAACACATACTGTGAGGACTGACAATGGGAGCAGTGATGGCAACCACGGTGAGGCCTATGGTGGCAACTAGGGACAAATTGGCAAAGTTGGGTGGTGCCAAGCACCTAGGGAAGCAACCTAGGACACGCCTTACAACACTAGAAAAATCACAGCCAACAGGGGCGTATTGATATCTACAAGTCACAAAGATATAAAGTATTGTATAAGGAAACATTAGGCTAACAAATACTGAGTATCATTTGCTTAGCAATTGACAAAGAAACAAACAAATCAGAAGTTATGAAATAACTGACTTTCCATCCCACCCTTGATTCAAGTTAAGTACAGCTAAAATAGCCCTACTCAGGTAGGTGACATGAATTCAACCATTGTCTGACAAATATAGAAACTAAACACTGAAGTTGTGCCGTTTGGACTATATAGACAGTTTGGAACAAAATGGGATTTAGTTCAGTCCCTATCCCTATATAGGTATACATATTAGGAAAAAGTGCCAACTTAGTCCCTGAACTTTCGCGGTTGTGCCAAATTAGTCCCTAAGGTCCAAAACCACTTTAAGTTGGTCCCTCTGGTATTGCAAATGTGCCGATTTGGTCCCTTGACCGGTCAAACCCGGATTGGAGGGCGGTTTTGGCTGATGTGGCGCTGATGTGGCGTTTTTAACTGATGTGGCGCTCATGTGGCACACCACGTGGTTTTTTTTTTCTGGCCAACGGCACCGTTCTCGGTAATTCACCATTTTTGAGGTTTTATGTTGCTCGTATGAATTTGGGTTGAACATGAAAGTTGTATATAATTTCAAGACGCATTTTTTTCATGTAGAAAAGTTTTTCATTTGAACAATGTATGAATTTATAAAAAAAAAATTTGTCGCTGCCTGCTTTTGGGCCGACGGCACCGTCCTCGGTAATTCACCCTTTTCGAGATCTTATGTTGCTCGGATCAATTTGGGTTGAACACGAAAGTTGTAGATAATTTCAAGACGCATCTTTTTTATGTAGAAATTTTTTTCATTTGAGCAAGTTATGAATTTATAAAAAAATATTTTTGTTGCTGTCTGCTTTCGGGCCGACGGCGCCGTCCTCGGTAATTCGCCCTTTTCGAGGTCTTATGTTGCTCGGATGAATTTGGGTTGAACACGAAAGTTGATCATTTCAAGACGCATCTTTTTTATGTAGAAAATTTTTTCATTTGAGCAAGTTATGAATTTATAAAAAATATTTTTGTTGCTGTCTGCTTCCGGGCCGACGGCGCCGTCCTCGGTAATTCGCCCTTTTCGAGGTCTTATGTTCTCGGATGAATTTGGGTTGAACACGAAAGTTGTAGATCATTTCAAGACGCATCTTTTTTGTATAAATAACTTTTCCATTTGAGCAACGTATGAATTTATACAAAATTATTTTGCCTGCTGTTCTGTTACTCGCGAAAAAAAAGCCACGTGGTGTGCCACATGAGCGTCACATCAGCTAAAAACGCCACATCAGCGCCATATCAGCCAAAACCGCCCTCCAATCCGGGTTTGACCGGTCAAGGGACCAAATCGGCACATTTGCAATACCAGATGGACCAACTTAAAGTGGTTTTGGACCTTAGGGGTAATTTGGCACAACCGTGAAAGTTCAGGGATTAAGTTGGCACTTTTTCCTACATATTATAGGGAAAATATATGCATCATGTGTCTTTCCTTTTCCTTTTTTTCCTTCTTCAGCTTGCTACAGTGAAGAAAAGGAAAGGAAGAAAAAGAAAAGGAAAAAAAGAGAGGCATGTGGCGTTGATGTGGCTGACTGGTGATTAAAAAAACGAGCTGAGAGGTCTATTAGTTCATCATACTCGTAGGGGTCCTTAGATAATTGGTGAAAACTAAAGGTGGATTTTCAGATATTTTCCCTATATTATATTACAGCCATGAGAACACAATAGTAAAATTTTGTAAGATTATCTCTTGTTTTCATTGGAGAAGGATGGCTTGGACTAAAGTGCGCTACCTATTGCCTAGGACTAGGCTAATCAAGGCTGGAAGGGCCAATGCAGTCGCCCATCTTCAGGAGCGCTAGCCATCATTGTTGCTAATAGCAAGGAGAAGATGTAGCTGGGTTGCAGAACATGCAGCAAGCACGAATAAGGCAACATGTCCCTACAAAGAAAAATAAAGCCTATTTGGTAGAGCTCCAGTTTCCGCTAGAATCAAATTCTGGTGTGATTAGATATATCGAGGAAAGCATTAGCTAATGCTGTTGGTTTTGGTTCCAATTTTCCAAATACATTAGTAGTAAGAATTTGATTAGAAAAAAAAATTGCTAGCAGAGACTCAGCATCTTTTCTTCCCAGGTGGTAGATGTCGCAATTATATACTTCATGCAATCACTCCTTAAGTAGTCTAGAACTAAAGAAAGGTGCATCACGTAAGATTTGATTGTTGTGTCCTATTAACATTTCATCATTGAAAAAATGAATTAACCCACACAACAGCCGATTTTATGTGCAGTGTATGAGCAACTTAACCTAACCACCCGCTTTTTTCTGCTGTAATAGGTATTAGCCACCAGAGTAATTTACTCGTTAAATAGTATTGTTTATTTGCATTTTAATCTAAGGATAAGTTGATGCCTACAGTAAACAACCATGGTGTCACTGCATCAGCATCAGCTTGGATAATGGCGAACTTGGTGAAGATAGCATCAGTTTGGGTCTATAATGTGCAATCCTCAACTTAGGCTCCTGGAGTTGCTAGATGGGCCACAAAGCAAGCTAGCTACAACGGCGATGCTTGACTTCACAGTGTGATGCAAACGCCCGTTTGCTAGACCTACCCAAACACAATTGTCAGATATGTGTCATTCATATGTGCCCTAAACCCAGTCCTTGAAATTTATTTGCTGCAACTTGTCTATCTCCTTGAATTGTTGGTATAAGATAGCACTTTACTACTCCTCATGTACAACACCCTTTTTCCTCACCGCAGGTGACATACTGTAGGATAATTCACTGCTTATAAAAATCTCAAACCTCATAACGTGACTACCAACTGTGGAGTCAGATAAATTCCAAGATGACTACTTAATGGTATGCTTTGGCGTCGCCCATCTTTTACAATGTATTTCTATTTTGTTATTAATGGGATTTCATATCAGCCTATTGTGCATGCTTAACATAGTAAGGCCAATTATGTTGACATTGTCTGTAAAGTATGGTAATTCGCATTAACTTTTTCTGTTGTGCATTTGCCCCTTTTTTTTACATACCAATGACATTCTTTCTTTTCATGAATGCAAAGACACTATTCTCATGACAAAACTTGTAATGTTCACTAACAGCTTAAGGTATGCCTTAGTTTCTCAATAAAACTTTTTGATGTAAAATATTAGACACATAACACAAAATGTAAAAAAATTGAAATAAACCCTTATATTACTTACAAAGAGCCTAATGGACACGGTATTATGTCACATTCAAATTTACCATTCCGTCCCGTCCTTCCTTTCACATACATTGGACAACTCTATATCTAATTAAATTAGTAAACTAAAAATTTTTATTCGTGCTTCTGCTGCTGGTTATCTGATGAGATTTGCATATATCACTTTTAATAGCTTGGTTTTTCAAAATTTTATACATTCACATTGGTGCTAATGCGATCCTTGCCTTACGTACCACCTTTGGCTTCTCTCAGGTGATTAGCAGCCATCTCCATTTTACTCATTGCATGACCATATTTCAATGTTTCATTGATTAATTGATGAGGAGACTGCAAATTGCAAAAAACTTCTTTTTGATCTAGATGGGAAGAACCTGTAATGTACATACCACGGCATATAAATATAACATGTACATGTTTTCTATATTTTTGTGTTTGTGGTAGCTTTTAATAAATAGTAACTATTTGCTTCATTTGTCACCTCCCAGATCCCTGATTTGGTCTGGCACCACCTTCAGCTAGAAGCTAGGCCACAAGACAAGGTGATGATAGCCATGGCAGCTCAGAGGGCTTGCCAAGGAGAGCACTTTGTGTTAGCCTGTATTTATAAGCATATTTGTAGTGTATATTGCTACATATTATTGTTCAAAACGATATATAAAGTTTATACTTGTTGGCAAAAAACTACCTATGTTTCGTTAATCCAAATCGACTAAAAAGTAAAAACACGAAGCTAATCTACCTGAAACCAACGGCAACGCACGGGCGCTCAACTAGTCCTAGTAGATCACTCCAGATTCCTTACAAATCAATTAAGGAACTAAAATATGCCCATATTGTGATTAGTCAAACTATGAAGGTGAGGTGTCTTGTATGAGGATGTAGCAGATTGTAACTATCAAGGCAATAAAGCAAGGAAATGTGCCAGACCACCCCCAGATACCTAATTGTTTTATGCATGTGGCATAATGACACCATATGACCAGAAACCAGAATATAGCGCCAATTAAAGAAGGAAGTGAAAAAGGATCCATCAAGCCCAACAAGCCAAAGAACCTAATGAACGTTACCACATATTCTGTGGCCTAGACCATGTAGAATGCAGGGTGCTCAAAGAGATGCTTACAAAGAAAACAGGTTTTTGTGCCACGTAGGATGCAAAGGGTGGACACGGGCAGCCGGGGGGGGAGGGGGCTTGAGCTAAACATCAATGCTTACTACATGCTTAAAAGAGGTTCTTTGCGTTGAAAGATAGATGTTTTATATAGGTGATATGGCATGCTCTCTCTCACTAAGCCTTGTCCATAAGCATCTCACTATGCATACCCTACGGCCTAGGCAGCCATCAAACACAAGAAGCCATGTAGTCACCACTCACCAGAACAATGGCACTAGCCACTCCTCACTTGCTAACTACAGGATCAGGAAAAGCATAAACCTCAATAATCGACAAAGTTACCAAACTAGGTAGGTGGGTTTGGGGACTGCCTAGCACCTACCTTGCCTAAGCCCTGCATAGGCAGCTGGAAACTGATGGATGGGGAAAGGGAAAGAGAATAGTAAGGGGAAGAGGAACCTCACAGCTCCAGGCTGCTGGTGGAAGGAAGGGAAGTGAACCCCCATGTTCATAACATATATGGGCCAGCCCAATAGCAAGATGGAGATGGGTGCAGCCCAAGATGGAGATGGCCTGCAGGCATTTTGAACCTAGACCAACTCCCAACCCTTGCAGGCAGCAAAACTCCTCACCTCCTCATGCAGCCAGCTGCCACATCCTTTTTCCGTCTTGCCTCTTTTGTCCCCTCATCTGTGTTGCCTCTCCCTAGCCCCTTCCCTAACCGGCACTACCAACAACACTACAACCAGAAGCACCAGTGTAGCACAGTGACAGCGTAAGAAGGGCTGATGGTGAAGGTGCAGGACAGTCGAGGTAGGCCGCAAGGGATGGCACGGCAAAATCAGGGTGCAGTGACAGCACTTAGCGCCTAAGCAGCATTGAGAAGGCGCTTATAACATAGGACATGTTCCCACAATGCTAGAGCAAACAAAGAAGCACCACATAGCAAAGCAAATTTGTACCTAAAGTGCTAGGCAACAAAGAGGGCATCAAGGCAGCAATGAGCACTTGAAGTCAGCAGCCACAAGAGCTTGAAGGTAATGCTGTCCAAAGTTAGGAGATGGCACCAACAGGGCCTTGCAGGTAGTGATGGTGACAGCTTGGATGAGGCCTCGCAAAGATAGTGCTGGATTGGAGGTGAACATGGCAAGGGAAAATGGCTAGGAGGCACTAACAGTGATGGCTATCGTGCTCAGCGACAGCACCGTAGAAGGAAAGGGCAAAAGGCAACCCTAAGTGTCATGCCGCCTAGCTCATATCCGCCTGTGACCGCCTAGTGCCACTTCACTTGGTCGCTTACAATTTACATAGAAGCATTTTCTACCGCCTTGCACCAAAAAGCCACTCCAGACAACTCTATGCCACATAGCACCTCTAATAGCAGTTATCCCCAGCGCATAGCACCTCTATGCCGCCACCAACCACACAATTGAAAAAATCGATGCTTTGGCGACACCTTGACAAGCATGCAGTGGGTGACAAAATATGATACCATGCTGTCAACACAAGTGATTTCTTACCTAGTCATTGTAAACAGGGGCCTATGAAGCTGCTGCCGGCTGGTGTGATGTCCATCTTCCTCTCGCTTGATTGTAGCATCTAGTGATCTACTATTCTTTCCCAAAAAATGATCATCCTCACACTTGCCTCTCGCTTGCCAGTAGCATCTAGTGATCTACTATTCTTTCCAAAAAAAATAATAACTCTAGTCCTTGTGGCTTATGAAAAAAATCAAGGAATACCAGCGCCCCTGTGGGCATAACCAGAAATGCATGTTGCTCCAGTTGCAAGCCTATTATATCTAGTAATTCACCAATATTTGCCAGTTTCCACATGCCAATCTGCAAAATGCTGTCTGCTACTCTGCAGTAAGCATTTTTGCTAAAGAAAGGGTGCACTCTCAAGTGTGTAGACACAATTGTGCTTATATTAGGTCAATATTAAGAATGCCATCAAACCAACATGAAAAAGTGAAGATAATGGATAGCTTATTTCATCAAACAAGAAAAACAAAAGAAAAAATCAAAATTTTCGGAATACACTATCCTACCACACTGTCATAGGGGTCCGAGGTCCAACTATATTCCGAAACTACCATCTTTCGGGAGTGGTATATTCCAAAACTTAGATATTCCGGAGTTCCATACTCTATACTCTATAGTGGTATGAAACGAAATTTCCTCAAGTAAAGTGTGGTGAAAGAGGCCTCGTGCTAGATCCAATATGAACAAGTAAAAAACCCGTGCACACATCCAAGAACGCAACAGTATGAATGCAACTCAAAGCCGCCATCACCTTGCTCGTTGCGGGCGGTGAAGACGATGACCCCGGTCTCGTCACCTACGAGGCACTCCGCAATGCGGGCCGGGCGGTAGCCGACGGCGACAGCGCCGGGTCCGCCCGTTCCGCCGCGCCCGCGGCCAGCGATGGAGTTGGAGCTGACAACCTTGACAGTGAGGGTGTGGCCCAAGGTACCCGGCTTGAGCTGGTCTACCTTGGTGAACACCGGCTTCCTCAGCGCTGGCTTCTCGCCTCCCTTCGCTGCTGCCGTCGCCATGGCCGCTGCGCCGCCGCAGGGGGTTAAGGGGGAAGATGGGTGGCGGTGCTTTGGATCAGTGCGGAACGGGAGAAAGTTGCACAAACCCTAGGTTGCGGGATTTGCGGCACAGCACAGCGTCGAGATTGGAGAAGACGCGGTGGATTTGACTGCAACGTCTCCCGGAGTTATGGGGCCATCGCACACACAGGGCGAGAAGCCAACGGCCCATTAAGCTCCAGGTTGGGTGAATTTTACAATATTTTTTATTCTTATTTTTTCAGAACAAAATAAATAATATATATTCAACAAAATTAAATAAATATACACCTCCCTCTATACCATTGGACAGGCTATAAAATCCTCCCCCACAAACGATTGTTTATGGAAATCTCGCCGAATAATCCATTGAATGTAGAAGACTCACCACCACATGCAAGGTGTTCAAGTCGAAGGTCCAGGATTATTATGCTGGCGAAGGTCCCTACTCCGTACCACCCAAGAGCACGATGAACAACCAAGATGGTGGCAACCATCCAGTTTGTGATGCCAAAGATGACGAAGAAGGAGCTGCATGGCCCAACCTCTACATCAACATCATCTTCGGTGCATCCTCTACGTACCCATCTCGACGTGCTACCATCCGAGGGGTCTACTAGATCAAGTATGAACATCATGCATTGAAGCGGATAAGGTGGGCTAGCACGACTCTCTCGTTTGTCTAGGAAGAGTGCCTAGTGGAGCTCACAAAGGCCCATGCCGATGGGTGTGGACGCGAGGTCCAAATCTTCTGGTGAGCGACAAGAGGTAAATTCTGCTGGGAAACAGGTAGGCTACGCGAGCGCAAAAATAATTTTTTTCTACCACGAATCACCCAAGAGCACATGCAAGTAGAGGATCACAGATCGTTACCCTTCACGCCCAGATGCAGCGAAAGCAGTTTCTCGCGCGTAGAGGAAGTACACGTAATCGTCCAGATCACCACCGAGTGCTCGCCTAGGCTCACCGAGTGCTCGCCGGTGTTCGCCGAGTGATCGCCGGTGCTCGCCGATGTCTCATCTGTGTTTCACGACGACGACCGACCGAACAATAAGGCGTCCCATCGCACGGCAGCTTTTTAGCGGTATCCACGTCGCATCGAGGTGAACGCTTCACGGGGTGTGCTAACAACTCGCCGTGCGGCTAGGGTTTCTAGAGAGCAGGAGGGGTGCACGACGGTTAGGCGTGGTGAAGGCTCAACTCATCATCTAACGCCGCTCCTATGTAACGGTTAGGCGTGGTGAAGGCTCAACTCATCATCTAACGCCGCCCCTATGCCTCTCCTTATATAGTCATGCTAGTGGGCTTCGGTCCGCTAGGGTTCTATCTCTTACGTAGATCATATCCACGTACAAACCCGTTAAACAGTTCCAACTCATTAAGTGTGTGACCCATTAGGTTCAGTACAAATCGGCCGTGGATCCAGAAACCTGTTTCCAATCCAAGGATCAACAGTGGCACCTAGCAGTACGTATTGACCCCCGAATGCACATAATCAATATTCGGTTGAACCTTATACACTTACATACCGATCCCTTTGCCACCCGATACCATATATAACATGACTATCTCCTTAGTCATATTATCACGGCCGTGCGCTTTCCCTATCCATCCATATGAGGGGCACAGAGGTATCTCTCCTGTTATCAAGGAGGAGCAAATTCCATCTTGATTATCACACCCCTGGCTATGTATCGTGGCATACCCAGTAGGCACCTTTATAACTACCCTGTTACGGTGTTGCGTTTGATGATACCAAAGTATACAAGTCAACATGCTGAACATCCATGACAATATCAGGTCTAAGGACCATATAGGCGTACCACTCAAGACTATACGCTGATAGCGCTATAAGAGGTAACAACTCACAGCGTCTAGGAGAAGGTATGTCCGACTGCTCATGTTATCTAACATGCGTCCATAATGTTGGTTTGATATCTCTATATCTATGGTATGTGAAATATTACTATCAACCAATACATATGCCGATCAAATCATAACCGCTCCTCGTAATGATATGGATCAGGGACCCGTTTAGAATAATGTCATATAACAATGTATTTCACAATCAAGTCGTACCCAATGAACAAAGTCATGATATTTATTCAAGAAACCGATAAACAACGTTATCATATATACATGAACAAAGACGTGGTACAATCATCACTATGATTGATCTAGGGCATATCTCTTTCAATCTCCTACTTGCACGAGAGTCAATCATACAAGTATTGAATACTCATTGCTCTTTTGTGCACCTCATACTTTGGTTGTGGAAGGGGCTTGGTCAACATATCAGCCACGTTTAGATCCGTGTGCACTTTGCAAACTTTCATATCACCTCTCTCAAAGATCTCCTAGATCAGGTGGTATCGTCTGAGTATACGCTTGGATTTTTGGTAAGACCTAGACTCCTTTGCTTGTGTAATGGCACCACTATTATCACAATAGAGGTCCACTAGCAGGATGCACTAGCGACTACGACCAACTCAGAAACAAATTTTCTGATCCAAACAACCTTCTTTGCTGCTTCAGAAGCAGCTATGTACTCGGCCTCCGTCGTGGAATTTGCTATTGTTTCTTACTTTGAACTCTTCCAGCTCACTGCCCCACCATTGAGACAGAATACAAACTCGGACTATGATTTTGAATCGTCTCTGTCGGTTTGGAAGCTGGCGTCGGCGTAAACCTTTACGACGAGCTCCTCCTCTCCTCCAAATATCAAGAACATCTCCTTAGTCTTTCGTAAGTATTTAAGGATGTTCTTTACAGCCACCCTATGACCATCACCAGGATTCGATTAGTATCTGCTCGTGACACTCAGAACATATGACACATTTGGGCGAGTACATAACATAGCGTACATGATGGTCCCAATAGCCAAAACGTATGGGATCCGACTCATTCTCTCTTGCTCATCATGTGTCGAAGCACACTGAGTCTTGCTGAGGCTTACACCATATGACAGTGGCAAGAAGCCCTTCTTGAAATCATGCATGCTGAACCGTTTTAGCACCTTGTCAATGTACGTACTCTGACTTAATCCAGTTAGCCTTTTTGTTCTATCTCTATAGATCTTTACGCCCAAGATATAAGCTGCATCTCTCAAGTCTTTCATCGAGAAACTCTTTCTCAGATAAGCTTGTACAACATCTAACATTGGAATACCATTTTCGATCAACAGTATATCACCTACATACAAGACCAGAAATACTAGTGCGCTCCTACTAGCCTTCTTGTAAATATAAGATTCTTCTTCATTCTTGATGAAGCCAAACTCTTTAACCACTTCATCAAAACGAAGGTTCCAACTACGAGTTTCTTGCTTCAGTCCATAAATGGACTTCCTAACCTTGCATACCTTGCCAGCATTAGTAGGATCGACAAAACCTTCGGGCTGTACCATGTACACGTCCTGGCTTAGGTTTTCATTCAGGAAAGCCGTTTTAACATCCATTTGTCGAATTTCATAGTCATGACACGTGGCAATTGCTAGCATGATCCGGATAGACTTGACCATGGCGACAGGCGAATAAGTTTCATCATAGTCGACACCATGAATCTGCTTATACCCTTTCACCACCAATCGTGCCTTAAAAATATAAACATTTCCATCAGCGTCTATCTTTTTCTTAAAGATCCATTTGCACTCTATGTTTTTTACACCATCAGGATGATCAACCAAGTTCCAAACTTGATTATGATACATAGACTTTATCTCGGATCTTATGGCTTTTAGCCATTTCTCAAAGTTTGGGCTCACCATCGCTTCCTCATAGTCCTTGGTCTTGTCATTTTCCAGTAATAACACATCGCGTTGCTCCTTCGTGAGGAATATAAACCTCTCAAGAGCGCGGCTTGCCCGCATGGACCTCCGTGGGGCTGACACCTCATCAACAGGTTCAACAACACTTTGCTCATCCTACTGAGAACTAGGAGCTGAAATATTTTCAGATGTTTCCCGAATCTCAAGTTGCACCTTGGAGGGGCTGAAATATTTTCAGATGTTTCGCGAATCTCTTCAAGTTGCACCTTGCTCCCACTAGTCCTTTTGTAAAACTCTTTCTCCAAAAGGACGCCAGTTCGGGCGACAAACACAATGCCTTCTTCCCGGTTATAAAAATAATACACTTCGGTCTCCCTCAGGTACGCCACAAACAAGCACTTATTCGATTTGGCGTGTAGCTTATCAAACGTCATAAGTTTTACATCAGCCTCACAGCTCTAAATTCTAAGACAAGACAAATTGGGACGTTTCTCTTTCCATATCTCATATGGTGTCTTATCAACGGATTTAGATAGAACCCTGTTCAACGTTAACGCAACTGTTTCTAGAGCTTGCCCCCAAAAAGACAATGGAAAATCTGCTTGACTCATCATAGACCGTTCCATGTCAAACAAAGTCCGGTTCCACCGTTCAGGTACCCCATTCCACTGAGGAGTACCAGGCGGAGTCAATTGCGGGACAATTCCACAACTCTTTAGATGATCACTAAACTCTTGGCTCAAATACTCATCTCTACGGTCAGACCGTAGAAATTTAATTTTCTTGTCCAAATGATTTTGTACTTTATTCTGAAACTCTTTAAACTTTTCAAAAGATTCAGACTTGTGCCTCATTAGATAGATATAGCCATATCTACTAAAGTCATCAGTAAAAGTAATGAAGTATTGATTACCACCTCTGGCCGTGGAACTCATTGGTCCACCTACATCAGTATGCATGTTGACGTCAAATAAACGCCAATTTTATACGTCAACATATTCCGGAATTCCGGCATTTCAGAGGGAAAATCAAGGTTTATACTAATATTTTATTTAGTCTGATAAAGTTACATAAGTTTTGGTGAGTTGTGGGTCCACAGGTACAAAATGAGAAGAACCGGAGCTGAACCGGGCGAAAAGCCAAGCCGGCCGACCCACCCTAGGCCGGCCGACCTAGCCACATCACCAATCCGGCTTGGGCTTCTCTCAAGTGGCATCAAAGCACAATTAGAAGACATCTACACCGTTCACGACAGTCGGTTTGATCGAATGGACACGGTTGCTTCACAAATGAGCATAGGATTCCCTTGGTTTCATTTCTTGCGCATATCAACTTGATCCACTGGCTTAAGGAGTTAATATACACCATCAAGGGAGCATCCTAGAAGAAATCCACGGCCGAGAGGTGAAGAAGGTGGGTCGGCCAACCCACCCTAGGCCAGTCGACCTCCCTATTGAAGCTCCTTGGATTCCCCTTTGGAGGGTGGCAAGATGACACGTGTCCCAAGCCGTGGCACTCCCTCATTGGCTCCGGGACACTATAAAAGGACCCCTACACCTCACTTTTGGAGAGAACACAACACATTTCTCACTTTCATTCCACTTATTAGAGTAGCTCTTAGTTAGTAGTTGGGAGTTAGAGTCAAGTCGGGCAGAAGCTCGGAGTTCCGGAAGTGTCTTCGGGAATTCGGGTATTAGTTCTTCTACCTTTTCTAATTGTTTCAATTAGTGAGATCACTTCATTCATTGCTTATGTGTTGAACTTTATTTGAGCAAAGTATATCTACATAAATGAGTTGTGTAGATTTGCATTACCGGTAGCTTGTATTTGTCTGGAATCAGTTTAGGTTCTTACTCATATACTGGAAGAGCTAGGCATTGAACCTAGATCAACGTCTTTTTGGTACCGAGGAAGATTGATTAGAAATAGTAGCAGACGTGGTGTCTGAGACTAGGACTAACTCAGTTTACACCTGGGCCCAAGTATATGTGGTAGGTGGTAGGTGGTGACAGCCCTATCCATCCGTAGATACTAAGTATCTCGTGCGTAACCCACAACGTTCGGCTTTGGATCAGTAGAGCCCTATCGGAATGATCATAACCATTCGGGATTCCAATTCAGGATAGTGGGTGGTAGTGAATGTCCGAGCTCCGATGACGAATACCAAGTGAACCACTAGTTGATTACCCCAAGCTCGCTCAATAAACTGAATCACACGATTTTGAGAACTTATTAAACTTGTCTCGTTGTCCTCCCAACTATCTAGCTAGAGTAGCTTTCTCTTTTATTTGTGTGAATATTTATCTTGTGTGTGTGTTGCTGGGGAACACAGCGGTTTTTCAAAAAAGAGAGATAAAAACAATCTTCCAAAACCTACATCTAAATTATTTAATCTACCAGCCTAGTTTAACGTGTATTACCCTGCTCCGTCTTTGTTCTGTGGAACTAGCAGAGCGGTGGATGACCGGTTTTGATGTCTCGGAAAACTTCTGACAAAATCCAGAGTCACTGGTGCGAAGGACAAGACCCCGAGTCCTACCTCCGTAAATCCGTGTCTCTGAGTTATCAAACCTCATGAGCAATCCTTTCCTCGTCACCGAGACACCTTCGTCATCGATGGCTGCCGAGAAGACCATTCTTGAATTCTCAGCCCCGTCAAGCAACAATGTCCCCACTGGACCTACCACCAATGTGGGTGACGGTGGTTTCGAGCTGAAACCAGCTCTTATCAATATGGTTCAGGCGAGCCCCTTCTGTGGCAAGCAAACGGAGGATGCCAACGCACATCTGCAGCACTTCCTTAAGGCAAAACAATGGTTCTACGCCAACAAAGATGTAGTCTCAACTTGGGAGAAGTGCTCCATTGCCTTCCTCACCAAGTATTTTCCTCTGGGCAAAACCAATGCCCTGCGGAACAAGATTTCCGCATTCCAGCAAAACACTGATGAATCCATTTCGGATGCCTGGGAGCGACTACAAGAATATATACTGGCTTGTCCCCACCACGGGATGCAAGACTGGTTTATCATTCAGAGCTTCTATCATGGGCTTAACCGTACTGCCCGAGAGCACCTCGATGCTGCTTCTGGAGGAGCCTTCTTTGCACTCAGTGTGAGTGCTGCCCGCACTCTCATTGAGAAGATGGTCTCGAGCCAGGGCTGAAACGATGAGTGTTCGCAGCCGCGCACTCGAGGAGTCCACCAAATCGATGATATGGATATGCTCGCGGCCAAGATGGACTTGTTAATGAAGAGGCTGGCAGCGCCAAATCAAACCGTCCAGGCGCTCGAATCTCGCATGGCTTGCGAGGTTTGCGGATGCCTTGGACATTCTGGAGATAACTGTACTGAGACCCGACCGGAGGACGCAAACTACATCAACAATGGGTTCCGACCTCAATCCAACTACACATTGGGATGGAATTCGAGACCGAACTTCTCTACCGACAACCGTCTTCAAGGAGGTAACATTGGCAATTTTAATCGCAATAAATCTCCTCTAGATGATGCAAATGCTCAACAAAAAGTAAATGATAACATTAGTAGGAAATTTTTGCTAATGGTAAAATTCTGGAGAGCATCAATTCACAATTAGAAGGATTTGCAACTGCCATGAAAAGTCAAATGAGCTTCAACAAAATGTTAGAAACTCAAAATTGCTCAATTGGCTGCTTCAATCCCTACAATTGCATCGGGAAAGCTCCCGGGACAACCGGAGGCTCCCCTGAAAGAAAATGTTAATGCGGTCGCAACCCGATCGGGTAAAACTACTCGAGACCCGCCGCAAACTAACACTGCAGGGAATGAGGATGATATCTCCAACAAAGAAGAGGGGAAAGGTGAGAACGATGAAGATACAAGAGAGGAGTTGCCGAAGAGGACGAGAAGTGAAGCGCGGACCAAGCCGAGTCCCGCTGAATTCACCGACACACAATTGCTACCTTTCCCATGTTGCCAACGCAAGTCAACTGCGGACGCGCAGTTTGGCAAGTTCGTTGAGGTAATCAAGCAATTATATGTCAACACACCATTGCTAGATGTGATGCAGGTACCGACGTATGCCAAGTACCTGAAGGACATCCTCAACAACAAGCACCCGTTGCCGACGTCTGAAGTCATTAAGTTGACTGAGGAGTGCAGTGCAATGATCTTGAACACTCTCCCTGAGAAGAAGGATCCTGGCTACCCGACCATCTCATGCTCCATTGGTGCACAACACTTTGAGCGTGCTCTGTGCTACCTCGGAGCAAGCGTCAGCATCATGCCCAAGGTAATTTATGAAAAGTTGAATCATTCTACCTTGTCGCCTACTGGCATGACCTTGCAGCTGGCGGATCAATCGATTCGTCATCCAATTGGAGTCGCAGAGGACATACCAGTAAAAATTCAAAATTTCCTGATACCCGTGGATTTCGTGGTGCTGGACATGGAAGTAGACAAGACGCCCCTCATTCTTGGGAGGCCATTCTTGAGCACGGCGAATGCGACGATCGATGTTGGTGCAGGAGAAATTCAGCTCCACATTAACGGCCGAGATGAAACATTCAACTTCAGGCCAAGAGCTGAACAATGCTCATAGGTACGGACATTTTATGGTAATAATCCTAAACCTGTGCGGGAGGAAACAAGGGCTATACCAAGACCTTAGGTGGTTAGCCTTATTGCTACGATGTGGAGAACTCTCCAATTGTTGGACGAGCCATTGCATCGTCCATATTGGAAGGAGAACATGGGCAGATCCAAGCCCCGTCGGAAGAAACATGCGGTCGAGAAATCGGAGCCGCAAGTGAAGATCAACGCCACTCAAAAATCTCAGATCAAACAAGTGTGGCGTAAGAAAGAAATTCAACCGGCCGCAACAACTTCGGCTGCGGAACTAATTCAAGACAATTGAAGGTTGAAAGCAGTCCGACTCGTTGACTGCGAAAACGAAAATTCGAGCCTTCACCGGGAGGTAAGCCGGAAGTTTATCTTGCATTCATATTTATTTTTCGTGCATTTTCCACTGCATATTTAATTTTTACCTTGCATTTATCCTGCCTATAAAAATACAAAATATCAAAAAAATAATTTGGTGAAAAAGTGGGGCCGGCCAGCCCCACCTAGGCCGGCTGACCCACTTCTTTCAGCCAACTACCTCCCGAAGTGGGTGGGTCTTTTCACCACTCATTTTCCACTACACCCACCACTCTATCCATATAGGCACTAGGTAGGGTAATTTGTCTTCATTAATCATGCATTTTGTCCCATGTTTATCACTAATCATGCATTAAGAAAATATATAAATACAGGAGTGACTTGCAGGTTGAGATCACATCCCTGCGGTGATTGCATGATCTCGCCTGCAGCTCTCCTCTGCACTTCATATTTGCTTTCATCTGTACGCTTACTGTCAACTAAAAATTGAGCAAAAATAATCTTGTGGAGGCAAAGAACTGCTAATTGTGACGACTAATTTTTGGACAACTAACCCGTAAATATTTTCGTATATCCTTCGGGTATTTGTTCGTCCTAACCATTGCAGAAAAAATGTCGTCATGGTATGGTAAGTTTAGTCGCACCATCGCTAAGGGAGCGAAGGGCGTTCACAAACGATTCAGCTCGTCCAGCTCGGATCGGACTCATACTCCGACCGAGGTCATGGAGAGCCAATTTGGGGGATACGATGTCCGTGGATTCCTGATTTTTGGGGTACCACGACGAATATTCTGAAGCCCCAACAACCTTCGGGGCTGGCCCAGCCCCGGGGATGAGCATTTTGGTTTCGGAGGAGCAAATTGTGCTCCATACCGACCGAGAGCGGCAAGTCTTCGAAGCGCTGAGGCGCCGGTCTTTTCAGCACACACGGACTTACGACCGACATCGCTGATCAAGGCGGCTCTTTGGATGAGTTCCACGAAGCCTTCCGAGCCATTGGATGGGAAAATTTCGCGCCCATCGTTGAAAAAGGTTCGCGCCTTCTAACCCTTGAATTTCTTAGTACTTTACGCATTTTTGATGGTGGAAATAGATACTATTGTAGGCTCTTTAATGAAGAATTTGAATGCTCTTTAAAGAACCTAACTAGATATCCAGGCTTTTCCATCTTGTGTAGAGTTACTCTTGATAGGTTAGCTGGTCTTGATCGCGATGAATTTTGGGAATCTATTTCTGGCAAAGGGTATAACAAACCTCGCATGAACGACATTCACAATCCCGCACTTAGGTTCATACATAGGTGGCTAGCAATGGTAATTAATTCTAGGCTAGACATGCGCACTGTGCGCCTAGATGAGCTACAATACCTATTTGCATTGGTCAACAAAAAAACTGTCAACCTGACCGCAAATATGGTAGTTCACTGGGTAGAGATGATTAACCAAAAGGGGGATATTGACTGCATGTCCCTAATCCCTCACATTGCGGAGGGTATGGGACTGTTAGAACATTGTGAACTGGCCTTTCTAGACACATAATTCCAAACAATAGGAAAGGACCATTTCATCTAAGGCCACATCCTTTGGGTTGATGAGTCAGATGCTCATTTCATGAGATTTCTGGGCACCACCGCTGAGATCCGTTTGCCTAATCCGAGGCTCGGAATCTACAGAGCCCAGACGCTGACCATCGATTTTAGAGTCTTGGAACCCCATAGGCATAGTGTCTCTGGCCCTGTGACATGCAGCCGTGCACGCCAGCAGCAAGATCAGCCTAAGCCTAGTGAGCCCCGCCACGATCAGTGGACGGGGGCAGCTGCGGCCTTGCATCACTCCGACTCTAGTGCGGGATGGGATCAATGGAACCCGTCCGCCTATGCTCCACACGAGTATGGAGGATGGGGCACACACAACTTTGAGGCCGGAAGCTCACGACAATATGATGCCGGATAGACCCGCTCACCTCGTGAACAAGGACCCGAGATAGGACGGGGATGACCGTCGTCGGCCCGCCACCCTTCCTACTTTGAGCCCTTTGCACAGGATGTCCATGCCTTAGGACAGAGAATGGATACCTTAGTTGTTGACATGGGCCACATACACCAAACTTTGGCCCAGCACACTAGGTACCACGAGGACATCACCCGCGACCTTAGAGCCAATACCACAGCAACACAAGCCACGAACGATGCCCTTGCGGCATGGTTCCAGCATATTGGTTTTGACCCTCCGGCTCAATAGGTGTGTCCTGCTCTCTGTTGCTGCCTGTTGTGGCCGCCCTGCTGATTGTCTTGCCGTGCCTTGCTAGTACCCTGCCAGATGAATTCCTAGTAGTTCTTTCTTGATCTGCCTTGCCAAAAATCTCAAATTGCCTTGCCCCGGTTGTGAATAACTTTAGCTCTGTTCTTAGTTAATAGTATGCCTAAAAAAAAATTTTCAAAACTATAAAAAGTTGCAAAATCTAAAAATATAAAAAATATTTCCCTTTGAATAAAATGTATAAATGTTGATTTTACCTAGAAAGGATATGATGAACATTGCTCTGTTATAGAGATATCAATGCTGAGTCTACAATTTAGTACTCTCATTTAAGTTTGACAATTATTGGTATGAGTAGTCATCCTGCTTAATCTTGCTCATCGAGTGTTAACATTATTGAACCAATTCTAAGTTATTGAGGAATATGATATAACTAAGATGAGGACCTAGTTACTTATGCCCCTACTAAGGCATAGTCTCGGAATTTATTTTGAAACGAAAAAATTTTAAATTCCTCATTATACCTTTTTCATCCTACCAGAGTCAAAAATGCTAAACAAATTCAAAGCCTTCATTTAGTCACTTTGGTTGTGTTGAGTTTTGTCAAAAGTAAATCCTTAGGAATTAGTGCTCTTCAAAACTGGTCATTTCCTTTCGCGTACCCTTTTGATTGCTAGCCTCTAGTATCTAGTAATGCTGAATTCCACATTGGGATACGTGCATACATCTCACCAGATATTCCTTCCTACATAAATAAGCCAAGTTCTTTTTCATGAGTCCACCATATACCTACCTATTTGGTCTACCAAAAATACTTCCAAAATAATAAAAGATTCATTCCTCAAAATTATAGAAAAATTGAGGCAAAAAGAAAAAAATGAAAGAAAACAAGAAGAGAGAACCATCATCTCCTTCTATCTTTATTTAAAAAAGAAAAAAAAGAAGAAGAAAATTGCCTCTCAAAACTCTAAATTGAGGAATGATCTCAAAATCAAATAAAGAAGTCAAGTAGACCTTTCCATAAACACAAGATCTGATGGACGGACTCATTAGTACCCTTCATCACTTGCACTTGTGTTTCTTCATTCCTTTGGCGTGAGTTCATTCTCTCTCTCATCCCTGGACGTTATTGTTCTAATGATCAGAATGCGAAGTGGTACAAAATTCCCTAGGATCTATTTTTGACTTTACAAAATTATACAACCTAAGTAGGCTACATTTCCATACCTATGAGCTCCACATAAACCTTAGAATAGGAGGAAAGAAGGCCATTAACAAAAAGGCCTGGGTGAGGATTAAATACCACCGAGAGATCTCAGAGTAATGAGGAACTAATATTTTGAAAAGAAAACCCCGAGACATAGCTTGAAAAGGGCTGAGTTGATAAAGTTCTATAAAAGTTATTCTATCTTTCAACTGCTAAAAGAAAAGGGGAGATTTTGAAAACCTCGTGAGTTTGACAAAAGTTGGGGTACACTTGTACGAGTTTTTATCAACAAATAATATGGTACAACCTTGTATGCTTAGTATTTATTGAATAATAATATTGATGCAATCCTGATCCACCGGGTTCTCATTTGAGCTCTTTGCTCGAGGACGAGCAAAAGTTCAAGTTGGGGGGGTGTGTTGCCGTCAAATAAACGCCAATTTTATACGTCAACATATTCTGGAATTTCGGTATTTCAGACGGAAAATCAAGGTTTATACTAACATTTTATTTAGTCTAATAAAGTTCCACAAGTTTTGGTGAGTTGTGGGTCCACAGGTACAAAATGGGAAGAACCGAAGCCGAACCGGGCAAAAAGCCAGGCCTGCCGACCCACCCTAGGCCGGCCGACCTGGCCACGTCACCAATCCGGCTCAGGCTTCTCTCAAGTGGCATCAAATCACAATTAGAAGACATATCTACACCGTCCACGACAGTCGGTTTGATCGAATGGACACGGTTGCTTCATAAATGAGCATAGGATTCCCTTGTATTTCTTTCTTGCGCATGTCAACTTGATCCACCGGCTTAAGGAGTTAATCTACACCATCAAGGGAGCATCCTAAAAGAAATCCACAGCCGAGAGGTGAAGAAGGTGGGTCGGCCGACCCACCCCCCTATTGAAGCTCCTCGGATTCCCCTTTGGAGGGTGGCAAGATGACACGTGTCCCAAGCCGTGCCACTCCCTCATTGGCTCCGGGACACTATAAAAGGACCCTTACACCTCACTTTTGGAGAGAACACAACACATTTCTCACTTTCATTCCACTTATTAGAATAGCTCTTAGTTAGTAGTTGGGAGTTAGAGTCAAGTCGGGCCGAAGCCTTGAGTTCCGGAAATGTCTTCGGGAATTCGGGTAATAGCTCTTGTACCCTTTCCTAATTGTTTCAATTAGTGAGATCACTTCATTCATTGCTTATGTGTTGAACTTTATTTGAGCTGAGTATATCTACATAAATAAGTTGTGTAGATTTGCATTACCGGTAGCTTGTATTCGTCTAGAATCAGTTTAGGTTCTTACTCATATACTGGAAGAGCCAGGCATTGAACCTAGATCAACTTCTTTTTGGTACCGAGGGAGATTGATTAGAAATAGTAGCAGACGTGGTGTCTGAGACTAGGACTAACTCGGTTTACACCCAGGCCCACTATATGTGGGAGGTGGTAGGTGGTAGGTGGTGATAGCCCTATCCATCTGTAGAAACTAAGTATCTCATGCGTGACCCACAGCGTCCGGCTTTGGTTCAGTAGAGCCCTATCGGAATGATCATAACCATTCGGGATTTCAATTCAGAATAGCTGGTGGTAGTGAATGTCCGAGCTCCGACGACGTATACCAAGTGAACCACTAGTTGATTACCCCAAGGTCGCTCAATAAACTGAATCACACGATTTTGAGAACTTATTAAACTTGTCTCGGTGTCCTCCCAACTATCTAGCTAGAGTAGCTTTCTCTTTTATTTGTGTGAATATTTATCTTGTGTGTGTGTTCCCGGTCTTTTCATTTATCCTAACCCCGTTACCTAGACTGGCTGTTATTTTAAATAATTAAGATATAGAGGATTATCTCTTTAAACCCTCGTTTCCTATGGATTCGATAACTCTAGGAATACTCCTGGTGAAAACTACAAGCGATATCAGTCCGCTTGCGGATTAATTTCTTTGAGCGTAAGTATCGCCAACAATGCACGAGGGCCAGCAACTCACACATCCTCTCACTCGAACCATTAAAAGGTGCCTTCGTTATTTTGACAAGTAAACAAGGTTCGCATGTTTCAAAAGATTCAAAATCAAATGAATCGAGAAGACCATCTTTATGGAGCTTCTCCATGCGTCTTTTGTTTATATGACCCAAGCGAAAATGCCATAAATAAGTGGAATCTAAATCATTTGTTTTGAGTCTTTTTAATTAACATTAATGATAGAAGCATTACCAAGGTCTAGCACATATAGCGCATTCACCAATGGACTGTTACCATGGAGCAAACCATTGAAATAAATTGAACAACGCTTGTTCTTTATTACAAAGACATAAGCATCTTCTTCCAAACATGAGGAAGAGATAATGTTCTTACTCAAGGCAGAAATGTAATAAGAATTATTTAATTCCATGACTAAACTAGAAGGCAACGACAAGGGATAGATGCCGACAGCCTTCGCAGCAACCTTTGCTCCATTACTGATGCGAATTTCCAACTCGCCTCTCATGCAATCTCTAGTCCTTCTTAGCCCCCGTAACGATTTGCAAGTATGAATCATTGCACCGGTATCAAATACCCAAGATTCAGTAGGACAAGTTGCAACATTAACTTCTAAAACGTTAATACCTGAATTAGAAGGTGGAACCTTTCCATTCTTCTTACCTTCTAGGAACTTTGGACTGTTCCTCTTCCAATGCCCATTTGCTTTGTAGTAATGGCATTTGTCAGAAGAAGTAGGGACATTTCTTTTGGTCTTACCATGAGATTTAGATTTGGGGTCTTGGATCGTACCCTCATCCTTACCCTTGCCCCCACGCTTCCTTTTATTACCCTCTTCATTTTGAACCACCATACATGTTTATTGCTTTTCTTAATGCTCTTCTTGGTTGTTTTAAGCATCCCATGCAATTCAGTTATGCTTTTCTTCATGCCATTCATATGAAAGTTTATGATGAACGACTCAAAGCTTGCAGAAATCGATTGGAGAATCACATCAGTAGCGAGCTCTTCACTTAGAGGAAAACCCAATTTCTCTAAATTCTCTATGTAACCAATCATCTTGATCACACGAGGGCTCACCGGATTACCTTCAGCTTGCTTGGACGCAAACAAAGCTTTCGAGATCGAGTATCTCTCAGCTCTTGCTTGGTTCTCAAACATGCTACAGAGACCCACGATCATATCATAAGCATCCGCCTCCTCATATTGCTTCTGAAGCTCAGAGTTCATAGTAGCAAGCATGAGATAGCTAACATCAAGGGAATCATTGCAGCGCTTATCATAAGCCCTACGATCAGCGGCGGTAGCATTATCGTCGGGTTCTTTAGAATAGTGATCCTCCAGAACATATTCCTTTTTCTTTTGTTTGAGAACAATTCTCAAGTTTCGATACCAATCAATAAAATTCGCTCCGGAGAGTTTCTCTCTCCAGAATAGATCGCAAATTAAAACCATTATTTGCAACAATAGGCGGCATCTATAACAGAAATAAATAAGCAAAGTCTTAGCACTAAGTTCATGTCAATCTTCTATTAAGCAAAATTTTAACAAAAGTTACTCTCACTAAGATCACTTTCCCTCTGGTGATCTTCGTGGGACAAGATCCATGATCACCGCGGTTCGGTTAATGATTTGTCAATACCACTTGAATTTGTAACATAGTTAGGCAACACATTGTCAATCACATCGTATATGACTCTTGCTTGATGGGATGGCATCATATGCCCCGGCTCCCAACCCTGACGTCCCGAAGTCCCAAATCCTATTTGGATCTCCGTTAAGTAAACCAATACTATGCGTGTGGAAGCACAGGTTAGGCTACACCCACCACATTGTACAAGGAAGAAGACGACGTTCTTGAATTGAGGGAAACTATTTAGTCAGGTTAACATGTTCACCACATGTGACGTGAAAAAATAGCCAATCAACACAGATAATCATATTAAACTGTGAACTAGTATGGCCCCATGACGCGGCGATCTCCATCTCCACGACCATCCTTGTCCGCCAGGCCACCTAAGGTTGAGTCCACCATGACATTGCACTACACTACTACATCTAGCAGCTAGTGACAAAGTTATATCAGTATTCAAAGCATCACATATCGGCACGCAGGTCATCACATGACTCACAACAATGGACAGCCTTCAGCTGCAATTAACCATGACTCGCAGGTCATCAAAATTACAACAATGCATCACATACACAAAGGTCCATATTGTCCACACCAAACCCTACAAAAACAAGTTAGGCGCAGAATCAAATTCTAACTGAAGGATCGAGATGAAGCCGGGGGGCGAATAGGCTTTATAAAAAATTACAGCTTAAAAACAATGCAGCGGATCAAACAATATCGGATGTTCCGATGTCAGGATCGGATAGTCCGATATGAATCAGACTATCTGATCTAGAATCTGAATGTCCGATCTTGCTGGAAGGAGGATGAAAACACTAAAGTGAATAAACAGAAAATCCTGCACCAAATACGGTTAGAGAACAAGCTAATAGATAATGAACAAGAGGAAATCCACAAACACAAGGAGACTCGAAGTAGTTGTTCCTGAAGTTTGGATCCTTGAGGGGATCCTACGTCTCCGTTGAGGCGGCTTGGTCACACTTGAGCCGGGGTCCCTCTTGACCCTTAACCTCCCGGGTTGCACCAAGCACTCCCGGTTTCACTCAATGGATTCTTTCCTTTCGGAGGCGAAGCCGGCCTTCACAAACTCTCCCCGGCCATCACACAAAGCACCGGTGGCTCTAGGGCGACTCCTAGCCGTCTAGGAGCCATCAAACTCCAAGAGTAACAAATCCGATGGAAACCCAACTTGGAGAAAGAATCAAGTGCTCAAGATCGAAGCTTTGATCAACACGAAGTCTCTAGATCTAGCTTCTTCACCCACTCAAGATGCAATCAACGGAATTGATGGTGGAGTGAAGTTGGAAGGTGGAGAGCTAGCGTTGCAATAAGTGTTCAGCTAAAAGTATGTGTGAGAGGCAACCCTGGCCGGTGGGTGGAGGAGGGGAATAAATACCCACGCAGTCAAAACTAGCCGTTACTGTTGACAGACACCGGATGTTCCGATATAAAGATCGGAATGATCCGATATTTTCGCAGCGAGACAGAGAGGGGTCAATCGGAACAAGCAACGGAAAGTTCTGGTCCAGATCGGAATATTCTGGACCAACATCGGAATGTTCTGATATTTTTGCAAATGAAACAGAGAGGGGTCAATCGGAACAAGGATCAGATTTATCCGGTATATATCGGAATGTTCCGGACTAACATCGGAATGTTCCGATATTTTTGTAACTGGAGACAGAGAGAGGTCAATCGGAACAAGCAACGGATAGTTCTGGTAGGTATCGGAATGTTCCGGACTGACATCGGAATATTCCGATATTTTTGTGACTTGCGACAGAGAGGGGTTAATCGGAATGTTCCGGACTATATCGGATAGTCCGATATGGTTTCAAAGCAAATACCCTCAAAATTATTTGGTGGAAAGAGTGTGTCAAGGAACTTCAACCAAGAGCACTTAGAACTCCTAAAAGTGATTTTTCCATCGCATCCCTCTTCATAGTACGGCGTGTCCTTAACTCAATTGAAAAGAAAAGATTTACACTTTTAAATAATATGCCGTCTTCTCCTTTAATTTTTTTATGGTCTCCACGAGTCCTCCACATCCTTTTTCTGATCTTAAAACTGTCCAACACTAAACAAGCTTGATTAGATTTTTAATATGCTTGTCGTCTATTACCAAAACTTACAACGGGGCCTAGACGCACTTTCAATCTCCCCTTTTTGGTGATTGATGACAAACCCAATTAAAGCTTTTAAAACTAGAGTAAATCTCTTTTGAATGATCAAGAATATAGTAGAGCTCCCCCTGGATGTGTGGATAGATTTGAAAAACTAGAAGCTCCCCCTATATCCTTGTATTCGAGGAGATAAAAGAGCAGGTAAATGCAGTAAATAAACGATGCAAATGGCATGGCATTGGGCACTCAATAGCATGGCAACACAATTTAAACAAGTACTTTTAGCACCAACTAAGCATTTACGAAACAAATTCAGGTCCAAAGCACAAACACAAGAATAATTAATTTAGACAAAGTTGAGCACAAACGAAAAGATAAAAGATACAAGCTTTACTTTCTCCCCCTTTTGGCATCAAGATACCAAAAAAGCGAGAACAAAGCTACAACACAAGAGATATCAATCGTCGTCTTCGTCCTCCTCATCGTCTTTAGAGTAGCTTTCCTCGCTGCCACTATCGTCATCAACTTGAGTAGGAGGGTCAAAAGCGGCTTCATACTCTTTGACCTTATCATCATCTTCACTCCCTTCGACTTCCGAGCCATCAGGAGAGCACGAAATCTCAAGGTGTCGCTGAATTTGCTTGAGTCTCAGAGTGTTTTTCTTGATACGCTCTAAGTTCTTTTGGCGAGCACGCCTCTCATCCTTCCCAAGGCAAAAGATCGCCCTAAGCATAGCCTTGATCGGAGAGGAAGAGCGAGAGGAGGAAGGGCCAGAAGAGGAAGATGGAGCAGCTGATCGAGAGGATGGAGATCCACGAGATGATCGACGAGAGGGAGTCTTGGTGACTCGAACCTGATACCCATAGTGCTCAACATCTTTGACGAATGCAGATTCAGTCACCTCTTCAATCATCTTCATGATATATGGAGCGTGAGTGCAACTCCTCCTGGGATCTAGGGAACTCAAGCGGATCTCACTCCAAATAAAGACCACGACGTCGAAGGGTCGGGACTCAGATGCAATCCAATAGAGCAAGTTCCTAGAGTACCCCAAAATGCTCGAGGCATCTCCTTCCTTGGGGGTGAGGGTCTTCCTAATCATCCTCGTCAGTACGACATAGACAGGAAGCAGGCCCTTCGCTTTCCCTAGCTCGAAGTCCTGAGCCTCATCATATATGCAGCTGAGCTTATTTATCTCCAGGGGGGGTCGTACTCATGAAGCTTGTCTTTGTTGAAGCATAGCCCAGGAGAGAAACCCAGAATACTGGCAAAGCGAGTCTTGGTCACACTGTAGAATTTTCCGCATGTCATCCACTTCAGTGACTCGGACTCATCAGTGCCAAAGTATACTGTGGCATAGAACTGGGCTATAACCTCATTGTTCCAATTGTACTTTAGCCCCATAATATCCTTGATGTCATACTTGACACAAATGCTGATCACATCATCAAAGATTGGATCATGGAGTCGCTCAAGATACTCCCAGTCAACCCACTGCATCATCACAACTGGGGTCTTCTTAGGTAGAATCACCGAGTCGTAGAAATCCTGCTGAAAGTAGTTCCAGAAGCGGCGATCGGTGCTGACCTGTTTCTCATAATCCTCAGGGTCTATCCTTCTTTTCCGTCTGATGCGAACAGAGTCACATCTTAGATTCATCCGCTTTGGAGGATTGAAGTTGCCATCTGAGTATCTGACAGACCCATGCATCTCCAATGGACCAATCAAAGGTCTGGATGAACCATCCCTAGCTGATGATTGCTTCTGCCGAGGTGATTCAGAGGAGGGTGATTCCAAAGGAGTCTTGGAGGCTGTCTTCTTCACAGACCTCTTCGGACGACTGGAAGAGGGGGCAGCCTCAATGAACATGGTAGCCCTAGGAGAGGATAAATGCACTAGAGAGGATGGAGGTTGAGCCCTGGCAGGGTCATGCCTCGCCTTCGTCCTCCTTTGCTGAGACGGTGCACCAGAGTCATCGACAGACTGCCTTCCCTTGGACTTAACCATCTGATCAAACAAAGGAATTTAGGATTAGAAGTGGCTCTAGGGAGAAGGGATTCAAGGAACTAGGTTTCTGTTGCTGCCTATATCGGATAGTCCGATGTATACATCGGACAGTCCGATATGTGCAGTTCAGTGAAGAAACCCTAGCTACCGTGAATCTCCAAGGCAGTGCTAACAAAAGATGAAGCCACTACAAGGGACTAATCCTAGTACAATTTGAGGCACTAATCCCGACCATATTAACTAGAAAATCTTGAGAGGAAATGGATCGGAAGAGATTAGTGTGAGCAATACCTTGGGAACAACAAGCAGAGGGAAGAGGCCCTCCAACCAGACGCCAAAGAGGAGAGGAGGGAGAGGGCTTGCTCCGGTGAGACTCCGGAAACTCCGATCTTGGAGGAGACGAAGTTCCGGAGGACGGCGACGAGGAACGGCGCGGGGGAGAGAAAGAGGGAGGAAAGAGGGCTGCGGTAAAAGAGTGGGGTAAAGAGAGAGAAAAATTACCCGCACGGTTAAAGAGACCCGCAGTCCACACATCGGAATATTCCGAAGTAACACCGGATTGTTCCGATTAAAACATCGGACAGTCTGATATCAAATCGGATGTTCCGATATGGTTTTTTAGCAGAAAATTGGATAAGTGGTTTTGAAATATTTTAGGTAAAATATAGGGATAGATAACTCACTAACCATGAGTATATTAATACACACAATAGCAACCAAGACTTTGCAATAAATTTTTAGAGTAAAACAAGGATTTTCAATTTTTCAAACAAAAGATTGGCATGCACCATTTCAAGGCACGTTACTAGCATCAAGGATATTTAGCTCACTTCTAAGTACACAAAATCTTCTTTCATCAAGTGGCTTGGTGAATATATCGGCTAATTGGGCTTCGGTTCTCACATGCCTAATATCGATATCGTCTTTGGTGGAGTGATCTCTCAAAAAATGATGGCGAATATCAATGTGTTTTGTTCGGGAATGTTGTACGGGATTATTGGCTATTTTGATGGCACTCTCATTGTCGTACAAAAGTGGTATTTGGCTTAGGTTTAAACCATAATCTCTCAAAGTTTGTCGCATCCACAAAAGTTGGGCACAACAACTTCCCGCCGCTATGTATTAGGCTTTGGCGGTAGAAAGGGCTACGAAATTTTGCTTCTTGTAAGTCCAAGAAAATAGAGACCTACCCAAGAATTGGCAAGTCCCTGAGGTGCTCTTCCTATCTACCTTGCAACCAGCATAATCCGCATACGAATAGCCGACAAGATCAAAGGTTGATCCTTTTGGATACCATAGTCCTAGGTTGGGAGTATAAACTAAATATCTCAAGATTCTTTTAACGGCCACTAAGTGACTCTCCTTAGGAGCGGCTTGAAACCTTGCACACATGCACACGCTAAACATAATGCCCGGCCTAGATGCACAAAGATAGAGAAGAGAGCCTATCATGGATCGATATACCTTTTGGTCGACAGCTTTACCTTTTTCATCAACATCCAAATGACCATTTGATTGCATTGGAGTTTTGATCGGTTTTGCATTCTCCAAATCGAATTTCTTGAGCATGTCTTTGATGTATTTGGATTGGCAAATAAAAGTGCCTTCCTTTAGTTGCTTGATTTGAAATCCGAGGAAGAAGGTTAACTCCCCATCATTGACATCTCAAATCTCTTGGTCATTATCCTACTAAACTCCTCACAAAATTGTTTGTTAGTAGAACCAAAGATAATATCATCGACATAGATTTGGCAAACGAACAAATCATCATCAACATGCTTAGCGAAAAGTGTAGCACCGGATTTTCCGATCGAAAAACCTTTCTTTACCAAGAAATCCCTAAGGCACTCGTACCCCGCTCGAAGGGCTTGTTTCAAGCCATATAGTGCCTTGTGGAGTTGATAGACATGGTTTGGATGCTTCGTGTCCTCGAAACCGGGGGGTTGTTCAACGAATACCAACTCGGAGATTGGTTCATTCAAAACCGCGCTCTTCACGTCCATTTGATAAAGCTTGAAATCATGGTGAGTAGCATATGCAAGTAAAATGCGAATGGATTCCAATCTAGATACGGGAGCATAGGTCTCACTAAAGTCCAAACCCTCTATTTGAGTAAACCCTTGAGCAACTAATCTTGCTTTATTCCTTGTCACGATCCCGTTCTCGTCTTGCTTGTTTCTAAAAACCCATTTGGTTCCAATCACATTTTGTTTTGGCCTTTCGACCAAGGTCCACACTTCGTTTCTTGTAAAGTTGTTTAATTCTTCTTCCATCGCCATTATCCAATCGGGATCACTTAAAACTTCCTCAACCTTCACAGGCTCAATAAAGGAAATAAACGAGTAAAATTCACAAAAATTAGCGACTCGGGATCTAGTAGATACTCCCTTGTTTATATCCCCGAGGATATTGTCAACTGGATGATCCCTTTGAATGCTTTGATGAATCTGTGGGTGAGTCGTAGCTTGGATTGGTTCTTCATTTGGTTGTTCTTCCTCTTCCACTTGTTGATCCATCACTTGATCTTGAGTAGAGATAGGTGGCTCTACTCTTAAGGATGAGTCCTCATCATCTTGATCATTTACTTCTTCTTGGGGCTTGATCTCTCCAATGGCCATCTTTTTGATTGCCTCACTAGCATTTTCTTCTCCTAATACACAAGGATCAACTTGCTCCACTTGTGAGCCGTTAGTTTCATCAAATATTACGTCTTTCGCGATTTCAACTACACCGGAGGTTTTGTTGAAAACACGATAGGCGTGAGCGTTTGATCCATAGCCTAAAAGAAATCCTTCATCGACTTTAGGAGCGAACTTAGAGGATCTTACCTTCTTGTTGAGGATGAAGCACTTGCTACCAAAGACTCTAAAATAGGATACGTTTGGTTTCTTACCGGTGAGTAGCTCGTATGGTGTCTTCTTCAATAACTTATGTAGAAAAAGCCGATTAGTTGAGTGGCAAGCGGTATTGACGGCCTCCGCCCAAAAGACATTGGAAACCTTGTACTCATCAAACATCGTCCTTGCCATCTCAATGAGAGTGCGATTCTTTCATTCAACCACGCCATTTTGTTGAGGTGAATAAGGAGCGGAGAACTCATGCTTCACTCCTTCTTCATCAAGTTACTCTTCTACGCCGGTGTTTTTGAACTCCGTACCATTATCGCTTCTAATCTTCTTGATTTTCAACTCAAATTCATTTTGAGCTCTTAGCATGAACTTCTTGAGTATTCCTTGAGCTTCAAGCTTATTATGCAAAAAGAACACCCAAGTGAAGTGGGAAAAATCATCTACAATTACTAAACCATACTTATTACTTGCAATGCTTATGTAGGCGATTGGCCCAAAGAGGTCCATATGCAACATCTCCAACTTCCTAGATGTTGTCATCACATTCTTAATTGGATGATGTGCTCCCATTTGCTTCCCGGCTTGGCACGCGCTACAAATCCTATCTTTCTCAAAAGATACATTTGTTAGTCCCACAATATGTTCGCCCGTTAGAAGCTTTTGAAGATTCCTCATTCCAACATGGGCTAGTCGGCGATGCCAAAGCCAACCCATACTAGACTTAGCCATCAAGCATGTTTCAAGTTGAGCTCTATCTGAAGTGAAATCCACAAGGTAAAGCTTTCCGTTTAAAACACCCTTGAAGACTAGAGAGTTGTCCTCTCTTCTAACGACCGAAACACCCTCACTTGATAAGATACAATCCAAACCCATCTCACATAATTAGGAAATGAACAAAAGATTGTATTCAAGAGATTTTACAAGCAATACATTAGAGAAAGTAAATTCTTTAGAGATTTTTACCTTCCCAAGACCAATTACCTTCCCCTTGCTGTTGTCTCCAAAAATGATGTTCTCATAAGGCGAACCATTTACATCGAAGGAGGTGAAGATGGAGGCTTCTCCGGTCATGTGATTTGTGCAACCACTATCTAGCACCCATGTATTTCCACCGAAGCGATAAGTCTACAAAACAAATTATACTTTTGCTTTAGGTACCCAAACTTGCTTGGGTCCTCTCAAGTTAGTCACTAGTGCTTTTGGCACCCAAATGGACTTAGGAGTGCGAATATTCTTGGTCTTGGTCCTAACAAAATGAGCTACTACCCTACCAAGATTAGTTCTTCTAAGCACATAGGATGCATTGAAAGTAGTATGAGATGCATGAGCAAGAGATCCATTAGCATGCACAAAGTTTATGGGCCTAGTGACCGGGGCTACCACAATGTGGCTCTTTTCGCCCTTGCTCTTCTTGGGAGGAGTATAGCCAAGCCCCTCCTTGTTGTGGTTGCCTCTTTTTCGGACAAGATAATCACTAACTCTTTACTACCTTTGTACGACTTTTGAAGCCCATCTTTAAGGAGCCCCTTTAACTTCTCATTTTCATGGGCTAATTCTTACATAGTTTGAAAGTTAGTGGTTCAAACTTCAACATCAATGTTTAAGCATTTTGAGCAACCACTAATGTTTGAAACTATTGATGGACTTGAGGCATCGTTCAAGGTGGAAATGGTAGTCTTCGAGAGATCATCAAACTTCTCTACAAGAGACTCATGAGTTTGTTTGACCCCACTAAGTTCCTCTACGAGTGAAGCATTGGTGATCTCAAGATGAGTAACTTCGGATTTGGCCAATTCTAAAGCTTTAGCCAACTCCGCATTTCTCGCCCTCTCACTAGCCAAGATTTTCTCAAGATCAAGGTTTCTTTTCTTCTCAAGGATAAGCAAGTCCTCTTAACGCTCAAGACTTGTCTCTTGCCTTTCAATAGTTTCAAGCATCATTTTTGCATTAGACATGCTTATATCATTGAAAGAGTTAATCTTCAAGTCATCACAATCACTTTCACTATCACTAGAATCAATAATGCTATTTAGTGAAAGCTTTGAGATTACGTTACTACCTTTGGCCATAAGGCACGTAGGACCATCATCGTCATCGCTCATATCACCAAATAGAGTCTTGCTCTTGGAAGTGGATGTAATAGCAATTGTAGCCACTCCTTCATTTTCCGACTCGGACTCGGAGCTAGATTCACCGGAGATCTACTCTTGTCCAATATGAGCTTGACCTTTAGAGCTTCTCTTGTTGCCTTTGGTCTTCTCCTTGGAGTAGGGCTTGTTCTTCTTCTTATGATCATTTTCTTCCTTGCTCTTCTTTTGAGGACATTCGGCGATGAAATGACCGGCATCTCCGTACTCGTAACATGTCCTAGTGGAGTGTCTTCCCTTTGACTTGCTGAAAGACTTCTTGTGTGACTTTCCCTTATATCCACTTTTCTTAAGGAATTTATTGAACCTCCTCACTAGAAGTGCCATCTCTTCGAGGTCGAGTGAGGTCCCTTTTTCTTCTTCACTTGAGCTATCTTCGGAGTCGTGAGTTGCCTTTAATGCAATAGTCTTCTTCTTGTTTGGCCGCACAAGCTCCTCAACGGCCTTTGCTTCCACATCCATCATTTCATCCGCCAAAAGCCTTCCTAGCACATCATGAGGTGTGAGAGTTGCATAGTCACTCCTTTCTCTAATTAATTGTACCAAGTTTCGGTTGTTGGGAGTGACGATCCGGAGCATGATCTTGACCACGGTAGTATCGGTTAGATCATTACATCCAAGACCTTTTGCTTCATTGATAAGAACCATTAGTCGATCGAACATGGTCTTGTAACTTTCCCCTTCTTCCAACACCATTCTTCCCAATTTGCCCTTGATGAGCTCAATCTTTGATTCACGGACACTTGAGGTTCCTTCATGCGCAACTCGAAGCGTGTCCCAAATCTTCTTAGCATCCTCAAGTCCATGTACTCTATTGAACTCGGTAGGACTTAGGGCGTTGAACAAGGCGTTGACGGCTTGATGATTGCGGTATCGATCATCCTTCTCCTTCGGCGTAAGCTTCTCGGGATCCACCACGGTATAACCTGTTTCAACAACATCCCAAATAGCCGGGTGGAGTGAGATCAAGTACATCTTCATCCTATGCCTCCATGTCGCAAAGTGAGCGCCATCAAAGAATGGCGCTTTCCCCGACAGGATGTAGCCATGGGATGAAGATGAACTAGCATGAGAGTAATCATATGGAATAGTAACACCCGAGTGGTCATCCCGCCTAGCCGTATCAACCTCCTAGTTCGGCATCTTTTACCTCTTGAGCGGTTAAGCTCGAATCAAGAGTCCTTGCTCTAATACCAATTGAAGGATCGAGATGAAGCCTAGAGGGGGGTGAATAGGCTTTATAAAATATTACAGCTTAAAAACAATGCAGCGGATCAAACAATATCGGATGTTCCGATGTCAGGATCGGATAGTCCGATATGAATCAGACTATCTGATCTATAATCTGAATGTCCGATCTTGCTGGAAGGAGGATGAAAACACTAAAGTGAATAAACAGAAAATCCTGCACCAAATACGGTTAGAGAACAAGCTAATAGATAATGAACAATAGGAAATCCACAAACACAAGGAGACTCGAAGTAGTTGTTCCCGAAGTTCGGATCCTTGAGGATCCTCGTCTCGCTGAGGCGGCTCGGTCACACTTGAGCCGGGTCCCTCTTGACCCTTAACCTCCCGGGTTGCACCAAGCACTCCCGGTTTCACTCAATGGATTCTTTCCTTTCGGAGGCGAAGCCGGCCTTCACAAACTCTCCCCGGCCATCACACAAAGCACCGGTGGCTCTAGGGCGACTCCTAGCCGTCTAGGAGCCCTCAAACTCCAAGAGTAACAAATCCGATGAAAACCCAACTTGGAGAAAGAATCAAGTGCTCAAAATCGAAGCTTTGATCAACACGAAGTCTCTAGATCTAGCTTCTTCACCCACTCAAGATGCAATCAATGGAATTGATGGTGGAGTGAAGTTGGAAGGTGGAGAGCTAGGGTTGTAATAAGTGTTCAGCTAAAAGTATGTGTGATAGGCAACCCTGGCCGGTGGGTGGAGGAGGGGAATAAATACCCACTTGATCAAAACTAGCGTTCTTGTTGATGAGACACGGATGTTCCGATATAAACATCGGAATGTTCTGATATTTTCGCAGCGAGACAGAGAGGGGTCAATCGGAACAAGCAACGAAAAGTTCCGGTCCATATCGGAATATTCCGGACCAACATCGGATTGTTCCGATATTTTTGCAAATGAAACAGAGAGGGGTCAATCGGAACAAGGATCAGATTTATCCGGTATATATCGGAATGTTCCGGACTGACATTGGAATGTTCTGATATTTTTGTAACTGGAGACAGAGAGAGGTCAATCGGAACAAGCAACGGATAGTTACGGTAGGTATTGGAATGTTCCGGACTGACATCGGAATATTCCGATATTTTTGTGACTTGCGACAGAGAGGGGTTAATCGGAAGGTTCTGGACTATATCGGATAGTCCGATATGATTTCAAAGCAAATTCCCTCAAAATTATTTGGTGGAAAGAGTGTGTCAAGAAACTTCAACCAAGAGCACTTAGAACTCCTAAAAGTGATTTTTCCATCGCATCCCTCTTAATAGTACGGTGTGTCCTTAATTTAATTCAAAAGAAAAGATTTACACTTTTAAATAATATGCCGTCTTCTCCTTTAATTTTTTATGGTCACCACGAGTCCTCCACATCCTTTTTCTAATCTTAAAACTGTCCAACACTAAACAAGCTTGATTAGATTTTTAATATGCTTGACGTCTATCACCAAAACTTACAACGGGGCCTAGTGCACTTTCACTAACGCGCACGATGTGAACCAGTTTTAGTTGTTAATTAATCACAGTTCACGGCGGTTCCAACCGGATTGATCATATCTATGAAAATGCAATGAAAAATTCCAACCGGATTGTTCACATCAAAATGACCCGATTTTCATTAGACCGATCATATCGATCCAATCGCGCGAGGTCCCTTTGAGAAAACAACAATGCAAGCATCTCGATCTGTTGCCCCGATCTATTCGGCACACGCGCATCCCTGATGCTTTTACCAGCCGGTAGGGGATTTGAGCGGCACGAATTTGAAAGAGGACGAACTAATCTTTTTTATCGCATCACGCTATCAATTCTTCCTCTACCCAGACTACAAATTGATCCAATCAACCCATGAACAAACACAGCAAAACATCACTATATGCGCCTGATCTAGATACAATACTACACATGATCGGCGCTGATACCACTGCTGGGAAACGAATAGGCTACGCGAGCGCAAAGATAATTTTTTCTACCACGAATCACCTAAGAGCACATGCAAGAAGAGGATCACAGATCGTTACCCTTGACACGCAGATGCAATGGAAGCAGTTTCTCGTGCGTAGACGAAGTAGACGTACTCGTCCAGATCACCACCGAGTGCTCGCCGGTGTTCGCCGAGTGACCGCCGGTGCTCGCCAAGTGCTCGCCGATGTCTCACCTATGCTCGCTGATGATCCAACCGAACAACGCGTCCACGTACGGCAGCGCCTCTAGCGGTATCCACACGTAACGAGCAGGAACGCCTCACGGGGTGTGCTAGCAACTCGCCATGCGGCTAGGGTTTATGGAGAGTAGGAGGGGCGCACGACGGCTGGGCGTGGTGAAGGCTCAACTCATCATCTAATGCCGCCCCTTTGCCTCGCCTTATATAGTCACGCTAGTGGGCTTCGGCCCTCTAGGGTTCTGTCTCCTGCGTAGATCATATCCACGTACAAAGCCGTTAAACAGATCCAACTCATTAAGTGTGTGACCCATTAGGTTCAGTACAAGTCGCCCGTGGATCTGAAAACCTGTTTCCAATTCACCGATCAACAGCTGCACCTAGCAGTATGTATTGACCCCCAAATGCACAGAATCAATATTCGGCTGAACCTTGATACACTCACATACTGATCCCTTTGCCACCCGATACCAGTCGAGCTCAAGGCGAGATGCGCGCCACCCTTATTGATAGCTCAACCAATTCACTCGGCAATGGAATTTAGAGGTGAGGCCAAATCCATTGGAAAACTTATCTCGTAAACTTTTTTGTAGAGTGCTCATTTGCTTCATTTAGACGTTGTATGTGGCTTGGGTGTCTGTTTGAAGGTGGCTGCTCCTAGATAGACGAATTTGACTTGGCGACGACTTGGACTTCCTCTCAGCATGGGCCCGATGGTTGGGGACTTCTTGGAACTTGGATTTAGTTCGTTGATCCTCCGTTGAAGAAGGCGTGAATGGAATGGCATGAGAGTTCCAAATCCGTCAACTAACAGAGTAGACATTGTGGAAGCAGCCTCATCGGCAATGTCGTCATCACCCTTTTTACAGCAAGATCCATGGACAATAGCCATATCAATAACAAAACTTGTAGGATCTAATGGAGAAACAACTTATACATCTAGCTTCACTCCAGTTTCCGCCATCATTGAATCCAAAGATCATCATCGACTTCATCTCCTCCAGCCACATCCATATAAGAAAACATTACTGAAGATCAATTCCAACAGTAGCCTTGAAAGCTTGTATGCCCGTAATGGCCGCAATTGAGAAATATGAATCCAATCACACACTACTGAATACCATCATGGTTATCATCGAGAGAGCTAGCATGTGAGGTTACATACATTGCTTTGAGTGAGTGCTTAATTGAGAGAAAAAACCTACCAAAAGTTTTAAGGAAAGTTTATAGTTAGTAGCATCTTGGTATCAGTGGGAGTCAAGGTGTTACAAGTGGGCCTAAGGCCAAGTTAGACTTATATCAAGTAAAAGTCTCAATTTGAGTTCAATTAGACGTGTGTTCACACAAGACAATTTTAAGCTTAATACTAGTGAAGTCATATGTATATGAATAGTGTTACATAGAATTTTAGTTGTAATCATGGTTCCCCAAGGCGACAGGTAAGCGCTAGAGGTATTAGGATTTTTAATCGTCATGCAAGATCTAGAAGACACCGAAGGCTTGATATTTGCTAATGTAGTTCGGCATGACTGGTTATGTCTGTAGGCTCTTACTATGGGTGCTCCTCCACAATCAGCACAAGTACACCAGACCATCCGGGTCACGACCACAAGTCGGTCGCTGACCCTGCGCATCATGCTCTACAACTAGGTCATCATGACCGATTACACTTGGGGTGCCTTCCTATTTATAGCTGAGACCAGGATACGAGTCTGACCCTGACACAACCTACCCCTTCCTATTACAACTCAGAGTCCACGTAACCGACTACTTACACCATGTACCCTGAACTCTGGTTGATACTTCGCAACTTACGTCGAGCAGTCCGACGAGTCTGACTTGGCCTTAGACCCGCTGCCTTGTGAAACAAAGACCCCTATCCCTACAACACCTTCTCCTGTGGCTCCACCTTCAACTGCACTCCCTGCAACTAGAACTAGCCTTCCCTATAGCCTATACAAATGAGATATCCCCTTCTTCCAGATCATCACAACCTTGCCACCTTTCATGATCCTCATGGTCTTCATCAGCATGGAAGACCATCCCATATTTATATAAGATCTCGAGCGAGATCATATTTCCCTTCAACTTTGCCACATTCTACACATCTTGAAGTACTTGCTCACGTCCATCACATATCTTTATCTTGACACCTCCTAATCCAATGGCACGGTACATCGCATCATCTCCCAAGTAGACAAAACCAAAATTCCTAGTTGTGTAGGATGATAATCACTCACTTTGTTAGGCCACGTGATAAGAACTTGTAGAATCCAAAGTTCACGCCTTTGCTAACTACATATTTGACATCAATAGCATCTTACCATTGCTATTGGAGTCACTTCACGTTGATGCCACTTTAATTGCAATTGTTCCCTTCCTTGCACAGTGCTTTCTTATATCCCCACTCCTTGCACTCTTCCCACTGCACCCTTTTCTTCTTGCCCTTCTTATCTCTCCCTTTCCCGCTTAGTTCACACTTGACCAACAAAGGACTACCAATAGGAACCTCCACTGCATTGTTACTCCCCCCTTTGTATTTGACATAGCAACGCCACAGTAATATCCTCAATGGTGATGCTCTCCTTGTCATACGTTAATGTCGTGACCGCATGCTCATAGGAAGCTGGTAATGAGCAAAGAAGAACTATGGACTTGTCTTCATCCTTGATAGTCACATATAGCTTTCCTAGATCTATGACCAACTAGTTAAAGACATTCATGTGCTCCACAACATCACCTCCTCCTGCATCTTCACCCATACATATGCTGCTTCAGATACAGCTTGTTGGTCAAAGTTTTGGATAAGAATTGGCTTTCCAACTTATCTCAGATTTTCTTTGATGTCTTCAGGTCCATCACATGGCACATGACCTGATCAGTCAGACACAGCCTAATAGTTGTGACCGCACGCAGTGGCATCTCCTCCCACTCGTCATCATCCACCTTCTCCTTCTTCTCTTCCCGAAGATCCATAAAATAAGATCCATTGTTGAACCAACAAGTCCTTGATCCTTGTCTGGCACAAGCCAGAGTTTTTAGAAACATCGAACTTCACCGAACTAAAACTGGTGCTCTCTTTGACATCTTGTCGATCCACATTTTGACCTTCTTAGCGACTGGATTGCGTATTGATTCTCCCGACTTGGAAGATTCAACACTCTCCTCGCTGCTGGTCTCGCCACCTGACTCGTACAAGACGCCCAATGCCTCAGATAGATCGTCGTTACTAACTTGATCGTCAGTCAGTCTTACTTTCACTTCTCAGGCACTCACCACCTCCCTAAACGCCTCCCTTCAAGACCGTCACGATTGCCCTATCCAAAGAACTACACTCAGAATAGCTACTTTTGGCTAAACATATGAGTTTTTCTCGACACCCAAAAAACCCTCTTCTACTATGCCTTCTAGCTCCCTTTTGACCTCCTTTTATAGTGGCGGAGACATTCCAGTTGAGGTAGAAATCCTTTTACTCTCTGTTTCAAATTCATCCCTTTTTCATGAATTTTTGGACTGATGCACTATGCACTGACACAGTTTCAGCCTCAGTCTGCTGGCCACCTCTATGTGATATGCTAACCTCCAGCCAACCTCCTCCATGCGAACTTCCAGCTGACCCGGCCAACCTTTTCAACTGGGCCAATACTTTCTACACTCGGGTGTTCGACTTGCTGGCCCATCGCATCGCGCCACTGGCCTATTGCGTTGGCCCAACCAGCTTTGTGCTGCCCTTGGCCAGCGCCACCAATGGTCCATGGCCTACGAGCCCCCACGTGACAGCCTCCGCCCGTGCACCTTTCACCGGCCCTATCCACTTGCTTGCAGGCTTTCCATGTGGTGTCGTAGGGCTAGGTCTAAGTCATGCAGCCGCTTCATGCACCTTTGTGGCTATGCTGGGCTAGCCGCACGCACCACAACTACCCGGCTTTTTGTGCCGCTCCACCATCCCAGCGCCAGTACATGAGGGCCTGCATGCTACTCACGTCGCCCAACCTGTACTCACACACAACATCCGACCCACTAGTCAACACCTGCCTACCACACCGACTTGGGCCGCTGTTGCAGCCGCCATAGCCCACGACATTTGCAGGCCGACAGCTGATGCCTTTGGCTTCCATGGCTAGGACTGGAACTTTAGCTCGAAGCTCGCGAGCTGCTCGGGCTCGGCTCGGTAAAAGCTCGGCTCGTGTTCAGCTCATTTGTAAATGATCACGAGTTGAGCCCCATTTCCAGCTCGTGGCCATTAGCGAGCTGAGCCGAGACGAGACGAGCCAGAGGCCGCTTGGGCTCGGCTCCTATTGGCTTGTTTACATGCTAATGCTATTTATTTCATCTCTTAACCATTAAAAATGGCATATCTTATTGCCAAAAGGGCCCATAAAATAGCTAAAACCCACATATGCATGCACAAGTTATTTTTATACTGATATGTACAATGCTAACTAATATTTTGCAATGGTTAATGCTTTAGAAGGCTGGGAGACCAATGTTTTCCCTAGCTCACAAGCACTCGTGAGTAGCTCGCAAGCCACTACCGAGCCGAGCGGAGCCTGCTTTCCAGCTCGGATCGGGCTCGGCTTGCCTTTACAACTCAGACCCCTTGCTCGCGCTCGGCTCGGGGTCATCTATTTCCTTTGACCAAGCTTCGAGTATCCCCTAAGTCATCCTTGCACTATAAATAGGGGTACTTCGTCCAATATTCAACACACAACACATCACACCATCAAAGGAGCTCCAATTTCCATTCTTAGTAGAGTAGGTTGGAGTAGTGTGGGAGTAAGAGTCGAGTTGAGCTCTGCCTCAAGGTTCCGGGAGGACTCTTCCGAAGCTCAAGTAAAGCTCTTGTAACTTTTCCTTTTCGTAGCACTTAGTTTTCATATTTATTTAAGTCTTTCCTTTATTTACTTCGAGTCAATATTTATTTTACGCATTTACAGTATTTACATAACATTTGTAGCGGGAATAATTATCTTATTCTGTGTGCATGATATTTATCGGGTTCATTATATTCACGGGGTATTTCGTGTAGGCTTAGAAAGATAAGGAACTCGCTAAGCTAAGGTTATGCATTTGTGGATCTAGGAGGAATAATAGTGTTAATTGTAGGTGTGGTGCCTAGGAATAATATTGTCTAGATCGACGCCCAACCCCACGAAATGTGGTAGGTAACAGGTGATGATGACCCTGTCTTTCCCTCACAGTGCACCAAATCAACACAGCAATGATATCGACGTGTACCTCAGGCCTTTGGTCGATGATCTTAACAAAATTTGGTTTGAAGGCATCGAGGTTTGGGATCAGTGGAAGCAAGAGCACTTTACCTTGCACACCATGTTCGTCACCATCAATGATCTACTAGCACATTGTAACTTATCTGGCCAGAGCAAAGGGAAAGGTAAAGGTTGGCCCTATTGCTTAGATGACACATGTAGTTTGAGATTGAACAAGTAAAAAAAGACAGTGTATGCGTCATCGACGTTTCTTTATCAAGAAGCACTAGCATCGAAACATGGATAGACAGTTCGATGGCACAAGGGAGAAAACGTACCTCCAAAGCATGTCGGGGGGAACATGTTTACAATCAGGTTAAGGATATGAATGCTGTCCTAGGCAGGCGAAAATGGTTCTCCAAGGATGATGACAATCAGGGAGGAATATGGAATAACAATTCAACACTCAAGAACTAGAGTACTGAAAAATATTAGATGTTCGCCACTCTACCGACCCTATGGACATACAAAAGAATATCTACGAGAGGCGGCTCGGTTCATTGCTCCAAATGAAGGGAAAAAGAAAGGATAATGAGAATGGATGAGCTGACCTTGAAGAAATAGGCTTAAAGCCTCACACACATGAAACAGGCAAAGGTTAAAAAAACCTACTCACATCAGCTATCACCCTCTCCAGGAAAGAGAAGAAATAATTCTTGGAGTTTTTGCACGGAGTGAAGGTTCCCAGCGGTTTCTAATCTAACATTGGAAGACTTGTTTTAGTGAAAGAGATAAAATGAATTTTTCCATAAGGAAGTCCCATGATTGCCACGCAATGATGGCAGTTTTGCTTGCGGTACCTATTATGAATATCCTCCCGATTAAGGTACACGAGACTATCATGAGCATGTGCTTTTTCTTCAATGCAATTGCACAAAAGGTTCTCAATTTAGACTCATGGGAGGAACTCGAAAAAAAAACACTTTGAGACTTATGTCTTCTTGAGGTGTATTTCCCCCTATCCTTTTTCGATAGGATGATCCATCTCACCTGAGGCATTAGAGTGGGCAGTCAATTATATTTACCCAAAAAACCCAATTGGTGTGCCTAAGTCTCGCCATGACGAGAGGCTCGCACGTGTTAGGGTTCTGGGGAAAAAGGTAATAAATCCTGATATGAAGGCATAAGACCAAGCTCACTTCCTCATGCTAAACAAATGAGAGAAGTTTCCCTATATATATGTCGATGAGAACATGCATGTGTTATTTGAAGAGAATCCAGATGGGACCAAAGCTTGGGTTGCAATTCAACATATGCAAAGGTTCACTGGTTGGTTCCAAGATCAAATCAAATAATCGAGTACTCATGCAAGTACTTTACTAAAAAAAACTTGCATCGGGCCCTATATATACAATTACAACATATCATAGTTACAGACTTACACTATTGCCCAAGATGACAAGAGCATATACTAGAACAACGGTATCCGTGTAGATGCTTATGACAACGACGGTCAGTGGTCCGTGTACTACGGTCAAATAGAGGGGATCTGGGAGCTGAGCTACTTGGGATTTAAGGTCCCCAGTTTTGGTGTCGTTGGGTGAAGGGGAAAAAGGGTGTAATTACATACAACTATTGGTTCACTAGCATTGATCACAGACAAGTCGGATACAAGTTTGAACCCTTTGTACTCGCTAAAGATGTTCATCAAGTCGTATTTGTGCCTGATACAGCAAAGAAGAAACACAATGTGGTTCTCCCCAGAAAAAGACGAATCATCAAAGTTAAAAATGATGTTGATGAGGACGAGTTCAATCAATTCAATGAAATCATTCCTTTTGCTACTGCAATCATCCCACGCCTTTCACCAAATGATAAAACTCCATAATTGTGATCTGACCACAACAAAGGGATCCATGTCTAGAAAGCATGACAATGTCAAAATTGAATTTTTACATTTGAGTGTAAAATTTTGTAATATCCAAGTTATTACATTCATATAACAATTTATCTGCAATATCAATGCTATTGAGTGTATTATCCATGAATTTGAGTGTTAGGCTAGGACAACATTATCCTTGAATGTTAGTGTCATGCACCCATGCTTGAACAACAATATCACTGAACTTTAGTGTAATGTTTAGCAATAGATATTTAAGACGTCACCTATTGGCAATAGGTGACGGTTTATAAATCTAACCCATGACCTATGAGATAACACATAAGTGACATGCCTTGTAAAGGCCCATCACTCATGATGGCGATGCTATACAAGTGTTGTATATCTTATGTAATGAAAAAAACATGATTTGCATCATCGAAACCATCGGTTGCATCGCCCGCAGGATCTACGCAACAAGATATTGTGTGCGAGAGTAAACATCAAGGGCCCCTCCACAATGTACTCCAGCTAATACATGTACATAAATAACACATCAGTAATTAGCAAGGGCCCAACCTCACTAACCATGAACAACACAGATTTGAAGCCATACGCTAAATTTAAAAACAGAGAAAATTAAATTAGCACATTATTAATTGGCCATAAGTTAGATTTGAACAACATTATATGTATATTAGCTGGTTATGAGGTTAGGAACCATTTGCAGTTCCCAGCATTGCTCATTATTAGGAAAGCTCGCATTCGGTTAAGGCAAAGGAAGAGGCTGACGCGCTTCACTCATGAACGGTAAAGGAAGAACGCTGTGGGTGGAATAGCTTAAGTGCAGCTACTCTATGTACACGAATGGTATAGTGAGCAGGGTAGCTGCTTTGAAAACTGATAAGGAAGAAGATAATAGCGAAGCATAGCCACACATAGCATTCCTTTCTAGTGCTGCAATAGGGAGTTTACCTTGCCAAGGAAAGAGAAGCTTGAATAGGATCCTCTTTTGAACCTCGCCATTAACGTTAAGGCTATGCCATCCTAAGTTGGGCTATCAACCATTTGAAAACGCAAAAGGGCACGAAGCATACTATAATTCTGGATGCTTGATCAAATCCAAAAGTCATCATCGTCACCCTGATCCACATCCCCGGAGCTGCCACCGGCTGACCTATTGTCGTCATCGTCGTCCTGATCCACCTCCTCCTCCCTCGACCAGGGTTTCCAAAACCACCAGCTAACTGCGGTTAACCGTGGGTAACCGCGCCACCGCGGGGTAAACTGGCAGTTTAGGCTTTAGTTGTTTGGCCAAAATCCGTTCCAATAAACTTTGAATGTAAAATATACATAAAATTTGAAAAAAAAAACTATTAGTCATTCCAAGCATTTTGGCTTAAACAAAATTCAAAAATCTAATGCATATTTTAAAATATTTTATCAATTTTCACCGAATTTGACCATTTTTTCAGAAACCACTGCTAATCGCAAACAAAACCGACAAGGCGTAGTTTTGAATTTGTGGCAATAACCGGCTCGAAACTGCGGCTAATCGCGGTACCACCTCTGCGTAGGTCTTGGCTCAGAGCGCCTTGCCGGTTTTGTAATCCCTTCCCGTGACTTTGAGCTGGTGTCGTCGTGGTCGCTGAGCATCTGTCTCATGGCACGGTCGTACTCTTCGTTGACCTCCTCCTCCTTGGCTTGCACGGCCTTTGCCTCCTGTGCTGCCTCCTTCTCTGTGGCCTCCGCCTCCTGCGCCGCATCCTTTTTTTCTCTATGGCCTCTGCCTCCTTCCTCTTCTCGGCCAAAGCTATGGCCTCCTTCCTGTAGTCCTCAATGTGGGTGTAGCTCGACTCATTGTCCAAATGGCTGCCGCCATAGGTCCGATTGACCGATGAAGACGATGATGGAGGTAGCGAAGAGGGACCAACACAAGAATGCTTCGTAGGGGCAACAATGACGAAACCATGCTTTTTAGTAGATTGAGGAGCGCAGTGGATTGAGGAGCGAGAGTGCGGCGGATTGAGGAGCGCGGTGGATTGAGGAGCAAGAGTGCGGTGGATTGATGATTCGTGGCAGAATGGGGACATTATATAGCAAGGGATTGACAGTTTTGTGCCGAAGTGGGAAAGCGCAACGGTTCGTGAAAATTGAGACACCGACGCGGCCATAAGTGACTAGTTAAACTAGTCAAATTTGCATGAGGTCATAGGTCATGGTTGGAAGTGTACACCCGTCACTTATTGTGTTATAGGTGACGGTTTGTAGTCCACACCCATCACTTATGAGTACAATGTGGCCTATTGGTAGTGTCATTATAGCGGGTAGCAGCGGATTGACATTTCGCAGCGGAATGGCAAACCATGACAGTTCACCATAAGTGACTAGTCAAAACCAGTCGAATCTAGTTTGTAGTCTACACACGTCAATTATGGAGACCCTTCATCTCCCACGTGAAAACCGAGACGCCGGAGACCCTTCATCTCCCACGCAAAAACCGAGACATCGACGGGGCCTATAAGAAAACGCTTGCGGGGACATGTAAACCCATGACACTACTACTTCCCCGCATTTCCTTCGTTAGCATCCGTATAGTTGTTTGTCGTCGATGATGTTGAGCCCGAGTCGACGATCATCTCCTTGACAACAACATGGAGTGGTGGGCGGCCGTCAACACAATTACGTGGGTGGCCGCTGTCGTTGGCCCGAGCCAGACAACAGATTTCTAAGGGGCTGCCCCGTAGAGGCGAGGCTCGCGGAGCATCTCGGTGGAGCGGAGCTCAGACAAGGTGGACAGCCAGGATTTGTTTATTGTGAATGGATCCCCCTCCTCCAAGGGCCATGGTGGCTTATTTATATAGGGTGAGGGCAAATGGGAAATCCTCTCCTTGCCCCCCAAACCCTAGATGCCAGGTGGGCATTCTTATACATTTGTCACTTATATGCAGTGTTCACCTAGTCGCTAGTCGGTTGTCAGTCGGTTACCTAGTGACTAGCGACTAGGCCGACTAGTCGGCGATTAGTCGGAGACTCCAATATGACCAGCAAGAAATATTAATACAAATAAGCATAAGCATACATACAGAAAATAATAATACAAGTCACACACTGACACACATAAGACATAGCCATAGACACCAACTCGTCAATCATCACAACTTGAAATTTCACGAGTCACGACTCACAAGTCACAACTGATAAATAATTAAATATCAATAAGCATAGTTCTCAGTGCAATGACATAGACTGATACTAATATATAGTCATAGATGCGTTAGATGGCCGAGGGAGGCGATTGCGCTGGAGGACGACCGAGGGAGGTGATGGCGCTGGAGGGCGGCGGATGGAGGCATCGTCGCTGGAGGGCGACCGAGGGAGGCGATGGCACTGGAGGGTTGCCGAGGGTGGCGTTGTCGCTGGAGGGTGGAAGAGGGAGGCGGCGGCGCTTGAGGGAGACGGAGGGAGGCGCGGCGAGGGAGCACAGCCACCGGCTGCTGCCTAACCCTAGTGTGGTCTACAATGTATTAGTTTACTCGTAACTAGTGTGTATCCACCTTTTCATTATCCTAGTCGGCCCGACTAAATGACTAGTCGCCGACTTGGACCGACCGACTAGCACCGACTAGTGTGACATTGACTGACTAGGCGGTCTGACCGACTAATCCACCGATCAGGCCTTGATCAGTGCGGATTGCCACCGACTAGCGACTAGTCGCCGACTAGTCGTGCTGGTCGGCCGACTAGGCGAACACTGCTTATATGATGGGCCATGGGCATTCCTATATATATGGCCTACTCGATCCTAGCCCATTTCTCTGGGCAACCCAAAAGATGTGGTATCCTAACCCTATGTTACAACAGCCCCTGCCGTCGACAATAGTCCATTGGCTGAGACGGCAGGCAACCAAATATGGGACACGGTGGCAGCGGAGATGTTTCCTCCTGGTAGGTAACAACGATGAAGTCGTCTGGCCGCTATGGCCTGCGGAGAATGAAGGGGCCTTCGAGCGTGATACTTAGACAAATGGTGTTCTGGTCGGCTCATAGGCACATCCTCCTTAGTTGTAGTACTACTATCCACTATGTGCAAATTATAAGTGTACATTATATGTGTAGTACTCAATATGGTAGTACTAAACGAGTTGGGTTCACAATATGTAAATTATAGCAGTTTCTATATCAATGAAAAATGTTGTCGGTGTAATAAATACCGGGGTACAAAGAGTCCTGAGAAGACAAGGTGGGCCCCACGCCAAAGTGAGGCGAGCAAGGCCCAGTGGCGTGGGCGAGCCTCGGAAGGCCAAGAGGGCCCCACGCGTCAAAGAGGCGAGCAAGGCCCAGTGGCGTGGGCGAGCCCCTCGGAAGGCCAAGAGGCCCCAGCGCGTCGGTGGGCGAGCAAGGCCCAGTGGCGTGCATGAGCCCCGGAAGGCCAAGAGGCCCCACGCGTCGGGGCGAGTAGGCCCTAGCGCGTGGGCGAGCCCCGGAAGGCCAAGAGGGCCCCGCGCGTCGGTGAGGCGAGCAAGGCCCCAGTGGCGTGGGCGAGCCCCGGAAGGCCGAGAGGCCCCACGCCTCAAAGTGGGCGATCGGGCCCAGTGGCGTGGCGAGCCCCTCTCAAGACGAGGCGAGGGCCCCACCGCGCCCGAGGCGGGTGCGTGGTGAGCCCCTCTAAAGACGAGGCGAGGGCCCAGCGCGCCGAAGCGCGCGCGGGCGCCCTCTAAAGACGAGGCGAGGGCCCCGCGCCAAGGCGGGCGCGTGGCGAGCCCCTCTCAAGACGAGGCGAGGGCCCCGCGCCAGCGAGCGCGCGGGCGAGCCCCTCAAGACCAGGCGAGGTCCCACGCGTCGGTGGGGCCCGCGTGGCGAGGCGTTGCGAATGAGTCTTCGGACGAAGGCTCCCCTGCCGCTGAAGGACGAGCGCATTTAATGAGACATCAGCGGATACACGGTGAAGAAATGATTACGCTTCTGATGACCCTGCGCAGTCTGGTAAGCTGTCGATGTGGCGCAGAAGAATTGACCGCGAGAGAAGGTTTGCTTGAGGAGGCCGCCCGCGTCGGGAGGAGTAGGCAGGCCCCACCCGCAGACTCACCGGTGGATCAGGCGGGTCGAGGCCACTGGCGGCACGCGAGGCGAGCTGCCATGGCGTGGGCGTGCACGTTTTCGTCTCTTCGTCGTGTCGTGTCGATTATCTTGAGAGTCTCAGTCGCCTACCCCTCGGCTCTCTCCGCCAGCCCAAAGCTTGTATAAAAGGGGAGGAGAGAGAGGGGAGGAGGCACGAGAGAGGAGGTTAGGTGAAAACGCAGTTCACAAGCACCCTGTAAACACATTCCCATTCAACCACAATCAGAAAAGAGCTAAGGCTCCGCAGAGTAGGACTATTACCCGCGAGGGGTCCGAACACAGGTAAATCTGCAGTCGCTCCTTGTTGTGCCCGGCGCCAAATCGAACCGAGCTTGATCGAGTTGGCTAGCAGACTAAAAATCGACCAGGTGTGATCCGCATGGTTGAGCGGAGAACACGCCGTCGATGGCGCGCTGTAGGGGAGCGCTAGCATCGGTTCAAGCTCTTGACCCTTCTTGAGCGGCGATGGCGGAGCGGCGATCGCGATGGAGCGAAGCGGCCGCCCGCCTAGGGTCGGAACCTGGCGGAAGCGGCCGCCCGGCCAAGCTAAGCACTGGCCTTGGAGGAGTGCACTCCAGCACAAAACCTCCATGCGGCCAGGGCCTTGCTAGAGAACCCACCGGTTCCGATGACTCCGGACTCCCCGACGGCACCGTGGTTGGCGGCAGCCCTTCGTTGATGCCGCCTTGGCGGTGGTGCAAGTTTCGGGCGTGGGAACCGTGTTTACGCTTCCTCCGTTCTTTGTTGCCCTCGCCTCCTCTCGCAGATGTCCCGGAGGAGGCGAGGCCAAGACGACAAGAGCGAGCGCGACCCTACGGGGCTCGGCCGGGCAAAGCGGCAGTGGCCGTGATCTCGGTCCCATCGGAGGACCGCCACTTGCTGCATGGAGAAGACTGCGTGACAAGCTCCGCAGGGTCGCGACCGAAGCCTTGCGATCACATTGTGTCGCCGCCGTGAGGACCAAGCAAGAGGGCTCGCAGAGCTGCCCGCCGGAGGGTGGCGCTTCTTCGGCGCCGCCTAGGCGACGGGGGCGGCGGGGCGAGGACCGCGTCTAGGAGCAGGAGGCTCCCAACGTCGGGTGTCGCGTCTTTTCTAAGGAGCTGCGCCGTGTCCAGTGGCCGGAACGGTTTCGTCCGGCACCCATCGAAAAGTATGACGGCTCCACCAACCCCGATGAGTTTTTGCAGATCTACACGACGGTGATGCAGCCGACAAGAGGGTCGGGGAAGGTTCTGGCGAACTACTTCCCCGCGGTCCTCACCGGCGGAGCCCGCTCGTGGCTCATGAACCTGCCCCTGAGTCCGTGGGGTCATGGAAGGAGCTCTTGGAGCTCTTCGTCACCAACTTCTGGGGCACCTTGAGCAGCCGGGGTGAAGGCGACCTCCACAGCGTGGAAGCGGAAGAAAAGGAGAGTCGTTCTTGCGACTATATTGGCGCTTGATCAGTCCGCAACACCATCCCCGACATCTCCATCGACGCCGTGGTCACGGCATTCGGAGAGGCGCCGAGACCCCAAGGTCAAGGAGAAGATGGTCACCCGCAAGATCAAAGCAGCGGAGGAGCTCTTCACCTTGGCGACAAGTCGCCCTTCAGCGAGCTTCGCATCCGCCCATGCTATGGTGAGGACAGCCAGCGGGTGGCGAGGCCGAGACCTCGAGGAACCCCGCGGCAAGGACAAGAAGAAGCGCAAAGGCGGCCGAGACCGGACAGGTCATGGCCGCCGAAAGCGGCGACAACAACGACGACGACTCTGACGACGATCGGGACAGCCGCAAGAATGGGCGCGGCAAGGCGAAAAGAGGAGGAAGTCATGGCGCCGGCGATACGGTCCCGTAAGGGCGGCGAAGCGGCGGCCATGGCGACGCCATGGCGCGGCGACCCGCGGCAGCGACGAAGAAGCGAGACCGTCGCCCGTGAGTGGGACGGAAGGCCTTCTCGTCCCATTCACCGCAACAACTCCCACGACTTGGCGATTGCCATGTAAATCGACAAGATGGTGGACAAGCGAGTCCACGAGCAGCAGCAGCGGCGAAGCGTCCGGCGATGGCAAGGGCAAGGCGGCTTCGCTTGGTTTTCGGCGGCGAAGCGCGAAGTTGCCGTCATCCACGGCGGTTGCCACCTATCCGCCCCACGCTAGCTTTAAGCGTGCGATGAGAAAGTGTCGCCGCCGCGTGCGGCTTTGGGTCAGCAAGGCGTTTGGCGTGGTCGGGCGACCGATCGCGTTCGATCGGGCCGATCACCCACCCGATACCGCCGACCTGGACATCTCCCGATCGTGGTTGCGCCCACGGTCCGGAATGTAAAGCTAGGGCGGTCTTTGGTAGACGGAGGAGTTCCCTCAACCTCATCCCGCCGGGTCGCCAAAGCGCTCAGATTCAGCAGCAGGAGCTTCGCCCAACGCTCCGTTCTTGACATCGCGCCGGGCCGAGTCCGTCCCTGGCCGAGGCGCGTCGATCTCCGGTGACGTTTGGAAGCTCGACAACTTCCGCACCGAGATGCTCGAGTTCGAGGTGGCGGACTTGACCTCTACAACGCCATACTAGGTCGACCGCCGTGACCAAGTTCATGGCGGTTTGCCACTATGCGTACATGGTGGTGAAGATCCCGGCCGGTGGCCCCATCGTCTTGAAAGTGGACCACCGGGCGCTCCGCTGCGACAAGGACGCTCTCGCTATGGCGGGGCGACGGTGCCTGAAGGCCGAGGCCGACGACAGGGAGCTCCTCCGGTGAAGACCGTGCCTCCCGGTTCGTCGCGGAGGTTAAGGCGGTCTCCTGAAGCGAAGTCGACCAGCGAAGACCGTTCGGGGCTGCATTGTACAAAGCCATCTTCAATAAGAGATAAGTTACATCTCCTTGTGGGCATCTGTTTCTTTTTCGCCTCAAGTCTGTTAGAAAGCATTACATTGAAAGTCGGTAGCGAAAAAAAGTACTTAAGGCGATGGCCCCTTAGTTCAAGGATTTAACGCCACGACTTTGCGGTTGGCGAGGCGGCGGACGAAGGCGGGTTCTAGCCCGGTGTGTCGGCTCGGTCTAGGCAATGCGCCAACAAAGAAGACCGGCGACTAGACCACTTCGGAAGCTAAGCGCTCGCCACGCGGCGTCTAGGGTCGGTTCGCAAAGAGGCCATAAGGGTTGAAGTAACCGGATGCCCGAGGAAAAGCGCCACTTTCAGCGTAAAGCTCATCTAAAGCTTTTTGGCGATCGGTGGCTTAGCCTTAAAAAGGTCTGTTAGAAAGCATTCTGCCGAAAGCTGGTAGCGAAAGTACTTATGGCTGATGGCCCCTTAGTTGCAAAGGCAAACGCTTATAACTTACGCTGGTGCGAGGCGAAGCGGACGGAAGGCGGGTTCTAGCCCGGTGTGTCGGCTCGGTCTAGGCAATGCGCCAACAGCGGCACCGGCGACTAGACCACTTCCGGAAGCTAAGCACTCGCCACGTAATGTTTAAGTCGGGTTGCGAGAGGCCACAAGGGTTGAAGTAACCAGATGCCTAAGGAAACAGCGCTCACTTACGGCAGAACGTTCAGTCTAAAACCTTTGGCGGTCAGGTGCCCCAGTTCAATTTCGCAAGTTAAAATTGTGCGAAGTTCAAATGAGACTCACAACAAAAGAGCAAAAGTTTGTTTGCATTGATAGGCAACATTTACAAGGCAAAATAGACAGGGGAGTCTCGCTACTCCTCCTCGTCTTCGTCTTCCGCTGGAGCGGCGCCGCCCATCATGGATACGTGGCCGGCGGCGGTGTCAACCCGCGCCTGCTCGATCCGGTCCAGCTGGCGCGAAGGCTCCCCGGTGGCGGCGTTGAGATCAAACGCGACGTCTCGAGCAAGACAGTTGCCCAAGATGAACCGCGCTGCTTCAAGAGCGCCTTGGCGACCGCTGACGCTCCGCGTCCGCAACGCCACCGAAGAAGCTCGCGAGGCTTGGCGGCTCGTTCCACGGCGCCAAAGATATCTTGCGCGACCGTCTCCTCCAATGGGAATACAAGGTAACACCAGTGGATGCGAGGCGTCCGGAAGCCGTGGTAAGCGGTGCACTGCATGTCGGCGAGGTTCGAGGCGCTCGAAGTGTTCGGCGGAGGTCTTGACCGCTTGGCGGCGAGGCGTGGCGGAAACTGCCGCAGCCTTGTGGGTCATCGCCTCTTCAGGGGCGGTTTCTTGGCCAAGGCCCCGCGGCTTCGCCGGCGGATCGCCCGCCAAAGCAAGGGCTTCTCCCGCGTTGCCCAGTGCGGGAGAGGTGCGGCGCCTCGCGAGCGCCCTACGCCGACGGTCCGGCCGAGATAAGCGGCGGCGCCAATGACGCGGTGGCGAGGGTTCTCCGCCATGGCGCCGGCGAACTCTCTCCGCCATGAGCGACCTCCGTCGAAGGAGCGGGCGGCAGGCGGTGAAATTTGGCGAGTCGCGTGGAAGCGAGCTCGGTGCCCGGCGTCCGCCTGCTCCAAGAGGGACAAGCGGGGTTGGTATGCAAAAGCGTGTAGCATACTAACGCTAATGCGAAATGTGCGTAAGTCAGGAAAGCCAACCTGAAGTGGCGCGCCGAAGCGAAAAGCGAGGGGGAGCTCTGTGTCGCTGATTGCGGAGGCGGTGGTGGCGCTGTCGCGGTCACCGCCGTCAAGCAGCACCGGCGCGAGTGGTGCGCGGCAGAAGCACCAGCAGGCGGAATGAGGCAGCTGGCGTCGGCAAGCGCCCGCCAGCAGAAGCGTCGGCGTAGAAGGAGCGGAAGAAACCGGGCGCAGACGGAGCCGTTCTGAAGAGTCGCGCGCTCGCCCGATGGCGAGCGACGGCGGCGAGCAGCAGGCCCCACGGGAGGGGGCAGCGGTGGCGGCGAGGCTTCAGATTGCGGGCGAGCCCTCTTTGGGCTCGTCTCTCCCTCCTCTTCGTCGTCATCCACGGCGAGGATGAGGCGGCGCTTCGAAGCGCTTGGTCGAGTCGCCGCCACGCAGCAGAGGTAGCGGCGGCGCGGAAGCTTGGGCGGTCGCCGAGGCGGATCGCGGATCTGTAGTGGCCCCGTGCCGCCGACCGCAGACCGAGACCTCCATGGGGGGCGGCGCGACGCAAGTGTTGGTTGCGCCCCGTGGATCCCGATCGCAGAGGGGAGGATGCTGCGCAGCGCGAAGTGTCGCTGATTGGTGGGGCGATAGTCCCGCCACCAGCCCCGAGCACGTCGTCCAAGCACGTTCCGTGGTGGCGAGCAAGAAAGGAAGCCGTAAGGTCGGCAAGCAAAAAGATTCCAAGAAAGACAGAAGAGCACCCCCAAGAAAAATTCAGAGTACGGCGGGATGAGCCCCGCCAGCGCCGCCCAGACGAAGGTGATAATCTCCCCGTCGCGAGGGCTCGGCGCCATGGTGCCGGGGCGGAACCGGGCGGCGGTTGGCGGCACGAACACTTGAAGCCGCCTCACTGAGTCTTCGTCGGCGGCGGAGGTGGGAAAACCTCGCCCGAACAGCGGCAGGCTTCTACGGTGATCCTTGCTGCGTTTGGGCGCCATTGGAAGCGATGGAGAAGTTGGCGAAGAAAGAAGGCCTGGTGGTGGCGTGAAGGAGGCAATTGGCAGTTTGTGAAGACTTAGCGTGCGGAAGGATTGACCGCAGCGATGAGAGAAGTATTTATAGGTGTGGGGCGCGAGCACGACAGTTTGGATTCCGCCCCCACGCGCGCGCGGCGCCATCATTACCCCGCGCATTTTTGTTTCCCGCGAAAAGCGGCGTAGTTCCCCAAGGAAGATCGTGTGCGAGATGGAAAATCAGCGATGGTCGCGCGGTGGTGGGTCCCCACGATTCGCCCCGCCGCCACACAAGAAATGGAAAAGTGTCTGCTGACGGTTCACGTATCATGGTGGACCCGGGCTCTTGCGGTGTAATAAATACAGGGGTATAAAGAGTCCCGAGAAGACAAAGCGGGCCCCACGCGTCGGGGCGAGCAAGGCTCCAGTGGCGTGGCGAGCCCCCGGAAGGCCAAGAGGGCCCCACGCGCGTCAGCGGGCGAGCAAGGCCCCAACGTGGGCGAGCCCCGGAAGGCCAAGAGGGCCCACGCGTGAGGTGGGCGAGCAAGGCCCAGTGGCGCTGGCGAGCCTCGGAAGGCCAAGAGGCCCCACGCGTCAAAGCGGGCGAAAGCAGCCCCAGCTGGTGGGCGAGCCCCTGAAGGCCAAGAGGGCCCCACACGCCAGCGGACGAGCAAGGCCTCGGCGCTGGCGAGCCCCTCGGAAGGTCGAGAGGGCCCCACGCCACAAAGCGGGGCGATCGCCCCCAGTGGCGTGGGCGAGCCCCTCCAAGACGAGGCGAGGGCCCCACGCGCCAAAGCGGGCGCGGCATGCAGCCCCTCTCAAGACTAGGCGAGGGTCCCACGCCAGGTGGGGCCAGCGTGGCAGTGCGTTGCGAATGAGTCTTCGGGACGAAGGCTCCCCTCGCCGCGAAGGACGAAGCGCATTTAATGTGACATCACGCTACCGATAGACAACGAAGAAATGATTACCGCCATAATGACCCCGCAGGTCGGAGCATCCACCGTGGGCGCAGAAGAATTGACCGCAGAGAGAAGGTTTGTTTGAGGAGGCCGCCCGCGTCGCCGAGGAGCAGTGAGGCCCCACCCGCAGACTCACCGGTGGTGTTGTGCAGGTCGAGGCCACTTGCTGGCACGCGACGAGAGCGCTGCCTTGGCGTGGGCAGCGTGCACGCGTTTTTGCCTCTTCTGTCGTGTAGTGTCGATTATCGAGAGTATCAGATCGCTTACCCTCGGCTCTCTCTCCGCCACCCAAAGCTTGTATAAAGGGAGGAGAGAGAGGGGAGGAGGCACGAGAGAGGAGGTTAGGTGAAAACGCAGTTCACAAGCACCCTGTAAATACATTCCCATTCAACCACAATCAGAAAAGAGCTAAGGTTCAGCAGGAGTAGGACTATTACCCGCGAGGGGGTCCGAACCTGGGTAAATCTGCGAGTCTCTCCTTGTTGTGCCCGACGCTCAAATCGAACCGAGCTTGATCGAGTTGGCTAGCAGACTAAAAATCTGACCAGGGGTGTGATCCGCAGTGGTTGAGCGGAGAACACGCCGTCAAATGTATTTAGAATTGTAAAGCTGTTTAGTTTTTAGCTACTCTAGAAAAAATCAAAATTACAAAAGGTGATGGGTGATAATTTGTAGTTAGATGACGGGTTACACTACACATCTTGTGAGATGGTGTACCACCGGTAGTATTAAGTTAAATTTGAAAAGGTTAACTTGAAATGGTTTGCACGACCAATAGAATTGAACTTTGAATGAACTGTCCACATGGCTAGCAGTGCGTGACACAGGCGTGGGCACCCCACTACGTCGTGGGTTGGAGCCCTGCTTGTGTGCGCCCTGCACTATTATTGATTTCCATTTGTGAAGTTTAGTGATGGGTGTATTCTATTTCCCGTCACCGATAATTCAACCCAATTTATTCAAAAGTGTGCACTGCTCATTATGAAATCGACTAAGTCCTCAGACCCTCACTCACCTCCCAACCTTTCCACCAGCCCTCAACCTCGCCGCTTGGCCTCCTCCTTGCTGCCACTCCTTCGAAAGCACGTTGGTCGTCCCTCACCGTTGGGCCTCCTTCACTCCATCGGGCTTCCCCTCGGTGTTAGGCCTCCCCCTCTTCGTCGAGCCTACCCTCGCTGTTGGGCCTCCCTCACCGCGCCGTGCCCCGACCTCGAGCGCCATGACAATATCGCCCTTCCTATGTACCTTACTTGGTATATTTGACTTGGTATGGCTTCCCAGGCAGGATCTTCAACGAGATCCTCAAACCCATCGCATCTTCAAGATATCGAATGTGGCGAAGATGTGCACTCTTCAACAACAACGACTGCTTGTGCTACTCGAGCTAGAAAGTAAAGGTCGCAAACAAAGTGGCCAACAAAGAAAAGGTTGTCGAATCTAGCCAAGGTTCTTTCTTTGGATTCGGAGAAAATGACCTTGTATCAGCATTGCTGGGAAACTCGGGGCACCTAGGTCGAGTGTCAGGTGTATCCAGTTTCTAGGACTGGAAACATGGCTTTTCCTGGAGACTTTGCAATGTACAGGAAGAGAAAGAGATCGGGTGTAGTGCACATCGATGCATTGACGATGGACATCACGATGGAAATTCTTGTTATGCATGGAATACAAATTTTCAGCCCACTAGAGACTGGCCATGTGAGACCTACACGAAAGAGTAGCCGGGCCTCCAAGGAAGTTAAGCAGCTATTGGTTCCCTAGAATACTGATGTGTCGGATACAATCGACCAATTAGCAGGACCCATGCCCTACAGGCTTGTAATAACACACATTGGACCCCGCTCCCAACGATGAGATCACAATTTTGAGGGACGCTGTCAATCAAAGCATCCAATGGAAGAGGGGCGACATCGTGGTGTCCGATGCATCTCAGCCTGCTACAACTTCAAGTGCACTGCCGTCTCGGCCCACATTACCTTTTCCTCCTATAGAGAAGATAGGTGTGTAGCCTTCTTCTAGAGAGAGGACGAATTCATAGCGTCCTCCAACTACAGAGAAGACAATCTCACTGCCTTTCGCTTTATCGAGCCCAAAGAACAATGAAAAGTGAGAAGGGAAGGCAGAGGCACATCTCTTCATCAAGGTAATATGGCTCCTATGACTCCTCAAGACACCATCAATTATTAATATTGTACAAGATAAAATCTAATATCAATTATTATCTCTCTGCAGATGTAATTCCGCTTGTTTTATCGAGCCAACAAGGAAAAGGGAGTAGGGAAGAAGAATGGCTCTAGTAAGCAGCTACCGAAGAAGTTGAAACACAAGGAGCCCGTCACTGAGGAGACCCCATCCGTTCGAGCATACTAGACAGGTGCCAATGTAAAATACAATCCTGGAAAGCCTATGATGACTGTCAATGAGCTAGCAAAAGCAACACGATTGTATCTTACTGCATAATTAGTACATGAAGGCTTATAGAGGCAACAAGGTTGTCTTCATATGCTTGTAGTACAAAAACCGTCACTTTTCTAGTGGTGACGACAACTTCCTTGTGTAGTTTTGTGACTTATATGACCTCGCCAAACCTTGACGCGCTGGATGTCGGGTTGTTACGATGTATCACATTGTAAGTCACTTCAAACTGTACACTAGTTCACGGCAAGATCGCCATGTTCTCAGTCTAACTAGTTCCTTAATTGTAGATAATTGGTCAGAGAAGCACAAATTAGGATGTTGCCCGTTGAATTTCTTGATCCCTCAACCATTTCATGCACATCAAATAAAATCCAACAAAATGCCAAACACAGAGAAGCATGGAGCGACATAATATTCGAAAAGTTCATGAGCTAATGCAGGTTTTACAAAAAAAATCACCCAAAATCCGAGTTCAGATGAGGGAGATATGGTCATGTGAATTTGGGGTGCTAAAGATCTGTTGACGCGGAAAAGTTGTTTCCCGACGCCAGCTACAGCCGAACTCCGGGGATCGGGCTTTGTGAGGACGTGCCAGCGGATTTGACCTTATGTAATCGGCAAGCTTTCCGATAGGCAAGCTGCCGGCGAAGCGATGAGCACTTTACCGATAGCTTGGGAAATAATCTGATGGTCGGCTTAACGATGAGACGTCGAGTCGATAGAACAGGATGGAACCTAACACCTCCGGCGGACGGCGATGCGCAGCAATGCCGCCGAGAGATAGTATTCCGGGCGAAACCTAACTCCTCCTGGCAGACGGCGATGCGCAGCAATACCACCAAGAGATAGTATTCCGATGCCGATGGCGAGGAGATCAGATTAAACCGAGACAGTCCCTACCGAGTGAGTTGACGGCGAAGAGATCGGACTAAACCGAGACAGTAGACGCCGACATTTGTACTTAGAACGTTGATACAAGCGGATCGATCGAGTTCATAGCACAAAGATAAAAGTAGACGAAATAGTAGATTGTATTGATCTGTTGAAAGAGAGGATTTTTACACGCCGCACCACGGCTCTTATTTATACTGACGATGTACCGGCTAATCCGATAACTTGACATGGACTCAATCTCTTAGTTACCTAAAATAACTAACCGACTAGACTTATTGTGCAAGGCACGGACTAGATACAAACCGACTTTAAATATAAAAGCATATTAACATGAAAAGCTAGCCGACGTGTTCTACGTGATGGCTCTATAATTTCCTTTCATGGCTAATCACGTATAGCCTTTCCTGGCTTGGTCTTCATCACGTGATGGGCTTGATAGGTAAAGCTGATTGTGAATCAATGATGTCCATGTATACATAGCTTGATCGGCCATGCAACTTCCATATGAGCGGCCTGTTCTCGTACTTCCCCTTCATGATTTTCCAAAGCATCTCGATAAGGTGCACCTTCCAAATGTGATTATCTCCCTTAATTAATTCAATCAGCCACCATGATCGGCTAATTAACTTGATCAACCGGCCATTAATCTTCCATATACGTATGCACGTATACAAGCCGATCAATGTCTTGCTTGACCATTAACACACATACAGAAGCCGATTGTATCATATCTATACTTGATCATATGAACCATATATCTCCTTTGATCGGCTATCTAATCCTTTTGCGCATATATGCATGCATAAAAGCCGATCAGGATCTTTTCTAAATATTATCCGATCAACCAATAATGATGCCTGAGTATATGCCGATCTAGCTTCTTTTTTGGTCGAATAAGCTGTTTTTTACCCCTTTTTAGCCAATAAAATAACCGTATTTTTGTGCCAAATTTGGGTGTCAACAAGATCACTCGAGATAAACCAGTTAGCTCATCTGCTGATCTGTACGAGAGGCTTTTGGGGTAGAAGAACCACTCGGCTGAGTTGGGTGTCAACATGAAAGTTTTAGATAATCTCTTGGCGCATAATTTGCATGTAGACAACTTCTTCATTCGAGCTATGGTTGATTTTATACCATTTATTTAGTGAACTGCTGTTCAGAGAAGGACTGAACAGAGTTATTCCTGAATCTAGCGTTCTAGTATTTTGGTTTAACTTAAGAGGTAACCTATGAAATGGTTCTAGGTGATTCATTGGGGAACGGTATAAGTCCTAAGGTCCTTACCAAGCAATGAATGCCTTGCTTACGGGTGGACATTCCAAGAATGAGCAGATCGGAGAGGTAGAAGCGGTCTGTCCCAAACTCGGTTTAGCAACTCTACAACTCGCCTCCTTGCTTCTCCTTGCGGTTCCTTCTCCTCCAAGGCTGTGAATATGTGCCTAGGCCTTCCTTAGCTTGTGGTTCAACTCCTCATGGTCGTCCCTAAGCTTGCATGTGGGTCAAAGTGACATGGAAGGTGAGACCAAAAAACAGAGAATCTCGTTGTTGCTCAGGGCAGCAAAGTTATTGGAGAAAAAGCATTAAGAACTCACCCAAAACCTTGTGCATGCTCAAATGGGTTGGATGTACTTGAAGCCTAGGAAGAGTAGAAGCTATTCCCTCTCATCCCATCCAGGAAGAAAAAGGTTGGGATGAGCAGAAAACGGAATCAGCCTCTTACTGTCCCAAAACCAAATAGCAGAGAGAAAAGTGAGGAGAAACCATAACAAATCTTTGTACATGTGCTTACCATGGAGTGGAAAAGATAGCTGACTTCCTCAGCTTTCCAACGATATATAACACTCTAAGGAAAAACAAGAATTTCGGGGGTGGATTGGAGTTTGAAGTGGAAGCTGAACCTGAAGAACAACCTTTGTTCTTGCTACTCTCCTTCAGCTGAACGCGGGATGAAATGAGGCAAATGGCTGAAGGAGAAAGGTGGAGAAGGGTTTAAATAAAGGTTCCATCACACATTGACAAGTGGGGTCAGGTCACACCTGTAAGAGAGAGGTTGTGGGTGTGAAACTGGGTGAGAAAAAGGAGATGTGCTGCTGCTGTCCGAACTGGCTCGCCACCTGGCGTGGTTTCGCGGCTTATCTACGCCACGTGGGGAAACTGTCTGGTGGGCTGCCCATTTGGGCTAATGAGAAAAGAGGAGCCGGGTGACTCTGTTCCACCGCCCATTTCATCCAATGGGAGGTGAGGCGCCCTATCTCAGGTTGGGGACAGAAGGAATAATTGGTAAGCGGGACCAAGATCACTCGGGTAAAGCTGGAGGGGTAGCTCGGGTATCATTCTACTCGGGTGATGTGTCTGTCCGTTGTGTTACCAAGTGTAAACCAGCCGGGGATAGTTGCCCGACTGCTTGCCAAGCGAACTCGAGTCCAGGTCGCCTAGCACTCAGGTCTGATTCGACTAAGGATCGCCACATTTTTTTGTGTCTGAAGGCATTAACCCAAAAGGCGAGTTCCACTTCTCAATATAGGACAATATAAGAAATAGCTTGACATTGTCTTTTGGATTTATACTTGCATTATTGATTGGAACATGCATTTATAACTTGTGAATGTGTACTGTGTGATTTGTTAATGCAAATATAGATTTTTTTTGAATTTGTGAATGCATTTTGTGGTGTAGATGTTGTATGATAAATGAATAAACCGTTGAATATAGGATCTACACCAAGATGCAACATCTTCTGAGCTGAATGAACTAGTGACCTGAGGATTTGTGGATTTTTATTGCGTGCCTTGGGGCACATAGCACTAGTGACAAGTCAAACTAAAGCCCGTCCCTGTTATGAAACAAATGGTGACGGGTATAAATTTTATCTGTCACTTATCAGTGTGATAGGTAACCTATGGGGTTCTCTGAGAGGCAAAGATAAGTGACATACTCTATCGAACACCATCACTTATCTTATCATCATGGATGACATGCGGTAGTATTGTTCGTCACTTATTTTAATATCATGGGTGATGGTTGGTGATATTGCCTGTCACTTATTTTATTATCATGGGTGACGGGTTGACATATTGTCCGTCATTTATTTTATCATCATGGGTGACGACCTACATATTAACTCGTCACTTAAATCATCGTCATGGGTGACGAGTGGAATTTTTTTTGTCAATTATATGAGTCATGAGTAACCTACAGGGGCCACTGTGAGGCGAAGATAGGTGGCATATAGTATACCAACCTGTCACGTATTATATATGTTTGACAAGTGTTAACATGTCACTAATGATGGCTCATCAGTGACATCTCCGAGATGACGGTTGTGTCAACCGTCACTAATGGTTGTTGTAAACCGTCACTAATGTGTAGTTTAAACATGGTGTCTAGACAACAACTAGGCAGTTCAACATGACCTAGGGGGTGTCTTTACGATGATTTAGATGTTTTTAAAAAGTGATCAATGATTATGACATAAATATGTGAAAGATTTTATTTGAAAAATATAGTTTATCCTAACATCATAAATAACGCATATATTAGTTAGCCGTTATACTTATGTTTCTGGAGAGGAGTTTCAATAGTCGCACTTCACAGATTTAGAGGTACGCCATGTTAAACTGTATTAAAATATTATACTTATAATATCATCTAAATCTTTCATGACTTAGGCCCTGTTCTTTTCAAATTGACATCTTAACAGCTAAACATGTTAACAACTATCTACGTTCTGAAAACACATGATTTTAGTTTTGTGGGTTTATTTTTTCGCTGTTTTGAAGGTGAGTCCTTACACTTTAAAAATCAAGTCAAATGAAATGGATCCGAATCTCGAGACTACCTCGAAAAGCTCTGAAAATTCAGTCATTTCAGTCGTTAAGTTGTTCAGCCGTTCAAATCAGCTCAAAAGAACATGGCCTTAGATTTCTAACGAGATGTTGCAGGTGGTGTCGAATGGTCTGTTCACGCGTGAAGCGGAAGGAGGAGGAGCCAGAGCTATGAAGATGGTCGGCGGCAGTCGTTACGTCCACGCTCATCAAAGACGTTGGAACGGGGGGCGCTGCCACACTCGTACTCCTCCAACCAATACACGTGGAAGGACGGTAATGTCTCGTGCTGCTCGTCGATCAGTGCCACCATCGTACTTTCTATTCAAAAATGCATCAACGTTTTAAACCATACCAATTGTCGGTTAAACCATGTTCGTCAGTTATTTTCGTTTACATGACAACCACGTGACATCTAGGCCTTGTATATTTCAGCTTAGTGTAGCGTAGCGCAACGTTTTATCAAAATTTATCTTTTTTACATAGCCTATTTGGTGTAATAATTTGTAATGATTTTTCTTAGGTTTTTAGTAATTCTCATAAACATCTTAAAACTATTTTCAAATACTCTCAAATTTTGTTGAAACGCTATGCTACGCTACGTTACGTTAAGCTGAAATGTACAAGACCCTAGTTACCCTAAATATAGAAAAGCGAGGGACTTGTTAAAAAAAGCATACGATGTGTATGTCAAGCAACTAATCGTTTGCCATGTTACACAAAATCATCAAGGTAAGTGTCACATTAGTAAATATAACTCATAAAACCAGAAACCGGATTTGGCCTATTAAAATTGGCACGGTTTTGACAATTCAATAGCCAATCTTATCGGGTTATATCTTTAGACCAATTTATCTCAAATATAATAGTTTAGAGAGTAAATAGACACTTTTCTTTTTTTAATATCATTCTTTAATTTTTACTATGCTATGAAATACTTCCACCATTGTAATGGCCTGAAAGACTTGAGACGCGATGATAGATTGTTTAGGTGCAACTACATCAAAATAGCTTACCAAAATGAAACGGCCTCAGCTGTCCTACCCACTAACATTGACCTTCATGCGTCTTGTAATTAGTTTACTGAAGAAAGTGATTCAGTCCAAAACAGGGTTATGGTTGGTGGTTACCACCGTCCGTGAAGAGGAACTGTGGGACGGGTGGGGCAGGTATACTTCTAAGACATTCAGCCGAGATTTTTTTTGTTTAATTTTTTTCCGATATTGCCGACAGTTTTTAATGTTTTAGTGAGATTTCGGTTCTAACCAAATTATATTAAAGAACAAACTCTATCGAGATGTTACGTGCTTGATATATACACATAAAGGCTAGAACTATCTTGGTGGGATAAGCCTCGTATCTCGATTCTCACATCACTTTTCTATTCACTTTGTTTTGTCTCATTACTTTTTTTCTCCAATTTAGTTTGCACTTTTGGGGGCAAACATTTGTTATTTTGATCTTTTTAGCTTTCATTTTTCTTCCACTTTATTATTTATTTTAAAATTTACATTTATTTTTTAGTTCTTTACTTTTTAAAAACATCTAGTTACTTGAAGTCCAAACACTTTTATTTTAATAGTTTTAGTGCGCATCTCTTTTCCGTTCAACTGTCGACAGGTGACTAACTGGGGGGTCATCGCCGGCAATGATTATATATGGGGCGATGCATGCAAGATCCAAACTCGATGGTAGCACAAGACAAGGATTTATATAGGTTCAGGCCCTCATGGCGGAGGTAATACCCTACGTCTTGTGCTCTGGGATTATATGGGGTATATGTGTACAAGATGATGATCAACCTGGGAGATGATCAAGCTGTACATGCGTAATTCTCAAGATGGCATGGCCTGCCGAACTATGGCCCCCTACCCCCTTTATATAGTGGAGGGGGTGGGGTTACAAGGAGGAGTCCTGGTCGGTTACGAGGTAGGATTCCTATTAATTAGGGATAGGTTTCTATCTTCATGTCTTTTCTTGCCGAGCAAGTCTTCTAGAATCCAAGTGGTACCGTCGTTATCCACCCGACTTGGTCCATCCCCTGTCGGGTGGTCTTTTAGGCCCGCCGTGTGGATACCCGGGGTCTATGTTATCCACAGTAGCCCCCGAGTGCTTCATAGTCGAGTTGCTGCTCTTTTTTGTCGCACCTTGGATGAGTCATGCTTCATGCCGAGTGCTTGTAGATTGTTGCTGCTCCTTCCCGACTGGCTTCTGCCTGTAATCTGCAAGGAGACTGTGAAGGACTCATAGAGAGTTGTTAGTGATACCCAGTCCGGGATTACCGGAGTTCCGGCGGTTGGCTCGTTGTAAAGCGCTTCACCTTAATTTTGAGGAAGTGGTACCTGTACTCGTCTTGTGACACACAGCTAGCGACCTAACATGGGGCGTACCATGGTTTTGGTTGAAGAGCCGAGTGGTACCTGTACCCCACCAGAGTGGGATACAGCTGGCGGCCCTAGAGGGCATACCGTGGGTTTTGGCTGAAGAGCCGAGTGATACCTATACTCGTCTTGCGATGTACAGCTGGCGACCCAACATGGGGCGTACCACTGGTTTTGGCTGAAGAGGCAAGCGGTATCAGATTGTCTTTTGCGACGTCTGGTGACGACCCAACATGGGGCGTACTAATCGGTTTTGGTGAAGAGTCGCGGTACTGTACCCACAGTGGGATCTGGTACCTGCCCCAGAGGGCATACCATCGGTTTTGGTGAAGAGCCGAGTGATACTGTGCTGTCTTGCGATGTACGTTGGCGACCCAACATGGGGCGCATTAACGGTTTTAATTTGAAGAGCCGAGCGGCACTGCATTCCACCAGGAGTAGGATCTGTGGTGGCCCCAGAGGGCGCATCGTGTTTTTACCATCGATACCTATACTCAGAGAGTGACATTTTGGCCCAACATGGAGCATACCATCTGAATAGGGTTTGGCCCAATGATACCTGTATCCGACTAGTGCGGTAACACAGCTAGTGTCCCAACATGGGGCATACCATTGTTGTCAGCCAAGCGGTACTTGTACCCGACCGTAGTAGGATACAGCTGAGGCCCCACCACAGGGCGTACCTTAAGGATAGAGTTTAGCCATATGGCATCCATACCCGGGTTGCGGTGTACAGCATTGGCCCCAATTGGAGCGTACCATCGAAACTCAATCCCGACATCACTGGTATCTGGCCTGACATGCAGTAACCAACTAGTGACCCAACATGGGGTATACCAATTGATGGGTAATTTTATAGCTCTGCCGGTAATCTGCCCAACATGGGGTGTACCGAGGCATGTGGCTTAGCCCGGTTGCGCCTATAGCCACTGTTTGTGACGCGCAACTGGAAGGCCGTAGTTAGCGCTCAAGGCACGGGGTGGCTCATGGCCAGAGGCGTAAGCGTATAGCCGTACCAAAGTTGGTGTAGACGTATAGTCGTACCGGAGTTGGCGTGGGCATATAGCTGTGCCATAGACTTGAACACTCGAGGCGCGGGCGTAGGCTTGTAGCCATGCCAGGTGCTCGCCGAGCTATAGATTTAGACGGTCGAGGCGCGGGCGTAGGCTTGTAGCCATGCTGGGCGCTCGCCGAGCCGTAGTTGTCGCTCATTGCGCATGTCCTTCTTACTCGTGTACGGAGTCGTAGAAGGTACTCGATGAGGTAAAAACCCATGAACCCCTGTAGCATGTACATGTAGGATTTAGGCAATGTCTGGATGAAAAAGCAATCACTTGGATGTAAGGTCCGACTGCTTTAGATAATTTTTGCTCTTTTGCAACTTTTTCTTTTTTAATCTTAAATTCCTCCAAGTAATCTTCCTTTTGTTATGCACTCAGCCCGACTAGTCTAGCCCCCGGGCGTCGGGAATTGGCTCATGACTCTTTTCCCAAACACGCGTATCGAGTGACTAGAGTTCGCCGTTTGTGGGTCAGAGCTTCACTACTCGAAAAAACCACTCGGATTCATTTGCAATCATTAAGAAAAAATAACAAAAAGTGCACGCAAGTGCACCTATTAGGTAGCCCCGACTTCATCGCTAGTTGGAGACCGACTAAGTAGCAAGTCAAGAAACAACTTAGATTTATATAAAAAAATTATGGTAACGAGAACTTAGCTCTGATGTAGGCGTAGGCGTGTCGCCGAGCCGTAGACTTGGTCTGCTTTCGTAAGGTTTGGCGAGGCGTGTCGCTGAATAGCGTGTCGCCGAGCCGTAGATTTGTAGCTGCAGGTGTGTAGCAGTACCGGGCGCTCGTGGCGCGCGATGGCATACAGCCGAGCTGAATACTTCGACGCTCGTGGCGCGGGCGTAGGCGTGTCGCTGAGGAGCGTGTCGCCGAGCCGTAGACTTGGAGGCGCTCGTGGCGCTGGCGTAGGCGTGTCGCTGAGTAGCGTGTCGCCGTGCCGTAGACTTGGGCGCTCGAGGCGCTGGCATGTAGCCGAGTGGCTTGTCGCCGAGCCGTAGACTTGGGCGCTCGAGGCGCTGGCGTAGGCGTGTAGCCGAGTGGCTTGTCGCCGAGCCGTAGATTTGAAGCTCTAGGCGTGCAGCCGTACCGGGCGCTCGTGTCGCGCGATGGCGTACAGCCGAGCTATAAACTTGGGCGCTCGTGGCGCGGGCGTAGGCGTGTCGCTGAGTAGCGTGTCGCCGTGCCGTAGACTTGGGCGCTCAAGGCGCTGGCGTAGGCGTGTCGCTGAATAGCGTGCCGCCGAGCCGTAGATTTGTAGCTGCAGGCGTGTAGCCGTACCGGACGCTTGTGGCGCGCGATGGCGTACAGCCAAGCTATAAACTTGGACGCTCGTGGCGTGGGCGTAGGCGTGTCGCTGAGTAGCGTGTCGCCGTGCCGTAGACTTGGGCGCTCGAGGCGCTGGCGTAGGCGTGTAGCCGAGTGGCTTGTCGCCGAGCCGTAGATTTGAAGCTCTAGGCGTGCAGCCGTACCGGGCGCTCGTGGCGCGCGATGGCGTACAGCCGAGCTATAAACTTGGGCGCTCGTGGCGCGGGCGTAGGCGTGTCGCTGAGTAGCGTGTCGCCGTGCCGTAGACTTGGGCGCTCGAGGCGCTGGCGTAGGCGTGTCGCCGGGCGTGTCGCCGTGCCATAGATTTGAAGCTCTAGGCGTGTAGCCGTATCGGCGCTCGTGGCGCGCGATGGCGTACAGCCGAGCTATAAACTTGGGCGCTCGTGGCGCGGGCGTAGGCGTGTCGCTGAGTAGCGTGTCGCCGTGCCGTGGAAGTAGTCGTTCCAATCTTGATCAATACCGAAGCGGCACTGCGTCGTGGTCGGCGATTTAACAAAGACGCGTTTCGCCGAGGTCTCGCCGTTGTCGACGAAGTTGGCCGTAGTCGTAATTGATCTCCATGCGGTTGGTGTAGCTTGACGAAAGTCGATGACGGTCCTCGCTGGTCTTCAACGTCCCACGAACAATCCTCACGCCGTGCCGGCACCGACGAGCTTTACGAGCTCGCCGAAATTCGCGACCTCTCTGCGCAGGCTGTCTTCAAAAAGACGCCACGGTCGCATCCGAAGTCGGAATTAGGCGTTCTTGGATTCGTTGGAAAGATTATCTCTTTATATCACGCCAGAACTCCTCCTGAGTAAGCGGAAAATAGCGATACAAGTTCCGTGCAGAATCTGAATGGGAACAGATCGCATCTTCTCCTCATGTTGGTCTCGCGGTTAATGAAGCCGGTGTCGCCCGATGGACGCCATGGTTGTCGAGTCCGAGTGATTTGCTGCTGATGACGGTCACCACCCGAGATTCGTTCTCCATCGGGACCTCGCCGTATCTGAGTCGGGAATTAAGCCCCCGGCGCACTACTCGTCGGTAGGCGGCGGTGACGTTCCCCAACACGACTGGGAGTCCGAGTGAAGCGCTGTTGAATTCCATCCCGGATCGGATCTTGTCCGAGTCCGAAAAAGCGTTGTTGAAGTCCTTGGTTGAGTTCTCACCGTATCCGAGTCGAGAATCGAGCCCTCGGCGCACCACTCGGGAGTAGATGGCGACGGCATTCCTCGACCCGAACGGGAGTCCAGACGAAGCGATGTCGATGTTCTCCTCGGATTAGATCGGATCCAAATCCGGAAGAAGTGTTGGTCGTCGATTGTCTTGAGTAGCTCCTTGCTGATCCTCGATGTCCTTGGAGGTGTATCACGGCATACCCGCGTGCCGCATCCTCCGCAGATGGGTTTTACGAGTTTGCTCAGATTCGCGACCATCCCGTGCAGCCTGCCTTCAAACGGATGTCCCGGACAGATCCGGACTCCGTTTTGGGTGTTCTTGGGCTTCACGGAAAGATGACGAAATTATCTTTCCAACGCATCCAGTCTCATCCCGAAATTCCTTCTGGATCTAAGGGAATTACAGAAACAAGATGGGTTTTACGAGCTTGCTGAGATTCGCGACCATCCCGTGCAGCCTGCCTTCAAACGGATGTCCCGGACAGATCCGGACTCCGTTTTGGGTGTTCTTGGGCTTCACGGAAAGATGACGAAATTATCTTTCCAACGCATCCAGTCTCATCCCGAAATTCCTTCTGGATCAACGGGAATTACAGAAACAAGATGACGTACGGAATCTGTCTTCGAGCCGTCGCCGTATCCGAGTCGGGAATTGAGCCGTTGGCGTACTACTCATGAGTAGATGGCCGTGGCGATCCCCAACCCGAGTGGGAGGCGTTGTTGTAGTTCTCTCCAGATTGGATCTGATCCAAATAAGGGAAGTGGAGTTGCCGAAGCCGTTGATGACGCAGTCGGCGCCGAGGGCGGAGACGATGGCGACACCGCTGATCGATGCCATCGGGCTTGATGAAGATGATCTTGACGCTGCCCCTACCTGGCGCGCCAACTGTCGACAGATGACTAACTGGGGGGTCACCGCCGGCAATGATTATATATGGAGCGATGCATGCAAGATCCAAACTCGATGGTAGCACAAGACAAGGATTTATACAGGTTCAGGCCCTCATGGCGGAGGTAATACCCTACATCCTGTGCTCTGGGATTATATTACATCCTGTGCTCTGGGATTATATGGGGTATATGTGTACAAGATGATGATCAACCTGGGAGATGATCAACCTGTAGATGCGTAATTCTCAAGATGACATGGCCTGCCGAACTATGGCCCCCTATCCCCTTTATATAGTGGAGGGTGGGGTTCTGAGAGGAGTCCTTGATAGGTTTATCTTCACGTCTTTTTCGCCGAAGCAAGTCTTCAGAATCCAAGTGGTACCGTCCTTATCCACCCGACTTGGTCCATCCCCTGTCGGGTGGTCTTTTAGGCCCGCCGTGTGGATACCCGGGGTCTATGTTATCCACAGATTGTTCGCTCTTGTTGTTTTAAACCAGGTTGTTCTTGTACCTTAGGGGAAACACTTCTTACTTTAATTCAAAGAAATTTACTCTCTTTTTTTCCTTTTCTTTTCTTTTCTTGTTTGCTTAGTTGTTTCACTTTAAACATAGAAGCACTTTTTACTTGCTCTCTAGAACTCTGCCGCGAAATTAATGCAAGAATCATAAAACTATCATCACGAGAGAAACAAGAGGTTGATGATTGTTGTGGTATAGCTTGAGGAGCACTTTAGTTTTGAAACGTTAGGTCCACGTACCGTTGAAAATTAGGCTGATAGACATACGACACAATTTTAAAACAGGAGCAAAATGACAGCTTCCAACTCCCGAGGACCAGAAGCTCGAGATCTTGCTCGAAAAATAATCATTCAAAGCTATTTGGAATTTTTCGATCACACTGGTATAATCACAACAATAGTGTAACTGTACGTCCTCCGAGGGAAAAAGGAAAACGAGACTGAAATCAGCTTTCCCATCAAACTTAAGTGCACGAACGCGAGAGACTGCGCATGTCTTGACCTAAATGCTCAATTTCGTCCAACAAGGAAATGACCGACAGTCGCAGACCAAAATGATGATGCGAACATATCAAACTTAAATTATACTCCCTACGTTTAAAAATATAATACGTATTTTAATTTTTTAAAAATCAAACTTTGTATGTTTTGATCAACAATTAGTCAAATTATACAAATCTTTAATGTATAAAAGTTGTATAAATAGATATGTCTTTTGAATAGCTTTCGATACATTATTACTTTATAGTGTTGGATCTAATAATAATGTGGAAGCGAATAGGATCAACACTTAGCCTAATACCAAACCACTAAACACAATTATTAAGGGGTTCTCACTTGAGCTTGATGATGCCACGAGGGTCGAAATTAGGAGTAGTCCGTAAGGGTCTGCTTGGTGACGAGTCGGTGTAGAGAGCTGACGAGGACGCAGGGAGGGACGACCTCGTCGATGTAGACACGGTTCCGGCGACGGCCTTCCCAACACCTCAGCGCGCTTCTTAGATCGGGTAGAGGGGTATCAGGAGCAGAGGAGAACCTCGTAACGTTGGCTACTGTAGGTTGCCGATGCTCACTATTTAATATGTTGCTAGGTAAGGGGGCTGCAACCAAGAGGAGGTGTGCGTCCCCGATCAGGGCACGTGATTAGGGGAATCGTTAGTGACTGTGAGTAATGACGTTAAAATTAGTGCGGGCTATAAAGACCGCAATTAGGGTGGTTAATTACCTTTAAAGCTTGGTCTGTTAGAGGATTAGCCAAACGGTCAAAAATCCAACATATAACAATTGACAATATATAATAATAATAATAAGAACTTACTGTCAAAGTCTATCTTGAAATCGAATCAAAAATACGTTTTATATTCTTAAATAGAAGAAAAACTACTAAAATTTGAAAATCAGCCAAGAGCAAATGGGCAACGAAAAACAGCTGCAAGGATCACCCGGTATATCTGGACCGTTGATTATCTGGTGACTGAACTACCACGCTAGCAGTGGACGCGTTTCTAATGGCATGGGCAGAGGGGATCAATGACCACATGGAGGGAGTACATGACGATGAGGAAGTAGACGACGAGCGCAACGAAGCCGGCGATGAGCGCTCCCATGACGTGGCTGCAGTAGGCCTGTATCTGCCCGCACACCGGCAGCCACCCGGCGTGCGTGTTGCCGTTCTTCGCCACGTCCGACACCGCGCCGGTGGCCGCGACGGCGCCGGTGAGCACCATTGCGATGATCTGCGTACGTACGTCCGCGGATGGCCAACCACAAGTGCAGAACACACCCAACGGCCAACACCAGTAGTCAGTCACATTATTGCCTGCAATTAACCCTGGTTAATTATTCTTGCAGCTGACATGTATGATGGACTTACCACATCAGCCATGACGACGAGCCTCGAGGCGGCGCTTCCCGGCCGCACGAGGAGGACAAGCAGGCTGTAGGCGCACGCCACGGCGAACGCCGCCACGAAGAAGCTGTGAAAAAACACGAGTTTAACCATGAAACCATCTCTGATGGAATGGCATTACTGGCAACGTACAAGAGCATAACTACATGTAAGGATCGATGGGTCGAGCTCTTACACGAAGGACGGGGTGTAGGAGTACTTGGCCTCCAATTCCAGGCCGAAGAAGCTGGTGGTCTCGTGGCTGGTCACCATGATAATGGCCGCGGCAGCGGCGGCGCCAGTGGCGGCGAGCCTGAGCACGCCGGCGATTAGCCGGTGCACCTTGGCCATACTGCTGTCTTTGCAAGTGTACGTACAGTGTACAGTGGATAAATGTCAGCCCGTGTTTGATCAAGGGAGAATTAAGAAGCTAGCCACACCACAGGAGGTCTATGAGGTGACGTTAAATAAGTGGACAGTTGCGTGGAGTAGTTTTGGTAGTTCAGATAGGTGGAAGAGCAGGAAGATCATTTGTGTGTGGGAGGGCACTAGGCACTGCGGCAGGTGAGCTGGTAAGCAACTTTAGCTTAACTTGTTGCCATGCTCTATGCCTTCTGTCCGGAATGCGAGCATCTTGGTACCATGATAGTTGGAAAATGCGAGAAAATTAGCAGACATTTGTTGTTTCTTGTGGCACTGAAGATGGTGGAAAATTTCTGGCGTTACCCAGTAAATTTGTTTCTTGCCGTTTATTTGAACTCGATTCATGGGAGAAACCTAGGCTGAAGGATAGTGACTGCTCAGCTGCCAGTTTTCTTTTGGACGACTGTTGTAATCGGGTGTTCGATACTAGCATAGTTTCTAGTTTTTATTTTTTCTCAAAAATGTTAAAGCAGAAGATCAGATTTTGCTACGGCTAGAGGCACCTACCAATGCTCCACTCCCGCAAAATAGCTTCCCTTCCTTAATCCGAGACCAGAAGTTGACCCGTTTAAGCGCCTTAAGAGGTGACTTCATATATATAATAAAATAACTACAAAAATGATAAATAGTTTTCCTTCAATTTAACCTTAAGCCACTTCTCCACATTCTATATCCAGCTCCCTATATCCCTTAGAAAAACAAAATAAATTCCCTTCCTATATATATCAAAAGACAGACGCCAACGTCCAAACGCCCGTCCGAGCGCATGCGGATCCGTCGAAGCCATCCACAAGCCGCCTGATCAGCGCCCCTAATTGAAACTTAAAATCCCGCGCGAGAAACTTGACGCGTAACTGCCGAAACTTGCTCCCTCGCCTAAACATGGTGCTTCCAACTCACCCACTCGTGTCGAGTTTTCAGATCCGCGGCGACCCCTCGATCTCGGTCGCACGGCGACGCCGCTCACGTCCGCTGCTGCCTCGCCAGAACCTCTGCCAGCCCACGGCCGCCGCCACCACCTACCTCACCACGACCGTCGCCTTGCTGAAACAATGACCAGCCCACCATGTCCCATCTATGTTAAGGCATGGAGATGACTTCGATTGGGGCGAGTTCCAGCTGCTAGCACACTACAGGAATCACGCTAAATCTCGACGGCCAACACTATTCTCGACGGCCAAACACAAGCCGTTGACACAGACAAGGTAATATCGACGGCCACATTGATGCCGTCGCTAAAGCTTCCGTAATCTCGACGGCCAAAAACAAGCCGTCGAGATTTTTTGTTACCGGCCCGCGTCCTCAGATTTTTTGTTTTTCGCGAACGCGGGAATGCTCTATCTCGACGGCTAAGACTAAGCCGTCGAGAATACTCAATGGGCCGGCCCATCAGAACGAATCAATCTAGACGGTCATCATGTGGCTGTCGAGAATAGTTCAAGCTGCGCTGGAGGGCTGGCCCATTAAATTTTTTAATTTTCTAAATATTTTTCATAATTTCTAGAGTTGTTTATTTATCAATTTAATTAAAAATAAACGAAAATTAAAAATAAAACCAAATATTGGGAAAATTATATATGGTACAAGATGTTATTTTTGACATACTTATTTTAAAAATAATTTGTATGTATAATTAATGTCATGTTTAATATATGTATATATATTTAAAACTTAAAAATTGTATTTAATTTTTTTAAAATTGGAATATTTTGTTACATTCCAATGCAATGATCCATGTACAATGGTTTTCCGACTGAATGGTGCATTATTTGAAAATTGCGATATCCCTATGACCCATATTTCGTAAAACTATATAGAACGCTATCTAACACTCTGCCCGATCTGACCTGTTACGTGGGCAACTCCATTTTCGTACATAATTTTGTCATAAGAATTTTCTCGATGGTAAATCTTTATGTCGTATACAATATAAGCCATTACGAAGCACAAATGAATTTTTTAAAAATATTTTAAAAATAAAATAAGCTATGTTGACCACCGAAGGGGGGGTGCTGCACAGGCCGTCGAGATAGAACTATTCTCGACGGCTGTACAAAAAGCCGTCGCAAAAGATGTCATTTCACGACGGTAGTCAACGAAAGCCGTCGAGATAATACTTTCCCGACGGCCGAGGATAACAAGCCGTCGAGATCGGCCAAGCCAGCGATAACTATATGGGGCCTTATCTCGACGGCTAGTGGCCGTCGGGAATAACATTACCACAGGTGACGTCACCGAGTAGAATCTGTCTCGACGGCCTATAGCCGTCGATATAGAGCAAAACCAGTCACATTTTGACACGTGGTGACATGTTGACTGGTTGCTGACCGCGTGGTATATTCTCGACGGCCAAATGCCGTCGAGAACAGTGGCAACCAACGGTTGCACAGCGAAAGGCAACCTTTATCGACGGCTCTATGCCGTCAAGATAGAGCAGGCGGGCCACGTGGATGACTTTGATTGGGGGGAATTTATTATGCGCTCTATCTCGACGGCTTACGGCCGTCGAGAATGGCCTTTATACTGCCCTCCTCTCTGGCACTTAGCCATTTTTCGCTTGTGCCAAGTCTCGCGCCCGCCGCCGTCCCCGCCATCCGCGACGCCTGAGACCGCCTCTCCGCCAGCAGACCATGCCATGCCGCCGCCAAATTTCCAGGCCAGACTTTGTTGCTTGCCGCCATTGCTTTCGCGCGCCTTCAGCCGCCATCGCCGCGCAGCGCCGCGGCCGCCATGCTCAAGCCGCCGCATTGTCCGCGCCCTGCTACTCGCGGTGCCCGCATCCCGTCTAGCCCTACTTCCGTTCCGCAACCCCGTCATCGGAGGTATGTTGATTCTTCGCGCCTTTTTTTTAAATCACTGTTGTGTAGTCTCGACGGCGTTAAACCGTCGAAAATTTAATTAGTGATATAATTAGTAATAATTCAAAAATTTAGAAAAATTAAAAAAAATAGCAAAAATCTAGGTTATGCAATTGTTTTGTTTTATCATTTAATTTTAGGTGGAATTAATATATAAATTTTAATATAACATTGAACTAATTAATTTTACAAGTAGTGATAATTAAAAAAATATCAAATTTAGAAAATAGTAAAAAAAGTTATGCAATTGTAATGCTTTGCTATTTAATTGTAGATATATTTTTGCTTTGCCATGTGCTATGCGTCATTTATTGTATTTAATTTATATTACATCGAACCGATTAGTAACCTAGCCGTACGTCACCTGTTCGGGTAAAACACAACGCATAAAGAAATTGGACGGTGATTCGTTCATTTCTATTATGCTTTGTGCAAATGACCCAATTGTCCAAAGGATCGCCAATGTGTGGCGCCCAAGGACGACTCACGGATAAGTTTAGGCGTGTCATTGTGGCATCGATAGGAACGAGACAAAATTTCGGCCGCATAACCCTATAGTTCTCCTAGTGTGGATTTCAGCTTTTTAGCCATAGTGGCACTAGGAGAACTATAGGATTATGCGGCCGAAATTTTGTCTCGTTCCTATCGATGCCACAGCGGGACACGTCTAAGCGGCTACTCGTGGGTGGGTTTAGAAGCCTTCCTAAGCCTATTCTGAAACCCTAACGTGTAACTTCCCGTGTCAAGACCGATGGATGAAGAGAGGAGGTGGATGTACGATGGATGGAGATCGAACGGACAACATTCAGATGAATGGTATGAGAAGGCCAATGCATTTGTTGATAATGCTTTTAAGGCGACCCCAAACCCTGACTCGGCGTACGTTCATTGCCCTTGTACGGAGTGTGGAAACTGTAGAAAGAGAACACGGTATGATATGGGAATGCATCTATGCAAAAATGGGTTTAAGGCCGGTTATGATCGTTGGGTTTATCACGGTGAGAGTGGTTGTGCTCGTGCGGTCCCTACTCCTCCCGACGAAGGATTTGATGAAGTTGATAGAATGCAAGATATGATGGATGACTTTGGCTATGATTTTGATGATGAGCAGGCAACTACCACTATGACCGAATTCTTAACTCTGCTAGAATCTTCCAAACAGCCTTTGCACGATCAAACCGCCGTGACCCTGCTCTCTATGGTAACACGGATGATGACATTGGCTTAGTTGAGGTAAAGCACACTTCCAGACTTAAAGGGTACCATCCATTCATTCTCGCAAACAAGGCAGAACAGGTGTATTATCTCCCCTATCCATGCCAAAAACCTATAAAAGACAGTGTTAAGGAAGATTTGAAGTCATGGTGGGTTGTGTTTAAGGTTCGTCGGCTAGGCAGATTGTTAGACCCAACAACCGATGATTACGAAGGTCCAACACAGGATCACCGACTGAACACCACAATGGTAGTCGATATTGGGTCGGGACATGACGAATTACAAGCAATTGAAGACCCGGATGTCGAAGAAGAAGAAGAAGAACATGAGGTTCAAGAAGACCCGAATGTCGTGGGATCGTTAAACGAAGATATTATGGATGTCGACGATAATTACTGCTAGATATTATAAATATCCGAGGTTACATGACCGACTAAAATATCTTAATTTTAATTATTTATCAAGATTTACATTATTTATTTGACTAACTATTCTTTAATTTTCATACGCAGGATATGCCGCCGCGCAGGTTTGTCAACCCTCCGCGGCATACGGAGGAGGAGGAGGAGGAGGAGGAGGCCTCTGAGCCCGGGCAGGAGCTCGCTCTGACTCAGGAGAGTGGAGCTAGTGCGTCCGGGGCTGGAGATAGACAGGGAGGGTCGTCCTCTCAGGGAAGTAGGAGGAAGAGGGGCCCGAACAGGGTGAGGGCCGCACCGTCTCAACAGTCTGGACGACCGGTGATCCAGATTGACGGTGACAGGTACATATTTTTGTAACTAATTACTTCTGTACCATTTTCGATTTTAATTATATAAACCTCATATTTATTGTTTAATGTGCAGCAACATGTCCACGGTGGATGTTAGCGAGAGACATCAGCCCGGGACAGCGCTTGGCACCCTGGCGCGGCAGTACTATCCTAGGTTAATAACCCAGGATGGGATGACAAGACCAACAGACAAATTGGGATGATTACTGAGCTAGCCCGCATGGGATAGCACCGCCCAATTAGGTTATCCGCGAGTTTTGGGTAAGATACAAAATAATTCAGGTTCATTTATTTATTTTATCTTCTAACTATATCTGTTGTTATATCCTACTTCAGCTCAGGTTCGCTCCGCAGGAGGGACTTCAGCAGGCTGACTTCGCTCCTGTCATCGAGAGGATGGTGAAGCAGAGGGTACAGGACATGATGTCCAATGCCCGTGTCTCGGCCGTTTAGGAGTATCATAGGTGAGTAGCGTAACCTCACAATACATTTAAGTTTTATGTGTTCGTTTCTAATTTCTACATTTTCCTGTTTTTGTAGGAGACAGGAGCAGCAAAACCTCACCGCCAGTCGCTGTCGGCTTGTACTTGACAACTGGGCCAAGACAACCAGTCCGTCCTGAGTTGTGTCAGGAGGACGCCTGGGAAGCTATAGGTAGGAAGTGGGACAGCACCGCTTGGAAGGGGAAGTCCGAGAAGGCAAAGAAGAACAGGGGCGTGAAGGACTACAAATCAAATACTGGGAGGTGGTCGATCGCACAGTTGGGGAAGAAACTGGTAATAAAAAGTTTTTACTTGTCTTCACTTTAGATTTTTGAACTAACACATGTCGGTCATATTACAATTTAGTTGGCGAAGACGGGGGTTAGGCCTAGCCCGATGGACGTGTGGAAGCAGGCCCACACGAAAAAGGCACCGCCTGGTGGACAACCGACCTTGGATCCCCATGCTTATCTCCGTTTGGTAAGTGTCTACAGGATTACTCAATACAACTATCTCTGTTTGGTTATTTGTTTGATTTTGACTATCACAACGACATGTAGGAGCGTTATAAGGATGCTTATAGAGAGAAGCACGGGGAGGAGAGCAATCCAGAGGAGGCTCCCCTTGATCCTCATGTGATTCATAAGCACATGGGGGGCAAGGCTCATGGGCACCTGGCGATCGGTGGCGACCACCTACGGTAAGATCTCTTTCTTACACTTGTATATTATGATTGCAAAACTGACTGCTATATTATGCATGTTGCAGGTCTTCAGAGTATATGCCCGATGTACGGGCTAGTCAGAGCGGCGGTGAGACCCGTCGCCAGTTCGAAGAGCGCCTGCAGAGGGAGAGGGAGCAGCAGCAGAAGAGGCACGAGGAGGAGCGGGCTCATGACAGAGAAATGTTAAGGGCGATGCAGGAGAGCCTGAGAGCCGCGCAGGAGGACTATGACAGAAGGCTTCGACAGCTCAAGGCGTTCGTCGCTGGGGTAACGCATTCGCAATTCAATTCTTTTTTATAGTGCATATCTTATCATCTATAGTAACGAAATCAAATATATGTGCAGGCCGGTCCAAGTGGTCACGCGGGGCTTGCGGGCAGCTCCTCGAGTCAGGTGGGGACTGCGGGTCCCTACACCGGTGGCCCGGTCGTGTACGGTAGCCATCCAGCCCCTCCAGGCACTTATGTTGGGCAGGGCGGCTACCCAGTACAGACGGCACCACCGAGCACCCACGGAACCCAAATGCCCACGCCCCCACACCCAACTACCCGAACGTCGAGCGTCCCTGGTTCCGTGATCCAGCGGTAAGTCTCCTATGCCAAATCAATACACTATCGCATTGTACATATATATCAACTTACTAATTGAAAAATCTCGAAGGGTTCAGGTTCTGTGATGTCTACTCCTCCGTCCTTCGTGCCACCTACTCAGGACGACGCGCAGCAGGGCGACGACGGCTCAGGGAACATGGCTGCCAACCTCGCGGAGTAGCTCTTCGGGACGCCACCACGACAGCCATGATCGATTTTTGTTTGATTGTGTTCATGATGTTGATACTGTCATTACAATGTTTGTGAATGTTAATTAGATGTTCGTGAATGTGGATTTTATGTTTGTGATCTTTGTGATGCGATGTTTGTGATATATCGAAATTATCGGAGGTATGTGTATTTGTGAAATTTTGGGAAATTTGAATACGGGGACTGTTTTGGGTTTGCGAGTTGCATTTCTTCGTCTTTTGGGTGCGATGAGCAATTTGCAAAATTATTGTGATTTTTATAAATTTTAAAAAAATTTTTGCTTTTTTCAAGTATTCTCGACGGCGATACCATGGCCGTCGAGACAGCTTCCATGGCCCGCGTGCCACGTTCCATGGCCGTCAGCCGTCGTGAATAACCTCCATGGCCCACCTAGAGGAGCCGTCGTTCCCTGCGGATGAAATATCAACGGCTATTAGCCGTCGTGAATAACTTGTGGGCTGGGCCACGAAACGGCCTGCTTAAGTATAATCTCGATGGCCTCGGGCCGTCGAGAAAGCCTCCAAAGTCACGTCGTGCCTGCCCAGTTCATGTATATCGACGGCTTAGGTTTAGCCGTCGGGAAAAGTAAATCACGACGGCCGAGCCGTCGAGAAAGACTATCTGTCTCGACCGTGCTATCTCGACGGCTGACCGTCGAGATTTGTCTGTCTCGACGGTTTTCGTCTCTTTATCGACGGCTTTAGCCATCGAGAATTCCAGCGATTCGCGTGGTGGCAATCCTCTTCTGTTGATCAACGTCCACCAACTTTGGATCAGGTTAGTCCCCTTGGGATTGATATCCAACCCAAAAAATATTGTGAGATCGGGTGCTGAGCATTGGGGATTTAGTGCTTGTGCCACTGGGATGTTGTGCATCACCTTGTTGTTGATGAAATCTTCAGTTTTGGAGCCTTGAACATGCATAAAATTGGACAAAAATGTTCAATTTATTGATAAAATTTGGCATGTGAAACATGTAACTTGATAGTGTGACCTTGTTTAACTCACATTGGAAGAAACCCACAGCAGCAAAGACACCCCACTACTTGGACTGAAACTTGAATGACACTATATGTTTCTGGTTGACCTAGTCATGCATTCCAACTTGGTGTTTTGTTTTAAGAAGATTGAGTTTCAGTTGAAATGACTAGTAGTTTTAAAACCAATCTTAGCTTGTGTTGTCGATTTTTCAAGAAGTTTCGAATGGTTCAAATGTCGTTGGTGTTGATGATGATATGCTTATAGTCTATGTTGCATCAAGTGAATTTGATGATGGGGAGGAGGCTAGGATGCTGAAATAGTGAGCTCATAGCCCGTAGTCCCCTTTGTTGGAATGCTATTTAAATCACTTGAAGAAGCACAGAGAGTGTACAATGTCTATGCTGAGAAGATTGGGTTTGGAACAAGAAAGCTAGTTCCAAAAAAGGGAAAAGAGTTGAAGTTGAAGGAAGGATAAGGCAAGGGTTCGAGTGCGCACAGGAAAGGAAGCCAAGGAAATCAGCTATACCTGTCGTCCAAGTTCAACTTTCGATCATGTTATAGATGATGTTGCACCTGTTGTGAACACGCTTGGATCATCAAATAGGAAAAAGGTGGTTAGGCATGACTGCAAGGTTCCCATGGCAATGGGGTTGCGGGGCGATGGGTGGCAGGTTGTGGTATTCCAGGAGGAGCACAATCACCCGCTTGTCAAAACTGTCCCACAAGCAAAGTTCTATAGGTCCCACTGCAAGATATCAGCTACAGATTATGAGTTTCTGAAAACTCTGCACGACAGAAACATTTCAACCACAACAGTTATGGCCATGTTTTCAGATATCTAAGGTGGTGTGCGGAACTTGAGATTCACGAGGAAATATGTTTACAACGTAATAACAATGTGGAGGCAGGCGCAAAAGCTGAAGGACTTGAATATGACAACGGAATACTTCAGTAAGTTTTAGGCTAACAATCCCATCTTCTTTTATGCTGTGAGAGTAGAAAATGATAATGGGACAAATATTGTGAAGTCACTCTTCTGGATTGACGGTCTAGGTTGTTGGGGGAGGCCTACGGGGATTGTGTAACCTTCATGACCAATATGTACGAGATGTCGTTCGCCCTGTTTGTTGGGATCAATAACCAGATGATCAGGACAGTGCTGCTGGGGTGTGCCCTCTTGCAAGATGAAACCAGCAAAACTTTCCAGTGGGTGTTAGAATCTTGGAAAGTTGCAATGAAAGGGAAGTCTCCCAGGTGCATAATGACTGACTCTGATAGGGCAATGGAAACAGGTATTGCAATTGTTTTCCCTGATACAATTCACAGACGTTGAAAATGGCATGTCATGAAGAATGCTCAGGATAGACTTGGAGGCATGCTATATATCCTATAATAAACGGTTCTCTGATGCCCTGCATGGAATAGTCGATATGTCTGATACAATCAAAGAGTTTGAAACTGGTTGGTAAAACAAGTTGGAACAGTTTGGACTGGTGGAGGACAAACATCTGTAGAGAATGTGGATCTCTAGGAAGACTTGGGCTCTAGTTTACTTCAGAAGAAGTTTTTTCCCTTTACTAACACCATCGGCAGGTGAGAGGGTTTCAATGCGCTCTTCAAGTCGCTTGTGCACCCATCTGACTCAATCTACTCTTTTGTCTGGCAGTACGAGTACATCATTGAGACCATGTTTAGCACAGAAGACGGCGATAACTTCAGAGATGAAACTATCGAGTCTCAGCTATGGTGCAGGTATGTCAAAAAAACTTGCCTTGTTAACCTTAGAAATGATTGAATAATGTGATGAAACTTGGTAGGTGGACATGTGAAACTTCGTATATGAACTCTCTAAACATAGAACTGGGGTACCGAAACTTAGGTAAAGTTCACAAGTGGTCTGGTGACACTATTGGTTTTTTTTGCTGAAACTGACGAAACTTGAACATTGCAGTATTGAAACTTAAATGATTAAATGTTGAAACATGGTCATCAAGTGTTGAAACTTGAACATTTAAACATTGAAACTTGATCATCAATTATTGAACCTTGTACGTTCAATTATTAAAATTTGAACATTCAAATGTTGAAAACTTGGTCATCAATTATTGAAATTTAAGGCCTTAATAGGTGAGCTTAATAACTTAGGGACTTAATATGATGACCATTAGTGTTTCAAAAAAATTACACTAACACACGCCTTTCTTTCTTGTTTAAAAATGTTTGTAGGTTTGCCATTGAAAAACAAGCTTCAGTGTTCCACACACGTGCTGTTTTTTACAAGTTCCTGGTTTTGTTGCAGCAATCCACTTCTACTTCCTTTGCTTGAAACATTATTGCAGATGAGAACCAAAAGTTTACGTTCATAAGCCTAGAACAAACCCCTACTAAGGTTAATGTTGTTTCATTTGCTAAAGAGACTAATGATTTCGATTGTAGCTGCAATATGTTTGATATGGATGGATTGTTATGCCCGCACATACTGCGAGTGATGTTTCATTTCAATGTGCAGCACATATTAGAGCGGTATCTGCTGAAAAGGTGGAAAAAACATGCTATAGTTAGATCGGTGGAACCCCATCAAGTTACAGAACCAATGTTTGGTGTGACGGCTACAAGTGTGCTGAAGTACAACGCATTGTGTAGGAAAATGATTGCCTTAACATCAAAAGAAAGCTTTGATGAAGAGGACTACACTTATGTCACAGAGGGGGTTGCACACTTGTTGAATACCCTTCTATCAAAGAGAGGTAACACAGCTGCTGCTCCACTTGGGAGCTTACAAAGTGAAAATGCAAAATTGGAGTTCCAAAACCCATCAAAGGTGGAAACAAAGGGGTGGCCAACAGAGAGAGGTCAAAGAGGAAATTGCATGCATCCGAGAAAGCGGCTTCTAAGAAGACTAGGTGTTAGATCCATTGCAGACACTGCAAAAATCCTGGCCATAATGTTCAGACCTATCCAGACCTAAAACTTGCAAGGGAGTCGGCCACAACCGTTGGTGCTGGAGGTGTTTGATCACAATGCAGTAACAAAAAAAGTGATGTGCTTCGATCTACATTGATCCCTAGTTTTTTGGTGTAAAACATCATGTGATGTTTAGGTGGAATTGACTGTAGTTAAAATGATTGAAGTTGTGTTGCCATTTAAAATGCTTATCTGCACTTACTGCAATGAGCTTTTACACACCACTATGACCATGAAACTTGAATGTCTGTCTAATGAAACTTGACATTACACATGTGAAACTTGATTATCCCATTGATGAAACTTGTCCAAATTAGATAGTGAAAACATGTGAAATTTGATTTTACTTAGTTGAAACTTGGCTCTTACCTTGTGAAACTTGACTAATGTAGTAATGAATCTTGGTATTAGAAATTTTTGTGTGCTGCAACTTCATATTAAACATGTCAAGTTTGGTTGTCCTATTGAACAAACTTGAGAATGAATTATGATAACTTGTAAAGCTAGACAGTTCAACATGTGGAACTTGGGATTCCATTGCTGAAACTTGGCTATTTTACCATATGGAACTTCAAAATGAATTAGGATAGTTTGTGAAGCTGAACGGTTCTACGTTTGAAACTTGGGATTACATTGCTGAAACTTTACTTTTACATTGTAAAACTTGACAAATGAACTATTAAAACTTGGGATTGAAAGGGCTAGAATTATTGAAAACTTGACAGTTGACCACGTGAAACTTGGGATTACATTGATGAAACTTGTTAGTTAGCTGATGAAACTTGAGAGTTGAACTTGTCAAACTTAGGTTTGTTTTAGCAATTTAATGAAACTTGGGAGGTTAACATGTGCAACTTTAAAATACGAACTGCTCAACCGAGACCGAGCATGTGAAAACTTATGAATGTGTAGCTCCCACTACATCAGAATGTTTCACATCTCCAAAATAGACTTTTAGTACATGATGTTCATAGAAAAAAAATTAGTACGGTGTGGTGGCCATCTTGCCAGTACATAAAAATGCTTCCCACATAAAATGAAAAAAAGCCACCGGGCCTTTTACATAATATAAAGTGCTCCCCTGTGCTCTGGTTCTTCTTCCCCTAAACCCCTTCACCCCCCTTCATCCTTGAGAATGAACATTGAATCGATTGAGTTGTGCAGACTGGTGATCAACATTGCTGCAAAGAGTTTGCGATATTCTGTGATGCTTTCCTGACAAAAAGACAATGTATTAGTATTGTTGGTGGTTGATACTTCTAAAAAGTAAAGTTAAGGCACAAACAAAGGGCCGTGGGAAAAAAATATTTGTTCAGACCCATGTACAGAGTCCCCTTGGGTGGTGATGAATATATGTGACAAGGATGAATTTGAAGCGGTATTGAAGTTGTCTTGTTGAGGCATTGTTAGATTTTGCTGAGATTTTAAATTAGTCCCTGACTGTTCCGTCGTGATAAGTGTGTTTTGGCACGGTGTTTTTAATTTTAAGCACATGATTCAACGTTGATGATTGTATAATGGACTAACCTTGCAGGAGAGGTAAGGTGTGATGTTTTTATGTGTGATTACCTCCGTGATGCAGATATCGGTAGGTATGTGGCTGACGCTTCGTGGGACAGTGGAGGCTGGTGCATTTGGAGGCATGCAGGTGACCGAATTGGATGATCTGGTGGTCACATGAGGTGATATACTCGAAAAGCTTCACCATGGCAAGGAGTTAGGACAAGTGGAGGCTTACGCGTCGGTTACTTGATGGCGAAGTTGATCTGACCAGTGGGCCCAGGCATGAGTTGGCGACCGAGAAAATTGCGAGGATATTTCCTGAAGGAATATGTGGAGAATATTCCTCTGTGGCAGTGTGTTGTTTAGTGCGTGATTTGTACACCACTATCCTCAAATAAAGGGTGGAGATGTGGTCTACAGTTTAGGGCATCTCACCCATGGGCTATAAATAGAGGGGAGGGGAGCACCTCCTGCTCACCCCAAAGAGCTAAAAATTTTAGAAATAAAGAGTGTGAGTTGGGTGTGTAAGGGTGGCACCTAGAGTGCTTGTGACCACATGGAGTGTGGTTTATAATCCCCCAGCTTCTATGTAATGAAATCTTTTTTTACATGAACATCTTATGTTGATTTGCTCCTAATTCTTCTTATTTTCGTTTTTCCTTTTGTAGCTCTCATTTAGAGATGAACTTGGGTGATTTCTTACTGGTTCTTGATGGTTTATGATGCCTTGAGTTTGCTAATATGATTTTTTACACTCTTTCCAATCATATGAGAGGCAACGATAAAGTTCTTGATTTGTTACAAATCTGTACATAAACTTTGCTCCGCACAGCAGTTAGTAAAAGATTTTTATAAAAATGTAGAAAACTCATTTTGGGATGATTCCAGTTGGACAAGATGTGTGACTCACATACCCATCTGTGGTACAAATTTGAAGTCCACTGGTCTCCCCATTTATGATCTATGAGGTGAATACCGAACCCAAAAATTGCAGTCTCGACTTCCTAACAATTCTTTGTGCATGATTTTTATTATTTTTTGTAGATGGAGTTTGATGCTAATTTTGAGGAGATCGTCACGACTCACCCACTTGGGTGTAGAAAAAGTTTGAAAATTTATGGAGCCTTCCAACGGCAGGAACCACTCTCTTCTTGTAAGACAAGTTTTCTGTAATCTGCTTTTTGCTTTTAGAAAATAGTTTTAATGTTTTCACTTGATCTCTTTTCTAAAAGCAAGTTTGAATTGATTTCTCTTTGTTTGGACACTGGACAATTAAGATTGTCATTCCAAAATTCTCACTTATTTCATGGTTCTCAACCAAACAAGTCAAAGGTACACATAGTTATCAAGTTGTTTGGGTTTCATTAAATCGGTAGCATCAAAAATTTGTTATGTCTATTTACCCCCTTCTATTCGCCTACCTCGGTTCTTCAATAGCATCGGTTACTTGGTGGTGAGATCTTACTAGTGGGCCCAGGCATAAGCTAGCGACAAATAAAACTGCAAGGGATTTCCTAAAGGAATATGTGAAGAATATTACTCTGTGGGAGTGTGTTGTTTAGTGCGTGATTTGTACACCACTCATCCTCAAATAGAGTTTGATGCTGAAATTTAGAGGAGAATATCACGACTCACCCACTTGGGTGTAGAAAAAGTTAGAAAATTTCTGGAGCCTTCCACAGCAGGAACCACTCTCTTCTTTTAAGATAAGTTTTCTGTAATCTGCTTTTTTCTTTTTAGAAAGTAACTTTGATGTTTACACTCGATCTCTTTTCTAAAAGCAAGTTTGAATTGATTCCTCTTTGTTTGGACACCGGTTTACACTTGATGTTTGCACTTGATGTCTACCGATTTCACAAAAACCCGAACAACTTGATAACTATGTGTACCCTTAAGTTGTTTGGATGCGAACAATGAAATAAATGGGAATTTTGGAATCACAGTCTTAGTTGTCAAGTTGATATGACCGGTGGGCACAGGCGTGGGTTGGCGATCGAGGAAACTGCGAGGAATTTCCTGAACGAATATGTGGAGAATATTCCTCTGTGGGAGTATCTTGTTTAGTGTGTGGGTTGTACACCACTCATCCTTAAATAAAGGGTGGAGATGGGCTCTACGGTTTAGGGTATCTCACCCTTGGGCTATAATTAGAGGGGGAGGGGAACACCTCCTCCTCATCCCCTAAGAGCTGAAAATTTCATAAATATAGAGGGTGAGTTGGGTGTGTAAGGGTGGCACCTAGAGTGCTTATGACCATATTTTTTATTCATGAACATCTTGTGTTGATTTGCTTAAAATTCTTCTTATTTTCGTTTTTCCTTTTGAAACTTTTATTTGGAGATGAACTTGGGTGATTTCTTACTGGTTCTTTATGGTCAATGATGATTTGATGTTGCTAATATGATTTCCCACTGTTTGCAATCATATGAGAGGCAAGAGATCAAGTTCTTGATTTATTGCAAATCTGTACAGAAACATCCCTCCGCACAGCAGTCAGTAAAAGATTTTTAGAAAAATCTAGAAATATCACTTTGAGAAGATTCTAGTTGGACAAGATGTGAGACTCACATACCCATATATGATGCAAATTGGAAGTCCACTGGTCTCCCCGCTTAGGAGCTATGAGGTTAATACTGAGCCTCAAACTTGCAGTCTCGAGTTCCTAGCAGTTTTTTGTGTACCATTTTTATTATTTTCTGTTGATGGAGTTTGAGGCTGAAATTTAGAGGAGAACATCACAACTCACCTACTTGGGGGTTGAAAAAGTTTGAAAATTTCTGGAACCTTCCAACAGCAGAAACTACTCTCTTCTTGTAAGACAAGTTTTCTGTCATCTGCTTTTTTTCTTTTCAGAAACTAACTTTGATGTTTTCACTTGATCTCTTTTCTAAAAGCAAGTTTGAATTGCTTTCTCTTTGTTTTGACACTTGAAAACTAAGAATGTGATTCCAAAATTCCCACTTATTTAATGCTTCTCATCCAAAAAAGTCATGGGTACACATAGTTGTCAAGTTGTTCGGGTTTTCGTGAAATCGGTAACGTCAAAAATTTGTTACTCTATTCACCCCCTTCTAGCCGCCTAGCCCGGTTCTTCAATAGCGTCGGTTACATGGTGGCGAAGTAGATCTAACCGGTGGGCCCAATCATGGGCTGGCGACCGAGGAAACTACGAGGATATTTCCTAAAGGAATATGTGAAGAATAGTTCTCTGTGGGAGTTTGTCTGAGCTGTAAACCACTCATCCTCAAATAAAGAGTGGAGATGGGCTCTATGGTTTATGGCATCTCACCCTTAGTGTATAAATAGATGGGGAGGGGAGCACCGGTGAGTTGCATGTGTAAGGGTGGCACCTAGAGTGCTTGGAACCACAAGGAGTGTGGTTTGTAATCCCCCAACTACTGTGCAATGAAATATTTTTTTCTCCGTGAACATTTTGGGTTGATTTTGGTCCTGGTTTTTCTTATTTTTGTTTTTTCTTTTGGAACTCTTATTTGGAGCCTGTGGTTGCTAATATGATTTTCCACACTCTTTGCAATCATATGAGAGGCAAGAGATCAAGTTCTTGATTTGTAGCAAATCTATACAGAAACTTCGCTCCGCACAGCGGTCTGTAAAAGATTTTTAGAAAAATGTACAAAAATCATTTTGGGATGATTCCAGTTGGACTAGATGTGTGGCTCACATACCCATCTACGGTACAAATTTGAAGTAAACTGGTCTCCCCGTTTATTATCTATGAGGTGAATACCGAGCCCCAAACTTGTAGTCTCGAGTTCCTAACGGTTCTTTGTGCATGATTTTTATTATTTTCTGTAAATGGAGTTTGATGCTGAAATTTAGAGGATAACGTCACGACTCACCCACTTGGGTGCATAAAACGTTTGAAAATTTCTATAGCCTTCCAACAGTAGGAACCACTCTCTTCTTGTAAGACAAGTTTTCTATAATCTGCGTTTTGCTTTTTAGAAAGTAACTTTGATGGTTTTACTTGATCTCATTTGTAAAAGCAAGTTTGAATTGATTCCTTTTTGTTTAAACACTTGACAGCCAAGATTTTGATTCCAAAATTCCCACTTATTTCATGGTTCTCATTAAGGGATAGTTGTCAAGTTGTTCGGGTTTTCATGAAATCGGTAGCATCACAAATTTGTTACGTCAATTCACCCCCTTCTAACCGCCTAGCTCGATTCTTCAATAGCACCGGTTACTTGGTGGCGAAGTTGATTTGACCGGTTGGCCCAGGCGTGGGCTGGCGATTGAGAAAAGTGAGATGATATTTGCTAAAGGAATATATGGAGAATATTTCTCTGTGGGAGTGTGTTGTTTAGTGCGTGAGTTGTAAACAGCTCATACTCAAATAATGGGTGGAGATGGGCTCTATGGTTTAGGACATCTCACCCTTGGGCTATAAATAGAGGGGGAGGGGAGCACCTCCTCACCACTTGAGTTAGAAATTTCAGATTTGTGAGAAGGGTGTGCGCGATAGAGAGGGTGGCACCTGCAAGTTCTTGTGGCCACGAGAGCGGCTTGTAATTTTCTAACTATCTATGCAATGAAATCTCCATTATCAAGTCCATAGTTTATTCTTGCACCGTTTGGGAGTAATGAGGTGAACACCGAGCTCCAAACTTTGTGCTTGATGATCTAGACAGCTTGTGTTGTTTAATTTTTCCTGATTTTTCTGCATAGAGTTTTGAGATTTTTGTCAGAGTGCTTCATGACTCATTTGTGCATAGGGAGAAAGAAAAACTCACAAAAAAATTTGAAGCACCAGAAACACATCAGCTCCCTGCACCATGTGAGAACAAATTCTGGAGAATTTGCTTTTGCTTTTTCTAGAAGTTGCTTTAGTGATTTGGCATATGTGCTTTACTAAAAGAAGATTTGTATTGATTTCTTTCTTTTTGAACACCTGGCAATCTAGATTGTGATTGAAAAATCCCCACATATTCCATGGCTCTCATGATAGGGGTACACATAGGGGTGAAAACGGGCCGGATCGGATCGGATAATGGTCGACCATATCCTTATCCTACAGTTTTTCTCGGAATCGGATACGGATATGGATAGCATGGTTACGGATACGGATACAGGAAATGCCGGAAACGAATACGGAGCGGATTTGGGTCGAATCGAATATGAACACGGATATTTGGCGAACATATAACCCCTCAAACTATACGTCCGAGTTCAATTAAAGGAATCAACAAATAGGCCATACCACATAAGTATACCAATTATCACCAATTAACCTTGACATTATGTGATTCATATAATCATGCATTCATGCATAAGCATACAAGTGATACAACACACATAAACTCATTAACACATAATCATTAGCATTACCAAATACCAATGAACATTGACATAGTTCATGTCTCGCGAAAAAGTTATATTTTAAATTTCCAAAGAATTTCTTTATTTTTGAGAATTTTAAAACCCCATTCCTATTTTGTTCTTTCTAAGGAAAAGCTTCTTCTATTTTTTTAAGGAAACTTTATCCTATCATATGTAAAGTATTATTCCATATTTGGACTCTACTCATTTTTTGGATTTTTAGAAATTTATTTAACATTTTTTGAGCCATATACTATTTTCTACAAATTTAACAATTTTCTGATAATATTAAATACAAAAACAAAAAAGGAAACTCCACTTTGGGCCTGGGGACTTGGGCTGATGGGCTGGTGCTAGTGGGATGGGTGCGGATATCCGATTAACTTTATTCTCGGATATCCGAGTCCGAATCCTAGTCCGACGGATATGATCATCCCGTATCCGAATCCGTATCCGACAAAAAATATCCGAAAAATATCCGATCTGAGGATATCTGAATCTGGATCCGATCGGTCCGGGTCGGACATTATCCGACCCGTTTTCACTCCTAGGTACATATAGTTGTCGAAATTGTTCGTGTTTTGAAAGGATGGTGAGTTTGATGAGCACGGTCCGAAGAAAAATCTTTAAGGCTTCCATTCACCCCCCTCTTGTCGCCGTAGCGGGTTTTCAACTGGTATTAGAGCAATGCTATGTTTCTTTTGCACGATTTTCATCGATCTTTTGAATTCTTTCCTATTGCTTTGAGCTATGGCGGATAAGTATTCCATCAAACCATCTGTGTTGTCTGGAGTCAATTTTTCTTATTGGAAGACGAGGATGGAGGCGTATTTTATGTCTCAGGGCTACAACATTTGGGTAAAAGTGAAAAATCATTAATGTGAAAGCTCAAAACTAAATCATTAATGGCCTTAGCCGAGGGGAGTATGAGCGTGTCGCCCATGTCACATCAGCTCACACCATTTGGACTACCCTCCAAGCTTACCATGAGGGGACATATCAGATCACGGTGGTGAGGCAAGACCAACACAAGAGGGAGTACAACCGGATTGCACAAAATATTGGTGGAACACTGGATGCTCTTTTCAGCCGATTCACAAAAATTCAGAGTGAACTCCATTCGGTGAGCATGACCTATACCGATTCGGAGAACGCTAGACACTTTCTCTCGGCTTTGGATCTGAAGGCCTGGGACATGAATGTGACCGCCATCCGGTAGGCAACTGATCTCTTAAAGCTGACCTTGGATGGGCTCTACTCGAATATCAAGACTCATGAACTTGAGCATATTGCGAGAGTCGGGTCCTTCATTCACGGCCTTGAACGCTGACCCTTCTGGTTCTTCTTTGGCTGGTGTGGGTTTCTTTTTTTTTTACTCTCTGCGAGATGTCCAATGATCAGGTGGACAATATTTCAGAGGAGCAGCTTGCGTTGCAGCAAGAAAATTCTCTCATGCTTACAGGCGGGTGACCAAGCGCAGGCGAGGCATCCTGTGGTGCTTTGGGTGTGGTGGCCTCAATCACATCAAGCGTGACTACCCTAAGTTTGGAGTAGGAGACAAGAACTACTACACTGCGTTATCCTAGAACAACTTCATAAACAAGAACCGCAACTTCAACGGTGGCAAGGATGAGAAGAAGAATAATCCCAAACTGGCCAAGGGACGTCGTCTGGTTGAGAATGTTTTGGCCGCTCTAGATAAGGCCAACCTCTACGACAAGGATGACGAGCAATCGAACGATGGAGATGACGAGTAGCCGGAGAACGATGACGTCAACTACACCGGCATGTGCTTTATGGCATATGAGAACGACGACTCCGAGCTATACATCGACTCCTATGATGAGGCGCATCAGACTAGGAAGGGTGACTTGTTTATCATCGATTCCGGTTGTTGTCGTCACATGACCGGAAACTCTAGTTGGTTCTCCTCCCTGGTCCATGAGCCCAGGGTGAGAAAATTACTTTTGGGGACGCTTCTTCAGGTCGTGTGCTCGCCCAAGGCTCTATATAAGTTAGTGATCAGGTTGTCCTTAAGGATGTGGCCCTTGTCAGCAAGGTTCGCTATAACTTGCTTTCGGTTTCTTAGCTGACTGACGAGGGTTTTGAGGTTCGCTTTAAGCAGAATGAAAGTTGCATTCTTGATTCTTCTGATAGTTTTATTTGCATGATTCACAGATTTGGGATAGTTTTTCGTGTTGATTTCCAATCTTCAGTTGACTCTTCTCATTGCTTGATTGCTTTAAAATCTCGTTACATCTACTTCTAGCATAAGAGATTGGGTCACATTAATTTTGATCACTTGACTAGAGTTAGCAGTCAAGATCTGACTCGTGCTTTACCAAAACTCAAGATGGTCAATGACACATTTTGTGCTCCTTGCCAGCATGGAATGTTGGTTGTCGCTGCTCACCCACCAGTCACTAAGGTGATGACTGATGCACCGAGGCAATTGCTCTATATGGACACTATTGGTACTTCCCGAGTACAATCCGTGGGTGGCAAGTGGTATGTACTGGTTGTCGTCGCTGATTTTTTTGCGGTACTCTTGGGTTTAGTTCATGGTGACCAAGGACGAAACATTTGGTTATTTTCAATCCTTGGTCCGCAGGCTATCAATTGAGTTCGCAGGAGCGCTTCGCGCAATTCATTCAAACAATAACACGGAATTAAAGAATGAACATTTCAAAATCTTTTGTTCTGATTCTGGTGTTGAGCATCAATTCTCTTCTCTGCATGTCGCCCAACATAATGGCGTTGTGTAGAGGAAGAATCTCACTTTGGTAGAGATGGCTAAGATTATGCCTGATGAATATTTTACTCCTATGCAACTTTAGGCTGAGTCTGTTTCTACAGCTTGCTATGTTTTAAACAGGGTGTTTATGAGATTCAAGTTTCATCGCACATCCTACGAGCTTCGATATGAGTACAAACCTATTGTTTCACATTTTAAGTTGTTTGGATGCAAGTGTTTTATTCTGAAGTCTGGAAAGCTGGACAAATTTGAATCTTGAAATTCAGATGCCATTTTCCTTGGATATAGGGCTCCTCGACATATCCAAAAAGACCATCCCCTTGAGCAGATGATCGGTGATTTGACCGAGAGGATGGTCCGATCAAAATCAGGGCTCTGTCACCTTTGCTTGTCTGCTGCTTTCATTGCTTACTTTGAGCCGAAAGATGTTACCCATGCTCTTTCTGATCCCTCCTGCGTGAAACAAAGTCTGGCTGCCTGTTAAATTCCATAAAAGACATAATATAATAGGTACTAAATGGGTGTTCAAAAACAATCAGAGTGAGGATGGGGCAGTGGTCAGGTTTAAGAATAGGTTGGTTGCTCAAGGTTTCACTCAAATCGATGGGATAGATTTTGCTGACACCTATGCTCTTGTTGCTAGACATGAGTCCGTCAGGATTGTTGCTGCATTTATGTCGTCCAACAATTTAAAGCTGTTTCAAATAAAAGTCAAAAGTGCTTTCTTGTAAGGAGGAAGTATATGTTAAGCAACCTTGTGGGTTTGATTATTCAAGTTGTCCTAATCATGTAAACAAGCTTGATAAGATTTTATATGGGGCTAAAACAAACACCTAGGACCTGTTATGAGAGACTGAAAGCTTATCTGATGAGCAATGAGTTTGTGATGGGTAAGATAGATCAAACCTTGTTTACCCGTATAATAGGTGCTGATTTCATCCTAAGGCAAGTCTATGTGGATGACATAATTTTTGATGGTTCCACCCTTGCTCATGTTTCTGAGTTCTAATAGGTGATATACTCAGAATTTGAGATGAGCATGATGGGGGAACACAATTTCTTCTTGGGTTTCTTGTTTAGACAGACACCAGAGGGCACTTTCCTTCATCAGAGCAAATACACCAAATACCTGCTGAGTCTCTTTGCGATGTCTGATTGCAAACCGATCTCTACTCCGATTGCGACCACCACACAGCATTCCTCGCAAAGCAATAACTAGAATGAAAAAAAGGGAATGACAAAGCATGTGGAAATAAACAATTAATGGCATTTCCAAATGCTTCTTGTTTTTCATTTCAAAACATTTAAATCCTTTTTGAAAAGATTTTTCAATAATTCATCAAGGGGGAGTGTTGAGATCCATGTGAAGGATACACTGGTGTTGTGATGAATATATGTGATTGGTTTTACTTTGGTGAGATTTTGAAATATTTTGGTAGAGCATTTGTCGATAGGGCGCGCAAAATTTGAAATGGTGTCCGGTGGTGACGGATAGTGTCCGATAGATTCGTATCCGAACCGATTGAGTGGCTAATTGCATTCTAATGATCTTTTTGTACATGTATATATTTCGAGGTTGATGATATTTGTGAAGCTAACCTTGCAGGATAAAGTAAGTGTTTGGTTTGGACTCATCTCTGTGATGCAGGTGCCGGTGGGTACGTGGCTGACGCCATTTTGCGGAGGCAAACTGTAGGTTCGGGCGTCCGAGGGCGTGCAGACGATTGGATTCGGTACCTGGTGGTTACAAGAGATGGCGTGTAAATGAAGCTTCGCTGCGGTAAGGAATCCGAGACAGCTGGAGACTGGGCGTCGGTCACTTGGTGGCGAAGCGAGACTGACTAGTAGGCCTAGCCGTGGGCTAGCGACCAGGACGCTTCAATGAAGGTGTGAGGATGCTTCGGGAGTAATATGGTGTGGATATTCTTTGTCGGGAGTGAGTTAGAAGGTGTGTGTTGTACATCGTTGATCCTCAGATCAAGGGTGGAGGCAAACCCAAGGTTTTAGTGGGTCTCACCCCTAAGGCCATAAATAGAGTGGGAGGGGAGCAACTCCTTCTCACTCATTGAGTTAGAAATTTCAGATTTGTGAGAAGGGTGTGTGGGATAGAGAGGGTGGCACCTGCGAGTTCTTGTGTTCGCAAGAGCGACCTGTAATTTTTGAACTATTAATGCAATATGAAACCTCCGTTCTTCAAGTTCATGGCTTGTTGGTGCTAGTTCATTTGTTTTGATCTTTGTGCTTTAATGGTTTTTGTTGCAACTAATTTCTTTGCTTCCACTCCTTCTTTATGTTTCTAATACATGATATCTTGAGGGTGCTCATATGGTTTTACATCTCTTTTGCACCCTAGGATTGACTAGAGATCAAGTTTTACATCAAGATGCAAATTTATCCAGAATTTGTTCTTCGCGCGGCAGTCATGATTTGAATTTTAGAAAAATTTTGAAAAATCAGTTTTGAGTGATTGTTGTTAGAGAAGTTGCATGACTCATTTATCTATCCACCGTAAAAATTTTGAGACATGTTCTTTCATCGTTTGGGAGTAATGAGATGAACACCGATCTCCAAACTTTCTACTCGCTGATCCTGACAGCTTGTGTTATTTGATTTTTCCTGATATTTCTAGAAGTAGATTTGAGAAGATTTTGGTAGAGTGCTTCATGACTCATTTGTGCATGGGGGGGTATAATTCCCAAAAAAATTTGAAGCAACAAAAATACACCTTCTCTCTGCTCGAAGTGTGAACAAATTCTGTAGAATCTGCTTTTGCTTTTCTAAAAATAGATTTAGTGATTTGGCTTGATATACTTTACTAAAGTAAGATTTGAATTTATTCCCTCCTTTTTGAACAGCTAACAAACATAATTGTGATTTTAAAAAATCCCCACATATTTCATGCCTCTTATGTTAGGGGTACACATAGTTATCGAAATTGTTTTTGTTTAAAAAGGATGATAAGTTTGAGGAGCATCGGTCGAAAAAATAAATCATTAACGCTTCCATTCACTCTCCCTCTGGTCGCCGCAGCGGGTTTTCGTGAGGGGCTTGCGGGCGCGGGCGGACCTAGCCGTTGGCGACGGTAGCAGATTGTTAGGATTTAGAGCCCGCTGCAAATGGCCACACAAGGACCCATGTGCAGAGAAAGGGCTCCCCGGGTCTTAACGGACCTAAAGGCCCAACTGGAACACCGACTAAGACCATGGGTCCTTGTGTGGCCGTTTGCAGCGGGCTCTAAATTCTAACAAGTGGTATCAGAGCCAGGCACTGACCCACATCTCCGTTAATTTCACACATTCGCTGGACGAAGTGGTCCAATGTGTGATGGGGGAGTTTGTTGGGACTCCGTTAATTCCACACATTCGCTTGACGAAGTGGTCCGATGTGTGATGGGGGAGTTTGATGGGTTTAGTTCCACATCGCTAATCGATGATGGGGAGCACGACTTAAAAAGGTGGAGCCGTCCCTCACCTAACAGGCTAGTCTTTTGGTTGAGTGGGCCCATGGCCTTAGTCATTGCTCCAGTTGGGCCTTTAGGTCCGTTAAGACCTAGGGAGCCCTTTCTCCGCGTTTTGGCCCATACATGGGCTATTTATTTGCAGCGGGCTCTAAATCCTAACACAGATAAAGCTGATGATGAAGACATGATACAATAGGATCACTACTGCAAGATGACGAAGACATGATACGTGAGGAAGATAAAGTTGATGGAATGACAGCCGACAAGGAATCTGGTGCCGAGGTTGTCATACCTAAAGAATGGGATCAAGGTAGATGACAGGCATGGCTTCTCTTGTCAGTACATGCCTAGCGAGATTGTTGGAAAAATCCTAGGATCAATCCTTCCAGAAATTGACCGATGATCGATGGGAACACGGGTAGCCACAGCTACACAGATTCATGTACTGCAGGACGTCACTACCTGATTGACGAACAGTGGCCACGTGCATGTCCACATGTTGTGATCGTGTTTAGCCTAACTAATTAGCTCTACTAATCACGCAACACAAAAAAAAATTGGCTCAATATTTTCTCGGTGCTAAGACTTGCACCTTTGCTTGGCCCTTGGCCATCTATTTATACTAGAGAAATTACAAAACTCCTACTCAAATCAGAACTACTAATTCTAAACAAACTCCAACTCTGGTGCTTCTACTTTAAAACTAGTCCTACTCAAACTAGACAAACATATCAAGATTAGATCCAACAATTACCCCCTAATCTTGATTCTAATCTCCTGCCATGACTCCTCGAACTTGACGCAATCCAATAGATTCATGAATACGTCTCTTTGCACGGTCCTCACGTCCATCTGACGTGTTCACAATCTTGACGGTTTGCATCTCAAACTTGTCCCTCAAATCACCTCTGCATACTCGGTTCTTCTTCTTCTTTTCCTTCTTCTTCATCGTCTTCGCTTTCTTCTTCTTCATAATCTTCTTTTTCTTCTTCTTCACTATCGTTGGTACCATCTTTATCTTCTTCTCCTTCTCTGTATCATCTGTTAAGTCGGTTGGAGTTGCACTTGATGTTCCCCGCTTGAAAATTTCAAGTGGTACAACCTTTTCATGCACTTCTTCTTTACTATGCTCATTTGCATATATGTTCAATTGAATCATATGTAACCTATCTTTGGATCTTTTTACCTTCATGAGAAGCTTCCCGCTTTGCTCATAGACCCATAGATCTTCTTGGTGCATGATCACTTTGCATCCGTCTTCAACAAACTGTCCCAAACTGATAATGTTTTTCGAGAGACTTGGTATAAAATATATGATGCGCTCACGGGTTCCCGATCTTCCGGTGAGAGGATAAATTCGATTCAGGCGGAGAATGACTTTGACGATCCGGCTACAAACTACACAAGGATAAGCGCCCGCAATCGCTAAACCACACTCCTGATTATTATCAACCGTGCCAAAGCCCGGATGACCTAAACACGAAGGTCTATCCTTTCAAGCAATCGAAGAACTCGCAAGAACAAGGATAAAGCACACACTCGAACTGAGGTTCTGAAGCTCGGAATCGATAGGTCAACCAACACTAGAGATTTCGAGAGTGTTTCTCCAATCTGGAAAACAACAACAAATGAACAAAACCTAAAGAGAAAAGGGAAAGGCTTGTCCTATATATAGAGCATGGAGATGACTCTAGGAGGTGCTCTCACGCAGCAGTAATACATGGGGACTCAGCCCAAATTAATGGTGACGCAGCACCCAAGAAGAGCAAATGACTTGTTTTGTTCACGAGATGTTTTTGACTGCTGCGGCCAGCTCACTTGGAATTTGAAGGTGTGATTGGATCCGTTGGAAAGATGGCGAAGTTATCTTTCTAATGAGTGCTCACACGTTCCAATCGGAGTCCGTTTGCATTCTCTAGGCCGTTTTTAATTCAGACTGGTCATTGATGACCGAGTGGAATCCCTTTGCATTCCCACTATGCTTTGTTGTCTTTAATGTTATTATGTAGCAGTCTATTCTCCAAAGTAAAAGTATTATTATTTAACCCAAGAAACGAGTTTACATGATAATTGACTTGTCGCGCACTGGCTCGTGTGTACGGTCCTTGCATGATGATCAAAGGTCGTAGGGCACTTGGAAGGACTTTGGTCATTGATCCCATGGGTGTATCCGATGTAGCGATGTCCTCATCATTCTCCCCATCTTTATTTGGAGTCGTCCTCGACTACAGTTGATCTTCTATTGCATAGTATGACGTAAAATCTTGTTGTGCTTCTGGGGGACGAATTAGATTCCAGAAAAAGGAACACTTCCACCTATGCATTCGATCCATGATCTTATCATCCTTCTCTTCACGAATACACGTCCTCGCCTTTTGACAATCTGCAAAGTTGCTCGAGAAAAAGAACAACGTGTACGCGTGGTATATGTATGCATCAATTGTTTTGTTATTCTCGCTTTCAATATGGAAACAATTATGCATTGTTTTTGTTAGTGACCATTGGTTCTCATGATTCCTTCTTTCTTGATAAATTTTTTTCCTTAATTCTATTAAGCATTGTATCAAATTGTATGGAAAAGATCAAGATTTATTTGGGCCATGCAGATTTCTATCAAGTGATACACATGTGACATATGAGCAAATGAATGGAGATCTCTTTTCAAAACTGTGATCATCGAACAATTTCTTTATCTGCATGCTGCCACAGTAAGACACAATGGATGGCGTGTTGTAAGAATTCAACCTCAAGTCAGGAAGCAAATCAGTTGTGATAAACATTTGACAAACATGAAAAATGTTGTCCACACCATAATTTTCACTCAAATAAAATTTGCAAGTACCATCTAGTGATTTGGAACTAGAAATTTCAGCAACCTTGTGAATCATACAAGACAGTTCAATAGGTTCATCGAATAGCAGATAGCACAAAGATTTATCTTGAAATGCTTTCCAACGAACTTTATCGTGAGTAATCAATTCAACATTATGCAAATCAGAAATATTAAATTCAGAGAACGATATTTTACTTTCAGCACAAGTGTTGTTGCAAGAACTCACCTCTTCTCGATGGATGACTACCGATTCAACACCATTATTACCTTTATTGTTCTTCTCAGATGTTTCAGGTGTTACAAGTAGTTCTTCTTCATGCAAAATTATCCTTGAGACAGCATGTTCTTGTCCAATCATGGTTATCTTGCCATCATTTTCTTTAAGTAGTGGAGGTTGTTCAACACTTAAATTGACATCGTCAAATGCGCTATTAGATGGCTCAGTTGCAAAGGATTCTTCACCACTCTCTCTAGGAATCTCTTCCTGTAAAAGCCTTCGAGTACGGGAAAGGATCACACTGTTGGAACTAATCTTGTAACAAGTTATTAAATAATCGGTAGTGCATGTGTGTCATGTACGAAGAGTGTGTAGAGTTGTATGCGTGTGTTGCATGCATTTAGAAGTTAATTAGCTGGTTAGTTTAGTACGTGCATTCGGCGAGAGAAGCTAGCAGCATGCAGGATTTGCACGGCGTGGAGTGGCTTGTAGTCAGCTTGGTAACCACTCTAGAGGATCGTGCGCATGAGTTGGTTGCTCGTGCGGAGTGGCCGAGTGAAACGTGTGTGCGTGCGCATGTAACTCGGGAAGGTTTGTCGCTACTACATGCATGCGAGAGGCTATTTAGCCGATGTAATCATCTGTTTCTGTGAGTTGAGTGAGTAATAGAGCAGAAAACGCAGCACGGTGGTTGCCGGCTGCATCAAAGAACTCTTGTGTTCTTGTGTTCTTCCTCAAGTGTGTGTTCTAGAGAGAGCCATGAGTGAATCCTCTCCGGGTAGGAGAGCCTAGGCCAACAGTGGTATCAGAGCCAGGTTATTAATCTTGTTGTAGAAGTTTTTCAGTTCATGGAGTTGTGCATCGTCGCTGCATACATATTTGTTTTAGCTGGATAATTAAACGAGTTGTCCATGCATGTATTAGTTTTCTAGAATTTGCATTAAGTAGCATGATTAGTAGTTCATGCAACACGTTGCATGAAGTCATCAGCACGTCTTGCAGAGAGGCCGAGTCCTCAGGAGCTAGCGTGGAGTTCGCGAGGGACGCATGTGGCCGCAGAGGAGTGCGTGGCCGAGTCATCCGAGCTACTGCTTAGTGGAGGCGCGTGGGTTGTTGTGTGCAGATCGTGGCTGAGAGTCGTGTGCGTGTGTTATATAAGTCATGTATTAGCTGCTAGTTAAGTTGAGAAGAAAGAAACAGAAAAAGGCACGGCTGTGTTGTGCCGCAAGACCCTACGTGTTCTTCTTCTTCTTCGTGTGTAGGCTCAAGTGTTAATCCGTGTGTGTACACTGCGTGAGCTGAGTGGTTTAGTTCCTTGAGCATTTGTGAGCTCAGTTCCAACACACACAAAGTCATATTCTATAAGCCAAAGCCTGTATACACACGAATTCACCACAGAGCATGCCCAACTCCTGCCTCCAAATCCATTTATATATCCATCCATAGCGCAGTCCCCTAACACAAACACAACGGAATGTATAGAGGAAGGGTGTTCCCAAGCTCCTTTGTGCTAGCATGCTTGTTCATCAAAATCTCCACTTGCTGCAGGTACCTGATAGCTACTGATTTCATATTTGTTGCAGGTGTGATGTCGTCGATCGAAACCAGGGCCCCACGGAATCTGGGATTGGCAAGTTTTCTTGGTTTCTTTGTTGCATTTCATTCTCTCTCTTTTTACCTCAAATGTCTCTACACTAGGTAACCAAGTTAGTAATTTTTTATCATCTTTCTTTTCTATATGTAAGTGGGGGGCTAGGAGCGTGCAGAATATGTGTGTTTGTGTGTGTCTATATACATAGAGAGATAGGAAGCCTGTTCGAGGCCCCATTGATATCCACCATTCATCTTTCTTTGATCGGATTGACATACTCACATACTCGACATGTAGATTAACGGATCTTCTAAACGCCTACCCATTAAGAAAATGATATTAATGCACTTTTAAATCACTCACTAATCATGTAACTAATGCACTTTTCAAATTTCCATGCATGCACCAAAGGTGTGAGTATATACGGATATACTCATGTATATACTCATATTTCTTCGTGTATTTAAAGGTAAGTCCGTGTAAGGTCGAGTATGGAGTCACTTCCAAAAGATGTTAGTGTGCATTTAGTTTAAAATTCAAATGAAGATTAAGAGGCTAGATCAAACAATGTTTGTGTCCAAACAGCGAACGTGTATATTACATAAAATTTAAAAGCCTAAGGTTTTGAGTATAAAACATGTGCATGGTGGACAGTGTTGTGTGTGAATTTCCGAGTATCGTACTCGAGTATATTCAAAAACACATTTGAATGAAAGTGAGCCAGAGTTTTTTTGGGAAAACTTAAGTGTTTTTTGATGCAGAATCATATATGTCGCGTGATCGTCTACATACTCGTCCAGATGTTTTCCAATTCAGGAGGATTTTCAAGCTAACCGGTGCCTTGTAGAGAACAATTAAAAGTATAAACCACAACAATAAAAGTTTAAATCTCATTTTTATTTTCACAACAATTTTGTTATATGTCCTAAACCACAGCATCGCTTGCCTAGGAAAATTACATGAAAAGAACCCCTATTAATTTTATTTGCCACAGACCACCAACAATCTAAATGCCCCATACCCGAAAATCTCATAGCCGAAAACACTCAAATCGACGCACGCAATCGAGCTCTCAGATCCATGCATCCAAACCAATGCCTGAAAATCTCATACCCGAAATCACTCAAATCCCCAAACGAAATCGAGTTTACAGATCCATTCACACATAGGCGGCGCCAAAAGTGCGTCGGCCACCGCGCCGGAGGTCGGAGTAGGGGCGTATGCTGCACAATCAGAGAAGGGCGCCGCCGCGCTAGCCCGAGGTGACGGGGGAGCCGCCGCACCGGTGGAGAAGCAGAGGAGGGCGCCGTCGCGATAGACCGAGGTGCTGGGGGAGCCGCCGTACCGGTGGTTGCTGCCATGTTGGTGAAGGGCGCCACGTCGCCACCGGTCACGGAGAGGATGGTCGCGCCGCCGCCTAGGCAGGCAAGGCGTCGGATCCGGTGGAGTTAACGGCCGTACCGCCAAGGGTGCGCCGTCGCGCCAGCCTGGAGGGAGCCCATGCCCCAAGGTCAGGCCGATGCCGTCGGCGTGGAGAGATGACGGTGGCGGAGGCGGGTGCGCCGCCGCGCCAGCCTAGAGGGAGGCCCGCCAGGGTCGGGCTAGCACAGGGAGGAAGATGGCGCCCCGGCTCTTCCTGACGCGACGAGGAGGCCATCGAGGATGGGGACGACGTGGTGAGGACGTCGAACGGGGCAAGGATGATGTTGCCGGTGCCGGGGAGGGGCACCCGAGGTGCATATCTGATCGTTTGGTTTGGATATGGTGAAAAAACAAATTGGAGAGAGAAGATGCATGGTTAAATAGCCCCTAAAATCTTGGCATCACATTAATGTCCGTAATTAGGAGATTGCCTTTTAATTAACCGCGTAGCACGTTGCCTGGCTTGACCGGCAGTACAACGGGTATACCCGTTAATCGTCCAGCTGTGATTAAACGGCTGATGAGCATATATAGAGCCTAGGCTCTATGAAGCCTTATATATTATTTCTATATAGAAAAATGTGCAATGTGCTTTGTACGTACCCTCTAATTAATAGATAATATATGTAGATATAGATCATCCAATATCTAAATCATCATCTAGGTAGAAGGATGGATGGCCGGTCCGACGGGTAGATAACATGTCATATGTGCCACCAAGACAAGTGACAACATCATTGCATTTTAAGCTAACATGTTAATAGTACGTCCGCCCTCTTCCTGTGAGCCTTCATCCACGTCGTTGGAGTCATTGTGCGACTCAACAATGTACACGCGATCCTGGACTGGATCATCATCCTCCTCCTTGGCAGGCTCAGGCTCTAGGGAGTAGTCCCCTTTCTGCTGCTTCTGGCTCCTCGCCGTCCGACTTACCGCGCTCATTCATACCTAAGGGAAGACCAACACGGCCCCATCTTGCGATCTACAATGCCTCGAATCTGCGCTTGTGGCACACATAGACGTACTCTAACTCCGCCTCTGCAACTTCAGCATCCTCTTCGCCGGACTCTTCCTCCTCACCAGACTCGTTGGCCAGACTCCTCGTCGACACTGTGATCGTCGGGCTCTTCCTCCTCGCCAGACTCCTCGTTGGCACGGTGCTCGTCGACTGCAGCAGGCATCTCTGTGCTAGTGGCGGCATATACAGAAAAGCCGGCGGTCGGCTTCTCTGCCTTCCCTTTGGTGCCGCAGCTCTCCGGGCGGTGTGCTTTGGAGAACCCTTCCTCGCCGTCGGCGTCAGCGGTGACCGCCTCTGGCGCCACGGCCGCAAGCGGCGGCTGTAATGCTACGTGAGTCTTGGCCCATACGTTGGCCCGGCCCACACCTTGGCTTAAGAGCCCTAGAGAGAGGAGGAACTTCCCCTTATCCCGCTCGGCCTCATGCTGGCCGCCGCCCACACTCTGCTTCTGTCATCGCCCTCCTTCTGCCGTCGCGGACGCCCTACCTCGAGGTGTAGCCACTCTTGGTCGTGGTCAGAAGCAAGGAGAGGAATAGGGAGAGGAAAGGAGGAAGAAGAAAGGAGAAGGGAAAAGAAGAGGAAGAAGAAAGAGAAGTTAGGGTTTATTTCAATCCCTGTTATTTGCGTCAATTTAGTCTTTGGTAGTGAGATTCCCTATTTCCCCATGAATTCCCCATATTTTGATGATAGTTTTAATGGAGTAATGTTGGTAGATGTGGAGGCGAAGTTTTTATATATCGATTTGGTATGGCAGTGGCTTTGTCCCTTAAATTGAGAAAATTACGTTGAGATTTAGACTTCAGCCATACTATGAGAGTTGTAGGTATGAAAATTATCTTTTCGTAGAGTTCAAGAACGCGAAATTTGGACTTATGGTTTGGTCATTATGGTCATTTTAAGCTACTGTCCACATTGTAATTTATATGAATTTCGAGTTTTGAAAATTGTTGTTAGGAGGGATTAGCTGGTTCTAAATGGCCATGAGTTAGTTCTAGTTGGTAACTATCTCCCTCGTTTGCTCGAGTGTTAATTTAGGGAATTTATTGTAGGAAACGCTGCTTCGGGGTCGGTTCCACCTGCAACTCAGTCGGCATCGTTTGGAACAAGAGGCAAGTGCATATTACATTGTCAGTGATCCTTCTAGGGTACACCGTATATTTTGAATGTTTACTTACATTTTTATGCTGATGATGTATTAATGGTATGAGGTGGTATGATGGTAAGTAATTCATAATGATTAAACCATGCATTTGCATCTATGAGCATGATGATGGCATGAAAGACCTACTTCGGTAGGCACCCTCCATGGGATGGTAGGGTAGACTCGCTTCAGCGGTCAACATCCGAGGGATGGAGTGTACAGTGTGACACCGATGGGTGTACACTCAGCGGTACCGATGCACGCAAATGAGAAATGAGCATGAGCATATGCATTGCATGATTGCATATCAAATTATAAACAAGCCATAATATGTTGTCTTATGTTATTTTAGATAACGATTTGATCTGCCATGTTTTATGTACTTGCTGAGTTTTATACTCACTCTTATTTTCAATGTTTTTTTAGGTGACCATTGAAACATGCATGGGATGGGCATAGTACACTTTAAACTCCACGTTCAATTCCTTAGTGATTCAAATAAGCTTAGTCGCATCACATTAGAGCTTGGAAACGTTCTTTTCCATTCGTATGTTAAATGCTAACTTGGTTCGTTATTGTTCGGTGTTAACTAAAATAAATGCTTGGATGATACCTTGAATGTGCTTTATGGTCTTAAGATAGTTTTTCTATATTTGGAGTGATGAATTATTTTTCGTGAATTCATGAATCCCCTGTGTAAAAGTGTTCAGCTTATAGGGGACATGTCGAAATTTTCTATCAAGGTATTGTGTTTCGTATGTTGTGTTTGTCGCACGTGAGCCTTGATAGGTTGGGGCGTTACAGTTGGTATCAGAGCGGGCTTTAGGTCCGTTATGGGTAAACCAACGAATTTATTTATGTATAAGCTAAAACTCTGATTTGGTGATATTAAATTAATTAATCAAGACCTGACACACTGGTGCACCATAGGATGGGTAGGGGTTATGCATTGCATTTAGTTTCTAAATGTTTTGTTTCTTTATCATGGCAACCTTATTTATTTCTTTATGCTGATTTGGGAAATGTTTGTTTTGGTAAAGAGTTATGGCACGCGTTAGAGGTGGTCGTGATGGTGGAGGTGGTCGTGGCCGCCATGGTCATGGACGTGGTGGAGCTCTGGACCTTGTAGAGGCCTTGCCGCGCTCACAGTCAGCATGCAGCCGGTGGCCATGGGTGGGCATGGTCAAGAGATGTCGCCACTTGAGGGTGAGTCAGTTGCTCAAGATGATGCACAGCCAGTCAAGATAGGACAGGCAGAGGTACCAGCAGCCTTAGTAGACCTTCAGAAGGAGAATCAGGAGCTCCGTCGGCAGTTGCACAGGCTATGCTTCCACCCAGGGTGCCGGCTATAGCCCCTATTTTCAATCCAGTGAGACCAGAGCTAAACTTTCATGCCTGGATGGCACTTCGTGTCGACACATTTGATGGCATGGGTACCCCAAACAAGGCTGCAGATTGGCCTGACATCGTAGAGATGAATTTTGACGCTTGGGTGTACCGTCACTAATGAGGGTCAGCTTTGTGCAATTTCAACTGAAGGGGCAACCGCAAACCTAATGGAAGTGTGTTAAGTCAGCTAGGACCGCGACTCAGGGTCCTATCACTTGGGACGTATTTGTTGAACAATTTAAAGCCAGGTATTACCCTCCATCTTTCTTAGAGAGGATGAACAATAAGTTGTCCACCCTCGTCCAAGGGAAGATGTCCATAGAAGAGTATGAAGCATCCTTGAATGGTGTGGTTCGCTTCATTGACAAGGTGTCTAAAGATGATAATGAGAAGGCACGCAGGTTTTGCAATGGACTAAATCCCGAGTATCGTATGAGCATGGGGGGAGTACCGATCCATGACTTCAATACGGTGGTTGAGCGGGTGAAGAGCATTGATGTGGACTTGTTGCTCACAAAGGAGAAAAAGGCTTCGCTTTGGTGCCCTCCAACACACAGGGAGGTTCTGGTGCTACCACTGACCTTGGTCCTTCAAGGGAAGTGGTGTTAGACATAAGAGGGGGCACAATGATGGAGGTGGGCCATCTCCGCGCACCACCTTCAAGAAGTCTAAAGGTCGATAGGCTCCTTTGTCGTCAAAACCTCACCAGGGAAGGCAATTTTCTTCCACATCATGCTCATCAAACACACCTGCTTTTCACCCTGTTCCTGGTCAAGCGATGATTTGCTTTAAGTGTGGTGGTCCACACTGTGCAACTATGTGCAAATAGAGTGGGGAATGTCATCAATGTGGTTCAAGGGGTCATATGGATAGGGTGTGTCGACTTGACCCTAATGGTCTCATCAAGTGGAAGCCAGTGCCTGCGTCTTCGGACATTCCTTCCCAAGGGCCAGTACAAACCTTGGTTCCTTCATCTACATCTGAATTGTCTTCCAATTGGGAGCCACCCTATGGGTACTATTGGCCGATTCCAATAGCGGGACACCCAGCGCTACCTCAGCTTCCTGCACCACCTCTGAGCGGACATCCTCAATTGGGTGTTGGGGCTCCCACCGTCCCGACGCCGCCTGGTGTTTATGCCATGCCTACCTCTTAGACAGTTGGTCGTCCTGATGTGGTGACAGGTACCCTACTTGTGGATTCTCATGATGCATTTGTTCTTTTTGATACTGGAGCTTCCTTTTCCTTCGTATCACTAGATTTCGCTAGAAAGACCGAGTTGCATATGCAGAGGATTTCTAATTCTGTTATGGTTAGTTATGCGGGTGGTCCTATTTCTAGCAACATAGTTTGTTATGGACGTGATGTCTCTATTGATGGGGAGAATTTCACTGCCAATTTAATGGTTATCCAACTCTAGCGGTTTGACGTGATCCTTGGTATGGATTGGTTATATCGTCACCGAGCTAAGATATGTTGTTTTCGGAAAACGATAACCTTGCAAGCTCCATCCGGGGAAGAGATGATATTTCAGAGCAGTGCACCACCATATTCCTTTTTTGTGCTATCTAGTTTATTTCTGGGTCGACGGGCACTAAGAACCGGAATGCTTATGTCTATGGTCGAGAAACTAAGTTCCTCACTACATATTGAGGAGATCCTTATAGTATGTGAATACCCAGATGTGTTTCCAGTAGAGTTAACAGGCATGCCTCCCAAGCGGAAGGTGGAATTTTGAATTGATCTTGTTCCAGCACTCGACCCGTTTCTTTGTCCCCCTATCGGTTAGCTTGTCCATTCCAAGAAGAGATGAAGAAGCAATTGGGTGACCTGTTATCGAAGGGATTAATTCAGTGTAGTGTGTCGACATGGGGAGCTCCTGTGCTTTTTACAGAGAAGAAGGACAAAACTTGGCGTATGTGCCTGGATTATCGCGCGCTTAATCAAGTGACCATCAAGAACAAGTATCTTTTGCCACGCATTGAGGATTTGTTTGATCAATTAAGGGGTGCCAAAGTGTTTTCAAAGATTGATTTGCAATCTAATTATAATTAGATTTGTGTGCGTGAGCAGGATATTGAGAAAACGACTTTCCCGACAAGGTATGGCCATTATGAATACAAGGTTATGTCTTTTGGACTAACAAACGTGCGTGTTGTTTTTATGGAAATGATAAACAGTATGCTGCATGAGTATCTTGATGATTTCGTTGTCATATTCATCATTGGCATCTTAATTTACTCTAAGTCCAATGAAGAGAGTGAGCAGCATTTAAGGCTTCTGCTGCATACACTTACGGACAATCAATTCTATGATAAATTGAACAAGTGCGAGTTTGAGATTTCGGTGGTGTGTTTCTTAGGTGATATCATTAATCTGGAAGGTATATCTGTTGACCGTAGTAAGGTATCTACAATGGTGAATTGGGAGAGGCCGACTAACGTGAAGGAGGTGAGGAGTTTCTTGGGTTTAGCTGGATATTACTGATGTTTTGTGAAAGATTTTTCCATGATTGCCAAACCAATGTCCCAGTTAACCCAAAAAGGTACGAGGCTCCAATGGACGGATGAAAGTGAGAAAAGCTTTTGCACTTTAAAGGAAAGGTTGGTGGCTGCCCCTATCCTTGCTCTTCCTGAGCAAGGGAAGAATTTCATGGTTTATTTGGATGCATCTCAAGTAGGACTTGGTTGTGTCCTTATGCAGGACGATAAGGTGATAGCATACGCATCACGCCAGTTAAAGAAGCATGAGCAAAATTATCCTACCCATGATCTAGAGTTGGCCGCTGTTGTTTTTCCTTTAAAGATTTGGAGGCATTATTTGTATGGGGAGTCTTGTGATATATTCACTGATCACAAGAGTCTCAAATACATTTTTACACAGAAGGACTTGAATGTGAGGTGGTGGAGGTCTCTAGAATTGATTGCAGATTATGATCTCACAATCCTTATCATCCGGGTAAGGCGAATGTGCTAGCAGATGCCCTTAGTCGTAAGGCGATGCCTCCTAGTCTGGGTTCACTTATTGCTGATTTTGAGCGCATGGGATTTCTTTCTGTTATGTGGGAGCTGTGAAGGAAGAAACACAGTTAATTCTAGAGTCAGCCATTCCAGTCTGAGTGAAAGAAGCACAACAGCATGATCGACTACTCCATTAGGTTAGGAAGCGACTAGACAGAGGAAAAGAAGGGGATTTAGTCTTGATTCGTCTGGTGCACAACAGTTCAAGGGCCGTCCGTGTGTGCCACAAAAGGCTTAGGTTATTTGAAAGAAGCACATCGTACACCATATACCATGCATCCTGGTGAAAACAAGATGTACTAAGATTTGAAGAAAATCTTTTGGTGGAAAAGGATGAAGGTGGACATCGCGCAATATGTGGCGTCTTGTGGGATCTGTCAACAGGTGAAGGCAGAACATAAATGTCCAGCGGGGTTATTGCAGCCCTTAGAAGTTCCTTTGTGGCCTTGGGATGGTATAAGTATGGATTTCGTGGTGGAACTTCCTCGCACTCCACGAGGAAAGGATGCTATTTGGGTTGTTGTAGACCGTTTTAGCAAGTCTACAAATTTTATTCCCATCCGATCAACAAACTCCACAAGTGATTTGGCCCCTATTTATGTTCGTGAAGTGGTGAGGTTGCATGGTGTGCGTAAGACCATTGTTTCCGATAGAGATGCTAAGTTTGTGTCCATGTTCTTGGAGAGATTGCAAGCTGCTCTCGGCACACAACTTCGTCTGAGCACTGCATTTCACCTGCAGACAAATTGACAATTTAAGCGTACCATATAAACACTCGAGGACATGCTAAGATCATGTGTCTTATCCTAGAAAGAACGTTGGGAGGATCATCTTGCACTCGCCGAGTTTGCCTACAATAATAACTTCTATAGTAGCATTCAACCAGCTCATTTGAGGTTCTTTATGGGCGGACGTGCAGATCTCCTCTTTGCTGGGATGCAGTTGGGGAGAAAGCAGTTTTGGGACCTAATTGGGTTCAGCGAACAGTCGATCGAGTATCAGAGGTTCGACAAAATTTGCTAACTGCTCAAAGCAGACAGAAGAGCTATGCTGATGAGATGAGGAGAGACCTCGAGTTTGAATTTGGGAAATCAGGTTTTGTTGAGGGTTTCTCCTACCATGGGCATTGTACGTTTTGGAAGCAAGGGGAAGTTGAGTCCAAGGTATATTGGACTGTTTCCAATTGTGGCTCGAATTGGTAAACTTGCTTATCGCTTGGACCTTCCCGAGTCCCTATGTGGCGTGCATAATGTGTTTCATGTTTCCATGCTGAGGAAGTACATAAAGGACCCAGAACATCATATATTCTTAGATTCTTTGACTATTGAACAAGATCTCATGGTTGAGGCTCATCCTGTGCGAATCTTGGAGGAGTCCGAGCGAGTGCTGAGGTATAGAAGGCCTGATGTGTTGTGAGGCCCATGTGGCACATGTGGATGTTATGGTGGGATTAGTCTCATATTACAAATTGAGAAAGAGTTGTAGTAGCATATAATACCCGTTGGAGACAAACATAACACCCCAGGTTAACCCTTTTGGACAAAGCAAGGCCGAAAAATCTAAGTGGGTGTTATGCATGCGTGGGCCAGCCCCATAGGTAGGCTATGCTCTATGCGAATTTGGGCTAGGGTGTTACAGATGGTATCAAAGCATTAATCCTCGTTGTGCAGCAGATCGTGTGGGCTTAGTTGCGCAAGCATATTACGTATGGCTTGTGTGGGCCCACAGTGATCGCACAGCATAGCATATGAATCGGTACTAGACGCACGGCCGAATACCGAGGGGTCCTGAACATTTGCCGCTTAGGCGGTGTGTTGACGAGGGCGTCAGCATATTAAGGGTGGGTGAGTGTAATACTCTAATCCGATGTGTTGTGAATCCTATGTAGCCCATGTGGATGTGATGGTAGGATTAGTCCCATATTGCGAGTTGAGAAAGAGTTGTAAAAGCATATAATGCCTGTTGGTGCTAAACATATCACCCCGAGTAAACCCTTTTGGACGAAGCGAGGTCAAAAATCTAAGTGGGTGCTATGCATGCATGGGCCAGCCCCGTAGATGGGTGTGCTCTAAACGAATTTGGGCCGGTGTGTTACAGCAGCAGTCACATATATAGCTCGCCTTCTATCCCGTGGAAAAGCTGGTCGTCGACATCTTTTCGGTGTCGCAGCTCATTTGCAGATGGGCCATGGAGAAGCCCTCCTCACCGGCCATCGGTAGATCCACCGGGCCGCTCCTCACCTGATTCGCCGGGGAAGGGGATATTTTTGGGAACCCTATAGGGTGTGTTTAGTTGTGTCATCCTGCACCATCGTGGATGTTTTTTGTGATGGCATGAGAATGTGACTGATGGATCCATCCATGTGCCACTATTTGGTTGTTTAAAACCATCCGTGATGAAGTTGTCCACGTTTTCTGTTTGGTTTGCAGCCTGATATGGTATTGGATCAATTCATTTGCTTGAGCTAGAACTTATCTTTGAACAGATAGTATACGCATCGGGTTAAAAAAAATGTACGTGCATATCATGCCCTAGAAAAATTCAAGCTTATAGTCGATATGAAGCTCTGGAAGTATAATTGTAGAAGCCCCCCACACACACACACACAAAATGAAGCATATTTAAAACACTATGTATAAAATATCATACAAAAATGACTAGAACAATTTAACATTCAAAGTAATTGCTAGCCACACAACCAACAAACTAAATTAAACCGCCTCACTGCGATACAACATTTCAAGAAATTACATGTAAATTAAACACAAAAACTAAACACAGATTTTACACCATAAAGCAATGCCCAAATTTAAGTATTTTCATATGGCAAAATTCAAGATTCAAAATATTATAGCAATCTAATCGATGACTTGTATAGGCAGATGGCTATGCAATGTACTATTCAAAATTCACAAGACGATCACAATTCACAATACGAACCAACGGGTTTTGCATATATAAAGGCTAGCATACAAGACTAATATTTCATAGCGCTCATGTCACTTGAACCAAAACAAATTAACCACCAAGCCTCAACCATAGCTCACTTTTGCTGATTAGTTTCACCATCCTACATGAATACAAATAGAGGTCATGAAAAATCACTTTTCACAGGAGGGCATGCTGAAATTGTAATGATGGCATGCTGAAATTGGACTACTTGCCTATGTTAGCCTAAAGATGATAAAGTTTAATACTTGAAAGTGGAAAAAAATCTAATAGCATGATGTTATAAGAATTACTCAAACCAACTAGTCTATGGTAGAGTATTTCTCAGTCTCTCCTGCAACTTTCTAAATAAAATTGCTTATGGAGTTGTTTAAAGCCTTAAATCTACATACAAATCTAAGTTCAATTCATTCTGGCATCACTCTTCCTAGTTACATCTCTCCAAAGCAATGGTTACAAGTTCTTGTACCGATGTCCTGACTTGGTTATTGTGCAAACCAGCTATTTTCCAGCATCAACGATTCAACTGGCAGAACAACATGCATTGCTCTTAATATTCACTAAAGTCTAAAGGTCATGGGGTCATAGGGAAGCTTAATTGCTCATTTTCATCTTATATAAAGCTGAGTGAAAATCAAGTTCATCAACCAGTGATTGACATCATCGACGTTAATAAACTGTAATTAGCAGGTTGGCTGAGCAATAGCCATTGGACCATTTATTTGCAATACTTATCTGCTAGATACCAGTTTATTTACACATTCCAATTAGCTTTACTGAACTTACGAAAGACAGCACTTCACTGGAGACAAAATATTCAAACTGCCTTTGATACGGTAATATACATTAATACATCCTATTCATCAAGTTTTCATGCCCTTACAAGAACAATGTTAATTTAATGATTTGACTTATATCCAAGTTGTATACATTGTAGGATTTGAGTTTTATTTCATGTCTTATGCAAATTATTTAGGAAACAATTCTATAAAATGCCCTGCGAACAACCTGATGAATTTTAAACATTAGATCAATGGCAACATGAAGAACAGATCTAATATCAAGTCAGTTTTTTAGGACAGGATACCAACTACAAGCACTAATTTCAGCAAATGGCAAGTGCAATAATATCATTGTTGCTAGTATCGTAAGCTAGTATAATTGGAGCAAATATTTTGGTAGTCAGCTTAATATAATAAACATCAGATTATGTACCTTGATCATAGCCATTTTTACAACCATCGGTAATTTGTTCATTTTTACAACCATGAAAAAAATAGGGAGAACAAAAGATGTGAATTCAGTTCATTGGTAACTGCATGGGGGGCCCAAATTGACAGAATCAACTTACATGGGCATAGATAGGCATCAGTAGCAAAGAAACATTGCCGGTGTTCAACTTCTCCTCCATCAATTCCCCTTGATTCCGATTCCGCAACCATAACCACAAGCATGATAAGGTAATCCATGGAAAATGAGGGGAGGAACTAGATCAATGTCAAATCAAAAATTCTTTGGCGAGAAAGGTCACCTGCTTGGGAGATTTTGGCGTGAGGTGAGGAGCAACATTGAGAATCCGGGATCGGATGGATGACCAGAGGGGAGGCGAGAAGAGGGATCTAGCAGGGGAGGGAGGGGAAGGCGGAGGTAGTGCCGTAGGGGAATGGGGAGGTGGCAGCGCTGGGAAGAAGGCGGAGCTGGCGTCGTCAGGAAGGAGGATGTGGCGGCGAAGTGGAAGATGGCAGCGCAGGGACGGGGGAAACGACGTTGCAGGGGCAGTGGCGAAGGTGGGGGCGATGGGGCAGGGGCGGAGGTGGCGTCGCTGGGAAAGAAGGCAGAGACGGTGAGCCGCCAAGGCGGAGGCGCTAGGAAAAAAAAAAAAAAAGGGAGGCCACAGCCCACAGGCTTACCGGTGAGAGCGCGACCGGGACTTGGAAGATGACTCTCGATCGAAGCTATGGGCTGATCAAGGAATTCAGGACGGGGCCATCCAACTAATATCAACCAAACAAAATATGAATTCATGCTAGATTGGATCATCCGAGGCGGTACAACCAAACAAACCTTAGTTTTTCGATTCGAGGGAGGAGGCGGCAGGCGGCGGCGTCAGGTTATATACGGACTAAGAGGACTGGTTCGTTATCACGCTACCCAAACAGGTGCGGCGCCTGAGTCAAAGGCCTTGTACAATGCAGTTTAGCGTAGCGTAGCATTTCACTGTATCAAAATTTGAGAGTTTTTAAAAGAGATTTAGATGTTGTAAAAAAATGATTAAAAATTAGGTTTAGAATCTTTAGTAGGACTACTAAAAACCTGAGAAAAATCGTTACAAATTATTACACCAAATTGGCTATATAAAAAAGATAAATTTTGGTACAGTAGAACGCTACGCTACGCTAAGCTGGAATATACAAAGCCAAAGTCAGCAGGCCGGCTTGAACCAAATCATCTAGGCCTAAACAGTAAACACGGGCATTGCAAGTTACACTTTTAAGGTGAAAGGAACAAAAGCCTAGTTCGATTTTCATGCTTTTTAACTCTAAAACTGGATAACCGACCTTCATATATTATTTATATCAGATAAACCACCTCCTTGACCTGAATCCTCTCGATTTTCGCTGAAGTGGCGTCTTAGTCAATAGGGTTTTCTAGAAATTAAATTCCAAAATGTCGTGGAAAATCATACGAAGCTTCGAAGTATTTAGGATAATAAATATGCAACACAAATATGTTATAAAAATTTCATTTTTTGTGTGTAAACCTGTATGCAAAAAATATAATTTTGTTAGGGTGTGTTTTTTAAAATAAATAAAGTATTCACGATAATTATATTTGCTGCTTGGGAAATAGGTAAATTACTTTAGCTTCTTTGAATTTTGAAATTAACAAAAGAATGGAAAGATATTAGTTTGAACTTTTAATTCAAATTTATAGATTGTTTGAATTTATTTTTGAGAAAATATTGCTGACTAGGATGCCACGTCAACCAAAACTTGGGTTGGTTTGGGTTGAGGGGGCAGTTTGCTGGATATTAATAGTTTAGGGAGCTTGGTTACTCTGTTTTCGAGCTAATTAAAGGAGAAAAACCAAAATTGGCCGATAGTTAAAGAGGTAAAATAGACCTTTTCCAGGGGTAAATACCAAATCCTAACCCTTGCAGCACCACGCTCCTCAAAATCATCTTGCAAACGCATGATTCCCTTCTGATTCTTTCCTTTTTCCTGATTTCAGTGAAAACTATTCATTATTCTTTTATCTTATGTGTCTCACAGCCTCTCGCACACATGATTTCCTCCTAATTCTCTCCCCCCCCAAAAAAAAAATATTAATTTGGCAATGAAAACTATTATTCATTCTTCCATGTTGGACGTCTAACTGAAGAAGATATTCCCTAAATCATATGAGATGATTGTAATATGTCTTTTTTTATTTATTTATGATAACTTTGTTTATTGGTTCTATGAATCAATGTCATGACTGTCATATTAAGAGCAACCCCATCAGCCTCCCTATCCCACCCCCTAAAATACTATTCACATGGGTGGGATAGGAGGGCTATTGGGGATGCTCAATGTGTCTCACAAACAAGAAAAAGATTATTTACGCCAAAACAATCTATGACAAATAGTTGCGGTAACTAATTTTCCTCCGGTCACGCAGCGCGGGAGCATGTTATCATCCACCAGCTCGCCATCCTGCGCCTTGCAGGCGTCAAGTGGTGACCATGTGCAGTGGCTCGCGCTCACCGACACGGCACCGCACGAGCAGCTCGCTGGTGAGGTAAGCATGAGGTTACGGTAGCACAGGGCAGGCCTTGGACTCATCTTTTGGGTCCACGACTCACCGTAAATCCTCGAGGATCTCGCTCATCAGGACCTCTGCACTTCCTTCAAATCTTTCCACGGCTCAACTCCACTACCGTAGCGGCCACAACAGGGAGTTCCTTTCTAATAACCGTCCTCACAACAACACCGAGGCCCCACCTCTCCACGCTCCTGCAACCCTCTTCCCTGGTCAACATTCGTGAGCTCTATTGGCTTTTTCCCTTTACTGGGCCTGGCCGAGTTGGCCGGTAAAAGGAGCAGGGAGGGGCAGCACGGCTGCCCTTGGGTGAGCTGCGTCGAGTTCCTCCTGAACCCTAGTAGGAGATGGCGGTGGCGGCCGTTTGAAGCCTCCAACGAGCACGGAGTGCGTGTGCTTGCGTGCGTGGCCTCCGCTCTCGGGGTTGTTGCACCGACGCCGCCTATATGGAAAGTCTCACCCCTCTCGCCTTGAGTGCTCGATTTTTGCTTGATTTTTCCCCTTTCTCCCCTCATTTTCGGTGCACTTGTGACCGTCGCTGTTCGTCGTTGGCTCAGCGCGCTGCCGGCGCATGCTGTGGTGGTGCTTCCTCCCTCTTCTTTAGTACCCGTAGGCCACGGGTGGTCGCCATGTTGTCGTGCTGCTTCTTCGTGCTCCTCGGACCGTTTTCCTCGGCTTGGCCATGGTGGGGGTGACGGCATCGTATCTCCAATTTATTTCGTTGGTGGTGCTATGTAGCACGACAATCTAATTTTTGTGACTGTGCCTCGTGCACGACGATCTAATTCTTGTGTAGTTTGATCAGCACTGTTTGTAGCTCTTTTATGTGCGAATTCATTATTGTTATATGTTGCTGCCACTGATTTAGTTTGTTGATTAACTAGCTGTTAGATTCATATCTAATTGGAGAATTGACACCGCTTTGGGCACTGCCCTTTTCTGGTTCATTGTTGATCAGTACCGAGCCGTGTTCAGTGGAATGTTGCCATTGATTTGGGATGTTCTGGTCCAGCCGAACTGATATTGTTGTTGTTTATCTAATAGTGGTTGAGTTGCATATTTGTTGTACATTGAATTGATGTTCTGATATCTAGAGCAGTGTTGTTCATCTATTGTCTAGGCCAAAATTTCAGTTTAATATTATGTGATATTAAGCCATCTTTGATCGTAGGAAGGCTAACTTGATTAGGAACCCGTTAAAGCAAATCTAAGAGCAACCCCTTTTTAATCAAATCTAAGTTTTATGCTGATTTTGTTGAATTCAGTTAATACAATGTTTATTGAATGCATGTTAATCATGAGTTTATATGCCCTTTTGCATAATTTAGAAAAATTCATGATTTTGACAATTATTCATGTTATTATTTTGTATTTTGTTATATTCAACGTGATGTGGATGTTCAAACTACTTAAACCGCAATGTTTACAACATTCCAAAAATCAGATATTATATATGGCCTCAGGGAGTAGCAATGACGTAAGCCCGAGACATTTGACGGGACCAGCTTTAAATGCTGTCAGGCACATACTACGCTGTGGTTGACAGAAAAAAAATATTTTGAGTTATCTCTTATCCTTCGAAGGATACATCTAATCTCTTAAGAGAGGAGAAGACTCGTTGGGAGGATGCCAACCACGTTGTCCTAGCACGATTGTTAGCTTTAGTGTCGAACAGGCTTTTCGACATCTACTACACTTTCACTGATGCCAAGGAAGTGTGGGATGACCGGACCTAAAGTTTTTTAGAAGGGGATAACAAGAATAAGAGCTTTATTGCCAATAGTTACCTAAACTACTTGATTGTGGAGAATCACTCGATTCTGGAGCAAGTCCAGGAACTTCAACTCCACGTGAGGGATCTGAACCAGTTCGACTGCCTCCTGCCTAAGACGTTTCAGGTTAATGTAGTCTTGGCAAATCTCTCGCCCTCGTGGCGTGATTTCGTGACTGTTCGCTGACATATGAAGGAACACCTGATATTCCCCGAACTTCAGACAACTATAAATATCGAGGAGCGGGCATGTGCTAGTGGAAGCTCAAAGCACTATACATCCCATGTCGAGGCTAATGTGGCTGATGCCAAGCCCTCCAAGTCAGGTGGTGGGATGAAGAAGAAGAGAAGAAGAACAAGAACAACAAGAAGAAGAAACCCTAAAACCAGAATGAGTTGTGTGGGCATGCCTAATGCAACCTTCAAATTGCCCGCATTTGTAGCCCATAATACTGTAGCAGTAGGGTAGGAAATAAAATATAAAAGAAGAAAATGTAATGAGAGATAGGGTAATAATTAAAAAGTGGATGAATAGTAATGAGATAGGGGGAATGAGGGTTGCATTAGGCACCTCAAAATCCTTTCTATCTTATCACTATTCATCCCTCAAATCCTTCCTATATTACCACTATTCATCCACTTTTCAATAATTATCATATCCCTCTCAATATTTTTCTCTATTATATTTTATTACGTAACCTATTGCTAACTTTTTTATGTGTGAACTGGGGACAAAATGAGTGCAGCATTGAACATGTCCCATGTCTAATGCCGCCGCTAAACTTTTCATATCTAATCACCATTAATCCATTTTTCAGTCATTATTCTTTCTCTCCCTATATTTTTTCCTATTATATTTTATTACAAACTTAGATGGGAACATATGCTGTGCAATCACGCTTAAAATGTAATCACCGTGCAATCGAACTATCAAAAGTTGTAAAAAATTCTGAAAAAATTTGCACATGTACTCTTCAACTTACTCTGTCTCTAGATAAAATTTCAAGTTCAAATTCATTCTATATTGAAAGTTAAAAAAAATTTCTATCAATTTTGAACTTATCAAAACTGTCTGTTTTTCTTTTTTTTATAACTCTTAATATATAATTAATTTTTCTTTGAAACTTCATACATAAGTAGAGTAAACAATGAAGTACATGTATAAATTTTTTCAGAATTTTTTACAACTTTTGATAGTTCGATTGCACGGTGATTGCATTTTAAACGTGATTGTACAGCATATGTTCCCAACTTAGATTTAGGTACCAAATGGGGATAAGATGAAGATAGCATTGAACAAGCTAAGTGGAATCAGGAGACAAGTTGAGGGACCTGCAATGTAATTTTTTTTAAAAAAAAGCTGTCAAGGGAAAAGAAATTGGGCGAGAAAACGGCTATCAGGTTGACCGACGAGAAAACTCTGGGCCTTTTTGACCGTTGGGGTCTTGCCAAATCTCAGCCTTGACCCTCCGCTTTCCCCTTTCAAGTTTGGACACTGAAGCTGGAGCACTTCCTGTTGCGTTCTTTTGCTTGAGAGATGCTTGCTCCTGCTTGATTACCAGGCGTTCCAAGTGGTGGTGAAGATGGAGACGGAGCGGAAACGCCGGCGAGAAGCTCAGCAGGTGGGGGAGAGCAGCGGCGAGAACTCCACGGCGATGGGAGACGGCGGCGACAAGAGGACAACAGATCTCGCCATGGAGTCGAAGATGCCGTACGGGTTGGAAGTCTCCATGGAGATGGAGGTGTTGGAGTGCCCCCTTTGCCATCTCCCGCTCAAGCCTCCCATATTCCAGGTATCGATTTGCATTCCCTTCTCTGCTGCTTGATCTGTTCGTTGTTCAGACATTCGGATGGATCATTCCACATGCAGTGCTGTGAGGGGCACTGCGTCTGCTCGTCTTGCCGCGGCGAGCTCTCGGCGTCGGCGGGAGGCAAGTGCCGCTCCTGCTCGGCGGCGTTGTCCTCGACGCGCTGCTTCGCCATGGAGCGGGTCGTCCAGTCCGTCGGTGTCCCCTGCCTCTACGCCGGCCACGGGTGCGCCAAGAGGATGGCCTACGGCGACGGCGAGGAGGAGGCGCACGAGAGGGCGTGCCCGCACGCGCCCTTCTTGTGCCCGGACTCCGGCTGCGGCTTCGCCGGGACGCCGGCCGCGCTCATGGAACACTTCGCCTCCCGCCACAAGTGGCCGACGGCGTCGGAGCCGGAGCTCAGCTACGGCAAGATTAACTCGGGTATCCGCGTCCAGCCGGGGCTGCAGGTTCTCCGTGGCCAGGGCCAGGGCGGCGGCGGACGACTCTTCCTTGTGAAGACGGTGGAGATGGAGAGGAAGACGAGAGAAGAAGAAGAAGCTCAGACTCAGAGCCGCAGCAGCGGCAAGAGGCGGAGGAGGAATGTCTTCGTGGGGCCGGAGGTGCTGAGATGCCCCTTCTGCTACGAGGCGTTCAGCACTCCGATATTCCAGTGCGGCGAGTGTCACTGTCCCATCTGCCCGTCTTGTGGTGACCGCGGTGGCGGCGGCGGCGGCGAACACTTGGCGGACAAGTCTGTGCCGTGCCCATGCTGCTCCAAGAACCTGCACTTGAAGCGCTGCTTCGCCTTGGAGCAAGTCCTCGAGTCCGTGCTCGTCCCCCGCTGCCGCAACGCTGGCCACGGATGCGCCGAGAGGATGCTGCCTTTCGACAAGATGGAAGAACACGAGGTGGACTGCCTTTACGCGCCGTGCTACTGCCCTGACCGCTCCTCCGTCTCCGGCTGCCGCTTCACCGGCACGGTGGCGATGCTCCGTGACCACTTCACCGGCCACCACAGGTGGCCGTCGACGGAGTTCAGATACGGCGACGCCTTCGACCTCCCCGTCCAGCCGGGGTATCAAGTCCTCTGCGCCCAGGACGACGGCCGCCTCTTCCTTGTGAGCATGGCGCCGCCGTCGTCGCCGGGGACGCGATTTGGCTACGCCGTTGCGCTCGTCTGCGTTCAGCCGGACTCTTGGGGTTGGGATTGCAAGATGGAATGCAGCGTGTGCTTCTCCTACTCTGAGCCTGGCGGGCATCGACAGGTTCTGTCCAGGGACCTCGTCGAAACCTCGGAGCTTCTTCAGCCACCGAGGGACTACTCCTTCGTCGTGCCGTGGAGATCAAAGGAAGGCGCAACCGGCGTCGTGCTCCGAACCACTATACAACTACGAGAGGTGGAGGGGGAAGTGTCCAAGACTGAAGGAGGCACCGCCTGCAATACCGCCGTCAAGCTAGGAGCCTAGGAGCCATCGTATAGCGGCCGAGGAGGGTGACCAAGCGGAGGAGCATTCAAGGTTCAGTTGCAGCGTGCATGTGTTATGAAGGACATCAGGAGACACTGTTATATTGCTATCTTCTGCTTGATTTATTTTCGACTATTTTGTAGTCTGCTGAAGTCTGAATCCATGTTCCGCTTGATGTTCATCCATGTTCCAAATCTATCTGTGGTTGTTAGAGCATCCCCAACAGGGACTGCATCACCAGCCCGCAAGTTACTGTACCTACAGTACCTCGCGAGCTGTGAAGCGTGGGGGGAGGCAGCGTAGTGACTGGAATTCAAATTCCCGCCTAGATGAACAGTACCTAGCGCAGTGATGCAGGGGATTGATGCAGGGGCTGATCACAGTGCATATACCCTAATTGGAATCGGTTCCTATAAAAAGAATAGGCCTTCGGCCTACTGCATAAAAAAAAACAGTAATACTCACGTAGTGCCGGAACCGAACCAGCAGAGAAGAAGCAAGTGTGCACGAAGCACTGTCCCAGAAAATCATATCGCCGTACGTGCTATAGAAGCACCACCGGCGAAGAGACCCGTAGATACGATGTCGTCGCCCCCACCACGGTCGGGCCAAGGATAGGACCCGAGGAACAAGTAGGAGCATCGACGAGCTCAGGGCGACCACCCCGTGGCCACCCGGGAACCAGAGCGAGGAACCAAGCACCTCCACCACGGCCGACACCAGCGGCAAACATGCTAACACACGGTGAACAGCGGCGGTAGAAGTACACCAAGGTCAGGGGAAAATAGATGGGGATGAAAGCCGATGTATTCAACAGAAAGAGAGAGGACTCCCCTATATGCTGTGCCGGCGCAATGAACCCCGAAAGGTCCGGCCACCATAGCCACGTGCGCATGCGCTACCGCGCCAGGCGGAGCTGGTCGTTCCAGCCGCCGGCGACAACCTCTCACACGAGGTAGGGAAAACCTACCTCCGTGTCTTGGCTGCTGTAGCTGCCTCCCTTCGTATAGGCCAAGCAAATTGGCCAAAGCCTAGTGGCAAAAGCCCAATATTCCTTGTCATTTTTTTTGTCATATTGACTGACATACTTAGAGCCTTCCAAAAGACATATGTCACATTCTATCAGACAGGCTATAAATCCTGTCCATTTAATTTAGATTTTTCGCCAAATGGTAAGGCGAAATGGACATCAAGATAGTCGGGAGCTATACGGAGACAACCCGCTGAAACTAGGGCTGGAACTTGAGCTCGAGGCTCGCGAGCAACTCGGGCTCGGCTCGTTACAAGACGAGCACGATCCGAGCTTCGTTTCGAGCTCATGACATTTTACGAGCCGAGCCGAGCTTAAGTTCAGCTCGTTCATGAGTAGCTCGCAAGCTGGACAACAAAATGCACATCCTACATCCCTACAAGCTATAGCCCACATGCCACACTCTTACACTCTGGCCCATCGCTTGATCAACCCTTTATCGGCCCCTACCCTGACCCATCGCTTGATCAACCCTTGCCGCCCTCTGACCCATCACACTACTGCCCGCTCACGTTCCTCTCCACGCCGCCTCCACTCCTCGCCCACGCCTTGCCGCCTCCCTAGCCTCGCCCACCTTTGCCTCCCCCCCCGTAGTAGCGCCCGCCCTCGCCTCGTCTCGCTCATGCCCGCCCCTCGCCTTGCTCGCCGCCTCCTCGCTTCTCGCCCGTCGCCGCCTCGCCTGCTTGCTTGTGACCTCCCCTCGCCTTGCTTCATTGCCGCCTCCTTCTCGCCCCGTCGCCACCGCCACCCCCTCGCCCCGCTCGTCGCCTTGGTAAGCATCTCCGCCGCCTCCCTTCGCTATGTCTCTCCTCGGCTTCTCCTAGCCGCCTTACTTCTCCTGGATCTGAAACCCTAGCCAAGCTCACGAGCGCTCACGAGCTAGCTCGACGAGCCCGAGCCGAGCCTCCCGTCTAGCTCGTGATTTTTGACGAGTCCGAGCCGAGCCTCTTTTCCAGCTTGTGATTTTTGCGAGCCACGAACGAGCTGGAGCTAGCTCGCTCGAACTCGGCTCGTTTCCACCCCTAGCTGGAACAACATGATTTAAATCCTGTCAAACCAAACGACTGCATTTTTCCAAACAAAGGAGAATGCCGATAAACACTCCAAGATCCACTCCAAACAATTGTTCGCGTTGTCTGCATTGTTGGTTGCCATGGCCATCCTATGAAGCTCTTGCCTTTCTTGGCGGTTGGTCGTCTGTGGTTTCCTCCCTTGTTTCCAAACTCAAGAGTTCCGAGCAGGTCTACGTATATATAAGTATTGTATATGTATGCGAGCAAGTTTAGGAAGTGACTAGGGAATTGACATGGATCTACTTGATTAGGTATTAATAAGTGACATAGGTGGTTAGTTCCTTTCCTATCTAGCTCGAGCTGAATTGCCGTGGGTTTTGTTTCTTTGTAGCCCAAAATATAAATCTTGCCAATTTATATCCCACACGATGTAATTTATATCCCATCCGATGGAACATCTATTGATTAGGTATTGATAAACATCTATTTATTTAATTTTAATTAAAAAATAATATTTATTTATTTTGGAGAATTGAAATAATATAAATACTAAACAATTCCCTTTTTAATATCGTGGCTTTTCAAGCCCTACGAAACCCGGCCCAGTTCAGACCATGTCCGTCATGGGCAGGAAGCCATACCCAATACATCTAAACAATTCTCGAAAAAAAAAAAAACATCTAAACAGGCCATGCACTTCATGGGCCGTACACAAAGGCCGAGACGATGTCGTCCATGTCCACCAAGCCCGTCGATACAGATCACGGAATCACCTTCGCTGCGCCCACTTTCCCTTCCGGCGGCAGCTCGCCATCAGCCAGCGCCGCGACCAGGAAAGGGAGAAGGCGAGCAGCCATGGTAAGGCCCCGAGCTCCCCTCTTCTCTCCAGCGCCTCCTTCTCCTGCCCTTACCACTCGCCGAATTCGGTGAGCCTGGCAATCTGATCCGTGCTTCTTGGCAGTCGGCGCTGTTCAATTTCAACTCGTTCCTCATCGTGGTGCTGCTGGTGATCTGCACCTGCACCTACATCAAGATTCAGTTCCCCGCCATCCTCAACGAACGCACCGGGTAGTTTTTCCTTTTCTTTTTTCCTTTTGCCCTCACTTTGCAAGGGGTTCATATTTTCAACACGCGCCCCTGAGCTGCTCATTTTGGATTTGATGATCCGAGATGCTACTAATTGAACAGTCAAAATTAGTAGGAATGACACCGTGTGAATCTGGTTAAGCTTAGGTTCTTGGAGGGGCTGTATTAATGCAACATAGAATTGTTGGGTGTGAGGTATTCTAATTTAGAACGGCGAATACCCTGCCTTTTGCTTCTTAGTCCATTTAAACCTCTGATAAAGTTGAAGCTCAATGTGGAAGAAATTGTGAATCCCTAGTTTGTTCTTTGTTTTAGTTCTGTAGCAGTCAATATGTTTTCGTTCTTGTCTGGCCTGCTCTGGCCTCTGGGTAGGTTCAGCTCTGGATTCTTTACTGGAACTGGGCAGAATGGGTCAACTTAGGGCGCCTTTGGATCTTTTGCCCAATCCGCCTAGCCTAGCTTATTGAGCTGCATGTCCTAACCAATTCACCTAAAAGCTTAAGCTGATGGGGAAAGGAGGGCAATTCACTTATACTTCAACACTCCCCCGCACGTGGAGGCTCCCCCAGACCTCAAACGTGGAATAGAGTGGGCCACTTATTTAATTGCGCTGGCCAGGACTCAAACTCGAGACCTCTGGCTCTGATACCATATTGAGCTGCATGTCCTAACCAATTCACCCAAAAGCTTAAGCTGATGGGGAAAGGAGGGCAATTCACTTATACTTCAACATAGCTGAGCAAACTAGCCTAGCTCAGCAAGAATATGCCTGGCAAGCTGTTTGTTTGTTTGTTTTTTTTTTGCTTGGTCAAGCAAGAAGCCGTCTGGTTGTCGTGCTGAAAACTTGGTTTTGCTGGCAAGATTGCCCTAGTGCCTATTTGGAACTATTTGCGAGCCCAGATAAATTCACCTTTTGCCCATGTTGGTAAGATTACCTCCAAAGTACACACTAGACTAGTATGCTGTTTATATGAAAACAAAAGATTGGTACATATAAATATTTAGGCTGGAATTACATTGTTTAATGGCCGCCACAAAAAATATAAAAGACACTGATAAGTTTATATCAGTACAACTTATGGAGGTACATCATTCTTCCTCTATTCCACTCCAAAATAGAGTACCTTATAGGGCTATTTCTATTTCATGTATATGTGATTGTCGCCAGTACGCCACCACAAATGCCACCATAAATGCAAGATTTCTATTGAACTCTGCAGAATTATCCATCTAGTTTTACAGCACCATGTCAAAAGAAAGATGTTATTTACATGTCAGATCCAAGGCTAGCACACATCTACTTGAAGCAACCATACATCAAATTAAGTAAAGAACGGGCACAGATGTGAATTTTCCAGTAAGCAATAAACGAGAAGTTCCAAGAATAAATTTAATAGAATATGCATGAATCTAATGGAAGATGTGAAAAAATATCTCAAACCCGAAAAGAATTTCACACAAAAGCTTTGAATCACAAATCTGTTTAGGAAAAGAAAATCCATATACATCTTTGGAGCTTACCTGTGCAGATGTGCTTAGGTAGAGCAGCAGGAATAAAATCAAATTAGAAAGCTGGTAGAAGAGGAAACAGATTCAGAATATGGAGCACACGAGGGAGATGGGTTTCTGGGAGAGAAGGAGAAAAATGAGGGAAGGCAGCAGGTTGGGACATAAGGCGGTGACGTCTCTTGCGCTTTTTTCTTGCCTCGCTCTCCCTTTCCTCGCTTCGTGTGCTGGCTTTGCCTACACAGGAGAGCCAAATCGGCTCACCAGTCTCGGCAAGCTTTTCCCAGCCAGGGGCAGCTAGTTTTACTTTTAGGGGAACAACCAAACACATATCCTTGCTCAGCTAGATTAGGTAAGCAATAGCCTGCTCTGGCAAAGGATCCAAACATGCCCTTAAGAGCAGAGTGGAGATAAATCAAGTGAGGCATGCAGCAGAAAACTTGGAGCAAATCATGTCTGTGCCCTTTTGTGAATGAGATGCACAACCTATCCATCATCTCCATTGCCAACCAATTCTACAATTCACCACTACCAGGCCTTCCCTGTGTGCTTCGGTCACTGTTGTCCTCAGCTCTAGCAAGAACTTGCTGATGTAGCCGGGTATGCTTTCAGGCTTCTTGTCAACTCAATTCTGGTCGATGCTACATTTCACCATTTGGCAGGCTCTTCTCTACCATGACTGACTACGTCAGATCCTTTTTTCCTCCAACTCTGACCATTGCTGTCCTCTAGTCCTCAGCTCTAGCAAGAACTTGCTGATATAGCCGGGTATGCTTTCAGGCTGCTTGTCAACTCAATTCTGGTCGATGCTACATTATCACCCATTGGCAGGCTCTTCTCCACCATTACTTACTACGTCAGATCCTTTTTTTCCTCCAACGCCAACCATTGCTGCCCTCTGGTCCTTCTTTCCCACTTCCGCAGCCTGCATGGGACAGTGAGAAAGTGTGGCAATGTCACAGACAATGGAGGTGGGTTTGTTGGTGAATATCATGCCATATACTATTCTCACTAGGGACCGCAAATATTGGTCTTCAGTGATCCGGAATCTAATCAAATTTTGGTCGGAGTGCTGCCCTTCTCTGTCTCCATTGCAGTTAAAGATCGAGACGGCCATTAGTGTTGCTCTTTGATGGCAATTTCTTACCTTCCACTTGCGTTGGATCAAGGAGTAGAGAAGGGAGAGATGGGCCTGACCCTATTGTCTTCATTTCCATAAAGTGAAAAGGGCAATAAAAAAAAAATTAAGAGAAGCTCATGGATTGCCAAATTATGTAACAAATCAAAACTTAGATGGTATCAAAATGAACCATGAAAACTTAGTGACGTTTACTTAAAAGTGATTTTTTAGTACTATAGAAGCAATCATCCCTATGAATTACAACCTCCAGTTGCATAATACTTGTCGTTTTAGGTTTGTCTTAAGTCAAAGTTTTAAAACTTTATCTATACAAATTTCTTAAACTATTTGGATTGTGTACATAAAAACCGTACATATAAATTTGTCTTGAAAATACTTTCACAATATCATATTGTCGTGGATTTTGTAGATATATTTCTTTATTATTATTTGATGGTCAAAATTACATTTCGAAGACCATGTCAATGTTCAAAACGACAAGTATTACGAAACTGGAGGGAGTATATGGTAGCCTGTACTTGGTCATAGATTTGCAATGCACACGTGTTCGTAAGTATTTTTTATAACTTTATATGAGAGCTTTTGGTCAATCAGACTTGGGTTGGAGAAATGGATCAACATGTTGATCTGCAGTTTCTTCAAGTGAACCTTGGTCCTTATAAAGTTGTCCATGCTTTACTTTGTGACTACCACAAGCTAACTTCATAAAGAACAAAATATTTAGTGTCCTTTGTAAGATACCATTAAAGCATGCAAACCCATTGCAGTGTGATGCTAGCTGTCTCTAATGATTCCACCTAGGATTTTTGTGATGTGGAGAGGGGAAACATAGAAAATTAAGTGGTCCCTCATGCACGAGATTGCTTGGTCCTAGGGAAGATAATATATGTGAAAGAGAGTTACAAATTGCACTGTAATGGATATCCTCTGACACACATTTTGATGTGAGGAATATGGAAGGATATAGTATAAAAGGTTAGATAAAAGGTGATGTTGTCTCTATATGGCATTTCCTAAATTTGGAAGGCTCATGTATCCTATCAAATTTGTATCCTGTCAATTTCTTTTAAAATTGTGAATTATTAATTTTTCTGATACTTTTCCTTTTTTATATGATTCTCTTGACAGATTCCGTGGTTTCTTTTGGAAAGCTGCCAGAATAGGTACACTTTTGTTTCTGCTTCTACCTCAAATAACAAACTAGTTTGTTTCCGATTTGCTGAAATCTGCTGCCTGTTGCATGGTCATTGTCTGATTCAGTTTATGCCCAGTGTTTTATCTATAATCTATCAACTTGTGTGCGTTATGAATGCTGGCTAGGTTCAAAGTTTTGACAACAAAATATGTTCGGTTTACTTCTACTTCTGGTGCTTAATGGTGAATCTTATTCTTGGTGGCTTATTCCAGACTTATTAAATTTCCTTGCTCTTCATTTACATTATGAGATTTGTTTGAATAAATAAGTGAAAGCTACCTAAATTATCACAGTTTTCCTCGTATTTCTTGAAGCTGCTCCACAAGTCCTTAAAGTTGTCCCACTTAGTTTCAAACCTTCTAAAATCAGATATTTGGGTACGCAAAGTTGTGTTACTGACCTACTGTTTTATTTAGATTCTCAGTGGTATAGAGAGAAGACGGTTTTGATGACATGGTTGTCTAGTCACCATAATATGTGGCCACATGTCATTCTAAATCACTTAAAAAATCCTAAAAAACATAAAAATATTTTAATATTTGTAAAAATAAACAATTCCAAAAAATTGTAAAAAACTTTTTGGAAAAAACCAAAATTCATGAAAACAAGTCTTTTTGATTTTGTGTCTTTCTAGAGTTTTTAGGACTTTGATGAAATTTCAATTTCAATTTGTTTTTTTATTGATATAGAATGACACGTGGTCATTCGTGACCACACATTATGTTGACTAGGCAGACATGTCATCAAAACTAACCTCTCCATACCACGTTGGATCTAATTGAAATGGTAATTTAGATTCGTGTACTGAAACATCCTGTTTTGTAAGTTTTGGACCTAAGAAAAAACGTGGAACAACTTAAATACATGTGGTGCAATACTCTATTTCTTACTATTGGTTGTTTGGTGCAATTTCTGTGGTAGAATCTACCTAAAAAGCTGTGAATTTCATGTTTTTTGGTAGTTACTTTTTCTTTTCATTTTACTAAAAAAGAGTGAATTGAACCTTCTCAATCTTTTCAAGTCTTGTTCATATTTTGTCTTTATCAGAAATGGATATATTTTACAGAAAATTTGGCATCATGACATACCTCAATGCTCCAGTATCACTTGGCTTCATATGTTTTCATTCAAGTTTCTGTTTACTCTTGTCTAGAAACCGTAACTCTTTATTTGAACATATCTGCCCTGGGCAAACGAACATTTGCAAGTTTTTGATTGAACAACTGAATCTGTATATATCAGTGGAAACTCAACTCTGGAGACCTATATCCCAGCCTAAAATCAGAAACCGGTTGTTGTTTTCTCCTCCTGAATCTCTGTTGATTGTGTATTCAACTGTGTATAAATGGAGCATTTATTTTTTAGGTAACAACTACAAGTCATGTGGTGCGTGCTCTCATTTGATTGATAGTAGTTTTGTGTATCACCTTTATTTAACAGTGCATATAATTCACCTTTTTCGTTTCTGAAGCATTCCAGTTTCACTCTTTTCTCATGTTTCTTTATCAGGTGAGCGCTTGAGCCCTTGGGTTGCATTTGGTTGCTTTGCGATGGGGGTATCCGCTATCTTTTTCTGATCTCACGGCATATTGCATCCTTAATCTAGGTCACACAAGATTATTGCACTTGTAGAATAGACCATGCCATATTGCATTGTTATTCATGTTTCTGGAGAAGTTTGTTCTTCAGTTTTAAATGTGGGATGTAGAGAGATGCGAGTCAGGCAAGAGCTGCATTTTGCTACCAGACTTGTGAATGTACTCAGGTTGGAGCCCTTACCAGGCATACAGAAATGACACTCTGGTTAGTGTATTTATGTAGATTTATGTTGTCTGTTCAAAATAATGATGCTTTCTAACTTTTAAAGATCGGATGATGGATATTGTACTACCTGTGGAAAGTTTTTTTTAATACATTTTGACATCTTTTTGGACACTGCTATACGGACAAGCATACTCACTGGTCACAGGGGCACTGATTGGTGAATTTGGTTTGGTCACAAGGGCACACAAGGTCAAGGCCTCCCTGTTTTGCCTACTCAGATTGTTTTCGTTCATGGTTGTTGGTGTTGGGTTTTGTTGGAACACTGAAACCTTATGAGCACATAATCTGGTGTTAAATACTAACAAAGAATTGTAGGATTGTATACAGCTATGACTATGGAAGTCGTGGTTTCCTAGATGTTTTCTTTTTCTTTTCTTTTTTTATTACGGAAGCAGTGCTTCTGTGATTTTCTGAATATTAAACAATAGCTGCTTATTTTTGGTGAAAAAAAGTGCTGATTTGATTCCTCAACTTTCATCTTTGCGTCAAATTCATCCTTTTGTCTAAAGCCAGGTTTGATTGAACCTCAAATTTCAAAACCGTGTCGAATTAGTTCCTTGACCGGTCAAAACTAGGTTTGAGGGTGGTTTTTGCTAACTTGACGTTGATGTAGCAATTTTTTGCTCATGTGGACAATTACCTGACCACCATGTCGACGCTAAGAGCATCCCAACAATCTCTATGCTTCCTCTCTAAAACACTATTGGCGTTCCCTCTATCTATCCTTTTAAAATTCTTTTACAATTTATGCTACACTCTAAAACATTCCTTTACTCCAGCATTCCCTTAATATCTGCTACAATATTATATAGGGACTGTTGGGGATGCTAACATTGGATGGACCATACGTCCATCTCTCAATCTTATCTCCCCTCTCCCTCTCTGGCTCTCTATTCTCTTTGGTCACCACCACCCTCACCTCATCTGATTGTTCAACTGCGCCGCCTTGGCTCTTCCCCCTCCTCATCTCTCAATCCGACCTCATCCAACCCATGCTCTCTCTCTCTATATATATATATATATATATATATATATATATATATATATATATATATATATATATATATATATATATATCTCTACGAGCTTGACGGGTTTGGCATGTAGTCTCGGTCGACGGCGGACCCCGTACTATAGGAGGAGGCTAAGTAGCGAGTTGTTGGAGTGGGGAGGTGTTGGGGCAGTGGCAGGGCGGCTCCATGCGGCAAAGAGAAGGCCCAGAGAAACAAAAGCGGTAGTAGCATGTCGCCGCCGAAGATGAAGGATTGCAACGACGGCAAGGGCAAGAAGTACAAGGCCGTGCGGTGGCGCAAGTGGAGGCAGTGGGTGTTAGAGATTTGGCGGCAGCAGCCGCGCGCGCATCTGGCTTAACTTGTATGACTCCCCCAAAAAGATGTTGTGCGCCTTTGACACCACCTTTGTCGTCGCTTTCCTTTGCCTCCGCAGTCTTGCTACCACTGGTGCGGGCCTCAACTTCCCAGGATTTCACCGCCCTGTTCCGGCGCCAGTGGACACAATAGTGACCTGTAAGAGGTGCATGGGGCCACGCTCTCCCAAGCAAACTGCACCGCCCGTTACCGCGCTAATGGACGTGTATTCCCTGGCCACCTTGTTGAAGGAGTTCATGACGATGCGCCGTATGAACGTTCTTGGCAGCAGCAAGACAACACGGTGCTTTAGGGAGGTCGGAAAAAGCACAACAGCAAGGCGACACAATGCAATTCAAGTTTGGGCTGATGGATGTGAGCTTCGTCGAGGGCGACACACATCGGGCTCCAGGCACGATGGTTTGTGCCGGTGTTATAGGCACGGTGCATGATAGTTGTGGCTGCACGATAAAGAAGGGAGGAAGTGGTGGCGTGACAACATTGTAGGTTGGGCAACAACAGGCTCCAGCTACCACGACGCGATGATGGCTAGGGCGCAACAGTAGGCGCGCGCGTACGCATAGAGAGAGAGAGAGAGAGAGAGAGAGAGAGAGAGAGAGAGAGAGAGGGAGGGAGGGAGCGGAGGAGGAGGAGGAGGAGGGTGGAAGCAGAGGAAAAGAAGAGAGGGACCGATGGTGGTTGGATGGCCACATGGACGCCACATCATGTAAAATAGTCACATGGATGCCACGTCAGTCAAAACCACTCTCGAACCCGGTCTTGAACCAGTCATGGGACTAATTTGGCACAGTTTTGAAAGTGGGCGTCAATCAATCCTGGTTTTGGACCACAGGAATGAATTTGACGCGATCATGAAAGCTGAGAGACCAAATCGACACTTTTTTTTTTCAAAAATTATTGCATGATGGCCATCACTGTAGAACGACACAATTTGTTCATAACTACATATAATTTGTTCCTTTCTTTGTTGACGTAGATCATCTGCCTAAATATATTACATGATCGGAAGTATATGTGCATAACTTACAACAATGTAGTGTAATAGAATTCTCTGAATACAATTCTTCATGCCCCTGTGGGTGTTCGCAAATTATCTAGGAAGGAATCCACGACCGTGACCTCTTTCCCACCAGGAAGGAATTTCATGCACATGGGTGGCTGCACATTGAACATGGTGAGTATCACTGATGGCAATGTAAATAGCCCTTCTCCACATATCAAGCCTGCCGCGACCGCCGTTGCCAGGAGCTCCGCACCACGGCTGTTCAATTTTGTCCAGATGATGAGCAGCACACTGCCCAAGCTCATGTCTATGGTGAAGTAGGACCCAGCAAAGAATGGCAACGCCACCACTGTCATGCTAGGGATGTAGTTGTGTATCTTCCAGCCTCTCCTCTGCGATACCAATGTGAGCGACTTGATGGCTGCCGTTATGCAGAAGGCAGCCCAGCAAAACGCAACGCAGTGGTCAGGGAGCTCCTTGACACCTCCCATGCCAATGACTCCAATGGCACGATAGAGCCCTGAATAGGGGCATGGGTATTCTGAATGGATTGATCCAATGGAGACGTTGGCTTCAGCAGTTGATCTTTGGATGGCATGGAAGATGCATGGGTTCACAATAGAGCCAATCAGCACACCGAATATCTGTGCAATGGCCATGGCTCTTGGTGAGGTCAGTGTCATGAAACCTGACTTCATGTCCTGTGTTGCTTGTGAAGAAACATGGAGACCTGCCATGATTATCCCGCAAGCTACAAGGCTGGCGATGACGGCGCCTGGTTTTGCGATCCACAAGGCAACGATGAAGATCGTGAACTTGGAATAGGTTGGTGCGACCGACCAGTCGGTGAGTCCTGTTCCATAGGTGTTGCAAAAGGCGAAGACCGGGATAACAATGTACAGCGTGGCTACATGGTAGAATTTGATTTGATTGAAGAACCATGGGATGAAAATTGTGCAGATTGTTCCACATATGATATATCCGGCTATTGGTATGGAAACAGGTATTCCTTCACCAATAAATACTTCTATCCGTTTACGATCGTCGTAGTTCAGGCTGGGGTGTTTTTTCATGTAGTTAGCCAGCCCTGAATCTTCTTTCCTTTTGCTGTTGATATCGATTGAGCTTGTTGCCATGAGTGTGATTAAGTTGAAAAGGCCATCAGAAACGATAATTGCTATGCTCATGAACACCTGCCATATAATTTAGAAAAGTGAGGCATATTCCCCCCCTTTTCTTGAAAGAAGAAAATTTGGAACAGTGACTGTGTTCCACTCATGAATCTGCTAGTATAATGGATCAAAACACATGAAAATAATTCAATACAATGGAAATTTATAATATCTTTTCATATAATTAATGCACACAAGGTGATGAAGCCCTGACAGAAAGTTGCAACAACGGGTGAATTCCAATTTATATTGAAGAGATTATGTACTGCCTTCTATTTGTGTTGTACCCAGATTTTTAACCCAACCATCTATCAAATCTCTGGCTTGGAGGGGAATAGGGAATAATGCATCACAAAACAAAGACTTGGAGAAGTAGAGCTTTTTAATTAACCATACATCCTGAAGGAGGTTAGGGATGGAAGGAGACATGGACTAAATGGACATCAACATGTCAACCGGAGGATCTGTCACTGGAGGAGGAGCAATTTATTTATGTTGAAGTATATTGTCAATCTTTTTTTTCAGTACCTTAACCTTTTCAGCGAATTGAATATACAATTCGATATAGAATTAAGATTCAAGACGTCTTGAAGAAAATTTAAAAAAATAGTAATTGCAGCCCTCTTTGCTGGTTATCGACAATAATTGTTTTTTATTGCTGATGCCGAGGAAAACATTTTCAGGTGCATACATAACCTTTTTTTTTTTTTGTCTCAGTTGGTGAAGGATCAATTTACCGAAATTCAATCAGATCATCAGGATTTTGGAACGGATCTAACCATAACCGCCGATTTTGAAATGGATATGCTGGTTTGATGGAAAGCAATGCGATGATTTCACTGTATGTATTTTTAGGCGATGCATCCGTTTTTCCCCCTGATTGAGCGTGAGCCACCTCTTCGGAGGAAACAACCTTTTAACATTTTTAGAGGCGAATACAGAGCTTGTTTGCATCTTTCGTCTTTAAAATGGTGAGAAATCACGATTAAAATGTGGAACTTAATTATTGCTCTACTTGGTCAACTTGCACATATGAAAGATATGTGTATATCAATTAAATGTAATATTGTATTGTTAGCTAGAACTCTAAAAAAATACATCACCTTCTCCGACATTTGTACTTGCATATTCCGACAAACCTGATGTGTTTAAGATGCAAAAACATGATGCTCTGAATAAAGATGGGGATGTTTTTTCGACATAATAGATTGTAAAATGATATTCACCATTATGTTTAGAAGTATTACAACTGAAATAAAATAGACGAGTTTACCATTAATACAATTTTGCCTTTTAAATACATACCTTGTACCCGTTTGATCCCTTCAAACTTGTAGTACTATCGGTATGATACCATTGTCCTTTTTTGCTGTCAAGAAACGGATACAAGAAACCCCAAGATATGATAGCCCCACCAAGTAATCCAAAATTCACTATATGTGGGCAAAGCATACCCAAACCAACAAATGTCGGAGAAAAATCAAAATAGAATCTGTGCCATTTCATATTATATGAGCTAGTATTTCTGCAATTGATAATTATTGTACTAAAAAATATTGATATATGCAAAAGTAGAACACTATAAAGGCATCACCAACCTAGACCTAACTTAGATTGGCCTAATACTATTCATCCAATATTAACTATATTTTCATCTCTTCTATTTTATTTGCTACTCCCACTGTTTCACTATATTTGTCTATGGTCTCAGAAAAATACGTTCACAATGTTTGTCTATTTAGAATATTAAGAGTGTAGTCGTCGTGATGTTTTCATTCTTTACCCATAATTAAATACTTAACAAGAAGAAAACTAGTTTTAACATATCATTAAATAGGGGTATGATGGTTTTGCATATTTTTTTTTTCTTGAAACTACTACTTCTTTGGCCACGGTACATGGTGTGCCATGGAGAAACATAGAGAAACAGAGGGAGCACAACACTAGGACGGCCTAACTTAGGCCTCCATTGGTAATGTTCTAAGGTTATCACTGATATAAACATCATTTAATTTATTCTATTGACGTTACTGCCTTTATATTTTGCTCCATTTTTTATTTCATTTCTATTACAAACTATACAAATACACATGCAAAAACAACATGTTTTCGTGACTAGATGGAGTTATACAATCTTTTGAAGTAAAATGGCATATATTTCCAACCTGTGCTTATACAATTCTAATCCAAATGTTGGAAAGTATTGGAATCCACAATCTTTGCCGGCGCTGTAGAACCATTGGAATGATGCCCAAAAAAAGCTGCCAATAAATGTTCTGAATATCGTCGCAATATGCAACCTGAATTAATGCTTAATATTAGTCCAAAAATATAAAAAGAATAAATGGGATTCTAGCTTCCATTCTGCACTAAAAAAGTGGTAAGGTTCAGTTACTTCGCTATGTAAGCTCCTCGAGGGGTATGAAAACCGTTAATAAGATGAGCTTGCACTGAACCTGTTGGGAATAGTAATTTGTAGTCGACAATCATGACCTAAAGCGAGAGAAATAAATCAGTGGAAACTTCAAAATTATGTTTAAGGTCGATGATAGGACATGTGGGTTCGGGACCCACTTGTCGTTTACACATGCTAGCGTATAGGGGATTAGTGTGATTTTCAATGGTATGAAGGGATTTATTTTGAACCTGTATGATGTTCCATTGGTTTTATAATCAACTAATTTTCATCTCAATAGTTTTTTCCTTTTCAAGTCTATTATTTAATAAATCAAAAGTATGAGTATACCATATTTTAAAAGCATTTGTCTGCGCTTTAGTTTGATAGAAAAGAGCCTGGCTAGTACCGTAGCAGAGCGAGGCGTGTGCAATAACTACGGGAGGATGTTGGGGCAGCGTGTTTGTGTAGGAGCAAGTCCTGTAGCACCAAATTTGGGTAAGATCAAGGGAAACAATGGTGGATTTGTGAGGCAACATATGTAGGGCAACCAAATAAGTCGTTCAACATAACTGAATTGGTCGTGTGAACATATTTCTACATCTACATCGGAGATATTGGCCCTCTTTGATAGCTTGTTTAGTTTTAGTTTAGTTTTTGTTGGGAAAATTTGACCACCTTTGAAAGTGGTATGAAAAAGCTAAATAAATTATTAAAAAAATATTTTTGAGATCTTTGAGAAAAACCCTACAAAGTTATAAAAAATTTATTTTCAAAAAATAAAGTGAATGGTGTATATAAAAATAACAAAAGTTGCAATCCCAACAAAAACTAAACTAAAACAAGTTATCAAAGAGGACCATTATCTTCTCAACCATTTACACTAAGAATAGAGTATGCACAAAGTTCATGTAGAAATAAAGATTGACTGGTCTAAAAAAATGTTAAGAGCCAAAGACACACATTTAAAATTAATATGGAAGATTGGTAAGCATTTATTTGGGGAAAAATTGGTTATGGACTTATGGGCCATTCAAAATTTCATATGTTGTTGTAGGACACTGATTGTTCCCAACTCACTATTGTCTCAAAACAAATGACATGAAATTTGAAGCAAATGGTATGGAATTTCAGAATCTTCTAGCGTAGATTTCACATTTTTTTAATAGCGGAAGAATGGTGACCTGGTTTAGTGGCATGCTACATAATATTGCCATCAGACCAACCAGGAAAAGGAATAACATCCAGTGTCCTAGCTGTACGTGGTCAACGATATCTCTTGGATCGGGATCATCTACAAGTGATTTGGCCACTGCAGAGCTCATTCCAATGATGTAAGTTGCAAAGCCACCTATGAGAGGTAAACACAAAAGAAGTTAATCACTCTAAAAACTAACATAAGATGGTAAATATGTGTAGATTTGTATGTAAAACTTGATTTTTTCACTTCCTATAAATTCCTATGTAATGTCGGTTTTTGAAGCGATATAGGAACGCGTTAAATAACACTAGTAATACGTGTTTATTGTTATGTTGTTCTAAACTAATGTATCAGTTCTCAACGAACCATCACATATATAGTATCACCTATCTTCTCCTTGGTGGTAGTGTTGGTAGGTAAAAAGTTCTTTTTTTACCAAAGGGGCAAAAGTTCTACCATTCCACTCATATAAGAAAGATTTGATCAAGGGAGGATGTAGAAGGATACAAGCGGTTCTAGTCTCTCCAAGATCTGGAATGGCGTAACTGCGCAAGCAACAGTCAATTGATTAGTAATCTCTGAAAGACACATATCCTTTTAGTTGTATATATCCACTACTTGCGAAGGGTTAACAAATACTTGTGAAAAATATTGTGATTGTGTTCTTTTGACGCATTAAAAACCATGAAGATAATGAGGTTGTTCAACTAATTGTTTAGTTACTTATTTGTTTTACGCTTGGAGAGGTGGTTGTACGATTCCTTGAAGGTGAGGTATGAGGTGGTAGGAGACATGATTCCAAATGAGATTAAGGATGGCTACAACATAGGCGTCAATGATGAAAGGGCAAACAACATAAAAGATCGATGGAGGGTCATCTTTAGACATCTTGCCACAAAGCTGCCTTTCATGGCAAAGGCCATTGCTATCTAGATTGCCCCATGCTCCTCATTCAAGATTAACCTATTATTTGGATTACGAAGGGGATCTTGGAGCTAAGTAGCACATTGTGCTAGCGGAGTACTCCTCGGCTGTCGTAAAATTACAGATGATGTGATATGGCCTAAAGGGGTTGAGGTTGATCATTTGCACCTTGGACCAAAGGTCAATGTATCAGTACAGTTGAGCAACGTTGTGAATATGCATGATAGCATGAATCCAACATTAGTTTCAATGCTTGTTTGTTGTGGATCATTTTATAATTCTGACTATCAATGTTGTAGAGGCTAGGGACAATATCACAAGGGGCCCATTGTGGAGCCACTTGTCATGCGTGAAATTGATCATTTTCCTATTACCAATGACTACCATTGTAGTTGTCTGGAAAATATTCCTGCCTACTACATTACAAGGCAGTTTAGTACCAACCGGAAGATTGAATGGAGCTTTCCAGCTTTGGGAAAGCCATGACAGTACGTGCATGCAAAGGGTTGGAATTTAGTGATGTCAAAGCCTTGCAATGTATTAGGCTTACTACAAAGTCCAGGCAAACTAACCATATAATGACATTTTTTAGCTGTGAACCCCTTTCCAAAGGAAGGATCTTTGGGTGCAATAATTCTTCTTCGATAGTCTAATTTAACATGTTTCGGAGGATGCCACAACATACCCGAAATTAAGGTCCCTTATTTTATATTTTAACAAACAAGTGCAATCTTGTTCAATCATATAGGGAAGCGAGGCAACAAATATAGAGGTTAGGGAGAGGCAATATGTTTCTTCCCTATGCCGGAAGAGTTCTAGAAGAGTTATGGTTATCAGTCAAATGGAAGGGGTGAAGAGCATTCATAACCTAATTACCACCATTCTTTGTCGCAAATGTTTGTGATATGGAACTGGTGCAATGGCTAGTTGACACATGAAAGCCAACTATTAGCACAAGGCAAGCAGTGCAACTAAGGGAGGCTAGTCGAACATCACTACAGATTTACTTATTAGGGTGACATCCCTTATGATATGCCACCCTAGGGTTCAGCATCATAGAAGATGACACAAAATTAATGAGGGATGGGCGGTGCTGAGAAGTCATCCAAGTAGTGTGGTATGGGTGCTATATCCACCTAGCTGGCCCTCATTCCTTTTAATCAGGCAAGACACATCACTTTGATGGATCATCTTGGCTCTCATCGTGAAGCAACATGGTTGCAAAGTAGTTCATCTACCACTCTAGCTCTCCTACCATCTCTGGCATAATAATAATAGATGTAGAAATCTAGAGAAGCTAGCTGGTAGCATTCCTGAGACTCGAGTCCAACATCTGGCTGTATGACATGAAGGGAGCTGAGGAAAGAGGTGGTAGAGGAGGTGCTACTCGTGGTTGGTGGGGGCTTGACAGTAGTCGCACACATTGGAATCTTAATGAAAATGATGAGGGGAGGCTTGTTGGATTTGAGCCATGGAGTGGAGTAACAGAGAGGATGTGGCATGGAAGAATATTGAATGAAGGTGCAAACCTCGTGGGGTTTCCTCCACCAATGCCTAGGACATATTACACTCAATGGTGCCAAATATCGAATCGCAACTGGAGCAAATGCTTGGATGGAGGTGGAGTAATGGGTGCCCCTATGACCTATTGCATACATGTCCTTGCAAGAAAGGTGGCATTTCTACCCTTTAGATTGCAAATAGGGAGATCGGGAGAAGGTCTGTCTCTTGAAGGTTGATTGGAAACTACTTACATATATATCTTGAGAAATGGACAGGGCTAGCTAGCTCACTGTTGTTGGCAGTGGCAGAAGCGATGGTAGTGGGGTAGATGGTGGCGAAAGGACCATGGTGTCAATTGCTTATTAGTCCACCTGTAGACAAGAAATATTCACTGTGAAGAAATAGACGATGTCTTTCTATATTGTTAAACATATTGATAATTTGAGACCAATGAAAGGACATTCTTCCCTCCCTTGCTTCGCCTTAGTAACCCCGTGTCTCTACTATAAAAACCTATATGTCAGGTCTGCTACTAATAGCGCTTCCACCCTAGTGTTACTTGGTTGCATTGGAATTTTATCACATGCATGACACGGCAATAATGATGCCTCTAAGATGATGAAATAGTTGAATAACTGCTAAATGAATTGTATTAAGCATTTTGGGTGTTTATTTTCATAGTACATGGACGTGGCTCACAACCAAATCTGATTGTATAGGATTGAAATCATATTGGAGAGATTAACAATCAATCCTAACAAATCTTATGTTATAATCGATGAGGAGGGAGATGTCAAACAAGATGTAGTCAAGGGAGTCGTAGACAAAGAGCCTTTTGGGTATTGAAAATCTTATGGGGATGAAAGGGCACGCATGTTGGGTTGGAATTGGTGCAGAAAGAAAAGAGACCAATTCAAGATATTTACCATTTCCCGAAGGGCTCTACTAGTAACAATAGATAGGGACTCAATGGTGGTGGTGGTGCAACCAAGTGTGGTGCAAAGGGTCACAGCATGAAAGCGACCACTCAAAGTTGACGGGAAGGAAAAATTGGATGTGAGCATGCAAATAAAAGATATGATGGCACTGGTGACATAGTTATGGTAAATGAGATACAGAGAACAACAAACAAATGGCCAACGATAATTTAGGGTATTATTTGTACCAGTCTGAAATCGATAGTGTATCCGACCTAAAACCGTAGTATTAGCTACCGGATTGTGGAACTGGTAGTGATGTCTTAGCGTATCACTCTCGATTGGCTATTACCATTTTCAAAATTGGTAGTGTAGCCAATTTGAAACCAACAATAATGTCAGTTTGTCGTGTAGGGTTCCAACAGCTAAAGGGTTCAATTAATTTGTAAAGCAAATAAGCTGTGCACTCATGTATATGTGAAGGCAAAACTTCATATCGCTAGACTTCTTGCGTGCTACGCTAGCTATCGATCTTCTATCAGTATGGGCTAAGTCATAAACTTGGTGGCAAGCTTTGTGTGGATTCACATATGCTGCCCCGCTGTGTTTGGGGTTTTAAAACTAGCAACGTGGTAACCCGTGTTTCCTATTATTTCTCACTTTGGGGAATGGCTGGTATGTACATAAGCCTCCAATTTAATTTAGGTCTTAGCTAGCGTGTATTAGGACACATATACACATGTATATATAGATTAATATATAGTGTGACTTCATGTTCGTTCGAACTTTTATAAAATAACTACAAAAACTTTAAAAAACTGTACAAGAAGTAAACATCGATCTGTAATGTTTAAAGGGTACATATATCTCATAGGAGTATATATGCTTACCAGCGAGGGCCATGTTAAGGGCGGTGGTGATGGTGGTGACGAGGACGATATTCTCCTGCCGGGTGAAGGGCGCGCAGGCGACGCCGCACCACTCCAGGAGGCTGGTGATCCACTTGACGGAGAAGAAGCTGATGACGTTGATGGGCATGTTGAGGGCGGGCACGATGCCGGCGGTCATGTGGATCTGCAGCGCGACGAAGCAGAAGGCGACGCCCAGCACCAGCGCGGCGGCCATCGCCCGCGGCGTGAGCTGCCCCCGCGCGCCTCGCCGCGGCTGCGCCTCGAACTCCCGCTCCACCGACGACGACGCCCTCGGCTCGCCGATCGTCGCGTCCATGCCGATCGATCGATTCGAGCGAGAGCTTGTTGTTCTTCTAGCTAGGCATGCAGTACTGTTGCAAGTGGCTGGGAGAGTTGGTAGTGGCGGGCGGAGGAGAGGAAGTGTAGCCGGGGAGGAGCAAAAATAGCACGCGCAGATCGAGCAGAAGCTGCTGGTGGTGGCACATTGATGTGCCCGTGTTTACGTGGTCGCTGTGAGCACGGAAACTTTTTTGTTGAAAAACCGGTGTAACTTTTTCTTAAGCTAAACTATAAGAAATCCAGGTGTAACTATTTCAAATTTAGCTTGAATTTAAACTCTATTTGACATGTGGGCCCCACACCACAGTAGCCCTCTCTTTCTCTCTCTCTCTCTGTTTTTCTCTCTCTTCTCCCCGTGCTTTCACTGTTCTTCTAAGCCACCGCCGTGCAGCTGTGCCCTGTAGGCTCTACTCTGGCCGCACTGTTCCACGTCGCGCGCAGAGCACATCATGGCCGCGCCGCACGTGCGTCCTTCCGCCGCGCCGCGCCATTCCCTGGCACCGCCGCCTGCAGCCGCGCCGAATTCGTGCCGCCCTGTCCGCTGTGTCCCCGAGCACGTCCCCGTGACACCCAATCCAGCCCGCCGCCTATAAAACCCCGTAGCGCCCCGTCTGCCTCCCTTTTCCAGATCTACTCGTCGCTGGCACCGAATGATTCCCGGCGAAACCATGAGCCTTTCTGCAGTTTGTCGCGCCTAGAGCTCCTTGAGAACCTCCCTCACATTTCCCCTCTACCAATTTCAGGCGAGGGCCTCGGAGTCGCCTGGCCGGCGTGACCCCTGTTTCAGCTGTCGCCGTGGGCATCGTCGTCAACCGCCTCCGCTCGGTCCCGTTCACCCTCAAGCGCTTGGTGAGCACCTCGTTGACCCCCTCTAGCTCTCCGCACACGTCGTGTAGCTTGTAGGTCATTAGCCTTCGTGTATGTCGCCGGCAAGCTCTGATTCTGCCGCCGCCGCCTAACGCAGCGTCCATTGTCACCGCCTCGGCGTGGACCTTTGTTGGTCGTGAACCGCCGAGAAGCTATTGCGCACACGCACTTGGCTGGAGATGCCCCGCAGCGCCGCCGCGTCGCATACCGCCGCCGCCAGGCCACGTCGATGGTTGGAGGTAGGAGACGAGCCGCGGCCGTCGGATTGCGCCCAGATCTGTGCCGTGCTGATCCATTTACATGCGAGCCCCACCTGCCAGGCATCTCTCTCGCGCACGCTGTGTCTGAGTCGAACCTACGAGTCGCTAACGTGTGGGTCCCTGGCCCCACCTGTAGGATTATGTGGACGCGCCTTATGGGCAGCCCCAGCTCCGTGGCGTTGGTGCATTTCAGAAACACGCCTTCGACGTATTCTGTGCCTTGCGGGCGCGCACAGCGCACAGCTAGGCCGTGGGCCGAATCTGCTGGTTGGGCCGGCCGCAAGATGGTTCGGTCCGAGGGCAGTTATTTCTTTTCCAACAGATTTCCAATTAGTGTAATTACCGAATATAGCTTCTGAATTATTAAAAATAGTTAGAAACTCCCACAAATTCTAGAAAAATTTAAATATATATTAGAGACCATTTATGATTTTATAAAAATATGAACACGGCCACTGTATAAAGGAAATGGCCACTGTTAGTTGAAAATGAGAAATTTCTTATATAGAAATGATTAAGTCAAGTCTAGGGTAATTGTTGGTTTAGTAATTAATGACTTAGGTCCCAAATATTCCTTAGAAAATATATTAGCTGAGAAGTGTCTCGATAAATCTAGAAATATTTCAAAACAATATTTCCTCTTATATACATATATATGTATATTTATGTATGCACTCATAAGAATATTTTATTTTTAGACACCAACCATTAACCAGCTTTTTCCTTAAATTAATTTGTTTAAGGTGCTGACCTTAGATATATATAGATAATGCTTAAAACCTAGGATTAACTATTTACCTAGGATGCTTAGGTATGTTGTCAACTCCGTTAAACTATAAACCGATCATAGGTGAAATTTCTATTAGTCATAATTTTATGCTACCGAGAAACCATAATCCCACTGTCGCGAACTTATCGTACAAGGTCGCATTTTTGGGGTTTAGTAGACTAATATATTCTTATAATATTATTTATTAATGCTCTAGCCATGCATAGCATATCATACGATAACCAGGTTCGTTAATCAATCTTAGGCTTAATGATGAAGCTAGGACCTAGACCGAGCATGCATCATGAATTTCATTGCATTATTAGTAGTAATTATTGGTTGTTGGTATGTTTAGACATAGGCGACCCCGAGAAACGATTTGGGGACGCTGAAGAGGACCACCTACCGGAACAAGGCGAGTTAACACTTACTCTTTAGATGTGATCCGTATTAGGGAGAGACATCGACTTTCCCTAGTGCTGATTAACATCGCTAATATCATGTTCTTTACCCGGTTTTCTTTAAACTATGTTGTTTAATTATTAAAGATGCATGCTTAGTAGATTGCCTATTTGTTAATCATGTTATACTTATACATGCCTGCCTTGAACTGTTTAGCTTTAATGACTGCCTTGATTGTCATTGCTCTTGCTAGCCTATGATTAGTTTAGTAACCACTTTAACCCTACTTAATGGGTAAAACTTGCTTAGACCTGCTTAGGCTTAACAAATCTTCTGGCTAATCGCTACCGAACGGTGAACCAATATTCACCAGAAATTCATTATTCTCATTTAATATGGCATGACATTTGACAGTTAGGGCTGGTTGATGCATGTTGGGCTGATTGTGTTTGTGGGTATGGATATGTGGAACTTGGTCGGTTTTGGTCGGTCGGTTGGGAAAGTCCAAGGTGAGGTGTGGTCGATGATCGTGGAAGGAGAAAGAATGGTGGGTTGATTGTTTCATTTGGCAGAGTTCCGAAACTGCTCGGGGTATTCGTTTGGCAGAGTTCCGAAAAAGCCCTAGGTATTTGTTTGGCAGAGTTCCAAAACTGCCCTATGTTCGTTTGGCAGAGTTTCGAAACTGCCCTTGTTCGTTTGACAGAGTTCCAAAACTATCTCATGATTCGTTTGGCGGAGTTCTGAAACCGTCCCTATATTCGTTTGGTAGAGTGCTGAAACTACCAAATGTATGAATGATGCGTTTGGCAGAGTGCTGAAACTGCCGGGTGTAAGAAGTGGTTGGGTTTATGATCGAGGGTTTGTCAATTTGTGCGTTGATTGTGTCTAAGCTGGTATGGATTGAGGTGATTTGAAATCTGGTTGGGTTTAAGTTTGGGTTGGTCGATTTGTGTGTTGATTGTCGTGTATGGCTGATAGTTGGTTTCGGGATGCATGATTAAGAAGGAAACCTCTGATGTATTCATAACAATACAAGTGGTAGTTAATTGCTGGTTAGGTTGTTTCCAAAAGACTTATAAACTTGGCTTTACGCAAATAAAATAATCCTCTCCTCCAAATAAAGCTTTCTACACTAAATGCATTAAGGGAAGTGTTAACTAGCCAGCGTTTGGATAACGCTAACCTCGCCTACTTACCTTCTTTAGACGATGGAGTCAAAGATGACCCTTATGCGTGTCTCGAAGAAGACGAACAGGACCATGGTGGACCCGAGGAGTCTTAGGGGTCGCTTCAGTCGATGAAGGACCGTAGTCGATAGAGATTCTTTTAGGTAGTTATTTTGGGAGGCTGCTGTAAACTCTGAAACTATTCTTTTATATCTAAGGCATGCATGAGCCGTCTTACTAAGGTCGCCTACGGGCGCAACACTATGATGTAATATTCAGGAATTTATTCTATCGATGTATGCTTGTATTGGCTACGGTCTTCCACGCTAGCGTACTGATCCAGGGGCTAGTGCACTGGATCGTCGACCCTCATGGTAAGTTAAAATTGAGGGGTGACATACAGCTAGCAACGGTGTATCACAATGCAATATCGTGTTTACTTCCTTTCAACATACCTAGTGTTTCTTTCCTTCCCATGTACACAGCGTGATTTCTTCCCAGATAGCAATTGGCCCCGTCCCCACTCCCTGACAGGGAATTCCTCCGTTAGGTGATGGGGATGGGAAAGTTTTTTTTTTCTGCCCCCGCGAAAATGTAAAGAGGAAAACCTATTTCTGTCGGGTTTGGTGGGGGCAGGGATGGGAAATTTTCCTGCTCCTTGCGAGGATCCTACCTATCTCAAATTAGTGTGACATGTGGTCAAAAAAGTTGTTCACTATGATTGATCTAGGGTATATCCCTTTCAATCTACCACTTGCACTATAGTTAGTCATACAAGTACCGAATACCCATTGCTCTTGTATGCGCCTTATGTTTCGGTTGTGGAAGGGGCTTGGTCAACGGATCGTCCATGTTTACATCCATGTGCACTTTGCAAACATTCACATCACCTCTCTCAATGATCTCCCGGATCAGGTGGTATCGCCTGAGTATATGCTTGGGTTTTTTATGAGACCTAGGCTTCTTTGCTTGTGCAATGGCACCACTATTGTCACAATAGAGGTCTACTGGACAGGATGCACTAGCGACTACGCCCAACTTAGAAACAAATTTTCTAATTCAAACTGCCTTCTTTGCTGGTTTAGAAGTTGCAATGTACTCGGTCTCCATCATGGAATCTGCTACTGTTTCTTGCTTGAAACTCTTTCAACTCACTGCCCCACCAATGAGACAGAATACAAACCCGGACAGTGATTTTGAATCGTCTCTGTCGGTTTGGAAGCTGGCATCGGCGTAACCCTTTATGACAAGCTCCTCCTCTCCTCCAAAGACTAAGAACATCTCCTTATTCATTCGCAAGTATTTAAGGATGTTCTTTACAGCCACCCAGTGACCATCACCAGTATTCGATTGATATCTGCTCATGACACTCAGAGCATATAACACATCTAGGTGCGTACATAACATGGCGTACATGATGGATCCAATAGCCGAAGCGTACGGAATCCGACTCATTCTATTTTGCTCATCAGATGTTGAAGTACACTGCGTCTTGCTAAGACTTACACCATGTGACAGTGGCAAGAAACCCTTCTTGGAATCATACATGCTGAACTGTTTCAGTACCTTGTCAATGTATGTACTCTGGCTTAATCCAATTAACCATTTTGATCTATCTTTATAGACCTTTACGCCTAAAATATAAGCTGCATCTCCCAAGTCTTTCATCGAGAAACTCTTTCTCAGATAAGCTTGTATAGTATTCAACATTGGAAGACTATTTCTGATCAACAGTATGTCATCTACATACAAAACCATAAATACTAGTGAGCTCCCACTTGTCTCCTTGTAAATACAAGGCTCTTCTTCATTCTTGATGAAGCCAAATTCTTTGACCACTTCATCAAAACGAATGTTCCAACTCTGAGATGCTTGTTTCAGTCTATAAATGTACTTTCTAAGCTTGCATACCTTGGCAGAATTAGTAGGATCGACAAAACCTTCAGCCTGTACCATGTACACGTCCTCGCTTAGATTTCCATTGAGGAAAACCGTTTTGACATCTATTTGCCGAATCTCATAGTCATGATACGCGACAATTGCTAGCATGATTCGGATAGACTTGACCATGATGACATGCGAATAAGTTCTATCATAGTTGACACCATGAATCTACTTGTACCCTTTCGCCACCAATCGTGCCTTAAAAATGTGAACATTTCCATTGGCGTCTATCTTCTTCTTAAAAACCCATTTGCATTCGATGGTTTTTACACCATCAGAATGATCAATCAAGTTCCAAACTTGATTACCATACATTGACTTTATTTCGGATCTCACGGCTTGTAGCTATTTCTAAGAGTCCGGGCACACCATCGCCTCCTCATAGTCCTTGGGCTGGTCATTTTTCAGCAATAACACATCGCGTCATGCAATTAAATAGCCGGCTATAGCTGCGCTATAGCTCCGCTATAGCTTTTTCAGACATCAAACGCTGCGCTAAGCACTAAAATTCCGCTAAGAGAGCTATGCATGCTATAGCCGCTAAATTGACCGCTATTTCCGCTATTTTTATAGCCGCTATAGCGCTGCTATGCTACTTTTTTCAATGTCTTTTGAAACTCCAACTATCACTAATGTATTTTGTTATGCTCTACTTCATTCTTACTTTATGTCACATAAAAGGTAACATTATAAATATTGAATTAATAAATAATCACATAAATTAGTTTCTCTATAATGAAGTTGTAGAAGAATATATCGCAATCACTTTTTCTAGGTGTTAATTATGATCTTGTGTGTATACATTAGATTAAGTAGTTATAAAGTAATGTGTTTGCTTCTTATTTAAGTGGATATCACTAGTGTTTATGCAAATATTTCATAATCTTATGAATTATTGTAATATGAACTTAAGAAATGTTCCCTGGACTAATCAAATTTTCCAATTACTAGATTTTTGTGCAACAATTACTCCTATTTTCATGTTTTTTTGGTAAAACCGCTATTTGCCATAGCTCCGCTATAGCTTCGCTATAGCATTTTAGCTTTTGAAAAAATGATGCCGCTATTTGCCTTAGCCCGCTATTTAAAATCATGCATCGCGTTGCTCCGTCGTGAGGAACATAAACCTCTCAGGAGCGCGTCTTGCCCGCATGAACCTTCGTGGGGCTGGCACCTCATCAACAGGTTCAGCAATACCTTGCTCATCCTGCTGAGAACTAGCAGGAGCTGAAACATTTTCAGATGGTTACCAAATTTCTTTGAGTTGCACCTTGCTCCCACTAGTCATTTTGGAAAACTCTTTCTCCAAAAAGATACCTGTTCGGGGGACGAACACTTTGCCTTCTTTTCGGTTATGAAAATAATACCTATCAATCTCTCTTGAATACCCCACAAACAAGCACTTATCCGATTTGGCATGGAGCTTATCAGACGTCATACGTTTTACATAAGCCTTACAGCCCCAAATTCTAAGACAAGACAAATTGGGACGTTTTCCTTTCCATATCTCATATGGTATCTTATCAACGGATTTAGATGCAACCCTGTTCAATGTGAACACAACTGTTTGTAGAGCGGCCCCCCAAAATGATAATGGAAGATATGCTTGACTCATCATAGACCGTACCATGTCCAACAAAGTCCGATTCCTCCGTTCGGAAACCCCATTTCACTGAGGCGTTCCGGGCAGAGTCAATTGCGGAACAATTCCACAACTCTTTAGATGACTACTAAACTCTTGGCTCAAATACTCACTTCCACGGTCAAACCGCAGAAATTTAATTTTCTTGCACAAATGATTTTTTACTTCATTCTAAAACTCCTTGAACTTTCCAAAAGATTCATACTTGTGCCTCATTAGATAGATATAGCCATATCTACTAAAGTCATCGGTAAAAGTAATGAAGTATTGATAACCACCTCTGCCGTGGAACTCATTGGTCCACATACATCAGTATGCATGAGGGCCAACAACTCACACATCCTTTCACTCGAACTAGTAAAAGGTGTTTTTTGTCATCTTGTCAAGTAAACAAGGTTCGCATGTTTCAAAAGATTGAAAATCAAATGAATCGAGAAAACCATCTTTATGCAGCCTCTCCATACGTCTTTTGTTTATATGACCAAAGCGACAATACCATAAATAAGTGGAATCTAAATCATTTGTTTTGAGTCTTTTTTTATTAGCATTACTAACAGAAGCATTACCAAGGTCTAGCACATACAGCCCATTCACAAATGGACAGTTAACATAGAGCAAATCATTGAAATAAATTGAACAACGCTTATTGTTTGTTACAAAGTCATAACCATCATCTTCCAAACATGAAGAATAGATATCAATGCAGGAATGTAATAACAATTATTTAATTCTATGACTAAATTAGAAGGTAACGATAAGGGATAGATGCCGACGGCCTTCGCAGCAACCTTTGCTCCATTGCCAACGCGAATCTCTAACTCGCCTCTCTTGCAATCTCTAGACCTTCTTAGCCCCTGCAACGATTTGCAAGTATGAATCATTACACCGGTATCAAATACCTAAAATTCAGTAGGACAAGTTGCAAGATTAACTTCTAAAACGTTAATACCTAAATTAGAAGGTGGAACGTTTCCATTCTTCTTATCTTCCAAGAACTTTGGACAGTTCCTCTTCCTATGTCCATTTGCTTTGCAGTAATGGCATTTGTCAGAAGAAGTAGGGCCATTTCTTTTTGTCTTACCATCAGATTTAGATTTGGGATCTTGGATCGTATCCTCACCCTTACCCTTATCCACACGCTTCCTCTTTTTACCCCCTTCCTTTTGATCCACCATAACATGTTTATTGCTTTTCTTAATGCTCTCCTCAGCTGTCTTTGGCATCCATACAATTCAGCCATGCTTTTCTCCATACGATTCATACGAAAGTTCATGATGAATGGCTCAAATCTTACAGGAAGCGATTGGAGAATCATATCAGTAGCGAGCTCTTCGCTTAGAGGAAAACCCATTTTCTCTAAGTTCTCAATGTAACCAATCATCTTGATCACATGAGGGCTCACTGGATTACCTTCAGCCAGTTTGCACGCAAACAAAGCTTTTGGGATCTAATATCTCTTAGCTCTTGCTTGGTTCTCAAACGTGCTACGGAGACCCACGATCATATCGTAAGCATCCGCTTTCTAATATTGCTTTTGAACCTCAGAGTTCATAGTAGCAAGTATGAGACAACTAACATCAAGTGAATCATTGCAGTGCTTATCATAAGCCCTGCGATTAGCGGCAGTAGCATCATCCCCATGTTCTTCAGGATAGGGATCCTCTAGAACATATTCCTTTTTCTCTTGCTTTAGAACAATTCTCAAGTTTCGATATCAATCAATAAAATTCGTTCCGGAGAGTTTCTCTCTTCAGAATAGATCGCAAATTAAAACCATTGTTTGCAGCAACAGGTGGCATCTACAACAAAAATAAATAAATAAAATCTTAGCACTAAGTTCATGTTAATCTTCTACTAAACAAAATTTAACAAAAGATACTCCCACTAAAATCCCCCCTTTGGCGATCTCCGTGAGACAAGATCCATGGTCACTGCGGTTCGGATAATGATTTGTCAATACCACTTCGGTAAGCAACACATTGTTAATCACATCGTATGTGACTCTTGCTTGTTGGGATGGCATCATATACCAGGCTCCCAACCCTAATGCCCTGAAGTCCCAAATCCTATTTGGATCTCCGTTTAGTAAACCAATTGTCGACGGTTGAGATATCGATCTCAAGTCGATGAAAGGTTCTTTAGAAGTGAGATAGGAGACACGCCGAACAACCACGAACAACAACGAACAGGAGACAGGGGTTTTTATCCTGGTTCAGGCCTCTCGGGAGAGATAATAGCCCTACGTCCAGCCTTTCTTATATGTCAGAGATGAATACAAGAGGTGGCTCGGCGAGAAGAACAAGTCTCGGCGAGATTATGGTGTACAGAAAGCAATATGCAAGGGCCTCGTGCCCTCTACACGCCGTAGGGGCTTGGTTTATATAGTGATGAGCAAACCGACCTACCGAGCGAATATCGGGCCGGGCTAACAACGAGATCGTAACGAACTCAGTACATGCCAAATATATCCCGAGGCAGGTAAGGCATACTCCTAGTCTTGGGGATCACGGCTCCTATTCCAATCCGGGAAACCACGTCCGGGTCTTCACGTAGCCGTGCAGAACTCTTGTTCGAGTAGGACTCGAACACTAATCCTAGGCCATTACGCACCGTGCCAGCCATGAAGCTGTTCGGCAGGATGCACATAGGCCTGATAGAACCTTCTAGGGAGCTGGGCCCTAGTAGGCTGTTCGATTGGGCCGTCAGGGAGTGGGCCATGGCAATGGGCCGTAATTTAATCCCCGACACCAATACTATGCGTGTGGATGCACGGGTTAGGCTACACCCATCCCATTGTACAAGGAAGAAGACGGCGTTCTTGAATTGTAAAGACCTAACCCGTCAACCTATAAGACAATAGGTGCATCAATTGGCAAAATGGCATCTGCTCTTAATTTTTCTGAGGGAAACTATTCAGTCAGGTTAACATATTCACCATATATGACGTGAAAGAATAGCCAATCAACACAAATAATCATATTAAACTGTGAACTAGTATGGCCCATGACGTGGCGATCTCCATCTCCACCACCATCCTTGTCCTCCAGGCCACCTAGGGTTGAGTCCACTATGATATTGCACTACACTATTACATCTAGCAGCTAGTGACAATGTTACATGAGGATTCAAAACATCACATGTCGGCACGCATGCCGTTAAACAACAATGGACAGCCTTCAGCTGCAATTAACCATGACTCGTAGATCATCAAAATTACAACAATGCATCACAAACACAAGGGTCCATACTGTCCACACCAACCCCTGCAAAAACAGGTTAGGCGCAGAATCGAATTCTAACGCGCACGATGTGAACCAGTTTTAGTTGTTAATTAATCATAGTTCACGGCGGTTCCTCAATGAAAACGCAATGAAAAATTCAAACTGAATTGATCACATCAAACCAATTGCCGGATCATCAACATAACCCGATTTTCATTAGATCGATCATATCTATCTAAACGCGTGAGGCCCCCTCGAGAAAACAGCAATGCATGCGACCTCGGTCTGTTGACCCGATCTATTTGGCACGCGCGAATCCCCGATGGTGTTACCAGCCGGTAGGGGAATTGTGCGGCACGAATTTGAAAGAGGACGAACTAATCTTTTTGATCACGTCATACTATCGACTCATACCTCTACCCAGGCTACCGATTGATCCAATCAACCCGTGGACAATCATAGCAACATATCACTATATGCGCCTGATCCAGATCCAATACTACACATGATCGGCTCTGATACCACTGCTGGGAAACGGGTAGGCTATGCGAGCGCAAAATCAAAATTTTCTACCTCGAATCATCCAGGAGCACATGCAAGTAGAGGATCACAAATCGTTACCCTTAATGCGCAAATGCAGCGGAAGCAGTTTCTCGCGCGTAGAGGAAGTAGACATACTCGTCTAGTTCACCACCGAGTGCTCGCCTGTGCTCGCCGAGTGCTCGCCGGTGCGTCGGTGCTCGCCGAGTGCTCGCCGGTGTTCGTCGGTGTTCGACTAGTGCTCGCTGGTGTTCGCTGCGTGCTCGCCGGTGTTCGCCGAGTGCTCACCGATGTCTCACCTATGCTCGCTGATGATCCAACCGAACAACGCGTCCGGGTATGGCAGCGCCTATAGCGGTATCCACACGTACCGAGCAGGAACGCCTTACGGGGTGTGCTAGCACCTCCCCGTGCGGCTAGGGTTTCTAGAGAGCAGGAGGGCTCGCGACGACTAGGCGTGGTGAAGGTTCAACTCGTCTGCTAACGCCGACCCGATGCCTCTCCTTATATAGTCACGCTAGCGGGCTTCGGCCTGCTTGGGTTCTATCTCCTACGTAGATCATATTCACGTACAAACCCGTTAAACAGTTCCAACTCATTAAGTGTGTGACCCGTTAGGTTTAGTGCAAGTCGGCCATGGATCCGGAAACCTGTTTCCAATCCACCGATCAACAGCGGCACCTAGCAGTACGTATTGACCCCCGTATGCACATAACCAATATTCGGCCGAACCTTGATACACTCGCATACCAATCCCTTTGCACCCGATCCCAGTCAAGCTCAAGGCGAGATGCATGCCACCCTTGTTGATAGACCGACCAATTCACTCGGCAGTGGATGGATATATACCATGACTAACTCCTTAGTCATATTAGTACGGCCGCGCGCTTTTCCTATCCATCCACACGAGGGGCCCATAGGTGTTCAGGATGTGGATTACTTCGACGCCTAGTTTCCTACTACAACTTGCTTGTGGGATCGTGCTGGTGTTTCTTTTGGAATTAATAAAAATTTAAGATTTTCTTTGCTTGTATGCTAGACTTTTGTATTATCTGCCTAAATGGCCACATTTTGATGTGATAGTTGAATTTTAATGATGATAGTTATGATCTAAGTTTTGTAATCTATGTGTATTAGCAATTTATTGAAGGATTAGTATAGGTAAATCACAGTAGAGACCCAACTCCATTTTGCGGGACTTGACATAAGCCTTAACTACTACCTACGGTCACAAAAACAAGTCGTTTTTGACTTTTGGACACGTCTTTGATTATTTGTCTTATTCAAAAAATTAGTGCAATCATGCGTAACTATAAATTATGTTTAAAGTACCTTTAACAATAAAACAAATCACAAGAAATTAAATGATAACTTACTTAGTTTTTTTAATAACACGAATGGTCAAAGGCGTGTCGAAAAGTTAACGGCGACTTGTTTTTATGATCGAAGGCAGTACTTTGATAGTCGTCCCGCTGGGAATCTTTTTCATTGTGTTCCTTGGTGTATTAATAGGTCGTGCCGTTATATTGCCAAGCGATGCAGTGGAGCAGCTCGGATTGCCATCACGTGGTGGTCTAAGATGCCGCAACGGTTTACCTACCATGCAACTGCTCAATGAAAAGAAGCTTTGACTGCTGCGGCAACTGTTGGAGATTTTTTTGCGCTCACAATCTGCCACGTGGACGGGCTAGATGACCTTGATTCATCATGGCATTTGATGATAGGGTTGCCCCCTACTCTTTCACCAATAAGGAGGAGGATTTCTTTACCTTTGTCTTCCGTTCACTCCCACACCATCTGCTGCGTTGCCGCTTCTACGTCCTTCCTTCTCACTCTTGCCACTACGTCAAATTCCCCACCGCCGCCATGAAGCTCATTGTCGACGAGACGGAGACTCCCCTAACTTGTGTGCTAGGCTACGCCACCCATGTCAGCGAACACTTGGATCACCTCGCTTATTCTTACGGGCCGATCCACGCCAACATGTGGCTTCCTGAGGCGGAGGATATGCCATTGCCCACTGATGATGAGCCATTGTCTTCATTGCATATTTGGACATGGGGACTCCGCATCCCAACGATGTCTTTCATCTCGAGCATCTTGGTAGTGTTCCAGGAGCATTTGGCGCATCTCACTCCTAACACCGTGGTGAGGATCTCGCTTTTTGAATGGACGTTCCATTTTGTCAACATGGCTCCCTCCACTGTGTTGTTTGTGGACCTGCACGATGCGCGATGGATTCCCAAGAAGACCAAAGAGGAGGCGAGTGCTTACGGGAGTATGTACTTTGTTCACCGTCCATAGGCGGCAGGGTTCTTGTCATTGCTTGTATCTGTGGCAAGTGATACAGTGTCTGCACCCGATGTTTGTAAATTTGGCACAAATAAGGATTTAGGGTTTCAAAGAGGGTAAAACAGCTGGTCTAGTCGACACACACGATTACAGGAAAAGTAGCCATGGCCATATATAGATACATGCCAAAGGGGCTAGAACTCCCATGCAACCCTTGGTATACGCGAGCATTGGGCTCGAAATTCAGGTGACGTAACACCGAGAATACTTGGTCCACTTGATTGTTTCATCAATTCCCATTCAGTTCAGATGAATTTTTGGGTGAGGCCAAATTCGTTGGAAAGCTTGTTTTGAATGCTTTACTAGAAAATGTGTATTTGTCTCTTTTGAAAGTCGTATGTGGCTTGAGTTTGTTTGAATGCATGTTCGTCATTGGTGGCTGAACTTGAGCTAGGCTTCGAGAGAGTTGGGCTTGCACTTGAGCTTGCTTGTCGATGGGATTGTTTGTGAACAATTGAACATCCCGCATTTATAGCTTGAATAGCTTGGCCAAAGTGTTCAAGCCCAATTTTTGTTACCTTGTCTTTTCAGCCGCATAGTGGGAGAAGTGGACGTAGTCAATGCAGTGCTCGTAGTCGACATACTGGTTGTAGTGGAAATCGGAGTCATGATCATGCCCTTTCTTTGTTGTTGGCATGTACTCATCACATAACGCTAGAGATGACGCATTGAACTGTTGAGGAAGCGCTCGGCGATAACATGAAGGCCGTCGGATTTGGGCCTTGATTCATGCTAGGGCACTTAAATCATAATGAGTTGATTACATGTGGGGTCCACTATGGTTTAAATGAAGGATTATCCATGGGAGCTGCTAATGTCGCTGACAAGCGAGTCCCACAAACCCAGGCATTAGGTTAAGTGGAGGCACCTTTGGATAATGTGCATCCTGAATGCAATGGCATCCAGTCCGTTCATGGGCTGTGCTCTAGTATGCTGGCCAGTTATAGTTCATCAACCTTTTACAACTTTTATTTTTTAAAGAAATTTCAAAAAATAGAAATGAGAAGTTAAAATTAGGTAAGTTCATCCAAAAATTACGGAAAAATTATGATAAAAACTTGGAAGCAAGCAGGATCTAATAAAATTTCTTTCATAAAAATTCTAGGTATTATTCCTAGGATAATTTGCAATAGATTCGGCCTCCATTCCCCAGTTTAAAAAATACTCTCAATAAAGGCTTATTGGTTATTAAAAATAGCAAAACAGTAAGATAAATGCTGAAAAAATTGTAGAAATTTCTAGTATATCCTAGAATCCATACATAATTTTATATTAACCATTAGCATATGTGTAACCTCCAGGATAATTATAAGGACTCAAGGATTTATTCAATTATAGGAAATCTCTAGAATAGCTTTTAGACTATTAAAAATATCATATAACTTTTGTATACACTTGGTTTAGTTTAAGAGCTGGTATCATCTATTGTGGACAATGAATAATTATTCTATATGGTTTTAACGCCTATTTGATAAATGATAAACCATAAGCTTTGGTTTATTAAACTCGTTTCTACGAACAAACGAACCCTGACCTTCATGTGGATATCTTTATCACTAAATGTATTAGGTTCGGTGCTAATTCACAAGTTCAGTTTGATTGCCCACTTACCCACACACCCGAGTTCAAGGAACAAGACCAATATTAGGGTTTCTCTTCAGTTGTTGCTAGCGTGTAGCCAATGTTGGTTCCTTTTGTTGTTTGGCCGTTATCACGGCTTTATCGCACTCTAATAACTTTTTTTATTATTGTGAATATTTGGCATGTTGGTTGTGCATGTAAACTTAAGGCACACTGGGCTAACCCTGGTTATTATTTAATTTAACACTTTCACTTGTAAAAACGATTGTGGTTACGCTTGAGATGCATCAATTTACTGATCTAGGGACTAATGCCGAACAAAAGGACCCATGAAAAAAGATTTATCGTGATTTTTCAAGGGCCGACTTACACACAAGCTAATTTGAGAAAAAAATAACCATGTATGCCATCCGTCGGCAGTACGACAAAACCAAAAACTCTGAATTTCCATAAACATAACCACTAGTTGCAAATTGTTCTAATATACCTAATTTGAGGTAACTCTATCATAGGTCACTTCCAAATGACCTTTGATTTACTTATAAATTTTGGTATTTTGACCTTTCCTAATGTAAAAAGAAGAATGACGCTTATCACTCATTGTTGTAGTACCAGATATGAATATTAGTACGTATAAATATTTCTTCCTTGCTGGAACAATTATTTGCAATTGCTACCTATAGTAGGTGATAACATGCCACAACAGCTGACAAGGATGGTTGGAAACCACATGGTAGTGTGGTTAGTAAGCACTAAGTTAATTATCATGTGACTTATCTTTTCCAATCTAGTTATACAAGTTGGATGAACATCATTTAACATTATAAACTAAACTACATAGTAATAACACGTACATAATTTACAAAATATGCTATAAGAATGTGCAAATCAAAGTAGAATACATTCCTTATGTCCCTGAGGTTTTATGCAATTTTTGAAAGAACGAATCCACCGTTTCTACTCCTTGTCCACTGGCAATGAATTTCATACAGATAGGTGGTTGCACTTGGAAGAATCCCAGTATTGCTGCTGGCAATGAAAATAGTCCTTCTCCACATATCATGCCTGCCGCAAGTGCAGTTGACAATAGCTCTGCACTTTGGCTATTGACTTTACTCCAAATAAACAAAACTAGACTACCTAGGCACATATCTATTGTGAAGTAGGGTCCAATGAAGAATGGTAATCCTACTGCTGTCATACTAGGAACATATTGTTGTATCATCATCCAACCTTTCTTTTGTGATACCAATCTAAGTGAATCTAGAGATAATGTTATGGTAAAAGCAACCAAGCAAAATGCAACGCAATGTTTAGGAAGCTCCTTTACACCTCCCATGCCAATAATCCCAATGGCACGATAGAGACCAGCATAGGGACATGGGAATTCGGATAGCCTTGATCCAATTGGAACATCGGTTTTGGATGTCATTTGGAAGGCAAGATAGATGCATGGATTAACAATGGAACCAACTATTATACCAAAGATCTGCCCGGTGGCCATAGCTCGTGTTGAAGTTAGTGTCATGTAACCTGTCTTTATGTCTTGCATTGCAATTGCAGAAACATGAACGGCCGCAAGAACCATCCCACAAGATACAAGACTTGCAACAACTGCGCCAGTTTTGCCAATCCATGCCGCAATGATAAAGATGGTGAATTTGGAATAAGTCGGTGAAACTGACCAATCAGTAAGCCCAGTTCCGTAGGAATTGCAGAAGACAAAAATTGGAATAACGATATATATTGCTGCTATATGGTAGAATTTAATCTGGCTGAAGATCCATGGGATAACAATTGTAGATATTACTGCAAATGTGATGTACCCCGCCACTGGAAGAGAAATAGGTATTCGATTGTTTAGAAATACCTCAATCCTTTTACGTTCATCGTAGTTAAGGCTTGGATGCTTGTTGATATAATTGGTTATGCCTGAATCTTTTTCTTGCCTTTTATGGTAGAAGTCAATTGCAGCTGTAATAAGGAGTGTGAAAAAGTTGAAAATGCCATCCGTAAGGATCACTGTTATGCCAAGGAATACCTGCATACAATGTAACTTAGAAGAGCACTGATGAAAGAAACCTGTACGAATGAATCATAAGTTCATAACTATGTTGCAATATAATAGATGTTGATATTCATTTGTTGTGATAGTCATGGGTGAGGGTTCCCACTCAAGCTGCATGGAAAGGCACCATTAGTGTCACTTGTCTAATAATGCTCTTAGCAATGATCATTCTTATATCTTAAATTTCAATTACATGGTTCCCATTACTTAGCCAATATGAAACACAACATAATCTCATCTGCTTAATATGATTTCTACTTTAAAAATCCTACATGTGTATTCTTACTCTATTTTAGTGTCATATATTTAAGAAAATATTTGAAAAATTGTTTTTCTTATTTTTTTGTGTTCATAGTGTACCACCCCATTATGTTTATACATGAAAATGGCATTTATTGTATCTAGGCTTTGAAGTGGTTAGAATGGATATGGACATTTGTAATATTGTCAAACTTATAATGTTATTTAGTCAAAATAAACACAAACTTATTTTGGGTGTGTGATCTTGCTATTGCACTAATGAAAATGTGGAGTAGTCTATGATGGGTCAAACTTATTGCACTATTTGTATTTGGTTTTTAAAGATTCTAGACTACTGTAAGTCCTAATAGAACACAATGCAGCTAATTTTGTTTAGCAAGCAACAAATGATTTCTCAAGTAAATAGGGACTCGTAAAATGATAATAAAATAATTTTCGTCATCTAGAAATGCTATGCTAGGAGTAGAACCAGTCAACCGAGCAGTTTTAACCTTGATTATTTGTACGTACCATGTATCCATTTAATCCATCCAAATTTGTGGGACTCGCAGTATGATACCATTGCCCTTTTTTCCCTTCAAGAAAAGGGTGTATAAATCCCCAGGATATGATAGCTCCAAAAAGCAAAGCAAGATTAATCATATATGGGCAAATCATGCCCAAACCAACATATGCAGCGGAGAAATCAAAATAGAATCTGTAGACATAAGATTATACATTAGTACTTCAAGATGATCATTGTTTATTAAAAAAATGCAAAATGATATAATCTACATTAACATCATTCTGTACATTTTGCAAATATAGCCTCTTGTTTTATTGCTATTACAATTTTGACGAGTATCAATAAAAATATGTTGATAAAAAGGTATAATAAAATTATACATTAATGTTATAAACATAAAACTCACCTTATTTGTGCATGTGAGTCCTAGAAACTATAGGACAGAGCATAGGAATTATTGTTCACACATATTGTTTATGAACGTGAACAACATCCCAAAGAAGGAATACTAGAGACCAAGAAGTTAAGTATATCATTATATTAGTTGTAATGTATTAGTTATTTTCTATGATAAAATTATGTTGTTAGAGATGGGTTGAAATAGATTATGGTGGCTTTTTTATTATTAGAGGTCAGCCACATCTATATAAATAGAGAAGCCACACCTTTTATATCAAGCAACAAATTAATGATTCTTCTTAGACCAATTGTGCCACATGTGGCTTATCACCATGCTCCATACGATACCACACATCCAACAAATAGTATCAACATCGTCATTCCCCTCTCTCAAGTCAAGCCATAACACATTCGATACCATGTGTTTCCTTATAGAACCACGGTTTTAGACAGAACATCGATCGCTAGAGACCATGCGTTGCACTCATCATAGTTAACTCAAGCACAAGAAAAATGCTAGATGGCTCTAATCTAGGATCCTCCTTATCAGAGCACAATTTCTCAACTAGAGTGACAATTTTGAGCGATTGTGAGCTAACAAGCAAACATTTGCTTAGGCAAATAGAACCGTAAACCTTCTATCATTTCTCTTGTACATAACTTAAGGACAATCTTATTATGATGGGTAGAGAAGTTTATGATGTGCACATGCACATGAGTTCCACAAGGGTGCATGAAATAGATTAGGAAGGTAGCAATACGATAATATTATATTTTTATCTAATAGAGGTCTAGTAAAAACTTAGATTTTTAGAGATTGGGTGAAATCAACTGAGGTAGTTTCCTTATTGTGAGAGGCCAATCCTACTACATAATATAGGAGTCACACCTTTTATATCAAGCACCAAATTAGAGATTGGTATAGTACCATCCATGATACACGGGCCATCCCATGGTCGACAAGTTGCAGCCATCGACACCTTTTTATGGTAGCAACATATTATTTGACTACCAATTAAAATAGCATTAATTAGATATATGGCACCACAAAGATTTATCTATGCCATCAAAAAGTTTTCTTAGAAACATGCCATGTTCGTACAATAATTTCCATACCTACCCCTTCATCAATCACTAGCTTTCCTACCTTCTTGTTCTTCTTCTTGGTCCTATGTACTCTCTCTGGCGACCTTCTCCTACAATTGTCTCTATTACAGGTCATCCACTCTCACCACCACCACTCCCATTAATTAGATTTGTAGCATCACTGTTGCTTTGATCTTGGGAGAATAGATAGCTCAAGCTCCACCACTGCTCATGGCATAGTGGAAGGAGCGAGCCATGCTTTGCTTGAGCAGTTCAGCTCCAACATTGCTCATAGCTCCGGGCATGGGAGGGAGCGAGAGCTCCAGTCTTGTTGAAAGTGATGGTGCAGTGATGGAGCCGACTATCGAGTGGCACACATGATGACCAAGCTTTTTCATGATGGCCATGTCTAGAAGTGTGGGTTGGACAATTATGAGACTACTCTAGGTATGGGGAGGCAAGGAGCATAAGCTTCGACGCTTCTAGCCATGATAGGTGGAAGGTTGAGCTCCACATAGACAAAAGTGGCAAATTTAAGCTCCATGTACGGTGTGGTTGATAAATGAAGGGAGAAGTGAGTAGGAATAGCATATTCATCAAACATTTTAAGAAAAATGGGGTCAAAAAAGAACGTAATGGCACGTTTCAAAGAAATGTAACTTATCAGTGGCATCACATAGGTTTCTAACTTTTATGTGACATCCTCTATTTTGTCGTACGTCACTTGTATTTTTGAAAACCCAAAAGTAAATTAAAAGGGAATTGTTATATACGAAACCCTGTTTTAAATTAATTTAAACTAAGGTTTAAGCCAAAACCCTAGAAAACCTTTTTGAAAAATTCTGGAAAAATTCCCAAAAATCCTAAATGCCATGAATTAGCCACCTTCCAAATTTCAAGTCTAGAGCCCAAGGCTAGCCTGTGTTTCTATAGTGCGACGTCGTTCTGCCGGGAGCTCGTCGGCCCAATGAAATGACGAGCAAACGTGCTAAACCCAAGCCCAAACTTGGTGGAGACATATTTGAGGCCTAAAACTGCCTAGATCCAGAAGCCCAAGTCCAAATTCGTTTATTTGCAAAAATACCAAAAATAGGGGAGTTCTAAACCTATTAGGAGTAGAATTGAAGCCCAATTCAACTTCTACCAATTGGAGGCCTGCCCTTGGTCAACCAGAGCAGTATATATGGACCCCAAGACCCTCCCCTCAGCACCACAACTCGAGAGCCACCCCAGAGCAACCCTAGCCGTCGCAAAACCCTAGCCCGAGGTGAGTTTTGGGGCATATCTCCCTGTGCTTGCTGCAAACCAAGTTGTAGAAGCTACCATTGTGTAGACCTCGTCGAGGCGGTCCAGATGGGTACCTGGAACGTCGAAATCGGTTGAGATTTGAACCAGATCAGGTTCGCCGGAGTTGGCCGTCGCCGCCGCCGTCGCCACCGCGCCACCTCACCGCCGGCGACCTCGCCCAGCCGCCCGCCGCCGGATTTCTGCGCGAGCCGCCCGCCAACGCGTGTCCCCACTCCGCCGACCTCGCGCGCCGCGCGCCGGCGTCGTCCGCTTCGACCCGCCGCCGCCGCCGCGTCGGCCGTTGATTAGCGCCGCCATTGCCCAACAGCGTCTTGCCACGCATCGCCTCCCGCTACCAGCGCCAGCGCCGCCACGTGTCACGCCACGGTTGGCCGCCCTGCCGCCCGATCCACGGCCGCCACATGCCGCCGCCTCGCTTCGCCTACTGGCGCCGCCGCCGCACGCTGCACCCCCCGCCGCGTGTCGCGCCGCCGTCGATTCCGCTCGTCGACCACTCGTCGATGCGCGTCGGCCGCCACGCCCACCAACCCCGAACCGCCGCGTGTCAGCCCCCGCTGCGCTGCGCTGCGCTGGACCGCGCCGGTTTGGTTCGGTTCAGCAGGTTTTCATCGGTTTATAATTTTCAGAGTTTTCTGATTTTTCTAAAACTTCCAGGAATTGTTACGGGAGCATCCGAACTCCAAATTAGGTGATTCCAGAGCCATTATTTTTCATAAATAGCCTAGAATTTTATATATTTTATTGAGCTATATGTTCTATTGATTGTTTTGCTGTTTCTTGCACATATGCATATATGTGTGGATGTCCGTGTCCGCGTTGTTAGGGAGGATTGCAGGAGCCGTTCGGAGGAGGTTTCCAAGATCCGGAGTACTACCAAAGCAAGATAGTTGCATCTTGCTCTCCCAATTTACAAAACTCACCCGTTTACTGTTTTTATTTATTTTTCTCATGCATAAAATGATGGGAAGGGTAGAAACCTAATATTCACACTGCGTCATTGACCCTGTGAATTAGCCATTATTGCTTCCTTATTTGTTATTCCTAGCCTATCCTTGTGCATAGATGGTAGTGCTCGTGGGTTATTAGTTGTTAGGTTATTCATCATTTAATTATTCTTGTGACTTGGTATGATTGGAGATGCTGAGTTACTTTAACCTAATCAACTAAAACATATGTGGCGTGTGTTGACAAAAGGTGTCAAGTCGGGTGGTTTTGTGGAATGAGGATTGTGTGGAGGTAGTCACCTTGGTCTAAGGACTCTTGATGTGTGCCAATCTAGCCAAACCATACAAGCGCAACCATAAGTGCTAGCTTAAGCATGTAAAGCTTTCATGTGCTAGTCCTGACTTAGTAGTTAGGGAAAACTGTTAACACACATTACTTTGAAAAGATCGGGCTGCGGTCCGTTGGCTCAAGAGGGGGACCCGAGTGTCTAAACCTTAGAGGAGGTATCGGTGTTAACAGAAGGAATTAATGAATCGCCTTGTATTGTTACTTGGTCTAGGTTCCTAAGGAAGAGTTAAGACGCAAAAGTACCACTTGGCTTATGGGTAAAGTGTGCTACACTCTGCAGAGTTAAAACTATCATGATAGCCGTTCCCACGGTTATGGGAGGGGAGGTAGGCCGTACATTGTAGTCTCATGTATTAATTAATAGCCTGATGGGTTGGTTTTGGTCTTGAGTATTCAAGGCTTGTGCAGTTTTGCAGAGGGGCTTTCGAAGCTGAGCTCTGTTTGTTATTTTGGGAGTCTATTCATCTTATCAACTGTTCAACAAATGCTTTCACAACATTTTAATTAATATTGACTAGAATAGGTGTTTATGCAAATTAACTACCCTGTTCTTGTTATACCCGTGCATTCATATTTAAGGATTCTTACTGGGTAGTCGTGTACTCACTATACAAACCACGGATATATTTGTTCAGGAAAAGACTCGGTTCCAGTTTGCCCGCAGGATCAGGAGGGTTCTGTGCTGGACTTTGCTGAAGATTAGCTATCGTCTCAAGGGTCGGATTAGAGAGCATCGACATATTTATTCTTGCATATCATTTGGATTTCCGCTACTCTGAATATTATTATATAGATCTAAGCAAACCATTGTAATAAGTAGTTGTGGTACAATTACTTTTGCATCATTATAATATTTTCTTAGTTATGATGATTGTGTTGTGATGCTCGATCCAAGTCACTCATGAGTCGTTAGCATTGATCGCTGGGACTAGCAATGGATCATGGGTAGATCCCGGTGAAGCCAGGGTTGTGACATTTTATAATGTCATCAATCAAATTGCCTATCTTCAAAATTGTATATATTTAATTAAGCCATCAAATATTTTACAAAAATTGGCCCCAAGCAGATGTAAAAGTAGTAGTTATGCCATGTATCACTCGCAAAAAGCATTCATTTATGCCATTGTAAAATGGAGATATACGATGTTATGCCAGTGTAATATATTTCTCTCACTAATAAAATTCAAAAATATGAAACAAACAAGAAAGAGTTCAATATTTTTTAGGTGTCAAATACAATTGTAATTGGCTCTTGAAGTTATGAAATGCACATTTCAACCTTTGAAATGAAAAAACAATTGATTTTCATAAAAAAAAATCAAAATAAATAGAAAAATAGAAAAATCTGAATAAATGTTGAGTTGCGAAATATTCTTTATTCGCACTTCAAATTACATGATATTAGAAATTCATGATAATATAGTATTTGAATAAAAGTGGATTTGGGACCACAACATTTATTATTTTATTTTTATTTTTTAAACTCAGTTGTTTTGGCATTTTAAATGTTGAAATGTGAATATCTTATTTGGGTTTCCAAATACACTTTTATTTGACACCTAAAAAATTGTATTTTTCTAGTTTGTTTCATTTTTGTTTTCCTTGGTGAGAAAAATACACAAAAGTCGCAGAGTCTCCGTTTTGCGCTAGCATAAAAAAATGTCCACAGTGTCAGAAAGATATGGCGTAACCACCACTTATGTAGGCGTATGTTTTGCTAATTTTCCTAAAACATTTGATGAAACATTGTAAGAAAATTATACTTCGATGTAACAAGCAAATTATTACTTAGCTTTTACTAGTAATATCAAGGAAAACATGAAGGCAAAAACTTCAAAATACATATTATTATAAACCTATTTTATTACTAGTGCACCTGGTATGATCTATAAAAAGGTTTTGCCTTCATGAGCCATGTTTATAAAAAAGTTTGCTACGCCCATTACTTGTGAAAGGATGTATTATCTAGATCTAGAAGAACCATTATGTATTTGAATTAAAACTTTGTGGTGTTCTTACTTGCGCCTATATAATTCCAGTCCAAATGTTGGGAAGGAACTAAAGCCACAATCTCTGCCTGCGCTATAGAACCATTGAAACAAAGACCAAGAAAAGCTCCCAATAAATGCCTTCAGGAGAGCCGCGACCTGCAACCTGAATTAGGGATGAATATCAGTACAATGACTCCTGAGTCCTGACGTCAGAAACATTGTGTATTCTTAGATTGTTTTAGGAACCGGAACATTATCTGTTAAATTTCCAAGTTAAATAAAATTGCACATTTTTCAGTAGTTTGCACTAAGACTAACGATAGCATATTTGGAGCACATATATTTTGTAAAACATTTTAAAAGATTTGATCCAGTTCAGTTCCTAAAAGATTCTAAAGAAATCTACACATCCCAAATTAAGCTAAACTTATATAATTTCATTACTTTGCAACGTAAGCTCCTTGAGGAGTGTGAAAACTGTTAATCAGGTGAGCAGTAACTGTTCCAGTTGGGAATAGTAATCTGTAGTCGACCATCATGACCTGCAGTGAGATGAGAACACATGACTGACATGAGCGGAAGCATGCAGACTATAAATTATTGATTTGGCATATTGGCATTTAAGGTTTTGTCACTCTATGTTTGTCAAATGGATCATATACAAATGAAGTGTCAAATCATAAAATGAATCTTTCAAGAGGCAAAGCATCAAAAGCACCAGTTATGTGCAAGACGTTTAACCTTTCATTGCCTGTAACTACTTTTGGGAACATGGTTTTTCTATACTTCTCTTTACATTGAAACATCTCAGCTTTTCCCTAGATTGGTCTCATCTTCTTTTGGACTTCTATAACTATGTGTCCATTGATTTATGTATCAGGATTCAGGACTAAGCTGTATTAACATATACACCTTTCAAGGTTGAGGAGTACTAGAAATATTATAACGGCCGGGGATCTGTTAGTGGCCGGTACTCCCATCAAATAAATGAAAAGGATGAATAATTAATACACAATGCCAATATGCCAAATCATCGGACAAACAATAGCATTGTTTCTCTCCATCAGAAAACTAATGTTACTAGAAAGAATAGCAATACCTCTATCATCGGCAGAGCGGCCAGTATCCCCATCAGACAAATGAAGAAGATGAATAACATCCAGTGTCCTGTTGGTACGTGGTCAACAATTTCTCTAGGATCTGGATCATCACTAAATGCTTTGGCCACTACAGACTTCATTCCAATTATATAGGTCGCGAAGCCACCTAGAATAAATTTGAAGGACAATATAAATTTTCGAATCTAAAAATTATGTCACGTATAACAGCCTAATACAAAATGGACGAGGTAAAAACAAGCGTATAATTAACATGCAAATACCTATGGTTAAGTTGAATAGAGTGTTCATGCAAGGTTTTTCAACTATTAAAACGTAATTGGAAACTTGGAATACGGTAACTTGCATGCATCTCATATGTAATCCAAATTAAGTTCTCAATGAAAAATACAAATTAAGGGCAAATGGCTAGCTTGTATGCAAATTACATTACTTTATATCACCACTGTTTATTTGTATAATGTGTATTTCGAATTTGTACGGAGTCAAGAAAGGAAACTTCAAGACTACCGTTGAATAATATGATCATCCCATAGCAAACTAATGCCGACGGTAAATTATACTCTCTTTGGTGACAAATATCTATCGTCGACAGTCCCAGACAACAACTTGACCAATTTTTATGAAACAAACTTATTAACACCCAGGAAAAATATAATATTATAAAACAGTTCTTTTAGAAAAGCTACGATTTTCGTGTAATTTATTTAATATTATATTTTCAAAAATTATAATATTAAATATTTTTGAAGTATATTTATAGCTCGAGATGGCTGAGGATATTTGTAATTTGACATTTGGAAATTTTCAACATATTTACAGATACTAGTAATTTTCAAAACGAGAAATGTTTGTGGACAGAGTTTAGCCGAGAGGAGAAGATATATAACGAAGAAATGCCTTATATACTTCCTTGATTAGTGTAGATGTGATCTATTTTTACTACCAGCTACCATATGCAATGTCACAACCTAGCTAGATGAGGATCGACAGCAAACACAATGTTTGATTTTGGGAACCGGAGGGAAGAAAAGATCGATGATATGGTGGTGGATATGGTAGGCACGCGAGCTAGGCGGGGTTGTGCATGCAAATGCAATGCATGGCAAATGGATTAGTTACCGCAGAGGGCCGTGTTGATGCAGGAGTTGACGGAGGTCTGGAGGAAGATGGTCTCCTGGCGGGTGAAGGGAATGGAGGCGATGCCGCAGCGGCGCAGCAGGGTGATGAGCCACTTGAGGAAGTAGAAGCTGAGGACGCTGGTGGGCATGGTGAGCGACGGCACGATGCCGGCGGTCATGTGGATGCGCAGCGCCACGAAGCAGAAGACGATGCCCAGCACCACGGAGATGGCCAGCGCCCGCACCGTCACCTGCTGCCACAGCCCCGGCATCGGCTGCGCCTCGAATGCCCGCTCCACCGACGTCGCCGCTCGCGGATCGCCGATCGTCGCGTCCATGCCTAGCTCCTCAGGGCTGCTGCTGCTGGTTGTGCTTCTTCAAGGTCAGGGAAGCGTGCATGGGGCGCTGCATGTGCGCGTGGGTCGAGCGGTCGAGAGGGAGCGCCGCGGCAGGATTGCCAAAATAGCATCTTGGTGGCTGGCAGCCTGTGACTGTGAGCGCTAGCTGCAGGAAGCAGTCCAGACTCCAGAGCGAGGGGTCCAGCGTGCATATGCCTGCGAATTGCCACCAGTTGCAAGTGATCTGTATGTGCCAGGAGCCCGGCCCATGTTTGCCGGGTTTTTTTTCACGAAAAATGGGCCAAATTCCCGAGCCCACAGGTTGTTTAGCCCATGGTCGGATTCAAACTGTCAAAGCAAATCCTGCACCAACGTACTTTTCTCTACTATTATAAAACACCTTGTGATCGTGGTGGTCGTAGTTCGAACTTTTAATCCAGATCATCCAACTAGGACTGGTCTCTGCGCACCGTTGAATCTCCACCCCGACACCATTCTCACCCGCCGCCGCCTTAGGGTTTCCCCTGCTCCCGCCTCCCACGATCTCATTTGTGCCCACCGCCCCGCCCCCGCATAACCTCCGCCTTTCTCCATCTCTCCCTCCACCTCCCACCTCCCATGCTCCCTCTCTCCCTCCGCCGCCCTTGCCTCTCTCTGCCTTCCCCACCACCGCCGCCGCCGCCGCCGAGTTCGACCAGACCCAACCAACAGCGGGGTCGCCGACGAGGGCCTCATCGCTGCTGTGCACGCCCTCTGCCAGAGTTATTTCCCTACCTAACCCCCTCCCCTCCGCCTGCCTCGTCTCTGGCCCTGGCCTCCGTCCCCTGCCGTCGCCCCACCACTGGCGCCGCCCCCCTACCTCCAGTGCCGCCTCCTTCTCCAGTTCTTCCCACTCTCACCTTGATGGCGTCGTGGCAGGCCGAGCCGCCCGCTCCTCTAGCGCCGACCGCCGTTGCCCCCCGCGCCTCGCCAGATTCAGCGGCGCCCTCCTGCCGCGCGTCCTCCCCCCGCCGCCCCTCCCTCTCTCTCGCGTCGTCGCCGCACCGCCTCCTCCTCCCAAACTCCTCTGCGTCCCCTCTCCTCGCCGACGGTAGCCATGGCATAAGAATCGGCAAGCTCCTCCGGCATCTCCCAGGTAACTTGTTTTCCCCGAAATAGTTTTTTCCCTAAATCCCAAAAGCACCATCAGGTGTAGCCACTTACAACACATAAGCCTAGCAGTCACTCTTGCTCCTCTTAATGGTAGTTATCTCCGTTGATTGGGGGTGAAAAAAATCCATATTTTTGTTCTTGTTGTTGAAGGATTTTGCGGTTGCCGCTGGGATCGAGCTGTTCTCGCCGGTCAGCCACACCCTGTTCGACCCTGCAGATTCATTTTTAGGTCTAACTGCCTGCCGGCTTGTAACTTCCAGCGATTCAGATTAGGGAAGGTTTTAAGTTGAATTCTGCTTGGAGTAATCAGATGAGTGGTTGTTAACTTGGATTGAGCTCTGATCCCTGGAGGAGGTCTCGGTCTGTCGAGGGCGACAATTTGTTGGTTTCCTGATATGAATAATCGATGATTTGCCACACCAAAGATTGTTAATTGACTATTTGACACTTACCATGTCAATGACATATGGGTCCTAGGCCCACATATCATGCTAATCTTTGAGAGTGGCATATCTTTGCTGATTAGATAACTTGTTTAGCTGCAAGTGCAAATGTGTTTTTCGTAAGAAATTATGTGCTAACGTTCAGGAAGAAAAAGATCTGCTTTCGTTGACTTATCAGCCTGAGATCTCAGTAAATTGTTACAATTAATTGTAAATTGTTTGAACGGTTGAATTCTGCTCTCTAAAAATACATATGCTGAAAGTTCGAAATTGTGACACATATAGGATTTTGTTGAAGAACACAGGCATCCACGGATGGTTTACTGAATACCGAGCTCTGTTTGTGAACCACGGCTTGTTATGTTGGAACTTTGACTGTGTGGTGTTCATTTTCTTTTAAGTTCACATGATAGATTTTGAGAGATTTTAAAACCATTGCTAAAATTCAGTGAAGGGTATCTCGGTATTGACTGAAGAGTGTTTGTTTTGATCTGGGGTGCATTGTATGCTCGCCTTTTGTCAATAGCTTTTTTGGTGTGTGCAATATAATTATAGTGTGTTTTACTAAATTTTACTTGTGCAATATAGTGGTTTTAATTACAACACAAGTGGTTAATGACAAGTGCTGTTTTCATTGAATTTTGTTCTTTAGAAGATCTGTATATTTTTACTTGCTGCTTGTTAGTGATTATTCTGGGCCCTGCAGAAATCAGCATACTGTATTTTTTGTTTCACTTTTTAATTTATCTGTGTCTAATAATATCCTCGGTGAAAAGGAACAATTGGTGTTTTCTTTAGCTTTATTCTAGATGGTCATCAACACCTTGGTTCTTTTTTCAGTGCCCTCCGTTATCTCCTTTTTATTTACTATGTTTTTAGTTGTAAAATAATTGTAGCTCATACAGTCACAGATGGAATATCCGGATGAAAAAATACAAGCAGATATCTTAGAAAGACACTTACTGACTGGTTTATCTCCAAATGACTATAATGGAGCATGTGAGGATTATATCCTCTATGATGCATCATTTGGAGCAATGGAGGACAGTTTTGTCAAGTATCATATTGCTCGGTGGATCCTGATGTCAATATTGCTAATCTTAGCTTGGGGAGTAGGGTTGCTCATGTTGCTTTACCTGCCTATTTGGATATATGTATGCCGGAGGGACTTCCGTTCGAGGAAGTTGTATTTGACTCCACATGCCATTGTTTATAAGGTATCTGCATATGGAGTGGGAAAACTGTTATTTGATTTTATTTCCATGTCTCTTCTATATAACACCCCTGATTATCCAGGCATCCAAGCCTGTCATTTTCCCTTGTTTCGTAGTTTTAAAGAATGAGAAGCATGTTATCCTCCCTTCCGTTTCTGATGTTATCGTTGAACAAGGTAAGCCCTATGTAGTGCCTAACAAACTCATTAGTCAGTACCGACCTGGTTACTAAAGTTCTCTTGCTTATACCTAGTTACATGACAAATTAAATATTTTTAACTTCTTTGTTTCTTGCGGCTGGGATCGAGCTGTTCTCGCCGGTCAGCCACACCCTGTTCGACCCTGCAGAAATCATAGAGAAGGTACCTGCGCATACGCGATCACTTCTTGATGAATGTTTGGAGCCCTTTGTTTGAAAGATCTTGGTTTTCTGGTTTTGTTTTCGTCCACTGAAAGAATGGAGGTCGGCCGCCATTGACCTACCAACCATTCGTGTTTGTCGCCGGGGAGCCGCCTGAGCCGGTAATGGAGAAGTACTCTGAGCTCCCGCCGGTTGGGGATACCGGGGAGTATGAGTTGTTGCCCGTTCCCAAGGGGTAAGATCTTGGGCATGGGGACATCAGCCATGTTAGAGCAGCAAGGCACTAAATCCAAAGTATTTTAGTTTCTTTTAAATAGTCCAATGTACTAATTTCTTGATCAGATTTGAGATTTCTCTTAACTGGATGGCCATTCATATGCAGGAGGAGCTTTCTCCATTCCGCGGCGGTGAGACAGAAGCTCTGAAGATAATGGGAGAATCGCACCAAGACAAGGTGTGTCTGAAAAATTAAAGCGACCACTTCATTTTCATTGACAAGTGACAACGACTGAAAAATCTCAATGATCAATTCAGAAATCAAAATTGCCTGTCACTATGGCACATTGCACTGAATGACACCAAATCCCCCCTTGCAGGAGTGGGTGGCCAAGTTTGAGAAACCTAAGGGTGATCCCTCTGCCTTCCTGAAACCCGTGACAATGGTCTTGTCACCGTATTTGTAAGTGAGTATTGTCGCAAGCCATTCCCATTTGTTTTAGATTACAGTGCTGAAATGGATTGCTACGTTGCAGTTTGGTTGCCTGTCGTCGAGGTATTTTTACCATTGCATTCAGGATGTCTACAGGACTGCCAAAAAAAAAATACAAAACTACCGGTTTCATTGGCTGGCCAGGTGAGTTCGTCTGTAACTGCATTTTTCTTTTCTGTTCTGAAGGCAAAATCTGACATATGACTATATGAGTGCTTCACTTGTTCTTTTCTGTTCTGAAGGCAAAATCTGACATATGACTATATGAGTGCTTCACTTGTGTTCTTGTAACAGTTGCTGTGGCGAGACTTCTTCCATACAGTGTCTTTTGGGACTCCAAATTTCGATCATATGAAAGGAAACAATATATGCAAACAGGTGTGCACCATTTGTAATCCTATCACCTCTTTGCTGCATCTCTCTTGCAGTCCTTGTATGCGCTTTGTGGCAGCACCGGCACCGGCAGTTGTCATACTGTGATAATGACATGGAGTATAGCTAGGGGTGTAATCAGATATTTTTGAATATCTGCTTACCGAATCCGAAAACTACCAAATATTATATTGACTTTTGCATCCGATTAATTATTCAGATTTGAATATTATCCAAAATATAAATTTTGTATTTTAATTCAGATATGATTTGAAATTTATTTAGATATTTTTGGAATCGGATATCCAAAATATCCGAAAAACATTACTGTGCACTATACTTGTTTTGAGTTGCGTTGTATTCATGCATAACTTGTGCTGTATTTGTATCAAACCTGTGATATACTTTTTAAGAATATGTTGTGTTTTAATTTGTGGCTTTTAAATTTGGAGACAAACTATTTTAATATGAGATAAAATAGAGATAGTTTGATTAGTATCCATATTCGCTCCGACTAATTAAATATCCGATCCGACAAGTTGTTTAAATTTCGTGACATGATTACTATATTATTTAGTAATTGTGCAATGGAATTTGATGAATAGACCATGCTACGAAATCTACATGAGAAGTTTGTCACAGATTATCCATGTGCTAGCCATGAACATTCTAGACATGTGTTAAGCTTCTTCCTATAGTAAATATTGGTTTATAATCTTGTACGGGTTTGGTATTGTAGACATGTGTTAAGATTCTTCCTATAGTAAATATAAGTTTATAATCTGGTACGGGTTTGACATTCTAGACCTGTGTTAAGCTTCTTTCTATAGTAAATTTTTGATGTGGCAAGAGTTTCTTATACTTTATGTAGGGGATTTGGTGGCATGAATTATTTTTTGGTGATGGCATAGATTATTTTGTCAACGTATTATGGTTTTCTTCCGTTAGACCGAAGAATCATGGATAATGATGACGTGAATTTTTTTCATTAATTTGTAATTATTGTGGTTTGATAAATTGTTTCCATTAATTCTTAATTATTGTGGACCTATTGTAGAATGTCTGGATCCATCAAATTGTTAGAGCTCGTCGGTTGTCACCACCCCTTTGTGTGGAGAAAGCCTTGGTTGCTGCCTCGATACGATATGCCATGGGCTACTGTTGGAGAGGAAGTTGCGCGTAGTTCGTGCAGACTTGTTTTCAGATGGTGATCGAACAAGAGGTTCATGATGCGAACCTCTATGTTTTAATGTCCAGTTGACTCTGGGAGGATATTAAAATGTGATTATTCATCTCTTTGCTGAGATGGGATTTTTGTAGAGAATGGATGTGTTTGCTGCTCTAACATGTGAAACCGCTCCGAATTGTGTTTAGCTTTCTCCCTTTTGTACTTCCGTGCAGAGCACGGGCATTGTACTATGGCTAAGATTCATAGTGTTAGGTGATTTAGCATTTTTATTTTTTTAGTTGGTTCCTACATTTGGTTACTGTGGTGGTTGGTGACCAATAATTTTATGTCAAATAATGTTTCAACCTAAACGATCCAAGCTACAACATGTCACGTGCTACACTCTCGATCTTTTCTACAAATCATCCTTCATGCTTATATTTTTGTCTATGAATTATGTTTTCGTTTCATCCCTTTATGGTCCATGGCAGAGCACGGACATTTTACTAGTTTAGAATAATATAATTTTATCATTGACCAAAAAACTATCAGAAACCCACTGTAACGATAAATATTAACATAATTGATGGCTCTATAAATATACAACTTCCATAATTAGTATTTGTTATAATACTAATAACATCTAAAAGTATAGAAAAAATATCTCTCATCCTATTGCAGAGTTGTTTAATACCTTTCATACCATCACTTAAGATCTTATTTCCAATGCCATTGCAATTGCTCATTATTGTCCCACGTGCCACTAGCTAAAATATCCATTTATCAAATATTTAAACAATTTAAAAAGAGAAAATTGTATTGTTGCCCTCTGAACTTGTAGCAATTCTCACGTATCCCCCTGAACTTGAGTTTTACTTTCTCGCCTCCGTAAACTTGTCTCTGTTTGCACGGTTGCGTCAAAATCATTAGGGCAACCATTAAGTGCTGAGGTGGCTGTTAACCGCTGTCGTGGATGCCACATGGTAGCTGAAGGATGACATGGCAACCCACATGGCTAGCTGTTAGTGAAAAATTAGAAAACAATCGAAAAACTTAGAAAAATAATTTAAAATAAAAAAGCGAAAATGAAAAAACATTAAAAATAGGAAAATCATAGAAAAAATAAAAAATCGAAAGAAATTTAAAAATCATAAAAGTTCAAAAACAATCATACACATTCAGAAAAATTTGGAAAAAAAATTCAAACAAGAAAAAACGAACTAATTCATGAAATTAGTAAAAAAATAAAAAATATGACATTTGAATCAATCTGCTTGTCAAATTTCTTCCTTCTTCGTTTGTAAATATTTTTCAATTTTTATTAATTTTTCCCTTTTCTTAATTTGTTCTATTATTTTATGATTTGTTATGATTTCTTCGAAGTTTTCAAAATTTTCCCTTTTTTCTAATTTTTATCTTTTTATTTTTAAGTTTTTTTAAAATTAAGAATTGTTTTGGTTTTTATTTTAAAGTTTTTTAAAATTAAGAATTGTTATGGTTTTTAATGATTTTTTAAAGTTTTTCTAATTTTTTTGTCAATAACTAGCCATGTGGCTTCCATGTCGTCTCTCGGCTACCATGCGACCACCGGCCACATAAGCGCCACGTCAGCAATTAACGGTTGTCCTAACGGTTTTGAGGTAATCGTGCAAACAAAGACAAATTTAGGGGGGGCAAGAGAGTAAAACTCAAGTTCAGGAGGCTACGTGAGAATCGCAACAAGATTAGGGGGCAACAGTGCAATTTATCTCTTTAAAACATTATAATAAAGTACAGAGTTATTAAGCATGCAAAAGTAGAAATGTACAAATTTTTCAATATTTTAATATAAATATTTTGTGTTTAAAATGTTTTATCTGAAAATTTAACATTAAGTTTATAAACAAAACAAAATTATAGAGTGAGAGTATTGCATATATATGCAAATATTAATAGTTTTAACTTTTTAGTATATTTTTATAATGAAACAAAAAAAAAGGGTTTTTTCATCCATGCCATTATTAAGTTGCATATATTCGGAACTGCCATTATTTAGTGCATATTCTTAAAAATGCCATTATTTCTGCAACAAAACCTCAGCACTGCCATTTTCAGGTGTTTTGATGGATTTACAACTTATACAAAATCAAAATACCAAACAAAATACGTCCTGACATGTGGGGTCCGCATGTCATCCTCTCAACTTCATCTTCTTCCTCTCTTCATCTTCTTATTCCCCTCTCTCTCTCTCTTCCCCATCCCTAGCGCCGCCGGTGGGGCCCGGCTGTTAGATACGTATTTCTCTGTATTCGGTCGGTGTATGTGTGAAAAATACGAAGAAGGGCTCGAGAATGGCAGTGCTGAGGTTTTGTTGCAGAAATAATGGCATTTTTAAGAATATGCACTAAATAATGGCAGTTCCGAATATATGCAACTTAATAATGGCATGGATGAAAAAAAAACCCAAAAAAATAAGTGTTCGACAGTGGAGCATTGGACAATAAATGAACAATTGTAACGGCAAATGAGAAAGTAAGAGCATCCCCAATAGCCTCCCTATCCAACCCCTAAAACACTATTCATGTGTGTATGAATAGTGTTTTAGGGGGTGGGATAGACGGAACAAAATTAAAGAGCATATCCGACTATGCAAGGGCATATTAAATTTTGATCCAACAATATAAAAAAATTTAAAAAATTGAGATGAATCCACGTTATAATTTATTATATTTTTATGCGACCTGTAAATGGGCTCCACGGGTCGAGCTTATGAAGTTGGTGCGAAGCCCAACGACGTCCCTTCCCCTGGCGTGACGTTCGGGCCATTCAACGGAAGGTCAGGAGGTTGCCACAGCTAGAAGACGGTAGCACAGTGATTTTTATCCTGGTTTGGGCCACCACTGCCAGATAACAACCCTATGTCCAGTCCCTATTCCTTAGCAAGCATAAGCAAGTACAAGGGAGGAGACCGAGCTTGGGGAAGTTTGGGCTCAAGTACAATAAGTGGTCTAGACATTGTGTGTGTTCTTGAAGTGGCTATTACGAGGGGAAGAACTCCCTCCTAAAACTATCAAGTCCTACACTAGTGCTCGTGTGATAGTCCTACTACACTGGAGTTCTCTCGTGGTAAGTCTTATCATCTGTTGGCTGTGAGTGTGTGAGATTCGGATCTGGGTCTGGAACCTGCTCCCCGTCATGACCACCGTTGGTCATGTATGCCTTGTTACTTGCTATACAATAGTAGTCCCCTCATGGTCTACTGGATCATTTGTGTTGTTCGCTAGATAATAGCGTAGCGAGGGGGTGGACCTGTTCAAACCTTGGGTCAGGCTAGGTTTTAGACTGAGCTTAAAAAACCCTGGTCCCATGGGACCAAGCCCGAGGCCTGCTCGACTCGATGCACCGGGCCTCAATTTCAGGCACGAACCGGGCACGAAGCGCGAAAACCCGGCCTTAAACCCGAAAGCCTGGCTCGGCCACGGCTAAATGCACGATTTTCTAAGGCATGAGCCTGGCTCGGCCCGATGACTAGGTTTTACATAGAGGCCAGAGTCCAGCCCGGTGCACTGGTCGGGCCCGCCCAGGGCGAGCTTTTCTGGGCCGGTGTTGCCCATGAAAAGGTCTACGAGGGGGGCCAGGCCTTTTCCTTGTCAGGCGGTGCAGACGACTGACCCATGATTGAAAGGCTACCTTCTACCAGTGGCTATGGTAGGCACGTCTTGGTATCGGGGTTGAGTTAACTCGAGGACAAAGCCATACGGTGCCCGTTGAGGGTGATGAGGCAGAGTGTGCACTAGGGTGTGTGTCTTGAGCTTGGAAGCACGGTCTCAGGCTTAGGAAGCTTTAGCTCAAGCCGAGGAAGCTCGACTACGAACTTGAGAAGCTCGCGGGGGCTCCTCCTTGGGACATCTACCTGAATGGACCGTGTCGAATATGGGCCATCTGACTTTCACCAACAGCTAGCCCCGAGACTTGTGCGGACACCCATCAGCATGTCCTTCAATTTTAATAACGATTGTGTAGTGAATAAGGTCCGTACGCGCAGGTCCCATGTGTTGTGTGGCAGTGGTGATGGAGAAGGGTGTCATTGATGGCGGCGGCGGCGGTGACGTCACGTATGGCAGTGGCGTGGGACTTAGGCACAAATGTGCCCAAGTCCTAGCGGCCCAAGAAGCTTTATCAAAGGCACAATCTCATCAGCTAGTGGAAAGCTGTCGAGAGAGCCTCTTGCTCATGGGCCGTTAGGTCAAGGCTCTCTCGACGGCCTCACCTATGCTATCGAGACAGCCTACCCCTCGTGGGTCGTTGGCCACAACTCTCTCAAAGGCTACATATATGCCATCAGGCATGCCCTTATTTCGTTCAATGGCCGCCCTTCTTTTGTTGGGAGTGCCTTCTCCCTGTGGGCCTCTAGGCCACGCCTTGTTACGCCTATATTTAACTGGGCCGTCAAGACTAGGTTTACTCGAGGGTTTACGTTGAATACTCTCTGCCTCGACGTTTTATCAGTGGGCTATCGAGAGAAGTTCCTGTCTTGAGGATATTACCTTCTGTAGCACCTCGATGGTCAAACCAAAATATTTGAAGTTTTTAAAATATAAAAAAAAATATGTTGCTACTCATATGTATTCCATCATCTATCATGCATCGAATAACAACACCAGTAAAAAAATTATAAATTTCTGAGCATCCAATGCAACGATGCTCCATAACTAGGTGTTTTTTGGATAATCTCTTGGTTATCATAGAATAAGGTAAGATGTAGTATTTTGATACACCCAATGATTCATACAAAATTCAGGACATAAAACAAAACTCAAATTTGATTGTAACTATAAATACAGATATTCTCAATGGTTGACGGCTGGCTAATGATGTTCCTTTTCCTAGCGACTAGTGGAGCACTCTCGACGGCTTAGTTCGGAGTCGTCTAGACTACTTGTCCTGATATATGTTGCTTGACGGTTGTCTTGTGGCCGTCGAGAGTACCAAAACAATATCGAGTGTATTTTTTGGCTGTTGAGATGTACAGACACTCGAGACTGCAGCTGTTTCCTAGAGTGAGTCAACTCTCCACTTGGCATGTTTATTCTCAATCAACAAGAAAAACACAAATTTCTTGCAGGGAAGGTGCACATTTCCCATGGTTGAGCAAAACAAAAGTTGTGCAGGGAGCTTGGGTCTATGACAAAAAAAACATAGAGTTGAACATTCCTTCCTAATACTCCCTCTGTTATGAAATAGTAGTCATTTTGGACATTGACATGGTCTCCAAAATACAACTTTAATCATAAACAACTTTTGAAAATTTATTTATAATGCACTAAAGATTATAATATTATGAAAGTGAAAGTTCTTTTTAAGATGAATTTATTTAAATGATTTTTATATATTCAATCTAAATAGTTTAAAAGTTGTCTATAGATAAAGTTTTAAAACTTTGACTTACAACAAGTCTAAAACGACTACTATTTCATAACGGAGAGAGTATTACTTTAAAAATATAATTTTGGAGTGAGTGAGGCAAATTGCTGCCAACTCCAATGTACATAAAAAACCCTAAGAGCCTGCTTGGGAGTCTAGAGTATTTTTACACTTGTAAACAATTACAAGTGTAATCTGTTGGGCACAAGAAACATCTGAATTTCTTTTTGCTTGCTTGGGAGATGTATTTGTATACACTTGTAAAAACTTATGTGCATACTGCTTGGGCCAACAAATTAGGGCGTGAGGATAGAGTTCACTTTCCTACAAAGATTGGGCAAGATTCCCCAAAATTGGGCAAACAATCCATCGGTGGAATCCATGACATCCATTAGATCCAAGCATGAACAAAAATTGCATTAAAAAACGACCAGCCATCAGATCCAAGCATGAACAAAAATCCCAATCAAGAACCAATCACACACTCAACCTCACGACGAACACAGCAATGAAATCCGGACCGGCCTCCACGCTGAAGCCGAAGCCGGCAACGTCGCTCCCCTGCCTAGCCTCCGTGCCGAAGACGAGGACGCTCCCCTGCAGGCCCTCCGCGCCCAAGCCGCTGCCGCTTCCCTCCACGGCCTCGGCGCCCAAGCTGAAGCCGGCAACGCCGCTCTGCTCCGAAGCCGACGCCGGCGACGCTGCTCCCTTGCTCGGCCTCCGCGTTGAAGCCGCAGCCATCGCCGCCTCCGCGCTCCCTCCCACAAGCGTTGAAGCTGCGTTCGAACCCTCCCCTTGCCTTCTCGCGGCGCCCTTCTCCCACGCGGCCGCCGACTTGGTAGGTTTTGGGATCTCCGTGTCGGGGCAGGAGGCAGGACTAGACGAGCGGGGAGAAACGAGCGGTGAGCCCCGACATCCGTCGTTTTTTTAACTCGGGCCTGATAGAGGATTTTTTTTTTTTCCGGGTGAATCGGACCGATCCGGGTGCATTACAAATTCGATACATGCATTCCCAAGTGCCTCCTTTACTAATTCGTTGGAAAATTAGTCGGACCCGAATTCGGGCTGTTTTCGGATGGAAAACCAGCCATCCAAGCAGGCCCTAAAGGACCTTTCCCCGTTACTTGTACCATACCATGCAATGCAATGACTACTTTGAACTACTAACCTATATAGGAGAGAAATATATATACATGCTTTATCTGACGGGCGCGACAAAATGCACCACCTGATGATCTAGCTATTCCATCCTCATTCCTCCTCGTCGGCGGCGTCTTCCAATGCGACAACCTTGGCATTACCGAACCAGCCTAGGCTGGCCACTGCCGGAACAGGTATCTTCTTCGCCACCGTCGCGGCCGCCCGGACGCTGTAACCGCCGTCGCCGCCGCCGTTGCCCTTTGTGGTCACCGCGTCGCCAGCGGCGGCGGTAATGTCCTTGCTGTTGTGATCGCCGGCACCGATGAGGTGCTCCGTCTTGTGCCGCTCCTGTCTGGGATTGCGAGCCAGCATATCCCTCGGAGGCAAGAAGAAGTCCGTGGACAGTCCCAGGATGTTGAAATCCACCTCCTCGATGATCCACGTCTCCTCCATGGACATGAACGGCCAGCTCCTGCCGCGCGCGCCGGCGTCGTCCTCGCCTCCGGCGGCGGCGCACTCGAACCGGCACACCGAGACGACGGTGCGGCCGGCGTGCGCGATGTTCATGCCGTCGACGGGGCGGTAATCGCCGATAGAGGTCTCCATGAAGGTCTCCCAGTACAGGCTGTCGCCGGCGATCTCGCCGTCGGCGGCGTCCATCGCAGCGCGGACGCGCAGCAGCTGGGTGTCCTCCAGGCGGACCAGAAGCCCCGTCCTCTGGCTGAAGTAACCGCGCACGCCGTGCCGTACCACCTCCACGTCGGCGGCGCTGCTCCGCTCCCTCAGCGCGCCGGCGCCCGCGTCGACGAGGAGCACGAAACAGTCGTCGCCGTCGATGGTCTTCTCGCCGACCCACTCGGCTCCGGAGAAAACATCGGCCGTTGACTTCGGGTCCAAACCCTGAACGGAGCGGCGGAGCGGGCGCGGCGGGCCGCCATAGGCATGGGCCGGCTGCCACGGCGTCTGGCGCCAGGCGACCTTGCCGTCGCTGCCGGCGCTCATCTTGGTGCTGCCGGCGACGACCATCTCCACGGACCACAGCTCTGGCCTCTTCTGCCAGATCATGAAGCCGCCGGCGACCTCGCCGCCGATCCCCTTGTTCTTCCCTTTCGTCTCCTTGGTCGTCGTTGCCCTCATCCGGACCTTCCCCATCGCGTACATGCTCGCCACCGCGCTCAGCGCCGCCTCGCCTCCGGCCGCCGCGACGTACTGCTCCACGATGTACTTCGCCTTGGACACCTCCTGCAAATCAAATCACACGATCTTGTCAGCCATGGCGATTGAAAGGGTTCATCGACGATTCAGATCAATGGGTCCAAGGAAAAATGGTGCTTACGAGGGGCTCATCCTTGATGTCCTGTCCGGCCATGGCCTTCCTCGCCACGACGGGCTGCGGCACCAGCGGCGCGCCGGAGACGCCGAGCATGAGCTGCACGTCGGCGCACGACGGCGCCGCGCCTTCGCGCCGGTGGTGGTGGTCCGTCGGCCCGCACAGCACCCACGCCTTGACGGTGCGCGCGCGGCGCGCGGACTCGTCGTCGTTCAACTCCGGGACGGGCACCTCGAGCACGGTGTCGAGGCCGTCCTCCCGCTCCAGGTTGGGGCACACCATCCTCATCGCCGATCAGCTCAGCGGCTCGCCGGCGCCGAAGGCGATCAAGTGCTCGACTGGCCAAGCGCTAATGGGAGAGACTCTGAGATGGATGGGAAAAGGCTTTGACGTGAAGGATGCAGGGCGCGGTCGTATATATGGTTGGACCTGGGAGGTGGCCGCACGTTCTGCGCCAGTAATTTGATTCAACCAATCAATCACGATATTTTATTTCCATAACGAGATTCGTCGTATCCCGTTGCACGAGCGATCGAATATTTGTTTGGAGGATTTTCTTTGTCCATTTAACAGGTATTTCAGGATACTATAAGAAAAAGATATCGAGCAATTTTTTTTGGACGGTTGAATGTAGCTTAATTAGAGTAGAGTCCCGGTTTGCACGTTCCATCTAACACAAAAGTTCAAGTAATCCCTCTCAACTTTACAACCTGTTATTTTGCCCTTTCATGTTCTAATATCGGACCAAATCACCTACATGGTGTTTGCTCTCCAGTTTAAATCACTTGCATGGTTTTGCTCTCCAGTTTTGCAGACATGGATTACCACAAAAGTGGTATCGCCACGTAGGCTAATGTTTGGTTGAAATCACATGATATTTCTGCGGCAGTCTGACTGAAACAACATGACAGGTGAAATTCCAGGCAAGCGCAAGCCTCAGCCCTTTGACTCAAGCCATGCATCTACCAGTTTAGAAGCTGCATTTACCAAGATTGCAAAAAAAACCGGCAATTCGCATTTCAACAAAAATCAGTGGAAGTGTGCTAATGTAGACTTATTTTGTCATATGGTCCAATTTTTTTTTTTTTTTTTGGCTCATGCAGTAGTGATTTGATCGGGTTCCACTACATGGATGTAACCCATGTGGTAAAACCGCTTTTACAGTTGTGCACGTCAGTAACCCGTAGGATATTATTTGATGAAGATGCTAAATAACCATTTTAATGTTGAGGGGATTATTTGGACTTTCAGGATAGTTGGAGGGTGTAAAATGGACTTATTTCCTTAAAGTATAGCCCTCATTCTAAGGCCCTGTTTGTTTGAGCTTCTAGCCAGGCCTCTGAAGCCAGAAGCTCAAACAAACAGCCAGCTTTTGAAACCCTCTTCAAAGAAGCCAAAAGCCACCGAAAACCCAATTTATACTGTGATCTAATCTTTTCCTGTGTTAGTTTTTGTGGCTTTTTCAAGCGAGCTTCAGAGAAGTTGCAATTTCAAACAAACAGGGCCTAAGTACTAGAGGGATCTTGAGAAGCTAATTCATAACTACTATTGGATCAAGTTTGATGGCAGTATTGTTTTGAGCTTTATGAGAATACCAAGAGATGATTGTAGTTTAGTGTACCTCCATCTCTAATATTAAAAGGCTCGAGTGGTGATGTTTTGTAATGCATCTCCATCCTCCATCTCTCATCCATTGGTCAATGTAGTGTAGTTTATTATCTATATTGTTTTCATTTTTAGGTGTATTGTATTTTTAAAAGTTTTCAATCAACTCAGTATATATATCAAATCATCTTATTTATGAAGCTTATTTTTTTAGCATGTTGTATTTTAGAAAAACTTTCCTAGAATATGTCAAATTAGATAGCGTGAAAAGCATAACGCAGCCAAGCACAAATGCGAAGTAGTGACGAAACATGATACAGCTGACTCGCTGAGAGTGAAGGGATATGAAAGCAGAGCGAAGGGTAGGAGTCAAATAAATCAATTATAACATTGTGAAAAGCACTGTGATCTATCTATTGTTCAATGATCGGCTTGCGCAGAACAAAAGTAACTAAGCTAGCCCTACATATTGTGACGATCGAACGAACGAAGGGACGGTTTGCGTTAATCTTGATTTTTTTGAGGAAATTAATCTTGATTTTTTAGTTTGACATGTTTTCTTTTCTGGTCTTGTGGGGGAACTTGTAGGGTTAGATGGTGGCACTTGATGGACATGTCATTTGACAGATCCACGGGCTGGTGCTGCAACAGGACAAGAGTCAAGAGGCGATCGATGATTAAGGAAATCTGCATGCATGTGCCCCGACAGAGCTGTTGTTGCTAAAATTGATTATGCAGGGGGCGTAATCTTGATAAGGATAGCCATCAAGCTTAAACCGACAACGAAATGATATAGTATATATAACAGATGGCGCACAATCGGCATTAATTCATAAAATATATATGCTGTAATGTAATCCCGTCAAAATAATTAATGTACATATTCGCCGTGATCTGCTCATCATCATAAATAAATGCATTCGATCCCCAGTACGTGCGTGCACTCTCAACATAGTGGCATACACACATATAGTACGGTACTTTATAACCCGAAATCAATATATTTTACCGTCTTCCAAATATAAAGGGAAAATCGATGATTTCCTATTCTCAACGATTGACTAGGATATAATTTCATTAACTACAAACAGTCAATTGGGAAATTTTCGAATGGCAAACCATCAATTATCCCATTGGCATTCAGCTGTCATTCTTATCGCTTGAGATGTGCATGCGTCCTCTTCGTCAAGGAAGGGTTATGGCATGATACCTTTACAAATTAGGATCGGAGCTGTTATAGACTAGATTTTAAGAAATGAACGTGTGAGATCTGATATCAAAATTGGTTATGGAGCAATTCGGTACGGTAGCAAACATGAGGCATCCAGTAATCCGATGCTAATTTTTTTTATATCTAGTAATCCGAGACCCAGACGATCCCTAAACACAGGTACCTCTGCCTTTTATTCCTTGGCAAAGGAAATTCTCAGTGGTCCTTAATTTCATTCAACCCATTTTCTAGTACAACGAAATAATTCAACTGAAAAAATTTGCATTATGACCCTCCAAACTTACACGTAAAAATTACTTTTGACTCCAAAAACAAAAAAAAAATATTTTTGACTCAACTAGCTAAGCACTACCAACACGCACTACCGCATTTTACACCATCTACTAAATATGCATTATGATGTCCACCTCCTAACCATCCACCACAAATTTCTTCCGGTAGAAATAGGATATGCAATCCATTTGATATATGTTTTCAAATTATTCATCACCTTTTTAGGTACGTAACTGACTTTTAAAATAAAACTTTTCATCTACAAAGTTGTATATCTTTCTACAATCTTCATGTACATTTCATCTCTATCCAGTTTTATATGAATAAGTTATAATTGTTTTATCATTATAATGATTATTTTGACATCTATATTGATTCAAATGAAAAGGATGTCAACTACAAAGTTGTGCATCTCCTCTGGAACTACAATTTACACATAAATTTTGTTTTCCATCGTATCTTGTATGAAAAAGTTAAAAAATAAAAAATATTAAAATTCCTAAAATACACATATGTGTTTATTCATGGCTAGAACCGTCACAAATGAGTGAGTTTATGTTTTGGTTCCAATCTATCTGTGTCAGTTCTAGCCACGAATCGATACAAATAGTCATGAGCACTAAGGAATATCCTCTTAGCTGTCAGATCAAGACGACACACACTTCGGTGACCATTAAGGCATACATGCAACGTGAGTTACATCTTAATCTATGTAATCCCTAAGCATATACAACAGATTTGTTACAATATACTTAAAAAATTGATCAATCTCTATATTCAAATTTCTAGAGCAAAGAAGCACCTTCATCATGAGAAAATCATGATTTCTTTAAATCTAAAGCAAAGAAGCAGCTACATCTAACTACAAATGAAATGGTGATGATGTTACCAAGAAGCACATGTATTGGAGTGAAATCACCGGTTTAGAAAAAAAATTGATGGAACAGACCCCAAAGATCGCGGGCTCGGCCCCTATAGATCTGTTTATGACAGGGCTTGAGAGAATGATGACTGTTTAGATAATGTTTGGTTAGTTATACCATCTGGTATCACGAATCGATAGTGATTGTGCTTCCAAACAAGCACCACCCGTTCTTAACTCAAACCGGTAGTGAAATTCAGTATCACTACTTGTTTGTTGAAAAAAACGGTAGTGTAAGCTGACTCTCACTTTTAGCTATTAAACCGATAATGTTGTATCCATTATTACGGATCCGTGGATAACTGATGAAAATATATCCATAGCAACGTTCACTTCTCTAACAGTGTTGAAGGCCCCTCTTAGGATGAACGGTCAATACCTCGACGACGTACAACATTGATAGCTCGGCCCTGACACGTGCTGAACGCAGAAGCACGAGACATCTCTCCCACTCGCATTTAAAGCTTAAGGCATGACATGTAGGCTATGTAGCTGCTAAAGAAACCCGTTCAAACTAATGAGACCTGGTTATGCTATAAAAATATTAGGGCAGACATCAAGGGCGGGACAAAATAAGGTGGAATGCGACATACTGCCTTCATTCTTAAATAAAAGTTGTTTTAGATATTAATAACGATTTTCGAAATACAACTTTATCCATCAATTATCATTACAATTTATTTATAAAATTTATAAAAATATTTTTCGAGATGGATTTATATATATGGTTTTCATTTGTCTAACCCATGTAATTTAGAAGATTTTTTCAATAAAATTTAAAACTTTGACTTAGCAGAAATCTAAAATGATTGATATTACAAAATGAAGGGAGTAATAGGTAAGCCACGGAGATCCAAAAAGTTTCATGCACATGTTCCAGCCCTATATCAATTTTTTTCTATTTCATGTTGTACACCATATATCCCTTAATTATCATTCATGATGATGCTTGTTTCGCTCTCCGTGCTCGCCCTTTCATGTTTATACAACCATCAAGCTACAAGTTCTCCTCAAAATTGGATTTGGGAGCATGAATGTACTATAACATCCCAATTTTAGTCAAATTCAAAAATTTATTCACGCTGACATGTGGGCCATCTTCTCTCTCTCTCCTTCTCTCTCTGCCGTGTGGCCATGCTCTGCTAAACTCTGCTCTGATTCCGCCGCGCGCCATCGTCACGCGCGCCGCGCCTGTCACGCTTGCGCCGCGTCGATGTCTCGTCGCAGTGCCGCTCGCTCCCCGCCGCGCCGGGTGAGCCATTGAAACGGCATTGTTGCCCCGCGCCTATAAAACCGAGGACCACCCCACCAGCATCATTTTTCCTCACTTTCCCCAATTTTCCCCCGCGCCGACACCGAAGAGACTCTCACCGATTTCGTAAGCCACCGATTGATTCTTCTCGCCCCGAGCCTTCTCATCTCCTACCTAAGCTTTCCCCTCGATCAATTTCATGGGAGATGCCCGGAGGTGACGTGCCCGCGGAGCCCTATTCTGGCCGCCGTCGGGTTCTTCAGGGCCAGCCACCTCCGAGCTCGATCATCTTCGGCGCGACCCATGGTGAGTTTGCCCGTGACCCTCCTTTGCTCACCGCCCATGCTCATAGCTTGTAGATCCGTAGCACGGTGCGGCTTCTCCGGTGATCCTATGGATTCGCAGCCGCCACGCCGCCGCGTCCGGCCATCTCTGGCCTCGGCAATTGCGTCGCTAGGGCCCTTAGGAGCAGTAGATGCCGGAGCGTGAACTCTCTTGGCCAGAGTGAGACTGTAGCGCCGCCGCGTCGAATCCCGCTGCCATCGGCCACGTCGAAGGTCCGAGGAAGAGGGCCGTCGATTCTGCGCCAAGATTCGTGCGTCCGTTCGTTATATGGTTCGCTGACTGGCGGGCCCTACTATCCAGGAAAAAATCTTCACGCGCTAGATCAAACCGTGGCGCCGCGTCTCTGCCAAGTGGGCCCTGATCCCACTGAGCAGGCTAAGTGGAAGCGCCCATGGGCGCGACGCTAGCCCCGTGCGTTGGCGCCCGGAGAAAATATGCCTTCGGCGTAGACATTGCTGGCTGGCGCGGGTGCGCGCAGTAAGCCGTGGGCCGCATTCACCGCTGGGCCAGCTCGTCTGCTGGTTCAGCCCGACAAAATATAATCAATTTTCCAGCGATTTAAACATTTGGTTAAATACCTAAATAGGTATTGATTTATTTAAAATAGCTAGTGACTCCTAGAAATTATAGAAAACTTCTGATAAATAAATCAAGCCATTCCTGATTTTATAAAATATGAAAACAACCACTGCAATAAAAGAATGGCACTGTCTAATAAAATGAGAAGATTTCTTATATAGAAAATGATTAACTAGAATGAAGGTGAATTTTGTGATTATAAATAAGGAATTTGACCCTATAAAATCATAAGAAATTAGAATAAGGTATGCAAGAGCATTAATAATTAGAGAAAGCTATGAAAATATTATTCTTGCCAAATTTGATTATTAGAGAATTAATTTCCTAAATATCCATAAATTTTAATAAATCCTTTATTAAGCCCAATGAGTGTGGATTTTAGAAAAATGCATTAAAATACCTTATAATTTAGAGTTACACCATATTTAGGAAAAACCTAGAAAAAGCCAACACCGATAAACTTAACTCTGTATGTATGCCGTATTTCGACGTGCCGTCGTCGTATGTTAATTTAAAACCCTAAACCCTCAATTTCTACGACATTGTATAAAAGTGTATTTGGGGTACAGATAGGTTATATCATAATGTTATTGTTACTTAATAGTGCATTAGGACATGCATGGCATATCATACAAGAATTAGAATCGTTAACCGATCTTATACAATAATGTCGAGGGTAAAGCCTAGGTCACGTGCATGCATCATGCTTTCTGATTTGCATTTGTGAGTAATTATTGGATTGTATGTGTGTGTTTAGACGTAGGCGATCTTGAGGGAAGGTTCGGAGATGCCGAGGAGGACCTTCCACCTGAGCAAGGCCAGTTAACACTTTCTCTTTAGATGTTTACCCATATTAGGAAGAGCTTGTGACTTTCCCTAATGCGGATTAACATCGCTATTATCATGTTCATTGCCCAGTTTTTCCCAAACTAAATTGTTTAATTTTAAAATGCATGTTTAATAACCTGCCTAATTATTAATCATGTTGTAATTATACATGACTGTCCTTGTATTATTTAGCCTTTATGACTGCCTTGATTGTCATAACCCTTGTTAGCCTAAGATTGGTTTGGTAACAACTTTAACCCTATCTAATGGGTAAAACCTGCTTAGACTTGCTTATGGTTAAATAGATCTTCTGGCGACTAGCCATGGAATGGTGAACCGATATTCACTGGTCATTCATTCTTTCATTAAAATTGTTATGACATGTGACAGTTAGGGCTAATAGCTGCATGATGGGCTGAATGTGGTTGTGGGCATGGGTATGTGGGGTGTCGGTCCGGTTTGGTCGGTTGGTCGGGATAGACTTATGGGGTAATGTCTGGGATTAAAGAGGTGGAGACTAGATGGTTGGAAGGTTGCATCCTGAAGGATGATTAAGGCACAAGGTGCCTGGTGCTGGGTATAGCCAAGGCTTACCCAGGAGGAGCGTGGAAGAACACAAGTAGTGGGGTGATTGTTGCCATCTGAAGGATGGTTACAACACAACGTGTGGCCATCACACGGAGTACGTGTTTTGGATCGCCAGTTGTGTGCGCTCTGCGAATTAAGGCCCTCTGGGACCACTCTCGATAGGGACCGGCATGGGTCGTCACCGGATGTGATGAAGGCCACACTTCTCCAGGATGACGCTAGGCTAGCGAGGGTTGGCAAACCCCTAGGCCAAGGCGGGCAGTCTATGGCAAGTGTGGTCCACAACAGGATTACTAAACCCTAGAAGGATGGCGGGATTAGGAAATGTTGGGGGTTAAAAAAAGTTTGGTGTGGTGAAGTAAAGGTCAAGTGCATGTTGGTCGAGGGTTGGTCTAATTTGGGTTGGTCGAAAGGGTCAGTTGCTCAGTTGGGGAGTTGGGATTATTCCTTTGATGACAATTCCCTTGAGATAATCACACTACTAATATCAGATGCTAGATAGGGAAATTTTAAAGTCATTTTAAAACTGGCTAACTCCTTCCCTCAAATAAAGCTTTCTATACACTAAAGTGCATTAAGGAGAGTGTTAACTAGCCAGCGTTTGGATGACGCTAACCTCACCTACTTACATTCTTTTATACGATGGGATCGAGATGGATCCTTACGAGTGCCACGAAGACGATGGACAGGGATTTGGTGGACCTGATGAGTCTTAGGGGATGCTCCAGTTGCTTGTAAGACACTTAGTCGTTAGGACACTCTTTTGGACACATATTTTGGAGATAGCTGCAATACTTTGAACTATGTTTTGTAATTGAAGGCTATTGTTGGTTGCCTTACTAAAATCGACTAAGGGCGCCCCTAACTTGGTATGTAATATTCAGGGATTTATGATTTAATCACTGATGCTTGAACTCTTCACACATGCTAGTACACTATTAGAGACCATGAACTAGCTGTGATATACCTTTGACCATATTGTTGGCTGCTCCCAGACCTGCTCACGGGAAACCCGGCCAGAACCGGCCGAGCTGAAAAGAAAAAAGCCCGGCCCAGCCGATCGGCATCGGTAGGGCTTGGGCGGTTTCTGGTTCGTGGTCGGGTAGCCCGGATTTGGCGAAATAAGCATGGCCGGGCAGGCCGGGCTTCGGCCGGGCTTCGGGCTCGGGTCGGCTCGGGCCCGGTTTTCGAGCCCGACGGCCCGGGCCGGGCCGGGCTCGGGCCTAGTTTTTCGGGACCGGGCTTTTCCAGGCCCGGCCCGAAGCCCGGCCCGGCCCGGCGTTTGAACAGGTATAGCTGCTCCTAACGGCGTATATATTGTAACTGTAATATAAATATTTTTGAATCACAAAGTCAATCATGGATCAGACGTACATGTCGACCCAAAGGGCTGGAAAATGAACGTAATTTGTAGAAATTTAGTTACAACATACAAATGATAAACCCACATATATCAAGCTGCAAACCATCTTTTCAAGAACACTAGCTCATAATTTTAAAATAAATCAAGGATAGTTGAACAGAGAAAGAGAACATGCATGTAGAATGAAATAAAAATGCGAATACACAGCTGATCGATCATACCACGTGTAGAGTGATCCGAGAAATATGCTTCTTTGGTCCGATCGAACAGATTAAGAGTGTCCTATGTGAGACAAACCATTTGCTATATATATTCAGAAAGAGCAAGACAAATCACAAAAACTAGTAGAGCTCGGCAGCAATCACGCGAGCTCCACGTACCTGGAACTAGCGCATAATCGGTCGATCGATCGATGCCGATAATGATACGATAGATACGCGTGCCCCATATGATTGTTTAACGACACGGGGCATGTTCGTTCGTTACAGCATCAGATGTCCCATGTAGATCATGTACACGCATTAACACCCTAAAAACAAAAACCAAGACCCATTGTTAATTAGTTGTCGATCGATGCTACCAGCTCCAGGTGTACATAAGCCAAGCCGCAGCTCGACAGAGCCACGTTGTAGATTCTCCTGGTTTTGCAATGATCAGCAGTACGTGCATGCACCAGCCGGCTGCTTAATTGCCTGCTTCATCGACCAACCGAGATCGATTTATCGTGCATGAAGATGCAGCTTCAAGCTATGGCCGCCGCGGCGCACATGCAAATAAATATATACTTGCAACCGTGCGTGCAGCCGCAGCTAGGTAACTAGCTAGCAGCGAGTGAGCCAGCTAGCGTGCGCCTGCATGCTACGTGTCGATCAGTGCATGCGTCTGCCTACGTGCCCGTCTTATCGAATCTCGTATTGATCATTGGCGAGCGTACGTGCGTGCATGCATCTGTGCATTGGTCGGCGCCGGCCAGGAAGATAAGGATAGATAGGAGGATCCATTGCATGCAGGCGTGCAATGCGGACAACTTGTAGAAGCATGGTGAGTGGTATAGATAAATCTCGGATAGATAGGGCTGTCACCACCTACACCAACCACAAAGTACGTTGGAATGACTGTAAAAAAAGTTAGAGATAGTCCCAGACTCCACGTCTGCTACTAAATCCGATCACTCCTCCCCAGATCCTAGGAAGGTGATCTAAGTCCAATACTTAGGCTATTCTAAGAATATGAGAATGAACCCAGACTTGAAACCAGATGATCATAATCAACCGATCTAGTAATTCACGCTTCCCACTTGGTATGAATATACTCAGCTCAAATAATGAAAGACACTTATATTATAAAAGCAAAGTCTTACAAAAGGGAAAGGATACAAGGGCTATTACCCTAATTTCCGAAAGACGATTCCGAAAATCCGAGCTTTGGCTCGACGGCTCGACTCGACTCTAACTCCCAAACTAACAACTCTAACAAGTGAAGAGTGCCTCCAAATGAGTTGGAGGTGGTGTGGTGTGTGTTACAAGGAACCGAGCTTTTTCCCGAGCCTCTTCTAAAATTGATGCAGATTGATTCTATATGATTTTAGTTGTTTTTTGAGGGTAAATTTACAACCGAGCCCATGAGCCGAGCCGGAGCCGGAGCCGAGCCAAAGTGCATTTCAAGGTTGTCTAAAATCGACTAATTTTAATGTTGGAACAATCCAAAATTGAATCGGATGAAATTTTAAACCAAGCCAAAGAATCAGAAAACGAGCTTTTGTTCCAGCCCTAGTTACAAGTGAGGTGGGGGGGGGGGTCCTTTTATAGCCATTCGCAGACCGCAGCCAATGAGCAGCTTCCATGCCATGGGACAAGTTTCACCTCCACACCAGCCGAAAGGGAATCCGAGAGGGATCCAAGGGGGTCAACGCCCCGCCTACGGGGGTCGGTCGACCCACCTTCGGTTCATCCGGGCCGTCGTTTTCGCCTGGAATGCTTCCTTGATAGTGTAGATTAACTCCCCTTGTGGGTTTCGACAGTTAGAACTGGTGAAACTGACTTCCTTGTGAGCTAAGTGATCCAAGTGTGAAGAAATCGCAACCATTCGATCAAATTGACGTGCATGGACGCTTGGGATTACTCGTTGGTTGGTTTCTTGGTGCTTAGGTTGGAAATAGAGCTAGATTGGACAAGAAGGCTGGCCGACCGACCTAGGGTGGGTCGGCCGAGCACCCTGGTTGCCCAGTTCAGCTCCATTTTCCCCAACATTATTCCTAGGGACAAAAACTTACCAAAACTTGTGGAAATTTTTTAGTTTAAATAAAATGCATGTATAAACATTGATTTCCCCCCTAATAACCGGAAAGTTCACGTATGTCGGCGTATAAAATTGGACTTTAACGGCTGTCAACACTTGTCGATTGAGCTAAGGGTTTGGCTTTAGAACGATGATGTAGTGTTTGCATTGTGGTTGTAGGTGAGGTGTTTGGCTTTAAGTTAGGTTTCGATGTTTGTATTGTGGGTGTAGGCGAGGTGGTCACCTTTAGGCCACGGTGACATTTTTTTTTTTTTGCATTACGGTTGTGTCTTGAAGTCAATCACCATGAGTTTTTTTTTCTATTCTTGTATTTTTGTTCTTATATGAAGACGGCCCGTTGCTGGAGTCCACGAGCCCACAGTCGGCACAAGAGGTGGAGACACACACACCACTATAGGAAAACGAAGTGTTTTCGTCGGTCGAAAGTAATTTCGTCGGCTTAGAAAAACCGATGAAAATAAGTCCATAATTTCGTTGGTTTTGGAAAACTGACAAAAATAAGGTTGTAATTTCGTCGGTTTCCTGAAACCGATGAAAATATATGTTTATTTCGTCGGTTCCGGCCGTCGAAAATAAAGTGACGCCACCTCGTGAAACTTTGGGCGATGAGATGGCAGTAATTTCGTCGGCTCCAGCTGACGAAATTAAGGTGCCGCCATCTCGCGTAAATTTGGGTGATGACATGGAAGTAATTTTGTCGGCCCAGGTGTTAATTTCGTCGGTTTGGGCCGAAGAAAATAAGGCCCATTTATCCCCCACCCGGCCCGACTACTTGCTCCCACTTTTGACCTAGCTAGTCACCCGCCGCTTCCCCACCGCGCGCCCGCCGCCTTCCACAGCGCGCCGCGGCGGCCATCGCTGCCGTGGCCATCGCCGCCACCCCCGCGCCCGCCGTCGCTGGCTGAGATGCGGAGGGCGATGGGGATCGTCGACAATCTGATCGAGGAGGCCAAGGTGCTCACTATCTGGTGGGTTCTCTTTGTCTTCGCCATCTCCTACTTCCTCACCCATGAGCACGTGCGTACCCTCTCCCACCCTCTCCCTCCCTACCTCTCTCTCTCATTCGCTGCCCCAATTTTCTCCTCCCCTGCAAGGATGAACCAGCACGACCTTGGGTTGGATTGCTTGGGCTGGATTGGCCTGTAGTTTGATGCTTTTCTACACCTCTTTGCTTGCGATTGTTGCTACGTTAGAATGTATTGGCAAGAGATTTCGTGTACCTGATTCTGTAGATGTTGGAATTGCGAGTGAATTCGGTGAATAATGCCTTCAAAAGCTAGTAATTTTGTTGTTAGTTCAATAACTACAGCTTTCGTTTTCGTCATCCCACCTGTGTGCTCCATGATCTTTCATATCAGGAGCATAATCTATCCTATCGCGAGTAGTTCTGGCAACAATCACGAGGGGATTTCTCAGCTGCTAGTTTCTGCTTTCTTTGATTTAGTTACTGCTTGTAGCGGTGGTGTTGGAACATGACATCATTAGTATGGAAGCTCGCTTGTTTCGAGCAAACTGCTTTGGAACCTCAAATTTGTGTGTTCTACCATATTTTAGCATGGCATGTTGCTATATCTTTAAATGCTCTGGAGTGGAATTAGTGTTTGGGTGCATGCAGAAATAATATCCATGTTATGTTCTGCTTCGTCATGGAAGAATGACCCTGTCTTCATTAGTTACTCAAGTTGGTTCATACTTGAAGAATTTCAATTTAACATGGCTTTTGAGGCCTTCATGACATCAGTAGGCGAGGGAAAATAATCAACCTACAGTAATGTATCAAGTGAGATAGCTTGCGTGAAAAAGGTTAATCCACCTTAGTGTTGACTGTAGATACCGCTGCTTGTGTAACTCTTATAACTTTGTGCCATCCGCAGGACCAGAGAGTTTTCATACTACGGACACAATTTTGAACAAGTATTCATCCACAATGGCCACAATTTTTACTGGCCTAGCATCTGCTGCATTTTTGGGACACACATTGACCATTAACAATGGCCACAATGGATGGAGCCATTGTTTTGGACCACAGGTAAAACTCAAATAGGTTTTTGACGGAAAACAGTGTTTCTGACTATAGGTAAAACTAAAATTGTTTTTTGATGGAAAACACTGGAGTTTTTAGCCTTATCATTTTCTTTGTGTTGAGCAATACAGTGCCACATGCCTCGACATAGGTTAAAGCAAATAATTCTTTTACCAATGGACTAATCTATTTCTATCCAGTATGCTCAGTTCTTTTTACCTTTTATCAGTTACATTTTTGACCTTGTGGTTCATGTCAGTTGCTATTCTTTTTTTTTTTTTGGTAAAGGACATGCTGAAAATAGAGGGCAACATAACCCCATATCAATCTTCTGTATCCTAATATACCATATTCATCCTTGTATTCTATTCAATAATATTACTTGCAACTCTACTTGTTTTCTCTTATGACTTGCTTCTATTTTCAATTCTTCAGCACCCAGTGCAGCCAGTTTAAGATCAGAGGATCTTGTTCCTGGGGTTTCTGTGATAATCAACCCTGAAAAGGTTAGTCCACTGATAAAACTTCATGTCGCTGTGAACTTTGTCAAACTGAGTTTATGTGATAATCAACCCTGAAAATGCTTCTCTGTAGTTCTTGTTTTTCTTGATTGGCATATTTTCTTTGTCTAATTCGCAGCCACGCCGTGGATGCTTCGAGATACGCAAGGAAGGTGGTGAAGTGTTTATATCGCTGCTGGTAATCTTGTTAACTATCTCTGGATTTCTGAATGTGGTGTACCTCTGTTAGACATGACCTTGTTTTCCTTTGAAAGCTCTTATGTCTTCAAAAACATGACTCCATCCAATGAAGAACTCTTTATTTATGTTCCAATGTTTTCTCAACTCTTAGTATTTCTGTGATTTTTCTATGATTTTTAAATGAATTATGCAGCATCCTTTTTTTTAAAAAAAAATATGTGACCTTTATTTTTCTGTTGTATGAATATTTTTTGTTGTGAATTCTTAATATAAACCTGTCCGACCTCAAGTGAAATGATTTACAGATGATAGGGCATTTGAGGAGGAAGCTGAGAAGAAATTTGGATGGATGTTGCATACATTTTTCAAAGGAACTTCTAGTCTTGTTGGTTACCAGTTATTTCCTTACATGGGTGTGATTATGATTTCCTGATCTGCTAACAAAAGGAAATGCTACGAGATCTCTACTGGTCTTTCATATCACAGTCTTTCTACTCTTTGTACTTGCTCAAAATATCTTGGAAGTAGAGGGGCCATGTTTTGACAGTTTTCTTATTGTAAGATCAATTTTTGTTATATTATCTCTTCTTCTTGCAGTTAGAGATTTAATGATTTCAGAAGCAATATTACATTATTTATTTTTTATATCATTGCAGAATGCCTTGTTGGTATTTATGTGTGAAGAACTTATTGATGCTATCAGGCATTCTTTCCTTGCAAAATTTAATGAAATAAAACCAGTTTCTTATTTAGAGTTTTTGGAAGACCTATACAGACATTATGCTAATTTTATTACTAGACATTGTTTTATTACTGTTGTATTGCAGTGCTGCTCCTTGATGCTGTAATTTTTTGTTAGTAGTTTTCTAACAGTATTATCTTTTACCGCGTTCTATTGATTGCTTATACCAACATGTGTATTATTTGGATATATTATGAGTCTATGTGCTCTTATGCATCTTGTTTTGGATGGTCATATGATGTTAGTACAAGTTTGTGATGATATGAATATATGTGAATTTTCTGAATTTTTGTGAATTTTTGTGATTTTTTAATGAATAATACAACACCATATTTTTTTTATATAAAAAAAGTAATTTCGTCGGCTTAGGCCGACGAAATTATTGTTTAGATAATTTATCGGCTTTGCCGATTTAAATTAATAAACCACGTCACCAACCATGACCACCACCTCGATTACCTTTCGGCTGAGGTGGCAATTAATTTCGACCGCTTTGGCCATTGGAATATTTATTTCGTCGGCCTGCAAAACCAACGAAAATAAATTAAATTCGTCGGCAACAGATGAAATGGCGTGGAGAACACACCACACCACATGCCTCTCATTTGGAGTCACTCTTCATTTGTTAGAGTAGTTAGTTTGGGAATTAGAGTTGAGTCGAGATGAAGCTCAGAGTTTCGGAATCGTCTTTGGGATTTCGGGTAATAGTTCTTGTATCATTTCTCTTTTGTAAGACTTTTCTTTTATAATATAAATGTCTTTCATTATCTGTGCTGAGCATATTTACACTAAGTGGAAAGTGTGAATTATTAGAACGGTTGATTAAGTTCATCTGGTTCCGAGTTTGGGTTCATTCTCATATGCTTAGAATAGCCTCTAAGTATTGAACTTGGATCGCCTTCGTAGGATCTGGGGAGGAGTGATCGAATATAATAACAGACTTGGTGTCTGATATTATCTTTGACTTGGTTTACACCCATTCCAACGTACTTTGTGATTGGTGGTGACAGCCCTATCCATTCGAGATTTATCTCACGCGTAATCCACTGCTTTTGGATTTGGACCAGTAGGGCCCAATCTGGGGTGGTCATAACTATTCAGTGTTCTTAACTGATAGCGAGTGGTAGTAAATCGACCGAGCTCCGATGAAGTTCTTAAAACAAACCTCCAAATTCATATATGCTAGCTCAACCTGATAATTGATTGCACTATTAAGATACTTTATACTCTTCTCGTTATCCTCCCAACTATCTACCTAGCTTATTTTTTTATACTCCATTGTGTGTGTCGTCGTCGGTCTTATTATCTTATTATATTATCTTATCCTTACCCCTGTTAACTAGCTGGTTGGTATATTAAATAATATCGATATTAGAATTATCCTTCTCCTTCGTTCCCTGTGGATTTAATACTCTGGAATACTCCCTCATGAAAACTACAAGCGATATTCGTCCGCTTACAAATTGTTTCTAGTAGCGTAAGAATCGCTAACAACAATGCATGTCGTAAAAATTCTCTAAGTGTTGGCGCTGTTTCATGTTTTTGAGGACCTTCATCTACTAAAAAATTTAAATGTTGTGCACAAAATTTATAGAGAATTTCGAGGCACATCTTTTTCGTGTTGACAACCCTTTTACAGGAGCTTTAGAAATATATAAAAATTCAACAAGGTTTCTCTTGTATGGGAAAGTGAGTGAATATGGGCATTTTTTGGAAGTTCATGAATGCTTTGTTTTGAAATGTAGATAGATAATTCCCTATATGCCACTGAAAAAGTTTTAAATTCCTTATTTGCCATTGAAAATTCTCTCTTCCCTTACATGCCACTGGTTTAAGTTTTTTCTTCCCTCAGTGTCACTCAAGCGGTAAAAGATATAACGAAGTTATAAAATGACCATTATGCCCCTACCATTTTAATACGTTACAACATAGAAAAAATTAATAAAAGTGGTGTAAAATTCATACAAACATGAGAAAAATTTCTACAGATTCATAAAATTATGTATAGCCAAAATTGAAAGTAAAAATTTAAACTTTCTAGATGTAAATTTTATTTAAAAATTAATCATACCTACCATGTCTCACGAAAAAGGAGAACAAAAGCTCAAAATACAAAATGTTACAAATTTGTTAATAGCAAATAGAGCACGATTTTACATGAATTTATAAATTTTAATTACTCAATTTGGAGTTAAAATGGAGATATGATTTTTTAAAGTTTTACACCGAAGGGCCATTTTGGACATTAATTAACTTTTTAAAACGGCTAAAACTAATGGACTTAATGGTAGTGGCACTGAGAGAAGAGAAAACTTGAACCAATGGCATGTAAGGGAAGAGAGAATTTCAAGTGGCAGATAGGGAATTGTAAACTTTTCCAATGGCATACAAAGAATTCTCTCATGTATCTAATGGTTAATTCATAATGAAAATGGAATAACTTGTAGGTATCAACTTATGCTTGGGTTTTAGATGGACTAATTAATCCTTATGGCAATTCAAACCTGTACCTTTCAAGATATTTTTTGTGAACATTAATCTTTTAATGTCTCTTGTGTTGAGCAAAAGCATGTATAAGAAGTGTTGATCCATGCAAAAAGTAATTCAAGTTTACTTGAATAAAGGTAATTAAGCTAAACATGAAGAGATAGGAGCAAGCACCATGTAGAAAAGTAAGGCGGAGTCCTGCAGGCAGGAGCATGCAATTCATGGTGCTTTGGGCCGCCACCGGATCTTATGTTTAATTTCCTTAGTTTTCATATGGTTGTGCTTGATCGTCAACAATACATGCACCGACATACAACATGCTACTATTCATACATGGTGTCTTCTTTCACGGTTAATTAATGCATAGGAGACTAACCGAGAGAGTACATAAGTATGGTAATATATTTGTGCGTTGCCTTTTCTGTGCTTTAGCTGTTGATAGCCAATGGTCATATTCGGCTTCTCGAATGTTTATTCAGTCGTGGTGAGGAAGAACTGGAATGCAGTTCTCTGCACGGGCCGAAGCTCTTCTCATCTGGTCCATTCTTCTCATTCTCTCGGCATACATGTTGACGTCAGCGGCAACCGTGTTCCTCCCTCCAAACGAGGAGTCCAGCTTGTCCAAATCAAACATATCAGCTACTATTTTCTGGCTCTCTGGATCGTCAGTGTACACAAACTTCACTTTATCCTTCATACTGGACTGAACAAAATGCTTTGCGATCTGTAGCGGAAGGTCAACGTTGAAATTAGTTTCTGCTTCTTAGTAACTGATAGATGTGCATGCTATTGGAATATGTAATTAAATCTGAACCTAACCATATATACCTTCCAAAAAGATTCGAAAATCCTTGGAGGGTTACTGATAAGTACGACTCCTAACAACCCTGGATAATAATTTTGAATTATGTGCATTGAATCACGGGCCATGGATATTGGCGTATTTGATAGTGTCCACCCTTTGAAGTCAATCATCCAAACAACATAGTCCTCCGCTTGTTCATCTGTTGATTTTGTCGACAAAGCCTCTAGGGTATATACTAGGTGCTTTACCTGCTCCTTCGCTGAAACATTAGTCTGTCAAAAGAAAAGCGAACATTATCCCTCTTAATGGGAAGCATCACTCTAGCCTACTAGTTTTCCTTCCATGATGGCAACTCAGAAACCACCTGGAGGTTACCCGATTTTCGTGATGAGTATTTAACAATATTTTTAGATCATCGTGTTGAGATTTTGTTTGTGGAGTTGATTAAAATGATAATTTGAATAGCTTGAGGTATAAAACAGAATCACCGAACCCTGTTCGGTGCTCACCTAACCGAGTCCGGTGACGTCTAGTGAAGCAAGCTGTTTTGCTGAGTCCGAGGGAGGTCAGTGGCATGCGCACCTGAGAGTCTGGTCTCTGTTTTTCATCGGACCCGGTCCACCGGACCTAGTTTGCCCGGTCATTCCATACTCAACAAATTAAGTGTTGTATTAAAAATTGTAGAGAATTTTGAGACACAACTTTCTCTTATCGATAGCTTTTCTTATCTGGGCTTTAGAAAAATTCATAAACGTTCATTTCTATAATGCTACGTGGGAGGATGAGCCAAAAGTTAGGTTTTTTGGTTCTAGTTTGTGCGATATCATGGAGGAACATGCGTTCACATTTAAATTCATGATGAACATGGACATACACTGCACGTAGGTGACCAAGGTACGTTTGAATTTTGGATGGACTAATCTCTGTGGTACTCGGACTTGGGGACAACAAGAATGACAAACATGAACTGACGTGAGGATTGGAAGCTCAACAAACAGTTAAGGGCAATGAAAACTTTGCGGTTAGGTCGAACTAGCAGTGTCTGGAGTGTGTGATCTGGTATGGCCATGTGTAAAGTGGGATATGTGAAAAATATGGCCAACTTGTTGGACGGAGTGAGTGTATATTCTTTGTCATGTGATAGCTTAGCTACGAAGGAAGTGGAGGGGATAATTCGGTTGTTGGACGGGGTGAGTGGATATTCTCAGCCATTTGATAGCTTTGTCACGAAGGAAGTGGAGGGGAATATATATATTTCTTGTAATATGCTCCACTCCTTGGGCTACAGGATGGAAGGGGGGAGCCTTCTCGTATTGCCCTTTGTAGTAGAAGACTGAGATTTGGATGTGTTTGTGGTGCGTTTTTTAGTACTTTGTCCACCGAGATGTGGCATTGTAATACCATCAAATCAAAGCAGTAGAATACACCAAAGTTCGTCATGCTTTAGTCTGTGTTCATATGCTTATTTGTGATTCTTGATCTTATTTTCTTATTGCGCTTCTAAAGTTTGAATCTTTTTTCATTCCCTTAGTCCTAATCGTTGCGAAGATCAAGTGCTAGCTTTTCCTTGGCTTGATCATGTCTCTCTTCTAAATCTAGAATCTATCCATTTTCTTGGTATTAATAGGAATTTGTGGGTTATTTTTGTTAGCTGGTGTTTGGCATTGTTTCAGGTGGTGTTTGTGTTCAATCTTCAAGCCAAGTCATCAGACATAATTACGGATCATCTTGATCATCTTCTTCGCATGAGCATGACTATAGATTGAGTATTTCATTTGATGCCTACCATATGTTTGGTGAATTACCCACATGAATTTCATGTGATTTTTGGGTCAAGCTTCATGCCTCTCCATGGGACATTATTGTTGGATCATTTTGATCTCTCACACACCCACGAGCATGACCGTAGCTTGATTCCATTTACACCTACTAAGTGTTTGATAGTTTGAGACACGTTGGGTGAAGAGCATCATACTATCTTCGTGGTGAGAAAATTTGGCTCCTATTCACCCTCTCTCAATGGTTCTATTGAGGAGGAAGTCTTTAATAGGAAAGCTCTAGGTTTTGAGAATTCTAAGTGCCCAAACCATTTGTATTATATTGACTTAGTTAGCACCTAGAAGCCTGGTATGAACGACTAAATTAAAATCTTGCCTTCTTAAGCATGGTTCTGAGATGGGTAAAGCATATAGGACTTTGTTCAGAGTTGGACCATATTTTCTTGGTGTTTAGAGATATGTCGATGACATTATCTTTGGTCGCTTCTCTTTTGCTCTTGTTTTTGAGTTTTGAAAGATGACGTGTTTAGAATTGGAAATAAGCACGATGGGGAGTTGACCTTTTTCGTTTCATAATTTTCTCTTCTTCCTCTTTGCATTATTACTTAGCAGTATCGTGTTGGTGTTCAAAATAATAAGTCTTAGAATCGTCTGAAGTCAATATTTAGTATGATTTCAATTGTATTGTCATACCTCATGTGTATAACAAGACATTTGGAAGCGTAATTGTAACATGAAGTGTTGCCTAAAACATCTCCTATGATCGGACTCAAAATGGAATAAGATCGCCAAAATGAGTGGAGGCTAAAATAACTCAAGGCCCTGGAATAAAGAGTGCAGGTAGTCGCTGACGGGCTGTCCTAGGAGAGAGGGGGGACTATTGGGTTAAGGCCTACATTGATTGGTGGTTTGATTTGATTTGTTTGACGGAGATAAAATTTATTATTTTTAAAAACCAATCATTGTAAGATATTATTATAATTTTTTCCTACTTTGTAGTGTTTTCTAAGAAACTTAAAAATAATTTTTAATATATTTTTTATTTTTTGTGAATTTTTTAAGGTCTTCAACTTTTGTCTCGATCAAACCAAACAAAACCAGGCTATAAATGAAAGTGGACCTTAAAAAGGTCAATTTTCTTGAATTCCGATGCTCTGCAGACTGGATTTAATTAATAATATTACTTTTACTTGGGAGGGAATAATAATAATACAAAATGAAATAGTTTATCCAATAAAATGAACGCACCTTCATCGGTGGTTTTCCTACAAGGACACTTCTTCCATTCTTGTCATGGTAGTCGGCCAGATATCCCCTCCTGGCCTCGTTATCTCTGTCAGCGATGTCTTCCTAATATTAATTTTCAAATATAAATGTTAACTTATATAATTACGGGAACATCATGGTTTCAAAGGAAGCGCCTAATTTAAGTGAACAAAATGAATTAGACAACTTCTACAGTATATTATGAGCTCTCCAATTGTAGTATTTTGTGGAAGTATACTTAGATATCTTGGCATTGGAATGTACTAAATAAAGAAACACCTAAATAAATAATATATGTAGCTATTTTTATTTTAAGATTGGAACCATGTCTACGTATACCCAACAAATTGTCTCCGGCTTGTACTGACGCCTCCAGTTGATAGTTTCCTTGAGAGCCCTCGCTGCCCGCTCTGAGCTCCAGTTTTTGTCTCGGAGGAAACGGCGGATGGTGGCATCCGACAAGAAGCTCTGTATCTCGGCTGGCGGAATGCCAAGGAGACCTCGGACTTCATTTATCTGCACATATATTTTTGAAATTTCAAAATACAATCAAATCATGCTGACATGTGGGCCCCTCAGCCTCTTTCTCTCTCTCCCTCTTTCTATCCTTCCTCTTCCTCTCTCTCCCCAGTGGCCCTGCTGCCGCAGGTCTCTGCTGCCTCTGCCGCACCGCGCGCCGCGTCAGCTGGCCGTCGCTCAATATTTCTCTCACAAATAGTAAATATCACAATATGTCGAACTCAATCTCATGTTAGCGTGATTAAAGCAACCCATCAGACAAGCTGCGAGACATTTTCAAACTTTCAAGCTAGTATGTAAGAGATTAAAAACCAATAACATCTTAAGGGACACAAAAAAGATAATTTAGATTATTAGCTACAATGATTGTATTAAAAATATAAATAAATATTCAATTGCATTAATATAAATGCATATGTTAGTGAATAGGAATGCAATTGTACGTAAAGATAATTCGGCAAGCCAACATAAACAAAATAGCGTATATCTACACTCCATGCGGGAAAAAACCTGCCATTCCCCCAATAAAAAATATTTAGCCTTTGTAATATCAAGGCAGTCCAAAAATGCAACCTTTACGACTGATTGTTGATTGGCGGACAGAGGCAGATAATATTACTTTGTTCTCTCTTTTTTTTTTCTCTATGAGGTACCCATGAGGATCAGCATTTTTTGTATTGAGCAATGTTTTAAATAGCAAGTTATAAGTTTTAGCGGAGCTCTCCTCAAACCGTTAAGACAGCTATAGCTAGCGCCGCTATAGCGGGTGCTAAGGAGGTTAGCAGTTTTTTTTAAAAAAAGAAAAAAACATGTTATATATATATATATATATATATATATATATATATATATATATATATATATATATATATATATAATTTCAGCTGGTTGTTGTGCAAGTCATAAGCATAATAAGATTAAGACATGATCATAAGAGTTATTATTTATAAGTACACTACATCACAAACACAAACAGTACAACAAAGTATAGCTGACAACTGACAAGTTCATCACACAGAGTACCTATTTTGTGCTGAGACCATTGATGGAATTTGTGTGGGCTTTAGTTTTGGCCTACAAGCATCGAACACTAAATAGTGCCGTTAAACGCTATGGCATGTTATGCATTTTAGCCCCGCTAAATTGCTCTATTGCGCTCTTAATTGTGATAACAGACATATGGGCATTAGCGTAGCGTCTACACGTCCAAAACGTTATAACGGCGCTATAGCCCGCTATTTAGAACATTGGTATTGAGGAGTCTTTATGTCGTTTTAAATTTTCTTTTAATGTACTACTGATCGACAGCCCAAGTTGTGCTATATGAAAATATAAATTTCATCATGCAGGGCAACGATAAAGTGACCAATATGCGGGTGTCATGGTACATGTATACTTTTGTTGATTGGTTACAATGGATGCCATGAAGGGCAATTTATTTAAATGTGTTGCTGAGATCACTACACTTTAGGAATTCTAAACAGTAGCTAGAGATACATACCTAAAGCTAAATATCTATATGTCATAAAATATGTGTAACGACTTTTTGCAAAAACGTATGAATGGCTCCCTCAATTAGCTAGTTGGACGATGTTTCCGTTCATTTTGGGTGTATATATCATGGGGTTTCTATGTTCCCAAAAACATTTGTGGCCGTATTCAATTTTTTTTCATTTTTTGCCATGGTTCATATTCATATTGGATATATTAGGATGCGCAAAAAGGCCAAAATTTGTGTATAAATTATTCAATATGATCCACTCCAATTGCACCCCTATTTTTTTTGTAGTTGGCTAGCGACAGTCTCATATGATTTTGTACATATTTTTCACATCACTCTTATTATTTTGTATCGGGAAAAGTAAAATACATTGAATTATCACATTTCACATCTACATAACCACTATACTATAAAACTACGTACCCTTTGTACATAAGTTAAAACCAGACCGAACAAGCCCTTGGAAAGGTTTGGGAGGTGGGGTTTTGCCACGGTGGCTTCTACCATAGTGATAGACATGGCGAATGCCCACATGTCAGCTACTTATCCCCCCTCTTCTCCTTCTCTCTCTGTCTTTCTCTCTCTCCCCCACCCCACCATGGTTAGTTATCTCTCTGATCCAAGATGAGGTCGGTGGGGACATGGTTAGCAAAGGCTCCACATCGTCTAGCCCCGATGGCTGCCTCTCTCACCTCCAATGGTGCTGTTGCCTATCCCGCCCCCAATGTCATCGCCACATCTCCTATCCCCATGGACTCCGCCACCTCTCCCGTCCCTATGGCATCACCGCATCTTCTGCCCCCAACAACATCGTTGCCTCTGCTGCAACTTGGCATTGCCACCTCTCCGCCCTTGATGACATAGGCTTAGTTGTGGGCCCTTGTTTTTAGAAGGAGAACCGTCATGTCACATGCCATGATGGCAAAACCACCTACCAAACTATTCAAAGTGTTTCGTGCTGGTTTCAAAAGTTAAGTGGATATGATAGCTGGTTTTACATTTTAGGAGGTCTGTTGACAAAACATTGTAGTTTAGGGCATAAAATAGATTTTTATTCTTTTGGAATTAAATACTTCCTACGACGATTTAATATATTAATACATTACGACACTATCATTCTATCTTGGGTGAAAACAAAAATATGCATGTAGTCCCATTATTTTGTCCACTACTATAGAACACCCCATCCATACTGGCTCGTCACTGTCAGTTCATTGAAAAATGGCATGATACTTTATCACAACCAGTTCTCAAGCCTCAATGCGTGAAAAAATAATTTAAGGCTTAAAACCAACAATGATATTTCTACCCGATACTGGCTCAACAAACAGTGATGTAGTCCTGGGAATTGGGCTATGTCGGGCCCGCATGGCACAGGCACTTCGTGCCTCTGGCCGCCGTGTAATGGACCGTCACGGCCTGGTCAACACTTTGGCAAAAGCCAGGCACGACATGGCACGGCCCAAAAGTTTGACAGGCTGCGATAGGGTCGGGCCAACCTGAGCACGGCACGCCCGACAAAACAGAGAGATAAATGTTTTTTATAAATTTGTAAGTTGCTCAAATGAAAAAAAATTGCCTTTACAAAAATGAAGCGTCTTGAAATTCTGTATAACTTTGATGTAGAACATAAATTCATTTGAGCAATGTAATATCTCGAAAAATGCGGATTACCAAAATATGTGATGTGGGTTTTAAAACAGCCAGTGCACTAAAAGTTTTTTATAAATTCATGCATTGCTCAAATGGAAACGTTGTCTACATGAAAATGGTGTGCCTTGAAATTCTCTACAACTTTCATGTAGAATCAAAATTCATTGGAGTAACGAAAGGACACAGAAAAAATAAATTACTAACTCGTGCCTCAGTTCGGGGCTTCGGACCGTGCCGGCTTCTAAGGCTCGGCACAGCTCTCCATTTGGGCTAGTCTGGCATGGCCCAAATCAAATCATTTCATGTCGTGTTGTGCTTTGCGCCTATAAAATTGGATTGTGCTCGACCAGGCCAAAAAAGCACGGCCCAATTTCTAGGACTACAGTGATGTATCACTACTTGTTAATGGCTTCGATAGTGCTAGTCCATATTACCACTCACGGTCGGGAGTCTCAAGCGGTAGGGCTAAGGTGCGTGATTACCGCTAGATCCAACCCATTATCCACCAATGTTATGTACATATATCCCTGTCAGTTTGCCAGCCAACAGTGATGAAGGGCATCATCAGTGTACCGTTTGTTCACAGATGGTGACATACATAACCGGCAGTGAAGTCCTATAGTAGTGATTCAACTTAAAACTATGACCGTACTTTTCTGAGTTTTGGGAAGAAAAATCAAAACCTTTTAATAAATGACCAGAGCACCAAAATATTCAGTTTGCGAAAAAAAAATAAATATCATGTTGATTATGGTGTGGTATTTAAACATAAAGGTCTACGAGCTCTATCATTTCATCAAAAAATATAAAAAGAAATAAGTGCAAAACAACCAACACACCGCAGCAGTACGGCGCTATATACAGGGCCAAGAACCAAACGTGCGACGAACCCACCGTAAACAAGCATGGCTGCAGTTCTAGGAAAAACACTACACCAAACATACCTCGAAGCAGGTGATGCTCAGATGCTGAGTAATTCCACCTCTTTGGACGTGTACTAAGAGAAGTTGCTGAACGATAACCGTGAAAAGACGAGCCTGTGCTTACCATTTCATGCTGTTCTTCCAAAGACGGCACATTCTGATGTGTTGCCTCACTCTTAGTCTTCGGCAGGTAGTTCATTGTTTCAAAGTGTGGGCTAGAGGCGCGACAAGAAAACTGGAGCTATACTCACCTCCTGCAAGCCACAGGGTTATTGTGTGCTGAAAGTATCATTTGCAGGGCCTGGTCGATTTATAGAGATCATCGACGAGAATCAATGAACATGGCGCAGTGCCAAACAAATTTAAATGTCAGGTCGCAGTAGCCATCATAACAGATAAAGGTAGTAAATATACTGTCTGTGCCTTGACTCTTCTGACGGACACGTACTTTTCACATCTTGATCAGAACACGTTTATGCTGTTTTTGGGCCCATGCATACATTAATTAGGGTGATATACTCCCTCCATACTGCAAAAAGTAGTCGTTTTAGATGGCAATGGGGATACCAAGGAGTATTAACTATAGACCTCATACCTAGAGCAGGTAAAGTGCTTTAGCTTGGTGGTTAGAGCCCTTCCCATCATCCAAGAGGTTCCTGGTTCAAACATTGGTGGATGCATTTTTTTCCCTCCTTGGCACTTGTAGTAATTAATGATGCTCTCTGTTTCAACAAAGAGAATTAGAGGAGGAATGGCAAAACGCTAGCTTTTAAAAATCTCTTCAAAAACTCTAAAACGACTACTTTTTGCAATATGGAGGGAGTATCACCTACTCCCTCCGTCCCGGAAAGGAATCTATAGTATTTATAGTGGTGGGAAGAGAATCTAGAAGTATTTAATAGTGGTGGGAGGAGAATATAGGGATACTTTATAGTGGAGGGAGGGGAATCTAGGGTACTGTGCAGCTAGAAGAGCACTTTTTTTGGGACAAATTTGAATCCTAGAAGAGCATTCTTTCAGGGACGGAGGGAGTATCTATACTATTTAGCACATAAGATTTGTGATAAAGAACACTGAACACCACCCTGCCCATCGTGACCCCTGAGCCGCTCTCGGGCGGGTGACTCAGGGGCGACCAGCCTGCAACCCTAGGTTCTTGTCATAGACACACCTTCTCCTCGCCACCGCTGCTAGAGAACAACGGTGCTGGCGGGTCCTCCTCGCTACTTCCTTCTCCTTTCACCTTTCCCGACTACTTCTATTCTCTCCTGTTAGAGCTCAAGCAAGTGAGTCGGCTCGATCCTCTTTATATCTAGATTTCAAGCAAGCAAGCGGGCGGCGGTTCGTCAATTTTTTTTTAATTCCCATTTTGACTCTAAAGAAAAAATTAACGAGTCGCACACTAAGCATAGCAATTATATTAAAAGATTTATCAATTTTCATTAAATCTTATAGAAAGAGGTCAAATTTATTCTTTTTTTAGGGATTTCAAGAAAAAAAGTCTCGCCTATTTTTTTTACAGTAGCAGGGTCAGAATAACTTACTCTATAAGATCTTAGTGGGATCATGTATGGAGACCAAAGAAAGCAAGGAAGGAGAAGATCGACTTAATCATTCAGACCTTTTGGTGCTCGTGGAAGGAGCGTATTCAATCGAGTTTTTTCCACCTCCGAGCGGTTGCGGGAGTGTGGCCATTGATGACCTATTGCCGTCTATCGCTGCCAGACAGTTAGCCCGTAGGAGTTCTCCACCATTTCGATTTCTTCTTCTCCAGTAAGTCTCCATCCAATTCCTCACACATCTAGCATCTTTCAGACTCCCTTAACATTTACTCCCTCCGTTTTTTTTTTTTTTGACGCCGCAGTTCAAAACGAAACGTCTTCTTTTGTTTGACGCCGCAGTTCAAAGCTCACCGATTTTACCACTGTTTCACTGATTTTGCCCCTGCTTGCACACGCAGCACACCTCGGCCTCCGCCGGCGCCCGGCACCGCTGTCCCATCCTCCCGTGCGCCGCCGCCGCCTCCTCCTCCCGCCTGACGCCGCCGCACCCTCCTCCCTCGCGCCGCCGTCTCCTCCTCCTGGACGCCGCCGCCGCCCCCTCCTCCCGCGCGACGCCACCGCACCCTCCTCCCGGGCGCCGCTGTCGCATCCTCCCGTGCGCCGCCGCCGCCGCCGCCTCCTCCTCCCGCCTGACGCCGCCGCACCTCCTCCCGCGCGCCGCCGTCTCCTCCTCCTGGACGCCGCCGCCGCCCCTCCTCCCGCGCGACGCCGCCGCACCTCCTCCCGCGCGCCGCCGCCCCTTCCTCCTGGGCGCCCGCTGATTGGAGCTTGGAGCTTGATTGGAGTTCATTGGAGCTTGACTGGCTTGAGGGCTACCCGCTGCTTCTCTCCCAAATTGTTGAGCTATTTTTCATTGATAATTAAGTGAACTGTATGAAATGTACATAGATGTATACAGTCAAGGGATTCCTGGATATGATTTGTGAAATTTGTATGCAGTAATATTTGTATGCTCTTTGTGAGTTTTGGTGTTATCCTGTATGCAAGTTGTTCTTGTTATGGTAATAATGTTTTAATTTTCTGAATCTAATTATATGAGCTTGTATGAACTGAAAGCTTGGAAGCAAAATTGAGCAAGTCATCTGGTCTTGTATGATGTGTGTGCCTGAAGATAAGCCTGAAGATAAACAATACAGGAGCCTGAAGATAAGGCTAGACTGTACTACTAGTTCCAATCAGTATTCATGGCTGTCCCTCTATTCATACTGTCAAGCTTTCTTCTTGTATGGTTAGATGAAGGCATCATATTATCAAATCAACAAAAATTCTGCTGCTAGTGCATGTTGATGAATGTACATGTTCAGTTCTGGGAGCATTAGAAACCAGCAAGTACATGTTCAGTGTTGTGCCCCTGGGAAAACTATGTGTACAATATCAAGAACTGATCTAGAATTTGCATGGATATAATTTCTGTAAGTGTAACACGATTATGTAAAATGGTGATATCAGATCATGAATAAAGCCCCTTTAACATGGTAATTCATTATGTCAAGGCGATGCTATTAGTTGAAACTGTGTGAACTGCAGTCAGCTGAAATTGGCACCTGGAGCAACAAGTTCTGCCCCTCCTGGAGCAATCATTTGAGTACATTTAATTGTGTTTAGGTGTGTTTTGTTTTAAATAAAAATCCAAAACAAAAATGGTTCCCACATGCTCAGCCTAAACATAACAAATTTGTTATCTATTGAGTTCAATTAGAGCCACGCAAGAAAATGAAGGGGCTGGATCACATCCTACAGCCAGGCTGTTTGACCTGGTTTTAGCCATGGAGTCTCAAGATACACCCCACCAATAGGAGCTGTCATGGGATGCAAGTTATTGGATAGTGGCCGCAGAAGCAGCTAGGCAGCATGTGAGTTTGACAACCAGAACATAAATCGAATCATTTGCTATTTATAACAAGACCTGGTTGTAAAGGCCCATAAAATAATTAGAATGCAATACACCCATACACATTGCTTCCAACTCAAGACCTGGTTGTACACCCATACCCATACACCCATACACATTACACCCATACACACTGAAGGGGAACCCAGCTGTGCTCCAGGTAGAGGAATCCTTGGCGACAACAACATTCTGCTCAAGGGGGATACAAAAAGTGGCATAGTCGCACAAGGGGACTTCCTCTTCTTGCCTCTTGCCCCTTTGCTTCTCTTGATCACTTTCTTCTGCTTCCACATTCAAATCGATACCACGTAGAGGAATCCTTGGTGATGTCCTATGTCTCACTGAAGGGGACCCCAGCTGTGCTCCAGGTAGAGGAATCCTTGGCGACAATAACATTCTGCTCAAGGGGGATCTAAAAAGTGGCATAGTCGCACAAGGGGACTTCCTCTTTTTACTCATGTGCCCTCCTCCTCCTTGATCATTTAGCCCACCTTGCGCAACCCTGCATAAGCATTAATTGAACTATGAGCTAATTTTTTTTAAAAAAATGTAAGAAATAGGAAGGCTGCAAGTGTTTGCTCCAATCTTAGTCCAAGTAACCGAAAGAAACTTAGTCCAAGTAACCGAAAGAAACTATGCTTTCTTTTTCTAGTTCAAATGCGCTATGGTCGGTAGAAGATAAGTAACAACAACAATTTTAGCTCCGGAAGAAAAGGCAAGTTTCAAAAGAGAGATGCTACCTTCTAGATCAAGATAAAACGACAAGTTCACTAACACATTTTAAGACCACGATAGCTTACAACATGAATATAAAAAATACAGCAAAGTACTCCTTTTCATGAATGTTGAAGTGCAGGGAAAAACAATGGCAGCTATCAGTGAACAAATACTTTATGAAACTAAATACAGCAAAGTACTCCTTTTCATGAATGTTGAAGTACTCAACAGATGAGTTTCACACACCAGCAAACTAGCATACCATCATGCATAGCTAACCTCTCTCGGTCTCCCCCTCTCTGAATGTCTTTGTGTACGTGGGAGCAAGAAACAGAGCTCATACCCATACATAAATCCAACAAAATTTACACAAATAAAACACTGTCACCGCCAAGCAGACACCATGAGCAGAGGTCTGAAATCAATTAAGGCTCATCTCAAATCGCAGCACGACCCAATCTTAAGACCTAATAAGACCCATAAACGAAAAACACTGTCATGAAAGCATGAACTTTACCACACCTAAGACCTGAAATTAGGCAGGAAGCGGCGCTAGAGGCGAAGAGAGCATCCCTTACCTGAGATCGAACACACGGAGCTCGGGCCCAACGGCAACGGGGAGGGACCGCGACGGAGGGAGCGGCGCCGGGGCTGCGATGGGGAGGGACCGTGGCGGAGGGAGCAGCGCCGGCGGCGAGGAGGGAGCGGCGGTGGGGAGGGATCGCAACGGAGGGAGCGGCGCCGGGGCTGCGATGAGGAGGGATTGCGGCGGAGGGAGCAGCCCCGGCGGCGGGGAGGCCATTGCTTGGGACGAGCACACAGGCAGAGAGGCACAATTGAAAGGGCAAAGTAGTCATTTCACACCTTTCTTAATTTTTTTCAAGCGGTCGGAAACGTCAAACAAAGAAAGACCGAAGCGTGCCGACACCGTCTCCCCTGTTTCGCACCGCCGTAGGGATTCTTGACGCCACGTTGTATTGGACCTCCCGTCACTCGAAATACTCGAAGGTACGGCATCTCGTGACTCCCTAAGGCTCACCCATGCTTCAATTGGTTAAGTTCTGTTTCATGCCGTTGTTTTTTAACAAGACAAACTGAGAACCACATTCGCCGACACATATAACGCAAGAATCACAAAACCGGCGTTTAACCACATGCTAACCGCGCTCCGGCAACGGCCAGCTCGCCAAACAACGACGACAAAACCGTTTCAATTTCATCAATTAAAAATTTGAAGTAAAAACATGTATAAAATTTGTAAAAAAAGTATTAATTGTTCTAATCACTTTGGCTTAAACAAAAATTCTAAATTCTAAATATTTCTCATTATTTCACGTGACTTTGTATTGAAAAATAAAATAAAATATGCTAGCTAGGGCTTGGGGGTCGGCCCAACTGGCGACGGCCAATTAAGGCCCATTTCTAGCACCTATGGGGCAAAGGAGTGAGGACGATGAGGACTTTACATCGTGAGCACGGTTAAACAAAAGAAAATCTCCCGTGGCCCCTCCTCGTCCTCCGTGCTTGGTTCTCCTCTGGCGACCGACCCCTTCATCCTCTGGATCCGCCACCGTCCGCGCTGGAATCAACCGACGCTGGCCATCTAAATGTATATTTCCCTACTACATCGCGGCTAACCGCGCGGTTTTTGATGTTAGCCGTGGCTTGCTGAGCGCCAGGCAGTGGCACTGGGGGGCGCCAGTGTCGCCAGCGTGTGCTAGGAGGCTGATTAGCTGGGTCTGAGGGACAGCTAGCCGGTCTGAAGGGGTGGTTAGCCGCGTGTTGCCTCAATTAGCCGTAGTTCCCCGAGCAGTGCGTGCCAGCGTCACCCGTGGGCGCCTGGAGACTGGTTAGCCGTCGATGGGGCGGCTAGGCTGTCTACTAGGGAAGTTAGACACGTATTTGCTTCGGTTTGCCGACGGTTAAGGTTGGTTAGGGTTAGTTAGGTTGTTAGCTCTGGTCTTAGGGATAGTTAGGGTAGTAGGGTAAGTCAGTTAGTTCAGGTTAGGTTTTAATTATGGTTAGGTACTTAGGTTCGTTCGTTAGTTAGTTAGGCCATGCAATTTGAGAACTTTGCTAATTACTACATGAGTTTATTCTTTATTCTTTGATGTTTTGCAGACCTCCAAAGAGGCAAAATGATTGAGCGGGACCACAATCGTGTTTGGGAGCATGGTGATAAATTAGGGAAAGGCTTCAGGTGGAAGTATTATAGAACAAAGAAGAATGGAGGTGTTGCGGCAACATTCAAGTATCACTTGGCATGCCGAAGTGAAAATGATGTAGCGTCTTGTAAAGCAGTCCCGCCCGATGTGAAGGCGTACTTTCAACGAGAGCTTGATAAATTCAGAAAGGCCAAGGAAGATAAGATTAAAGAGGATTTCAGAAGGCAAAAACCGCATAAGGTTTAGGTGAGTGGAACTGGTGGGATGAGATGACGGTGGGAGCTGAAGAAGAACAACAGATACGGCATGCCATGGCCGCATTACGGGCCGAGGCATAATTTAGGGCACATGCTGATGTTGATACTAGAAAATGGTTTATCAGAAGGTACAAAAGTTTATATAACTTTTTTTTAAAAAGTTGGTGAGGGAAGAAGAGTACAAGTTAAAGCTTCGGGTTTTCTCATAATCTCCATAAGTATCGGTATCAGTAAATAAGTGGGATGAATTCTGATCTGCAACAGCTTTAGCGCATATACTTTAGTTTGGTTTCCTTAAATTCTTAGTTTCCTTATTTGTTAAAATTCCTTAGATATATGTAAGTTGAATTCGTATCACCATAGGTCTTTATCGGTATAAACAGTCCACTTCAGGGCATGTAAACGGGACGACTTCGTACAATACAATCGCTTTCCCTTGTTTTACTTAGTTTTCTCATAGTTTTCGTGAACCCGCTCGGTTTTGCCGAAAAGATTTAACCTGTGAAAGGAGTTGTCTCTGAGTGAGTCAATCCTTTTTTTGTATTTACCTCAAACTATACTATCTTCATGCAATTCAATCTATAGTTTGTATTTACCTCCACAAACATTACTGTCTCGATTTTGTTCTATCTAGCGTTTGTGTTACCTCTAGGAGTTGGTTCTACCCTGTTAGTTTGCCATCTGATTTATCGATCTAAATATATTGAACAGTTTTTCTGTTTAGTAGATATACGCCTCGTTTGTTTCGGCGTCGCGTCGCGTTGCGTCGCGTCCCGTCCGCTCGGCAGCTGGTTCAAAACGCGTACGCGCCCTCGGCCGAAAACGCGACGCGACGCTGGAGAACGCCGAAACAAACGAGCCCATAGATCATACCTTTGATCTGTTGGTTTCATAAACAACCGGTATTGTCGGGGATTAAATTACGGCCCATTGCCATGGCCCACTCCCTGACGGCCCGATCAAACAGCCTACCAGGGCCCAGCTCCCTGGAAGGTTCTATCTGGCCCATATGCATCCTGCCGAATAGCTTCCTGGCTGGCGTGGTGCGTAGTGGCCAAGGAATCGTGTTCGAGTCCGACTCGAACAAGAGTTCTGCACGGCTACGTGAAGACCCGGACGTGGTTTCCCGGATTGGATTAGGAGTCGTGATCCCCAAGACTAGGAGTATGCCTTATCTACCTCAGGACGTACTTGGCACGTACGAGTTCGTTACGATCTCGTGGTTAGCCCGGCCCGATATTCCCTCGGTAGGTCGGTTTGCTCAGCACTATATAAACAGGGCCCCTATGGCGTTTAGAGGGACCCTGGCCAAGAGCTTTTGCATCTTAGCACCTCGTAGACATCAGATCATTGCGCTATCGCACTTGTACACACATAATCTCGCCGAGACTTGTTCGTCTCGTCGAGCCACCTCTTGTATTCATCTCTGATATATAAGAAAGGCTGGACGTAGAGCTATTATCTCTCCCGAGAGGCCTGAACCAGGATAAAAACTCTGTCTCCCTGTTCGCTGTTGTTCGTCTTGTTCGGCGTGTCTCCCATCTCACTTCTAAAGAACCTTAGCGACTTGAGATCGATATCTCAACCGTCGACAGGTATATTCATTGGTCAGCGATTATTACAAGCATTGGCATTATATCGGTATATAAATTGATATCAGGTTAATTAGGCAATATGTCAATAAGAAAATTTACTATTTTCTTTGTCAATTTTTAGGTCAAATTGACTAGAACGCTCGGAGATTCATTTGGTGCCTTCCAGGAGACAGATCCTCGGCCAACGTGTGTTTATCCAAGACTCATCAACTTTTTGTGTCAACAAGTGGTGAGTATTATGAGCATGGTGGTGGCAGTGGGTCTGGGGGTGGGCACGGGAGTAGCGCTGGGAAAGATAACTTGTTAAAGAAAATATTGAGGTGATCGGGTTCAAAGTCGTAGCCGGACACGCGCTAGGCTGTGCAGCCACAAATTGATGAGGGTATTTGGAGAAAGGCAAGCAAAACCCTTAGGGAGAATCTTGGGAAAAGTGGTCATCGTGGTTTCAAACAACCGGTATTCTGGGATGGAGAATGGATAATCGTTACTTTATTGCAGTTATTAATGAGACATAGAGGCTCGGTGAGTGAACATGATTACATCAGTAGTTAGTAATTACTACTCACTACTTAGTACTTTGTTACAAATAACAATTAACCTATTGTCATGGAGGTGAGGGTGTGAGTTCACCGAGAGGCCGTGATATCGATGGAAAGTATTTAGAGGACAACAAGTGTGACATAGAGCGTGAGATGATGCAAGGGAATGGCTAAGTTCGGTCTCTCCATAATGCCTGATTCTTGTACTAGACCAACAGGCATGGCCATCATGAACTTCATGTTATTTTGCAATGGTCGCATGTTTTTTTACAAGTCTATTGATATGATTGAAAATACACAAGATGCATATAACTTGATGCAGGTACACCTATTATTCACGGAATATGTACGTTGTGTAGTCTTTACTCTATTTGTCTCATTTGTTCCTTTTTCCAATGCTTTTCATGTAGGAATTTAGATTGGTGATCAATTCAGTTGGGCCTGAATATGTGGTGCAACTCATCACCGATAATGGGTCCAACTACACGAAAGCTTGCAGGTTGATCTGTGACCAGTTTCTCAACATAGTGCGATAGCCTTGTATTGCTCACACCATAAATTTGATGCTTAAGGAAAAAGGGGAGTTCCCAAAGCACTATGTTCTGATTGAGAGTGCAAGGTGAGTGCGCAGGTGGCCGTACAACTTGAGACTAGCATAGAGCGCTTCCAAGGTCAGCGTCGAGAGATCAGTTGCCTATCGGATTGCAGTCACCTTCACATCCCAGACCTTAAGATCCAAAGCAGAGAGAAAGTGTCTGGCTATTTCCGAATCGGTATATTTGACTTCAATCGAACGGAGATCGGCAAGAATATTGGTGAAGCGGGAGAAACATGAGTCAGACGTTTCACCCGGCTTCTGAGTAAATCGATTGTACTCTCTTTTGTGTTTGTCTTGTCTCACCACTTTAACATAAGCCGTCCCCTCATGGTAAGCTTGGAGGGTCGTCCAGTTTTTGTGGACTGTGGTGATGTCCAACACCCGCTCGTGCTCTCCTCGGTTAAGACCTTGAATCTGAAAAATTCGAACTTTTGCATTAAGCTCCACATCGGCTTGAGTCGCGGCCGTCACCCCCTTGGGTAACTCATATGGGTCCTTGATCTTAAGCCAAACATTGTACCCCTGAGCTATCACATATGTCTCCATCCTAGCCTTTCAATAGAAAAAATCAGCTCCGGAGAACATGGAGGTTTGGTGGAATACTTGTCCGCCATAGCTCAAATAGCAATATGGATCGACTTCAAAAATCGGTCAAGATTTGCAAAGAAGCACCAAACCAAATGCTTTGATCCCAATTGAAGACCCGAGCTAGGCGGCTATAGGGGGTGAATAGATGCCACAAATTTTCGATGCTACCGTTTTCACAAAAACCTGAACAACTTGACAGTTATGTGTACCCATAGCATGCATAACTAAGAGTCGTGGAATATGTGAGAATTTTTTATTTCTTATCCTGGTTGTCAAGTGTCTAAAAAGAGAGGAATCAATTCAAATCTTGTTTTAGGAAAGAAGACCAAGCCAAATGATCAAAGCCACTTTCAGAAAAGCAAAAACAGATTCTTCAGAATTTGTTCTCAGCTGGAGCAGAGAGATGGTGGCTTTCTGTTACTCCAAAAATTATGGGAATTTTTATCCCTATGAAACCATAAGTCGTGAAGCACTTCTTCAAAAATCTCCTCAAGACCCCTTTCACAGAAAATATGAACAATCAAACACCACGAGCTGTCAAGAACTTCGAGCAGAAAGTTTGGAGCTCAGTTTTCACCTTGTAGCTCTCAAATGGAGAAACCAGTGGACTTCAAATTGTTACCACAGATAGGTATATGAGTCACGCATCTGTTCCAACTAGATATTTCTATAAATCTTTTACTGACTGCTGCGTGGATGAAAGTTTCTGGACAGATTAGCAGCAAGTCAAGAACTTGATCTCTAGCCTCTCATATGGTTGCAAAGTGTGTATCAAATCATATTAGCAACCTCAAGGCATCGTAGACCACCAATAAGCAGCAAGAAATATCCAAGTTCTTCTCAAAACAAGAGCTCCAAAAGAGAAAACAAAAATAAGAAAAACTAAGAGCAAATCAATGCAAGATACACATGGAGAAAAAGATTTCATTGCATAGAAGTTGGGGATTACAAACCACACTCCATGTGGTCACAAGCATTTTAAGTGCCACTCAAAACAAACCCAAGTCATCCTCTCTATTTCTGAAATTTTCAGCTCTAAGGAGATGAGGAGAGGTGCTCCCCTCCCTCTCTATTTATGGCCTAAGAGTGAGATGCCCTAAACCCTAGAGCTCATCTCCACCCATCATCTGAGAATGAGTGGTGTACAACTCACACACTACAAGTCAGACTCCTGAAAAGGAATATTCTCCATATATTCCTTTAAGAAATATATTCGCAGCTTACTTGATCGCCAGCCCAAGCCTAGGCCCACCGATCAGATCAACTTCACCACCAGGTTACTGACGCCGCAGCCTCTAGCTGCCTCGGATTCTTTACCATGGCTAAGCTTCTCGAGTACACCACCTTATGTAACCTCCAGGTCATCGAACTTGGTTGCCACGTAGTCACGTACCGCCAATACATGCATCACTGAGGTGAACACACACGAAACCAACATACCTTACCTCACCTGTAAGGTTAGTCCATCACAAAATTTCAAACATCATAATCTCTTCGTGACATCACAATTAGCACGCCCTAACACACCATGTGTCAGCTTAATAAATTCCACCGGACCACGTCTAATCAAAACTATTATCTTGCCCCACAATGGTCCGGTCCCAATTCCACGGCAATTTTCACAAATGCACCATTTAATAATTCTTCAAAGCACTTCAAATTCCATCTTGTCACATATATTCATCATCAAACCGGGGTATCCTCCACATGGGTTTCAACATAAAGCTAACATAGTGGCAGACGCCCTTTGTCGCATATCATATTGCAATCATCTATCTCTAAAAGATATTAACCCTAAGTTAATCCGCGAGCTTCAGATGATGGATATTCAATTAATCTTTCCTTCGGATATATCCCTTCTCACCACCATCTCTGTTCAGTCCGAATTAATTGATCAAATTAAAGAAAGCCAATGCACCGATGCCTTCATTCTAGAGGAGACAAAAAGAATTAAGTCTGGAGAGCTATCTGAATTTGAGTTACATGAGGACAATATTCTAAGGCTTCATAACAGAATATGTGTTCCGAATGTTGATGAAATCCGAACCATAATCCAAAAATAAGCTCATGATATCTTATACTCCATGCACCCGAGTAGCAAAAAAATGTATAGAGATATCAAAGGAACCTTCTGGTGGCGAGGTATGAAGAGAGATATCGCAGAGTATGTTAGTAAGTGCAATACTTGCCGGAAGGTGAAAGCTGAACATCAAAATCCTATCGGATTATTTCAGCCACTAAAAACCCTTGACTGGATGTGGGAGGATATCTGCATGGATTTTATTACCGGGTTACCTTTGATGGAGACAAAGAAGGATGCGATCTGGGTAATAGTGGATAGATTGTTAGAAGTAAACGTATCGCACTAGCCACTAGATAATCCATTTGATATTTAGTTAATGATACATCCTTGTATTAGTTAGTTGCCTGAGGCGTGCACACGTTCACGTCATGGCCGATTGTTTCGTTCAGTTAGTTTGCTTTGAGCTGCGTTGTGTGGGTCGTGGGATGGCGCAGCTAATGCGCAGGTAGCTCTGTAATTTGGTCAAGTTAGGCCATCCTCAATGCAAAATGCTTATAAGCAGGTGCTTAATGAAAGAGGGTGTTGCCACGTCACTAAGCTTTTATGTAGAAAAACTTATTTTCAATGCATAGAAGCTTATATGGGTGCTTAGGTACTCTCTAAGCACCTCTCTCAGCATGGTGCTTAATTAAGTATCCATACCCCTCTCTAAGCACCCATGCAAGCACCTTCTCTATCCTACATGGCAAAAAAAACCTGGTTTTTTCTTTAAGCACTTGTCTAAACACCTGCATTGGAGATGACCTTAGTTGGTCCGTACTGTAGGATCTAGTCAGTTAAATAAGAGAAGAGAAAACCCTAAAAAGCTGCGGTTGTTGAGCAGCACAAACGAACAACTCTATGTTTTGGTTTTGTTTTTGTTCATCACTTTTGCCGGACTATCAATAGTGCGAGTGTTGTGTTCGTATACTTCCAGGTGACCGTGTGCGTGTGCAGGTGTTCGGCTTCAACAAAGATTAACCAAATCCGCTTGCTTTATCGCTGTTAGCCAAAAGTATTCCATTCCTAAATTAGCTGGTCTTTATATATATCAGATTATCGCACTACATGGTGTTCCAAAAACCATCACATCTGATCGTGGCTCAGTGTTCACTTCCAAATTTTGAAAAAGTCTCCAGACCGCGCTCGGTACCGGACTAAATTTTAGCACAGCCTTTCATCCACAAACTGATGGCCAAACCGAGCGGGTGAATCAAATTTCAGAAGATATGCTAAGAGGATGTGCATTGAATTTTGGAAGCTCTTGGGACAAACATCTTTCTTTAGCAGAATTTGCTTATAATAATAGCTATCAATCGAGCATTCAAATGGCCCCTTACGAGGCTCTATATGGAAGAAGGTGTAGATCACCACTTTGTTGGTATGAAGTGGGTGAAAAATCCCTACTGGGGCCGGATACCATCCGACAAAATGAATAGAAGGTGAAGCTTATTCAAGAGAGGCTATGCATTGCCCAAAGTAGGCAAAAGAACTACGCAGATAAACACCAAAGAGATCTTATGTTTCAAGAGGGGGATTATGTAGACTTGAGAGTATCCTCGATCAAAGGAATCCGTCGTTTTGGTATCAAAGGAAAACTAAGTCCTCGCTATGTAGGACCGTTCTGTATATTAAAACAAAAAGGGCCATATGTATACCAGCTCGAATTACCCGATTATCTCCCTCAAATTCATAATGTCTCCCATGTCTCAAAACTCAGAAGATATCTCCAAGAAGAATCGCATCAACTTCCAACTATTGACATTCCTCTGCAACCGGATCTTACATATAAAGAGCTACCTTTAAAAATTTTGGCCACATAAGAGAAGAAGCTACGAAATAAATACATTCGCTACTGCAAAGTGCAATGGAAAAATCATCTAGCTAGAGAAGCCACGTGGGAGAGGGAAGATGATCTACGGGAGCAATACCCGTCACTATTTAAGAAGGTGATTTCGGGGACGAAATCCTTTTTATGGAGGGGAGGATGAAACACCTCGTTACATTAACTTTATGTTAATACTTAGCCGTACTCATGCTCCAGTATTAAAAACCACCATTATCACATATACATAAGCTCAAAACCATGAGTAAGAAAAGTTTTATTTATATCTGGTACAAGTGTCATCGGGATCACAACAGTGATCCACGGTACATGCTTATTACAATGGAAACAAAAAAAATGTAAATTACAACTTTTCTTTGCGCATCTTCTTCCTATCTAATATTCCAGGGCTTTAATTCGGTCCAAGTCTTCGTCAAGCCATCTCCAACCATCCTCCAATTTATCTGCACATCACGAGCACACAAAATAATTTACAATATGATAAAGTAAGTAAATCCATGATCAGTGAATTAGCCAACTAAAAATTTGACTAGCATTAATAAAATTGGCTAGGCCGTCAGATAACCAGTAGCAAGGTGATCATCGGGATACCAGGCTATCCGGGGCCAGCCAGTCTCCCACACAGCTACCTTTTCATCACTCGGCAAATGATACAAATCTGTGAATTAAATAAGTCCATGTACAACCAATGGTAAAATTTAATGCACAAGGGGTTGAGTGAAATAAACCCAAGAGTGAAGCACACAGACCAACTATAACACCCCAAATTGGGGATGTATTTAAATTTGCGCCAAATTCAAATTTTGCTTGAAATTTTGGATCACCCTGACGTGTGGGACCCACCGCCACCACAGAGCATCTCCTCTCTCTCTCTCTCTCTCTCTCTCTCTCTCTCTCTCTCTCTTGCCGCTTGCACAGACGCTGTCATTGTCTTTGGTGCACGCCGCCGTCCGTCGCGGTTGATCTCGCCTCACAAGCGTGCCTCGCCGTGTCGACTTCGGTTGACCAGCCTCGGACTTGTCGCTGTGCCTCGCCGGAGGTCCGTCCGCCGCCGGACCGTCGGGCAACGACGGAGTTCGTCGGTCCGTCAGGGACGAATCGCGCGTGATCTCCCCGCTCCCCGCCTCCGTCACTTGGCACCAATAGTCAACGAGCTAACCCTCTAGCCTCGCCACCTGATGCAGCTCTCCGCACACAGACCGCCATGCCCCTGCCGCCTCTGGCCACCGCAGCTCTGCTTGCCCGAGCCGCCCTGTCACTTCTCCGCCTTTTTCCATAAGGCCACCGAAGCGTCTTGCCCTAAACTCGCCCGTGACCATTTAAGCACCACCAATTGTCACCAAGTCGCCGGAGCCGTCAGATTCCGGAATTCTCGCCACCGAAACCCTTGGCGAGCATCTCTCCGCCGATATCATCTTCCTCGGTTCGCTATGTTTCAATTCCTTCCGGCCTGAGAATCCTTAAGGCCTCACGAGTATTTCCCCTCATCTAATTTGGCTAGTTCGTGGCCGGAGATCGTCGCCGCCGTTGGCCTATTTCGGTGCTGCCGTGGAGCTCTCATCGACATGCCGTTTCGAGCATTATCCGAGCTCCTGCGTCTATCGGTAAGCACCCACTCCCCTCCCTGATGCTCTCCCACCGTCCAATTTGGTCGTAGCCTTCATCAGAAGCGCCGCCTGCACCCTATGTATCGCCGCCATTGTAGCTCACTGCGCTGCCATGTCCGACCTCCAGAGACCATGTAACTGGCACGTTAAGAAGCGCCGCCGAGACGAACCCGTAGAGCCCAAGAACATCCAAAACGGTGGACCGTAGCTCTGCAAGCGCCGTTGCTTTCCACGGGCCGTGTGCTGGTCGAAGGTTGAAGACTGACGTCGATGACGTCAGTAGTTAAATTACAGGTTTTGATTTATGCTTTCTATTTATTAAAAATAGAAGGAGACTTCCAAAAATTATGGAAACATTATGTAAGATACTAGATGCTGTATAGAGCCTAATAAAAATATAACTTTGCATATTTCACTAATACATTGTTATATAAAATTAATAACATAATTACTTTAGTACTTGTTAAGTAAAATAGCAAAACAGCTCCAAAATTCCTTAAAAAATTACATAAAATACTAGATTTAATATACATCATCGGAAAAATATAATTGTGCCATTAACTCATAGGAATTTCTATAAACAAATTAAAGTGGGTATTTTAAGGCCTTATTTATTAATTTAAAATGTAAATAAAGGGCATTTTAGAAAATATAAATATAGCCTTTAAAATACTACGTAGAACATCCTCGCTGTAGTTGTCTTGATCAGAGCCGTACGCTAGCAAAGTCATTGTTTGATGTCGAGTGTAGTCGTCGTTTGATGCCGAACCGTTTATAGCCTTTTCCAGCGATTAAATCCTTTATTAATTCTAGAATTCGGTTTAGATTTACTTAAAATAGGTAAGGGGCTTCCGAAAATTCTATAAAAATGTAGATAAATATTAGACACCATTTTTGGTCTTATAAAAACAAGACCTTGGCCACTGTATAAGGGAATTTGGCACTGCTAGTTGAAAATGTGAATTTTCATATATATAAATGACTAAGTTAATTCTAGGGTAATGGTTGGTTTTATTAACTAATGACCTAGACTCAAATATTCCTTAGAAAATATATTAGGATAGTAAGTGCCTCAATAAATCTAGGAATATTTCAAATTGACATTTCCACTTATATATATAGATATATGTATGTATGTTCATAGGAACACTTCATTTCGAAATACCAACCATTAACTAGCATTTTCCTTATTAATTTATTTAAGGAGCTGATTTTAGAAAATAGATTAATAATAAATATAACCTAGATTTATCTCTTTATTTAGGAAAACTTTGTAAAATTTCCACTCCGATAACCATTACCCCGCTCGTAGGATGAGTTAGGAAAGTCATCATTTTATGCCGCTTAGAAACCCTAATCACGTTTTTTTGCAACTTTATCATCTTAAATCGTATTTTGGGATTTAGTAGACTATTATATACTAGTAATATTATTTATTAATGCACCGTGCCATGCATAGCATATCATGCGCAAAGTAGGTTCGCTAGTCGAGCTTGGTATATAGGTCGAGGGTTTAACCTAGATCGTGCATGCATCATGATTTCCATCGCATTAGTTAGTAAATAGTTGTTTGTTGGTTTGATTAGACATAGGCAATCCCGAAGGGAGATTTGGGGACGCCGAGGAGGACCACCTACAAGATCAAGGCGAGTTAACACTTACTCTTTAGATGTGATCTGTATTAGGGAGAGACGGCGACTCTCCTTAGTGCGGATTAACATCGCTAATATCATGTTCATTACCCAGTTTTTCTTAAACTATGTTGTTTACTTATTAAAGATGCATGCTTATTAGAATGCCTAATTGTTAATCATGTTATACTTATACATGCCTGCCTTGAAATGATTAGCCTTAATGACTGCCTTGATTGTCATTGCTCTTGATAGCCTATGATTAGTCTGGTAACCACTTTAACCCTACCCAATGGGTAAAACTTGCTTAGACCGGCTTAGGCTTAACGAATCTTCTGGCTAATCGCCACGGAATGGTGAGCCGATATTCACCGGACATTCATTATTCTCATTTAATAGGACATGACATATAACAGTTAGGACTGGTAGATGTATGTTGGGCTGCTTGTGTTTGTGGGTTTGGTTATGGGGATAATTGGTCGGTTTGGGTTGGTCGTTTGGGAAAGTTCAAGTGTGTGGTGTGGTGTGGTCGATGACCGTGGAAGTAGAGAAAGAATGGTGGGTTGCCCCTAGTTGGATTTGGACATCCTGAGGGATGATTAAGGCAGGAATTGCCTAGTGCTGGGTTTAGCCAGGGCTTACCCAGGAGGAGCGCGGATAAACACGCGTAGCGGAAAGATCGCTGGCCAGGATTGGTTTCCAACACAACGCGTGGCCATCGCGCGGAGCACGGGACGTGGATCGCCAGTTGGGTGAGCTCTGCGGAGGCCCTCTAGCACCAGTCTCGGTAGGGGCAGGTATTGGCCCTCACTGGATAGTGGTTAAGGCTACACATCTCCAGGGTGACGGTAGGCTAGGGAGGGTTGGCAACCCTACTAGGCCAGGGTGATCATGCCATGGCATGGGTGGTCCGCAACAGGATTCACCAAATCCTGGAAGGATGGCAAAACTAGTATTGGTTGGGGGCAACCAGGAGAAAGTCTGGTTAGGAGCAACCAGGAGAAAGACTGGTTGGGAGCAACCAGGAGAAAATACTGGAAAGTATTGGCTGGTATGGTGATTGTGTAAGCTGGATGAGCTGATAATCAAGGGTTGGTCAATTTGGGTGTTGATTGTGTATAAGCTGGTATGGATTGAGGTGATTGAGTAAGCTGATTGGGTTTATGGTTGAAGGTTGGTCGATTTATGTGGGGATTGTCGTATATGACTGATAGTTGGGTTCGTGATGCATGATTACGATGGAAAACTCTGATTTATTCATAACCATACAAGTGATAGTTAATTGCTAGTTAGGTTGTTTTCAAAAGTCTTATAAACTTGGCTTTACGCAAATAAAATAACCCTCCCTCCAAATAAAGCCTTCTACACTAAATGCATTAAGGGAAGTGTTAACTAGCCAACGTTTGGATGACGCTGACCTCGCCTACTTACATTCTTTAGATGATGGCGTCGAAGATGACCCTTACGTGTGTCTCGAAGACGACGGACAGGACCATGGTGGACCCGAGGAGTCTTAGGGGCCGCTCCAGTCGCTGTTGGACCTTAGTCGATAGGAAATCTTTTGGATAGATATTTTGGTATCCGCTGTACTCTGAACTATCCTTTTGTAATTAAGGCTTCTATGGGCCGCTTTACTAAAGTCGCCTAAGGGCGCGACTCTGTGATGTAATATTTAGGAATTTATTTTATCGATGTATGCTTGTATCGGCTATTTGGTCTTCCTCGCTAGGGTACTGATCCAGGGGCTAGCGCACGGGATCGTCGACCCTCAAGGTAAGATAAAATTGAGGGGTGACAGAAACTAATCCATGTTTTAGTTGATTAGTTGTAAAAAATGATGTTATTTTGATAAAAGATAACCTTATCAAAAGAAACTAGAGAGCCAGAACTGTTGCTTCCATAATTGTAATAAAACTATTTAACATTTCTTTATTTTTGATTGTCATCTCACTAGGTCAATTTATATGAAGTTTTGTCCAGATTGACTTGGGTCTATCCAACACTATTTAGCCATTATTCATCTATATTCCCATCTATTTTATTTTAGAGTAAATTACACTGTACTTAGTCCCCAAACTTGTTCCGCATGTGCACATAAATCCGTAAATATTAAAACCGCTTATTTAGATACCTGAACTTGTGAAACCGTTGCACTTAGGTTCAAAGGGTGGTTATGCAAGGCTATTTGGTGACATGGACTGACATGTCACCTGCCATGTGGCCTTACACGAACAATATACATAGTTTTTGAATTTTAAAAAATGAATTTCAGGGTTAAAATTTTCAAAAATGAATTTTTATATTTCAAGAAATGATTTTCAGAATCTATATTTTCTAAATTTTTTCATAACATTTAAATATTCAATTTCATTTTTTTATTTGTTTAAAAGTCTAGAAATCATTTCTGAAATGATTTTTTGAAATGATTTTTTCAAATTCAAAATTCCAAAAATCCTTCTATCAAATTTTAAATTTTTGATTTTTTAAAAATTTAACATTATGAAATTCACATTTTGATTTTAACATATAGGAATTCATTTTAAAAATTTAAAATTATGAAAATCCATGTATATGGCCCATGCAAGGGCACGTGTGCATAATAGGGCCATATGGCAGGTGACGTGGTAGTCCACGTCACTAAACAACCCTGCAAAACCACCCTTTGGACCTAGGTGCAATAGTTTCGCAACTTCAAATACCTAAATAAGCGGTTTTAATACTTATGGATTTATATGCATAGGCGAGACAAGTTTGGGGACTAACGATGCAATTTACTGTTTATTTTATTTGTTATAGTATTATTAAAATGACCAAAGTTAGGTTCCCATTGGTCATGCTCTTATACCCTCCTAGGAGTATCATTCACCTTTTTAATGATCGGAAACATGGGCTAAATGTCCATCGAAATTAGTAAATTTGGATTGATGTTGATTCATTTACTTTGCTCTATTTTGCTTTATCGAAACAATAATGTTTTTGACAAAGAAAAGGCACATCATTTGTGCAGGTCATCTTCGAGGGAGCTTATTGGATGTGCCAATGGATGTTGCTTCGACATGCGCTTGATAGGACACAATCTTCACATCATGTCATTTTTTAGAGTGTGTTCATCATTTAATTTGTGTTCATCATATAATTTGTGTTGGTTAGTTTTTAGTTATTGTAATAGTAGACTACTCTCGTGGTTTGGTGTAAGACTTTGTTCTTTGTGCTGGTCATATACATCAGCAGTTATAGATGACAAAATTTTTTATTATTTAAAAATCCAATTTTTTAGGACCAAAAATTAATTTTCACGATGTGAATTAATGAACCGAGGGTAGTGACAGATTGTCCTTTTCCTTTCAATCTGGGATGATTATGGGACTATAGGTTTGTAAAAATGCAAATCACTTATCGATGTACAAGAATAGTTCCGTTTGTCCCTATTTTGATACAATTCATGAAGTAAATATGATAACACTATATACAAATATGAGATGTATTTCTGGTTGTTTGCTGACATACATTTGATATGGTTAAAATATATAAAGTTTTACGGTGCGCAGACGAACATTCTCGCTGAGCTAAAACTACTTTGGTTTTAATCCCAAAGGTGAGATTTGCTCAGGAACTAAGTAAATTTCGACCTATCTCTCTTTGTAATGTCTTGTACAAGATAGGCTCGAAGGTTTTGGCAAACAGGCTTAAAGGTATCCTTAATGAGATTGTGTCTTTAGAGCAAAGTGCTTTTATTCCAGGAAGACTAATCACAGATAATGTGCTTACAGCTTTTGAATGTATCCATGCTATTAAATCAAGGAAAAATCGAAAAGACCCATATTGTGCTATAAAGCTCGATATGATGAAGGCATATGATCGAGTGGAATGGAAATATCTCAAAGGAGTGCTTCAAAAGCTGGGCTTTGCTGATAGTTGGGTGCAGATGGTAATGAGATGTGTTACTACAACAAGTTTCAATGTTAAAATAAATGGCCAGCTTTCTCAAAGTTTTACTCCTACCAGGGGTATTCGTCAAGGTGACCCAATTTCTCCTTATTTATTTGTCTTGTGTGCGGAAGGATTCTCGGCCCTCTTAAGGAAGAAGGAAGAGGATAAACTAATCCATGGGGTTAAATTTGGAAGGAGAGATGTCTCTATAAATCACCTATTGTTTGCTGATGATTCCATAATTTTCATCGAGGGTTCTCAGGAAGGTTTGATTAACCTTGACGAGGTTATAAAGACTTATGCTCTGGGATCAGGACAGAGAATAAATAAGGACAAATCTTGCTATCTGGTTAATCAAAGAGATTTTGGAGTGATTTCAGATAGGATTAAGAGCACACTGGGCATTACTAAACTGGCACAGAATGAATCTTATCTGGGGATGCCAGCTTTGTTGGGGTCCAGAAGGGATGGTTGCTTCAAGCCATTACTAGAAAAGGTAAAGAAAAGGATGAGCAACTGGAACGAACAATTCTTATCACGTGCAGGCAAGGAGGTCCTAATCAAATCAGTGGTGCAGGCCTTGCCGATTTATTATATGAGCTGTTTTCGTCTTCCAGTTGGGCTATGTAAACAAATTGAGAGTGCAATAGCAAGCTTTTGGTGGGGTTCCAAAGGTCAGAAGAAAATACATTGGACTGCTTGGGAGAAACTGAAAAAATCAAAGGAACAATCAGGCCTAGGTTTCAAAGATTTGTTAGCTTTCAACCAAGCGATGTTGGCTAAGCAAGCCTGGCGCTTGCTAGTTAATCCAGAGACACTCTGTGCAAGAGTTTTAAAGGCTCGTTACTACCCAAGAGGGGAAGTAATGGAAGCTACAGTTCCTTCACAAGCTTCTCAGACTTGGCGTAGCTTAAAATTTGGTTCAGAATTGCTGTCGAAGGGCTTATTTGGAGGATAGGTGATGGGAGAAGCATATCTGCGGGTAAGGACTCTTGGATTCCACGGGATGGATCTATGAAACCTCTGGGTGTTGATAATATAATTTTGAAGGTAGCAGATTTAATAAAGAGGACTCTATGGAATGGGATGAAAATTTGATCCGAAGCCTGTTTCTGGAGTTCGATGCGGTGGACATTTTGAATATCCCGTTGCCTTCTAACCAACAACCAGATTTTCAGGCTTGGGCTCATACAAGAACTGGGCTCTATACTGTGAAATCCGGTTATCATATGGGTATGAGATTGGCAAACCAAGTAAGAACAAGTTGTAGCTTGCATGGAGAATCTTCTATACCATTTCAGAGTAAAGCATGGAAGAATATTTGGAAATTGAAAATACCACCTCGACTACGACATTTTTTATGGAGGCTTGGTATGCAAAACTTACCAACAGGAGTAAATTTTGCCATCCGCAAAATTGTTGGTAATTTTAATTGTCTCACTTGTGGCCATCAGGAGGACGATAATCATGTGTTCTTGGATTGCCCCAGTGCTATGATCTTTTGGGAGAGTATGGTGTCAATTTTCCCAGAGTATAAATGCCCTTTGCAAAGGGAGGAAAAGAAGCCTTTTGGGGATGCAGTTCTGAAAATGCTAAGCAGTCAAATGAATACAAATTCCATTCTTTTTATCCTAGGCTGTTCGGAATTGTGGCAGAGACGAAACAAGATTATTTTCGAAGGAATCCCAGAGAACATTCCATCTATGTCCTACAAGATTAGCAAGTTATATGAAATGATGATTGTAGAGGCAAAAGCGCAGGAGACAAAACAATCGGATGTGGTTAATTTTGAAACCAATATTTCTGGTCTTATCTGTGTAGTTGATGCTGCTTTTGACGTCGATAAGAGTCAAGCTTGGGGAGCTGCGGTTGTCTTCAATGAAATAGCTGAAATCCAAGCTATAATGATGCATAACCTTGGTAGAATTTGTGATCCGGAGGAAGCTGAGCTGAAATCAGTTTTTCAAGCTGTCAATTTTGTGGCGAAGCTCAATCTTCAAGATGTTCATCTGAAAACAGACTGTAGAAATGTGGTGGAAAGACTAGATTCGCCTGGGTTTGATCGATCATGCTTGGGGACTCTTGCCAGTGAGGTGAAGAAGCGGATCCAAGCGATTCAAGGAGCCACCATTTGCTACTGGAACCGAAAGGGGGTGGAACCTGCGCATCGTTTGGCTAGGTTGGGGATGGAGACAAAGCTCTCTGGTGTGTGGAGCCATGAACACTATCAGCTTCCAGTGGAGTGCAAGAAGAGGCTTGAAGATGGGCCAAGCTGTGTTCCGTGGGCTAGAGTGCTTAGATGGGCCGATTTTAGGCCTAATGCTGCTTCAAACATGATTACCTGTAATGCAAACCTCTGTGATGTTGTAATCTCAGTTTCATCTAGTTAATAAGATTAGTTGTTGCTCTCAAAAAAAAAAAATGACCACAGCATGCAGTGGGGTACAGTCAATTTTAAATAAACTATTTAGACAATCCCCTTAATTATCGTCATGAATATGGACGGTACTTCAAGTCTTTAGCCACACTCTCCGTGCAACCCAACTAGTAAATGTCATAAAAAATTCTGAAAAAAATCATACATATACTTCAAGTCATACTCCACCTATATATAAAATTTTATGTTCAAAGTCATTATATTTAAAGCACAGCAAAAAAGAGAAAATTCTGACAGATTTATACTAAAAAATCTATCAGAATTTTCTCTTTTTTCTTACTGCTAAAATATAACGACTTTGAACTTAAAATTTTATATATAGGTGGAGTATGACTTGAATTACGTGTATGATTTGTTTCAGAATTTTTCATGACTTTTTCTAGTTGGGTTGCACAGAGATTGCACGGGAACCCCGATTGCACCGGATACGCTCCCTTGGTTTTTAATATCTTACATAGTAGCTTGAAAGTTTGAAAATGTCTCGCAGCTTGTCTGAATGGGTTGCCTTTTAATCACACTAACATGAGATTGAGTTCTACATATTGTGATATTTACTATATATGAGAGAAATTATGCTACCATAGTAATTTTCACTCATATCATATTAGTCCATTTCTTGTTTGTCAGATGTTGTTGTTATATAAATAGTGAAGAGCGTATCCGGTGCAATCGGGGTTCCCGTGCAATCTCCGTGCAACCCAGCTAGCAAAAGTCATAAAAATTTGAAACAAATCATACACATACTTCAAGTCATACTCATTTATATATAAATTTTAAATTCAAATTAGTTATATTTATAAAGAATAACAAAAAGAAAATTACATGATTTTTTAGTATAAATATGTCGAATTTTCTCTTTTTTGCTGTGCTTTAAATATAATGACTTTGAACATAAAATTTTATATATAGGTGGAGTATGACTTGAAGTATATGTGTCGGGGATTAGATTAGGGCCCATTGCCATGGCCCACTCCCTGACGGCTCAATCGAACGGCCTACCAGGGCCCAGCTCCCTGAAAGGTTCTATCAGGCCCATGTGCGTCTTGCCGAACAGCTTCCTGGCTGGCACGGTGCGTAATGGCCAAGGCTTCCTGTTTGAGTCCGTCTTGAACAGAGTTCTGCACGGCTACGTGAAGACCCGGACGTTGGTTTTCCGGATTGGATTAGGAGTCGTGATCCCCGAGATTAGGAGCTTACCTTATCTACCGTAGGTTATATTTGGCATGTATGAGTTCGTTACGATCTCGTAGTTGGCCCTACCGATATTCCCGGTAGGTTGGTTTGTTACGTACTATATAAACAGGGCCCTACGGCGTTTAGAGGACTGGACCTTAGCGATAGATTTTCAGATACTACTCGCCGAGACTACCGATCTCGTCGAGCCATCTCTTGTACTCATCTCTCGATATATAAGAAAGGTCGGACGAGGGCTATTATCTCTCGAGAGGCTGAACGAATAAAAACCCCATCTCCTCGCTCTTTGTTCGTCGTGGTTGTTCGGCGTGTCTCCTATCTCAATCTTCAAGAACCTTAGCGACTTGAGATCGATATCTCAACCGTCGACAGCTGGCGCCGGAGGGAGGGCTCGCAGATCGAACATGTCGAACTCCGTCAGCGATACAGAGATACTTTCTGAGGGCTACGACTCAGAAGGACAGGATGTCTCATCCCCTGTCAGTTCAGATCGATCTGTTCGGTCTCGAACGCTTTCCGCATCCGAGGCAGATGTCTCCGCTTACATAGCGTAGATAGCCTTAGATCGCACTCCGTCATCGGCAGCGACTACAGGCGATGATCTTTACGACGGTTTAGATTTGTCAGATTCCAAGGCTATGTCGGTAGATTCCACCTGTGGAGACACAGCGATGACACCGTCTAGCATGCCTTCGCATGGCCCCCGCAGCATTAACATGGCCGATGTAGGAACCTCGAGGATCCCGCGACGGCCGTGGCGGCTGCGAGGTCGGCGATTAACTCGCTCGGCATCAAGACGAGGTGCAGCAGTCGCCGCGAGCAAGACGTCATTCGCCGCAGCCTCGACGACTCCATCAATAAGACCTTAGCACGGTTTCGCGACCGGTGTAAGCGACGAGATCGCGACCCACCTCGCGTCCGATGCTAAGTCTCCGTGAAGCTTCCTGTCGGTCAATTTCGCGTGACCGGACTCGATCAGGCGTAACGCGGATGGTTCGTGGATCCGGGACCCATAGATCAAAGTCGGAACGGCTCGAAGCTATAGCAACGGTCCTTAGATCCACCAATCAAGCTGATCTCGCCGCATAGGCGTCGTCGTTGTTTCTAACCTAGAACGACTGGCTGAAGGTCTAAAGTCTGTAGGAGAAGTCAACAATTCCTCCAGGCAGCGCAGCCAAACTGCCCGGAATGGTTCGGACGACTCGATTGATCGCGTGACCTTCGTCACCATCGAAGGTCACCGCCCATGAGCGAGCTACCCGTGGTCGCCGCCGCCGCTAAGCCCTCGTAGTCATCGCGACCACGGGGCAAGCGCTGCGGCGATGATCACGGACGACCCCTCGTGAGGAGCGCGTCGTCGCAACCACGAGGAAGGAGCGTGGTGGATTGTCCCGAGAGAGTTTCTCGCACCGAGTCATCCCGCTCAGCAGAGTTCCTCGCGCAACGGGACCAACGTCTTCTCAAGACTAGGTTCTGCCGGGGGAGGTGGCCGGTCATATGCTTTGGGCTGTAGGGCTTTCTCTGACGAGCTTCGAGCTGTCCGGTGGCCCTCAAAGTTCAAGCCCGGTCACATGGAGAGGTACAATGGGACTCGTAACCGGAGGAATTCCTTTCCATTCACGCCACGGCCATCATGGCGGCCGGGGTGACGAGCTCGTTATGGCTAATTACCTCTCGACCGTCCTTGAGGGTCTTTGCTCGGGACGCGGGTCGCTCAATCGCCAGAGGGTTCCATCACCGTGGAACCAGCTTTGTGACGCCTCGATCGCTAATTTCCGAGCTGTTACGTGCGTGCTCGGTAAGGAGGATGATCTGCACGGATGATCCAGATGAACGGGAGACCCTCCGCAACTTCGTGAAGCGTTTTATTAAGATCCGCAACACGATCCCGAACATCTCGGATGAATCTGTTGTCCACGCCTTCAAAAACGGAGTCCGCGACGAAGCGCTCACCCAGATCTCGAGATCAACGAGACTGGACCGCCAACGACTGTTCAAGGCGGCCGATCATATGCCAACGCGGCAGAGCGCGTTGAGACAAAAAGGCGTTCGACAAGGGCGAGCCGCTACCACTGGTGTGGATGAGAAGAAGAAGAGCAAAGAAGAATGTTCCCGTGACAAGAAGTCCCGAAGAAGAAGAACAAAGGTGATGCGAACAATACCGTCGCGGTATGGATCGCGCACCTCCTCCCAAGGATGGGCGAAGAAGCCCAACAATAATTACAAGGGCAAAAAGCACGCCAGGAGACGGACAAGGCAAGAAAGGTCCGGCGACCGATTTTACAAATTCCACCAAAGACTACGGGCACGATATACGCCTTTGTGGAACTTAGGCCGCAAAGCTCAAGATTTCTACAACGGCAATGGCCCAATGCCCACCCCGCCCGAACAAGGTGATGCGGTAAGAATAGCGCCAAACCGACGATGGTGATCGGAAGATGATGATGAATATCAAGAGCCGTGAACCATATCGCCGTCATTTTCGGCGGCTCCTCGGCTTACACTCTCTCGCAGCCTCAAGGAAGCCGCCGGGAGGTCCTAACGCTGAAAAGGCAAAACCTCGGCTGAATCGATGAAGTGGATCGAGGTCCACATCTCCTTCTCTCGGGAGGATTGCCCCACTGGGATGACCAAGCCTCAGCGGCTCCCACTGGTGGTCGCCCCGACCATCAGCAACGCGAGAGTTGGCCGTGTCTTAGTGGACGGCGGGAGCGCTTTGGACTTGCTTTCTGCTAAAGTCTTGGACGAGATGCAAATTCCTCGTTCCAAGCTGAAGGAAGTCGCAATGCCCTTCTACGGAATTGTTCCGGGAGAAGTTGTCAAGCCGTTGGGGCATGTTATCCTGCCTGTCACCTTCGGCAACCCAAGCAACTTCCGGACAGAGTTGATCACTTTCGACGTGGTCGACTTCCCATCGGCGTACAACGCAATCTTGGGCAGGCCATCTCTCGGTAAGTTTATGGCCGTGTCCCACCACGCTTACCATTGCGTGAAGATACCGGGTCCTAACGGTGTGATCACGGTCAAGGGCAACTACAAAGTCGCTCGGATTGCGACGAGCGATCCCTCGCCTGGTCGACCAACTTCCGCCCATGTCTCAAGTTCGCGAGACCAAGTCTCAGCGCGCCCTAGGATCTCCTTCACCCGGGGAGAAACCAAGGAAGTTCCGCTGTCACTTGATGATACTTCCAAGGCAGTTCACTTAGGGGCCAATCTGGACCCCAAATAGGAAAGCGAGCTCATTGCCTTCCTTCGAGCTAATGCAGATGTATTCGCCTGGGAGCCATCTGACATGCCCGGAGTCCCAAGGGAGGTAATCGAGCACAAACTGGCTGTCCGGCCGGACAAAAAGCCTGTTCGCCAGAAGCTTCGTCGCTTTTCAGAATTCAAACAGGGGATCATCAAAGATCACAGCAAACCGTCTTTGGGTTCATCCGCGAGGTTGATCACACCGAGTGGTTAGCCAACCCCGTCATTGTAAAGAAGAAAGCGGCAAGTGGAGGATGTGTGTCGATCACACAGATCTGAACGCCGCTTGTCCTAAGGACAATTTCGCGCCTCGATTGACCGGTCGATGCGATCACTGGACGCCCGGCTTCGAGTTTTTAGATGCTTACTCGGTTACCACCAAATAAGCATCTCCCGAGGATGAAGAGAAGCGCCTTCATCACCCCTTTCGCACTTTCGGCTATCGACCATGTCTTTCGGTCTGCGCAATCTTTGGTGCCGCGTTCAGTAGCTTAATGGAGAAGACCTTCCCGAATGCAAATGAAAAAACCTGGAGGTCTATGTCGACGACATAGTTGTAAAGAGCAAGTATGCTCCGGATCATGTAAAAGACCTGGCAGAGACTTTTCATAATCTCACCAGGCATCGAATAAAATTAAATCCAGAGAAGTGTACCTTTGGTGTTCGATCTGGAATGTTGCTCGGTTATGTTATTGGCTCGCAAGGTATTTCTGCCAACCCTGAAAAAATCGAGGCCATTGAAAATATGCAGGCTCCAACTACCATAAAGGAAGTACAGAGCCTCACTGGGCGGATGGCTGCTCTAAGCAGGTTTATTTCCCGTCAAGGCGAACGCGGGCTGCCCTTCTTTAAGGCCCTGCGCAAGCACAATGGTTTCGAGTGGACGGAAGAAGCCGATAGATCCTTCCAGGATCTGAAGCGATACCTGTCCAATCCTCCCGTCTTGACTACCCCGCGGCATGGTGAGCAGCTCCTGCTGTACCTAGGTTGCACGCCACAAGCGGTGAGCGCGGTCTTGACGGTCGAAAGGGAAGGCATACAGCGACCAATCTATTACGTGAGCGAGGTACTTCACGGATCAAAGGAGTGTTACCCTGAGGTCCAGAAACTCCTCTATGCCTTGCTCATGTCCTCCAGGAAGCTTCGCCACTACTTCCAGGCGCATCAAATACTGGTCTCGACCACGTTCCCTCTGGGAGAAATCCTACGGAACAAGGAATCTAGCGGACGTATAGCTAAGTGAGCAATGGAACTAGCAGAGTTTGATCTGTTATTTGCTGCCCGAACCGCTATTAAGTCACGTGTCCTAGCCGACTTTGTCGCTGAATGGACTTGCCGCCCAAATCGTGGAGCTCCCGAGCAACCTGGTGAACCCTCTTGGACCATGTTTTTCGATGGCTCGCGCACTGAAAACTCGGGGGCTGGTTTTGTTCTCATCTCCCCTCAAGGAGAGCAACTCCGAGATTCTATCCAACTACACTTTGCGGCGACTAACAACGCTGCAGAGTACGAGACCTCCTCGCGGGACTAAGGGCGTGCAAGTCGCTTGGTGTCCAACGACTAAGCGTGAAGGAGATTCACGGTGGTCATCAATCAGTTAACAAGGAGTATCGGTCTTGCGATGACTCAATGGCGCGATACCGGTTGAAGTGAGGAAGTTGGAGCGGCATTTTCGATTCTTGAAGTGCTCTTCGTGCCAAGGAAGGACAACTTCGCCGACCAGCTATCCAAGTTTGATCCTCACGCTAACTCGCTCGGCAGGGTGCTCGCCGAGCACCTTTACAAGCCCTCAATCACGTCTCCGGACGAGGCGACAGAGCAGTGGTCTGTCTCCGTCATCGGCAGTGCATGGATGGACAACGCCATTTGTCCGGTACCTTGCAGATGGGACCACCGCCCGACGACGGCCGAAGCGTTCGGCTTACAAGGCGTCTTTGCTCCATACAAGCTTATGGATGGCACCTTTACCGTCAAGGTGCTCGGGAGTTCTCTCCAAGTGCATCTCGCAACAGAGGGTGTGTTCCTTCTTAGGGACATACACGAGGGTGCTGTGGCAACCACGCCTCTTTCAGAACTCTGGTCGGCAAAGCGTTTCGCATGGGCTATTATTGGCCCACTGCGTTACAAGATGCCCGGGACATCGTGACTAAGTGCAAGCCTTGCCAATTTCACGCCCGGAAGGCACACAAGCCCGCCAAGAGCTCCAAACAATCCCCGTCTGGCCTTTTTCCACATGGGGTGCGGATCTGCTTCGGCCCTTTCCCTAAGGGGTACAAGGGCTATACACACCGCTGCCGCCATAGACACTTTTACAAAGTGGATTGAGGCGAGCTCGTGTAATCTCTTCACGCCAAAACGGCTGTTCGCTTTTTCAAAAGCAACGTGGTCACGCGCTTTGGGATTCCCCATAAGCTGATCACGGATAACGGTACCCAGTTCCGAAGCGAGCTATTTCAGGAATACTGCGAACAGCTGGGTACCAAGGTCTGTTTCGCCTCTGTGGCACATCCACAGAGCAATGGAGCGATCGGCGAGCTAACGGACAAATAGTCCGTGGTATTAAACGGCGGGTATTTGCTGCTCTCAGCGAGCACAGCAAGGCCTGGGTTGACGAAGTTCCTTCCGTCCTCTGGGCAGTTCGCACTACGGCCAGCCGGGCGACCGGGGAAACTCCTTTCCAACTGGTCTATGGTGCAGAAGCCATCCTGCCCGCCGAAATCGTACTCGGTTCGCCTCGCACGAGCTCGGTCAATTTAGTTGACGACGAGCAAGAGCGCCTCCTCGATCTCGATCTCCTCGAAGGCACACGCGACCGGGCACAAGTCAGAATGGCGCTACCAAAGAAGATCTTCGCCAAGACGCCGCCAAGTCGATTCGACCAAGGGCTTTGAAGGCGGCGACCTCGTTCGCGCCGTGTCGAACTTGTCCAATGCCAACAAGTTAACTCCTCGTTGGGAGGGCCCGTTCTGGTCGTTTCTTACGCTCGCCGGGCTGTTCACTGTCTATGGAGGACGGAGAGAGTGACCAAGACTTGGAACATCGACCCGACCGTAAGTTCTTTGTGTAGGTCTTTCATTTTCTTAGCCCTGCGCTTTTTCTCAAATTTCGCGCTTTAGTTCGTCCATGTCTCTCGGGCACCATGTAAAGTTCAATCCAATAGTTAAGTGAATTCTCGCTGCCTCTGCGCCTTTTTTCACTTCTTGTCTTTTGAAGACTACCTCTTTCTCTCTGGTAACACTTGATGGTGCCCGGCCTTGCATAACTCTTGGCTCCGCAATCTTAAGGATTGTTCCCTATCCGTATCTGGTTTCAATAAGTTCCTAAACTCGTGGTTGCGTAACATGGCCTTTCCACCTTGCGGCTAAGTTCGCTCTCGTAAGCCCTCATGGCAGAGGCACTTATCGCTTCGGCGCGACCACTTGGTAAAGCTCGCTCGTAAGCCCCGCGGCAGAGGCACTTTCTCGTTCGGTTACTCTCGAATCGCTTAACTTACGCCAACGAAAGCGACTACGGAACGAATCGAGCAAGGTACGGGTGTCGCTCTTTCTCCCTACGCACGTGCTCGAGTTCGCAAGCTTCGGTTCTCGAGCATCGTCCGTACCGGGGGCTAGGGTGTCGCTCTTTCTCTTGTGCACCTGTTCGGGTTCGCAAACTCAGGTTTCCGAGCAGATGCACAACGGGGGCTGGGAGTTAGGCAGAGCGCTCTATCGGTTTTCTTAAACTTCCTAGCGCTGTTCGCTTTTCTCTTGGTTTCTGTTCGTTCTTGTCTTTTTGCTGCTCTTTTTTGCAGGAATAAAGGTAAGTACTTTATTACATTACTCAAAAGTTTCAGGTACAAGGCCCTTCCGGGTTACAGCCGCGGTGCTACTTAGGAGCAAGCTGCTCCTTCAGCTCCTCAACTTCTAACTTGAGGCGCACGACTTCGCCCTGAGCCTTGATTCCTTCCGGGCTTCGGCTGGAGGCGCTCGATCTCCTCCTTGTTCGCTTGGCTTGCGCTGCGGCCTCTGCCCGGATGGCCTCGACCTCCTCGGTCTTGGCGTCTGGTGATCGCTCAGAGCCTCGCCTGGCCGACTCATTGCTTTCGGCCGCCTTGAGCTGCTCGTCCAGCTCCTTGACCCTTTCTCTGCGGTGATCGCCCTCACGTGATCGCGCATCTCCTCGATCTCTTCTGTGAAGCCCACAGGTCGAGATCTTGCTCGAGACCCGCGAAGTCTGTTCTTCCTTGGCGGTGGGCCTTGAGTCTCTTGGCTTCCATTGAAGCTGGTCGCCGTTGGGAAGCGTCGTGAGCTGCTCTTCGAGCCACTTCGAGCGGCCCGGCCTCTCCTCCGCGGTGCTCGCCTTAATGGCTTGCGCGCGAAGCTCCTCGGCCTCTCCTAGGAGAGACTCGCAGGAACGCCTCTCTTCGGCCAATTGGACTTTGAGCCTTTTACCTTTGCCTTCACCGCTTCGACTTTGGGTGGTGCAGAGGGCCCCGCCGGACTCCTCGTCTGAGGTGCTCCGAGCGACGCCAAGATCTGGCGCCCGCTCGATGGTGACGCCGTCCTCGAGCTCCTCCATTGTGTCCCTGAAGACCTGAGAGGGAAGAACAAGTTAAATACTTTGCGATGACGTAGCTAAGCTGAGCAAGATTTGGTCTTGGTTCCTACCTTCCCAAGTCGTTGCTTCAGTCCGCGACGCAGGCGGTCCTCGAGGCCATGCGTCACGAAGCCCCGCTCGTGCGGGATGAGACGGACGCGTTCTTGCCGTCCGCTGGATCGCTCCTTCTTCTTCTTGCGGAGCGCTGCCGCCGGGAGCGGAGCGACGGGCGAAGCGCTTTCGTCTCCGCGCTCCCTCTCCTCTTCCCTTTCCTCTTCCGCCCGAACTTCTTCGGGTAAGACCGGAGCCGCTCCGATTGGTGGCGCCAGTATCTCCACGGGTAGGACACCCTGCGCGACCGCCGGGGCTTCTTCTCGCCTCGGCGATCGGGTTCCACCCGCCGCGGAGAATCCTGTCGCCTCGGGGTGAGTTGCCTCGCGACGAAGTGCTGGCGGGACCGTTGCTCGGTCCCACTGGCAACTCCGGAGCCGTCGTCTTGGCTCCGCTCTCCATGGCGCCAGCGCCGCTTTCTCGCCTCCAGCCGCTCTACCGCGCCTTTGGCGCGTCGAGTCTTCGGCTGAGCCGGGCGGAGCAGCTCCACGCCGCCAGCTTTGTCCTTGAGGCACGCCACCACCTCACCGCCATGATCGCGCGCGTGCAGATGCTTTCGAGGCGGCGGCGACTTCGGCGCCTCTTCGACGCCATCTGTGGCGATCTCTCCTTGGGCGGTGATGAAAAGAGATCATCGTTAAGTCTAATACGATCGGTAGGTGGGAGATCCGGGTTAGGCTCCTACATACCCGCCGTGGAAGGCTTGGTCTGGTCTTCTTCGCGAACCTTCCGCCTCTTCCTGAGGCTCCTTGGCGGCTTCTCCGCCTTGGCCCTTGGGTGTTCGTGGCGACGAGCTCGGCTCCTGGTGAGTGAGTGTCCTCTCGCGCAGCAGCGCAAGAAGTTTTTCCTTGCGCGACTTCCTCTTCGAGCCTCCTCCGCTCGGGCGACTGCTCGAGCCGCGCCAAATGGTCGGGTGAGTCTGCGAGTAACGCCTAAGCCGAGGGTCATGTTCATTACCTCTTCGCCGCTTTGCTCGGCGAGGAGGGAGGGCTTGGTCTCTTCCATTGGGTGACTGCTACCGCTTGGTTCGCTTTCGTGACGCTCCGTCGCCGCAGCTGGTCTCTTCGACGGCTGGCGGCCGCCGTGTCGCGGCGAGCTCCGCGTCGGCTCGGCCGCCACCTTGGGCTTTGCAACCGCCTTGGTCTTGCCCTTCTTCACCTTCTCCTTCTCAGACCCGGAGAGGTCCTCTACGATCCCTTCAAGGATCAGCTGGTCCTCCTGCGCGTTGTCAGAAGTGAGCTTTAGCACTAAACAACATTGCAAGTCTAGCAACACAGACTGGGTGTAAGTAATTTACCTCGCTCATGCGGACGAGCTGCGACGCTTGTGGACAGTGTGCGCCACCGCCGGTGACCTCCCGTCCTTCTTCGCCGCCTTCAAGATGGCGTCGACCCGCCGGTCACCCATGCGTCGGTTGGCTTCTCCGCCCAATGTAAGGATTGTTAGTTCTGTTCGGAGGAAAGAATCTATTTAGAGGTTGAGTCTTAAAGGCACTTACCCGCTCTCCCTTGTGATGTCCTCCCATCCTCTATCTTGTAGAAGGGATAGGACCTCCTCCGCAATGATGAGATCTGTTATTTGTGAAGTCCCGAATGATCTCCCTGCCCGTGAGCCCAAGGCTCACAAGGGAGGCGATCTTCCTTGTCTGGTACCAATCCTCGGCGGTCATCTCCGGCCGAGGCATTGGCGTCCCCTTTGCCGGCGCCTTCCCGGTGAAGGCGAGTTTGCTGTCGCCGCTCCGCTTGTCAGAACCACTCACCCACCACGCGCCCATTGAGTCGAAAGCGGTGGGCGAGGGTACGGCGCGTCGTCGGCGGTGGGCCTTGAGCTTGAGGTAGTAGCACCCTAAGCGCTGGAAGCGGAGCTGCTCCTCGTTACTGTGTAGTAATGGAGGAACAGCCCCACCGATGGATCGATGCCCAGATAGCCCTCGCACTGGTGTGCGAAGACGACCATCTGGAGGATGGAGTTCGGATTGAGGTTCGTCACCTCCAATCCATCGATGTTCAAGAAGGCTCGACGAAGTCGCCTCGGGAGACCTCAACCCAAGCAGGCGAATCTGCTCAAGTCGACGAATTCTCCTTCGAGCGGCTCCGGTATCCTCCTCTCCGGCGACCTCCAGCCACGGTGTCAATGTGGCCCTCTTCCTCCCAGACCTTCAGTGTCCTCCTCGCAAGCTAGTGCCGGTGAACTTGGCCATAGCGGTTCCCTGAGTTGGACAACGGGTTTGGTCTTTGGAGTTTGGGTGCTTGATTTGGCGTGGTTGGGACTAGGGCTTAGAGAGGAAAGGCGTGAGAGCGTAGTGGCTGGCGCGGGCAGCTTGGGTACTTTTATAGTCCCGTATGGGCAGCTCTGCAATGGTTTTGTCACAAACGGCTAGTTTTTACCGCAACGGCTAGGTAAAACGGTCGCCTGTTTTCATCAAGCAATGACGGAAGTTACCGTTGGAGTTGCGCTAACGGCTAGTTTTTCCAAAGGTTCGCCTTTGAAGGTCGAGTGCCCCGCCGGATAGATGTCATTCCTGCTCGACGCAAATGTAGCTGCTTTCGACCGAACATGTCTGTTCGGTTGAAACTTAACCTGTTGGTCGATCGTTACATGTCTTTGTAGCACTAAATTTCCCTCTTCGTGGCTTGAGTCTCAAGAGGAAGACCCCACTCTAGTGAGTCCTTCCACCGAGTCTCGGGGCTAGCTGTCGGGGATTAGATTACGCCCATTGCGCCCACTCCCTAACGGCTCAATCGAACGGCCTACAGGGCCGGCTCCTGGAAGGTTCTATCAGCCCATGTGCGTCTTGCGAACGGCTTCTGGTACGCACGGTGCGTAATGGCCAAGGCTTCTGTTTGAGTCCGTCTCGAGCGAGTTCGACGGCCACGTGAAGACTTCGGACGTTGGTTTCGAGATTGGATTAGGAGTCGTGATCCCGAGATTAGAGCTTACCTTATCTACCGTAGGTTATATTTGGCATGTATGAGTTCGTTCACGATCTCGTAGTTGGCCCGCCCGATATTCCTCGGTAGGTTGGTTTGTTCTCGTATTATATAAACAGGGCCCCTCGGCGCTTAGAGGACACGGACCTTAGCGATAGATTTTCGCATACTACTCACCGAGACTCGCTGATCTCGTCGAGCCATCTCTTGTACTCATCTCGATATATAAGAAAATTTGGACGAGGGCTAATATCTCCCGAGAGGCCTGAACCAGGATAAAAACCCCTGTCTCCTGTTCGTTGCTGTTCGTGGTTGTTCGGCGTGTCTCCTATCTCAATCTTCAAGAACCTTAGCGACTTGAGATCGATATCTCAACCGTCGACAATATGTATGATTTTTTCAGAATTTTTTATGACATTTGCTAGTTGGGTTGCACGGAGATTGCACGGGAACCCTGATTGCACCTGATACGTTCTCGAAAACCAATAACATCTTAAGGTACACAAAAAAGATAATTTAGATTATTAGCTACCATGATTGTATTAAAATATAAATAAATATTCAATTGTATTAATATAAATGCATATGTTAGTGAATAGGAATGCAATTGTACGTAAAATTAATTCCGCTAGCCAACATAAACAAAATAGTGTATATCTACACTCCATGCGGGAAAAAAAGCTGCCATTCCCACAATAAAAAATATTTAGCCTTTGTAATATCAAGGCAGTCCAAAAATGCAACCTTTACGACTGATTGTTAATTGGCGGACAGAGGCAGATAATATTACTTTGTTCTCTCTTTTTTTTTTCTCTATGAGGTACCCATGAGGATCAGCTTTTTTTGTTTTGAGCAATGTTTTAAATAGCAGGTTATAAGTTTTAGCGGAGCTCTCCTCAAGCAGTTAAGACGGCTATAGCGGGTGGTAAGCAGGTTAGCGGTTTTTTTTTTTTAAAAAAAACATGGATTTTATCTAGTTTTTGTGCAGGTCATAAGCATAATAAGATTAAGGCATGATCATAAGAGTTATTATTTATAAGTACACTACATCTCAAACAAAAATCCATCACAAACACAAACAATACAACAAAGTATAGCTGACAACTTACAAGTTCATCACAACAGAATACCTTTTTTATGCTGAGACCATTGCTGGAATTTGTGTGGGCTTTAGTGCCGCTAAATGCTATGGCCTGCTATGCATTTTAGCGCTGCTAAATCGCTCTATTGTGCTCTTAATTGTGATAACGGACATATATGCAATAGCGTAGCGTCTACACGTCCAAAAGCTATAACCACGCTATAGCCCGCTATTTAGAACATTGATATTGAGAAGTCTTTATGTCGTTTTTAATTTTCTTTTAACGTACTACTAACTGGCAGCCCATGTTGTGCTATATGAAAATATAAATTTCGTCATTGAGGGCAACGATAAAGTGACCAATATGCGGGTGTCATGGTACATGTATACTTTTGTTGATTGGTTAGAATGGATGACATGAAGGGCAATTTATTTAAATGTGCTGCTGAGATCACTACATTTTAGGAATTTTGAACAGTAGCTAGAGATACATACCTAAAGCTAAATATCTATATGTCATAAAATATGTGTACCGACTTTTTGCAAAAATGTATGAATGGCTCCCTCAATTAGCTAGTTGGACCATGTTTCTGTTCATTTTGAGTGTATATATCATGGGGTTTCTATGTTCCCAAAAACATTTGTGGCCGTATTCAATTTGTTTTCATTTTTTTACATGGTTCATATTCATATTCGTATCTAAAAATATCCGTATATTGGATTAGGATGCGCAAAAAGGCCAAAATTTGTGTATAAATTATTCAATATGATCGACTCCAATTGCACCCCTAGTTTTTTGTAGTTGGCTAGCGACAGTCTCATATGATTTTATACATATTTTTCACATCACTCCTATTATTTTGTATCGGGAAAAGTAAAATACATTGTTATCACATTTCATCTACATAACCACTATACAATAAAACTAGGTACCCTTTGTACATAAAAAGGAACGAACAAGCCCTTGGAAAGGTTTGGGAGGTGGGGTTTCGCCACTGTGGCTTCTACCATAGTGATAGACATGGCGATTGCCCACATGTCAGTTACTTATCCTCCCTCTTCACCTTCTCTCTCTATCTTTCTCTCACTCCCCCCACCCCACCATGGTTAGTTATCTCTCTGATCCAAGATGAGGTCGGTGGGGTGGATAGCAAAGGCTCCACATCGTCTAGCCCCGATGGCTGCCTCTCTCACCTCCAACGGTGTTGTTGCCTCTCCCGCCCCCAATGTCATCGTCACATCTCCTATCCCCATGGACTCTGCCACCTCTCCCGTCCCTATGGCATCACCACATCTTCTGCCCCAACAACATCGTTGCCTCTGCTACAACTTGGCATTGCCACCTCTCCGTCCTCGATGACACGGGCTTAGATGTGGGCCCTTGTTGTTAGAAGGAGAACCATCATGTCACATGCCATGATGGCAAAACCACCTACCAAACTATTCCATGTGTTTCGTGCTGATTTCAAAAGTTAAGTGGATATGATAGCTGGTTTTACATTTTAGGAGGTCTGTTGACAAAACATTATAGTTTAGGGCGTAAAATAGATTTTTATTCTTTTGCATTTAAATACTTCCTACAACGATTTAATATATTAATACAATACGACACTATCATTCTATCTTGGGTGAAAACAAAAATATGCATGTAGTCCCATTATTTTATCCACTACTATAGAACAACCCATCCATACTAGCTCGTCACTATCGGTTCATTTAAAAATGGCATTGATACTTTATCACCACCCGTTCTTAAGCCTCAACGCGCGGAAAAATAATTTAGGGCTTTAAACCAATAATGATATTTCTACCCGATACTGGCTCAACCAACAGTGATGTAGTCCTAGGAATTGGGCTGTGTCGGGCCGACACGGCATGTCGTGCCTCGGGCCACCGTGTAACGGACTGTCACGGCCTAGTCAACACTTCGGCACAAGCCAGGCACGACATGGCACGGCTCAAAAGCCAGGCACGGCATGGCCTAATACCTCGACGGGCTGCGATAGGGTCGGGCCAGCCCGAGCACGGCACTCACGACAAAACAGAGAGATAAATGTTTTTTATAAATTCGTAAGTTGCTCAAATGAAAAATGTTGTCTTTACAAAAATGAAGTGTCTTGAAATTCTGTATAACGTTGATGTAGAACATAAATTCATCTAAGCAATGTAATATCTCAAAAATGCGAATTACTAAAATATGATATGGGTTTTAAAACAGCCAGCACACTAATTTTTTTTTAATAAATTCATGCTTTGCTCAAATCGAAACGTTGTCTACATGAAAAAGGTGTGCCTTGAAATTCTCTACAACTTTCATGTAGAATCAAAATTCATTGGAGTGACAAAAGGACATAGAAAAAAATAAATTACTAACTCGTGCCTCAGTTCGGGGCTTTGGGCCGTGCCGGCTTCTCAGGCTCGGCACGGCACTCCATTTGGGCTAGGACGGCACGGCCCAAGTCATTTCATGTCGTGTCGTGCTTTGCGCCTATAAAATTGGATCGTGCTCGGCCTGGCCGAAAAAGCACAGCCCAATTCCCAGGACTACAGTGATGTATCACTACTTGTTAATGGCTTCAATAGTGCTAGTCCATATTACCACTCACGGTCGGGAGTCTCAAGCGGTAGGGCTATGGTGCGTGATTACCGCTGGATCAGTTTGCCAGCCAACAGTGATAAAGGGCATCCAGCGGCGGAGCCAGGATTTCATCATGGGGAGGCCGACACATAACAAACTAATTTACAATATAATCCTATCATTTTATTGAAAGCGAGCTATTTGCAAAAAAATGTTTTGTAAAAATATTTTTGTGTGATGTAATAAATCAAGTCACAAATATGCCAAAGCAGTATAGAAAGAAATGATAATAGTATCGTACATAGTGGAGATTATCATGTGTGGGGACACTTAACCGTGATCAAATGACACTTTTTTTTTGCATATTCACATAACATTAAGTCAAGTAGTGGGTGGTGTGGCAAAAACTAAATAAATAGATTATAATTTTTATATGTGTATATGTACAACAAGTGTTATGCAGTTCTTTAGAATAAAAGAAGATTACACAACAATAATACAACTATGTTTATATTGGACACGGTGATAGCTAGCTAATAAAAATATTTGAAGTTTTTGAAAAGCAATATGAGCTACAATTAGTCAAGCCCCAAATGTATATCAGTGAACGTCAAAAAGGGGTCTGCGAATTTTGGTAAACTTATCGAAATATTGTACACTAACACTATTATTGATAATATGAAATGTGTTTGGAAAGTATATTAATACATAAATTAAAATCATTTTCTTTGAAAAGAAAACTTCAAAGAACTAAGTTATAAAATAAATTAGTTGGGAGAGTATGTTTAATCAATACTAATAACATACTTCTTAGAACTAAAATTAGTTATGTAAATTAATTAGATGGACTTAAGTTTGATACAACATCCTATATACTACTTAGTATTGCACATAGATCATATGGGGGCCAGGCCCCTGCCAGCCTCCCCTTGTCTCCGTCACCGAGGGCATCATCAATACCGTTTGTTCACAGATGGTGACATACATAACCGGCAGTGAAGCCTGTTCCCAATAAGCAATAAAGAGCCGTCCTATAGTAGTGATTTAACTTGAAACTATGACCTTACTTTTCTGAGTTTTGGGAAGAAAAGTCAAAACCTTTTGGCCAGAACACCAAATTATTCAGTTTGCAAAAAACAACAAATATCATGTTGATTATGGTGTGGTATTTAAACTTAAAGGTCTACGAGCTCTATCATTTCATAAAAAAAAAGAAATAAGTGCAAAACAACCAACACACCGCGGCAGTACGGCGCGATATGCTGGGCCAAGAACCAAACGTACGTGCGTCGACGAACTCAGCGTGAACATGCATGGCAGCAGTTCTAGGAAAAACACTACACCAACATATCGACGAACTCAGCGTGAACATGCATGGCAGCAGTTCTAGGAAAAACACTACACCAACATACCTCGAAGCAGGTGATGCTCAGATGCTGAGTAATTCCACCTCTTTGGACGTGTATACTAAGAGAAGTTGCTGAACGATAACACCGTGAAAGGACGACCCTGTGCTTACCCTTACATGCTGCTCTTCCAAAGACGGCACATTCTGATGTGTTGCCTCACTCTTCGGCAGGTAGTTCATTGTTTCAGAGAGTGGGGACGTGGGCTAGAGGCGCAACAAGAAAACTGGAGCTATATATACTCACCCTCCTGCAAGCCACAGGGTTACTGTGTGCTGAAAGTATCATTTACAGGGCCTGGTCGATTTATAAAGATCGAAGAGATGGCTAGCTAGAATCATTTAACATGGCGCAGTGCCAAAAATTTTTTAAATGTCTGGTGGCAGTAGCCATCATAATGGATAAAGGTAGTAAATACTGAATATGTGCCTTGGCTCTTCTAACGGACACGTACTTTTCACATCTTGATCAGAACACGTTTATGTTGTTTTTGGGCACATGCATACATTAGGGTGATATATATCACCTATCTATATTATTAGAGCATCCCCAGCAGGGGCATTATCAGGTCAAGGCCGGTGTCAGCGAAGGCAGCAGGCGGGAAAAAATTCGAAATGGCAGACTGCAGCGATTATCCTGACGCCGGCCACGCTGACACCGACCGTGTTGGGGATGCTCTTAGCACATAAGATTTGTGATTAAGAACACCACCCTGCCCACCGTGACCCCTGAGCCACTCTAGGGCCGGTGACTCGGGGGCGACCAGCCCGCAACCCTAGCAATATTAGAGAAATGGCCTAATTTACCGGCACATCAGTACCGGTTGGATTGAAACCGGTACTGATAGTGCACCAGTAACGGTTCATAGCAACAATAGCAATTCTATACTTTCAGTACCGGTTGGAGGCAACAGTAAAGATATCTTTTGCAGGTGGGTATAGGTCAGCTGGTGCACGGACTCATTAGTACCGGTTTGTGGATAACATAGACCCCAGGTATCCACACGGCGGGCCTAAGAGACCACCCGACAGGGGATGGACCAAGTCGGGTGGAAAAGGACGGGTCCCACTCGGACTCTAGAAGACTTGCTCGGCAAGAAAAGACATGAAGATAGAAGCCTATCCCTAATTAATAGGGAAGATATGCTTGTAATTCCGGATAACTACTAGGGGATAGAGATAGGAATCCTGCCTCGTAACCGACTAGGACTCTTCCTTGTAACCCCACCCCCTCCACTATATAAAAGGGGTAGGGGGCCATAGTTCGGCATACTGATCTCCATCTAGAGAAACACACATCTACATCTTGATCGTCTCCCAGGGGTAGATCATCATCTCCACACCTATCCATAGAGAGACATCTTCGATCATCTTGTACACATATACATCATATAATCCCAGAGCACAGGATGTAGGGTATTACCTCCGCCATGAGGGCCTGAACCTGTATAAATCCTTGTCTTGTGCTACCATCGAGTTTAGATCTTGCACACATCGCCCCATATATAATTATTGCCGACGGTACCCCCCAGTTAGCTACCAGTCGACAGTTGGCGCTCCAGGTAGGAGCAGCGTCAAGATCATCTTCATCAAGCTTGATGGCATCGATCAACAGTGTCGTCGTCATCTCCGCCCCCGGAGCCGACTGCGTCATCAACAGCTTCGGCAACTCCACTTCCCTGATTTGGATCAGATCCAATCTAGGGAGAACTACAACAACGCCTCCCGCTCGGATTGGGGAAAGCCACGGCCATCTACTTATGCGTAGTACGCCAACGGCTCAATTCTCGACTCGGATACGGCGACGGCTCGAAGACAGATTCTGGATGTCATCTTGTTTCTACAATTCCCGTTGATCCAGAAGGAATTTCGGGATGAGACTGGATGCATTGGAAAGATAATTTCGTCAGTTTTCCGTGCAGCCTAAGAACGCCCAAAACGGAGTTCGGATATGTCTGGGACATCCGTTTGAAGGCAGGCTACGCGGAAAGATCGCGAATCTCAGCAAGCTCGTAAAACCCATCTGCGGAGGATGCGGCATGCGGATAGGCCGTGGTACACCTCCAAGGACATCAATGATCAGCAAGGAGCTTCTCCAAACAATTGACGACCAACACTTCTCCCGGACTTGGATCCGATCTAGTCTGAGGAGAACATCGACATCGCTTCGTCTGGACTCTTGTTCGGGTAGAGGAACGATGCCGCCATCTACTCCCGAGTGGTGCGCCGAGGGCTCAATCCTCGACTCGGATACAGTGAGAACTTAACCAAGGACTTCAACAACGTTTTTTCGGACTCGGACAAGATCCGATCCGGGATGGAATTCAACAGCGCTTCACTCGGACTCCCGGTCGTGTTGGGGAACGTCACCGCCGCCTACCAACGAGTAGTGCGCCGGGGGCTTAATTCCCAACTCGGATACGGCGAGGTCTCGATGGAGAACGAATCTTGGGTGGTAACCGTCATCAGCAGCAAACCACTCGGACTCGACGATTATTGCGTCCATCGTGCGACGCCGGCTTCATCAACCAAGAGACGAACGTGAGAAGAAGATGCGATCTGTTCCCATTCATATTCTGGACGGAAATTGTATCGTGATTTTCCGTTGACTCAGAAGGAGTTTTGGGGTGAAATAAGATGCGTTGGAAAGCTTATCTCGTTATCTTTCCAACGAATCCAAGAACACCTAATTCCGACTTCGGATGCGACCGTGACGCCATTGTCAATGCAGTCTGCGCAGAGAGGTCACGAATTTCGGCGAGCTCGTAAAGCTCGTCGGTGCCAGCCACGGCGTGAGGATTGATCGTGCCACATCTCGTGGGACGTTGAAGGCCAGCGAGGACGTTAATCGAACTTCGTCAAGCTACACCAACCGCATGGAGATCATTTACGACTACGGCCAACTCTGTCACCCCTCAATTTTAATTACCTTGAGGGTCGACGATCCCTTGCGCTAGCCCCTGGATCAGTACGCTAGCGCGGAAGACCACGTAGCCGATACAAGCATACATCGATATAATAAAATCCCTGAATATTACATCATAGAGTTGCGCCTTAGGCGACTTTAGTAAGGCGGCCCATACACGCCTTTCTTACATAAGAATAGTTCAGAGTACAGCGGACACTCAAAATATCTACCCAAAGGAATCCCTATCGACTACGGTCCACCAGCGACTGGAGCGGCCCCTAAGACTCCTCGGGTCCACCATGATCCTGTCCGTCGTCTTCGAGAGACGCGTAAGGGTCATCTTCGATGCCATCGTCTAAAGAAGATAAGTGGGCGAGGTCAGCGTCATTCAAACGCTGGCTAGTTAACACTTCCCGTAATGCATATAGTGTAGAAGGCTTTTATTTGGAGGAGAGGGTTATTTTATTTGCGTAAAGCCAAGTTTATAAGACTTTTAGAAATAACCTAACTAGCATTAACTAACACTTGTATTGTTATAAATAAATCAGAGGTTTCCATCTTAACCATGCATCCCGAACCCAAATAGCCAACCAATCACACCAACCAACCCATAATCGACCAACTCTCACTCGAATACACGACCCAGCTTACACAATCACCACCATCCATACCAGCTTATACACAATTAACACACAAATTGACTAATCCTCGATCATAACTCATCCAACTTACACAATCGCCATACCAGTTTATTTGTTCGTCTTGAACTTTCCTCCTGGTTGCTCCCAACCAGACTTTCTCCTGGTTGCTCCCAACCAATCCATACCACTTCTTACACCGGGCAGTTTCTGCACTCTGCCAAACGCTTCCTTAATACTCCTGGTAGTTTCAGCACTCTACCAAACGAATACCTAGGGCGGTTCGCACTCGCCAAACGAATACAGGGCGTTTGACACGCCAAACGAATATTGGGCGGTTTCGCACTCTGCCAAACGAATACAGGGCGTTTGCACTCGCCAAACGAATCATTGGCGTTTCAGAACTCGCCAAGCGAATACTTAGGCGTTTGGCACTCGCCAAACGCTACTTTCTCGGCGGTTCGGCACTCTGCCAAACGCTAAAGCCATTCCTAGGGCAGTTTCGGCACTCTGCCAAACGCTAAAACCACTCCTAAGGCAGTTTCGGCACTCTGCCAAACGCTAAAACAATTCCTAAGGCAGTTTCGGCACTCTGCCAAACGCTAAAGCAATTCATAGGCGTTTCGCACTCGCCAAACGCTCCCCGGGCTAAACCCGGCACTAGGCATCTCGTGCCTTAATCATCCCTCCGGATGTCCAAATCCAACTAGGGGCAACCCACCATTCTTTGTCTACTTCCACGGTCATCGACCACACCTCACCACACACTTGGTCTTTCCAAACGACCGACCCAAACCGACCAATTATCCCCATAACCAAACCCACAAATACAAGCAGCCCAACATACACCTACCAGTCCTAACTGTCATATGTCATGTCATATTAAATGAGAATAATGAATGTCCAGTGAATATCGGTTCACCGTCCGTGGCGATTAGCGGAAGATTCGTTAAGCCTAAGCGGTCTAAGCAAGTTTTACCCATTAGGTAGCGTTAAAGTGGTTACCGACTAATCATAGGTTTGTCAAGAGCAATGACAACCAAGGCGGTCATCAAGGCTAAACATTTCAAGGCGGGCATGTAATAGTATAACACGATTAACAATTAGGCATTCTAATAAGCATGCATCTTTAATAAGTAAACAAAATAGTTTAAGAAAAGCGGGTAATGAACATGATATTAGCGATGTTAATCCGCACTAAGGAGAGTCGCCGTCTCCCTAATACAAATCACATCTAAAGAGTAAGTGTTAACTCGCCTTGATCTTGTAGGTGGTTCTCCTTAACGTCCCCAAATCTCCCTTGGGATCGCCTATGTCTAATCAAACCAACAAACAAATATTTACCTACTAATGCAATGGAAAACATGATGTATGCACGATCTAGGTTAAATCCTCAAGATATGTACCAAGCTCGACTAGCGAATCTACTTTATGCATGATATGCTATGCATGGCATGGTGCATTAATAAATAATACTAAGAGTATATAATAGTCTACTAAATCCCAAAATACGAGTTCGCATTTATAAGGTCGCAAAAGAGTTATTAGGGTTCATAGGCATGGCGAATATCGGAAATTCCACCTACGTGCGGGATAAGGTTAAATTGAGTTGGCAATAAACTAAAGGTTCATGGGATAAACCTATGTTATATTTCTTTATTAAATTACTATCCAAAATCCTCTCTTGGGTAAATTTTAATAAAGAAAAGCTAGCTATGTATTGATGGTTTACTAATAAACTTCCTTAGATTTATATTTAAATTAATGCGTAAAAGTAAACTATTCCGTAAATATTAATGCATTTATACATCCAGATTTTCTAGCGGTCAGTTGGTGTAAAAATCAATAATTGGAAATAACCAACAAATACCCTAGAGTTAAATTAACTATTTAAATATAAGAAAACCTACAAATTTAATTATCGATTGCCAATTAAATGATTCTAGGGATTAACTAGAGTACTAAAGGCATTTTAGGGTGTCCTAAAATTGTTAAGGCTCATATTTATTCAATATATTTTCTGAAGATTATTTGAAGTCTAGGTCATTAATTAATAAACAAGCACTTCCCTAGAGTTAACTTAATCATTTCTATATATGAAGTTTCTCATTTTCAACTAATAAAGTGCTAATATCCTTTATACAGTAGCCATGGTCATATTTTTATAAAATCAGCAATGGTCTCTACTATTTATCTAAATGTTTTAAGGAATTTTGGAGCTATTTTCCTATTTTAATTAATAAATACTAAAGTAATTATGTTATTAATTTTATATAAAAATGTATTAGTGAATTATACCAAGTTATATTTTTATTAGTCTCTATACAGCATCTAGTATCTTACATAATTTTTCCTTAATTTTTGGACGTCTCCTTCTATTTTTAATAAATAGAAACCATAAATCAAAACACGTAAATTGTCTGCACTCTAATCTGCTGGCATCATGTCGACGTCATGATGACGTCAGCCGTCTTCAACCTCCGACCAGCACACAGCCCGTGGAGAGAGATGGCGATTGCGGGTGCTACGGACCACCGTTTTGGATGTTCTTGGGCTCTACGGGTTCGTCTCGATGGCGTGCTTCTAACGGTGCCAGTTACATGGTCTACGGAGGTCGGACATGGCGGCGCGGCGAGCTACAGCAGTGGCGATAAATCGGGTGCACGGCGGCGGCGCTACGGTAAGGCTACAACCGAATTGGACGGTGGGAGAGCATCGGGGAGGTAAGTGGGTGCTTACCGAGAGACGCAGGAGCTCGGATAAGGCTCGAAACGGCATGTCGACGCGAGCTCCACGGCGGCACCGAAATAGGCCAACGGCGGCGACGGTCACCGGCCATGCACTAGCCAAATTAGATGAGGGGAAATACTCGTGAGGCCTTAAGGATTCTCAGGGAGGAAGTAATTGAAAAATAGCGAACCGAGGAAGAAGATATCGACGGAGAGATGCTCGCCAAGGGTTTCGGGTAGGCGAGGAATTCCCGCGAGGAATTCCGGCAATACGACGGCCCCGGCGACTTCGGCGGCAATTGGTGGTGCTTAAATGGTCAAGGGGCGAGTTTAGGGGTTCAAGACCTTCCGTGACGCATGGAAAAAGGCGGAGAACCGACAGACGGCTCGGGCGGGCAGAGTCAGCAGCGGCGAGGTCAGGCAGGCATGGCAGGCGGGCGCTGTGAGGTGCAAGGCATGCGATCTGGCGGCGAGGCTAGAGGGTTAGCCTGTTGACTATTGGTGCCAAGTGACGTAGGCGGGTAGCTGGGGTCACGCGTGCTTCGGTTTTTGACGGCCCGACGGACCCGGCGTTTGCCCGATGGTCTCCGGCGGCGGACCGGTCCTCCGGCGAGGCGCACGGCGGCGTGCCCCGGGCAGACCAATAGTGGCACGACACCGCGAGGCACGCGAGCGGGGAGGCGAGCTTGAGCGCGACGGGGCAGAAGCCAGGCATCCAAGGCGCGGGAGAGAGAGAGAGAGACAGAGAGAGAAAGAGAGAGAGAGAGAGAGAGAGCACGGGAGAGAAGCAGAGAAGAGAGGAGGAGAGAGTGTGTATAGGTGGGGCCCACTAGTCAGGTTCGAATCAAAATTCACATGAAAATTTGAATTTAGCCCAAATTTGAAAATTTCCCGAATTGGGGTGTTACAACTCCGTCGACCACGGGCGAGACCTCGGCGAGCACGTGCTGTTCGTCGCCGACCACGACGTGTGCCACTCGGTGTTGATCGAGATCTGAACGACTACGAGCGTCCAAGTTTACAGCTCCAAGGTCTACAGCTCGGCTGTACGCCATCGCGCGCCACGAGCGCCCGGTACGGCTGCACGCCTAGAGCTTCAAATCTACGGCTCGGCGATAAGCCACTCGGCTACACGCCTACGCCAGCGCCACGAGCGCCCAAGTATATGGCTCGGCGACACGCTGCTTAGCGACACGCCAACGCCCGCGCCACGAGCGTCCAAGTTTACAGCTCGGCTATACGCCATCGCGTGCCACGAGCGCCCGTTACGGCTACACGCCTAGAGCTTCAAATCACGGCTCGGCAATAAGCCATTCGCCACACGCCACGCCAACGCCACGAAGCGCCAAGTATATGGCTCGGCGACCGCTGCTCAACGACACGCCACGCCCGGCGCCACAGCGTCAAGTTACACTTCGGTTGTACACCATCCAGCGCCACCACAGCGCCCGACGGCCGCGCCTTAGACTTCAAATCTACGGCTCGGCGATAAGCCAATCGGCTACACGCCTACGCCAGCGCCACGAGCGCCCAAGTATATGGCTCGGCGACACGCCTACGCCCGCGTCACGAGCGACCAAGTTTTCAGCTCGGCTGTACGCCATCGCGTGCCACGAGCGCCAGGTACGGCTGCACGCCTGTAGCTTCAAATCTATGGCTCGGCGACAAGCCACTCGGCTACACGCCTACGCCAGCGCCACGAGCGCCCAAATCTACGGCTCGGTGACACGCTAATCAGCGACACGCCTACGCCCGCGCCACGAGCATCCATGTTTTCAGCTCGGCTGTATGCCATCGCTCGCCACGAGCGCCCGGTACGGCTACACGCCTGCAGCTACAAGTCTACGGCTCGGCGATACGCCTACGCCAGCGCCACGAGCAGCCAAGTCTACGGCTCAGCTACACGCCTACGCCTACATCAGAGCTAAGTTCTCATTACCATAATCTTTTTCATATTAATCTAAATTGTTTCTTGACTTGCTACTTAGTCGGTCTCCAACTAAGCAGTAAGTCAGGGGCTACACCTAATAAGTGCACTTGCGTGCACTTTTTGTTGTTTTTTCTTAATGATTGCAAATGAATCCGAGTGGTTATTCCAAGTAGTGAAGCTCTGACCCACAAACGGCGAACTCTAGTCACTCGATACGCGTGCCTGGGAAAAGTGCCATGAGCCAATTCCCGACGCCCGGGGGCTAGACTAGTCGGGCAGAGTGCTTAACAAAAGGAAGATTACTTGGAGGAATTTAACATCAAAAAGAAAAAGTAGCAAAAGCATAAAAATTATATAAATAAAGCAGTCGGACCTTGCATCCGAGTGATTGTTTTTGCTTTCATAATACTGCCTAAATCCTACATGTACATGCTACAACAGATCTTGGGTTTTTAGCTCAGCGAGCGCCCGGCATGGCTACGCGCCTACGGCCGCTCCTCGAGCGTTCAAGTCTATGGCACAGCTATACGCCCACACCAACTTCGGTACGGCTATACGTCTACACCAACTTTGGTACTGCTATACGCTTACGCCTATGGCCATGAGCCACCCTGCGCCCTGAGCGCTAACCACGGCCTTCCAGCTGCGTGTCACAACCAAATTCAGCCTCAGTGCACCCCTTTGAGGGCATATCACCGGCAGAGCTACAAAAAATTACCCATCTCTTGGTATACCCCATGTTGGGTCACTAGTTGGTCGCTGCACGTCAGGATCAGATACCAGTGATGTCGGGATTGAGTTTCGATGGTACGCCTCGATCGGGCCTATCTCAGACACCGCTACCCGGTATGGATACCATACGGCTAAACTCTTTCCTTAAGGTACTGTGGTGGGGGGTCGGTGTATTCCGCTTCTGATGGGATCTGGTACCACCGGTCGACAACAATGGTATGCCCCATGTTGGGACACTAGGCGTGTTACCGCACTAGTCGGATACAGGTATCATTGGGCCAAACCCTATCCAGATGGTATGCTCCATGTTGGGCCAAGCTTTACTCTACGAGTATAGGTACCATATGGTTAAAAACCACGGTATGCCCTCTGGGGCCACCAACATATTCTACTCCTTAAGATGCAGTACCGCTTGGCTTTTCAACAAAACCGTTAGTGCGCCCCATGTTGGGTCGCCAGCTGTACATCGCAAGACGAGTACAGGTATCCCTCGGCTCTTCAGCCAAAATCAGTGGTACACCCCATGTTGGGTCGCCAGCTGTACATCGCAAGACGAGTAAAGGTATCACTCGGCTCTTCAGCCAAAACCAATGGTACGCCCCATGTTGGGTCGCCAGCTGTACATCGCAAGACGAGTACAGGTACCACTTCGTCAAAATCAAAGTGACGCGCCTTACAAAGAGCCAACCGCCAGAACTCCGGCAATCCCGGGCTGGGTATCACTAAAAACTCTCTATGAGTCCTTCACAGTCTCCTCGCAGATTGCAGGAAGAAGCCAGTCGGGAAGGAGCATCAACAATCTACAAGCACTCGGCATGAAGCATGACTCATCCAAGGTGCGGTAAAGAGCAGCAGGAACTCAACTATGAAGCACTCGGGGGCTACTGTGGATAACATAGATCCCGGGTATCCACACGGCGGGCCTAAGAGACCACCCGACAGGGGATGGACCAAGTCGGGTGGAAAAGGACGGGTCCCACTCGGACTCTAGAAGACTTGCTCAGCAAGAAAAGACATGAAGATAGAAGCCTATCCCTAATTAATAGAGAAGATATGCTTGTAATTCCGGATAACTACTAGGGGATAGAGATAGGAATCCTACCTCGTAACCGACTAGGACTCTTCCTTGTAACCCCACCCCCTCCACTATATAAAGGGGGTAGGGGGCCATAGTTCGGCATACTGATCTCCATCTAGAGAAACACACATCTACATCTTGATCGTCTCCCAGGGGTAGATCATCATCTCCACACCTATCCATGGAGAGACATCTCCGATCATCTTGTACACATATACATCATATAATCCCAGAGCACAGGACGTAGGGTATTACCTCCGCCATGAGGGCCTGAACCTGTATAAATCCTTGTCTTGTGCTACCATCGAGTTTAGATCTTGCGCACATCGCCCCATATATAATCATTGCCGACGGTACCCCCCAGTTAGCTACCAGTTGACACGGTTCATAATATGAACCCGTACTGATATGGGCTCATCAGTACCGGTTCGTATTACGAACCGGTACTAAAGGCCCGTTCCTGCAAACTTCAAAAGAAATGCATATCCTACTCTAATATATACGTGTGGGTGGTTGGGTTGATTAGAAGGGTGAGTGGAAAGTCATGTAGTGGCATGAGATCCCAGGTTTGAGCCTTGGGTTCGCCAGACTAAAGGCCATTTGCCTAGTAGTGTAGGTGTCTTGCCACCGGCGCACCTTCTGCTCGCCACCGATGCTAGAGAACGACGGTGGTGGCGGGTCCTCCTCGCTACTTCCTTCCTCCACTACCTTTCTCGATTCCTTTTTGTTTTCTCCTGTTAGAGCTCCAGCAAGCGCGTCGTCTCGATCCTCCTTTTATTTAGATTCTTAGCTACCCTGTCGCCCTTGTGGTGCGAGCGGCGGTTCATGGCAGGTATGTGTCAGCCGTCATTTTTATACTTACCAGAGAGCCGTTGTACACATGCACTAGACCCTGTGATGAGGACCTACGATGCCCAATTGTTTTCCCGATTTTTCACGGTACAAGATAATCAGAAAATAGCTTCGCTCCCTGTTAGCGGATTGTAACTCCAAAACCAACAATGATGAGGAAACACGGTGCGCAGAGTAGTCAAACTCTTCACGGCAGAACAAATATAAGCGAGATTAATTCACGTGGTCAACAAAGTGCAGACAACGATAAAGTGGATAGATGAGTCTCATGGAATAATTTGCAGCACTAAAATATCCGATCCAAAATAAGATAACCGCAAACCAATTTAAAATATTCCCCAAAGATCAATGTAGCGACCAAGAGGAGAATCGTAATTAATTTCTTAATCTCGGCAAGCACGAAAAATCCTGTTTGATTAATCAAACACAAGCACTAGCACAGATAGATAGAGGATTGGCTTACGGAGATGCAATCCAAATCCTAGATGAGTTCTTCCACCCGCAGCCACGACATTTAACTACTTAATGTAAAACGAGGAACTCGATAGAATTCGATGCGTCCTCAAGCAAAGAGCTTGATCACACGATCTCCACAACCCGAAAGGATCGGCAAGGTAGATGAGAGGGCGTCGCCTCTCGCTGTTCTTCGGAGGAAACCCCAACGAAACACACGACAAAATAATATCCAATCTAATGTTTTACGGCGGCCCTAGGCCATATCGTCTTTCGCAGCACAAGACGCGTGGACTCCTACTCCGACTCACACAAGCTGGACCGACTAAAACAAAAGCGTGCATGCAGGCCATATTACGTGTTGGGCTCGGCTAACAAAAGGACCAAACCGAAAAGCTAACAAAACTAGCCATACGTGCAAACAAGTAGCCCGCCAGATACTTGGCTTCACCTTTAAATTCTATTTCTTCATGCAAAGATTTGACTCCAACAAATATTAACTGGTTGGACAAGAGCCATAGGAGTTATTCCATACTCATAATCCTTGTTTTCTTTCCCATCAAAACAAAACGAACCAGAGGACTTCCAGAAACCACTAGCTACGGCATTGTTTGAAATATCACATGGCTTCTTGAATCGACCAAGCCCCTCTTCCTCAGATAAATTAGCTCCACAAAATATCATTTTGCTTGACATAGTTGCAGTACAAGCTAGAAGCCCTTCCTTCATCATATTTTCCTTTGCATCAAATAAAAATGAGCCAAATGAAATAATTTGGGGAGCCATGGGCTCATCATCCTCTCCTCCTTGAAACAAAGCCGTCCTCGGCTTTGATATAAATTCATGCCCTTCTTTCTTTTGGTTCCCAGTACTACAAATTATAGGCTTGCATTGCATACCGTCAATAACAATTTTCTCTTCCTTTTGATTAGCATAAACTTTCAAATAACTATCGGCCGAATCTTTGGGATATTTACTTGAACTTTCAGAAATAACCCTTGGAGAACCGATGTACACACGATCCTCACCTTCTGGAATAATTGGGCCTTGGCACGTCCCTGCATTACTACTAGCTGAATCAATTGGATAATTGCTAGACACATCACCAACCAAAATATTTGTTTCTACATCAACAATTGGAGCTTGGATGGCCATATCATCTTTGCCACCTTGAACTGAAACAATGCCTGCAGCCACATCATTCTCTCCCTCTTGAAGCAAAGCCGTCCTCGGCTTTGGTGTAATGTTGGTAGCCTGTATTTTCTTCTTTTTCACAGTAGCAAACACCTCAGCCTTAATAGCACTCTCGGGCATCGGTTTGAGCACATGATGAACTCCCTTGTGCATAAATGAATAACAATTGGAACGACCACCATGTGAAGCATCAAGATCGAACTGCCATGGCCTACCCAACAACAAATGACAAGCACTCATTGGCGCGACATCACAATCCACTGTGTCAGCATAATTTCCAATAGAAAATTTAACTCTCGCCTTGTGAGTAATTTTCAACATACCACTTTGATTCATCCACTGCATATAACGCGGCGTTGGAAGCCTCCGCGTAGACAAGGACAAAGAATGCACTAAATCTGAACTAACGGCATTTGTAAAACTACCACCATCAATTATCAATTTGCATACCTTGTCCTGAATTTTACATTCTGACTGAAAGATACTAGAGCGCTGCCCTTTAATATTAACAGCAGTACCATCAGACTGTACTTCTCGTGCCATCATAGATAAACCATTTGATGCATCATCAACGATATCAATTTGAGGCTCAGTAAGGCCATCATCATGCAGCACTGGAGCTTCTTTCTTCTCTTCACTAGGAGTAGCAGCTTCCTTCATGCACTTTTCAGAAGAAGAAAAATTGCTAGTGACAACGGTCTTCTTTGGTGCAAGCGACTGATTAATGTCATTCATGGACTGTTTTATGGCTGAAAAAAAATCATCTTGTTCCTTGTATAGAGCCTCAAGTGTGGAAGAAATTTCAGAACTCTCGAATGCAGGTTTCTTCAAAGACGACAAAGACAATGTAAATGTTTCTCTTATCTTTTTGTTTGAGGGCACAAGTAGTTGCAACTTTCTTCGGTTTATGGACATACTTCTGAATTGGTGGATCATATCGGCGTCTTAACGCATCCCTCATACCTTTCCATGATGTACAATAATCATCACATTGCTGCACTTCCACCCACCACTGCAAAACACGGTTAGAGAAACTCCGCTTTGCCAAATTTACCAACTGGCTAGCTGGTAATTCACCACTATAAGAAAAATCCAGTATAGCACCTTCCCAATCATAGTACTGAGAGGGAGAAGTTGTTGTACATAGCCTCGGCACAAGCTTGCTTTTACTGGCAAGACAATACTTATCTACTTCAAAGCAATCATCACCAATAATAGATGAACTCCATGATGAACACTTATTTTTCCTCGTGCTGAAAATATAGTCATTCATCATCTCAAATCAGCAGCAATAAATTTTTTGAAGTACCGTGAGCAACCCAGCGCTCTGATACCACCTGATGAGGACCTACGATGCCCAATTGTTTTCTCGATTTTTCACGGTACAAGATAATCATAAAATAGCTTCGCTCCCTGTTAGCGGATTGTAACTCCAAAACCAACAATGATGAGGAAACACGGCTACAGTTGTAGTCAAACTCTTCACGGCAGAACAAATATAACTGAGATTAATTCACGTGGTCAACAAAGTGCAGCAAAGAACAACGAAGCGTGGATAGATGAGTCTCATGGAATAATTTGCAGCACTAAAATATCCGATCCAAAATAAGATACCGCAAACCAATTTAAAATATTCCCCAAAGATCAATGTAGCGACCCAAGGAGATCGTAATTAATTTCTTAATCTCAAGAAGCACCGAAAAATCTGTTTGATTAATCAAACACAAGCACTAGCACAGATAGATAGAGGATTGGCTTACGGTAGATGCAATCCAAATCTTAGATGAGTTCTTCCACCCGCACCACGCATTTAACTACGAGCGTAAAACGAGGAACTCGATAGAATTCGATCGTCCTCAAGCAAAGTAGCTTGATCACACGATCTCCACAACCCGAAAGGATCGGCAAGGTAGATGAGAGGGCGTCGCCCTCTCGCTGTTCTTCGGAGGAAACCCCAACGAAACACACGACAAAATAATATCCAATCTAATCATTACGGCCGCCCTAGGCCATATCGCTTTCGCAAGGCACAAGACGCGTGGACTCCTACTCCGACTCACACAAGCTGGACCGACTAAAACAAAAGCGTGCATGCAGGCCATATTACGTGTTGGGCTCGGCTAACAAAAGGACCAAACCGAAAAGCTAACAAAACTAGCCATACGTGCAAACAAGTAGCCCGCCAGATACTTGGCTTCACCTTTAAATTCTATTTCTTCATGCAAGATTTGACTCCAACAAATATTAACTGGTTGGACAGCACCATAGGAGTTATTCCATCCTCATAATCCTTGCTTTCTTTCCCATCAAAACAAAACGAACCAGAGGACTTCCAGAAACCACTAGCTATGGCATTGTTTGAAATATCACATGGCTTCTTGAATCGACCAAGCCCCTCTTCCTCAGATAAATTAGCTCCACAAAATATCATTTTGCTTGACATAGTTGTAGTACAAGCTAGAAGCCCTTCCTTCATCATATTTTCCTTTGCATCAAATAAAAATGAGCCAAATGAAATAATTTGGGGAGCCATGGGCTCATCACCCTATATCAGCACTTTAGTGCGTGCAATACATAGCCAGGTATCATGCAGACATACGTTCCATTATTCAGAGAATTACATACTTGGTTGATTGGCGCAGGCTCAATATTAAATAAGTCGAAAGACATCGCGACGGTTATAGTTAAACCATCAGGGTCAGCGGAGCTTATTGGTTTAACTGCAATATCTTCCAACGGCTATGAGATCCTGCAGGCGACTGGAGCAAACCCTAAACCGCATCATGGCCATCGTATCCCGGTCATCTCCTTCGTGACACTTGAACGAATCCTTCTCCTTAACTTTAATATAAAAGAGTGGAAATATGCGAGGTCAGCGTCATCCAAACGCTGGCTAGTTAACACTTCCCTTAATGCACATAGTGCTTAGAAAGCTTTATTTGGAGGTAAGGGGTTATTTTGTTTACGTAAAGCCAGTTTTAGGAAGAGTTCAAATTATCCTATCTAGCACTAGTTATTAAGGTCCTTTTATAGTCATCATGGGGTTTAGCACAAGAACAAACATAACCCAAGCGCACAACCCAAGTCCAACCAACAGACCTTGATGACCAACCTTAAAGTAACCAACTCAAACTTGACCAAATCTTGGCCAATATCACAATAAACTCAACTGATCCAATACACATATCCAGCTTATTCATTCAACTCGACTTTCTTCTGGTTGCCCCCAACCCTTCCTAGTTCTGCCATCCTTCCAGGATTTAGCAAATCCTGTTGTGGACCACACATGCCATGGCATGATCACCCCGGCCTATTTGGGTTGCCAGCCCACACTAGCCGACCGTCATCCTGGGGATGTGTGGCCATTATCACCCTCGGCGATGGCCGATGCCGGTCCCCTATCGAGACTGGTCCCAGCGGGCCTCCGCAGAGTGCTCACAATTGGCGATCCAAGACCCGTACTCCGCGTGATGGCCACGCGTTGTGTTGGAACCATCCCGCAGATGATAGCAATCTCTCCGCTATGCGTATTATTCCGCGCTCCTCCTGGGTAAGCCCTGGCTAAACCCAGCACAAGGCATCTCATGCCTTAATCATTCATCACATCTCATGTAGGGGCAACCCACCATTCATTCTCTACTTCCATGGTCATTTACCACACCACACATTTGGACTTTCCCAAGCAACTGACCACAACTGACCAAGTACCCACATAACCATACCCACAAACACAATCAGCCCAACATGCATCTACCAGCCCTAATTGTCATATGTCAAATCATATTGAATGAGAATCATGAATGTCCGGTGAATATTGGTTCACCGTTCCGTGGCGTTTAGTCAGAATATTTGTTAAGCCTAAGCTGGTCTAAGCAAGTTTTACCCATCAGGTAGGGTTAAATTGGTTACCAGGTTAATCATAGGCTAACAAGAGTAATGACAATCAAGGCAGTCATTAAGGCTAAAACAGTTCAAGGCAGGCATGTATAAGTATAACATGATTAACAAGTAGGAAATCTACTAAGCATGCATCTTTAATAATTAGACAACATACTTTAAGGAAAACTGGGTAATGAACATGATATTAGTGACGTTAATCCGCACTAGGGAAAGTCGGTGTCTCTCCCTAATGCGGATCACATCTAAATAGTAAGTGTTAATTCGCCTGGACCACTTGTATCCCAACCGTGGATCTTGAGTCGCCTCGTGATCCTCCTTAATCCCTTTGGGTCTACCGACAGGAATCAAATGACATAGATAAACACCATGCTGCGGGGAAAACATGGTACATGATATGCAATCACTCCTATGCACTTAGTGGCGAGTCTACGTAGGCTACCCTAGCATCTCTACGCCATTTCTACTAAGAGACTTCCATGAGTTTCTATAATGAGATAAACATTATAGAGGACTCACGGGTGCGGCAATCCGATTAAGTTCTCTTACCGAGATTTAATCTTACGTTTGAAAATAGTGTATGCATTATATTGTGGATTATATTGCCTATGCTCATTATCAGCCTTCTTAATAGTTGTCGTGGATTCCTACAGGGCAGTGTGTATCGTACCTTAGCTATGATTTTTATCGATGGAGAATTGTTCCTAGTTACTTGAATTCGTGGTGCATGATCATTATATACAAATCTCCTACACCCTTCCCTACGTAATTCTTGTTTCTGTTAACAAGCGTATTTTTCTGGTTTGCCTTCTATATAGAAATAATGGCGTAAGTTCACTAATCACTTAACAATGCAGCAGCGAACAAGACGCATGCACGACCTAGGTTTTATCCTTAGCATTAATGCCTAAGTTTGATGAGCGAACCTACCTTTCGTGTGGTATGCTATGCATGACAAAGTGCATTAATAAAATACTATATCAATACATAATATTCTACTACACCATAAAATAGGTTCCGTACGATAAGGTCGTAATAGGGTGATTAGGGTTTCCCGGCGACGTATCAGAAGTCCCGTATGTGAACGAGGTAATTTTTTCCAGAGTTGACAAAATACTAAGGGTTTCTAAATAAACTAGATAAACCTAGGTTATAGTTCTTTATTAACCTATTTTCTAAAAGTCATCTAATGGATAGATTTAATAAAGAAAATGCTAGTTATTCGAGGGTGTTTAGCAATAAAATAACCCTATGGTTATACTTTAAATGGAAAGGCTAATTTAAAATTATCCCAGATTTAGTTTACACTCTTATCTAACCAATACCTTCTAAGGGACATTTGCTGACAAAATCATTACTTAAAAATGACCAGCAAATACCCTAGAGTCATTTTAACTATTTTATAAATAGGAAACTATCATTACAATTAAAAATTGCAAATTTCTATTACGATGGCTACTTTTAAAATTTTTATAAAATCAGAAATGGCCTCTAGTATTTATCTAATTTTTTCTAAAATTTTTGGAAAGCTCTAGCTATTTTAAACAAATCAAAAGCTAATTTAGCAGTTAACTAATTAGTAAATTTTGCTGGAAAACTGATTAACTCGCTCCGGGCCGAATAACCAGCGAGTCGGCCCAAACTCCGATTTCGGACCATGGCCCATTCTTGCGCGCGTGACGCGACAACACTGGCCGGGGATAACGTCGAAAGCGGGTTTTGGGGTGGCACCAACACGTGGAGAAGGCGTCTCGACAATGAGCGTCTCCACTTAAACTGACGGGTAGGGCTGGGCCCACGGTGCAGTGACGCAGCACGGAGGTTTTAAGCTAGCGTGTGAAGGGCGGTTCTGACCGGTGAGGCCTACTTAGCAGTGACTCGATGTCCCACGGTCTGTGCGAATCTTAAAGCGTATCGGATGGCTCCCGGTCTTCGTCTTTCTCGGAACGGTGATGCGGCCCGGCGGCGGCGGCAAGCGACCCGGCGGCGCTACCGCCTTCCACCGCCCATGTGCGTGCTAGGGGGGCTCCTATAGCTCCTAGGGAGCTTACGAGGCTCGCGCCGGGACCAGAGACGGCCGGGCGCGGCGGCACGGCGAACAGGGTGGAGCCAAAGCTCGTCGGCGGCGCTAGCATGCACTGTGTCTCTAGAAGCTAATAAATTAGACAGAGAGCACGTGGGGGCGTCACCGGTGCTCACCGAGTTCACAATCGGGCGAGGGGTCGGGCGGAGTGGCCTGGCGACGAGGATCCCGACGATGGCCGAAGCAGGGACGTTGCCGGCGAAGCTCCTCGGGACTGCACGGCTGAAATTGGGTGGGGCGAACTGATTAGGGAGGAGAATAGAAGCTTAGGGCGAGAGAAGAGGGTTTCGGGCTCATGAATTTGGTCAGATGGCTCCGACGCCAGCGAGGACAGATTTGGGGAAAAAACGAAAAGTCAGGCCGATGGGGCGAGCCTTTGGCATATATGGGCGTTGAGCGGGACACTGGTCCGAGATCGCTCCATGACGCGGACGGGGGAGGAGCGGCACACGACGAGACGTGAATGGCGCAACAGGACATTGGCGCGACGGCAGAGTAGAAGGTGCGGCACGGCGATGATGGCTTGAGCGGCGGATGGCAGGGGCGCATGCGGCACGTGACGAGCGGCGCGACAGGGTAGGGGTGTCAGCACGCGTGGTGTCGAGCGGCGGGCAGGTCCACCGGGCAGAAGCATAGTGAGGGAAAGAGAAAGAGAGAGAAAGCGGGAGAGAGAGAGAGAGATAGAGGGAGAGCCACTTGGTGGGACCCACGTGTCGGGTTCGATTCAAACTCGAGCGAAAATTTTAAATTTTGCTGAATTTTCGAAAGATCCCCAAATTGGGGTGTTACAGTATGTTTGTGCCGGATCTAGTCGTCGATCACGGAGTCAACCGAATATGCAGCAAGGCCTTCCAGATCCATGGCGATAGGCGCTTTTGAATCCAGTCGATGTTGCGGTGAGTCTGTCTCGGTGCATTTGAGGTGAGCATCGTCGGCGGTGGTGAACCAAGGGAGGTGCAGGTACTGCCAGGGGAGTCATGTGATGGCGGTTAGATTTGGGTGCTGTTGGGACCAGGGATTGCAAAACCGCCGGCTAATCGCGGTTAGCCGCCGGTTAACCGGGCTCCGCCAGCTCGCGGTTTGGGAAACCGCCTAGGTAAACCGGCCGCAATTCGGTGAAATTTGTCAAATTCAAATTTGAAGTAAAAATTACTATAAAATTTGTAAAAATAGTATTCATTATTCTAAGCATTTTGGTTTAAGCAAAATTTAAAAATTGTAAATATATCTCATTATTTCATGTGATTGTATGTGTTAAATAGGTAAAACTAATTGCAAACAAATCTCAATGGCATGGAGTGCTTTCAAGGGTTTAGGAGAGATGCTTTCACAGTGCTGGACATATGCAACACTGCTACCTGCAATAGAGATGCTCCCGTGCCTCGGTTTCCTTTCCCAAGCCCGTAATTCACGTGAAATCATTGGACCTCACTTTCCCCACTCCTCTCCAGCCGTCCAGCCATCTCCTCGTGCTTCTCTCGTCGTTCCTCCTCCTCCAAAGACTTCAGCCTAGATCCGAGCTCCACCGCCGCGGAGGAAGCCGGAGCCTCGTCGCTTGCGCCCAGAACCGTCGCCTGGGAGCGGTTAACCGCACGGATCCGGCGGCTAACCGCGGCTTCGCCAAGGCCAGGAGGGAGCTGGGAGCCGGGTCATGAGCCACAGCCCGCCAGCGCCCTGGCCGCGCTTGATTCGCATGAGACCGCGCCGGCTAGCCGGTATTTCCGAGCGGTTTTTCGTCAGGTACGTGCGGTTAGCCATTAATTATGTGGCCCGTGCATGGCTAACTGTGTGGCTAATTACTTTTGCTTTGGGGCTTAGTTGCTTAGGGTGCTTAGGCTATTACTTAGTAGAATAATAGGTACTTAACCTTACTCCTTACTCCTTAATTAGTAGTTTGGTTAGGTTAGGTTAGCATTTCATGTTAGAATGTTAGATTAATTAGTTAATAAGTGGTTAGCATGTTAGAACTTAGAAGTTAGATTAATTTGTTAATAAGGTTAGTACTCAGTAGTCAGTAGTTTACGTAGTACTTAGTAGTTAGGTACTTAGGTTAGTTAGGTACTTAGGTACTTAACTTTACCTCGTTAGTTTACTTGTTAGATTAGTTAGTTAATACTTAATAGTTAGGTTAGTTAGTTAGTTAATACTTAATAGTTAGTTACTCAGTTATTTTTAGTTGTAGATTTGTAATTTAATTTATAATTTTGTTATTATGCAATAATCATTTTGCGGTATTAGGGAATGGCGAGCGGGACCACGGCAGTGTTTGGGAGCATGGCGATAAGCTAGGCAATGGATTTAGGTGCAAGTCTTCAGAGAACGAGAGAAAAATGGAGGTGGTGCGGCAAGATTTAAGTATCACTTGGCGTCAAGTGGAAAAGGTGTGGCGGCTTGTAAAGCAGTCCCGCCCGATGTGAAGGCGTACTTTCAGAGGGAGCTTGATAGGTTCAGAAAGGCAAAGGAAGATAAAATAAAAGAGGAATTTAGAAGGCAAAGGGCCGCAGAAGGCTTAGGTGAGTGGGGGGGACTGGAGGGATGAGATGACTGGGGGTGCTGACGAAGAAGAGCAGATGCGGCATGCCATGGCTGCATCACAGGCACATGCAGAATTTAGGGCACGAGCTGGTGATTATTATGAGCATGGTGGTGGCAGTGGCAGTGGCAGTGGGTCTAGGGGTGGAAAAGAAAATTTGTTAAAAAAAATGTTGAGCCGATCAGGCTCAAGGTCGCAACCGGACACGCGCAAAACCGTGCAACCACGGATTGATGAGGGTGTTTGGACAAAGGCAAACAAAACACTTAGGGAGAAACTTGGAAAAAAATGGTCATCGTGGTTTCATGCAGCCGGTATTCCGAGAAGAAAAGCGGATAACCCTTATTTTATTGCAGCTATTAAGGAAATGCAGAGGCTCGGTTAGTGAACATGCATACATGATTACATATTTACATCACTACTTAATAGTTACTATTTTTTCATGAATAACAATTATCGTGCAGGTGAGGGTGTAAGTTCACCGAAAGGACGTGAGATCGATGGAAGGTATTTGGAGGAAAACAAGCGCGACATAGACCGTGAGATGATGCAATGGAGACGGATTGGCATGATTTGGTCTATCCATAATGTCTGATTCTTGGACGGGACCAACAGCATGGCCATCATGAACTTCATACTATATTGCAATGGACGATGTTTTTTACAAGTCCATCGATATGATGGGCAAACTCAAGATGCAAATAAATTAATGCAGGTATACATAGACTGATACACCTATTGTCCTACTCTTATAGTCCTATTATGTCGTGTGATAAAAATTAATGCGGGTATACATCAACTTGTCATGCAGGAATTTAAGTCAGTGATCAATTCAGTTGGGCCTGAAAATGTCGCCCAAATCATCACCGATAATGGTTCGAACTACAAGAAGGCCGTGAAATTGATCTGTCGCGATTCCCAAGATAATGTGGCAACCTTGTATGGCTCACACCATAAATTTGTTCTTTGAAGGACATAGGGAGTTCGAGCACCATGCTATCATTGAGAGTGCAAGGAGAGTGTGCGAGATGGTCAGTATAACTCGAACAAATTGCATGCAATGATGAAGAAACACATCGGCGGTGAGTTGGATAAGTGGTGTGCAACCTGCTTTGGTACAAACTACATGTTTCTTTAGAGCTTTGCCAAGCGCAGAGGAGAATTCATGAAATGGATGGCTTCTGATGAATTTCTATCAAGCCCGTATGCTAAATCCGAACAAGGGAAGAACTGCCATGGATGCTTGAGTAACCTAGAATGGTGGGATGCAATGAACAAGGCAATACATATGGTTGCTCCAATCTATAGCTTTCTTCGGTTCGCAGACCAAGATAAGAACCCTAACATCTGCGATGTCATAATCAAATATCGTGGCATGCTCCAAAATCTCCAGAAAAACTTGTGTCAAGAAGATTACACGAGAGTCATACATGTCATCGATAAGAGATTTGAGACCCTTAGTCAAGGCACGCTTATTGAATCAGGTATATATAAATATGAATATATAATATTTTATTTGGTATAAAATTCTAAATTACATTGTGAGTTTGTGACCTCATTTACTGCAGCTTGTATTCTGAACCCGATGGTGAACTATACTGATGGATGGAACATAAATATGTTGCCATATGTCCGAAAAACTTTTGAAAGAATTGCTGATGAAAATACCGCGGCTGCAGCACTTAATGAGATGGAGGACTGGAGGTTACGCACCGGCTCTTTCGCCAGAGAGGTTGCCAAAAGGATGGCTCTTTCCAATGATCAAAATAAAGGTAATCGAAAATTTGATATGCAAATACAATTATATCGTACAAGTGGAATGATCTTGTATCGCATGCAATGATGTTTCTCGTGGCAGCGATGTGGTGGAACATGATGGGCACAGATACACCAAATTTACAGAAACTTGCAAAGCGTATAGTGTCACAGGTTTGCTCATCTAGTGGGTGCGAGCGCAATTGGAGTACCTTTGCTTTCATCCACTCCAAGATACGCAACATGTTGTCCTATCAAAAACTCCATGACTTGGTATACGTCCACTACAACCTCCGTCTAAGATTAGAAAGACAAGGAATACAAAGCGAATCACAAGACATGGATCCACTCTCTCTGTTCACGGAGCTTTCACTCACAGATGACACGAACCCAATCGTTGAGTGGATGCGAAGCGGACGGTAAGAATGTAACTATTATTTTTTTTACGAAGGTAAGTATCCTTAAGTACTCATCGGTGTTTGCTCTTTATACACTTACAGGTCAAATGCTGATCCAGAATTAGGCGAGGACTTAAGTGATGCTGACGCCCCAGGCCCTAATCGTGCCGTCACTAATCTTACGGACATTGGTGATATGAGAAAGAAGACAGGGGCGTCAACAATTGCGGGGTGGGCATCTAAACATGTTGGAGAAACACATGTGGGTAAGAGGAAGCAGAAAAATCCACCCAAAGAGCGTGACCCAAAGAAACAAATGATGGGCGAAGAAGAGGAGATGGATAGTAATGAATCCTCTGAAGAACTTGCCCCGCGGAGCCCTCCATATCAAGAATCTAACTTGAGTTCGTCAGCCTCTGATGATGACGACGACGACGACGACGGCGACGACGATGGTGGTCAAGGTGCTGATGTTGGCGGTGGTCATTCCCAGCCTGTTGCTGCCTCACATGCTCTGTTTACCCAGGGTCGTCATTCATCATATGAAGCAAGCTCTCGCAGAGAATGCCTCCTCGATCTAGCATCGATAGGGCGCCTCGTCGGTCTAGCATCGATAGGGCGTCTCCTCGGTCTAGCATCGATAGGGGCAGGGGAAGAATGCATGGTCATGCTCCACATGAGTATAGCTCTAGTTCAAGCAGTGACGTCACTCAGCCACAGTGGCAATATGGAGCTTACTATCCCTCCCCAGGAGCTTACTACCCCCCCCCTGAGAGCTTACTACCCGCGCCTTACCCCAAGGAGTATATGGATACCTCCCACGGATACCCTCAGAGTATACCCTCAGAGTGGCACTTACCCCTGCAAAGACCTGCACCAAGAAGGTATTTGTATGAGAGTCAAGAGCCTGACCAATATAACATGATATATGCACGCCGCGCAGCAAACAAATGGACGACAGACGAGTTGGGATGAGTTCAGGCCATTTTAAGGGCAACTCAAGGGTCATAATTATTTCAAATGAAGATCAATACTCCACCCCAACAATATCACCGGTAGTAGACTCGAAATAAAAGTAATGCGTGCACTTACCATTTGACAACTTCCGTTCTTTATTTACTTCATTGCTCATTGCATTTGTAGATTGCATATTATCGCTAAGGGCTTCAGATGGCTTCTATGATATTGCTACATTGCTACCATAAACATGAAATGATGAATATATGTATGGCTTCTATCTGAAATATCTATTGCTAAGGGCTTACATCGATTCGGTTCAACTACTCTTGATTAATTGTCGAATCTACATTGCACATTTGCCTTCGTTATTTTGTAACAATTTTATATGTTGAACAATTTTATATGTCGAATCTCTGTAGAAGTGTCGTAATCCATCAGTCCATCTGTTGAGGTTCATTCAGATTGAATATGCATCGATTATTTTTTTAATTTGTCGTAGTCTCGTAGACCAATCAATGAACTTGGGGGCTTGGGGCCTAAGAGGATTTTCTAGATTGTACACTTCCCCATTTCTTATGACTAGAAATCTGGTTTCTCCAATATTTCATGTACGAAGAATTTATAACATCAATTAGGAATTTAGGAATATGATTATTTGTCTTGATTATGCTCCTATATATCATGTATATCTCTTAAATAATATAGCATAGCATATATCATGTATGTCTCTATTATTTTTTATTTTTTCCTCATTTTTCCCTTTGTCCAGCAATTTTTATTGCCAAAACCGCGGCTAGCCGTGTAAAAACCGCGGTTAACCGCCGAAAACCGCGGCTAGCCGCAACAAAATTTGCCGAACTGCGGTTCTGGATTTTGAGACCGAAACCGGGCAAAACCGCGGTTAACCGCCGGTTAACCGCGGTAAACCGGCTCCGCGCCACTCGCGGTTCGGAGAAGACCGGCGGTTTTGTAATCTCTGGTTGGGACTTGGGAGGCTCTGATGGGTCAGGCCTGGCGACATATTCTAGCGCCTCATAGCCCACCTGAGTCTTCTTTTGTGTTGCCGCTCATCTACGGTTTTGGCTTTTATGTTTCTAGCTGTTCCCCAATCCCGACCCCCTATGGGTGCTATGCGACGTTGAGGTGATCAGGTGTGTAGTCGGGTGCTACCCATTGGAGTTGCTGTGGAAGCATCTGTTAGTGGCTAATGTCTTCACGCGGCGTCGAGGGGGATGCATCGACGGAAAGCCTTTGCAAGGCCTTCTGCTAGGGTCGGCGATGTCGACACTGATTTAGGGGTCATTCCCTCGTTGGAGGGAACGCATGCTGTGGCGTTCCTTCCCGTTCTAGGGTACGTGAAAACTCAGTTGCAATCTGTGAGACGGCGATGGTTTTTACCGAGGGCATTGTCCGTATCCACACCGTCATCGGGATGTCAATCAGTTTGCCCTCTTTTTGAGAGTTGTTTTGAAGTTGTTTGAGGTGGCATGTTTTCCTAGGTTGTTGTATGTTGCTTGAGTTGTGTCTAGTGTTATAATTAACTGAGATTTAATCATATTAGTTTTCCCAATCGCGAGAACACCAATTAGCACTAGATGACATTTGTAATAGTGTTGATAAGAGATCTCTAGTAGTCTTAACGTAGTTCAGCTGTAGATGACATAGGGTGATGTATGTGAAAGTGCATCTAGGTCCCTAAGTTCATTTTAGTGATTAATGACAAAATGGTTTGCGGACTAATATTATAAGTAAGTTCATGAGCAGGCCTAAGCTACATGGTGAAAATATTAGGAGCAGGTGAACCCCTAAAAAATGAAAAGCAACAAATCTCGATTTTCCCTACACTTGTATTTTGTAGTTTTTAATTTGAGCCGTAAGAATAACCATACTATTAAGAGGATGTGATGAAAAACAACATTTAGATGTATCATGTGCTTATTGGATGAAGTATAGCCTAGGAGAGGGACACACATCACATCCCAATTCGACAAAACATGGGTTTACATTTTCAGGGGTCGGACTATCCTAGGATATTGGTCTGTTCAAAATTTCAAGAATTAACGCTTTCTGTTTGAATTCCCAAATATTCATCAGAGTATATTGTCCAAAGTATCGAAGTATCCGATACCCAGGACATCGAAATGTTTGAAATTTTAGGATTTGGTGTGCTCTATCTTTCCCCCTGATTTTAATTTATTTCATCGTTGTATCCGGTGATTTGGATTGTAGTATTTGATAACTGAGAGAACGAAATGTCTATAAATTCAAGATTTGTCGATTCTCTGTTTATTGGGCATATTTTATGTCAGAGTGTCCGATGTTTGCAAAAATCTACTTGACGGCTATCCCAAGCCCTCACCGATTTTACTCCCCTCCCACCAACCTAGTTAAGATTATCACTTCACTCTCATCAATACTCACCTCTAGTTAAGAAGCATCCACATTTTTTGGGTTGAAAATTGTAACGCCTCACCCTCTCAAGGAGACATCTCGATCCTTTAGTACGATAGCAGCAGTATTAGTAAAAACACCGGCATCAAACCTTCTCAATTCTCTAGCTTCAATACCACGAGATCGAGTTGAGTTTAGACGAATTAGGGTTTGCAGGCCGAGGTCCTTAACCTTACATCCGTACAGCTTGTGAGTGCTCGCGAACTTGATAAACAAAATGATCAGCGATCTTTGAGATGTGAAAATTAGGGGGGTTTGGGAGGCCTTTGCCAAGGAAGGCCTTTAATTTAAGCATTTGAGGACCTTTGTTGAGTTGCGTTGACGGTATGTCTAATTGTTTGCAAGCAAGTGGTTCAACTATTAGTAATACAGGCTAAACATATATCTAGAGATCCATGAATCCACAAGCTACGAGTGAATCACGAGCGAGCCAGCCCTAGGCTCTATCTCGACTCATTTTTTAACTGAGTTACAAAAAAAGCTCGAGCTCGAGCTTGTTGATCTATGAGTCGAGCTCTAGCCAAGCGAGATACCAGCCGCTCGTAAGCTTTGAGCCAGATTACCAACATCCTAGTGTCTTGTGTCAGATTTTTTTCTATATTTTATTCCTGCTATAAATGAATTGGCAAAGTCAAATTTTTTTTTTTAAAAAATATGATAAAATACAATAGAGCGAGGAAAAGGAAGCCATTCCACACGTCGTATCAATGTAGTTGGTTCAGGTCATGTCGTCGTACTGATGATGCTTCGATCCATTTTTATTATTGGTGTAGTTGGTCGGTGAGATGTTATTTAGGCGGGAGAGTGACCCGCACTGCGGCACCCAGAGGCGAGAGAGATGGTATGTCGTCAACAAAAAAGTTGTATGGTTGACTAGCGGGCAAATAAAACGAATACCGACATTGCCTGTGGAATTAACGTTAGAATTTTAGTCGGCGCATGAGAATTAGATGATATTATAGTCACGATATTTAGTAACGTAGTTCCGCACGATTATCTACATCTACATAATTCTAACTATGGATGCTCCTGCCCGATTACCATAAACACATGGGACCACCTAGGTCACGGCCACAAGCCGGCACCACACGGATCGCGCAGAATGTCGACGGCCAAAGCCTTCGAGAAAGACATGTAAACTGTCGAGAAAAGTTAATCTCGATGGCCAGCCATAGAAATTTGGCCCTCGGGATAGCCAGCTCGAGAAAAAACGTCTTTATCGACGGCCCGACTGTGGATAATACTTTTCTCAATGGCTTTTAGCCAGCCGTCATGATTTCTAGCCAGCCCAAGCACGAAGCTTAGCTAGCAACAATCTTGACGACCCTGTGTCGTCGACACAAAAAACAAGGCAGGCCGCGCGTTTTCGGTCCCATTCTAATAAGTTTTTCTCGACAGATTAACCATGCTTGGGCCGTGCAATGGCAGGTGGGCTGTGCCTGCTAATCTCGACGGCCACTCCTTAGTTGTCGAGAATAATGGTGACCAGCAAAAAAAATTTGAAAAAATTACAAAAAAACTCTAGAATTTGCAGCTGCTGCTGAACCCGCCCAATGAAATATCCCACATTTTGACGGATATACGCAATTCCGCAATATCAATAGCACATATATATTAAACCACATTTTACAATGAAATATTCAAACATCACATGGCACATACACATAGTTTATAACATCATAAGTTAATCGCCAAAAGCCTACAAAGAGGTAGCTTACGGTTGTGGTGTTGGGGTGCCGAAGAGCTGATCAGCAAGGTTGGCGGCAAAGTTCCCAGTGGCGTCGTCGCGCTGCTGTGCGTTGTCCTGAGTAGGTGCCACGTAAGACAGAGGCGTAGATATGAAAAAAAACCCCAAACCCAGCGAGATGTTAGAATTGGACATTTGACAAGTAATACGTTACACGTTAGACGAAGGCGTAGACAAATAGATTTTTGACAGGTTCTATACGTGACTCACCGCTAGATCACATAACCAAGGGCGTTCGATGTTCAGATCATTGGGCGTGGGGACGAAGGTCCGCTGGGTCTCGTAGGTGCTCTATGGTGGTGCCATCTGTCCCATGTAGGTTCCTAGAGGGGTTGTGTAGGGGTCCGCTGTCCCCACCTGGCTCGAGGAGCTGCCAGCAAGCCCCGCGTGACCGTACCAGCCTACATTTTTTTGAGTTCATTAGTCCACGTGACAAGATATGCATATCAATTCTTTATATTAAAACTAACATATTAATTACCAAAATATTCTTTTGTCTTTTGCAAATACTTATTTTTAAAATTTCAAAACCAAATTATTTATTTTTATCAAAATTTTACTTTGACATTTACAATAATTAATTCAAAATTCAAAATATTCAATTTAGGCTTTAGAAGGTAACATTCAAATTTTCAAATTAATTATTTTTTTTCAAAACTCATGCACATGAAATAATGATGCCCTGATCTTTCAGGGTTTTGAAAATGGGGATGTTACAACGATCTGGCTTGTCCACGAAGGACAGTTCCTGCAGGAAACCGAAGAACGAGCAAGAACACAAGATAAGCAATCACAATTGCGAATATAGATTAAGGATAATAGGGTTCAGAAACTTGGTCATGTTGGTCTAGCCGACACAAGAAGAACAAGGCAAAATCTCACACAACCGTGACGAAATCAACTAAACAAAAACCAACTAAAACGAAGCACGGAGAGGGACTTATATAGGGCGGCGACCAGAGGAGGAGCGGCGCCCAAAAAGGTGCCCACGCACACACAACCCTAACCCTAAGGGTACACGGGCTTTGGGCCCAAAAATACGGCGACGCAGCGCCGAAAAGTTTCTATCCTTCAACTTGTTTTCGCGATTTCCGTTCACTCAGATTGAATTTGGAGGCGTGGCTGGATCCGTTGGAAAGCTTATCTCTTAATCTTTCCATAGTCCTTATTTGCCTCATTTGGACGTCGTATGTGATCTGGGCATCCATTTGAAGGTGCACTGGTTCTGGATGTCCGAACCGGACTCGGCAACGACGTCGACGTCCTCTCGACTTGGGCCCAGTGGTCGGGGACTTCTTGAACCTCGTCAATGATGTCCTCATCATCCCCCTTTTCTTAAATTGGAGTTGTCCTCGACTCGAGCATATTATCCTGCAAAAGGTTAGAACAATAGGGGGCAAATCAATAGACAAATTTTTTAAAACATTGCATGTTTCTTTAGCTAACTCATCATCTACATAATTTTTCGTAGCTAAAAGAACAGGAACTTTCAATTTAATTCCTGAATTCGTCTCAACAGATTCCTTTTTTTGTGTTACACTTGGTTTATCATTGACACCACTTTTATTTTGTGATTTACGATTTGCTTTTGCTAACTCAGCCGGTGTCATAGGTTGTAGCACATACTTCTTCCCCTTAAACACACATTTGTATTCATTAGACCTATCATGATGAACAACATCTACATCATATATCCAAGGTCTACCCAGCAAAATAAAGCAAATATCCATCGGCGCAACATCGCAGTCTATGTAATCACGATAAGTACCAAAAGAGATGTGAATTCGAACAGTCTTAGTTACCTTGAGCTTACCATAAGAATTGAACCATTCAATGCAATATGGATGTGGACACGGATGTGTGGTCAAGCCAAGCTTCTCGACCGTGTCAACACTCATAAAGTTTTTGCAACTTCCTCCATCGATGATGACGGGCACTGCATATTCGTTAACCATTCTAGATTGGAATAGATTATGCCGCTGACTTTCTTGTGACCCTTCTGGTTGTGCAGTCAATACACGGGTCACAACAAGTGTTGGATAAGTTTCCATTGTTTAAGTATTAAACACATCTCCTTCGGAATCTTCGATACCTGCGTGGTTAGTGGCAACTAAAGCAAAGATTATCCTCATGTTCACTAGTAGAAGAGTACTCACCATCCTCACGAATAATGAGAGCACGTTGACAAGGACAATCACGCTTTGTATATCCAAATCCCTTGCAACGAAAACATTGAATGTCGCGAGTACGGCCTGTGGATGCGACAGAAGAAGCACTTTTTGCGGGGCTTGCACCGTGGAATTCTTGAGTACACTCGTAGCTCGTGTCAGAGGGGTAGAAGGAACAACGGGTGGAGATGCTTGATGAAGTGTTTACGATGGAACCTTTGTAGCCTCATGGTTTGATTTTGATGAACCACTGAAATTTTCTCGCGTCCGGATTTGTCGTCCCTGTACTTCCCTTTCTTCTTTACAAGCAAGATGGAACAAACGAGTGATAGAATTGTATTCCTTATAATCAAGTATATCCTGAATCTCACGGTTTAACCCACCCAAGAATCTAGCCATTTTTGCATCCTAACACTCTTGTAAACCACAACGCAATATACCAATTTTTAGCTCCTAATAATACTTCTCAACTGTTTTGCTATCTTGATTTAAAGGTTGCAATCTATCAAGCAAATCTCTCTCATAATAAGAAGGAACAAATCTAGATCGCATGGCACGTTTTAAAGCTTGCCAGGTGATATGTTCATTTTCCCTTTTATAGATTTCATGCCACTAAATAGATGCAAAATTAATGAATTCACTAACAGCAACCTTAACTTGGTTTTCAGGTGAAATAGTAAAGCATGAAAATTTTGTATCTACCAATTTTTAGCTCCTGATAATACTCAACTGTTTTGCTATCTTGATTTAATCGTTGTATTCTATTAAGCAAATCTCTCTCATAATAAGAAGGAACAAATCTAGATCGCATGGCACGTTTTGAAGCTTGCCAAGTGATAGGTTCATTTCCCCTTTTACAGATTTCATGCCACCAAATAGATGCAAAATCAATGAATTCACTAACAGCAACCTTAACTTGGTTTTCAGGTGAAACAGTAAAGCATGAAAATTTTTGAACTATCAATAATTCCCAATGAAAGTGTCAAGATCATATCGACCAGCATACGGAGGTATTGTCAGTTTAACCTTGGCTAATGAGTCATCACGTACCTCACGATTACCTTGGCGATTTCTTGCCATACCTTGGCGATTGTGGCTTAGCCTTCGATGATCTCGTTCATTGTTCACATCGAATCCATCATCAGCCTCGGAATCAGCAACGTATTCATTCTCAGATCGTTCAACCTCATCAGCCTAAGAACGATGGTCAATAGGGGCTGCAAGAAGCACAGGGGTAGTAGGGGGTGCAGGAGACACACAGGCAGTGGGGGCAGGTGCTCCTCTTTCGATGTCTTCCATCCTCGTGATCAAGTTGACAATTATTCTCTCTAACCATTCCATTCCGTGGGCGTTTGCATTCGCCAGTTGGGTAATGCTATTGGCCATATCAGCCATGGCCTTTTGCTGGTACACCATGTACTTCGTGAACTCAGCGTGAAGCACAGACTTATTATTACTTCCTCCTAACATGGTTAGTAGAAACAAAAAGAACACACAAGAATATATATATATACTATATGCTACTGTTGTGTGTGGGTGTCAGCAGCTCTCTCTCTCTCTAACCTATACTTTCTTCTTACCAGTTCTTACCGTGCAAGCAGTAGGTACAAACGGCAACTGGTCGGCGATAACTTCAACACACAGGGTAGTAAAGCAATGGTTAGGATCCATCCCTACTTGGTTAGTATATGGTGGAGCTTGGACAGACTTATATATGTAGCAAAGGATAAACAATTGTTCAAACAGTAATACAAAGTTGAATATTAGCCCAGAGTAGTACAATTGCTGAAACTAACCTTGTCTTAAATGTAGATCAAGCTGGAATGTAAGGATGGCACAAAGGGATGGCACAAAGGGCTAAGATCAGAGTATCAGACTAAGCACACTGTAACTAAACACAAGCATGGAGAACTCCTTTGACAACTTCTTCTCTTTTTTTTTTGCAATTTCTGCGCGGTTCTTCTCTATGCGCGACCTCTTTCTTTCACCCGAATCTTTTTTGTATGATTTTTCTAACACTTTCCCAGCTTCAGCAACACAGAAATATGGACACAAAACAAACTCCCCTCAATTTGGAGGTTGGGGGTGTCCGATACAATTTATGGAGTGTGCTGTGAAAACCGTACAGGAACTTCAGGGGCCGGATGTATGGTCTTTTTGAGAGATTTCTGAGATTCTAATTTGACCAAAACAACGTAATGAGTTTTGGTTCGATGCGTCTCGTCGAGATCTTTCCAACGAGTGCTCATGGACCCAAATCGGAGTTCGTATGAGAAAGTTATGGCTGTTTTACCAAAGGATATTCGGATCAGGGTTTCTGGGTAGGTTATTTTGTTGTTTTTGGCGTTTTGCCGTTGAATAGTGGATATGAGGTGGGTAAATGGGAGGGCTAGCGATGCGGGGCGATTGACACAAGGTGGTTTGCGACCTAACTAGTGGTTTGCAACGGCGGGATAGTAACACGAGGCGGTTGGCAAGGGCAAATCGACGCGACTCGACTTGGATCAAAGACAGCTAAACCGATCTTGGACTGGACTGTCCAGCAACACGACGAACTGTGGGTGAAAACTCAATGACGTATACAGCGAGAACAATTGTAAAGGCTAAACATGGATTGGAAAATAGTAGATGCAAACTCTTTTTGTGTGTGGCAATTTTCTGGACTCTAGGTATGAAACAATCTACTAAATAGAAAATCAAATTTTCTCACCTGGCAACGGATGCTCTGATACCACTTGATGGGCGCGAACGCGGGGTCCTGATCTTCTGGTGTGAGACGAAGAGGATAATTCGGTAGGTGTCACGGAGATCTAAACGATCCGGCTTCCAATCCCACAACGAACTGGAAATCCCGGCGATCACTAAGCCACCACAACGAGTGTTATCGACCAAACCAGAGGCACGATCGACCTGTCCACGAAGGACGGTTCCTACAGGAAACCCAAGAACGAGCAAGAGCACAAGATAAGTAATCACAATTGCTAATAAAGAGTAAGGATAATTGGGTTCAAAAACTTTGTCCTGTTGGTTTAGCCAACACAAGAAGAACAAAGCAAAATCACACACAACCATGACGAAATCAACTAAACAAAAGCCAACTAAAACGAAACATGGCGGAGGATTTTATATAGGGCGGCGGCCAGAGGAGCGGCGACTCCCAAACAGGTGCCCACGCACGCACAACCCTAACGCTAGGGGTACACGGGCTTTGGGTCCAAAAATACGGCGACGCTGCGCCGGAAAGTTTCTGTCTGTCAACTTGTTTTTGAGATTCCCATTGACTCGGATTGAATTTGGAGACACGGCTGGATCCGTTCGAAAACTTATCTCATAAGCTTTCCGTAGAGTCCTTATTTGCCTTATTTGGACGTCGTATGTGATCTGGGCGTCCGTTTGAAGGTGCACTGGTCCTGGATGTCCTAACCGGACTCGGCAACGACGTCAACGTCTTCTCGACTTGGGCCCGGTGGTCGGGGACTTCTTGAACCTCGTCAATGATGTCCTCATCAGATGGACCCGCGTCGAAGAGCTAAGGCTTATTAGGCTGGCCCATTTCATCTTTTCAGGATTTAAACTTTTGTTTTATAATTTACATACATGTTTATTTTCTTTGTGAATATTTAAATTTTTTTATAATTTGTAAAAATAGGTGGAACTTTCTCATTTTTCAATAAAAAATAAATCACCTTAAAATTGAAAAATGTTACTTTTTTAATGTATACATGTTTTTGTTGCTTGTAATGTGCCGTATCATATCTATGTAGAAAGTACTGAAATTGCGTAGAAAGTACTAAAAATGTTGTAATTATTAACATTACACTACAATGATCTTTATATAAATGTTTTTGGATCAAATGGTGAATGTTGAAAAAATTATGTGCATGTGTCACCCGTATTTCATACAGCTATCTAGAACGTTGGATAAATCTTTGGATCTACCCCCCAACACATGGACATGTTATCACGGATATAATTTCATTGTAAAAAAATTATGGTGGTGTATGTTCATGAGGTAAGCAAGACTAGCAAACATGCATGAAAAAAATATGTTTTAGCTTTTTTAAATAAATTAAAGAAGCTCGGTTGACCATCAGAGGGGGTATGCACAGCCAGTCGCTGAGACTTGAGTGTTTATCGACAACTAGCATAAAGGCAGTCGAGAAAACAAGTTTGTCTCGACGGTTGTCAACGGAGGCCCTCGAGGTAGCACGTTCTCGACTGCCAAACAAATGTAGCCGTCGAGATAAGTGATGGCGGCTCGATCTCTCTATTACTCTCGTCAACCATGAGGTTGTGAGGCAACACGACGCGTTCTCGACCAGGGCAGAACGGTCATGCCATTGTATTTCGACGGTCGTTAGCCGTCGAGACATTGTCGGGCCATCCCGCCGCCGCCACGTGGCATGCGCCGAATGGTGGTGACACAAGGCAACGCTATCTCGATGGCTATAGGCCGTCGAGAGAGACGTTTATTAGGCCTGTTGCCTCTCGTGACTTAGGCATTTCGTGCCTAAGTCCCAATCCTCACCGCTGCGTTCCGTCGCCTCTCGCCCGACGCCGCCGCCGCTGTCCCTCGCCCTGAATTGCCACCGACGTGTCGCGCTCGCCATCGCCGCCGTCGACGACGTCGCCGCTCCGTGCGCTCGCACGCGTCTCTCCAAGTCGCACTTCGCCCGTCTCGTGCTCGACGCCGCCTCCACACTACTCCCTCACCACCCAAGCCGCTTCGCCGCCAGTTCGTTTCGGCCCCAAGCTACTGGCACTGCCGCCCAACCGCCGCGCCACCTCCCCGCTGCGGTTCCGTCGTCATGTCGGCCCACACTTTCTTGGAGGTACATGAAACATCGTCGTGCCATTTTTTAAAATTATTGTAGCATAGTCTCGAAAGCCCAGCACCGCAAAAATGTAATTAAATATGCAATTAGCGCTAATCATTAATTATTTAGGAAACATTATGAAAATTAATTAAAAAGGTAAATAAAAAGACTTTATATTAGCGTTTAGTGATGGTGTTAGGTTTTGATAACGTTAGGGTTTGTGATGATGTTAGGATTTAATTATATTTAAATCGTTTGTGTGCGTTATGTTAAAAACGCATGTCACCTAGCCGTACGTCACCCGTTCGGGAACAACACAACACACAAGGAATTTGAATGTGTTTCGTTCGTTTCCATTACGGGTTGTGCAAAATGTTTCCAAATTGTCCAGTGGATAGCCTATTTGTGGCGTCCTAGTGGACAGCCCACAAATGGTCGTATGGGCATGTTTCGTTGTTGTGCCGGTGGATTCAAGGCCATATTTTGAGCTATTTTAAGCATAAGTGCTATTTAGAGCTGGATTTTGGCTCTGTAGCCATCGTTGCACTAGGAGAAATATAGGGTTATGCTGCCGAAATTTTGTCTTGTTCCCTATCGGCGCCACAACGAGACATTCCTAGGCAGCCTTTCGATGGTGCGTTTAGAAGCATTCCTATGCCTTTTGGGAAACCCTGACGTATAGCTTATTGTGTTAAGAGCGACGGAAGAAAAAAGGAGCTGATGTATGATGGACGGAGAGTGAACGGACACCACACATATGAATGGTATGAGAAGGCTACTGCATTCATGGATAATGCTTTCCAGGTGACCCCTAACCCTAACACGACATGCGTACATTGCCCATGTACGGAGTGTGGGAACTGTAGAACAAAATACGGTATGATATGGGGATGGATTTGTGCAAGAATGGGTTCATGGTCGGCTATTATCATTTAGTTCATCACGGTGAGTGTGCTCGTGCCACGCCTCCTGCTCCCGACAAAGGATTCGATGATACTGACCGAATGCAAAACATGATGGATGACTTCAGCCATGATTTTGATGAGGAAACAACCTATATGACCAAATTCTTAACCCTTCTGGAATCCTCTAACCATTTGTTGCACGATCGAACCACCGTAACCCTACTCTCTATGGTTACACGAATGATGGTTGTAAAATGTAAATACAACTTCAACATCAACTATTTTGATGAGTTGTTGGGATGATTAGGCGATGTCCTCCCGGAAGGACACAAGATGCCCTCCAGCTGGTATGAGTGCAGGAAACTACTTGCTCCTTTGGGAATGTTGCACGAGAAGATAGATTATTGTTCTAAACATTGCATGCTGTACTATAAGGGTGATGCCGCCAAGAGTGTGTGTGATCATTGTGTGGAGTTCAGATATGTCGAGATACTTACGCTCAAAGAAATTAATCTGCAAGCGGACGGATATCACTTGTAGTTTTCACTAGGAGTATTCCTAGAGTTATTGAATCCACAGGGAACGAGGGTTTAAAGAGATAAACCTCTATATCTTAATTATTTAAAATACCAGCCAGTCTAGGTAACGGGGGTTAGGATAAATAAAAGACCGGGGGCACTGTGGACTACATGGGCCCCGGGTATCCTCTAGAAGGCCCATAAGGGAACGGATGGGGGCGATACGAGTCGGCCGATTAGGGTTGAAGATCGCTCGGGCTACACGTGCCTTGCGCCACAAGAGAGGACCCGAGGGTATGGCATATCCCCATGTAAATAGTAGATCATTGCATACATACCATGTAACATCATAACAGAAACCGTTGCCATATATCCCACGACGCTCTGTAATCATATCCCCCCTACACTATATAAAGGGAGGGGGTAGAGGCCGTAGAGGGAGAGATCTTCTTCGGTCATCATCAAGCATACACAACAACCATGATCATCTTGCACCCCGCATATTGATCAATCATAATCCCAGAGCACAGGAAGTAGGGTATTACCTCCGTTGAGGGCCTGAACCTGTATAACCCTGTCTTGTGTTACCCATCTGGTTTGGTTCTTGATAAGCATCCCCTCGTACAAATTCATTGCCGGCGGTGACCCCCCAGTTAGTCACCTGTCGACAGTTGGCGCGCCAGGTAGGGGGCAGCGTCAAGATCGTTTTTCAGATCAGATGGCTTTTTCGAGATCGCCGTACATCGACATGAGGCCAGGGGAGTCCCTTTGCTTTGGCACCCTGGACTTCATCGCCGACAGCCTCGGCAATCTTCATCTCTCCCCTTCACGGGAGATCGTTCAACCAGAAGGTACACGCAATCAACCGGACCCATTGCCTTTCGGCTTGGAGAATTCTGCTTGTGCTTTCTTCAGGAGGATCTGTCGGCAGCCTCACTTCGCACCCCTCAGCGAGGAGAGCGAGGAAGAGCCCCATGAGATCGCCTACCCCGGCCTGGACGCCCTCCAGCCCGATGAGGTTTATAAATCCCTGACTGGATTTCTCTCCGGACTCGAGAGTCCTGCCGTGGCTTCCGCACAGGCCGCTCTTGAGATTCGAACAAGAGATAACCACTCGGGAAACCAATCTGCTAATCCGGTCGGATCAATCCGCTCGGATTCGGCAGTGTTCGTGGGTGTCATCAATGGTGGCCAACCCATTGGACAGAGCGAACAAGTTAGCCTCTCCGCTTCTGACTCCGAGTCCGACGGGAGCGCTGAGATTCGCAACTATCGTGAGGTTTTCGTCCTCGGGGCGGAAGATCATCACTCCACCTCACAACCAGCGAGACCTGAGGCAACCGCTATCGTCGCGGCAGACCCAGACTCTCGCCGTGTGGAAGACCGAGATCGCGCACGTCAGCTTCGCACACGCGGCCGTGACGTCCAGAACGAGCTTTGCGCGGTCAAGCTAAGGGACCAGGAAGTCTACAACACTCCCCAGGCCAACGTCATCGCGTCAAAGACTCTTCTTGAGACTATCGCGCCGCAACTCCCAGAAGGCAGCCCATGTATCCAGGCCCTAGCTCGAGCGACGGCCATGGTTGAGATGGCGGCCATACAACAGAACGAGGCATTACCGGCTCCGACCGCCTCGGGTCGCAGTCGATCTACGCGTAATCGGAACCGGGCTCGAGCCTCAGCAGCGGGTGACTTGCACCAGTCGCCCGCTCGTGATCTACGTCAAGACATCGAAGCCCGGCGGCGGGAGCGCGGTAACGACGAGCGGGACTCTCGTAGCCACCGTATCCGTCGCCACGACGATCAGGCCGAGAGCACCGCCAGTCGGCGTGACCACCGCCAGGAGCAGCGCCAAGGCCCGCGGCGGGAGCATCGCAGTAGATCCCCTGCGCGGAGGTGGCCACGACCACTGGAAGGAATTCGGTCATTCACCCCGGATCTTCGCCGAGTGGTTTGGCCGGACGGCTTTAACCTCAAAGGCATCGACAAGTTCGATGGCGAGAGGGATCTAAAAAACTGGCTGCAGGTTTACGCCCTAGCAGTCAGCGCGGCAGGAGGTGATCAGAACGTCATGGCAAACTATTTGCCGGTCGCTTTGACCCCAACCGCCTGACACAGCTAACGGACTCCAGAGAGCTCTATCGAGTCTTGGGATGACCTCCAGGAGCAGTTCATCGCCAATTTCCAAGGGACCTATGAAAGGCCCGCCGGGAGCTGGGAGATTGGACAGTTACATAGGCGCAAGAGCGAAACTCTTCGTGAATTCATCAAGCGCTTCACTAAGAAGAAGAATGAGATCCGGGACAATTCGGAGCAAACAGTCATTGATGCCTTCTTCGCCGGGTGCAAATCCGAGGAGTTAATCAGGCAGATGACCCGGGACCCCCCGCGTAATCTCAAAGCCATGTGTCACGATGGTGGATTAGGAGGCTGAAGCCAAGGAGGCCATCGCAAATCATCGTGGAGGCACCGACGGAGGCCCTAAGAAGAAGCCTAACGACGAACAAGGCAAGCCAAAGGACAAGAAGTGAAAGGGAGAAGATATGGTCGCCAACGTCGAGCATTACCGACCTCAACCCCCCAACGACAACGACTACAAGAAAGTGATGGATTCGGTATGTCCCTTCCATCCTCGAGGTAAACACTCTGCCAAAGACTGCCTTATTCTACAGAAGTTCGCCGAGAGCTCCAACCAGTCTGCCAAGGACGGTCAAGGCAAGAAACCCGATGGAGACTACCAGGACGCCGAGCGCGAAATCAGCTATATCTTCGGGAGCTCATATGCGTACGAGTCCAAGCGGAAGCAGAAGCTTACCACTCGGGAGATCAACGCTATCATGCCCCCAACTCCGCAATACTTGCGCTGGTCCGAGGTGCCCATCACCTTCGATCGAGCGGACCACCGGATCGGATTGCCTTCCCAGGAGGTATCCTTTGGTTTTGGATCCGGTCGTTCAAGGCGACAAACTAAAAGGGTCTGGTCGATGGCGGAGCGGGATTAACATCCTTTTCGTCAAGACCTTCGACCAAATGAAAATCCCCCGTTCCGAGCTACGGCAAGGGTCATCTCCGTTCCACGGGGTAATCCCCGGGACGTCCGCGATACCACTCGGACAGATTTCCCTACTGGTCACATTTGGGACCAAGGAGAACTATAGGACCGAGAGTCTAAGCTTTGAAGTGGCCGATTTCGAGATGGCATATCATGCTATCTTGGGAAGGCCGGGGATTGCCAAATTCATGGTGGTCCCCAACTACACTTATCTCGTCTTAAAAATGCCAGGTCCCAACGGTGTAATCACCCTCCCTGGTGACGTTAAGCGATCCACCTTTCTGCATGACAAAAAGCTGCGAGATGGCGCAGCACTCGATTCATCTGCCGAGATGGAGAAGATCCGATTCGAGGTCGCAAGCCTTGAGGAGGAAGGGACGTCCTCGCCAAGAAGCAGCCAAAACATCCATCAAGCGGTAGAAGAAACTAAGAAAATCTTCTTTGGACCCGTCGACCCGCCAAAACGGCCGTGATTGGGACAGGCTCGACACAAATAGGAAAACGCTTCGTCACTTTCCTCTGCCAACCGGATGTGTTCGCTTGAAGCCTTCGGGCATGCACGGTGTTGAGGGAAGTGATCGAGCACTCTCATCGACACAACGAAAAGGCGAAGCCGATCAAGCAACGCCTCGAAGATTCACCCGGATCGGAAGGGCGCCATAAGGTGAGATCACCAAATTGCTGGCCTTTCGGTTCATCAAAGAGGTGTATCACCCGGTAGCTTGCCAAGTCTGGTGCCCGTGCGTAAGAAGAACAAGACGTGGCGTATGTGTGTCGACTACACCGACCTCAACAAAGAGTGTCCCAAGGATCCTTTCGGGCTCCCCCGGATCGACCAAGTGGTGGATTCCACCGCCGGGTGCGAACTCCTGAGTTTTCTGGACGCCTACTCGGGCTATCATCGATCAGCTGAAGGAGGAAGAGCGCATCAAAACGTCGTTCATTACGCCCTTGGCGCTACGCTATATCACAATGCCATTCGGGTTGAAAACGCCGGCGCGACTTACCGGCAAGACTATACTGGCGGTGTTTTCACACTCGGCTCGGACATAGCGTGGAGGCATATGTCGACGACGTCGTCATAAAAACCAAATCCAGATGGGATCTCATAACAGATCTGACCGAGACATTCGAAAGCCTAAGGGCATTCCGGATGAAGCTAAATCCCGAGAAGTGCGTTTTTGGGGTTCCGTCTGGTAAACTACTCGGATTCGTCATCTCCAATCGAGGGATTGAAGCAAATCCGGAAAAGATCGGCGCCATCCTCAAGATGAAACCTCCGGCCAACCAAAAAGACGTGCAGAAGCTCACTGGATGCATCGTGGCACTTAGCCGATTCGTTTCCCGACTCGGGGAGCGAGGCATGCCTTTCTTTAGGCTCTTACGCCGACAAGACGATTTTCAGTGGACAGCGGAAGCACGGCAAGCCTTTGAAGACCTGAAGAGGTTCCTCACCACACCAATCCATTCGGGGGAGTGCGGGCATCACACGGCAGCAAGCACCCTGGTGGGCAAGGCCTATCGATAGGGGTTTTTCTGGCCAACTGCGGTCACAGATGCGGAAGATATAGTACGCAGATGTGACGGGTGTCAGTTTTTCGCTTGGCAGGTTCACATGCCGGCGCAAGATCCACAGACGATTCCAATCTCTTGGCCCTTCGCCGTCTGGAATCTGGACATGGTGGGCCCCCTCAAGCGAGCGCAAGGCGGATTCACCCATCTCTTCATCGCCATCGACAAGTTTACCAAGTGGATTGAAGCCAAGCCGGTTGCTGTCATCACGGCGGCCAAGGCACGCGAGTTCTTCCGAGACATCGTTGTGCGTTTTGGCTTACCCAATCGCATCATCACCGACAATGGCGTTCAGTTCAAAAGTAGCGAGTTTCAAAATTGGGGCAAGGAGCTGGGCATCAAAATCTCCTACGCATCAGTGGCCCACCCAAGGAGCAACGGACAGGTTGAACGCGCCAATGGATTGGTGCTACAAGGGCTCAAAGCCCGAATTTTCGATCGCCTGAAGCCATACGCAACACGCTGGGTCAAGGAGTTACCCTCGGTGCTCTGGGGGCTTAGAACAACCCCAAGCCGAGCCACTGGGCAGACACCCTTTTTCCTAGTTTACGGCTCAGAAGCGGTCCTCCCGACTGAATTGAAGTTCCGGTCTCCACGGGTTGCCGGTTACGACGGTAGTCAATCGGATGAAGCAAGGTGTGAAGACCTCGATCGGCTCGAGGAAGCCAGGGAAGCAGCATTGATCCAGTCGGCAAAGTACCAACAGGGCCTGCGTCGCTACCATCAGCGCAACGTACGGGGCCGTGCATTCTCCAAGGGAGACCTGGTCCTCTGAAGGAATCAGAAGCACGAGCATAAACTCCCCACTCTGGGAAGGCCCCTATGCGATCGCTGAGTTGACCCGCCCGGGAGCTTATCGGCTACAACGCGAAGATGGATCTGAAGTGCCCAACACCTGGAACATCGAGCAGCTACGTTGTTTTTTCCCTTAGTTCTTGTATCCAAGCAGCATTTGTGTAATTAGTTTCCCTTCTTTTGACTTGCTACTTGGCCGTAAACGACCAAGCAGTAAGTCGGGGGCTACACTAAATAGTGTGCGGAGTCAACCGCATCCTATCTCATCAATAAAGTTGTTTTCTCTCTACACGTGTTGATCGCATTCAGTAGTACGAAAATTCTTGAGTAATGGCGCTTTTACATCCTAACGACAGCGTTTAGCTACCTCGCAGCTGGGTAGGAAGGAAGCCAAGTGCTACTTCACGCACTCGGGCCGGACCGGTCGGCGGATGCGTTTCATGAAAAAGGATAACACGTATTATTTGGATAAGTCGGATCGCCGGTACTGGGGATCAACCGAAAGTTTCTATTACAGGCATAATTACAAGTCCAATTGGTCAACTATCTGGACAGCAGTCGGATAAACTTCCTCTAACAGAGCTATGGCCTCCTCCTCCGAGCAAGCAAACCCATCCTTGACGGCTTCACAATCTAGGCGTGGGAAGTTTGACTTTGCGATGGCGAGGCCTTGACCGGTGCATGTTATTGCGGCCTCCCGGGTGAAGACCTTGATCCGCTCAGGAAGGGCGTCGAGATGGGCCACCAGGAGATCAGGATCATTCGGCGGCTCCTCCTCTGGATAAAGGCATTCAATTATTGGAACAATCCCCGTTGTGGTTGGGCGGCGAAGCTCTGCGCGACCAGTCGGGCGAGGCATGTCAGTCGGGTTTCAGTGAGGTTGAGCCAGGGAGAGCCAGTCGGGAAAGTTACCTTCCAACTCTTTAGCCGATCCCTCGGCTCGAGCGTTGGCTTGGCGGATTTCCTCCTCTAGTGCCTTCTGCCTCGTCTCCAAGGCTACACTCGATGGCAACCATTAAAGATCATTACATATGAAACATCCTGTTCAGAGATTTAGCATGAATTGGGGTCTATACCTTTGTTTATGTTGGACTCTTCCACATGGCGAAATCGGAGCTCGGTGACTTCGCGGTAGAGTTCTTCGATCCGACCGCGATATTGCCGCTTGGTGGCATACAGCACGTTGTCAAAGTCGTCGCGCGTTTTTAGCTCGCCCACCGTCTTCTCCATGCATCGGGTCTTCTGCTTCGACCTCTCCGTCATGCGCTGCGTGGAAAAGGGAGGAAGGTTAGTGGATCTCCCTCGTGCGGAATAAAGATTCATGGCGACAAAAAGATTTACCTTCTATATCTCGGCTTGAATGGCGGTTACTTGGTCCAAGACCTCCCACTCTTCGGCTTCCTGCCCGTCGTCGACCTCATAGCCCTCCATCTCTTTCCGCCACTTCAATCGGAAGGGTGGAGCGTGTGCTTTGGCGGAAGGGCGAGGGATCTCCTCGATTTCCGGCTCTGAGCTCCCTGGAGCAGGAGCTGGGATTTTCCGCTTCGCTGACGAGGGTTGGCCGCCGGTGGCAGATGGGCTAGAGTCTTGGTGAGGTGCGGTGGGCTTAGCCGAGTCCTTGGAGCTTGGCGGTTCATCATCCTTCATTGGTTTCTTACAAGCATTCGACGACCTTTCAAGACACATGTCTCTACAAATCATGAAGTAGTTGCGTTGTGAAGGAATACCTATGCGACGGGACGTATTTCATCTTGAATTTCATGCCCGAACCACTCGGGCCCGAGCCGGGAGGTTTCTTCACCCTAGACGCGGCCTTTGGGTCGGCAGACTGGCGTGGCGGAGGGCTTTCTGGCTGCGCGGCCTGAGCGGGTGGCGACTTCGCAGCTGGGCGACGGCGGCGGAAAAGAAGTGGGACGGTGTCATCCTCTTCATCGTCTTCGTCCGAGTCCCCTGGAGCGACCCACCTGCCTTTTTTGGCCGGAGGAGCACTCGTCGAGCTTTCGGCAGGACGCTTGCGAGGTGCCTCCTTGGGGAGCGGAGCCTCCGGGACCGGGGGAGTGGAGAAGAAGGCCTCACGCCCCTGCAACACATTAAATCACATTAAATCTGACTCTACATCGACAAATCGTGGCTGAGTTGAGGAGGATCTGTTCCCTACCGCTGGTGGCAAGTACCCCAAGTGGTAAGAAGCCGGGCATTCCGCAGGAGCTATTTCCGAGCCCGGAGCAAAAAGCTCGGCCACTCGGCTGATAATCTCCTTCTGCGTAAGGTTTTCACCGCTTTCCCGAGTGGCATCCTGGGGCCCCGAGTACTCAAAGGCGGGATGAACCCTCTCCTTGATGGGCGGATACGATGTTGGGTATAGTTCCACACTACCCCCACACAGGTCAACCCAGCAGATTTGGCTCTGCGGAGGAGAACAAGAAGTTCCTTCACTTGGCTTCCCCCGTCATCGGCGGAGAGAGAAGACCAGGAGGGACAGACTGTGGGGCTCTCGCCGGAGAAGGACGGAAGGGCCGAGGACAGTTGGCACAGTAGAACCACTCTGAGTGACAGCCCTTGTTGGAGGTTTTCAGGCGATGGTCGAAGTAAAACTTTTTAACCCCTTCCTCAGCTTGAAATCCGCGCACCGCAGCCTTGGGATTTTCCTTGTTGGGGTAGGGTTTGAGGAGAAAAAGGAACTGGAAAAGGTCGAAATGGGGAGCGATCCCCAAATAGGCCTCGCAGACGTGAACGAAGATCGCGATGTGAAAGATGGAGTTGGGGTTCAAATGCGAAGCCTCGATCCCGTAGAAATGAAGCAAACCCCGGAAGAAGGAGGAGCAAGGAAGGCTGAAGCCGCGGAGGAAGAAAGATTCGAAGACCACTACCTCGTCCTGGCGAGGGGTGGGGTAGGATTCGCCGGCAGCGGCGCGCCAAGACACTAACCCTTCTGACGGGAGCACGCCGAGGGAGACCAGCTTCTGCAGCCTCCGCTCAGTCGTGGTGGACTTCATCCACTTCTTCGCATTCTTCGCTGCCTCAGCGGTGGTGGGGGATGGTGGAGCCATCCCGATTGGAGACGGGTGGCGGCGGAGACGACGGCGGAGAAGAACCCTAGTGGCGGAGTCTGCTGGGAGAAGCTAACTGACTGGCGCGAAAAATAAGCGAGGTGAACTAATTTTGTTCCCCCGTTCCTAATTTATCGCAACGGGCAAAGTTTCGCATTCTAGGCCGGGCCTTAGTCTAGCGCTGGATGCGGCCTTTCCGCGAGGGGCCCGATAATCACTCGGCCGGCCGAGTGGTTCCCCCAAGAGGTCCGCATTACGCGCCGTCTGCCTGTCTAGAAGCGAACGAGCCAAACTGCTCGGATGAAGCGGTGTCGCGGATTCGAGATTAAATCGAGGAGAAGCGGCATTACATATTCAAGATTGAAGCAGAAACACGAAGCATGATATCCAAAAGATTTTCATCGAAAGGGGTCTTAGGCCCGACTACATGATATTCGCGGCACAGCACATCGAGCTAAGGCTCGTCGCTGGCTCGCGAAGGAGCAAAAGAAAACGCCCCCCGACGGGAGAGCCTTAGTACCCCCCGTGCGCGAGGAGGGCTGCGACTAGCGCGTCCTTCAAGGGGAGGCGCACCTTGTGGAGTTGCGGAAACCCGCGGATCAGGACCCTAAGGGATTCCTCCGCGTCGATTTCCGCCCTCGCCTGAGCGAAATCCCGCCAGAGCTCGTCCTCGAAAGCTTGGGCGGCGGCTCTGGCGGCGGCTACCTCCGCGTCCCTTGCGCGGGCCTCGTCGATCCATGTCAGGATCATCTCCATGATGTTCGCCATCGCTCTCGAAGCAGGGCGGGACGGGGATTTTGATATCGCCGAAAAGAAGAAAACTCAAGAACTCAAAAGCCGAAGATGAAGTAGTACTCAGTCCCTGGGATTTCTTTTATACACAGAGGAAGTTCAAGGGACACGCCTGGTAATCCGTTTCGAACACAGTAAAACCATCATGACGATGGGACGGAAGTGGGAACGAGTACGGTTTCCGACGGAAGCTCGTATCGCTCCGGCTGTGTGAGAAAAGGGCGCGAAAACGCTTCGCCTTCCCCCTAATTGGGCTTGGGCTAAAGCGCAAAGGGCAACCCCTTAACAAGGCTTTCTTAACACGCCGCTAACGGTGGCAATGTGTTAAAATCGAGCGTAATTCGCCTCGATGCACCTCGGAGGGCATATCACCGCAGCGTAAAGTTAAAAACATTTCACGGCATACCCCACGCTGGGTCACTAGCTAACTTCGCACGCTCGAGGTTGGGTGTTGGTGAAATTTAGATTCAACTTCTTGAGGTATGCCTTAATAAGGTCGCCATTGTATACCGCTATCCGGATACAAGTACCTCTCGCAAAGTCGATCAATCGGACGCCCTAAGAGGCATAAGTCGATCCTTCCCGGTTGGGACAGTACCACCCGTGAAAGGTGCGCCCATGTTGGGCCAAGCGGCTCTTACAAGTTAAGGCCTACCGACGCCGATACTTTGAAAACGCTAAGATTACAAAGATGTTTGCAAGACAGAGGTTGTAACGGCGTGGCTTAAGGCATACCCCATGCTAGGTCAGTGGCCGCCCTTGTATAGCAAGAGTGGGTGCCCAGGAGCCGAACCCTTCTGTTGAGGTGATGTGCCCAATGGGCCGAATAAGCTGGAGTTCGATATTGCTGATCCAGGCGTTGCTTCAACATAAAAACTTAAGATTTCTTGAGTTCTTTACAATCTCTTTTCAGATTACAGGGGATATAGGCGAAACCAGTCGGCTAAGCATCTGACTCGATCGTAAAGCACTCGGGGGCTACTGTAGACTACATGGGCCCCGGGTATCCTCTAGAAGGCCCATAAGGGAACGGATGGGGGCGATACGAGTCGGCCGATTAGGGTTGAAGATCGCTCGGGCTACACGTGCCTTGCGCCGCAAGAGAGGACCCGAGGGTATGGCATATCCCCATGTAAATAGTAGATCATTGGATACATACCATGTAACATCATAACAGAAACCGTTGCCATATATCCCGCGACGCTCTGTAATCCTATCCCCCCTACACTATATAAAGGGAGGGGGTAGAGGCCGTAGAGGGAGAGATCTTCTGCGGTCATCATCAAGCATACACAACAACCTTGATTATCTTGCACCCCGCATATTGATCAATCATAATCCCATAGCACAGGAAGTAGGGTATTACCTCCGTTGAGGGCCTGAACCTGTATAACCCTGTCTTGTGTTACCCATCTGGTTTGGTTCTTGATAAGCGTCCCCTCGTACAAATTCATTGCCGGCGGTGACCCCCCAGTTAGTCACCTGTCGACAGGCACACACACACGATAAATATTCACACAAATAAAGAGAAAGCCACTCTAGCTAGATCGACAGTTGGGAGGACAACGAGACAAGTTTAATAAGTTCACAAAATAGTGTGATTCAGTTTATTGAGTGAGCTTGGGGTATTCTAACAGTGGTTCACTTGGTATTCGTCGTCGGAGCTCGGACATTCACTGCCACCCGCTATCCTGAATTGAAATCCCGAATGGTTATGATCATTCCGATAGGGCTCTACTAGTCCAAAGCCGGACGCTGTGGGTTACGCACGAGATACTTAATATCTACAGATGGATAGGGCTGTCGCCACCTACCACCTACCACATATACGTGGGCCTGGGTGTAAACCGAGTTAGTCCTAGTCTCAAACACCATATCTGCTACTATTTCTAATCAATCTTCCTCAGTACCAAAAAGAAGTTGATGTAGGTTCAATGCCTGGCTCTAACAGTATATGAGTGAGAACTTAAACTGATTCCAGACGAATACAAGCTACCGGTAATGCAAATCTACACAACTCATTTATGTAGATATACTCAGCTCAAATAAAGTTCAACACATAAGCAATAAATGAAGTGATCTCACTAATTGAAACAATTAGGAAAGGGTACAAGAGCTATTACCCGAATCCCTGAAGACACTTCCGAAACTCCGAGCTTCGGCCCGACTTGACTTTAACTCCCAACTACTACTAACTAAGAGCTACTCTAATAAGTGGAATGAAAGTGTGGAATGTGTTGTGTGTTGTGTTACAAGAGAGGTGTAGGGGTCCTTTTATAGTGTTCCGCAGCCAACCGGGATGCTCCACGTGTAGGGACACTTGTCATCCAACCCTCCTCCAAAAGGGAATCCAAAGGAACTCAAGAGGGGGTCGGCTGGCCTAGGGTGGGTTGGCCAACCCACCTTCTTTACCTCTTGGCCGTGGATTTCTTCTAGGATGCTTCCTTGATGGTGTAGATTAACCCCTTAAGCCGGTGGATCAAGTGGACATGCGCAAGAAAGGAATCCAAGGGAATCCTATGCTCATTTGTGAAGCAACCGTGTCCATTCGATCAAACCGACTGCAATGGATGGTCTAGATGTCCTCATTTTGTGCTTTTATGCTACTGGGGAGAAGACAGAGCGGGATTGGTGACGTGGCCAGGTTGGCCGGCCTGGCATTTTGCCCGGTTCAGCTCTGGTTTTTCCCATTTTGTACCTGTAGACCCACAACTCACCAAAACATGTGGAACTTTATTAGAATAAAAAAATGTTAGTATAAATCTTGATTTTCCCTCTGAAATGCCGGAATTCCGGAATATGTTGACGTATAGAATTGGTGTTTATTTGACGTCAACACACCCCCAACTTGAACTTTTGCTCATCCTCGAGCAAAGAGCTCAAATGAGAACCCGGTGGATCAGGATTGCATCAATATCATTATTTAATAAATACTAAGCATACAAAGTTGTACCACATTATTTGTTGACAAAAACTTGTACAAGTGTACCCCAACTTTCTTCAAACTCACGAGGTTTTCAAAATCTCCCCTTTTCTTTTAGCGGTTGAAAGATGGAATAACTTTGATAGAACTTTGTCAACTCAGCCCTTTTCAAGCTATGTCTCGGGGTTTTTCTTTTTAAAATGTTCGTTCCTCATTATTACTCTCAGATCTCTCAGCGGTATTTGATCCTCACCCAGGTCTTTTTGTTAATGGCCTTCTTTCCTCCTATTCTAAGGTTTATGTGGAGCTCATAGGTATGGAAATGTGGCCTCCTTAGGTTATATAATTTTGTAATGTCAAAATAGATCCTAGGAAATTTTGTACTACTTCGCAATCTGGTCATTAGAATAATAACGTCCAGGGATGAGGGAGAGAATGAACTCACGTCAAAGGAATGAAGAAACACAAGTGCAAGTGATGAGGGGTACTAATGAGTCCGCCCCTTCGGAACTTGTGTTTATGGAAAGGTCTATTTGACTTCTTTATTTGATTTGAGAGCATTCCTCAATCTAGAATTTTGAGAGGGATTTTTTTTTCTTTCAAATAAAGATAGAAGGAGATGATGGTTCTCTCTTCCTCTTTTCTTTTCATTTTTTTTGTTTGCCTCAATTTTCTATAATTTGAGGAATGATTCCTTTATTATTTTTGGAAGTCTTTTAGGAGACCAAATAGGCAGATATATGGTGGACTCACGAAAAAGAACTTGGCTTATTTTTGTAGGGAGGAATATCTGGCGAGGTGTATGCTCGTATCCCAAATGTGGAATTCAGCATTACCAGGTACGAGAGGCTAGCAATCAAAGGGTACGCGAAAAGAAATGACCAGCTTCAAAGAGAACTAATTCCTAAGGATTTACTTTTGACAAAACTCAACACAACCAAAGTGGCTAATTGAAGGCTGTAGCATTTTTGGCTCTGGTAGGATGAAACAAAAAAGGTCTAATGAGGAACTTCAAATTTTCTCGTTTCAAAATAAATTCCGAGACTATGCCTTAGTAGGGGCATAAGTAACTAGGTCCTCATCTCAGTTATATCGTATCCCTCAACAACTTAGAATTAGTTCAATAATGTCAACACTCGATGATCAAGATTAAGCAAGATGACTACTCATACCAATAATTATCAAACTTAAATGAGAGTACTAAATTGTAGACTCAGCAATTATATCACAATAATAGAGCAATGTTCATCATATCCTTTCTAGGTAAAATCAACATTTATACATTTTATTCAAAGTGAAATATTTTTGGTATTTTTAGATTTTGCAAATTTTTATAATTTTTTTGTTTTTTTAAGGCATACTATTAATTAAGAACAAAGCTAAAGTTATTCACAAATGGGGCAAGGTAATTTGAGATTTTTGGCAAGGAGATCAGGCAAGAACAACTGGGAACTCATCTGGCAGGGTATTAGCAATGCAAGGTAAGGCAAAGACAACAATGAAAAGGATAAAGATGCAAAGGACGGAGAGCAGGACACACCTATTGAGCCGGAGGGTCAAAACCAATGTGCTGGAACCATGCTGCAAGGGCATCGTTCGTGGCTTGTGTCACGGTGGTGTTGGCTCTAAGGTCACGGGTGATGTCCTCGTGGTACCTGGTGTGCTGGGCCAACGTTTGGTGTACGTGGCCCATGTCGTCCACTAAAGTATCCATTCTCTGTCCTAAGGCATGGACGTCGTTTGCGAAGGGCTCGAAGTAGGAAGGGTAGCGGGCTGACGACGGTCCTCCCTGTCCTATCTTAGGTCCTTGATCACGAGGTGAGTGGGTCCATCCGGCATCATGATGCCGCGAGCTTCCAGCCTCATAGTTGTGCGCGCCCCAATCTCCATACTCATGTGGAGCAAAGGCGGACGGGTTCCATTGATCCCAACCCGCACTATAGTCAGAGTGATGAGGGGTCGCAGCTGCCCCCGTCCACTGATCGTGGTGGGGCTCACTGGCTCAAGTCGTTCTTCTTCTTTGGCGTCTTGCAATTGCGTGTCCTGAGGCCGAGACACTATTCCTATGGGGTTCCAAGGCTCTAAAGTTGATGGTTAGTGTCCGGGCTCTGTAGATTCCGAGCCTTGGATTAGGCAAACGGATCTCAGCGGTGGTCCTCGGAGATCTCATGAAATGAGCATCCGACTCATTGACCCGAAGAATGTGGCCTTGGATGAAGTGGTCCTTTCTTATTGTTTGGAATTGTGTGTCTAGGAAGGCCAATTCACAATGTTCTAGCAGTCCCATACCCTACACAATGCGGGTGATAAGGGACGTGCAGTCAATATCCCCCTTTTGGTTAATCATGTCTACCTAGTGAACTACCATATTTGCGGTTGGCTTGACAGGTTTTTTATTGATCATTGCAAACAGGTGCTGCAGCTCATCAAGGTGCACAGTGCGCATGTCTAGCCTAGAATTAATTACCATTGCTAGCCACCTATGCATGAACCCAAGAGTGGGGTTGTGAATATCGTTCATGTGAGGTTTGCTAGTGCTGTTATACCCTTTGCCAGAAATAGATCCCTAGAATTCATCGCGATTGAAAGTGCATCTAGGCTCTAAGTGATTTTGGTGATTAATGAGTAACAATTATAGAGCTAATATTTCTATTGGAGAATTGTGAACAGACGTTTTACAGGTTAATTCCATGAGGTACATGTTTATCTGTGATGGTATACCCCTCAAAAGTGGATATATTGCAAGAAGGCATCAAGACTACTTTTTACTTGTAAATCTTTATTTATTGAGTCATAGGGATGCCGTACTATAAAGAGGGATGCAATGGAGAAGCATATAAAGGTTCCTAAGTGCTCAAAATAGGTATCTCGAAGTTCGTGTGAGTTTTCCACTTAAAATACATCTCATACAGAACCTATGCCATCAGAACATCCGATGGTAATCCAGTCTGCCAGTTTTTCATGCCATCCAGTTAAGGGTCCATCGGAACTTCGGTCGGAACATCCAACGTGGGTCGGAACATTCGACGGGATCAGAACATCCGATGCGGGATTAACTGCTGCAACGGCTAGTTTTCGGGATTCCCTATTTAAAGCCGTCTCTAATACCTGCCAAAGGTTACTCACCCTGATTACAACATGATTTGAGCCTAATTCATATTCTCTATCTTCTCTCTCAAGAACTTTAGCCTTTGTCCCTCTCTTGTTCATCTTGTGAGATCTAGATCAAGAGAGATCAAGGCACCCAAGTGCTCCGTGAATTAGAGATTCAATTTTTGAGCACTTAGCGATCCTATTTTCTTCATCGCATTTGTTACTCTTAGAGGCTTGAAGGGCTCCTAGACGGCTAGGCGTCGCCGGTGAGTCGCCGATCTTTGTGTGGCGTGCCTCCGGAGTTTGTGAAGGTGCGAATCTACCTCCGCAAGGAAAAGGATTCAACTAGTGATCGCCGGTGAGTGTTTTGTGCTTCGCTGGTAAGGGGACTAGGGTCTTGCTGATCCAGGCTTTGTGCCTTCCCTAACGGTGAGTATGATCTCCCTTCAAAGATCCGAACATCGGTAAACAAAAATCGCTGTGTTTTCGTCTTGGTCTTGATTTGGTTGTTTTTATTATCAGTGTTGGCCTGTTCCAAATATTCTTGAATAGATCTAATCTTGTTTTTGCGAGAAATCAGTTTTTCTACAGTTTTCGACAATTCCAGAATACCCTAGATCGGAACATCCGACGCCCGTCGAAACATCCGACCCAGATCAGAACATCCGACGCAGGGGTTACTGGATCCGGTCGGAACATCCAATCCTCATCGGAACATCCGACCGACTGGTTACTGTTCAAGTCTATTAATTCCGCATTTTCGTTTTATTCACCTATTCACCCTCTCTAGGCGGCATAGCGATCCTTTCAATTGGTATCAGAGCCTAACCTCCTGTTTTGAGCTTAACAGCTTGGAGAATCATGCCTAACAATAAAGACGATATCGAGATCGAGACTTCAAGTGAAGGCAACAAAAAGGCTGCTATTCCTTATGTTTATCCTGATTCAACATCCTCATCTCATGTCTCCGTTCCCACTGGCCGTGCGCCTCACTTCGATGGCACATACTACCCACAATGGAGACATAAGATGAAGATGTATCTAATGTCTATTCATCCTTCTATTTGGAGAATTGTAGAAACAGGTTTCAAACCTAAGAAACCGGAGAATCTCACTGCTGATGAGGAAAGAGACTCTTCCACAACTATCAAGCCGTCAATGCATTGTTTTGTGCTTTGAGCCCAAGTGAATTCTACCGAGTTGACGGACTTGAAGAAGCCAAAACAATTTGGAATACCCTCAAGGTTGTTCACGAAGGCACATCAAGTGTGAGGGAAACCAAGATCGAGCTTATCAATGGCAAGTTAGGAAGGTTCATCCTAGAAGAAGGAGAAGACTACAAGACAATGTTTGATCGACTCATGGTGTTTCTTAATGAGGCAAAGGGGCTTGGTTGCAAGTCTCTCACTGATCATAAGGTGGTCAAGATTCTACTCCGGGCTATCACTCCAACCAATCGCCACTTGGTGGAAATGATCCGAGATAGAGATAATTATCACTATATTACACCGCATGAAGTGCTTGGAAGAATTCTTAGTGATGAGTTGATGGACCAAGAGGCATCTAATATCAAAGAGATGGCTCCATCATCAAGGAAGAAGAGCATTGCTTTGAAGGCGAGCAAAGTGTCAAAGGCAAAGGATGATAGCTCAAGCAGTGATGAAGACAATGGGCAAATGAACATGGAAGAAATGGCGTTCTTTGTGAGAAGATTCAATAAATTTCTCAAGAAAAACGGCTATAATAGCAAAGACAAGAAGGACTCCGGCAAATCAAAATTTTCAAGAAGTTCAAGAAGAAAATGCTATGAATGTGGTGAAACCGGACACTTCATTGCCGAGTGCCCACACAAGAAGGATAAGGACAAGGAAGATAGGAAGAAAGAAAAGAGTTACAAGAAGGACAAAGAAAAGAGCAAGAGACACAAGAAGAGTTCAAGAGGTGAAGCTCACATTGGTGAGGAATGGGACTCCGAATCCAACTCCGAATCAGACTCCGAGTCCGATGATGAAAGTGTAGCATGCATTGGGATGGCTCTCCCAAAAAGGACCTCATCTCTATTTGGCGAATTGACGGATGACGACGATTAACCTTCAATGTGCTTCATGGCCAAGGGCCCTAAGGTATCATCAAGATCATCTAAATTACTAGTCAATTCTTATACTAACAACTCTAGTGATGATGAGGATGATATGAGTCATGCTAGCTTCGTCAAGATAATGAGAAAGTTTGATATGGGTAAGTTGACTGAGCTAATGGAGAGGGTTAAGCAACAAGAGGACCTTCTTGAGAAAGGAGAAGACTTGCTCATCCTCGAAAAAGAGAGAAACCTCCAACTTGAGAAGGAACTAGCATTAGAAAAGAAGAAGGTTGAGGAGATGACCAAAAAATTTTCTGAGGTCAAATCCAAAACAAGCTCTCTTGAGATCAACAACTCTTCACTCAAAGAAAAACTCATTGGTGCAAAGTAAGCACATGAGACTCTTAGGGTGAAGTTTGATAATCTTTTGAAGAGCACCTCTACTCTTTCAAATGCAACTTGTGACTCACCTTCTTCCACGAGCAATGGTTGTGCAAGGTGCTGCAGTGTGGATGTAAATGTGTGTGCAACAAATTTTGCTACTTTGCAAGATCTTGCTAGTGAGAATGAAAAGTTGAAGGGTCTACTTGAAGATGGTATTCAAATATCTTACAAGTCGAGTAAGGGACTTGATGAGATACTAGACAAGATAAGAGGAAACTTCGAGAAGGCCGGACTTGACTGTGTTCCACCGAAGGGCAAGAAAGCACATGTTGTGCTGATTCCGGTCACTAAGCCAATTCATTTTGTGAGAGAGCAAAGCCCAAAGGCTCACATTTCTCACTCTACTTTTAATGCCTCTTACATTCTTAAGAAGAATAATTTTGGTAGAGTACTTGCTTGTCATGTTGGACCAAAGCGTAACAATGCACCTTTGGTGAGATCCATTTGGGTCCCGAAGGCTCTTGTGACTAACCTCAAAGGACCCATTCAAATTTGGGTACCTAAGACCAAAGCTTGAACTTTGTTGGAATATCTCTCCGGTGGCCCTAGTTGGGTACTCGACAGCGGTTGCACTCATCATATGACCGGAAAGAAAGGGATGTTCTCACAAATTAATTGTTACAATCAACCAAGTGAGAGCATTACTTTTTGAGATGATAGTAAAGGTGATGTACTTGGTCTTAGTAAGATTGCAATTTCTGAAAATCTTTTTCTTACAAATGTCTTACTTGTCGATTTATTAAAATACAATCTATTATCGGTACAACAATTCTGTGCTACCGGTTACGATTGTATCTTTTCTTGTGATGGTGTGAATGTCGTTCGAAGGAGTGGTGGTTTAATAGCCTTTAAGGGTCATCGAAAGGGAAAGCTCTATCTTGTGGATTTCTCCACGAATAGGCCTAGCCCTGGGATGTGCCTACTGGCTAAATCTAGCATGGGTTGGCTTTGGCATCGCCGACTAGCCCATGTTGCTATGAGAAACCTTCACAAACTCTCGAAAGGGAATCACATCATTGGACTAACAAATGTGAAGTTTGAGAAAGACAGGCCTTGTAGCCATGTCAAGCAGGAAAGTAAGTTGGAACACCCCATCCTTCGAAGAACGTGATGACCACAACAAGACCTTTACAGCTACTTCATATGGACCTCTTTGGACCGATTGCATACATAAGTATAGAAGGTAACAAATATGGTCTTGCTATTGTTGATGATTTTTCACGCTTCACGTGGGTATTCTTTTTGCATGATAAGACAGAGGCAAAAGGAATTTTAAAGAAGTTTATGAGAAGATCTCAAAACGAGTATGAAGTGAAGATTAAGAAGATTCGAAGTGACAATGGGAAGGAATTCAAAAACACCGATGTTGAAGAATATTTTGATGAGGAAGGTATTAATCACGAGTTCTCGGCTCCCTACTCCCCTCAACAAAATGTGGTGGTCGAGAGGAAGAATCGAACCCTCATCGAAATGGCGAGAACCATGTTGAATGAATATAAGGTTTCGGATATATATTGGGCGAAAGCTGTGAATACTGCCTGTCATGCCATCAACCGACTCTATCTACACAAGTTACTAAAGAAAACTTCGTATGAGCTTCTTACCGGTAACAAGTCAAATATTTCATACTTCAGAGTCTTTGGCAGTAAGTGCTATATTCTGAATAAGAAATTGAGAAGCACTAAGTTTGCTCCTAAGATTGATGAAGGTTTTATGCTTGGTTATGGATCAAATGCCTATGCGTACCGGGTTTTCAACAATACCTCCGGTGTGGTTGAAATCTCGTGTGACGTGACATTTGATGAGACTAACGGCTCTCAATTAGAGCAAGTTGATCAACGTGTGCTAGATGAAGAAGAACCACCAAGTAAGGCTATCAAGAAAATGGCTATCGGTGTTGTCAAGCCACAAGAAGGTGTTGAAGACGATGATTTACCTTCTTCATCCATTCACTATACAAGTCAATTGAATGTGATGATGAAGATCCCAACCCACCAAATGCACATCCAAAAGTACGCCAAAGTGTTCAATGAGATCATCCCGTCGAAAGTATCAATGGTGATATAAACAATGGAGTAACCACTAGGTCTCGTCTTTTAAATTTTTGTGCATTTTACTCGTTTGTCTCCTCTCTTGAGCCACTCAATATAGATCAAGCCATCAAAGATCTAGATTGGATTATTGCCATGCAAAAAGAGTTAAACAACTTCACTAGGAATGAAGTGTGAGAGTTGGTAGAAAGACCGAAGCAAAATATCATTGGTACGAAATGGGTCTTCCGCAATAAACAAGACGAACATGGTATAGTGATAAGAAACAAAGCACGGTTAGTTGCACAAGGCTTCTCGCAAATCGAAGGTTTGGATTGTGGTGAGACTTACGCTCCCGTAGCAAGAGTAGATGCTATTAGAATTTTAATTGCTTTTACTACTCACCATGGCTTTATGTTGTGGCAAATGAATGTCAAGAGCGCTTTTCTTAACGGCCCACTTTCTGAGCTTGTCTACGTTGAGCAACCATCGGGTTTTGAAGACACAAAGTATCCAAATTATGATTACAAACTCAACAAGGCACTCTATGGGTTGAAACAAGCACCTCGTGCATGGTATGAGTGCCTGAAAGATTTTTTGGTGAGAAAAGGTTTTGAAATGGGTAAATCTGATCCTACACTCTTTACTAAGCTAGTAGATGGTGATATCTTTGTATGTCAAGTTTATGTTGATGATATTATATTTGGATCTACTAATGAGAGATTTTGCGAGGAGTTTAGTCGCTTAATGACTAAACGATTTGAGATGTCTACGATAGGAGAGTTGAAGTTCTTCCTTGGACTACAAGTAAAACAAATAAAGGAAGGGACTTTCATTAGCCAATCAAAGTACGTGAAAGATATGCTTAAGAAGTTTGAGATGAGCGACGCCAAGCCAATCAAGACTCCTATGCCAATAAATGGTCATCTTGATTTAAATGTAAATGGTAAGGACGTCGATCAAAAGATATATCGTTCTATCATTGGCACTCTGCTTTATCTTTGTGCATCTAGGCCTGATATTATGCTTAGTGTGTGCATGTGTGCAAGATTTCAAGCTGCACCCAAGGATTGTCACTTAGTGGCAGCCAAGAGAATCTTGAAATATTTGATACACACTCCCAACTTTGGCCTTTGGTATCCTAGAGGGTCAAACTTTGACCTAATCGGCTATTCTGATGCGGATTATGCCGGTTGTAAAGTGGATAGGAAGAGTACCTCCGTTACTTGCCAATTCCTTGAAAGGTCGCTCGTTTCGTGGGTGTCCAAGAAACAGCATTCCGTAGCCCTATCCACAGCCGAAGCTGAATATATTGCCGCAGGACATTGTTGTGCCCAACTACTCTGGATGAGGCAAACCTTGAGAGATTATGGCCTTAACCTCAAACACATCCCACTTTTGTGTGAAAATGAGAGTGCCATAAAAATAGCCAACAATCCTATTCAACACTCCCGAACCAAACATATCGATATTTGTCACCACTTCTTAAGAAACCATTCAACCAAAGGTGATATCGATATTACTCATGTGAGAACCGAAAACCAACTGGCTGATATTTTCACCAAACCACTGGATGAGAGAAAATTATGTGAGTTCTGGAGTGAATTGAATATTTTTGACTCTCGGAATGTTGCTTGACCTATTGCACACATTGTTTGGTGATTGAAAAGGTTTTACTTTATCCTGTTATCTATTTTACTATAGTTATATAGGTCTCTATAAATAAATTGAGTGATTTGGCTCTTCGGATATTCATATCCTATTTATTCATGAATGACCTTAGTTTGATTGATTGATATGCTTACGGGTCATTCTTGGGTAAATTCAAGTCTTCGAACTCCCCTCTATCCTCCCGGAGCAATCTTATCTATTCTCAAGGAGTCTGGAGTCTAAAACTTTCAAATCCAGCAAGAGGGGGATCGGATGTTCCGCTCGGCATCGGAACTTTCGATGTGTTCCAGCAAGGGGTCCGTCGGATGTTCCGACCGGCGTCGGAACTTCCGATGCTGTCCAGCAGGGGGTCCGTCGGACATTCCGTCGGATCTTCCGTCGGATGTTCCGACGGCGCCCAGTCTGTCCTGTATTTCTTTTTAACCGCGTGGGTCCCTGTTCTTTTTACTCCACGGGTTTTACCCTAAGCTTTTACCTCCTCTCTCTCTCCTCTTGGGCGGCGACTGCACAGGGAGCTCCGACGCGCAGCGGATCTTCTGGCGGCGGCGTTGGACCGTACGGCGGCGGATCTTGCGACCTGCTGTGTCTCCTCTACCTCCGCCTCCTCCCTGCTCGTCTCCCTCATCCTCCCTTGAAGGTAAAAGTCCCAATCTTGAAAACTTCTAGGACGTGCAATGCGCGTCATTTTGATTCGAGTTCGAGGCTAAATATGCTTCTATCTTGTTCATGGAAGTATTCCCCACCTGTTGATGCCTCGGATTTGTCGTTTTGATGCGAGATTTGACAAACCCTATTTCGAGTAGGTGATGTACCGCGTCGGATGTTCCGACGTGGTACTCACTGACCCGGATGGATTTTCAGCACTCGGTTTCAATTCGATGATTCCATCATATATACGTCATGCAGATGTCTTCTTTTAAGCGGCAACGTACCTCCAGTTCAACTGTCGGCCCTCCTTCAGCCGAGCCCAATGAGGATCCTTCGATTTTTCATGAGAGATTGGCTCCGTGGAAGCGAGCCAATATCCGTGATCCTATTGGTCCTTTGATAATCAAGAAGACATCAAGGACATTTGCTCATAATGTCACTCCGAAGATTTTCGAATTCTACGTCGCGGATGTTAAGGAGATCCACAATCACAGAGTTGAGGATCCTTTGAAGTATGAGAAGGAAGAAGGGACTGATGAAAAATTCTAAAAATTTTTTCATCAAGATTTCTATGATGTTGCTTTTGTGAAAAAGAAGAATCATGTCATGCGCATGCAATTCATTGATTGGGAAGGCGTGGCACTGTCAAACAATTCAGTCATCAATGAGGTCATTTCTGCTTGTGACACCATGGGTTGACTGACATCTTGAGCTTCCAGCATGATTGGAACGATGAAGTCATTTGTCAATTCTATGCTTCATTGTACTTTACTGGGGGTGCCGCTGGCGACTTCTTCTGGTTTATGTGCGATGGAGTTTGGTACAACTTTTCGAAGAGGGAGTTTGGCCAGCACCTGAAGCTGTCCACTAGAGGCAACATGGAGGAGCTCCATGATGTGGATGCTCTAAAGAATCAAGACTTGAAATTCTTGTATGATGGGCCTATTCCCACTAAGACAAGAGCTACTGAGACCATGAAGCCATTCTACCAAGTGCTCAATCGCATCCTCCGCAAGACTCTTTATCCCAAAGAAGGTGATGCTTCTCGTGTTCTTTCCTACTCTCGCAACCTTCTGATAAAAATTGGTCTGCGTGAGCGTCCTTTTGACATTCTGGACTTCATCTGGTGTGAGATCAAGATCAGTGCCTGTGATCCAAAGAGGAGTTGTCCTTATGCTCCTTATCTGATGAGCATGATCATTCATGTGACTGGTCTCAAGTTTGTGCTGGATGTGAAACATACCCCATACCTTGTGACCACCCGTGGACTGGCTTCTCCTGGTGGGACTTTTGCGACACCACCCAGGAGGGGTTCGGTTACTCGTGATCGCGCGGGGGCTTCTTCTGCTCCTCGTGATAGCACGGGCCCATCGTCAGCTCGGTCCAGTCCATCATCTTCTGGAGGCTGAAGATGCTGAAATCCATTTTCTGCATGTGCCGCAAGACAAATGATCGGGTTCAGGAATCCATTGTGCGTCTCCGCGACAATCGAAAGCAGATTCAAGACATCAAGAAGCATCTTGGTATGCCTCTTTCTTCTGAGGATTCCGCGTCCTCCTACTCCACCATTGACACCTATACTCGAGGACTGTTTGGGCTTCCTCCTTCCGGTGGCGGCAACAACAACGACGACGATGATGAGGTCACCGGTGGTGCTGGTGGTGCTGGTGGTCAGGGTGGCAGCAGCAACAGTGATTCAGAGTGGATTGAATAGTCCTCTTTCAGTTTTTTCTCTTTTTGGTGTCTTGATGCCAAAGGGGTAGAAATGTTCTGGGGGAGAAAAATTATCATTTATCTATTCTACTCTTAGTTTTCTTTGTTTGAAACTTGAATGTTTAAGTGCAAAACTATGTTTTTAAACTCAATGTTTTATGTGGTACGCTGTGGTTGTAAGACTTTATTATTCTGTGATGATGATGTAATGGTGAATTGCTAGTTTTTTTAGTTTTTTTCCGTATTGTGTGATATATCCTATCATATTGCATCTAGATTCAAATTTGCCAAGGATATAGGGGGAGCTCTTGTTGTTATTATTGCCATGGTTTCAGGGGGAGCTTCCGGTTATATTCTTGTTTATAATTTATTTGCGAGGTATAATTGTTGTCATCAATACACCAAAAAGGGGGAGATTGAAAGTGCATCTAGGCTCTAAGTGATTTTGGTGATTAATGAGTAACAATTGTAGAGCTAATATTTGTATTGGAGAATTGTGCACAGACGTTTTACAGGTTAATTCCATGAGGTACATGTTTATCTGTGATGGTATACCCCTCAAAAGTGGATATATTGCAAGAAGGCATCAAGACTACTTTTTACTTGTAAATCTTTATTTATTGAGTCATAGGGATGATGTACTATAAAGAGGGATGCAATGGAGAAGCATATAAAGGTTCCTAAGTGCTCAAAATAGGTATCTCAAAATACACCTCATACAGAACCTATGCCATCAGAACATCCGACGAGGGTCGGAACATCCGATGGTAATCCAGTTTGCCAGTTTTTCATGCCATCCAGTAAAGGGTCCATCGGAACTTCGGTCGGAACATCCGACGGGATCAGAACATCCGATGCGGGATTAACTGCTGCAACGGCTAGTTTTCGGGATTCCCTATTTAAAGCCATCACTAATACCTGCCAATGGTTACTCACCCTGATTACAACCTGATTTGAGCCTAATTCATATTCTCTATCTTCTCTCTCAAGAACTTTAGCCTTTGTCTCTCTCTTGTTCATCTTGTGAGATCTAGATCTAGAGAGATCAAGGCACCCAAGTGCTCCGTGAATTAGAGATTCAATTTTTGAGCACTTAGCGATCCTATTTTCTTCATTGCATTTGTTACTCTTGGAGACTTGAAGGGCTCCTAGACGGTTAGGTGTCGCCGGTGAGTCGCCGATCTTTGTGTGGCGTGCCTCCGGAGTTTGTGAAGGTGCGAATCTACCTCCGCAAGGAAAAGGATTCAACTAGTGATCGCTGGTGAGTGTTTTGTGCTTCGCTGGTAAGGGGACTAGGGTCTTGGTGATCTGGGCTTTGTGCCTTCCCTAACGGTGAGTATGATCTCCCTTCAAAGATCCGAACATCGGTAAACAAAAATCGCTGTGTTTTCGTCTTGGTCTTGATTTGGTTGTTTTTATTATTAGTGTTGGCTTGTTCTAAATATTCTTGAATAGATATAATCTTGGTTTTGCGAGAAATCAGTTTTTCTGCAGTTTTCAACAATTCCAGAATACCCAAGATCAGAACATCCGACGCCCGTCGAAACATCCGACCCAGATCAGAACATCCGACGCAGGGGTTACTGGATCCGGTCGGAACATCCGATCCTCAACGGAACATTCGACCGACTGGTTACTGTTCAAGTCTATTAATTCCGCATTTTCGTTTTATTCGCCTATTCACCCCCCTCTAGGCGGCATAGCGATCCTTTCAGCGATCAAAACCTGCTAACCTACCAGCAGTAACTCTACACAAGATGGAAAAGCCTAGATATCTAGTTAGGTTCTTTAATGAACATTCAAATTCTTCATTAAAGAATCTAAAACAATATTTATTCCCACCATAAAAAATGCGTAAAGTACTAAGAAATTCAAGGGTTAGAAGGCGCGAAGCTTTTTGGACGATGGGCGCGAAATTTTCCCATCCGACGGCTCGGAAGGCTTCGTTGAATTCGTCTAGAAGGCCGGTCTTGATCAGCAACATCGGATCGTAAGTTCGTGTGTGCTGAAAAGACCAGCGCCTCAGCGGTTCGAAGACTTGCCGCTCTCGGTCGGTATGGAGCACAATTTGCTCCTCCGACACCAAAATCCTCATCCCCGGGGCTGGACCAGCCGCGGAGGTTGTTGGGGCTTCAGAATATTCGTCGTGGTACCCCGAAAATCGGGAATCCACGGACATCGTATCCCTAGATTGGCTCTCCACGACCTCGGTCGGAGTATGAGTCCGATCCGAGCTGGACGAGCTGAATCATTTGTGGATGCCCTTCGCTCCCTTAGCGATGGTGCGACCAAACTTACCATACCATGACGACATTTTTTCTGCAAGGGTTAGGACGAACAAATACCCGAGGGATATACGAAAGTATTTACGGGTTAGTCGTCCCAAAATTAGTCGTCAAGGTTAGTAGTCCTTTGCCTCCACAAAAATTATTTTTGCTTAATTTTTAGTTGATAGTATGCATGCAGATGAAAGCAAATATGCAGTGCAGAGGAGAGCTGCAGGCGTGATCATGCAATCACCACAGGGATGCGATCTCATCCTGCAGGTCACTCCCGTATTTATAGATTTTCTTAATGCATGATTAGTGATAAATGTGAGATTAAATGCATGATTAAGGAAGACAAATTATCCTAACTAGTGCCTAAATGGATAGAGTGGTGGGTGTAGTGAAAAATGAGTGGTGAAAAGACCCACCCACTTGGGGGGTAGTTGGCTGAAAGAAGTGGGTCGGCCGGCCTAGGTGGGGCCGGCCGGCCCCACTTTTCCACCAAATTTTTTTTGATATTTTTTTATTTTTATAGGCAGGATAAATGCATGGTAGAAATTAAATATGCAGTGGAAAATACACGAAAAATAAATATGAATGCAAGATAAACTTCCGGCTTACCTCCTGGTGGAGGCTCGAATTTTTGTTTTCGCGGTCGACGAGTCGGACCGCTTTCAACCATCAATTGTCTTGAATTGGTTCCGCAGCCGAAGTTGCTGCGGCCGGTTGAATTTCTTTCTTACGCCACACTTGTTTGATCTGAGATTTTTGAGTGGCGTTGATCTTCCCTTGCGGCTCCGATTTCTCGACCGCATGTTTCTTTCGACGGGGCTTGGGTTTCCCCTTATTCTCCTTCCCCTTCCAATATGGACGACGCAATGGCTCGTCCAACAATTGGAGAGTTCTCATCATCGCAGCAATGAGGCTATCCACCTGAGGTTTTGGTATAGCCCTTGTTTCCTCCTGCACAGGTTTAGGATTTTTACCGCAAAATGTGCGTACCTGTGAGCATTGCTCAGCTCTTGGCATGAAATTGAATGTTTCATCTCATCCGTTAATGTTGAGCTGAATTTCTCCTGCACCAACATCGATCGTCGCATTTGCCGTGCTCAAGAATGGACTCCCAAGAATGAGGGGCGTCTTGGTGTCTACCTCCATGTCCAGCACCACGAAATCCGCGAGTATTAGGAAATTTCGAATTTTCACTGGTATGTCCTCTGCGACTCCAATTGGATGGCGAATCGATTGATCCGCCAGCTGCAGGGTCGTGCCAGTAGACGACAAGGTAGAATGATTCAATTTTTCATAAATTACCTTGGGCATGATGCTGACGTTTGCTCCGAGGTCGCACAGAGCACGCTCAAAGTGTTGTGCACCAATGGAGCATGAGATGGTCGGATAGCCAATATCCTTCTTCTCAGGGAGGGTGTTCAAGATCGCCACACTGCACTCCTCAGTCAACTTAATGACTTCAGACGTCGGCAACAGATGCTTGTTGTTGAGGATGTCCTTCATGTACTTGGCATATGTCGGTACCTGCATCGTATCTAGCAATGGTATGTTGACATATAATTGCTTGATTACCTCAACGAACTTGCCAAACTGCGCGTCCGCAGTTGACTTGCGTTGGCGACGTGGGAAGGGTAGCAGTTGCGTCTCGGTGAATTCAGTGAGACTTGGCCTGCGCTTCACTTCTCGTCGTCTTCGGCAGCTCCTCTCTTGGTTCTTCATCATGCTCACCTTTCTCCTCTTCATCGGCGGAGGTATCATCTTCTTTCCCTACCGCGTTAGTTTGCGGCGGGTCTTGGGTAGTTTTACCCGATCAGGTTGCGAGCGCATTAACATTTTCTTTCGGTGGAACCTCCGGCTGTCCCGGAAGCTTTCCCGAAGCAATTGTAGGGATTGAAGCAGCCAGTTGAGCAATTTGAGTTTCTAACATTTTATTAAAGCTCATTTGACTTTTCATGGCAGTTGCAAATCCTTCTAGTAGTGAATTAATGCTCTCAAGAATTTTATCATTAACAAGGAATTTCCTACTAATGCTATCATTCACTTTTTGTTGAGCATTTGCATCATCTAGTGGAGATTTATTCTGATTGAAATTGCCATTGTTACCTCCTTGAAGACGGTTGTCAGTGGAGAAGTTCGACCTCGAATTCCAACCCAATGTGTAGTTGGATTGAGGTCGGAACCCATTGTTGATGAAATTTGGGTCCTCCGGTCGGCTTTCGGTGCAGTTATCTCCAGAATGTCCAAGGCTCTCGCAAACCTCGCAAGTCATGCGAGATTCGAGCGCCTGGAAAGTTTGATTCGGCGCTTCCAGCTTCTTCATTAATAAGTCCATCTTGGCCGCGAGCATATCCATATCGTCGATTTGGTGGACTCCTCGAGTGCGCGGTTGCGAACGCTCATCGTTCTAGCCCTAGCTTGAGACCATCTTCTCAATAAGAGTGCGGGTAGCACTCACACTGAGTGAAAAGAAGGCTCCTCTGGAAGCAGCATCGAGGTGCTCTCGGGCAGTACGGTTCAGCCCATGATAGAAGCTCTGAATGATAAATCAGTCTTGCATCCCGTGGTGAGTTAGGACCCGGTCTAATTGACCGAATCCTAATTGTGCATACAGTACTAGTCCCAGAAGATCATGGCTAGCACACACAATTTAACAATAATGGTACATTGCCTTTGAGTTACATTAATACAACATAGGGGACTAAGCGTCCCAAAGAAAGTCACAACTTAATACATCAAGCACGGCACGCAGGCCAAGATACAGAGTTACACACACGGTAACGCAGGAGCCCAACATGGCACGATTTATTCTAGTAGCTAGACTATTCCACAGGCAAAGCGGCAGGCAGGACACAACCCTACTCCTCGTCCTCGAAGTCCTCCTCCTCCTCGCAGTCCAGGTCCTCCTCGGATGGCGAGTCGTAGGGGGCCTCCTCGACTGTTGAAATTTTGGAAGAGGAGAAGGAGAAATAGGGGTGAGTACAAAGGTACTCAGTAAGTCGAGGATATATGCAAATAGGGTTTAGTACCAATGGATGGCTTGGGTAGTTTTGCGGAAATGCATTCTTGTTCTTTTCCTAGTTTTATAAAAGCACTTCTAAGAAAGCTGTAAACTCAGATATTTATCTTTTGGGGCTCATTCTCAAAATACTCTTGCCATTCGGCCTCATGCCGTAGCGAGTTTCTTCCTCAGTCTCTTCCCGTTACGGGGAATAACTCGAAACAACAGGGTAGGTCGAAATCGCGCGAGCAATTCATGATAGGCCGAACCCAATTCATGAGGCAAGCCGGTAGTACCTATCTCAAGATCAAAACTCTTTCTCAACAACTTTTACTCAACTCAAATCTTTTTTTTAAAATTCCCGGTTTCTGGAAAAGAAGAGCTACCATATGAACATTCCCTTCGCATGCTCATAACCGCGAGCACGGCTACCATGATAGTTTTAACTCTGCAGAGTGGGTACGCTTTACCCTCGAGAGGCTACGCACCCAGAAGTGTTTCACCACAAAGCCGTTAGATTCAATGACTAACGGCGACCGCCGGGAGTCTCCGCTAGGGTTTTTCGGCTAACAACTAGGCCCGTCCCATAACGAGACTTGAGGTCGTACTGTATGGCTCAGTTCGTAGGTCCATAGGACGAGCAGTCCTTAAACTAGAAGAGAGACAATAATTTAGCCCCGTTTTCTCAAAACGGTAACTTATTGCACCAAACCGGCAAAAGTCACTCCCTAGTCGGAAAGTATTTAGGGGAGAGAGATAAAATTCATTTTTCACCCATGGCATCGCCCTCGATACTTCAGTCTTTCACAAAGAATTTTCTTAAACCTTTTTCAATCCTTTTCTCTTCACGCAATTTATTTTCACACACAAGAATTATTGCGTCATTTCGATAATATTATTTTTGGCATTTTTCCTACCATCAATGGAAAGTATATATACACAAGACTATTAGTAAGTCCTTATGGTTTAAACCTATCTCTAGTCTTACCATGATTTATTAGGTTGCATAACTAGTAGCTACCAAATACGGCATTTTTAGTTTTAATCTAGCATGCAGGTTTTCAATCTCCAATAAATCATTTTTAAAACAAAGCACAAGACTCACAATACGGCGGCGCTGGACGGGTCTAACGCTCCTCGAGCTCCTAACCACGCGAATAGCACATAGAAGATAATACAACCATCCATCAGACAAGTAAATGTTTATATGCAATTTTGGTTTGAAAATCATGCACGAAATAAATATGCATGGAAATGTGATGCATGCATAACTATTTTATATTTTTATGTTTTTATTAAATCAAGTGTATGCATCAAAATAATATTTTTGACATTTTTTTAAGGTCTTTGAAAATCATTCGTTAATTGCTAGTTAATGCAAAATGATTAGTTCAGTTTTTTATTATTACAGGTATTAATAGAAATAGAGAGTTATTGAATTTTAGATTATATTTATGTGTGCACTTTGAACTCTGGAAAGCGTATTCTGCTCAAATACGTTTCTACTTATTCAAGGGCTAGCCATCTGTTGACACCCAAATTTGGCAGAAAATCGGATATTCGGAAAGGGCCAAATCTATTAGAATTATTGGGCCAAATCGGAAATGGGCTTCGTGGATAAAGAAGAAGAGCATATCGAAGAAGCCGATGGATACAAGACTTCAGAAGAAATACGGATTGATCGGAATCGCGACGCGGAAAAATAGGTCGTATCGGTATCAGCTTTGTAATAGTATAAATAGGACCTTAGGCATCGAGAATAGATATCTAACACTCAACACACAAAACTCTTTCTCGAATCCGATCGACTTCGTCGAAAGGCTTCAACTCGCAGGTAGAGCTATCTCGATGGGATAATCGATTCTCTCCTTGTAACCCGTATGCATGGCTGCATCGTCTTGATCTCATGCATACAAACCATGTTAAACTGTCTCGGGATTTACCGATCTTTAACATGTTTCCGCATACCACACTGTCTCAGTCCAACCGATCTGTAATATGTGTTTACCCTGTAATGCCGGTCATCAAGTATTTCATGTGCCTTTCTCTGAATCTGATGTATGCAACTGTCTCATTTAATCGATCTTGTGTATGCCTTGTTTAGAATCTCGTACATGTGAATGTTTGCCGATTAGCATTGCATCTACCTTTATTAGTCTTTAAATCTTTAAATCAGTTTATTGATTTATATCTAGACTTAGATTTGAATACTGTTTTGGCTTGACCAATCTATTCAATCTGTTTCTTGGTGTAATTTGATGCACTGATGCATAGGTTTATCGCTAATATCATAATAAAATACCAAAAAGAAAATATAAGATTTAAATTTGATTATTATTCCATATCTATCTGTTCTATCAGGCATTAAGCCGATAGATCTTGTAATCGGGTATTGCAAAGCCGATTACAGAAATCCTGATCTGGCTATTTTTAAAGTCGATTAGGGTGATATTACTGACGATCTTCTCCTTGTCAATTCACAGGTCAAATTGACTGGCACGCTTGGTTTCTTGTTGCGACACAACCCCAGAGTTGACGCTTCGGCACGTGTGTTCGCGAGAAGTCCACTTTTCGTGTCAACATAATTTTTGGCACGCCCGGTGGGATCAAGATCAAAACCAACAAGATGACGCGCACCGATACCGAAGCGGTGCTGGAAGCGCTCAACCACGCCGCTGAAGCAGTGACGTTCGACGAATTGAGCCCGGATCAGAAAAAGGAAGTTGAAGATAGGCTCGCGAAGATTCACGAAGAAAACAAAAAAAGAATGCTCACTGGATATCGGAAGACGCGCAGTGGCCAAGTTACAAGAACTTCCATCGGTGACCCACTGCTCACTGGGGATTTTTCCGAAGTAATAAGAGACCAGATCAACAGCTCGGTTTACCGATCGATGTTAGACCAGTCATCGGTTTTAGGGCGAATTGTCCAGGAGGGGACCAGCGCCGCGTTACATAACATCATGGCTGGACAAGCTCAGCAGGTAAATCGGAATATCCCGGAAGGGATGAATCTGGGTAATCAGCATTCAACCTATTCCCAGCCAGGGGCATCCAGCCCAGGAATTCTCCATCCGAATCCTCCGTTAACGATCAATCCAGCTCCGATTCAGATGATACCGAATAATCAGGCTATGGTCCCAGTCCCGGATCCAATCTATCGGCCGATTAATCATGGGGTGAACGAAAATCTAGAAGAGATGACAAAGAATCTGGTTTATAATATGATGAAGCAGTGCGGGTTCAACACTCCCAAGATTGCACCGCACTATACCATGCCGTACCCATCGGCTTTCAATGAAACAGAATATCCTCACAAGTATCGAGTTCCTGACTTCGCCAATGCCAAATTTAGTGGGAGAGATAACACCTCTACGCGCGAACATATTGCTAGGTTCCTTGCGCTATGCGGAGAGGCTGCATCGAAGGATACACTCAAATGTCGATTATTCCCGCTATCCTTATCGGGATCGGCTTTTAACTGGTTCACGTAGTTTCCTCCGAACAGTATCACCTCCTGGCCAGATCTAGAGAAGAAATTCCACGAATACTTCTATTCCGGAGAGAACGAAGCAAGAATTACCGATATAATGATGATCAAACAGAAATTTGGTGAATCGGTAAATGAATATCTGCGTCGGTTTAGGGAAGTAAGGAACCGATGCTATAGCCTTTCTCTGCCTGACAATGAGCTGGCAGAATTGGCTTTCAAGGGTCTGTTGCCTGTCAATCAGAAGAAAGTGGGCAACCAAGAGTTTGCTGATATATCGCATCTGGCCCATAAGATCACGCTATATGAAAGTCGATTCTCCGATAATTCTTACCCAGGTCAAAGGGAGTATCGGAATAATAACAATAACAAAGGCAAAGAGAAAGCTGTCAACATGGTTCATGCTGATGAAGACGAAGAATCCGATGACTCCGATGTCGAAGATATGGGTGCCTACGTTGCTGAATGGGTAAATAATAAGAAAGAATTTGAGCTCGGATGGATAAAGCCAAAAGGCGCTGAGAAAAGCAAGTATTCTTTTAACACGTCCAAATGTGATCGGATTTTCGATCACCTATTGCAAGAGAAGCAGATTCGGCTTAAACAAGGACATGTAATTCCTCCGCTGGAAGAGCTGAAAAAGCGGAAGTACTGCAAGTGGCACAACTCCTACTCGCATGCCGCTAACGAGTGCAATGTATTCAAACAAATAGTGCGGAAAGCGATTGAGAGTGGCCAACTTCGTTATCAAAGCAAAAACTCGCAGGTCGACACGGAGCCGTTTCCAGTCGGCTTTATTGGGATGGTTGATGCTAAGAGGAAAGCCGACAATCCGGAGGGTTCTGATCGATTTAAAGTACTTGTCGGATCTAAGAGGATCGTGGTGAAAGATAAGCTAGACCTAAACTTCCGATCGTCTGGTCGACGCGGCGAAAGGAATAGCGAGTGGCACGAGATAAAGCGTGGATACGATCGTAATCCGATTGCTAAGCCAAGGCCAAAGCCGACTTTTGATCAGCTGATGGAAAAATATGATCGGATGACTAAGGAAACACCTCGCAGGAGCATCAAACCGGACGCCTCAGAAGCAGTTCAATGGGATTCAAATGATCGAGATTGGGAGATGGAACATTGGGACTGCCCTTTTTTCCGATATTGCGGGGAAGAGAGGATGTCATTACCTACACTGGAAAACTGCCCAATGAATCATGCCTTTATTCCTCCCAAGAGAATATCGGTAAAAGATCGGCTGGTGTTCCCTAGTGATAAAGCCGATAATGTTACGATAAGTAAAAATACCGATGTACATCGGCCTCCCAAAGCGTCGTTGCCACAATGGTGCCCGAGTGGGATTACAAAATCTCAGAAGTGGCGCTTGCAGCAGATAAGGCACGCTGAAGCTAAGGAAGCTGAAGCCGAGAAGTTCAGGGATGCTCTACTAGAGCAGGTAAAACCGACTAAACCGGCTAGGGGCAAGCTAGAGTGGAGGCCCAAGTTGACATCGGACGTTATTATTGAAAAGGACTCCGATGAGATCTCAATCTCCACCAATATGGTTTGCATGCTGCCTTGGGAGTTCATGAATGATTATGAAGAAGTGGCTGCAGACCTAGTGGTTGGAGCGGAAAACGCTATATTCAAGAAACCAGAGAATTCCCGATTGCATTTGAAGCCATTATTTATCATGGGGTATATGAATGGAAAACCGATTTCCAGGATGATGGTGGACAGCGGAGCTACTGTAAACCTGATGCCATATTCTGTGTGCCGGAAAATCGAAAAATCTACGGAAGATTTGGTTAAAACTAATATGTTTTTGAGCGATTTCAATGGGAATCCGACCGAAGCCAAAGGAGTTCTGGTTGTAGAACTCACTATAGGGAGCAAAACGATCCCAACAGCTTTCTTTGTAATTGAAGGAAAAGGGAGTTATAACGTGCTGTTAGGAAGAGATTGGATCCACGCCAATTGCTGCATTCCATAAACATTGCATCAGATTCTAATCCAGTGGATTAGTGATCAAATAGAAGTGGTGAGAGGAGAGTCTCTAACTGCGGAAACCGATTGTGCCGATATTCATCATAACCTGGAGGCACTATCAGGAAAACCCTTGGAGGATTGTGATTTTCTCAGTGTGAGTAAATTGGGGTTCAAGCCAACAATGCTGGAAGGACAATCGGTAACGCAAGGATGTGAGGGTTTTTTATGGGAACCGTGGCTCTAGAGTAGATTGAATATAAGATGGGCCAAGGATTCATATCGGCTGATGAACTAGAAAAGTCGATATTGGAATCGATGGAAAAGAAAGGCCCACTTACATCAGTAAACAGTTGCCGCGGGAATACAAGGATCGGCTTATTCAGATACTTAAGGATCGCGTTGATTGTTTCGCATGGGAGTACCATGAAATGCCAGGTCTAGACCGATCCATAGTTGAACACAAAATTAAGATGAAATCGGGGTTTCGGCCAGTGAAGCAATCGCCAAGGAAGATCAGCTGGAAAATTTATGATCAAGTAAAGGCTGAAATTCAGAGGTTATTAGACGCAAAGTTTATTCGGCCTTGCAAATATGCCGATTGGATCTCTAACATCGTACTAGTCGGCAAAAAAGATTCTGATAAAATTCGGGTGTGTATCGATTTTCATGATCTTAATAAAGCCACATACAAAGACGAATATCCGATGCCAATTGCCGATCGGTTGATCGACGCAGCCTCAGGCAATCAGATTATCAGTTTCCTAGATGGTAATGCTGGATATAATCAAATCTTTATGGCCGAGGAAGACGTGAACAAGACTGCATTCAGGTGTCCTGGTGCTATCGGCTTATTTGAGTGGGTTGTGATGACTTTTGGGCTGATTAGCGCTGGAGCGACATATCAAAGAGGGATGAACTTGATCTGCCATGACTTAATCGGTAAATTGGTTGAAATCTATATCGATGACGTGGTTATTAAATCTTAAGAAGAAGAACAACACCTGGCTGATATCGTGACCGTGTTAGATCGGTTTCGAAAATATGGCATGAGGATGAATCCAAAGAAGTGCGCTTTTGGGGTATCGGCCGGCAAATTCTTGGGGTTTATGGTGCATCAGAGAGGGATTGAAGTTCATCCTGATAGGGTAAAGGCGATCCTGAATACAAAGCCTCCTGATTCAAAGGTTCGTCTACAAGAGCTTATCGGTAAGATCAATTACCTGAGAAGGTTTATTTCGAATTTATCGGAAAAGATCATCACGTTCTCCCCGTTGCTTAAATTGAAGAATTTCGATAAGTTTGTTTGGGGGCCTGAGCAGCAGAAAGCATTTGATAATATTAAGGAGTACCTGATTAATCCTCCTGTTCTGGTTGCTCCGAAAGAAAGTCTACCGTTCAAATTGTATCTATCGGTATCGGATAAAACGATAGGAGCAGTTCCGGTCCAAGAAGCCGACGGAAAGGAGCATGTGATCTTTTATCTTAGCCGGAAGCTATTGGATCCAGAAACCCGATACACTGTAGTGGAAAGGTATTGCCTTTGTTTATACTTTGCATGTACTAAGTTGAGACGTTATTTGTTGGGTGCGGAATGCAAGGTGGTATGCTCCGATAATCAAAGGACGTCTTGGGAAGTGGGCATATACTCTCATCGAGTTTGACTTGACATATGAATCTTCGAAAGCCGTCAAGGGGCAGGTTTTAGCCGATTTCATCACGCACAACCAAGATGTTAATTTGTCGATGCGGAATCGGTATTTTCATTGTTTCTCCTGGTGGTGTTCCTTACCGGTTCAGTGTTACGGTGGATTTTGGATTGACCAACAATCAAGTGGAGTATGAGGCATTAATCCAAGGATTGGAGTGGCTAATTCAAGCTGGTGCCATCACTGTAGAATTGTTTGGAGATTCACAATTGGTAGTTTTCCAGATGATCGGTAAATATGAGTGTCATAGTGACCCGCTTCGGGAATATCTGGAAAGAGCTTCTGATTTGGCTAAGTATTTCAATGTATTTACAAGGGAACAGAATTGTGAAGCCAATGATTTACCTCAGGAAGCATCAGGTTATAATTTACCGATCATGGAGTCGGATATTATCCCGATCGCAAATCCCGTTCCGATAGGATGGCAAGCAGAAATTATCGGTTATCTTAAAGATCCTCAAGGGAAAACCGATAGGAAGCTTAAAAGAAGAGCCCAAAGGTACGTTCTGATCAGTGACAAGTTATACTATCGGAGTTTTGATGGATTATTGCTTAAGTGCTTAAATGAAGAGGAGGCTAAAGTTGCGATCGGAGAAATTCATGAAGGGCTATGTGGAACTCATCAATCAGCATACAAGATGAGATGGATGTTGAAGCGTGTAGGATATTTTTGGCCGGCAATGGTGGAAGATTGCTTCAAATATTATAAGGGTTGCAAAGACTGTCAGAAATTTGGGAATATCCAACATGTGCCTGCATCAATTTTATATCCGATCGTGAAGCCGTGGCCTTTTAGGGGATGGGGAATTGATATGATCGGAGAAATATTTTCTTCCTCGTCCAAGGGGCATTGATATATTTTGGTGGCAACAAATTACTTTACCAAGTGGATTGAAGCTGTACCACTGAAGAAAGTTACTGCTACCGAAGCGATTGATTTTGTCAAAGAGCACATAATTTACCGATTTGGTATTCCGCAGACAATCACTACAGATCAAGGATCGGTATTTATGTCAAAGGCTTTTCAGGATTATGCTCGAAGCTTGGGAATGACAACGATTAATTCCTCTCCGTATTATGCTCAAGCCAACGGCCAAGCAGAATCTTCAAATAAAAGTGCTATAAAGCTGATCAAGCGAAAAATCGATGAAAGGCCGCGGGGTTGGCATAACACTTTGGTGGATGCGCTATGGGCGTATTGGATTGCTAAGCATGGAGCTACGAAGGTGTCACCATTTGAGCTGGTTTATGGCTAGGAGGCTGTTTTGCCAGTTGAGGCGATCATCGGATCTACGAGAATTGAGGAACAAAACAACGTAAAAGCCGATGATTATAAAAATCTAATGGTTGATAAACCTGATGATATGGTGGCCGTCCGGTTAAAAGCTCTGGAACATATTGAGCGCGATAAGCAAAGAGTTGCAAGACATTACAACAAGAAGGTTGTACCGAAAACGTTTGAAGTGGGGGAGCTTGTGTGGAAAACGTTTTTGCCGATTGGTTCTAGAGATCCTAAGTACGGAAAGTGGTCTCCGAATTGGGAAGGACCGCTCAAAATTAATCGGATTATTCCTGGAAATGCGTATATCTTGGAAACGCTTGATGGTGAAGTTTTCAGTAAAGCAATTAACGCCAAGTATCTGAAGAGATATTATCCTAGCGTTTGGGTTGGAGCTTGAGTTGTGATTCGTCAAAAGCCGATTTTATGATCGCCTATAGTTCAGAAACTGTTTAATACTTGGGCGAATTTGTGATTCGTCAAAAGCAGATTCTATGGAATCGCCTATAGATTTTTAAGATATTAATAAAAAGCGATTGCATAAGAGTAAAAGTTGTTACAAAGGCACGAAGGCCTTAATTGTTTTCGCCCAAGGGGCAAGATCAAACATCTTTGGCAATCGGTAAAATACCGATTCACACAATAGTTTTAAAATTTGGCTCGCAGGCCAATTATTCACAAAATTCATAAATAGCTGCGGCAGCACTGGACATTGTATCCCGGATCCGATTGATAGTTGCATTATCTTCTTCAGATGATCCGAGAATGATCGGAATTTTCTTCTTCGCGTCCAGAACTGCCAGGCCGCAGGTCTTCACAATATTATACTGCTCCTTCGCCGCCGATTTGGTCTCTTAAAAATTGGAGCGAGCGGCCTCTTCGGCCTTCCTTGCTTTTTCCAGTTCTAGTTCCAGGGACTTGACCCTTGAAACTGCCTTGGAGGCGGCAAGTTTTGCCGATTCAGCTTCATGCTTCAGCTTGACGAGCTTGTCATTCTGTGCGTTGGCGTCTTGGGTCATCCCTTTCAACTCTGTCTCAGCGTCCTTGAGGGCTTCCCTTTGATGGAGCCGATCCAACGCAACGTCGAACTCGGCTTTCTCGTGGGCGAGGGGCAGCACCTTCTGGATGGCCGAAACCACCTGCTCGGGGAGGATTTCTTTGATAGAATCGGCTATCTCCCGTATAGCAAAAGGGTTAGCCAAAAATGCTGATTCATCACCAAATAATTCCCACATCTGTTTGAGCTTGGTGATGGTGTCCGGGGAAAACCGATTCTTCTTTGTGGTTTCCGGAGCTGGTGACTCGATGACGGCCGGAGGAGATGAAGCCCTTATTGGAGAAGACAAGAAGTCCAGCTCGTCATCGAGCCAATCCATGCTGGATGGATCGAAGTTTAGCTCGTCGGTTTTCTGGCCGTCGTAAGTGATGACCTGCGTGGACACCACTGTTACCTTGACCGGGCTGCGGGGAAGAAACATATACTGGACAAAAATATTTAAGTTACAAGCGATCGAATTTTGAAAGATGCATAAATTAAAGGAAGGAAAATCCGATTACATCTTGTGGGTTGAAAGTCGGGGGTGTCTGAGAAGCTGGTGGAGGGGCAGGTGTACCATCCTTTTTCTTTTGGATGGGTGATGTGTCCTGAAAGCAAATACCGATAAGGTAAAAGCTGATAGGAAGTTGTGTGGATTTGAAAAGGAATCAAGTGCTTACTGTGTCACATACCGATTCGGTGGTATCAGGTGTACGCACCTTTGGGGGCCTCGATTTCTTGGCAGCCAGTTTTTTCCTCAGGCCGGTTTCGCCTTCGGGTTTCCCTATCGAATAAGGATGGTAAGAAATCGGATATTTCAAAATTATATGTTGTAAAGCCAATTTTACCTCTTTTCTTGGACTGCTGGGAGGAGCCTTGCGCGAAGGCCAATGCAGACTTGGCCGTAGAATGGAGTTGACCGGCCGCATCTCCAATGAGCTTGGCCTTGGGACGCTTGTCACCGCTCTGGAAGAAAATAAACAGGAGGTTAGTAATCGAAAAAGAATAATGTGAGTTAGCAGACGCACGCAAGTTAGTAACCTCGCTGCGAGAAGACGATGCGTGGGTCTGGGATTTTGTTCTTTCATCGTCTGAGTCTGATGAAGAAGGTCCTGATTCTGAAGAATTTTCCTCCTTGTCTTCATCAAAACTATCGGAATCGGTAGTACTTGAGCTACTAGCTTCCGATTCCGATAGAGCCTCTGTCATGCCGGCGATCTTTGGCCAATTGGTCTTGCAGGCTTTCTTTTGGCCAGTAATTCGTTCGATTAAGGTTGAAGCTCTGCCTTCTGTTGTATAAATGTTTTTTGCGCTGGCTTCCCACCATTCGTCGAACTTTGGTGAAGTATCAGCCCACATTCTAAATTCCGATGGCATTGTGAAGTCAATGTGAGCGGCTGATAGAATCCCATAAGCCGATTGAGGGCTCAAATCTTCCCTGGCATTCAGTTGGCGATAAATGAAGAGATCAGGAATGTCTTGTCCGAGGTTGAATTGCCGAGCAATCACAGCCGGGTGATAGAATTCGTAAGATGGTATTCTGATGTGGGTTCTCGTGCTCAGAATAGCAAAGAAAATTCCTGGAGAGATGAATTCCTTGTATGCTGCTAGGGCTTCTCCTTTCAAGGTGTTTTCCAATCGGAAAAATGAAGGAATCGGATATCTATCTAGATCAGTGTAGGGATTGAACTGTTCTAATCCGTATTCCGATTCAGACATTGTATAAAATGCAACCATGGACATGGCAAGATCTTCTTGGTTTAAGCGCCGCCTATTGCAGTTAACTGAGATCATTTCCCCATATGATCTGCATCGGCGATTGGTGCTATCGGATTCTTCCTCGCTTGGAAATCTTAGGTTGAAATCTAATTCGCCAAGGGAGTTATATATCTGGAGTTTCAAGAACATTCTGATAAACCAGAAGGGACCGCCTAAGTTACCGACTGAATAATCGACTTTCGGTGAGCAGAGACCTTCCCTTATCTCGTGCATCATGCGGTAGGTGGCTCCTAGCAGGTATTTGCCGATTGCTAGTTTTTGGCCTGATGCCAGTGCCTCGGCCACTCCCTGATAGACCTTGCTGGGACTAAGTAATTGACCGAAGAAAAAGAATCGATCGAGCCACATGTTCAGGAAAGCAATGTGCTCTTCATCTTCTATGATGCCGATCTTTTGATGGGTGCTGATATACCGTTGCCAGCCAAAGTTTTTCTCAGGAACCAGTTTCAATGTGGCAGTCAAATCGAAAACCAATAGCATTTCGCCATCGGGGCTTAGACCGGTTAGCATCGCTACGTCCAAGAGTGTAGGGCTAATGGGTCCGGTCGGGAAAAGAAAGGCATTGGCTGTATCGCACCAAAAATAAGCTGATGCTACCATAAAGGGTTCATCTGCTGGTCGTGGGGATAAGAAGAGAAGGATGGCATCGGTAATTCCTAATTCATCCCATTGCTCTTGTTTCTGACCATAGACCCGAATGAGCCAGTCCTTATATCCCTTAATCGGGCTAGGCCAAGATCTGAATGCCGATTTTCAACTGTTTACACTAAGCTTATCGGCAAATAAAGGGAGTCTTCGTACGGAGTGATATATGAAATCCGATGGGTCTCGATCTCCTACTGGCCCCAGGGAATACAAAGCTTCAGAGTCCGAGCATTGAATTAGTACCTGAGACATGATGCCGATTGAGAGTTGGAGAAGGATTGGCTGTGCGCTGACTGCTGAACGCTCTGGAAGTTCCGATGCGAGAGACGTGCGCGAGTAGGAGAGCGTGAGAGTGACGGCGAATGGTGCGCTATTTATAGCCGTGGTAAAAACTAGGGTTTTACCGCGCTTTTCGGCGTTACAGTTTCGGCCCATGTTATCTGTTGGGCTGACACGTGTTCTCCAAATGGGCTAAAAGCGAAGAATTACAGGGGTAGAGATGTGAAATGTTCTGGTATGGTAAATCCGATTTTTACCTGGAAGTTCGGCTAATGAAACACTCATTGCCAAACTTAGGGGCATATGTTGACACCCAAATTTGGCAGAAAATCGGATATTCGGAAAGGGCCAAATCTGTTAGAATTATTAGGCCAAATCGGAAATGGGCTTCGTGGATAAAGAAGAAGATCGTATCGAAGAAGCCGATGGATACAAGAGTTCAGAAGAAATACGGTTTGATCGGAATCGCGACGCGGAAAAATAGGTCGTATCGGTATCAGCTTTGTAATAGTATAAATAGGACCTTAGGCATCGAGAATAGATATATAACACTCAACACACAAAACTCTTTCTCGAATCCGATCGACTTCGTCGAAAGGCTTCAACTCGCAGGTAGAGCTATCTCGATAGGATAATCGATTCTCTCCTTGTAACCCGTATGCATGGCTGCATCGTCTTGATCTCATGCATACAAACCATGCTAAACTGTCTCGGGATTTACCGATCTTTAACATGTTTCCGCATATTGCACTGTCTCGGTCCAACCGATCTGTAATATGTGTTTACCCTGTAATGCCGGTCATCAAGTATTTCATGTGCCTTTCTCTGAATCTGATGTATGCAACTGTCTCATTTAATCGATCTTGTGTATGCCTTGTTTAGAATCTCGTACATGTGAATGTTTGCCGATTAGCATTGCATCTACCTTTATTAGTCTTTAAATCTTTAAATCAGTTTATTGATTAAAAAGAAAATATAAGATTTAAATTTGATTATTATTCCATATCTATCTGCTCTATCAGGCATTAAGCCGATAGATCTTGTAATCGGGTATTGCAAAGCCGATTATAGAAATCCTGATCTGGCTATTTTTAAAGCCGATTAGGGTGATATTACTGACGATCTTCTCCTTGTCAATTTACAGGTCAAATTGACTGGCACGCTTGGTTTCTTGTTGCGACACAACCCCAGAGTTGACGCTTCGGCACGTGTGTTCGCGAGAAGTCCACTTTTCGTGTCAACACCATCCACACACTAGCACTAATCTCAAAGCACTCTTCTTCAAGCTCTAGCCACATGCATGCATGCAGCAACAACACAGCACGCACAGGCAACTCCATTGGAGCACACTGGAGCTCGGCTAGCCGGCTGTGACGACCTCCGTTCGACAAACCGACTGCAAAAATGGATTCCTCTCGACTCAGCGCTTCCAAAGGGACCTAAAGTTGCGGTTTCGCCGACCGATTGGTTCCGGCACCGACGCACGTATTTATACATAAGCTACAGGACATGCTCTTAGCTTGCTCGCATAGCTTCCATAGGAGCTCTAGCTCAACATGGCACACGCAGGGGAGACTACGGTCATCCCGGGATCATCTTCCCATGCCCATGCGCACCTAGAAGTGTGCATAGGCTTACCAAGGCGACGACGAGCTGAGGGCTACGATGGCAGCTTCCTTCTTAACTTGATGGTGTTCCGGGCTACTTCGACGCCACGGTAGGGAGGATGAGAGGAAGCGAGTGAGGAAGTGACTCAGAAATGGAGGAAGACCATGGGATTGAACGAAGGTCACCGAGGAGAAGCAAAGGGCACGGCGCGGCGCAAGGCGAGAAGAAACGCAGTGCACAGCGCTTAATTTATAGGCGGAGACAGCTCGATCTTAATCTCGCCGGGAGCAACGATGGACAGGTGCTATTGCTCTACAGCAGCGGCGACGCGAAGGCACGGCCAGAGCACAGCGGCGGAGACACGACGGCAAGGCGTGGTCTTGGCGAAGTCAAATGCGCAGAGTGCGCATGCACGGCGCAGACGAGCGTTAGATGGAGTAACTCACAAGCGACAGCTGAGTTATAGTGGTAGAGATAAGCTCACGGTGCAGAGGTAGCATGGAGTGACGGGCGAGTCTCAGCACGAAGAGAACAGAGAGGTTCAAGCCCAACAGAGAGAAAAGATGAGGATTTACTCATTTTGTTTGCTTTTGTAAAACTTAATTAAAACTTCTTCTTGAATCCTAAATTATACAAATTAATTTACACATCAGGTCAACAATGCTTAGAAGATGCTGAGTTAACATTAATAAAGTTTAAAATGCACAAATTTTTTTATTTACCAAGTGAACAATTTAATTAATGATGTACTTATGACATGATGCAGATGATTATTAAATTATTTTAATGCCATGATTTTTTAAAAAAATTAACGTGCCAAATTTGTGTTTAAAATTTGGGATGTTACATGGTGGGGGCAAGGCAGTATATATTCTTGAAATCGCTCCCAGGCATCTGATATGGACTCATCCGTGTTTTGCTGGAATGCGAAAATCTTGTTCCGCGGGGCATTGGTTTTGCCCAGAGGAAAATACTTGGTGAGGAAGGCATTGGAGCACTTCTCCCAAGTTGAGACTGCATCTTTTTTATCATAAAACCATTGTTTTGCCTTCTCGATCAATGAGAACGGAAATAGGCGTAGCCGGACAGCGTCAGGAGTTGCGCCCTTGATGGTGAAGGTACTGCAGATTTCAAGGAAATGCTGCGGATGTGCATTGGCATCCTCCGTTTGCTTGCCACAGAAGGGACTCGCCTGAACCAAGTTAATGAGAGCTGGTTTCAGCTCGAAACCACCGTCACCCACATTGGTGGCAGGTCCAGTGGGGACATTGGTGCTTGACGGGGCTGAGAATTCAAGAATGGTCTTCTCGGCAGCCATCGTTGATGAAGGTGTCTCGGTGACGAGGAAAGGATTGCTTGTGAGGTTTGATAACTCAGAGACACGGATTTACAGAGGTAGGACTCGAGGTCTTGTCCTTCGCACCAGTGACTCCGGATTTTGTCGAAAGTTTTCCGGGAGATCAAAACCGGTCATCCACCGCTCTGCTAGTTCCATAGAACAAAGACGGAGTAGGGTAATTCCCGTTAAACTAGGCTGGTAAATTAAATAATTTAGATGTAGGTTTTGGAATTTTTTTATCTCTTTTTGAGAAACCGCTGCGTCCCCGGCAACGGCGCCAGAAAACTTGTTGGCGATACTTACGCTCAAAGAAATTAATCCGCAAGCGGACGGATATCTCTTGTAGTTTTCACCAGGAGTATTCCTAGAGTTATTGAATCCACAGGGAACGATGGTTTAAAGAGATAAACCTCTATATCTTAATTATTTAAAATACCAGCCAGTCTAGGTAACGGGGGTTAGGATAAATAAAAGACCGGGGACACACACACACACACGATAAATATTCGCACAAATAAAGAGAAAGCCACTCTAGCTAGATAGACAGTTGGGAGGACAACGAGACAAGTTTAATAAGTTCACAAAATCGTGTGATTCAGTTTATTGAGCGAGCTTGGGGTATTCTAACAGTGGTTCACTTGGTATTCGTCGTCGAAGCTCGGACATTCACTACCACCCGCTATCCTATCCTGAATTGGAATCCTAAATGGTTATGATCATTCCGATAGGGCTCTACTGGTCGAAAGCCGGACGCTGTGGGTTACGCACAAGATACTTAGTATCTACGGATGGATAGGGTTGTCACCACCTACCACCTACCACATATACGTGGGCCCGGGTGTAAACCGAGTTAGTCCTAGTCTCAGACACCACGTATGCTACTATTTCTAATCAATCTTCCTCAGTACCAAAAAGAAGTTGATCTAGGTTCAATGCCTGGCTCTAACAGTATATGAGTAAGAACCTAAATTGATTCCAGACGAATACAAGCTACCGGTAAGGCAAATCTACACAACTCATTTATGTAGATATACTTAGCTCAAATAAAGTTCAACACATAAGCAATGAGTGAAGTGATCTCACTAATTGAAACAATTAGGAAAGGGTACAAGAGCTATTACCCGAATTCCCGAAGACACTTCCGGAACTCCGAACTTCAGCCCGACTTGACTCTAACTCCCAACTACTACTAACTAAGAGCTACTCTAATAAGTGGAATGAAAGTGTCGAATGTGTTGTGTGTTGTGTTACAAGTGAGGTGTAGGGGTCCTTTTATAGTGTTCTGCAGCCAACCGGGGTGCTCCACGTGTAGGGACACTTGTCATCCAACCCTCCTCCAAAGGAGAATCCAAAGGGACTCAAGAGGGGGTCGGCCGGCCTAGGGTGGGTCGGCCGACCCACCTTCTTCACCTCTCGGCCGTGGATTTCTTCTAGGATGCTTCCTTGATGGTGTAGATTAACCCCTTAAGCCGGTGGATCAAGTGGACATGCGCAAGAAAGGAATCCAAGGGAATCCTATGCTCATTTGTGAAGCAACCGTGTCCATTCGATCAAACCGATTGCAATGGATGGTCTAGATGTCCTCATTTTGTGCTTTTATGTCACTGGAGAGAAGACATAGCCAGATTGGTGACGTGGCCAGGTTGGCCGCCCTAGGGTAGGTCGGCCGGCCTGGCATTTGCCTGGTTCAGCTCTGGTTTTTCCCATTTTGTACCTGTAGACCCACAACTCACCAAAACTTGTGAAACTTTATTAGAATAAATAAAATGTTAGTATAAACCTTGATTTTCCCTCCGAAATGCCGGAATTTCGGAATATGTTGACGTATAGAATTGGTGTTTATTTGACGTCAACAACCCGACATAATTGTTAATTCGGCCGATGGAGAAGCATGGCACACTTTAATAGGATGTATCCGGAGTTCGCAACTGATCTAAGAAACGTGCGCCTCACACTGGCCACCGGTGGGTTCAGGCCTTTTAATATGATGGCTGTCTCGTACTCATGTTGGCAAGATAGTCAAACTTGTATTCGAAAGAAGCAAAGAGCTCTAAGTAGTTCTATTTTGTTTCCTGTGGTTTAACCCATATGATGGTGTCCAACGTAAACATGACATTGGTTTAGTGGAGGTCAAGCACACTTCCAGGCTCAAAGGATACGATCCATTAGTTCTCGCTAACCAGGTAGAGCAGGTGTATTATCTGCTCTATCCATGCCAAAAACTTATAAAAGGCAGTGTTAAGGAATATTTGAAGCCATGGTGGGTTGTATACAAGGTCCGTCGTCTAGGGAGATTACTAGACCCAACGACTGAGGATTACGAGGGCCCAATATAGGACCACCGACTGAACGCCACAATGATAGTTGATATTAGGTCCGGACTTGACGAACTACAAGCTATTGAAGACCCGGATGTCGAAGAAGAACAAGAAGAACCACAAGAGTTTCAAGAAAACCCGAATGATGTGGGACCCTCAAACGAAGATCCTATGGATGTCGACCATAGTTTCTACTAGTTATTACAAATATTTTAGGTTACATATGCATACTAAATATCTCACTTCTAATTATTTCTCAGGATATGCCACCGGACAAGTTCGTCAACCTAGTGCGGCATGCTCATGAGGTGGAGGAGGAGGCCCCTGAGGCAGGGCAGGAGCTAGCTCTCACGCAGGAGAGTGGGGCTGGTGAGTGCAGGGCAGGAGATAGCCAGAGAGGCTCGTCATCTCAGGCTGGCAGGAGGAAAAGGGGCCCAAATAAGGTGAGGGTTGGACCACCTCAGGAGACTGGAGGACCGGCAATCCAGATTGATGGTGACAGATACAGACCTTTGAATGTCCTTACTTTTTTGACTTCATCGATTTTAATTAAACAAATTTGTCCTACATTTGTTTCAAATGTGCAGCAGCATGTCCACGGTAGATGTTAACGAGAGACACCTGCCTGGGACTACCTTTGGCACTCTGATGAGGCAGTACTACCCTGGAACAATCACCCTAGACGGGACAACAAGGTCGGTGTACAGCTATGACGACTACAGGCTAGACACGCATGGGGATAGCAATGTCGTGGATCAGGTCATCCGTGAGTTATGGGTAAGCTACACAATAAATTACACATCCATTTTTCTTACTTCTAATCACATCTCTTATTATACCCCGCTGCAGCTGTGGTTCGCTCTGCAAGAGGGCCTTTAGCAATCCAACTTCGCTCCTGTCATCACAAAGATGGCGAATCAGAGGGTTTAAGATATTATGTCCAATGCATGTGTCACGACCATCCAGGAGTACCACAGGTTAGTAGCCATTACACTCAAATTACATGTTCCATGTGTTTGTTCCTAGTTTCCACCTTGTTGCCTTTTTGCAGAAGACCGGAGGAGAAGGAGAACATCACACCCCAGGAGGCTCGCCAATTGTACTTGACGGCAAATCAGTCAAACTAGGTGCGGCCGGTGTGGTGTCAGGAGGACGCCTGGGAGGCTATAGGGAGGAAGTGGGACAACCCCGAGTGGAAGGAGAAATCGGAGAAGGCCAAGAAGAATAGGGGCGTCAAGGACTATAAATCTAACACCGGGAGGTGGTCGATCACACAATTGGGAGGAAACTGGTAAATATCACTTTTTTCATTCTTCTTCACTTCAGATTGTCCTACTAACACACCTTTTGGTCATATTGTAATTTAGTTGGCGAAGACGGGGGTTAGACTGAGCCCGATGGACGTGTGGAAGCAGGCCCACACAAAAAAGACACCGCCTGGTGGACAGGCCACCTTGTATCCCCATGCATATCTCCATTTGGTAAATGTCGACAACATTGCTCACCACCACTTCCTTGTATTCATTCTTATGTATAATTTTGAGTACGACAACGGCATGCAGGAGCGCTACAAGGACGCATACAGAGAGCAGCACGGGGAGGAGAGCAATTGAGAGGCAGCTCCCCTCGGCCCTTATGTGATCCATAAGCGCAAGGGGGCATGGCTCATGGGCGGCTGGCGATCACATACGGTGAGATCTCTTTTGCCCACTTGTCCATTGTGATTGTAACAAAGTGAACCGCTATTTTTACACATGTTGCTGGTCTTCAGAGCACATTCCCGAGGTTCGGGCTAGCCAAAGCGGGGGTGAGGCTTGTCGCCGGTTCGAGAAGCGCATGTAGAGAGAGGGAGTAGAAACATAATAGGCATGAGGAGGAGCGAGCCCATGACAGAGAGATGATAAGGGCCATATAGGAGAGCCTGAAGGCAGCGTAGGAGGACTACAATAGAAGACTTTGACAGCTTGGGACTTTTTAGTCGATATCCACTTTTTTACATATCCTTTGTTTTAGCTTCCTAAGTTTATATGTAAGACGACTTTGTATCGATTTGAGACTTAGTACTATCAAAGAGCCCATTTAGAGCGTGTAATGGAACCAACACTTCATGCAACAAAAACTTACTTCTCGTCTTTTACTATATTCATAATATCTCGAAACTGATCATCGGTTTCGCCGAAATGATTCAACCCTCAAGTGGAGCTGTCTTGAGCCAATCAATTAGTTGTGCTTACCTTTGCAAACTATACTTTCTTTATTTGGTTTAATCGATAAGTCTGTATGTATCCTCTCTGCAAGCATCACTATCTCAATTTAGTTTGATCCGGTACTTGTGTTTATCCTTGCGTATAGCAATCAGATTTATCTAGTTGTTATTCACATTAACTGATTTAAGCTTGTTGAATAGGTTTCATTGTTCATTAGGCTATATCGGCTTATCGAATAGCAGGTAGATTTATTCGTTGGTGATTTCCTTTAGCAAGCACTGGTGCTGCATATCGACATATAAGCCGATAATGGAACTAACATGGCAAAAAGGCGAATTCGTATTTTACTGTTTTCTTATCAATTTTCAAGTCAAATTGACCGGGACGCCTATAACTTTATTTTTGGTGTCGTCTAAGAGACAGGCCCTCAGGCCACGTGTGTGTTACAATTTACATTAACTTTTCGCATCAACAGCCATACCAAATTTATATCAATTTAAATTTTGAATTATGTTGCATTTGAAACCAGATTATAATTTTAAAATTGACTTAATTTTCCAAATTTAAATTTTAAACATATTTGAAAATGAAAATTGTAATTTAAATTTAAATATACCTTAAATTTTGAGTTTAAAATATGATTTTTAAAAAATTAAATTTGAATTTGGGTTGATTTTGAATTTTAAATTGGTTTGAATTCTAAAACTAGCTCCTGGGTTGAAAATCCAATTTGAGTTTTCAATTCAAAATTTTGAATTTAGCTTGAATTTTTAATTAAAAATTTGATATGAAATTGAGTTTAATTTAAATTTTAAATGTTAAATCTAGTTTGAATTTAATAATTAGATTTGAATTTAAAATACATTTTGAATATTGAAGCTTGTTTGAATCTTGAATTTAAAATTTTGATTAAATGTTGAACTTAAAATTGAATCTAGTTTGAATTTTGATAATACTGAATACTTGATTCGTCCAACATCACCCCATACAAGAATCAAACAACATCTTTTACAATTCCGTTCAACCATCTAAGCATTCATAAAGGTTTAACACAAGGCAACCAAACACACCCTATTTTACGATATCTCTATATAGGCTTGGCTGGCCCCAAGCGGATGTATTTTGTATTTCACGAATGGAAAACTTTAAAATGGCTTAGGGTATTAATTATGGCTGTTTAAGAAAACCAATCTTCTTTCGCTCATTTTTATATCTTGAAGCAGTTTTTTAAAGCTCTAAAAAAAGCAGTCGAACTAAACAGACTAGTTTCTCCTTGCCAATTTAATAAGCTATTGAACTCCAACTGACTATTCATGTCGGTCCTTCAGAACTTAGCTGGGTTACATAGCTTACGCACATTTCTCTCCTATATGAACTACAATGCCAAGAATATCAATAACAATATGGACATGATTAGTGCCACACCATGGCAATCATGCGTCAGGTTTATTTTTTTGTGCAGATTGATATAATCCATGACTATATCAAAAGAATAAGAATATAAGATGAGCTTGATATGATCATTTGCTTCCTGACTGCCGCATGGGACGCGAGGACTTGAAAGTTCATAACTCACAAGGTGCACTTTCACCGGCATGCATGCCGGAGTCGATGTTGTGGCCAGACATGGTTCAGCGGTTCAGCCCCTAGAGATGAGGACTGAGATTGCTCTTAAAAGGCAAGGCAAGAGAAAGAAGTTTTGCGATTGCTCAAATAAAATTGAAAAAAACTCAGAAAGAGAGAGGAGCAAGCACAAAGAAGAAAAAACAAGGAAGGCACACGTGGTGCCCTGGTCACCACCTTAGTATATGCTTGTGCTTCATCGTCAACACAGTTGTTTAACTGCATCAAGCCGGTGTTAATTTGTGAGACAATGTGATGAGTATTTAATATCTCTTATGTTGATTTGGGGTTTTGGTGTTGATTTGAGTGTGGAAGATAGATAGTTGAGTTGTGGCCCGTTTTAGTGCCAAAAGGGCTTGTGAAAAGTTCGGAGATTCAAACCGGAGCGTGTGTGTCCTTTCCAGGCTCATCCAGTGTGCTTCAAGCCCAGTACATTGCTCCCATATGATTTTTCGGACAATCCGGGTTCAATCAAGGTAAGTATAAGTTTTTGGATAGAATATTCTGCATGATAGAGGTTTAAGTGGATTATGGTAGGCGTCACGTCGGTTGGCAAACTAGCGATTCGGGTGTAAAAAACGGCAAGGAGGTCATGCGGGACGATCGGACTCGAGCTTGGGAATCTCTAGAATGATGTGGATGACAAACTTATGCCGGCGTGAGGATTCGAGGCTCGGCAGGCTGTTGAGGGCAACAACAACTTAGCGCGTAATTCACAATTGACCTCGTCCGGAGTGTGCGGAACCAGTGTAGCCACTTGTATCGAATTGTGCCTATTTGTGGGTGGAGTGTGTGATCAAACTCAACATTTCAAGAGAGATTTCAGGGTAACGGCAATTTCTCGCAAGATATCGCGATACCCTAGAGTTCTTGACCTATATAAGAAGGGGAGGAGGTGTCTCACTTGTCATTTATGAGGACTGAGACTAGGTGCGTAGGTGCACTCTCAAGTGCTTTGCCCACTTGGTGTGGCTTTGTAATACCCCAACCAAAGAAACGAAATTTACCAAAAGTTTGTCAAGTTTGTGTTTGTATTCATGATGGTTCTGTTTAATTTTTTTTCACCTTGGTTGTGTGCAAGTTTCTATCTTTTTGTTTTCATCTTCTCTCGATGGTGGCTAAGATTTGGATAGTTGGTTTGATGATGATCGCTCTATAGATCTGAGTTTTATGTTTTTCTTGATTTTTGCAATGAATTTTTGGTGAATTTTCATCCACCTTGGTTTGAGCTTGTTTTGGGGTTTTATAGTGCAAATCTCCGTGCTAGAAAATAGGACACCATCCTGCATCTTTTTAATTACCTTCCTCCCAGGAGTATGGCTATAGATTCAGTTTTCCACTAGCGTCTCTCCAAGTGTTCGATCATTTGCATAGAAGAAGCTCGTTTGTGTTTTTGGAGTCAAATTTCGTCCTATCGCTTCTGTATTTTTGAGAGGAAGCCAAGAAATTTGTCTACGTAGCTTGTGACTCCTGTTCGTCTACTCCGGTCGACGTAGCTTGATTTTACAAAATTATCGTGTAGTTTTCTCTTAACAGAATTATCGTGGTTCTCTGTAACACCTCAAATTGGGGATGAATTTAAATTTGCGCCAAATTCAAATTTTGCTTGAAATTTTGGATCACCCTGACGTGTGGGTCCCACTGCCAGTCTCAGTAGCACCTCTCTCTCTCTCTCTCCCTCTCACTGCCCCGCCGTGCTGGGTGCACGCCGCCGTCCCATCGCGGTCGAGCTCGTCTCCCCGCGCGCGTGCCTCGCCGTGTCGACCCCCGGTTGGCCGTCCTCGGACTCACCGCCGTGCGCCTCGCCGGAGGACCGGTCCGCCGCTTCGGACCATCGGGCAAACGCCGGTGTGCGTCGGTCCGTCAAAAACAAATCGCGCGCGCGTGATCTCCCTGCACCCGGCCTTCGTCACTCGGCTCTGTTAGTCAAAAGGCTATGCCCCTCCCTAGCCCGGGCACCGTACCGCCAAGCCACCGCGCGTGCCTGCCCCTGTCGCGTCGCAATAACAGCTCCGCGGCGCAGGCACCCGCTCCAGCATCCACCTCCCTCTCTGCCGCCCCTTAAATGAGGGCCGAAACCCCCTCTCGGCGCCACCTCTCCATTTTCCCCAAAACCACCGCTCGCCAGCGTCGACGCAATTCCAGCGATTCCGTGAGCTTCTCTCCAATCCCTCTCGCCCAGAGCTTCACGGAGACCCCCTTGACCTTTCCCCTCTTCCAATTTCAGGCGAGGACCTCGGAGCCGGCGTGTCGTCGTTGACTTTGTTTCGGCCGCCGCCGCGTGCTCCGCTGACCACCATCACCGTCCATCCTCACGCCCGTCTCAAGGCTCCGTAAGCATCCTCAACCTCCCCACATGCTTCCCGCACACACACATGGCTTGTAGGGGCCTAGCGCAGGCTCGCGCCGCCGGTGAGCTCACGGCTCGGTCGCTGCCGCCGCGCCGCCTCGTCCGGCCACCACTGGCCCCGATGCGAGCACCTTTAGGGTCCTTAGGGTCTGTAGATGCCGTGCGCATATGCTCTTGGCCGGAGATGCCCTGTAGCGCCGCCGCGTCGCGAGCCGTCGCCGCCGGCCACGTCACCTCGTCTGGAGGAAGACGATGACGGCAAACCGTAGGATGCGCGCCAAGATTCGTGCGGAGCCGTAGACGCTGTGTCGCCGACGTGCGGGCCCTAGCTGCCAGTTACCGCTTCGCGTGCGCAGCCGACCGGCGACCGTTGGACCACTGATAGTGGGTCCTTGGCCCATCGGTCGGGTTAAGTGGAGACGCCTCTGGAGCAAGGCGTGACCCTCGCGCGGTTGTGCCTCTGGAAATTCCGCCTTCGATGTCTCCCTTCGCCGGTAGCAGTAGTTAGCGTTCACGGGCCGTGGCCGATTCGCTGATGGGCCGCCCATTTGGTTGGTTCGGCCCAAAGGATTTAACCCCTTTTTCCCACGATTTGCCATTTAGTTAAATGCCAAATATAGTTTCTGAATTTCTAAAAATAGCTAATCACTCCCAAAAATTCTGGTAAAATTTATATAAATGATAGAGGCCGATTATGATTTTATAAAAATATGAAAAGCCTTCACTGTAGAGGAAAAATGGGCACCGTACGTTGAAAAATTAGAAGATCTTATATAGAAATGATCATGTTGAATTTAGGGTAATTGCTGTTTATTAATTAATGGCTTAGATCCCAAATAATCATTAGAAAATATATTATTAGAAAGTGTCTCTATAAATCTGGGAATACTTCAAAATAACATTTCCACTTAAATACATAGGTGTAATTGTATTTATGTTCATAGGGATATTTCATTTCTAGACACCAACAATTCACTTGCATTTTCCTTAAAATAATCTATTAAGGTGCCGAACTAGTAATACATTTAAATAATGTTTAAAAACCTAGAATCAACTCTTTATCTAGGAACTTTACTACTTTGTTAACCCTGCTAAACTTTAACCAAACATAGGTGAATTTTCCAATATGTACATATATACGTCACGTATGTTAAACGAGAAACCCTAATCACCCTCTTGCACATTTATCGTATCAAATCGTATTTTGGGTTACTATCTAGGTTATTAAATTCTGATATTAAGAATAGCTTATACCTTATTGCATGCATGGCATATCATCCGTAGGCGGAACCTTATTCCGATCTAATCAGCATGGTGACGTTAGATAGGACCTAAGTCACGCACATGCATCATGTTTTCCATTGCACCGTCGGGTATTTATTTGGATTATATCTATGATTAGACGTAGGCGACCCCGAGGGGAGATTCGGTGACGCTGAAGAGGAGTTTCCACCGGAACAAGGCGAGTTAACACTTACTCTTTAGATGTGATTTGTATTAGGGAGAGACGGCGACTCTCCTTAGTGCGGATTAACATCGCTAATATCATATTCATTACCCAGTTGTTCTTAAACTATGTTGTTTACTTATTAAAGATGCATGCTTATTAGAATGCCTAATTGTTAATCATGTTATACTATTACGTGCCCGCCTTGAGATGTTTAGCCTTGATGACTGCCTTGATTGCCATTGCTCTTGATAGCCTATGATTAGTCTGGTAACCACTTTAACCCTACCTAATGGGTAAAACTTGCTTAGACCGGCTTAGGCGTAACGAATCCTCTGGCTAATCGCCACGGAACGGTGAACTGATATTCACCGGACATTCATTATTCTCATTTAATATGACATGACATATGACAGTTAGGACTGATAGATGTATGTTGGGCTGCTTGTATTTGTGGGTTTGGTCATGGGGATAATTGGTCGGTTTGGGTTGGTCGTTTGGGAAAGTCCAAGTGTGTGGTGTGGTGTGGTCGATGATCGTGGAAGTAGAGAAAGAATGGTGGGTTTCCCCTAGTTGGATTTGGACATCTGGAGGGATGATTAAGGCATGAGATGCCTAGTGCCGGGTTTAGCCCGGGGAGCGTTTGGCAGAGTGCCGAAACTGCCTTAGGAATGGTTTTAGCGTTTGGCAGAGTGCCGAAACTGCCGTAGGAAGTAGCGTTTGGCAGAGTGCCGAAACTGCCCTAAGTATTCGTTTGGCAGAGTTCCGAAACTGCCCAGGTATTCGTTTGGCAGAGTGCCGAAACTGCCCTAGGTATTTGTTTGGTAGAGTGCTGAAACTACCAGGAGTATTAAGGAAGCGTTTGGCAGAGTGCTGAAACTGCCCGGTGTAAGAAGTGGTATGGATTGGTTGGGAGCAACAAGGAGAAAGTTCCCTAGGAACTGATAAGTTGGTATGGTGATGGTGTAAGCTGGTTGGGTTTACGATCCAGGGTTGGTCAATTTGTGCGTTGATTGTGTATAAGCTGGTATGGATTGAGGTGATTATATAAGCTGGTTGGGTTTAAGTTGAGGGTTGGTCGGTTGGTGTGTTGATTGTCGTATATGGCTGATAGTTGGCTTCGGGGTGCATGATTAAGATGGAGACTTCTGATATATACATACAAGACAAGTATTAGGTAATGCTAGTTAGATTATTCCCAAAAGTCTTACAAACATGGCTTTACGCAAATAAAATTAACCCTCTCCTCCAAATAAAGCCTTGTACACTAAATGCATTAAGGGAAGTGTTAACTAGCCAGCGTTTGGATGACGCTGACCTCGCCTACTTATCTTCTTTAGACGATGGCATCGAAGAAGACCCTTACACGTGTCTCGAAGACGACGGACAGGATCATGGTGGACCCGAGGAGTCTTAGGGGCCTCTCCAGTCGCTGGTGGACCGTAGTCGATAGGGATTCTTTTGGGTAGATATTTTGAGACTCTGAACTATTCTTTTGTATGATAAGACGTGTATGGGCCGCCTTACTAAAGTCGCCTATGGCGCAACCCTATGATGTAATATTGAGGGATTTTATTTTATCGATGTATGCTTATATCGGCTACGTGGTCTTCCACGCTAGCGTTCTGATCCAGGGGCTAGCGCATGGGATCGTCGACCCTCCTCAAGGTAAGTAAAATTGAGGGGTGACATTTTCTCATAACATGCTTGGTATCTTCTGCATAGGAGGCTAGTGAAACAGCGCGAGTATTAGTATCGGAATACAGAGCTCGCTTTTAATTTAGCTGTTGATAGAGCCAATGGTGAGATCATGTAGTCATGGTGAGAGCTTTTAATTGGCATCAGGTCGAGTGTTAATTCAGTCATGGTGAGGAAGAGAAGGCATGCAGTCTTCTGCACGCGGCGTCGAAGCACCTCTCATCCGATCCATTCTTCTCATTCTCTCGGTATATTTGTTGATGTCAATGGCAACCATGTTCCTTCCTCCAAACGTGGTTTCTAGCTTGTCCAAATCAAACATATCAGCTACTATCTTCTGGCTCTCAAGATCATCAGCGTACAGAAACTTCACTTTATCTTTCATATTCGGCTGAACAAAGTGCTTTGCGATCTGCAGTTCAAGGGCAACATTGTTAGTTTCTCTAGTAAGTTATGTACCAATCGTGCACAGAGCAGTGCGAGCACAATACACGGGATGACAGTTGATAATCGTGTGAAAGTGTATACAGAAATGCAGTTAAACAGGGGAGTTCTAACAAGCGACACCGCCATTCATGTGAGCATGGGAAACAGATGTGCACGACATAGCAATTTGTAACAACTGTAAATAAATTTGATGTCTAAACATACCTTCCAGAAAGATTTAAAAATCCTTGGAGGGTTAGAGACAACTGCGAGTGCTATCAACCCTGGATAGTAATTCTGAATTATGTTCATCGACTCACGGGTCAAGGATATTGGCGTATTTGATAGTGTCCAGCCTCTGAAGTCAGTCAACCAAACAACGTAGCCGTCTTGTTCATCTGCTGATTTCGTGGACAAAATCTCTAGGTTATATACTAGGTGCTTTATCTGGTCCTTTCCTGAAACATTACTCTGTTCGAGTGTTCGACAAATTAGACAACAGAACATTAGTAAACTAAATCAGAATCAAAGAAGTATTATATAGGTTAAAACATACTTTTAGAATGTGTGAACTAAAACTACTACTTTTTCTCGGTATACACATAAGGCATCTCGAGTGTGTAACTTCTAGTTATCTGTTTTTGTGTCCATTCAATTTTCCTTTTTGAAGAAAACAGATTTATCTGGAAGGTCACGATAAGTTTGTTTGATTAAGATAACCGTAGTTCCATACAATGATAAGTGAATTATTCTATCTAATGTATGATTTGTTTGTCTAGCTCCGTGGGCTAAGTTTTCATAATGATGACAGTGGCTATACGTTCAAATTCAATATATATAGAGGGTAGTTTAGTAGATGAAGCCGTACACGTGTTTGTTCTAGTCGATCATTTTTATATTTGTTTCCACATGCCATAAACTACCGGGAAAGTTTGATTAACCTACCAAAACAATAAAAATTTCCTATAATTTACATACAACTATAAAACTGGAGAAAATATACTCTACCTAATATTTTCAAAATATCCAACATAATCCTCCTAAAGTACAAAAAATATTGTAAATTTTCCATTAAAAATATTATAAATTGTCCATGTAAAAATATTGTAAATTTTCCATAGTTTTTCGGAATATGAATATATTAAAATAGATAAATGTTTTAAAAGGGATATGTTTAAGTGAAAGCCTCTATAGCCCTACTATTAAATTTTGAAACGGCTATATTTGTATTTATGTTTATAAATAAATTGAATATTTTTGAAATATTCTTTTGCTTTATTGGTTTATTAGACTTTGAATAATTTGAGGGTATAATGGACATGTTTATATTGAAATGGTAAAACAACATTGAAGGGTTATTTTTTTTAGTTCCATAGTTGAGGTATGTAAAATAGATCATTTCATAATTTGGTGGTTAAGGTTTATTTTCCTAATAACTCATGAGGTATGTGAAATGGATTTATTTCTTTTTATTTCCTATGGAAGACAATATATATTATTCCAACCGTGAAGAGGTATTTAGCCCTTTACGTTATTCTAGTCACGCAGTCCTATTTTATTAGTAAAACAAATTGTTCAATACCATTTTTATCACTAATTAAAAATCTACCAAGGAATTTCATTATCATATCATTATGCATAGATGATTTATAAACAAGAAAGTCTTTCTTTCCGCCAAGAAATTTCAAAATACTCTATTTCAAAATACTCTATACCGCGTAGCACAGCCTAAGCCTGCCTCCTCGCCGCGCCACGTCACCCTTTTTTTCACGGCCGTCCGATCTCGCGACCAGCGACTGCTGCTGCCCCGCCACTGTGCCCTCTTCTCTTGTTGCTGTTCGGGCGCGTGGACCTTCCCCACCGCCACGCGCGCCCCCGCCACCGAACAACTTTGCAAAAAACCCCTCGAAACTATATGATTTATGTCGATAGCCTCCGCCAACACAGCCTTAGCTAGGGAAAATTTCGGCCACACCCTCTGATTTTCTCGCCACAAGCACCGCGGCCCTTTTTCGCTTCGTAGATACACCCGTAGTTGCATCAAAATTACCCGCCAGTGCCACCCAACGCACGCAGTGCTCGGCCCGTCCCCCAAACCGCATCCCCATTCCCCATTCCTTAGACCATCTCCAAGGGTTTTTCTTCGTCTCATTCTCTTCCCTATCTTTAAAGGGATTCTCCTCCCATATTTCATTCTCTTCGTGGTCCTGCACTCCAACAGCATTCTCCTCCCCCATTCTCTTCCTGAAAAAAAGGAGCCGACATGGGCTGAAACCCACCTCGATTATATAAAATAATTTACTGCTAACATTTTGTGCATGTTTTATGCTTCATGATACTATTATAATTCTAATTAGTGACATATCCTATTAATATTATATAAAATAATTTACTGTTAACATTATTTAATACATTTTATAGCCTTTGGCATACCATAATTTTTTTCGTCCTACGCCACTATTTTTGGCCCATGCGTCTTGACGAAAATCTTTATGCATGATCTCGATGAGATGCGATCTAGCCTATGCATGCCCTTGCTTTTTGACCCATGCATGTTGGCCAAAGATTTTCATGCATGATCTCAGTACATTCAGTCTAGCCTATGAATGCCGTTGGCCTTTTGACCCATGCATGTTGGCCGAATCTATTTTTATGCATCGAGCAGGCATTTGGATCGGTCTTCATTCCCCTGCAATCTGGGAAGCCGCCGTCGACTACTGCTATCCACAAATTAAGCCATTGCGAACTGCATGATCTCAGGCATACAATTTTTTGTATAAAAAGATAGGCACCCCCTCATTGCATCGTACACAACAACAAACAACATGAGTTGGAATTCTTTTCCAGCGAGCTCTACCGCCCATTGGTCCGATTCGAGTGATGATGACGAAGAGGATGAAGCAGCTATACTTGCTGCGATGGAGGAGGAAGTATTAGCCAATCAAGCCACTACAACTCGTCATCGTGGTTCAGTTCCAGGCCACGCCGTTATCAACCGAGGTCGTCATGAAGGGGCAGCACGACTATTCCAGGATTATTTCGCTGATTCCCCTGTGTATGGCCATACATATTTCAGACGCAGGTATGGAGGGTTCATAGTACTTATAATATTACTTAAATTATCGCTTCTTGTAACACCAGTTTTCATGTTGTTTGTGCAGGTTTCGAATGAGCAGAAGGCTCTTCCTCCGAATTGCATCCATGATCAAAGAGTGTGACGATTGGTTCAAGCGACGAGGATGCCACCTGGATTGCTTGGCTTGACTACTTTGCGAAGATGACCGCGCTATCCGCCAACTCGCGTATGGTGCTCTCTGGCGGCGCCATTGGCGAATGCGTGCGTATTGGACCAAGCACGACCATTGAAGCACTTGAAAGATTTGTTAGTGCGGTGGTGAAGGTATTTAAAAATGAATATCTCCGGCCCCCAACACAGGAAGACACCGCCCGGTTGCTAGCCATAGGTGAGACGCGAGGCTTCCCTGGGATGTTGGGAAGCATTGATTGTATGCACTGGGTTTGGAAGAATTGCCCCATGGCATGGCAAGGTGCATACACAGGCCATACACGCAAGCCTAGCATAGTACTTGAAGCAGTGGCATCATATGATTTGTGGATTTGGCATGCTTTCTTCGGTATGCCTGGTAGCTTGAACAATATAAATGTTCTGCATCGTTCTAATGTGTTATCCAGGTTAACAGACGGCACCAGCCCCGAGGTGAATTATATTCTCAATGGTAACAACTACAACATGGGCTACTACCTCGCGGATGGTATATATCCTGAGTGGGCTACATTTGTGAAACCCATATCAGGTGCTCGAGGCAACAAGCACATTTATTTTTCTAAAGCGCAGGCCACAACACGGAAGGATGTGGAAAGAGCTTTCGGAGTCCTGCAGGCGAGGTTTGCAATAATCCGAGGCCCTGCGAGGTGCTGGAGTCAGAGCACTCTTAATGATATCATGACTGCATGTGTGATCTTGCATAACATGATCATTGAAGACGAGAGGGACGGGTCACAACAAGGTTTCATATACGACGGGATGGGAGAAGAAGCACCTGTTGCTCGAGACCCCGAAAGGTCCATTCTTCATTTCATTCAGACCACAAAAATTATCCAAGACAGGCAAGCACATCGACGTCTTTAGGAAGATCTAGTCGATCACCTCTGGAGTTGTCATGGCGGTGACGAGTAGCTCATTAGGATCTACTTTACCAACTTAAATAAAGGATGTAATAACTCATTGTTATATTTTATTTATTACAACGGCCAGACTAGTGATATATCCGCATTTGAATAAAGGATGTAATAACTCATTTGAATACTTTATATATCCGCATTGTTGCATGATATTGAACGGCCAGACTTATTTGAACTGATATTTTTTTGGTTTAAAAACTCTAAAATCGTACTAGTGATATCAAGCGTTCCAACCAAATCAAGTGAAATGCATCAGCAAAAATAGTCTCAGTTCTTGATGATTCACAGTAAAAGAAGCTGACCGAACACATCAAACCAAATATCACAGCCCATATCTCCTTGGCTAGCATTTTAGTAAACTATTTTTGACCTCCTAGCGACTATTTTAGTAAACTATTTTAGAACAAACATCCATCTCAACGCGAACCAACTTGATCGGACCTACGCTGCAGAATCTCAACCTGTCGACTCTCAATATACTCTCTCGCCCTGCCTGTGAGCTGGTTCAAATCAATCAGCATGATCCTCTCATCATCCGCGTTTCTCACCATTTCAACCTGCTCACGCTTAAGGTCCACCATAGCCTTCTTGTGCGTATTCATCTCCGCCCAATGCTCGGCATAGGCACCAGTACTCATAGTCCCTCTCGATGAAGCACTGCGGGATCTAGCCTTCTTTGCCGTTTCACGACCAATAGGTCTTGGTAGCTCAGTGCCAACTGGGGAGTCCACTTCGATAGGCTCATCATTTGAAGCACCATCAGCCTTCTGCTTTTTTGTAGCTAAGAAAGACAACCATTTGGGGTGTTCACTAAGCAGGGGCCAAACATGCAGAAACGGAAAATTCTTCTTTTCAATCTCCTTGAACATCTTCATGGCCATTGCAATCTGCAGGTTTAGTTTTTTTATAAAAGGGTTATTCAACATATACCACACTAAACAATTTCTACATATATAGTGCAGCTAAATATCATAATATTGGATGCATGTAATTAAGTAGTATTTACCCTATCCTCAGAAGTTGTCCCGCTTGGATGTAGATCATTGACCTTCTTCATGTATCCTGCAAACTTACTCCCGTCGGCACTTATACTTTGCCAACGATTAATTGCTCCCTAATTGGACGCGCCATAGATGTTGGTTTCCTATGCATGTTGTAATATTCCAAGATCCGGTCCCAAAGACGTCTTTGTCTGTTGATTCTTGCCGACAATAGGATCTTGGCTGATGTTTAGCCAAGCGGAGACAAGCAACTCATCCTCTTCGGGTTCCATAACATCCTGTCGGTCTTTAAATGCGGCTTTCTTCTTCCTCTTTGCGTAGCTGCGAACTAGCATCATCATTGATGCATACGTTTGAGCCGGGCTAAATGTGTGCAGGCTCGGTTCATCATAGCGAGGAGGGCCACATGTTCATCCACAGAGAAAGTGTTGAACTGACCGTGCGCTGCACTCCATCCTGAATCATACTCTCCGTAAAAGGATCCATGGAATACCTGCAATTGAATACTTATTGCTATATTAAAATTTCAGCAAAGCAACATACAAGTTGTGGCATATACTGGGAACTGTGTCAATGGGAAGGAGGAAAGGAATTCATTCAAAGCATACAAGAAACATACAATAGATCAGCATTACATAATGAGCCCCTAATGCTAGTTAAATTTGTGACATACAATTGAATACCTGCAATTGAATACTTATTGCTATATTAAATTTCAGCAAAGAAACATACAAGTAAAGCATGTAAATATAAAGAGGATTGTTAAATAATGCTCATCAGCTAAACAGTATCAGGATCTTTCATTCCAGCTAGATTATTTTCTCTTCTGAAGTTCACAACAGCACAGGAAGCTCCTATGCAGCAAGCATGTTTTTTGTGGCAAATAAAGCATTGATTTTGAATCTTGTGGGTCTGTACTGAAAAGAAATATTTCACAGTATATGATCTCAACATAGAATAAGAAGTAATTCAAGATAACTTATTTCGTACAAATCCATGTCAAAGCATGCAGGAATGCAGAGCGTGTGGTAGAAGCTAGAATCTGAGCAAATCTGAGCAATGGCAGTATAACCTAAACCAATTAACTAATCACTATCAGCATCACTCGTTTCACTTGAACTTAATTAATCAGCTAAAAAGATGGCAAAAGATGCGACTTTGGCAAGAACAGTGTGGGATAGAATCTAGGCAGTGGGCAGTGGCAGAGCTGCACGAGGCGCCCACTGCCGCTGGTGCCGTGCTGACATGCAAGAGGCGGCCAAGGAGGGTGGCGCAGCGCCGTCATTGGAGGCCGGGGCGCGAATGATTCCAGGCGTAGTGCCCTGGACGCGAGCCGTGAGAAGGAGAGGAGGAGGATTGGAGTCCCAGATCATGCAAGAACTAACCCTAAATTGGTCCATTCCCCCAATCCCCACCACAATGAACCCTAATCCTCCAAATCCAAGTAAATCCACACCTGGAAATTGCTAAATGATCCACACTGCATCAATTTCATAGCGGAGAAATTACCTCGAGCCAACGGTGTTGTTCCCCGCGTAGTCGCCGATGCTCACTTGGGCATGCGTTGGGGGCACAGAAGAGCGGCTCTCTCTGCCATGGAGTCTGCCTTCGTCTCCGGCGTGGTTTGCGTCGCCGATGCCACACGACCTCATCTGCTGCGAGTCCTCCCCAGCGCGCGAGCGACGTACCGTTGGCTCCCGAGCACTGGGAGAGAAGGGAAAGAGAATCTCGGGGTGAGGAGTTTCTCTCTCCATCCTAAAGCGAATCTCTTCCGGGAAGAGACATGGTTGGAGTGGTGGAGTGCTTCTGTTCGTGGCGATTTTTCGGCAGCGAGAAGAACGGGGCGTGGGAAGGTAAGGCGTTGGATATGGGAAAATATTTACTGTTTGCCCATAAAAAACGACGCAAACGAAAAAATGCCCAAGTTTCGACGCAATCGCAAAATGCCTTTAAGCGCTGCCGCCATGGCGGTATCGAGTCGAAGGCGCTCGGTAGAGGCGCTAAGGGCCTAAGCGCCCACGCGACCAGGCGCCAAGGGCTTGGCGCCACCGCCAGGCGCCTGGCGGCCTAGCGCCATCGGCAGATACCACGGACAGTGGGGGCAAGACGCTGGGAGCAGCGAGACAAAGGGCCGTCAGAGGGCTCGGCTCACGGCGAGGGCGCCAAGGGTGGGGGACCGCCAGTATATAAGCCCCGCCACCATCACTCTCACCCATTATCACCGCACGGATAGCCTCCCGGACAAACAGAGGAGAGCCGAGCGATTCTCTGCCGATGGACGGAGAGAGCTTTCTTCTCCTTCTTCTCCAAGGCTTCTCCTTCTTCTCCTGTAGGTAAGTGAAAAAATTATTGTAATAATATTATATAGTAATAATTTTTATGGTACGTTTAAAACCATGGTAGGATATTCATTACATTATTATATTACTAATAGTATAGTAGTTAAATTAGTACTATACGGTTAATTAACATTCTGAATTTTAGGGTAATTAAATATTATGTATAGACGATAACATTATACTTAATTTAGCGAGGATAATAAGTAGCAATTTATTTGAATATAATAGGTAGTAATAATGAAGTACTTAGTTTTGTACTTAATTTAGCATGATAATAACCAGCACTATATTTTAACACATAGTTATTAGTAATGAAGAACTTAATTTTTTTTTGTTAATTTCAGAAAATGGATACGTTACCGTTTATTATACATTATGGTCCTGGCAATATCGAGGAAGGTCCAAATGGGGTAGACCTTAGTCAATTCGCTTACATGCAGACAATTTATCCAGATGTTAACAACGTAACACTTAATGGACTGCAAATGTGGATATGTCAATTATTTGGATGGTCTTTGGAGAACCATATAGTTTGGATACAAGCTTTATGGTCCAAGTCTATAGAAACCCCATGTTATAAGCTAAGCGCCTGAACACGGATAATGGGTGTTGAGATTTATCTGAGGGTGTCGGAGGAGAAATTGTTGAAATTGTTGTGTTGGTGCAAGCTACCCCGAGGCCGACTATCCCTATAGCACAAAATGTTGGCGGTGGACAAAGCGATGGGGCGGCAATCTGAGGAGGCTTAAGTGGCATGTTGTGGAGCAAGCAGAAGGTATTGTAGCGAGAACAATATGTTTACGAAAGAGTAGGTGGGGAAGAACATCTTGTGGAGGAACAAGATGGAGATGAACAATACGTGAGGCGATATGGGAGAGATTAATGAAGCAATTGTGGATGATATGAATAATGATGATGCACAGGCAATGGAAGAGGAACAGCTGCAAACGGATGATAGTTCCAGTGATGAGGAAGATAGAGCTATTCCGGAAGAATGGGATAGAGGCAATTCAAATGAGCTTCTTGTAGATGATGGTCATGGATCGTCAACTGTCGTTGGGGCGAGTGAAGTGCGTGAAGGACAAATATATAGTTCAAAGGCGGCTGTGCAAAATGCTGTAAAGATGTGGTCCATACATATGCAACGGGAGTTCAAGGTGGACAAATCGATAAGAGTAGGTACACCATTCGATGCATGCATGATGATTGTGACTTTAGGGTGCACGCGAGTAAGTCTAAATTTGCTTTGAAGTGGCAGATTTCAGCGTGCATCCACACACATGTACCTTAAGTGGCATGTTGCGGGAACACCGCAACATGAGTTCAACTGGATTCTTTGCTATGTTAAAGCAAGAGATAATTGAAGCGAGGATATAGCGATCAGATTTATTATGAATGCATGTGAAACAAGATATAAATATAAGATAGATTATGGAAAAGCATGGAGGGCTAAAGAAGGCATTAGTATCTCATTATGGTAGCTACGAGGCGTCGTCGACAACCTACCTCAGTATCTTTGCAGTCCAAGACAAGAAATCACGGCATGTATTTCAATATTCAAGACCATCTAGATGATGACCATTCGGGTTTAAAGTCCTCAAGCGTGTTTTCTTCGCATTTGGTTTGTTGTGTTCGAGCATTCAAACATTGTCGACCGGTGTTATGTTGTGATGGGACATTTTGACCGGAAAGTATAGAGGTACAATTATGCGGACTATTGCCATGGATTCTAATGATCGGTTATTACTGTTGCATTTGCTTTCGTTGAAAGCGAGAACTATGATAATTTGGTTCCGCTCGAGACTTCATGTATCGTATCTTATTATCATTTCCGTCTTTGTCAAACTATCGTTCTAATTTATGCGAAATATTTCAATCCTCCGCCAAATGACATTCAAAGTAGTGCAATTTCAATCCCACACCCTTTCTCTCCGTGGCTTGTTCAATACTTCCAAAGCCCCACTTGACACTGCGGCTCAAAAGCGACGTGACAACACAACTACGCACAAAGCTGGTCCAATAGTGCTTCCAAACACGATGTGACAAAGACCACGAACCAAAAGCAAGCTGCGGTGAATGTGGAGCGGAAAGAAATCGCGGTGAATCGCGGACGACAATGGAAGGAATCGAGGTGAATGACGAAGAAAACGAGGCGGTGTCGGTTGGGGCTGGCATCGGGCGGGGGCCTAGCCCTTGGCGTCTGGCGGGCGCCTAGCTTGGCGCTGCATGGGGGGCGCCTAGGTGGGCGCTCGGCGGCGTAAGGGCTTAGCGCTGCGGAAGCGCTTAGGGCTTGGCGCCACAGGCGGCGCCTAGGTGCTTGGCGCCTGGCGATGGCGCCTGGCTTGCTTGGCGCCTGGCGAGGTGCTTTAAAGGATTTTTCGTTAGGCGTTTTTTCGTTTGCGTGATTTTTTATGGATAAACAGTAAAAATTTTCTTGGATATGGTCTTAATCCTCCGTCTTCTTTCCCCTCTCGCTCTCGCCCCCGCGCTGCCGCCATCTGACCCAGCTCCCAGACTTGCCAGGTCGTTGCCTCCTCTCCTCCTCCTCCCGTCCACGACGGAGCGTCGCCGCCTCCTCCTCCCGGCCCTGCTGCCGCCTCCCATCTCCGCCTGCCAGCCACTTCTTTCCTAGGGTCGGGCCGTTGCGCTACCTTCCACCTCGGATCCGACGACGGCGAGCCTTGGGGTGGCCGGATTCGGCGACGGCAGGGCCTGGGCGGATCCATCGACGGCGGGGCGCGACCTCATCCCCTCACTCGTCGGGTTCTTCTCGATCTGCCCTGCTGCGCAGGTCTCCTCAACGGCGGCTCTCCCACGGATCTGCACGGCGGCCGCCTTCTGCCTCTGCCCGCCTACTGCCCTGGATTAATCTGGATGCATTTTGTTTATTTCTCTCGATGTGTGAGCTAGCAGTGTGCATGCTTTTGGGTTTTGGGAGGGACTAGGACTGAATTTAGCCTCGAGCAAAGCATCGGGCATTCATTTTGCATTTTTGGGAGAGAAACTGTTTAGCTGTGATTGAAGTCATTTCTGTAGACAAAATAAATCACGATCATCGCAGTGGAGCTTAGTGCAACAAGCTTACATTGTTAGAGATGTCACTTGGTGGTTCATGGCTAGGTGTTATGTTGCTTGTGCATTACAGGCTGCAATTGCTTCATGGATCATGACTGCACTGCTTATGCTAAAAACTAGAGGGTTATTTGTATTTGTGTGATCAATATATTGCGGGCTCTAATAGTGGTGTCTTCTTTTTTTGCAGGATGTCAAGTGCCAGGGCTGCTTCAGCATGTAATATTTCTTCATCTTTTGTGCTTTGAAGTTTGAACTGTTATCTTCTGTACTGTAGATAGTTCGTTTAGGCATTTTGCCCACTCTTAGGCTTTTCCATGTTCCACTGATATGGAATATAATCTCGCTGCACCTGAAAAGATACACTGCTTGATTATAGCTGTTTTTACTTTTCTGGTGGATTCAAAGCATTATGACAATTTAGATTAATTTTCTTTATTTCAAGTTGGACTTTGTTATTGCATGCATTACCTAGATGATAAAACCAACCTGTTCGAATCATGTTTATCTTCATGGTAGGTATAAACGTATAGATACTAATGCTATGTTTACCAGTAGACAAACCAACCTGTTCGAATTATGTTTATCTTCATGGTAGGTATATAAACGTATAGATACTAATTGTGCCTTTACTTTGAGCTGGATGGTGCATACAAATGTATATTGTCGTTGGTAAATTCACTAAACTGTATGGCGAAATATGGTCGATGCTTGTGGTGCCTTCTGCCCAGGCCAACCTACAGCAGAACTGAACATTTTAGATGCATACTCATATATTTAGTTTACCTATTCATCAATCCTGACTGACCGCAGGGTTAGTTGTATTCTTGATTGTGCTCCTTCTGTCTCTTACCATTGTTCTTGATTAGTGCATTACTATTCTATTCCCCCAGGCATACTCCTTTATTACATGTCTTTCCTTTTTTTGCTGATGTATGCTTCTTTGTTATATATCGAGTGTTCAAGACATGTAAAAAAATGCCTGAGATGGATGTTCTATGCATATACCTTCAGTGGGTTCATGATTCGTACCTATTAGGTTAAGCAAACCTAATTTAAAGACTGCTTTCCACATAGTTCAGGAAAAATGAACAATTTAATTTGCGTCGATCTAGAACAACACTAAATTATAGGATCAGAACATTCGAATAAGTTAAAGGCCTATATTATTCATCTGCATGTGTATTTCGTTTGCCTTTTGTGGTTGTGCTTCTGTTGTGCCCATTAATTCAGTGTTCACTGATTTCTCTAATGTATGTATTGTTTTATAGGTTTAGATTTCGGCTGTGCCATATAATTTCAGAAACTGCTTATTGTTTTATGTATGAGAAGGGTTTATAACATGCTTTCTAATGGATAGTTTTCTTTTGTAGTTCATATTCATTGTTTTCCTCAGTGCATGGATGGTGTTTAATCCATTTTTTCAAGCAAGCATTTTGGATAGCATTTCCTTACAGGTTATACAGTATAATTTAGATTCGTAAGGCCAAAGATATTTTACATTTTTGTATTGTGCCACCTGAGAAAATACATATTTATTCTATAAAGTCTTTTAGATAATGCGTTCCTTCTCGACATTTATGCTTTAAAAATTTCTACAATAGGACATAATTTCCTTGGCTTAAACATTGCAGGTATGTACCTTTTGTTTTCCAATCCATTGATAAAATTCACTCACACTTATTTATGTCTTCACAGTGTTTAGATTTATTAGCCATTCTTACATATTTTACATGAATTTGCAAAGGCATTGTCTGGCAGATGGACAGATGTTAGAGGCTATAAATTTTTTAGATTTCGCTCATGGTGCTGGATAAGAGCTGTTGCAGATCAGCCTCTGCTGTTGGTATTTAAACCTGAATAAAGGTTATCATTTATTTGGCATGGCAATAATAACTTCTAAATAGTTCCCAATTTAATGCAATATCATACTTGGTTCTATGATCTTTTGCAGTGCTATTGTGGGCCTACGTTGCCCTCTTAAAATGGATCTGACAATAGATTATATACTAGGCAGATGCAAGTTCTGTTATGCATACTCATTTTTTATATATGACCACTTTTAGAGTTTCAGCTTCTTTTTTCTTTTTAGATATTTTACTTTGTTGTGTTCCCTAAGTATTATTATCGAAATTCATGTGTATGTTTTAATGGAGGAATAGTAGTAAAACAAATAGCATCGGATGGAAACTGTAGGCTTCGTACAGCCCTAAACCTGTCATCTATAATTGTTTTTCAGAACCCTAATGTACAGAGTTCAATATACCTGTTTAAATTTAACTTTAAAATGTTGTGCTGTAATAATTTCAATCTGGTACCGTAACTAATAACGTGGCCAATGCGACGCAGCGAAGCGCGTGTACCCACTAGTAAGATATATACGACGTAGCCAATCCAATAAAATGAACCTTGATGGTTGGTTTTGCGATGAGCACACTTCTTCCAGTCTTGTCAAGGTAGTCGGCTATATATGCTCTCCTGGCCTCCTGTTCTCTGTCAGCGATGTCTTCCTACCATTCAGTACCAAACAGAAACTTTATTTAATCCATTGAAGCAGAGCATAACAAAGATGATTACGAGCACAGCATCTTCTGGAACGGAGCACATAGTTCAATGCACCGTGCGAAAAAAAAATGACCTCAAAGAGTAATTGCTATCGTTGAATTTAGGGTCCAATTAATCATAATCATAAATATTACCCAACAAATTGTCTCCGGCTTGTACTGACGCCTCCAGTTGATGGTTTCATTGAGAGCCCTGGCTGCCCGCTCTGAGCTCCAGCTTTTGTCTCGGAGGAAATGTGATGAGGACATCATCCACATGGATGTAACCGTCACTCCTTCCTCTACTTCCACTACGGTCATGACAAATTGGCAACAATTCAATGCATCGTCTACTTCTCATACGTCTACTATGATGGCTTTATGGACATGGTACAATCGACCGCCACCTTGGTTGCCACCCATATTTGAAGGCTCAATCAAGAAAGGAGTATCTCCACCTCATCTACTCCATCAGGTCATAAAGGTCTTGTCATTCCAAAGACGGCCCAAGAGAAAGCCCAGTTCCAGTCCAAGTCCAGTTCGGCCATCTGCGCGTAGCACAACTTCAAACGGACGCCCAGATCACATACGATGTCCGTTTTCGACGTTCTACCACTCTACGGAAAGCTTAGGATATAAGGTTTCCACCGGATGCAATCTCACCTCAAAATTCATTCGGAAGCAACGGAAATCAATGAAACAAGGTGCTGCGTCACCCAATTGGGCCAAACCAGGCCTTGTAAGCTTGTTGGGCCGAGGCCCGTGTGGTGGCCGCCCTAGGAAACCCTAGGGCGTCCAGACTCCTCTAGCCACCGCTCCTCTCATATATAAGCGTGAGACGTCATTGTTGATTCGAGGTTTGGTTGTGTGTTGGTAGACCCGTGTGTGTCCCTCGAATTTGCGTGTGTCGATTAGACCACCGAGTCGAGTTACGAACCTCAAATTTATCAAGTGCTTTATCCATATTTGCAATTTTAGATTGCGTTTATCTTGTTTCTTGCTTGTTCTTCGATCGCTGCGAAAACGACCTTCGTGGTCGGTCAATCGCGTTCTTGGCGTGGTTGATAACGGCGAGTTTGGTGGTTTAGCGATTGCGGGTTGTCATCCTTGAGAGGTTGGTAGCCGGATCGTCAAGGTCGCCTCTCCGACCAGATCGAAATTATCCCTTCGAGTCTCACCAGAAGATCGGGCCGCCCCCGTGTCCCCATCATTTGGTATCAGAGCGACGGTTGCCTGGTGAGAATTTTTCTATCTTAGATTCGTGTTTTCATACCTATAGTCCAGAAAAAGCCCCACAAAAATATTTGTGTTCGTCATCATCCATCATACCAAACCCTTTGTGCCTAGATCTGTTCTTAGTTTTTCTTTATCAAGTTTTAATTCATGTGTTAATGTGTCGTTAGTTGCTGTCCATCCCTTTGCGTGATCCGCCGTGTCATTTGTTTTGAATCTACGTACTAAATTGAAAACCTGAAAAAAATCCCAATTTGCAGCAGCCGTGTATTGCCAACCTCAACTCTGCCGTTCCATCTGCTACCTGTTGTACACGATTTGCTATATGCCCAGCCACCAAATCTCTCTGTTGCATGCATGAGCCGTGAAGAGACCAGGAAAGAATTCCACATCGTAGAAATTGCTAGCTGTATCCTCCGGTTGGTGCCTTTCCTATTTTGCGTCCATCCAAAAAGAGATCAATCAACAATCAATTCTGAAATCCTTTCTATAATTAGCCAATCGGAGTAGTGTGTTTCCATATTTGTAGCTGTGCCTTGTTTATTCCATACACCAGCTTTGTTTCCATCCGTAACCTGGCCGAATCATCATCCATCTCTCGGCTAAAAGAAAAAAAAAGGCAGGTGCCAAAAAAAAAAAAGAGCCGCACCCAAAAAAAAAAAAGGTGAAACAATAGAAGAAAAGTGAAAAAAAAGAGAGAGAGAAAAAAAAGGAGTGCTCTGGTTTGATAGATAAGTGAAAAATTTGTGTATGTGCTCAGTTTATGCTTGGTGCTCATATCCAATCTGTGACACGTCCTACTTTGCTAGCCTTATCATACATCCTTGTGACAGCAACTTAGGACATTGTTAACTTTTGGATTATTATTTGATTTTGCAATTACTAAGTTCATATCTAATATTCCTTTGCTACATATTTGGCCTACCCAAGCTCCACATACTACTAACTTAACAGGGACGGGCCTGGCTATCACTTTATCACCACATGTGCTCGCATTATCACGAACCAGCCACCGATTGCACCGCCTGTTTGTGTGGTAAGAACTTGTAAGGGCAAGGTAAATGTTTGAGTGAGTGTGACTTGATCGATTCCACCACCTAGTAGTTCATAGGAAATATATACTACTTGTGTATTTTTCTTGTTTGCTACTAACAATGGCAGGTCACATCTCCCCTCATCACATGAAGAAGTATGAAATATTTGCTCCACCTTCTCCCAGAGATACATTTGATGACTATGATGCGGAAGATGCTTATCTCGACTTGAAACATTTGCGACAAGGTAAAATGAAGGTAAAAGAGTACTATAAGAAATTTAAAACCTTGTTACGGCTAAGTGAATTAAATGAATGTGAGGAGGCAATTGAAAATAGATTTTTAAAAGGACTTAATAAGGAAATTCGAGATATACTCATTCATGAATCATACAGTTCTCTCTCAGAATTATTCAAATGTGCTTGTAGAGCAGAACATATCTTTATTGAATCGTTGAATGAATATATTGCCTCATTAGATGGACCCATTATTGCTTCTATTGTCGTAGCTAACATTATGCAGGAAGATAAGCATTACCAAGAGGAAGATAAAGAGGAGCACATGAATGATGAAGAGATCATTGTCATGAGTAGAGAGCAAACCATTGAAGTTACGCCTATATCAACTGAGACACTGCAAGGTAATGAAAAAGGTGACGCTCTTGCTCAATGCAATGATAATACTTGTGATGATATGAAATCGTCCACTACTCATGCTATTGTAGAGCAACCATTAGTAGAACCCGCTGTTGAATTTCCTTTGTCACAAGATGATTTGCTTGCTACAACTTGTGATAAAGAAGAGTTGTGTGATAATGCTTTACTTATATCAATACCACAACTATTAAAAGAACATGTGTCTTCTGTTTTGGAAACCAATACTTGTGCTAATAATAGACATGTTCTTCATATTGCAACCGAGAAAAATGAGCTAAAATTAATGTCTTCTCTAAGTACTTTAGGTTACATTAAAATCGATGTTCTTTGTGACCTAAATAGTTTGGAGGAGAAACTTTGTCAACACTCAGATTTGCCATGTTTATATAGAAATAGTTTACATGCTATTGACAAAAGTAATGATAAAGGAGAGCATATGGTGCATCGAGTTTACATTTGTTCTAATCTGAATCCAACTTTTGTCGTAAATGATTGTGTCCAAATAGAGGATGACAATCTTTCTATCCATGTCATGCTAAATTCCTCTAGTTACTCAAAAGGTGTGCGTGTTCTTTGGCCCCTTGTTTCTACCCTTTTGCAGGAACATGTAAAGGAGTCGAGGACGACTCCAATCCAAAAAGGGGAGAATAATGAGGACATCATCCACATGGATGTAACCGCCACTCCTTCCCCTACTTCCACTACGGTCATGACAAATTGGCAACAATTCAATGCATCGTCTACTTCTCATACGTCTACTATGATGGCTTCATGGACATGGTACAATCGACCGCCACCTTGGCCGTCACCCATATTTGAAGGCTCAATCAAGAAAGGAGTATCTCCACCTCATCTACTCCATCAGGTCATAAAGGTCTTGTCATTCCAAAGACGGCCCAAGAGAAAGCCCAATTCCAGTGCAAGTCCAGTTCGGCCATCTGCGCGTAGCACAACTTCAAACGGACTCCCAGGTCACATACGATGTTCGTTTTCGACGTTCTACCACTCTACGGAAAGCTTAGGATATAAGGTTTCCACCGGATGCAATCTCACCTCAAAATTTATTCGGAAGCAACGGAAATCAATGAAACAAGGTGCTGCGTCACCCAGTTGGGCCAAACCAGGCCTTGTAAGCTTGTTGGGCCGAGGCCCATGTGGTGGGCGTCCTAGGGAAACCCTAGGACGTCCAGCACTCCCTCCTAGCCACCGCTCCTCTCATATATAGCGTAGACGTCGCTGTTCAGATTCAGGTTTGGTTGTGTGCTGGTAGACCCCGTGTGTGTCCCCCCCTCGAATTTGCGTGTGTCGACTAGACCACCCGAGTCGAGTTACCGAACCTCAAATTTATCAAGTGCTTCATCCATATTTGCAATTTTAGATTGCGTTTATCTTGTTTCTTGCTTGTTCTTCGATCGCTTGCAGGAAACGATCTTCGTGGTCAGGTCAATCGCGTTCTTGGCGTGGTTGATAACGAGCAGGTTTGGTGGTTTAGCGATTGCTGGGTTGTCATCCTTGAGAGGTTGGTAGCCGGATCGACATCCATGATGCCGATGTCGTCGACATCCATGCCACATCGACGTGCTGAAACGCTGCGACGACATGATGACGAAAAACATCAAGTGCGCTTCAATCCTGTGGCCAAGCTATTCAAGCCATCAATGGGGGAGGTTAAACACTCTACAATCAAGGCCCAAGACCATCTCCCACGTTCAAGCAAGCCCAAGTGCAATCCCAAATCTTCCGAAGGCCGGTTCGGCCATCGACTACCCGACTTTTAAAGGACGCCCAGGCCACATACGAGGCCCAAATGAGGCAAATGAGGACATTCTGGAAAGATTAGGAGATAATCTTTCCAATGGATCCATACTCACTGCCAAATTCGTCCTGGATCAGCAGATATTTGTAGAACAATGCACGGGATCAAATCTGCCAAGTGCTGCGACACTTTCTTTGGGCCGTGGGCCTTGTAATTTGACGGACAGGCCTAGGCCCAGGTTGAGGACGTGGGGAGAAACCCTAGAACGTCCTCCACCTTGGCCTCCACCCCTTTGGCCGTCCTTCCCCTCCCTCCACCATAAAAACTAGCCGCCGCCGTCATATTTGCTCAGGTTTGGTTGTGTGTTGGTAGACCCCGTGTGCGTCCCCCCTCGAATTTGCGTGTGTCGACTAGACCACCCGAGTCGAGTTACCGAACCTCAAATTTATCAAGTGCTTCATCCATATTTGCAATTTTAGATTGCGTTTATCTTGTTTCTTGCTTGTTCTTCGATCGCTTGCAGGAAACGACCTTCGTGGTCAGGTCAATCGCGTTCTTGGCGTGGTTGATAACGAGCAGGTTTGGTGGTTTAGCGATTGCCGGGTTATCATCCTTGAGAGGTTGGTAGCCGGATCGTCAAGGTCGCCTCTCCGACCAGATCGAAATTACCCCTTCGAGTCTCACAAGAAGATCGGGCCGCCCCCGTGTGCGCATCAAAACGGCGGATTGTGGCGTCCGACAAGAAGCTCTGTATCTCGGCTGGCTGAACACCAAGGAGACCCCGGACTTCATTTATCTGCACATACATATCGATGACCAATGTTAGGAAAAAGAGAAAAAGGAACACTCAAATTTATCACAGAGCCGATTGGGAAATGTTTCAATGGTTGTATGGGTAACTTCCAGATTTGGCGCAGCTGAAAGTCCCCGCGTCATTTTCCCCCACCACCTTATCGACTAACTGCGGTTATGAATGATCGCAGGAGCCAATTTTGCAATTAATTAATTAACTAGTTTTTATCTCCTAGGGGAGGGTCCCCATATCCCCACCATGTAATCTTTCTCGCTTTTGATTAATAGATGACAGTTCTCCTACTCTTCACTCTAAAAAAGTTCTAGATCTTAGAAATAAAAAAAAAATTATGTTATTCCCAAAAAACATGGAGAAAGCAAATTGGACGTACAATCCACATCTTATGGACATCTTAAAATATTCTTACCAAAGGACCAAGGTGATCTTTGGATTCAAAATCTAGATATAAAGTGAGAGCTTACTGAGAAAGAGGGGTTTGTCAAATAATGTTTAAAATAAAGTATTTGTCTCACAATTTATGTCTCATTCAACTGTTTCAGTTTTCTTAAGTGACTCGTCAGAGTTAAAAGTAATTTTATGAAACACACGACTCCTTTCAAGTTAGGGATGGTCAAAGACTTTGATGTTGGAAGGACATTTGGTTGGGTCATACCCCTATTTGTTAGCAATGTCCTCATCTATTTTCTATTATTTCACAAAAAAAAATGTCTAGCATTTAAGTCTACAGCACTCATTATTTTTTTGTTTCACCGGATGTTGGTGTCTTCTACTATCCACTTGGCCGCTTGGGCTTCGATCCATAGCCCACTTGTCGGGCCGAGACCGGGTTCAAAGAAAACACGAAATAGCACTGGGTCGGGCTGGACTTCAGATTGGGCTAGGCTCAAGCCCGAGACTGGGAAAAGACGTTAGACTAGACCGGGCTCGGACTAGTCTGGCAGAACCAGCTTTTTCAAGCCCGGCCTGAAACCCAACATGCCTTTGGACAGATCAACTTTATTGAAAAGCACCAAATTTTACATGTGGGCCCCATCTATTTTGTGTGCCATGCGAATATATACAAAGTTGCGTCCAGATGTATAGAGTTATGACAAAAAATTCAAACAATTTCAATGATTTTTTATAGTGTGAACACGAGGTTTAAGAAAAAAACTAAGGTGTTTTTCTTTATAAAGTCTAATCTTCATATAAAATTGGATTGTGAAATGAGTTCAAATGGGTTAAGAAATGGGGTTGAACCCATATGAGAGGTGTGGGTTAGATTGGTTTGGGTTTATATAAGAAATAAGGTGGGGTGGGGTGGGCTGGGCTGGGCTGGGCTGGGTAGAAAAAAATAGTTTTATTGAAATGGAGTGGGGTGGATATGGGTTGGGTTTAAAACCATTAGCAGCACATAACCAACAGCAACAACTTTGACGAGAGCAATGACAACAATAATAACAACGACGATGAATACAACACGCTCCTGCAGCCTGCCGCCCCACGTCACAGATCAATCTACCGCACTGCTGTTTGCATATGCTCTGCACGTAAGGGTGAAAAACTGAAAATTGTGCATATATTTTTCGGACTCGGACAACAATTTAAATAGTTTAATTAATATATAACTAGTAATACTGATATGGATATAAATAATGTCGAATAATATCTTATGGTAATATTCGAAAAAATATGGCTAGTATTCTATAGATATTCAATGGATACTATCCGACTCTGACACAACTCTATATTGAACAACACCAAATTTAAAATATTATATTAATGATTTTTCAAGTATGCATTTCTTACATAATATTCGGGTAATATTCATTCTGAACTATATCCGATAATATTGATTTTTGATGATTCATATTTATATTTGATACCATTTGTACCCGGCAATATTCATATTTGTATCCATATCTGCATCATATCTGATAAAATATATGAATATGAATTTGTATTTGTATCCGATACTATCCGCTTTATCGGATCCGATCACCCATATCAGCTTCGGCTGCTCTTCACCCCTTTCTCACACCGTAGCTCTCCGCTAGCCATCTATTGCTCCTACAGGTTGAAGCTCCTGGCCGGGTGGAACAGTAAACAAGGCAAAAAAAAATTCTGTTTTCTTGACCTTCACATGCCTTTTAGTTTACGGAAATGCTTCCGTCCGGGCGTCCGACAGCGTCGGACGCCTGCGGCCCAGCGACGAAAGGCCCGCAGCCTCCATAGCCCAGTTGGGGGGGAACAACGTGTCCCTATCTTTTAGCCAATTTCAACTACAGTGTGCCAATCTCACCGGCTCCCCTCACCATTTCCGTCTCCGGCGAATCCTCCCACTCTACCCACGTCGGCGGTGACAAATCGGGGCGGGGGTCGCGACTCTCCCCCTCTTCCTCCATTCCCCGGTTGATTCCCTCAACGAGCAGTGCCAGTGTCGACGGTCACGGCACCTCTCTTCCTTTTTTCCCCATTCCACGAGCCGCGGTCTGGTGGTCGTCGGTGATTCGTTGCGGCGGTTAGGTCGTCGGCAAGGAGGAGCTCGCCGAGAACGTCTACATCAAGGTATCGATTCCGTCCTGCTCCTAATCATCTCCCCCTTTTTCCAAGCTTGTTTGTTCTAGCTTGGTACATTTTGTGTGGAAGGGGCAAGTGGTGTTCGATGAAATGTCTAACTGGAGCTGGTGCAAAAAGAGGCTAGATTTTTTGATTGAATGTTGTGGTTTGCTACTTCAGGTATCCATTCTGTGTGCATATCCGTAACCATTAGGGGATTTGTCGTTGCTTTTTTTTTAGTTCGTTGTATGCTACATGTTGTGATCGCCGTTTGGCTACATGTTGTCTGTGTATTTAAATGTGTTTTTTTTGCCTGTTTTTTCAGAGATATCCGAGATGTTGCCACGATGAAATTAGAGAACAGATGTTTCCATCATGGACGTTCATGTCATAGGCATATGCTTTGGAACATTTGTATTCACTGTCATTTTTTAATTTTTCACAATAAATGGAGACCTAAGATTGTGCTGGCACTTGTTTTTCTGTTACTATATCTTGAACCCACATACACCCCTGTGATGATGAGATGTGTGGATACATGATGATCGATGCAGGTTCTTTTTTTTAGGGTCTATTGAATTGTTTTTGAGCTTTTGGCTCGAGATGATATGCACATTTTTGTCCATGAAACATGGCGGATTTGGTTAGTTGCGGTGTCATTAATTTTTGATCCATGAAACATGGCGGAATTGTTTCATTAGCTTTTTGTAGTGTGTTTTCATGTTTTTTTTTTTTGCAATCAACCTTTTGTCATCTGAATAGACCATTTATTTTTGTTGTTACTGCATCTTTTGTTTCAGGTTCTTACATTGCAACTAAAACATAGTCATCGAGGATAGCAAACCAAATCTCAAGTATCGGTTTATCGCCAAGAATCTGCGGAGCTTCATGGGCAAACTCTACGACTCACAACGAGGGTTTGTGGAGAAGCATGGATTTGGGAACTTGATGTCATTTGCTTTCTGCACACCCCCTAGCCGTCTTGTTGAGTGGATGATCAAGTATATCGATACAGACTTGTCTGAGTTCAGTTTCAAAAGCAAGTTAATTGTGTTCACGATATGGTCAAAAGGATGCTTGGCATACCATCAAGAAGGTCAGGGAAGGAAGGCTGATTGAGAAGTAACATAGCAACCACTAGCCAGATAACATGGGGTGTTTAGGAGGGGCGGCCATTTTGTTTGTCATGGGAGGTGGACGTTGTTTTGCAGAAAGACTCATCGACATTGTAATGGGTTGCTTTTGCTATTCTGTTTGTTTTTGTGATCCTAAGACCAAAAACATGTATGATGATATATGCACTGACGACTGCATCTTGAAATGAAGTAGGGAAAACTACATTTCCATTGATCTGCTTCTACATCTTTTTTTTTGGGTTTCTAATTTTTGCAATGCTATCATAGCCCTTTTTTTCAAGCCGTGCGGCAACCTCTAAATGAAAAATGTGTTGCACTTATTTTTTGAACAGACAATTTTGTGTTGTAACTTCCTGGAACAAATTGTTGCAACGGTGTAAACTAATTGTTTCATCAGGCCATAAATATTGTTTCATCAGGCCAAAGTGATTGTTTCGACAGGCCAAAGTAGTTGCTGCGACAGCCTAAACTAAGTTGTTTCAGCAGGCCTTGAATTTTGTTGCAACAGCGTAAACTAATTGTTTCACCAGGCCAAGAATATTTGCTTCCACAGGCTAAACTGATTGTTTCAACAGGTTAAAGTAATTGTTGCGACAACCAAACCAATTGTTTCATAAGGTCTAGCATTTTTTTGTTGCAACAGTGTAAACTAATTGTTTCATCAGGCCAAAAATATTGTTCCCATAGGCTAAACTGATTGTTTCGACAAGCTAAAGTAATTGTTTCGACAGGCTAAAGGAATTGTTTCAATAGGTTAAAATAGTTGTTGTGACAGCCTAAACGAATTGTTTCAATAGGCTAATGTAATTGTTGCGACAACAGAAACTAATTGATTCAGCACGCCAAACATTTTGTTGCAATAGGCTAAACTGATTGTTTCATCAGGCCAAAAACACTTCGTTTTGATAGGCTAATCTAGTTATTTCATCAGGCTAATCTGAATTTTTCGATAGGTTAAAGTAATTGTTTTAATAAGATAAACTGATTGTTCCGACAGGCTAAAGTAATTGTTTCAGTAGGTCTATAGTAATTGTTTCAACAGGCCAACAATATTTGTTTCCATAGGCTAAACTGATTGTTTCAACAGGCTAAAATAATTGTTTCAATCTTCTAAAGTAATTGTTTCAATAGGATAAACTAATTGTTTCAATGGGCTAAAACTATTGTTTCAACAAGACAAAAACATTGTTTTGACAGGCTAAACTTACTGTTTCAATGGGCTAAAATTATTGTTTCAACCGGCAAAACATTTTGTTGCATCAGGGGTGAACTAACTACTGCAATTAGTCTCACATCAGGTCACATTTCGATAGGCTAATCTAATTGTTTCCCCGAGCTAATCTGATTGTTTCTACAGGTTAAAGTAATTGTTTCAATTAGATAAACTGATTGTTCTATAGGCTAAAGTAATTGTTTCAGCAGGGCAATAATATTTCGTTTCCATAGGCTAAACAATACAGCGACCTTTAGTTCCCCTCGCTTCTCAATAGGCTTAACTAATTGTTTTAGCAGGCTAGACATATTGTTTCAATAGGCTAAACTAATTGTTTCAGCAAGCTAGATGTATTGTAGCAAGAGGTTAAACTAATTGTTTCCGCCGGCTAGACATATCGTTCCAGTAGGTTAAACTAATTGTTTCAATAGGCCAAACATATTGTTTCAATAGGTTACACAAATTGTGTCAACAGACTAGATAGATTGTTCCAACAGGCTAAACTAACTATTTCAACAGATCAAACATATTGTTTCAATAGGTTGTTCCAATATCCTATGCTAAACTAATTGTTCCAGCATGCCAAAAATATTGTTCCAGCAGGCCAAAAATATTGTTCCAGTAGGCTAAACGAATTGTTCCAACAGATTAGATAGATTGTTCCAACAGGATAAACTAATTGTTTCAACATGCTAGACATATTGTTCCAATAGATTGTACAAATTGCTTCATGAGCCTAGACAAATTGTTTCAATAGGCTAAACTAGTTGTTTTAGTAGGCTAATCTAATTGTTCCAACAAGCCAAAAATATTGTTCCAATAGGCTAAACCAATTGTTTCAACAGACTATATAGATTGTTCCAACAGGCTAAACTAATTTTTTCAACATGCCAGACATATTGTTCCAACAGGCTAAACTAGTTATTTCAACAGGCTATATATATTGTTCCAACAGGCTAAACCAATTGTTTCAACAGGCTATATATATTGTTCCAATAGGATAAACAAATTGTTTCACTTGGTTGTGATTCCACTACGTAAAAGTAATTGTTTCAGCAGGCTAGCCATATTGTTTCAACAGGCTAAATTAATTATTTCATTAGGATAATAAATTGTTTCAGTAACTTTTTATATATCAACACTGGTCTTGTTTTGTTCGTAAAAATGCGAGGAACGCAGCGGTGCAAACGGTTCGTGCATTGGAGCAACCAGTCAAAATCTATGGCCGTAGAAAGAGAAATCGAAAGGAATATTTTCGCTGACGTCATCGCTGATGTCATCGCATGCATGCAAACAGGGGCACCTTTTTTTCTCATTTCTGCGAGCGCGTGTGCATGTTGGGCCGCTGATGTCATTGCATGCATGCAAAGTATTCTCATTCTCACGAGGGCGCGCGTGCTGGGCTGTCATTGCATGCATGCAAACAGTGGCGGGTTTTTCTCATTCTCGCCTCACAGCGTCTTTGGGAAATTTGGACAGGCGGCGTCCGACGCTAGCGATCAGCGTCGGACGTCCGTCCCCAAGTCTGCGCCTTTAGTTTATGCATAAAAGAGTTTGATCGGCTTCGTTCTTTCGCTTCTTATGGTTTCTCTATGTCCGCTCTTTTGTTACCGGCATCATCGATATTTATTTTAGGGAATCTTAAATATTGCCTACGTAGCACTCCAAAATGCGTCTTTGATGAACTGACAAAGTTCCTTTGCTTTTATGATCTAATGGTGTAGTGCTACTGCAGGCAACAGTAGAAATAAATAGTGCTATTGAGGTGTTGGTGCTTGATGGAGTGGTATGTAAGCGAGAGACACATCATAGTGCTATGTAGGCAATTTTCCCAAATACTTTAGTCAGATCCACCCAAGTTTTCTTTTTAGAAAAAGTACATATTTGGTCCCTAGACTTTGGCCTAGCCCTGACTTAGTCCTATCGACAATTGGGAACAAGCTTTTTGATCGAACTTCCTTTAGATTACGGAGCAAAGAGCCTCCATTCAGCCGCGATCCAAAATTCCAAGATGTCGTAGATACCTTAGCATAAAACACATAAAAGTTACACATGGGGAAATTTTATCCTAGTTCGAACCTCTTAGTCATGGGATAACAACTGTACGTCCAATCCTTCTCTATGATCAAAAGATCACAGTACAAGGTCTGCATGAGAAAAACTTGGGTGGTTTTTGCGAGGCAGCGGGAAGTTTACCTTGGGACAAGTGATATTGATGCCCATGTGGTCAAAAAACATGCACCACTTGTTGCCCTTCTTCTTAACGACCACTAGATTGGTCAGCCATTCTGTGTGTTCCACTGGGACAATAAAACCAGCCTTTGGGAGCTTTCCAAGCTGTATTCTGACAATGCCATGTTTGAAGTCAGAAAACTAGTGAACCTTATGCCAAACAGACTGTTTACTAGGCTGATCATATCCTTTTGCCCAAAGGAAGGTTATGATCTCGAGTTCCTATTTATGGTCCAAGGTGATTCGTAAACGGGCTGTTTTGGTTAGGGGATCATCAAAGAGGGAAACTTCTTTGGTCTCGATCCTAAGCTAGAGGGATCCTTTAAACCATGAATCTTTCCTCGGTTCTTGTGATGGACCAGGCTGAGGCAGTTGCCCAACCATGGTGAGCAACTGCACGTCGTAGTCCAAAAATGTCATGTAACTGCCATTGATCGTGATGACCCCCTATTGACGGGGAATCTTAACATAGTGGTAGTCATGATGGGTTACTTGGCCAATGTTGGTCACCCTAAGATGGCATTGAATGTTGATGCCATGTCAACTACCTTAAAGGTGATCAATTCCGTCCTGAAGTTGGTTGGGTCTCCGAACACAACAAGCAACACTATCTAACCCAATGGCTGCACCTTCTATTCTAGCACGATGCCAAAGAAAGGTATGGAAATTTTCTTCACTTTAAACCTTGGGATGTGCATCTTATCCGGAGATTCAACTATTATAAACTCCAAGGAACTTCCACCATCAATCATAACCCAACCAACGTACGAGTTATTGATGATGGGGGAAACCACAAGAGGGAGCTTTTGCGGCTTCATCATTCCAAGGGGCAGTCATTCTTGGAGAAGGTCAAAGAAGTCTTAGTCCATTTGAGCTCTCGGGATGAGCTTTGCCCTATTCTATGTGGTAGACATCGCGAGCCACATCATATAGCTCGCTACAGGTGACATAGGCTGAGGAGCCCCTGAATATCACGTTCATAAGATGCTTAGTCTTGGGGTATTCTTCAGAGTCGTCATCACCATCGGCATCCTTTATGCCCTTACTGCTATCTCACTTCTTGGATAGAGTTGGCATCAGTCCTTTACCATTATAGAAATCATCCATGCGATTTAGCCAATTTTGGCAATTGCGGAGATTATGCCCGGCCACGCGGTGGAACTAACAATACTTCCTCGATTTCTTTTTGTTATCGCAATTGTTGTCGAGGCGTTGCAGAACGCGTGTCTTACCCTTGCTTGAGTAAGAGAGCTTCTTGTTATACATCCTTGGAGAAGATCTGCGGTCCAAAGATTTGACGATGTTTGGCACGGAGCCTTCGATTTTCTTCTTATTTTTGTCCTTGGAGGACACAAAAGACTTCTTCCCTATGGATTCCAAGCATGACTAAGGGGGAAGAAGACCTTTGTCAAACATGCACTTGCGCTGGATGGTCTCCTTCGCATCAGCGTAGAGGTGCATGGCCGAAAGCAACTCGTTCACATTGATGTCATCAGTGAACCTTTCATCCCCCGCTCCCTTCTTAAACGTCTGGTAGACAGTGTAGTCAAAGGTGTTGGAGATGGTACTCCTCATCTACATAAAGCGTTGGATGAAGGATTGTAGGGATTCCCCATTCATCTGGATCACCATCTCAAAATCTTCTGGCCTTCCTAGCCGGGCAGTGCACTACTGGAAGTTACTTCTCAAGGAGTCACAAAGCTCCTTCCAGTCATGAATGGTTTCCTCAGGTTGATTGGACAATCAAGCACGAGCTGGCCCTTCTAGGACTGTGGGATGGTAGCTTGCCATGACAGCCTTGTCTTCGCCGGCCGCTAAGATCATGGTGCCGTAGACAAAAAGAAATCATCGGGGTTTTGCACCAATTGAACCTCTTGATGTGTCCCGGTTTGAACCTATTCATCCAAACCATGTTATGCAGGCTCTTGGAGAAGGCTGAGCAATCCCCTAGGACTGTGGGCTTGGTTGGAAGGCAATTCATCTCTTCGGGAACGTTCTTGTGGTATCCCCATTGTTCGGAGCAAGACAAGTTATCAGGAATATCGCGACGCAGGACAAGGTGATTGAACACCTGACAAAATTCGGCAGCCTCACGGTAATTGCCCCCTCAAGATCCCACCATGCTTCTGGTGGTTAAGATCCATCTAGCACTCACGGGGCGAGTAGCGAGGTATAACACGCCGGTATGTGTTGTACTAATGTTGTAGGCAACGAGAGGCATGGGGATAATCAGCACCATGTGGCCTATTGTCAGGCTTCGGATGCTTGGATCATTTACGGTGTGAATGAGTTAGACCAAGGCTGAGGTCCGCAACCACGTGACCCAATTCTTCTGCCACAACGGCCCCTATGGCGAGCAAGTCATTGCCTCATGGCATGTTGTGGAACTACCGGACAACGGTAGCCAAGGCCCTTAAGCGCTTGGAGCTATCCAAAAGTCGGTTCGTCGAGCCGGTTAACTCAATGTAAGCTACAAATGGAGTACGGTAGGTCCCCTAGGAATTAAAGGGAGTGCGTGGGAGGCAGGCTTGGACGGGTACGCATGTCCTTACAGACCTTGTCGCATAATATGGCCAAGGTCTCGTCCACCACCACCCATAGTCCACGACGACCTCCTTCTTCCTTTGAGAGGTGCAAAGCCTCAGCTTCCTTTACGCGTCAGGCATCCTCCTCTATCGTGACGCATTGGGTCTCTTCCTCCCTAGCAGGCTGGGCTTCATCATCCTAACAGCACCATTCGTTGTCTTTCCCGATCACAGCCACTGGTGTCTTGACTCCCTCCATGTTTGCCATAAAGACGTCATGGGGGCCTTCGGGCACTGATGGGGTCATGACCATGTCGCCAACAATATGATCCTTTCACCTTGTATAGTATGTCTAGACCGGCGTAAAGTTCATTGCTCGCTTTCCTGGTGGATGAGGGTACTTTGTCCAATGGGTCTCCATGGAATTACTAAATGAGAGGATCTAGAACATACTTCGAGTCCATGTTCTCTAGGCAACGCCGAGAGATCGGCGTGTCATCCAGACCAAGATTCGTATGGCTTCTAGATCCTTGATCTAGGAAACCTCGAAGTTGGTGTAAAATTCGTTCTAGCCGTCCTCGTCGTCAAAGACACACATGTCTTGGTTATCTCTGGAGTTGATCAACATACTTCGAAGTTCTTTGTATAGTAGGCTATAGACTATAAAGTTCTTCTCGTGCCTTCTCTAGGCTTTCCTCTATATACCCCATATATGCATGCCTTTTGCGTACAAAACAATACACAATTCATATCCATGTAACACCGATAAGCAAGATAAACACTAAACTTTTCTATTTACAAGCACAAAAGAAATTTTTACGAGTGGAAAAAATATGACAAACGCAATTTCTCTCATAAATAATAAATATCACAACATACACATAACGTGATTTTTTTTTTGAAAATTTAAGTTAGCAGCCTAAAATTTCACTGAAAGATAAGAAAAGGTTTAGGTACAAAAGAACACCCAAAAAGACAATCCGACGTAGGGCACGAAGGCACAATTGCATCGACACGGCCAAACATGGCTGTAAGTGCTAGAAATAGGCAATCCATTGTGTCAAACAGTCAAAGTACTAGAAATTTTCAAACTAGTATGCAAGTGATGAAGATCTGTACTTAGTTTACGACATGGTAGATAATTAGATTATTTGTTACAAATGTATGAAAATATAAATAAATATTTACTAGTATCTATTAATAATACATAACGCAGTGGCCGCCCACGAGCTGTCTCCGTGCGCCACGTGGTTGGCCTGCCCGGCCGACGCCGCCGCAGCCGTCGGATCGCGCGGGGTGAGCAGATCCAGCCCGTTGGTTTCTTTTCTCGGTATAAAATGATTTCTGGCGGTCGTATAGAAGGCAGGCGGGCGGATTGCTCACTTGGCTAGCTCGCTGCGCTTCTGCTTGGGAGCCCCGGGTTCGATTCCCGCGGGCTCCGCGCGCTGCCGAAATTTTCCCCGCCCGTGCTGCGCGCGTAGCGCTCACGCGCTGCCCCCTTTTTTCCCCGTCGCTTTTTTGTTCGCGCGCGGCGGCTCGATCTGGATCCGTCGAGGTGCGCGTCCTCCAGACCGTCACCATCCTCTCCTCCGTGCGCTCCCTACTGCGAGAGCCACGCAGTTCACTTGCTGCGCCGAGCCTTCTTCCCCGGAGCAGGACAGCCCCGCTCCTCCGACCCTGCCGCCCGGGAAGCCACCGGCGCCGAATTCCCCCCTCTGGGGCATTTTCACGAGCACCTGCTCCGCGGGCGTCGCGGGATTGGGGTTCTTGGAGACCGGCTACCTCAGTTATTTCAAGCTCACAGGCTCTGAGGCGTCCTGCCCCGTCAGTGGAGGAGGGTGCGGCGACGTGCTCGAAAGGGACTACTCCGTCGTCTTTGGTAATGTCCAAACTGTAATACTTGTGCTTGCATCATCGGTATGTACGATTGTGCATTTAGAACGTAGCTTTGAGCTCAGGTGCGTATATTATTTCCAATCGTGACTGATGATGGTAATGATGTTAATGTTACCTTTTCCAGATTCATAACTTTACTACTATTTGTGATCCCCCTCCTATTATTCCGTGAATAGTGATTATTTGGTTAATCTCTCTGTTGCTGTGTCGTACAGCTTGCTTTGACAAAATACAATGCTGCGTTTCATAGCTAACCAGTGGTGTTCCTTTAATTTTAACAGGGATCCCTCTCCCATTAGTTCCCAGACAGGATATCGCCTTGACAACAACGACATACAACTACCTGATGAAGTTAACTATGACATCACAGTTTACCCAGAATTTTGTGTGTTAGTTATATCTTATGTCTATGGCTATTCTTTTGTAGGCAATTGAAGGTACCTGAAAAACCTGAATTCTTTGCCTGGCAATTTTATTAAGTATTGTAGGTTTTGGTGTGCTGCTGCATCAAATTGGTAATTATTTAATCCAGGCCAAGCATATTGGACCGATTATACCATTTTCATTCAGCAGTGGTATGAGAGAATAATATTGCATTTATACTCTTTTTTAGTATGACGAATGCACTTTTACCATGCCATATGCATGCTTGATTTCCAGGTCTTATCAATGCTTCTTAGAATGCATCTGTTCATTTGCCTACATAATTGTGCCAGTGTAGTTTTTCATGCTATGATCCTGTAGGATTCACCAAACAACAATATTATGGAGATTATGTTCCCACACACCCATAAAAAGGTTTCGGGTTCATTTGGTTTCTTTACCTCATGTGTCTTACGGCTGACGGGATGGCTTTTGTACCATATTTATATGTTGCGAACTGTATGAACCTGGATTGCTGAATTTAAATACTAGCTTTCGGTAAATCCCCATGCATCTGATCAATATTTTCAGTTATACAGCGATTTCACCTGCTTATGAAAGGTGTTTAAATTAGAAGAAGCTATGTGCTTAACATATTTTATTCAAAAGTTGCCTCTTAGAGAATCCAAAACAAGATAGCCTGTGTGTTGTATGACTTCTAGGATTCCATTCCCTCTTATTAGTAGATATAATTAGTTGATTTACTTCTATTTTGGTCTATGTACAACCCTGACATGCATAGATACTCCAGTTACAATTAATTTACTGTCTTCTAATAAGGTGATTTGAGTGTGATTTGAAATTTTTGTATTGCATTGTACGTCTGTTACTATGTGTTTATCATCTCGATTTGTGCCATGGTACTGAAGCCATGTTTATCATCTTGCATGTCTCCAGGTTATAGATTTGCTTAAAAATTCGTTGACAACTTATCAAAACACTAGGTTGACCACTAAGAACGGGGTGGTCATATACTTTAATGAGGAGACACTATTGTTTATGTTTTCTGCTTGGACAACAGGTTTCCTGCTATACACCGAAGATTACTGTGTTATCAGTACTCTTACATTGTATTGTCTTGATTTTCTTTTTCAAAGTATTCACATGTTATTTGTGCCATTTTATTGGTTGCTTATTGCCACTCTAAATTGAGGAAATATTTGATCCTGGGTTGTACAGAGTGATTCTGTCCTCAATGGTTGTATTACCAAATCCTTCTAACAAGAGCCCAGTTGCTAATGTGCGTCTGTTTTTGGGTTATGTCGATGGTTTTGGAGTTGATTTTCTACTGTTCCCTCTTATCTGATCTATGATGAAACATTGTGTGCCTGTTTTTTTTTTGTTCATGAGGCATATAGAAATGCATAACCAGATGACCACCATAGTCGACCTCCGAACCGGTGGGCCATGGGCCCGCTTATTCGGCTAGTTAATATATATAATTGACTATATTGGTCAGTGGCAGGCTGGCAGCGCAAACAATTCAATCGGCTAGCTCGTGTATCTGAACTGATGGATACAACTTTATCATCACACTCCGCAAAATAAAAAACATACATTTACCTACTCTAATAAAAAATATTATCATTTTTGACATCAACACAGTCTAAAATTTGACTGTTTGCACCATAGCTAATTGCCAAACGTAATTCGTTTATGCATACATAAAACTAGTATAGCAGAAGCTAAACGACATTTTTAATGGACAGGAAGTAACTATCTTATCATATCGCGTAACACTTCTATTTCATTGGTGTAACATATCCCAGCTACAAGCGGGGGCCTCTAGTGTACTCCCTCTCAACCCCCATGGGGTGAGAGCACTATTAATCGTGCATCGTCCATCGTATGGTTTATGTGGGTCCGTAAGATGATATGATGCGCGCTCACCGATGCTCGCTGCTACACACGTCCTCAGCCGCCGCCGTGCTCGTCGACCAGCTGCTGCGCGTCTTCGGCCACTATCGCCACGGACGCTACCGTGCGGTCGTCAACCGGCGACTCCATGCGTCCTCCACCTCCACGGCCGCCGCGATCCCTCATGTCGCGCTCGTCGCCTAGGGCGCCATCGTCCTCGGCGCCAATCGCCACCTCAAGATCCCCATGTGGCGCGCTTGCTCGTCTCTCGTTCGCACCGCCAAGTATCTCGCCCCAACCGCTGCTGCGCATCACCCCGGCGACCCACGCGCTCGTCGCCGGCGCCGCCATGCGTCCCCTCAATAAAGATACCATTGGCGGCGTCTCCGCCACTATCGCCTCGGCTTCGCCGTCGCGATGCGACCGTGCGTTTGTCGCTGGCGACGCCATGCGCCCTCGCCTCCACCATCGCTGCTGCGCGTCTGTGCTGCCGCGCTCGTCCGCTCGGCGCGCCGCGTCCCGCTTCAACCGCTGCCTTTGCCGTCCCCGGCACCAGCGCTCGTCGCCCGACGCCGCCATGCATCTCCAACAACATAGTTGTTGCACGTCCCCTCGGCCCCCCACTGTCACAGCCACATGCTCGTCGCCTTGCGACGCCATGCGTCCTCGGCACCCACCGCCGCTGCGCGTCCCACGGCGGGCACGACTGTGTAATTGTCGACCGGTCCAGTTGCCGATAAAGACATGGGAATGAGCGTCTAATGACGGCGGGCGTCGATGATGGCGGCGAGCATAGGCGTCAGCCTTCTTTTCGCTAAGCTGGTAACTACAACGCATGATCGTGCGTTCACGTCCTTGCACATCGGAAATAAGCCATCGAAAACGGAAAAAGTCGTCAGAAAGTCAAAGAAAACGTGGTCTCAACCCCCTAGGAGTTGAGATCTCATAAACACCATTGGATCAGATTAGATCAACGGGTAAAAACAATTGGGGTGCATGTTAAAAAACTCCTATTCAGTTTCAATGTTTTCTCTAATTTTTTTGGGACGCAAATTGATCGTTTTCTGCATGACTTCTACTGTGTGACAGGCTAAATGCAAAAGGAAAGGCTACAAGATACTGCATTTTGATGAATATAGTTCCTAGGCATTATTTGCACTGTAATTTTGCTATAATTTGCACCATCACACTTTTCATGCACTCTGTTAACTCAAAAATTTAAAACAAATACAAAGAAGATCAGGGAAAATCCAAATAAGTTTTGCAGTGCTAAATACAAGTGTATTTATCTTCTGAAAATGTTATCAAATTCCAAAATTAAATGAACAAACAACTATTCTAAACAAGTCAAAATAAAATATAAATCATTCCAAAAACAGAAAAATGTTGATGTGTCAAATACACTTTTATTCAACATGTCAAATTCTGAACTATACAATTTAGCATTTGAAATTCCAAAAAAAAAAAAATCAAAATTTACTATTTTAAAGTTTACTTTGAATTCGGGATATCATATATTGAACTATGGGGTTTAAAATTTAATTGTGTCGGACAAAAGTGTATTTGACACCTCAACATTTTCATGATATTTTGGAATGGTTTTCATTTTAGTTTGAATTATTTAGAAAATTGGTTAGTTAAGATGATTTTGTCATCTCGTAAGCTCGATTGCTGAGTTCACAATTTGAATAGTGGAATGTATTTAGTACTTCAAAATTTATTTGGATGTTTGTGCTTTTGTTTTTGTTTGCTTTGAATATTTTGAATTATGGCAGCACATGAAAAGTGTGATAGAGCAAATTATTACAAAATTCTAGTATGATATAGCAGTGTTGGGAAAAGGTAGCGTGTTATAGTTGTAGCCACCAAATTGCAGTGCCCTGTAGCCAAATTTCCATAAAAAAAGCGTATGCGCACTTGTTTATCGGTTGTACCCTTGAACATCAGTAAAAGTTGCTGGCAGGACAAGATTTTGGGACAAGCTTACTATCTCAAGGCAAACTGAATTTCTGCACGGTGTTGTTCCTTGAAATTTTCATCATATCACTATCTAGCACATATGGAAATAAAGGATTGGGGAAGTATTTGGAAATCAAGCACATAGTACAGGTGGCTAAAATTCAGGCCTGTTTTTTCTTTGAGAGGGAATTCAGGCTTGTTATATAATTAATTGGATGGAGACTATCCCTTTTGACTGTATACTCTGCACATCTCTCTTATTACTAATTTGCATCTAAACACTCTTTACATCAGTCCACTCATCTCTGTTTTGGGTCAAAAACACATTAGATCGAATTAAAACAGAGCCAATCATACAGCCATACATAAACACGCATGGCAGCATTTCAAGAATAAACACTGCACCTCAGTGGTGATATGCTGATTATTTCCAGATCTTGGTCAGCCGTCTTAAGGGAAGTGTAAAGCAGAAAGATGACCAGAAACGTCTAAGGTTGTGCTTACCATTTGTTTCTGCTCTTCTGAAGACGGCACTTTCTGCTGTGTTGCCTCACTCTTGGTCCTCAGCTGGTAGTTCATTGCTTCAGAGAGCTGGGCCAGATGCAGGAACGCAACAAGAAACTGGAGCTACTTCACTCCTGGTTCTGGAAGACAGAGGCTGTGTGTTGCAAGTATTATTTGCATGGCCTCATTGATTTATAGGTCAGATAGACGAGGTCGAGAGTCGAGATGGCTAGGATCAATGAACATGGAAGTGCCAAACTTCTAATGTATGGTTGCAGCTGCCATAATGGGTAAACGCTGTTAACACGTGCCGTTACTCTTCTTAGGAACTCGTTGAGTTTACTCAGCTCTTGATCAGGACACGTCTATAATAGGCTCATACATTGGGGTGATATATATCACTGATTTATAATATTAACCACAAATTAAAGATTTGGGACGAGTACATGAGAAAGAACAGTAAGAAAGCATTTCACATACCGTATATAATCTATATATTAGAATAGAAATACTAATGAATATATCACCGTTCAACGGATGAGGTGTGCAGTGCATGAAACTATACGAGAATTTCAATGAAACTTTATGACCTATGTAGAAACGACATGAAATTATATGAAGTATCTCATAAAACTAAATGAAACTATCTGAAAGAAAAAATCCATTCCAACGGTGATTTGTTCGCTAGCCGTCTCCATATTAATAAGGTTATGTCATTATACACGACTTTTATTGTTTTATCCATACCGTTTATGCAAATTGTATTATATTTCGTATGAAATTAATTAAGAGAGAAAACCATGAATGAGTTACTTTCAGCTTTTGTGTACAGGAAGTATGAACAGCCCTTCGCACAGGTAGATTCCATCGTATAAGTTGGCTCAAGTCCATGTCGTCGTATTTATGGTGCTTCCATCCATGTAATTGGTGCAGTTGGCTGCTGCTCTTTTAATTAGACCTACGAGAGAGAAAACATGAGCACGTGGAGAGAGAGAACACGGCTATAGTTAAGAAGAGGATCTGAGCAAATCATATCATTTCATTATATAGTACCACAACATCTGTAATTATGTTTTATCCTGATTCCTGACAGACACAAACAGGTTGATTAGGATTTATACGTGGCAGCATTCTCTCATGAAGAAAGCCATTCATGGTGGCAAATGAATGAATGCCGACATCGTCGGTGATAAGGCCCATCTCGGAAGGTATTTAACTTTATTTGATTCCAACGAGCCTTTCCCAGTGTTGTTTACTTTTTATTTCAATGTAACTCTAGTTTAGTATACTTTGATTCGCGACGAAACAAAAAAAAACATGTAACTTAATGCAATTTATAAGAAATGGATTTATTCATGAAACTCGAATGCAAATAAGCAGAAACTGAAAAAAAAAGAGGCCTACGCGAGAAATCTACAAACTTAGGCTTAAAGTAATTTAAAACTCTAAATCGGCATTTTCAATACACCTTGGTTGAATACTCGCGTGTGACCTAGCCGCGGCAGCTAGGTGAAAAGTAAAAGTGAGTTCGACGCCGTTGTTGATCCGACCGCCGCCGTCGCTTCTGGTGGCCTTCGGGCTACCGGTGAGCAAGACGACGGCGGATCAACGCTAGTGAATAATTAGCCATAAGATTTGGGGTCAAGAGTCTAGCCAATAAATGCCTCGTCATGGCGACGCAACAGAGGAGGATGCAGAGGCTAGGTCGGTGCAGCGGTGCTAATGATAGGTTTGGTGATTTGGGTCGAAAGCAGGCTTCTCTTCCGGGTATTTGGTGAGGGAAGGTAAAGTCATCGAGTCGAGAAAGGGGAGCTTATTTTGACCTTTTTCGTTTGCTAGATCTGGATGTTTTCAATCTGTTTCTTGAGCTGGAGATTTTGATGAATTCGAGCAAGCTGGATGCGTCCAGGCCCGGCTCTGGCCCTAGGCGGGAGGGGCGACCGCCTAGGGCCCGTGATGGAGGGGGGCCCATCTCCTATGATCCAGTACCAGCAGGTATGCAGCCCATGAATCAAGTACACGGGTGCTGATCGTTATCTCTTGGTCAATCGATCTCAATCTAGGCCGTGATTAGCGCACAGAGAAGGGAAGGTGAGACGTCGTCTACTCGTCTCGTCAAGCAGCGATCTGCGCATGGGGAAGGCTGCCGCCCGCCGGGCGCGGTCGCCGCCGGCGCGCGGACGCGCACAAGCCATAGGCGCACAGCCGCATGCGCACTCGTCACTTTGTCAGAGAGTCATCAGGTCAAGAAGGCAGAAACTGAAGAAGTGAAGATCAAATGATCAATCCGTTATGCATTAAGCATTAGTGATTAGTCTATATAAAGTCTATTGGACTATTGCAGTATTGTTATGTGCTAATTTATTTATTTCTCGTATTTTCATTAATCAATAATTATTATTTCTTAGAATGTTAGATACTTAGATAGTTACTTACTTAGATTGATAGGGTTTTAAACTTTTACTTTCATATTCCAGTATTTACTTAATTACTTTCCTTGATAATTTATTTAGGTGTTACAATGTTGCGAAAGAAGCATTTGTCGGGTTCTGAGAAAAGGAAAAAAGAAAACGAGATGATCAGTTTATTGAATCGCAAAGGGGTGCTATACATAGAGTTATTGGAGTTTGGTTCCTATTTAAGAGGTAACCATAATAGTTTCATTTTGCTTGCTCTTTTCTTTTAGTTTGTAGTATCCGCATTATTTTTCAAGAACTAAGTATATGTTAGTATGTTACTATTTCCTTTATTAATCGTCATATTATAAATTAAAAGAATATTTCGTCCAATGGTCCAAAGCTAAAGGGCCATAGTCTCCCGTTCGCTCTAGGTCCCTCGAAAACATAGAGCCAGCCCTGGATGCGTCTTTCCGATGGTTAATGCAGTTTCGAAGTGTTCCACGAGTCAGAAATTCAAGCCTCCACGATTACTTCTTGATGTTGATTTATCAAATCTACTTCCCATAGTGGATGAGGATGAAGAACTTGATGCCATGGTTTACTACAATTGTTCTCAAAGTTCATGAATACGATGTAGTCAGAGAAAGATTCGGAGATGCTATAATTTTAGAAATAGACCGTTGCCACAAAAAAGGTTGTATTTTTTTTATTGTGTGAGGGCCTCTCTGTAAAAGAAACATTGATTTGATGATAAGTCTCATTTTTCTAAAACAAAAAAAAAACGCACCTTGGTTACAGAAGTTGACATCACTTCCATGAGATCTTGGTGGGATCACGTATGGAGACCAAAGAAAGCAAGGAAGGAGAAGATCGGCTTAATCATTCATACCTTTTGGTGCTCGTGGAAGGAGCGTATTCAATCGAGTTTTTTCCACCTCCGAGCGGTTGGGGTGTGTGGCCATTGATGACCTATTGCCGTCTATCCCTGCCCGACAGTGAGCCATAGGAGTTCACCACCATTTCGATTTTTCTTCTCCACTGAGTCTCGATCCAATTCCTCACACATCTAGCATCTTTAGGACTCCCTTAACATTTACCCTTCAATTGTGCAAGGGCAACATCGAAGCATGCCCACATCATCTCTCTTATTTCGCACCGCTGTAGGGATTCATGTTGCCACGTTGTATTGGATCTCCTCTAATGCTCACCCATGCTTCAAATGGTTAAGCGCTGTTTCATATCGTTGTTGCCAAGCCAAACAAAGAACCACAGCCGTCACCGCCACATATGGCACAGGAATCACAAAACCGGCGGTTAACCACAGTTAACCACAGGCTAACCATGCTCCGGGAGTGGCCAGCTCGCCAAACCACGACGGCAAACCATTTGAATTTCATCAATTAAAAATTTAGAGTGAAAACATTTATAAAATTTGTAAAAAGTATTAATTGTTCTAATCACTTTGTCTTAAACAAAATTTCAAAATTCAAAATAATTCTCATCATTTCATGTTATTTTATATTGACAAAATAAAATAAAATATAAAATATACTGGCAATGAGCTGGGGGGTCGGCCCAACTAGCGACTGTCAGTGTCTGGGAAACACACCTCGGAAGGGCAGCGGGTTCACGGACCGGCAAACGAATTTGTAGTTGGAGTGAGGCCCAACAACAACCCTTCTCAGCAGCCCGGGGCGACGGCCAAGCTCGCGGGGCCTTAGGCCGCGCGGTCTTCCCGGACAGCGCCTGGTGCGACTTGGCGATCCGGGTACAGATCCGTCGTACGGTGAGAAGAAAAAGGAGAAAGAGGAAAAGCAAAGAGGTACAAACCGTGAAGACACAAGCGATTTACCCTGATTCGAGCCCCCACTGCCGAGTAATAGCTCTACTCCAGTTCTTGTTGATTATATGGTGGAGAACAGTACAGAGGTGCCAATACCGGGCTTGAAGGCACCGATCCCGAACTTACAAGGGAGTTTCGGACACTCAGGTGGCTACGAACTACAACTATTGCTAAGGAAACTTCCGATTCTGTGTGCGTTGGAGAGATTGAGAGCCAGCGCAGGATCCCCCCTATGTTGAGTAGGCATCTCCTTTTATAGGCGCGGCGGGCCACCCGGAGCTGATACGGTGGACCCTGCGCCCATCTCTGCTTTAGTGGCGGTGCCCTTGTCTTATTCCGAGGCTCTGTCCTGTCTATAGCCTGCAAAGAGAAACTGGTCGGTTTAGTACTGGACACGTGTTCGTCCGGGAGTGCCTATATAGGGGAGAAGCCTGTCTTAGGGAGAAAGCACTTTCCCTTTATCCTCAATATATAATTGACTGGACCGAGCCAGCCTCGCGCCACCCGTTGAGGGCGTCTCGTAGCATAACAACCATTGCCGCCAACTCTTGGGGGCAGACGACAAAACGGGTTGCCAGTGCGCCTTTCCCCGGGCTAAAGATCCCCCGGGGAGGCACAGTTCCTCCCGGTCAAGGCCGGGGAAAGTGTGGTGTTGCCTGGCAGCTGTCGCCACCTGCCTAGGGACAGGCGGGCTGTCCGCGGGGCCCTCCTCCGGGCTAAGAGTAGCCCGGGAGGTGCGTGACGTCGCTGGGGGTGCGATTTGACTTGGTCAAGCCCGGGGGAGACCCTGGCGGGCTGGACGCTCCTTTTGGTATGACCAAGGGTGGCCTTTTTAGTCCTCCCGTACGCGGAGCGGGCCGGTACGGAATCGGCCCAAGGCCTGCCTCGGGGTGGGCCGCTTATCAATCACCAACAGCGATGACCCATTAAGGCCCATTTCGAGCACCTATAGGGCAAAGGAGTGAGGAGGATTAGGACTTCACATTGTGAGCTTGGTTGAACAAAAAAAAATCTCTTGTGATTGCTGCTCCTCCTCCGTGCTTGGTCCCCCTCTGGCGACGGGCCTCTTCCTTCGTCCTCTACATCCGCCACCGTCCACACCGGAATGAACCCAAGCCGGTCATAAAAAGGTATATTTCCTTACTACCTCATGGCCAACCATGCGATTTTTACGGTTAGCCGCGGCTTGCTGAGCACTAGAGTGGCGCTGGGGGGTGCTAGTGTCGCCAATGTGCATTAGGAGGCTGGTTAGCTGGGTCTGTGGGATGGGTAGCCGATCGGATGGGGCAATTAGCCGTGTGTTTGCCTCGGTTAGCCGTAGTTCCTCCAGCAGTGTGGTGCCAGCGTCACCCCTGGGCACCAGGAGGCTGGTTAGCTGTCGGTGGGGCAGCTAGCCGGTCTTGTAGGGCGGTTAGGCACGTATTTGGTTTAGTTTGCCGGCAGTTAAGGTCGGTTACGGTTAGTTAGGTAGTTAGCTAGGGTAAGTTAGTTAGTTAGGGTTAGGTTAGGTGGGTTAGTTAGTTAGTTTGTTAATTATGGTTAGGTACTTACGTTGGTTATTTAGTTAGTTAGGCCAGGCAATTTGAGAACTTTACTAATTACTACATTAGTTTTTTCTTTATTCTTTGATGTTTTGCGAACCTCCATAGAGACAAATGGCTGAGCGGGACCACAACCATGTTTGGGAGCATGGTGATAAATTAGGAAATGGCTTCAAGTGGAAGTATTGTAGAATAGAGAAGAATGGAGGTGTTGCAGGAGCATTCAAGCATCACTTGGCATACCGAAGTGGAAAAGGTGTGTCATCTTGTAAAGCAGTCACGCCTATTGTGAAGGTGTACTTCCAGCGGGAGATTGATAGATTCAGAAAGGCTAAGGAAAATAAGATTAAAGAGGATTTCAAAAGGCAAAGGGCCGCATAATGTTTAGGTGAGTGGGACTGGCGGGATGAGATGATGGGGGGAGCTGAAGAAGAACAACATATGTGGCATGCCATGGCAGCATCACAGGCCGAGGCAGAATTTAGGGCACATGCTGGTGTTGATACTAGAAAATGGTTTATTAGAAGGTACAAAAGTTGATAAAACTTTTGTTGAAAAGTTGATGAGGGTAGAACAGTACAAGTTCCTCAAGCTTCGGGTTTTCTGATAATCTCCATCAGTATCGGTATTAGTAAATAGGTGGGCTGAATTTTGATAAGCATCGGCTTTAGTCACGTATACTTTAGTTTGGTTTCCTTCAATTCTTAGTTTTCTTATTTGTTAAAATTTTTAAAATTTCTTAGATATATGTAAGTTGAATTCGTATCAGCATAGGTCTTTATCGGTATAAAAGGGCCCCTTTGGGACATGCAAATGGATGACCTCATACAATACAATTGCTTTCCCTTGATTTACTTAGTTTTCTCATAGTTTTCGTGAATCCGCTCTTTTTTGCCGAAAAGATTCAACCTGCGAAAGGTGTTGTCTCGGTGTGAGTCAATCCTTCTTTCGTATTTACCTCAAACTATACTGTCTCGATGCAATTTGATCTATAGTTTGTATTTACCTCCACAAACATTACTGTCTCGATTTAGTTCGATCGAGCGTTTGTGTTACCTCTTGGAGTTGGTTGTACCATGTTAGGTTCCCATCTGGTTTACCGATCAAAATATATTGGATAGTTTTTTTGTTTAGTAGATATGGATGTCATGAGATTTATTTTGGGCCTTTGCAGCAGGACGCTGTGGAGTAACTGAGGCCTTGTACAATTCAGTTTAGCGTAGCGTAGCGTTTCACTATATCAAAATTTGAGACTTTTAAAAAGAGATTTAGATGTTGTAAAAAACAATTAAAAATAGTTTTAGAATCTTTAACAGGACTACTAAAAACCTGAGAAAAATCATTACAAATTATTGCACCAAATAGGTTATATAAAAAAGATAAATTTTGCTACAGTGGAACGCTACGCTACGCTAAGCTGAAATGTACAAGGCCTGAGATAGCATGGCAGGGGCCATGAGTTGACAGGGCAGTTAGCCCTGAGATATTCAGATTGACATGGCAGGTGCCATGAGCTTATGAGCTGGACATGGCAGGTGCCATGAGATTTTCTTTGACTCGACAGTTAGCGTTGAGTTCTATCCCGACATGGCAGGTAGCCATGAGTTGACCTTGGTGGGTTAAAACCGGCATGTTGCCAGAGTTTCAAAAGAAAGAGATTTGTTTTACTATTCTTAACTCTTTTCGATTTTAAAAAATATAGGAAAATTTGTAAAGTTGGCTTTCCGCAAAAGAAACCCTAATCCCTTCTTTGCTAATCCCTCATATGCATATGTCAATTTGACTTGCGAGTATTTACACATATACTCACCCTCGCGTTCACTCGCGGGGCTGCTCATTCAAACGAGCAGGTTCGGAGTCTCAGAGTTACTTCATGGACGACGTTGCGCCTGGAGATGACGACTTCGCCGATGGTGTTCAGAAAGTGGATTACTCCGACGCCTAGGATCGCTACTACAGCCTTGCCTGTGGATCGTGATGGATTTTCCTTTTAGATTTTACTATGTACCCATGTTTCCGCAGTTGTGTGGCTTGCGTGCCATACTTTTGTATTATGATCCTTAATGGTTACACTCTGATGTAATATTTAATGTTTTAGTGAGAATGAGTATGATCCAAGTTCTGGAAATCTGGGTGTACCAGTTAATGATCTAGGGACTAGTACAGTAAGGCACAGAAGGGACTCGGCTCGTGCAGTGGGGTCCCGACAATTTTTTAGTTTTTAACTATTTTTTGCATATAAATTGGTATAGAACCCCCGGGCCCGTAATAAACCGGCCCGATTTAGTACAATTGTTGTCAGGGATAAAATTACGGCCCATTGCCATGGCCCACTCCTTGACGGCCCAGTGGAACAGCTTACCAGGGCCCAGCTCCCTGGAAGGTTCTATCAGGCCCATGTGCATCTGCCGAAACGACCTCTGGTGGCACGGTGCGTAACGGCCTAGGATTCGTGTTCGAGTCCCACTCGAACAAGAGTTCTGCACGGCTACGTGAAGACCCGGACGTTGGTTTCCCGGATTGGATTAGGAGTCGTGATCCCCAAGACTAGGAGTATGCCTTATCTGTCTCGGGATGTATTTGCACGTCGAGTTAAATTTTGATCTCGTTGTTATGACCGATATTCCCTCGGAGGTCGGTTTGCTCTGCACTATATAAATAGGGCCCCTACGGCATGTAGAGGGCACGAGGTCCTTGCATATTGCTTCCTGTACACCCATAATCTCACCGAGACTTGTTCGTCTCGCCGAGCCACCTCTTGTATTCATCTCTCGATATATAAGAAATTTGGGCGTGAGGGCTATTATCTCTCTCGAGAGGCTGAACCAGTGATAAAAACCCCATCTCTGTTCGTTCTTTGTTCGTGGTTGTTCGGCGTGTCTCCTATCTCCTCTTTGAAGAACCTTGGTTGACTTGAGTCGATATCCCAACCGTCGACAGCTGGCGCCGACCGTGGGGACTCGCAGATCGAGCATGTCGAACTCTATCAGCGACCAGGAGATTCTCCCTGAGGACTACGACTCAGAAGGGCAGGATGTCTCTTCCCCTGCCAGATCGGATCAATCCCTTCGATCTTGATCGCCTTCGAGATCTGGTTCCCGGCTCCGTGCTCGGGATCGGATCTCTTCGCCGGCGGCTCTTCGCCGGGCGCTGTCTGATCCCATGACGAGCTCCGTGCTCGGGATGGATCTCCTCGCGGGCAGCTCTTCGCCCGGCGCTGTCTGATCTCTCGCGACGAGCTCCGTGCTCGGGACCGGATCACTCAGCCGGCGGTTCTTCGCCCGGCGACGCGTCTGATCCCCGCGACGAGCTCCGTGCTTGGGGCTGGATCAAAACTCCTTCCGGATCCCGGCCATTACGCTGGCGGTGGATGCGGGGAGAGCGACCAGCGCTTGGAACATCGACCGGCCGTAAGTTCCTCGTGTAGGTCCTTCGTTTCCTAGCTTCGCGCTTTTTCTCAAATTTCGCGCCTTAGTTCGTCCAAGTCTCTCGGGCTGCCATGTAAAGTTCAACCCATTGAGTGGTGAATGCTCGCGGCCCCCTGCGGTCCTCCTCACCACTTGTCTTCTCAGACTACTCTTTCTCTCTGGTAACACTTGATGGCTGCTCGGTCTTGCGAACTCTTGGCTCCGCAATCTTAAGGGTTTTCCCTGCCCGTATCTGGTTTCAATAAGTTCCTAAACTCAGAGTTGCGTAACACGGCATCCTGCCTCGCGGCTAAGCCTGCTCTCGTAAGCCCTCCGCGGCAGAGGCACTTACCGCTCACGGCACAACCACTTGGCAAAGCCTGCTCTCGTAAGCCCTCCACGGCAGAGGCACTTTCCTTTTTCGGTTACCTTGAATCGCCTAACTTACGTTAACAAGCGGTTCGAGCGAGTCGATCAGATACTGGTGTCGCTCTAACTCTCTACGACGTGCTTGAAGTCGCAAATTCAGGTCTTCATGCATCGTCCTGCACGAGAACTAGGGCATCGCTCTTTCTCTTGTGCACTGTTCGAGTTCGCAAACTCAGGTCCTCGGCGGTACTGACAACGGGGGGAGTTAGGCTAAGCGTTCTCACCGGTTTTCTTAAAACTTTCTAGCGCTGTTCGCCTTACTCTTGGTTTCTGTTCGTCCTTGTCTTTTGTTGCTCTCCTTTTGCGGGAAAAATTTGCTCGAAAGCTTCTCGGTCGACTCTCGCTCGATTCAAGCGCTTTCGGCGGTCTTGAGCGCGCCAGCTCCTCGAAGGACCGCCTCTCCTTGGTCGATTGGGACTTGAGCTGAATTTCGCAACCCGATGCGCTTTTTAGTTTTCAGTTCCTTTCCTTAGCGTTGGTTTTTCAAAACCTCGTTGGTCTTCGCTCCCGTGGCGCTCCCAGCGCTTGAGCATGTCTTTTATCTGGCGACGACCAGACGGCTCGGTTAACAAGCGGTGCACCACCGATGGAGTTCTCGCCCACCGTGGCGATTCTCATCGCAACGGGCACTCTAGCGCGGTTCCGCACCGCCGAGGCGACACTAACGCCACGGGTCCATGCCCGGATAAGATTTCGCCTCACGTCTTGCTGCGGCTAAGGTCGATCGCCTTCCACGGTTAGCGGTCTTAGCCACAGCTGGGCTGCACTTGCCCGCACACGCCTTCTTTTTATCCATGCTATGTCCTTCACGCACGTGTCCGGAGCAATGCACCACCAACGGAGTCACCCCACCGTAAGCCGATTCTCATCCATAGCGGGCACTCCTTGCGTCGGTTCGCGATTCGCCGAGGTGACACTAACGCTATTGGGGGCGTGCGGAAAAAATTATGTCTTGTGCGGGTAGGTCGCCTTTTTTGTTTTCCAAAACTTCGCTTTGCTCTTCTTAGAGCCTTTTCTTGCTCTCTTTTTCCCTTGCTGCTCGTTTCTTGTTTGTCTTTTGCGGGAAATGCAGAGCGGAAACGTCCGACCGGTGATGGTCGTGGCGAGGTTCGAGCTTCCCCACCAAAACCGATGTCTGCATCCCTCTCTTCTCGGGTTTGCTCCGCGCATGCCCAGGGACTGATTGACTTTACCCGCGTATGATTTCGCCTTTGCGGTCTCGACCTTCACGGTTCGGCTAAGTCAAGATAGTGCGCCACCAACGAGTCCCGCCCACCGTAAGTCGATTCATCGCCAAGCGGGCAAGCCCATCGTAAGTCGATTCTCATCGCGGCGGGCACTCAAGCGTCGGTTACTGCACTTGCCAAGACAACGCTAACACTGCGCAAGGAATACGTCATGGGTAAAGCGTTGATTTCACATGTTCTCTTGCGGCTCTAACTGCATCGGGTTGTGATTCACCTCGCATCGGGCAGTTCTTCGCCCGGAACGCGCATCTGGTCTCCGCGACGAGCTCCGTGCTCGGTTTGGATCACCTCGACCGGCAGCTCTTCGCCGGGCGCGAGCTCCTACAAGATGCGTCTTCGCCTGGTCGCACTTTCTGGTTCCTTTAACGAGCTCCATGCTCGGGGACTAGATCTCCTTACTTGGTTCCTTTGACGAGCTCTACGCTCTAGGACTGGGTCACCTTTCCCATTCGTATGCATTGTTTGCTCCTAGCACACGATCTACGTTTGGAGGCACATCACCTTCGCTCCTGAGCGCGACATTCGCTCGAGAGCGCAATCTCTATTTTCTCGGGCAAGCTCTAGCCCGAGAGGTGGTTCCCCTATCTTTTCCTAGGCATCTGAATGCCTGGATGCAGCAACACGAGTCCATCTCGCGACTTGCTCATTTTCCCGGAAGATCTGATCTTACCGGATGCGGTGGTACACTCTTTACTGCCAGGAATCCAATCCCTCCTTGATGACGTTCAGCCTCAAGGAGATGATTCGCCTCGCACCGAGCAGCTCTTCGCCCGGAGCGCGTGTTTGGTCCCCGCGACGAGCTCTGCGCTTGGGGACTGGATTTCCGATTTCTACATCGAAGGCGGAGTGCTCTGCTCGGACGGATGTGATTCCCTGTTCGACGCAACAGAGTTGCTCGGCACCGGGCGGGTTTGTTCGGTCCCGAATATGTCTTGTTCGGTTGAACCATAACCTGTTCAGTCGCCTGTTGCACGTCTTTGCAGCAGGAAAAATACCCTCTTCGTGACTTAGAGTCTCAAGAGGAAGACCCCACTCTAGTGAGTCCTTCCACTTGAGTCTCGGGGGCTAGCTGTCGGGGATAAAATCGCGGCCCATTGCCATGGCCCACTCCCTGACGGCCTAATCGAACAAGCCTACCAGGGCTCAGCTCCCTGGAAGGTTCTATCAGGCCCATGTGCATCCTGCCGAACAGCCCTTGGCTGGCGCGGTGCGTAATGGCCTAGGATTAAATGTTGAGTCCGACTCGAGCGAGTTACGCGGCTACGTGAAGACCCGGACGTTGGTTTCCCGGATTGGAGCGGACGTCGTGATCCCCAAGACTAGGAGTATGCCTTATCTGCCTCGGGATATATTTGGCACGTCGAGTTCGTTGCGTACTCGTAGTTAGCCCGGCCCGATATTCCCTCGGTAGATCGGTTTGCTCTGTACTATATAAACAAGGCCCCAACGGCGTGTAGAGGGGACTTGATCTGGCATCGAGTTTACATCTGGCATCTCATAGACACCTGATCTTCGCATTGTCGCACTTGTACACATAATTTCGCCGAGACTTGTTCGTCTCGTCGGGAATCCTCTTGTAATACTCTTTGATATAAAGAAAGGCTGGACATAAGGCTATTATCTCTCCGAGAGACTGAACAGGATAAAACCCACATCTCTGTTCGTTCTTTGTTCGTGGTTGTTCGGTGTGTCTCCCATCTCACTTCTAAAGAACCTTAGCGACTTGAGATCGTTATCTCAACCGTCGACAGTTGGCGCCGTCCGTGGGGAAACGCAGATCGAGCATGTCGAACTCCATCAGCGATACGGAGATTCTCCCTGAGAACTACGACTCGGAAGGGCAGGATGTTTCTTCCCCTGCCAGCTCGAATCGATCTTATCGCTCTAGATCGATGTCTGTATCCGAGACAGAAGTCTCTGGATACGCCCCGAAGATGATCTCTGATCGAGCTCTCGTCATTGACGATGAATACGGAACCGACGATCTTTACGATGGTTTAGATCTATCCGATTCCAGGGCTATGTCGGTCGATTCTTCCTGTGGTGACACAGTGATGACGCCATCTAGCGCGCAGCCGCGCAGACGCACGGCCACCGCGTCGTCAATATGGCTGGTGCAGGGACCTCAGGGGATCCTACACGGGTCACGGTGGCCGAAGAGATCGAGCGAGTCAATTCCGCTCGGCACCAAGATGGAGCCGCACAATCTGCTCGCGAGCAAGATATTGTTCGCAGCACTTTCGACGAATCCATCGACCAAACCTTGGTGCAGATCCACGATCAGCGCAAGCGTCAGCGACGCGATCCGCCTCGCGCGCCTACGCCAAGACCCCCGGTAGAAGTTCAGCCTGCCGGGTGTAATCCCCGCGTGCCCAGACTCCAATCGGGCAAGACGCGGATGCCGAGATCCGGGACCAATTGAGCAGAGCAGGAACAGCTCCGGGCCCCGGCAATCAGTGTCAGATCCGCTCACCGGGACAATCTCGTCCTCGTGGCGGCGAAATGGCCACTCACCTTGAGAAATTAGGCGAGGGCCTTAAGTCTATAGGTGAGGCATCATCCGGCGGCCTTGGTGAGCTGTCCGGGTAGATTCGACGATGGCGATCCGATCGATCGCGTGACCGCCGTCACCGTCGAAGGACCACTGTCCACGAGCAAGCTGCCCGTGGTCGCCGCTGCTCGCCAAGTCCCCGTAATCATCGCGACCACAGGGGCAAGCGTGTACGCGACGATCACGGACGATCCCCTCGCGAGGAGCGCGTTGTTGCGACCACGAGGAAGGAGCGCGGGGGCTTATCACGGAGAGAGTTCCTCCAAGCAGAGACCTCCCGCTCAGCAAGAGTTCCCCCGACCAATAGGACCAATGTCTTCTCGAGGTTAGGTTATGCCGGGGAAGGTGGCTGGTCTTATGCTTTGGGCTGCAGGGTCTTTTCCGACGAGCTTCGCTCTGTTCGGTGGCCCTCAAAATTCATGCCCGGACACATGGAGAGGTACAACGGGACCCAGAACCCAGAAGAGTTCCTTTCCATCTACGCTACGGCCATCATGGCGGCCGGAGGTGATAAGCTTGTCATGGCTAATTACCTTCCGACCGTCCTTGAGGGCGCTTGTAAGGATCCTAGGCCGAGAGGGGGGGTGAATCGGCTCTTTTCAAATTTTATTTCACTCAATTCGCTTGCTTAATTAGTCAAATTAGGAACCCAAGCTATCGATGGATTTAGAGTCTAGTTGCGAAAGCGATCACAATGAGACACAAGCGACTACTAGGAGGTTCGATGGCACTCACATGCAAACGATCAAGTTAATGTGCGAAAATCAATGAATGAGACAAGAAGGCGCAAACCGAGTTGTTTCCCGAAGTTCGGTGCTCAACACATGAACACCTACGTCTCCGTTGAGGAAACTTCTCACACAGAGAAGTCGGAACCCTTTCGTTCCTAGCCCTCAATCCACTCGTGGTAGCTCTTTACCAACACATGGTAGGCGAGCTCCAAACCTTCACACGGAAGCGAGTTCTCTCACACGCGAGAGGTCTCACACCCGACCGGCACCGACACACGGCACCGACCACCGACACACGGTGGATTTCACCTCAACACATGAGGTACCCCCAACACATGGAGGATTTGGCTCCGACACACGGACACCTTGGCACCACCGACACACGGAGGTGGCCGCCGACACACGGCGGACTTGTGACTCCAACGGATGGAGAGGATGCACCCCACACAAGGCGGTGACCACCAGCGGATGGTGGGTTTTTCGCACGGTTGATGTAGTCGTTCGGTTGATGAAGCTCGTGGCGTGGCGGCGATCTCTCCGTGGCGAAGTCCCAAGAGCACAAGATCGGATACTGTCTCTCACCACTACCCCTTCTCTCCCACCATGGAAACTAGGGCAAGAACACCATGGGACAAGGGGCAAACCTTGGGGATGGATGAGAGGAGGTAGGGGCACCTCTTCTCCTCTTCCTCTCTTCTTCTCCTCTCAATCTCTCAAGCACATGGAACCCTAGGTGGAGATGGGAACCATGGGAGGAGCTCTCTTGGTGGCTAGAGCAATGGGTGGGCTGCTAGATTAGGCTCTCTCGGGTTTCTCCGTGCTCCAAGCCCCTATTTATAGGCACAAGGCGAAACCCTAACAATGGACGGCTCAGATTCATTTTTCCGAGTTTGAATCAATCCATCGGACGCCGTCCGAGAATTATCGGACTCCGTCCGACCAGATTTTGTCCCAAATTAGTATCTGTCGGACGCCGTCCGACGGCTTATGGACTCCGTCCGACCGAGGTTTTAGGCCAAAATTGTGCTCTGTCGGACGCCGTCCGACGGCTTATCGGACTCCGTCCGACAAGATTTTTGAGGCCAAACTGTGCTTTGTCGGACGCCGTCTAACGGCTTATCGGACTCCGTCCGAGAAGATTTTTCGGGCAAAATTGTGCTCTGTCGGACGCCGTCTGACGGCTTATCGCACTCCGTCCGACAAGCTCCAGCACGCCCTCTGGCCAAATACTAAAAAATTCATAACTTTTGCTCCCGAACTCCGTTTTTTATGATCTTGGGCATTCCGGAAAGCTAAGAGAAAGGGCTATCCAACTAACTAAGTTTCACCACCTATTTCTAAAAGGATAGACCCTGAATTTTATAGAAACCACTCTCCGGCACCCTCGGACACCTCTCTCTCTCTCGGCTTCGTCTAGGGTTTCGATTTTTGGACTTTGTCGCTTTGTGGACTCGGCGGGAACACTTGGAATAGCTTAGACGGGAAATCAAGTGACTTAGGCTCTAAGAAACCCTTGGACAGCTGGAAAGTGGCTTCCGGAGACTTCCTGGCACTTTCGAAGACTTATGCGCTAAGAAACCCGAACGTTGGACAGCTATCCCACTCAAGAACTCTCTCGAACCCTGGACACCTGGCATCTCTAGAACCCGCTCGAACTCACTCAGATGAACTGGAACTTATGCTCAGTGGGACCTACAACCAGAGAGATGAGCTTGCAGACATCAATGGGCCGGATGGGCCACGCACACAAGGAAAATAGAAGAACTAGCAAATAACATCCTTAGCCTTGATGCGATCCGTCGAGGCCCAGTTGGCATCAATTACCAAAACATTAAGCCCATGGAAGGCTTGATCTTACAGCGCTGCTCGGACATGGCTGTTCAATCAGCAAGAGGGTTCCATTAGCTCTTGTAACTAGCTTTGTGACGCTCTGATTGCTAATTTCCAGAGCTGTTACGTGCGTCTGGGCAAGGAGGATGATCTGCACCAGATGATCCAGATGAACGGGGAGACCCTCCGCAACTTCGTGAAGCGTTTCATCAAGATTCGCAACACGATCCCGAACATCTCGGACGAATCTGTTGTCCGCGCCTTTAAAAACGGAGTCCGCGACGAGCAACTCACCCAGGATCTCGAGATCAATGAGACCTGGACCGTCAACGACCTGTTCAAGGCGGCTGATCGCTATGCCAATGCGGCAGAGCGTGTTCAATACAAGAAGGCGTTCGACAAGGGCGAGCTGCCCGCCCAGCCTGGTGTGGAGGAAAAGAAGAAAAGCAGCAACAATCCTGGTGACAAGAAGTCCCAGAAGAGAAAGAAGGGTGATGCGAACAATACCGTCGCCGGTATAGATCGCACACCTCCTCCTAAGGATGGGCAGAAAAAGCCCAATAATAACTATAAGGGTAAGAAGCCCGCCCAGGGAGGCAACCAATGCAAGAAAGGTCCCAGTGACCGATATTGCAAGTTCCACCAGCATTACGGGCATTACACGTGCCACTGTAGGACCTGGGCTGCAAAGCTCGAGGATTTCTACAACGGCAAGGGCCCAATGCCCACCCTGCCCCGAAAAAGGTGAAGCCGGTAAGGCCAAGCGCCAAACCGATGATGCTGATCGGGACGATGATGAGTATCAAGAGCCCGAGAACCATATCACCGTCATCGGCTCCTCGGCTTATCCTTCTCGGCGCAGCCTCAAGGAAGCTGTCCGGGAGGTCCACAACGTTGAAAAGGGCAAGCCTCAGCCCGAATCGATGAAGTGGACCGAGGTTTCCATCTCCTTCTCTCAGGAGGATTGCCCCATTGCGATGACCAAGCCTCAGAGGCTCCCACTGGTGGTCGCTCCGACCATCAGCAACGCGAGAGTTGGTTGTGTTCTTATAGACGGCGCGAGCGCTTTGGACTTGCTCTCTGCTAAGGTCTTGGACGAGATGCAAATTCCTAGCTCCAAACTTAAAGAGGTCGTGATGCCCTTCTACGGCATTGTTCCCGGAGAAGCTGTTCGGCCGTTGGGGCAGATCGTTCTGCCTGTTACCTTCGGCAGTCCAAGCAACTTCCGGACAGAGTTGATCACATTCGATGTGGTTGACTTTCCATCCGCGTACAATGCTATTCTGGGCCGGCCATCTCTTGGCAAGTTCATGGCCGTGTCCCATCATGGATATCATTGCGTGAAAATACCGGGTCCCAACAGTGTGATCACGGTCAAGGGCAACTATAAGGCCACTCTCGATTGCAACGAGCAGTCCCTCGTCCTGGTCGACCAGCTTCCACCTCGAGGTCCCAAAGCTCCGCAGACCAAGTCTGCACGCCCTAGACTCTCCCTTCAGCCAGGAGGAGAGACCAAGGAAGTTCCGCTGTGTTTGGATGATTCCTCCAAGACAGTTCACCTAGGGGCCAATCTGAACCCCAAATAGGAAAGCGAGCTCATTGCCTTCCTCCGAGCTAATGCAGATGTGTTTGCCTGGGAGCCATCTGACATTCCCGGAGTCCCAAGGGAGGTTATCGAGCACAAATCGCCGTCCGTACGGACAAAAGCTCGTTTCGCGGAAGCTTCGCCGCCGGACTTCAAGTAGGGATCATCAAGGATCGACTTGGTAAGCCTTTCCGCTGGTTTCATCCGCGAGGTTGATCACACCGAGTGGCCGCCAACCTCGTCATTGTAAAGAAGAAAGGCGGCAAGTGGAGGATGTGTGTCGATCACACAGATCTGAACGCTGCTTGTCCCAAGGACAACTTCCCGCTGCCACGCATAGACCAGCTGGTCGACGCGACTGCGGATGTCCAGCTCTTGAGTTTTTTGGATGCTTACTCAGGTTACCACCAAATAAGCATCTCCCCCGAGGATGAAGAGAAGACTGCCTTCATCACCCCTTTCGGCACTTTCTGCTATACGACCATGTCTTTCGGTCTGTGTAATGCTGGTACCACGTTCCAGAGCTTAATGGAGAAGATTTTCCCAAAACAGCGCTGAAGAAACCTGGAGGTCTATGTCGATGACATAGTTGTAAAGAGCAAGTATGTTCCAGATCATGTAAAAGACCTGACCGAGACTTTTCAAAATCTCAACAGGCGTCGAATAAAGTTAAATCCAGAGAAGTGTACCTTTGGTGTTTGATCTGGAATGTTGCTCGGTTATGTAATTGGTTCGCAAGGAATCTTTGCCAACCCCGAAAAAATCGAGGCCATTGAAAACATGCAGGCTCCAACTACGGTCAAGAAAGTTCAGAGCCTCAACCGGACGGATGACTGCTCTAAGCAGGTTTATTTCTCGTCAGGGCGAACGCGGGCTGCCCTTCGTTAAGGCCCTGCGCAAGCGCAATGGCTTCGAGTGGACAGAGGAGGCTGATCGATCTTCCCAAGATCTAAAGCAATACCTGTCCAACCCACCTGTCTTGACTTTCCCGCGACACGGTGAACAGCTCTTGCTCTATCTTGGTCAGACGCCGCAAGCGTGTGGCCTGCCTTGGCGGTCGAAAGGAAGACATCCAATGCCAATCTATTACGTGAGCGAGGTACTTCACGGATCAAAGGAGCGTTACCCTGAGGTCCAGAAGTTGTTCTACGCCTTGCTCATGTCCTCCAGAAAACTTCGCCATTATTTCCAGGCGTATCAAATACTGGTCCCGACCAAGTTCCCTCTAGGAGAAATCTTAAGGAACAAGGAAGCTGGCGGACGTATAGCTAAATGGGCAATGGAATTGGCAGAATTTGACATTCTGTTTGCTGCCCGAACTGCTATTAAATCCTAGGTCCTGGCTAACTTTGTCGCTGAATGGACTTGCCCGCCCAAATACCAGGAAGCTCCCGAGCAACCTGATGAACCCTCCTGGACCATGTTTTTTGATGGCTCGTGCACTGAAAACTCGGAGGCTGGTTTTGTTCTCATCTCCCCTCAAGGAGAGCAACTCCAGTATTCTATTCAGCTACACTTTGCGGCGACTAACAACGCCGCAGAGTACGAGGCCCTCCTCGCGGGACTAAGAGCGTGCAAGTCGCTCGGTGTCCAACGGCTGACTGTGAAGGGAGATTCACAGCTGGTCATCAACCAGGTCAACAAGGAGTATCAGAGCTGCGATGACTCAATGGCGCGATACCTGGTTGAAGTGAGGAAGTTGGAGCGGCACTTTCGATTCTTCGATGTGCTCTTCGTGCCCAGGAAGGACAACTTTCTGGCCGACCAGCTGTCCAAGTTTGGATCATCACGAGAACCTGCTCCGGCAGGGGTGCTCGTCGAGCACCTTAACAAGCCCTCTATCACGTCTCCGGACGAGGCAATTGGGACAGGTAGCGCTGTCTCCGTCATCGAGCAGACTGCGGACTGGACAACGCCATTTGTCCGGTACCTTGCAAATGGGACACTGCCCGAAGATGAAGCCGAGCGTTCCCGGCTTACAAGGCGCGCTGGTCCATACAAGCTTGTGGACGGCATTCTTTACCGTCAGGGTGCTCTAGGAGTCCTCTCCAAGTGCATCTCTCAGCAGGAGGGTATGTTCCTCCTTAGGGACATACACGAGGGTGCCTGCGGCAACCACACCTCCTTCAGAACTCTGGTCGGCAACGTGTTTCACATGGGCTATTACTGGCCTACAGCGTTACAAGATGCCCGGGACATCGTGACAAAGTGCAAAGCTTGCAATTTTACGCCCGGAAGGCACATAAGCCTGCCCAAGAGCTCCAAACGATTCCCCCATCTTGGCCTTTCTCCACATGGGGTCTGGATCTACTCGGCCCGTTCCCTAAGGGGTACAAGGGCTACACACACTTGCTCATCACCATCGACACTTTTACAAAGTGGATTGAGGCAGAGCCTGTGTCATCTCTTCATACCAAAACGGCCGTGCGCTTTTTCAAAAGCAACGTGATCACGCGCTTTGGGATCCCCCATAAGCTGATCACTGATAACGGTACCCAGTTCCGAAGCGAGTTATTCTAGGAATACTGCGAACAGCTGGGCACCAAGGTCTGCTTCACCTCTGTGGCACGTCCACAGAGCAATGGAGTAATCGAGCGAGCTAACGGACAGATCGTCCAGGGTATCAAACGGCGCGTGTTAGCAGCACTCCGCGAGCACAACAAGGCCTGGGTTGACGAGGTTCCTTCCGTCCTCTGGGCAGTTCGCACTACGGCCAGCCGGGCAACCGGGGAAACTCCTTTCCCATTGGTATACGGTGCAGAAGCCATCCTGCCAGCCGAAATAGTACTCGGTTCGCCTCGCACGAGCTTGGTCAACTTGGTTAACGACGAGCAAGAGCGCTTACTCGATCTCGACCTCCTCGAAGGCACACGCGACCGGGCACAAGTCAGAATGGCGCTACCGGCGAAGTTCTTCGGCACGACGCCGCCAAATTGGTTCGACCAAGGGCTTTGCAGGCGGGCGACCTCGTTCTGCGCCGTGTTCAGAACTTGTCCAATGCCAACAAGCTAACTCCCCGTTGGGAGGGCCCGTTCACGGTCGTTTCTCTTGCCGCCGCCCGGGGCTGTTCGCTGGCAATGGAGGGCGGAGAGAGTCGACCAAAGACTTGGAACATTGACCAGCTTCGTAAGTTCTTTGTGTAGGTCTTTCTGTGTTTGCTTAGCTTCGCGCTTTTTGTCAAACTTCGCGCCTTTGTTCGTACAAGTCTGTCGGGCTCCATGTAAAGTTGAATCCATTTATAGTGAAATTTTCACGGTCCTCTGAGGCCCTTTCACATCTCTGTCTTGTCAAGACTACCCTCTCTCTGGTAACACTTGATGGCTGCCCGGCCTTGCGAACACTTGGCTCCGCAATCTTAAGCATTTTTTCCTGCTCGTATCCAGTTTCAACAAGTTTCTCAACTCAAGGTTGTGTAAAAAGGCTTTCTCGCCTCGCGGCTAAGTCTACTCTCGTAAGCCCTCTGCGGCAGAGGCACTTACCGCTCACGGCACGACCACCTGGCAAAGTCTGCTCTCGTAAGCCCTCCGCGGCAGAGGCACTTTCCTTGTTCGGTTACCTTTGGAATCGCCTAACTTACGTCGCCGAGCAGTTTTTGGGATAAGTCGATCAGGATACGGGTGTTGCTCTATCTCTCTATGCACGTGCTCGAATTCGCAAACTCAGGTTTTCGAGCACTGTCCGTACCGGGGGCTAGGGTGTCGCTCTTTCTCTTGTGCACCTGTTCGAGTTCGCAAACTCAGGTTTTCGAGCAGCTGCACAACGGGGGCTGGGAGTTAGGCTAAGCGTTCTACCGATTTTTCTAAACTTTCTAGCGCTTTCGTGCCCTGCTCTTGTTTTCCTGTTTGTTCTTGTCTTTTGCTGCTCTTTTTTGCAGGAAAAAGGTAAGTTCTTTATTGCATTAGCAAAATTTGCAGGTACAAAAGTCACTTTCAGATTCTGACCCTCTGACTACTTCAAGCGAGTTGCTCCTTGAGCTCCTCGACCACTTCCTTGAGGCGCAGGACTTCCCCTTGGGCTTTAAAACCCTCTCTGGCCTCAGCTCGGAGACAGTCGACTTCCTCCTTGCTGCTCCTGGCCTGCTCCGTTGCCTTCACGCGGAGAGCCTCGATCTCTTTGGTCTTCGCCCGCAGCTGCTCGGCCAGATCTTCACTCTGACTGGCTCGCTGCTTGGCGGTCTTGAGCTGCTCGTCTAGCTCCTCGACCCTCTTCTCCGCGGTGCTCGTCCTTGCGGCCAGCCCGCGCATCTCCTCGGCCTCCTCCTGTGACGTCCACAGGGTGGAGATTTTCTCCTGGAGTGCCGCGGAAGTTGACTTCTCTTCGGCTAGCTGGGCCTCGAGCTGCTTCACCTGTTTCACGAGCAGCTTCCGCCATTCGGACACGTCGTGGAGTTGCTCCTCCAGCCACTTCGTGTGGCCTGACTCACCTTCCGCGACGTTCGCCCTCGCGGCCTGAGCGCGAAGCTCCACGGTCTCTTCTCGAAGAGCCCCGGAGGATTGCCTCTCCTCAGTCAACCGAGCCTTGAGCTTCTTTATCTTCTCCGCCAACTTGCTCCGGCTCTTGGCTGGCACGGAAGGCACCCCTTCGAGCCCCCTCATTCAGAGCTGCTCTCGGAAACCCGCCAGAACAGCGCTGCATTCGACGGTGACTCCATCTTCGAGTTCCTCCATGGTATCTTTAAAGACCTGAGAGAGAAGACCAGTTAACCGCTATGCAATGATGTTGCTCGACTGGACCAGATTTGGTTTTGAAACTTACCTTGCCAAGTCGGCGCTTCAGTCCTCGGCGTAAGCGATCTTCGAGACCATGCGTCACGAAGCCTCGCTCGTGCGGGATGAGACCGGCGCGTCGCCCTCGCCGCCGTCTTTTTTGCTCCTTCTTCCTGCGGGAGCGCTTTTGCCCAGGAGCAGGAGCGGCGGGCGAAGAACTTTCATCCGCGCGCTCCTGCCCTTCTTCCTCTTCTGCCCGATCATCTTCGGGCAAGGTCGGTGCCGCTCCACTAGGCGGCACGGGAAATTCCACTGGCGGGGCAACTTGTGCGCCCTGCTCGTAGGTTTCTTCTTGCACCTTGGCGGCGGGGCTTTCGCCCTGCTCACCGGTCGTCTCCGTCGCCTCAGGGACGGGCTGCCCTTGCGACGAAGTGTCCGGTAGGACCACCTGCTCGGTCCCACCTCGGGCAGCTTGCGGAGCCAACGCTTTGGCCACGCTATCCGTGGCGCTGTCCGCCGCCTCTTCCACCTCCAGCCGCTCCACCACGCCCTTCAGCGCATCGAGCTGGTCGCTGGAACCTGGCGGGAGCAAGCTTCACGCTGCCAGCTTGTCCTTGAGGCTGGCCAACCTCACTGCCCACGACGCACCGTGCAGGTGCTCGGGCAGCAGAGATCTCTCGATTGCCGCGTCGACATTGTCCGTGGCGATCTCCTCCTGGGCAGCTGATGAGAAAGGGGTTAGTTAAGCATGGCGCGGTCAGGAGAGTTGTATGATCGAAGGCCTCATTACAACATACCTGCCGTGGAGGGCTTAATCTTAATCTTCGTTGCTGGAACTTTTCGTCTCTTCCTCGGGGGCTCCTTGGCGTCTTGTTCACCTCGTCACCCGGACGCTCGTGGCGACGAGCTCAGCTCCCTGCTGAGCTGAGCACTTTTCTCGCACAGCGCAAGGAGCTTTTCCTTGCGCGCGACTTCCTCCTCGAGCCTTCTCTATTCGGCGACCTGATGCAGCCGTGCCAAATGGCCCGGGTGAGCCTGCGCGTATCGCTTAAGCTAGAGGGTCAGTGTCTTTACCTCTTCGTCGCTTTGCTCGGTGAGGAGAGAGGGGCTTGGTCGTTTCCGCTTGGGGCACAAGATGCGCTTGGTTTGCTCGGCAGCGCTCCGTTGCAGCAGAGCTTCTTCGAGGGTAGGCGGCATTGCGTGGCGCGGCGAGCTCAGCGTTATTCGGCAGCCGCCTTGGGCTTTGTGGCCACCTTGGCCTTGCCCTTCTTCACTCTCTCTTTCTCCGACCCAGAGAGTTACTCCACGATCCCTCCGAGGATCAGCTGGTCCTCCTACGTGTTCGGAAAGTGAAGTGTTAGCATTTACAACAGTGCGAATCCAGCAACACAAACGAAGGTTCAAACAACTTACCTCGGGCAGGCGGACGAGCACGTTCATGGACAGTGTAGGCCACCTCGCGGTGACCTCGCCGTCCTTCTTGGTTGCCTTCAAGATGGCGTCGACCCGCTTCGGTCACCCATGCGTCGGTTGGCTTTTTACGCCCGAAAGGTGAGATCCTCTCGATTTGCTCTAAGAGGCATCAAAGAAAGGTTGAGTCTTAAAGGCACTTACCCGTGCTCTCCCTAGAGATGTCTTCCCATCCCTCTATCTTATAGAAGGGATAGGGTCTCCTCCGCAGCGGACAGATCCTGTTCGCTGTATAATCCCGGATGATCTCCCTGCCCGTGATCCCAAGGCTCACGAGGGAGGTGATCTTCCTCGTCAAGTACCAATCCTCGGCGGACATTTCCGGCCGAGGCATCGGTGTTCCCTTCGCCGGTGCCTAACCGGTGAAGATGAGCTTCTTTGCCGTCGTTCACGGGTGTAGAACCACCTCGCCCACCACGCCCATTGAGTCAAGCAACAAGCGGCGGGACGGGTCTGGCAGCGTCGTCGTGGTCTTGAGCTTGAGGTAATAGCACCTTGTGGCAAGCGGCGGAGCTGCTCCTCGTTACCGTATAGTATTGGAGGAACAACCCCACCGGCGGATCAATGCCCAGATAGCCCTCGCACAGGTGTGCGAAGACGGCCATCTGGAGGATGCTGTTCGGATTAAGGTTCGCCACCTCCAATCCGCTAATGTTCAAGAAAGCCTCTACGAAGTCGCTCTCGGGAGACCTCAACCCGAACAGTGCGGACTGTTCGAAGTTGACGAACTCTCCCTCAAGCGGCTCCGGAGTTTCTCCTCCCCGGCGACCTCGGCCACCAAGCATCGATGTGGCCCTCTTTCTCCCAAACTCTCAAGTCCTCCTCGGATGCGCTAGAGCTTACGAACTTGGCCATAGCGGTCCCCAGAGTTGGATGAGCAGGTTTGGTGGTGGAGTTTGGGTGCTTGGTGCTGAGTGCGGTTGGAATTAGGGCTTGGGAAGGAAAGCGCGAGAGCAGTGGCTAGTCATGAGCGGCTTGGGAGCTTTATAGTCCCATATGCGCAGCTCAGCAACGGTTTGTCACAAAAATGTTTAGTTTTTACCGCATAGCGGCTAGGTAAAACGGTGCTTTATTTTCACTGCTTGATGACGGAAATTACCATTGACTCGCTAACGGATACCTTTTTTTTCGTCGTCTGCTGAAGGCCGAGTGCTCGCTTTCGGCGGATGAGATTCCCTGTTTGGTGCAACGGAGTTGCTCGGTACTGATTGGGTTTGCTCGGTCCCGAACAAGTTCTGTTCGGTTGAACCCTAACCTGTTCGGTCGATTGTTGCAAGTCTTCGTAGCAGCATATTTTCCCTCTTCATGGCTTTGAGTCTCAAGAGGATGACCCCACTCTAGTGAGTCCTTCCACTTGAGTCTCGGGGGCTAGCTGTCGGGGATAAAATCACGACCCATTGCCATGACCCACTCCCTGACGGCCTTATCGAACAAGCCTACCAGGGCTCAGCTCCCTGGAAGGTTCTATCAGGCCCATGTGCATCCTGCCGAACAGCCCTTGGCTGGCACGGTGCATAATGGCCTAGAATTCGTATTTGAGTCCGACTCGAACAGAGTTCTGCACGGCTACGTGAAGACCCGGACGTTGGTTTCCCGGATTGGAGCGGACGTCGTGATCCCCAAGACTAGGAGTATGCCTTATCTGCCTCGGGATATATTTGGCACGTCGAGTTCGTTGCGTACTCGTAGTTAGCCCGGCCCGATATTCTCTCGGTAGGTCGGTTTGCTCTGCACTATATAAACAAGGCCCCTACGGCGTGTAGAGGGGACTTGATCTAGCATCGAGTTTACATCTGGCATCTCATAGACACCTGATCTTCGCATTGTCGCACTTGTACACATAATCTCGCCGAGACTTGTTCATCTCGTCGGGAATCCTCTTGTAATACTCTTTGATATAAAGAAAGGCTGAACGTAGGGCTATTATCTCTCCCGAGAGGCCTGAACCAGGATAAAAACCCCTGTCTCCTGTTCGTTGTTGTTCGTGGTTGTTCGGTGTGTCTTCCATCTCACTTCTAAAGAACCTTAGCGACTTGAGATCGTTATCTCAACCGTCGACAATAACCCTAGCCGCAACTACTCCCAACTCCCTAGTCCCCAATCACTGGCCATTCTCAAAAGAACAACAAAAGAAAAAGGGTTAAAATCATACATGCCACTGGAGACTCTCCTTTGGGCAAAAATGCCACCGCAGAGATCGAAATATCTGAGACGCCATTATAAAGTTCAGATTTGTGCATACATGCCATTTTCGGAGCTGGGAAGGAATTTTGGATCAAATACGGGAAGAAATAGGTCTAAAATACGTACTGACATGTGGGGCCCACATGTCAGCCTCTCCACTCCTTCCTCCTCCCAACTCTCTCTCCTCTCTCTACCCGAGCTCTCTCTCTCTCTCTCCCCCTTTCTCTCCCCGAGCTCTCCCTCTCCCGGCGTGGCCGTGGCAACGACGACGACGAGAGCGGCAAGCTGCGGCAGAAGAGAGATAGAGGAGAGGAGAGAGAGGAAAGGGCCATGGGGAGAGGGTGGCGGCTCTGCGGTGAGGATCCACCCGGTGGCGGCGGATGGGCAAGCGGCTGGGCTGGCTGGCTCAAGGGGCAGACCGACGCTGAGAGACGGCGCTCCGTCGGCGGGCTCGGCTCGGTAGTGGTGCTTCGGCACGGGCGAGCTTGGGAGGATCTTGGTGTGGCGGCTCAAGGCCGAGCTCCCGGCAAGCTTCGGCGAGGCGTGGTTAGCGGCTAGCATGAAAGGTAAGCGGCAACAAAAAGGCGTGGAGGCGGGCATGATGCCGTGCTGACAACAAAAGCATGGCAGCGAGCGTTGACTCTGATGATGGTGGCCGTGGCTTATGGCAGATGGGTCACACCTTTCAGATTTGGGGCAAAAGCGGCAAGGCGGCAGGCTCGGCCACTGGGAGAGGGAGAGCTCGGGGAGAGAGAGGGGGAGAGAGAGCTCGGGTAGAGAGAGGAGAGAGAGAGTTGGGAGGAGGAAGAAGATGGAGTGGAGAGGCTGACAGGTGGGCCCTATATGTCAGTACGTATTTTAGACCTATTTCTTTCCGTATTTAATCCAAAATTCCTTCCCAGCTCCGAAAATGGCATGTATGCATAAATCTAAACTTTATAATGGCGTCTCAGATATTTCGATCTCTGCGGTGGCATTTTCGTCCAAAGGAGAGTCTTCGGCCACATGTATGCTTTTAACCCAAAGAAAAACCGCACCACCGGTCACCGCCTGCATCCTTGCGGCTCCCGTTCCCCCGCCTCCTGGCCACCCAGCGACGCCAGGTTCGGATCGCCGGTGCCGTCGCAACTCCCCGTCGACGGCGCCGGCCCTAGTTCCGTGTCGATCGGCGCCGCCAGATCACGCAGTGAGGTCCTCTCGGTCCCCTCTACTACTAAAAGCATTGCGGAATGCGGATCCAATAGCGTAGGTTAGTGTTCATTGTTCTTACGAACCACCGCCAGCATCAAACGAAGGACTAGCCAGACGGAGGACCGTGGAATCCAAGGAACTGCCGCCGCCCCATGTTGGGATTCCGGCGAGCTATTACATCTTCTTTGGTGATTGGTACCAAGCACTCAATTCTTTAGATTAAACTCTCACCTGAAATCTTAGATTTGGGGATCCATATCCTTTGCCAAGCTGATGGTCTTTTTTGGTGATTGGCACCAAGCCCTCAATTCTTTGGATTAAGCGCTCATATCTTAGATTAAGCTTTGGGAATCCATATCCTTTGCCAAGCTGATGGTATTGTATCAATTGTTTTTTGTAGGAGATCAACCGGAAGACTGAACTTGCCCCGCTTCTTCCTCACTGCCTGCTGCCCGGACGACTGTGCGGCCTTGCTAATTCACCGTTTGCTATAGTATTATTTGTGTAAAAAGAAAGTCAACAATGACGCACCCAGTCCCCGTCTGTGATACTACTGGTGACGCCTCCCACATCCTGTTCATGGGCCTCCGAGACCGCACTGACCTCCTCATGGAGGTTCTGCTTCGGCTGCCGCCTTGGTCCCTTTGTCAGCTTCGCTGCGTCTGCAAACAATGGCGTGATGAGACAACGACTTCCACCTTCCTCTCCACTTACTCCTGTCTTCATACCTTCAAACAGTTGAACTGGCTCCTCGTCGACCGGACAATCTTCTTTGACACTGCCCCGACACCTCGAGGCCCGCCGCGTGCATCGCTTCGCCGTTCTGAGCCACCAGCGGTCTCAACAGTCATCGCCTCACCCCGCCTCTGCCCTGTCCGCCAGAATGTCTTCTTTGAGCGCCAGCCATCAATGGTTGTCAGCTACAGCGGCGGGCTCATTCTGCTCTCCACCCATGACCACAATTACTACGTCTGCAACCCTTTCACTGGAGACACTTTCCTTCTCCCTGTTCCCAAGCCAGCACTGCACCATTCCGATGGCTTGAGCAGCAAAGGCGTGTGCATTGCCGCGCGGGATGGCGAGTATGTGGTTGCCCAACTCTGGACGTCCTGTCTCAGGTGTTTCTCATCAGTGACAGGTCAGTGGGAGGAGAAAGCTGTTGTGTGCCCCGAATTCTTCAAGAGCAACATGGTTTTTGCCTCTGGTGGGATGCTACATTGGGTTGATCTCTCCCATGGCATACTGTCTTGTTACCCATTTGCACTAGTGCCAACAACCAGCTTTCTCAACCTGCCAGAGGCCAGGTCTATGTCTGCTGATATCATGGATGAATGGATCGGTGTGAGGTATGTTGGCATGTCTGCTAGGCGCTTGTGGTTCTTTGAGATTGATGATAAAGATGGCGAATGTGGAACAATGAACTTATGGGTGCTGGGTGGCAATGGTAGTAAGTGGGAGTTGGAGCACAAAATTGATTTTGCAGATTTGTGGGTCGATGAGAGCTGTGATGACTATGAGCTGCCGGTGGATGAGGTGCCACATGTTGGCTTGGTTGACCCGCTGGACGATCACATTGTGTACGTGATTGCTGATAGGTGTCTTTTCACTGTGGATCTGAGGACAAAGCAACTTCTAAATTGTTGCACTGAAACTAATATTGGAAAAGATGTTGGGTCTTTGCCTCCGATTCCTTGTGTGCTCCCTCCATTTCCACACAAGGTGTCCCCCTATCCCACAAGTATGTGCTTCTCTTAATTTTGCAATATTGGAATAATTTTGCTAATTTATTAGTCTGGTAGATTAATCATTGTTTTTCTTGCCCATGCATCTTATCCATCTGGTAAGGATTTATTTCATCTTTGTACAGGTTTTAGAGAAGTCAGCAGTTGTGATCCTCTAGAGGCGGGAAGTAGTAGCAAGCCCCAAAAGTCTGGAAAGGGTAGGCGGAGGAAATCGAAGACATGATTTTTGGTATGTTTGGTCAGCTTGTTGGCTTTTGCAGTTTTGATCTGAAAAGCATTATTGGTGGTTGATGTGTGGTCTAATTTTCTGTGTCGTCTCGAGATTTCAGTGTTAGGTGTTCCAAACTCTGTTTAACTAAACATACGTTGCCCTTTGTATATATCACTGTGCTGCAATCGACAGTGCCACTTCTATATGCAATGGCTGACTTGAGGTTTGCCTGATTATTTGTATAATCTGATTTCCTATTATATGGTAATTGGTGGCAGTAGTTGTGTTGCAACTTGATTGTGGTTTTTCACCAAGTTAAACACCCATGATCGTTGTCACATTCCTATGTTGATAATTTAGCATCCAAAGTTATGTTGCAACATGCTTTTTATACCGTCCTCCAAGCCTACCGAAAATGCAACCCACATAACATAATATACATCAATTGGCTTCACCTTAAATCGGTCATTTTTAGAATAAATCTTATAAATATACCATGTTCTGAATAGAGCCGCCTTTGCTGTACAAAGGAAAATTCTCTCCCAGATTTTGTGTGCAGGGAGAAACCTAACTGTTTTTTTGTTTTTTGTTTTTTTTGGATCTCACGGCTGCTTAGTTCTGAAACATCAACTGGTATTACCGAGATCAACCAGGGTTGCAAATGTAATTTGACCTTACGTGTGATTGGTTGGAATTGGGAGGGAATGAGAATTAGGAGACAGGGTTGTAAATTCCATTAATTGTTTGAAGGGAATTGAGAGAGGGAATGAGAATTTGTGGAAATTTTCTTTCCAGCCACTTCCCATTCCCCTTTCTTTCTCATGCCAATCACGTCCTTTCTTATGCCAATCACGCTCAGGTTACCCTGTACTTTTCTACTTGATTTGTGAGGCTTCCTGAAAGATGGTTTTGAAGAAAGCCTGGACTTTCTGCAGTGTGACTGCTCTTTCCTTGCCTCATTTGAGGTGATTTGCTGCTGTTGGCGTCCCATTGACACTTGTGGCACTCTATTAAACGTCTGGACTTGGACTTTACTACTCTTGGACTTTGTTATGCTCGACTACCAATAGAATGGTTTCTTGGTGATGTAGAACTGCTCACAATCTGGAAGGCGGAACATTAACTAGAACGGGTAAACCACGCAACAATGCTACGTTGAATGAAATATCTGTTAATTCAACATAACTAAGCAGTTGATAAATTAGAATTGGAAATCTGAGCTACCACAATTCCCTTCTCTCGTAGCTATCTTATTCGTAAGTACTTTTTTTTAATCAAACTACTTTATCTATAGAAACAGTGCAATCTAGACAAACTAATAGTTAGACTATGTACATAGGGTCGATTCTCGTCGGTTTATCTTATCCATCTATTTACTTATCTTCATTTAAATTAAAAAACTATTTTTTGAATTCATTTTTTTTTCAAAGATATGTCTAAAAGCCGTAAAACACAAGTTGAACGAACTGGATCGGACCCTCGAGGCTACCTAGAGGAGAAAAATTAAATCAGTAGATAAGTCAAATGAGTAGATAAGTCAAATAAGACAAGCTAAGGAGAATATGACCTAATTATTCTTTTATTTTCTCAATATGTATTTGTCTTGGTGATGCGAAAAGTTGATGTAAATCGTAAAAAATAAGGTTTTAGGCGTGCCAGTCAATTTGGCCTAGAAATTAATAAGAAAACAGTAAAATATCTAATCGGCTTATTATCAGATTAGTTCCACTATCGGCTTGGCAGCACCGGTGCTTGCTGAAGCAAATCACCAACGAATAAATCTACCGTATTTAGTAAACCAATAGAAGCAGGATAAAAAAATTCAGAACCTAGTGAATGGTAAAACCTATTCAACTAGTTTAGATCGGTAAATGGGAATAGCAACTAATAAATCCGATTCATATACGTAGGGATAAACACAAGTACAAAATTGAGCTAAAATGAGATAGTAAAACTTGCTAAGAGGGTAGATTAAACTATTGAGTATAGACTAAACCAAATCAAGACAATATAGTCTGCATGGTGATCACAAGTAAAGTATTGTCTATAGATATTACAACGAAAACTAGTAAAACACGAAAAGTAAGTTTTTGTTGTATGAAGTTCACATGCTCGAGCGGAGTGTAACCGGGCTACCTCGAGCTAGGAGTTGCCAGAATGACCGGGATCCCATTTACCTTTATTATTCTTTTTTCCACGACCAATATATCCGATGTATCTTCTCTTTTCACGAGGCTCCAGGCAGCCAGCAACTCACGCGGCACAGGGAGACAGCAGAGCGCGACCAAGTGGAAAGGACATTTCGGCAGCAGTATCGTTTTCTTTTCTCACCCATTTCTCTATATGTAACCTCTTTCTTACATATGGGACCTGACCCCACTTGTCAAAGGGAGAGTCCGCCTCTATTTAAACCCTTCTCCACTTTCCCCCGTTCTCTCCATGTTCAGGTACTAGACAACAGATCACCACCAAAAATCGAATCTGCCCCTAAACCACTTGAATCCACCTAGGGTGTTATATATGGTTGGCTATCCATCCCACTCCGTGGTAAGCATATGCAGAAAGGTTTATTATGGATTCTGCCCCTTTTTCTCTTCGCTGTTCTATTTTGGATAACAACATATTGATTTCGTTTTTTGCAAATCTATCACATCTTTCTCCATATCCAGACCTTGGTATGAGCAGGAATAGCTTCTCCACTTCCTGAGCTTCAAGTACATCAAACCCATTTGTGTGTGCACATGGTTTTGGGTAGTTGTTGACGCTTTTCCTTCAGAAACTTTGTTGTTTAGTACAACAATGGGGTTGTCTATTTTTATCTCACCTTGCATGTCCCTTTGACCCACATGCAAGCCTAGGGATGACCATAAGGAGTACAGCACAAGCTGAGGAAGAACTACGAGACGGTCCACCTCTTTGGAGGAGAAGGAGCCGCGAGGAACAACGATAAACAAGTTGAAGAGTTGTTGAACCGAGTTTGGAACAGATTAGGCGTCATCCCCTCCAATCTGTTCATCCATTGAACATCCACCATTAAGCAAGAAATCCTTGCTTGGTAAGAACCTTTGGACTCATACCTTTCCTAAAACTATTTCTTTGGTTTTTTATTAGTTTAAACCAAAGAGCTATAACACTATATTGAAGAACATTTAGTTTCAATCCTTCTCTAAATAGCAGTGCACTAAATAATTTGTATAAAATCAACCGTAGCTTAAATGAAAGTGTTCTACATGAAAGTTGTGTGCCAGAAAATTATTCACAACTTCCATCTTGAGCCTGAGCTTAGACGAACCTGTCTTCTGCTCCAAAAGTAGCCCACACAGAGCGACATACAAGATGATTGACTTGCCCGAGCAGAACCAGTTGAAATCAACCAAGATCCTGCCTTTGTTAGCAAGTTATGCCCTATCCAACTAAGGTGAACTCTTCCTGGGCTAGATACCCTCCTCCCCGAGCTAGGAGGTCCATTTCCAGGCTACTACAACCTTTCCCGAGCTACCTCAAGGTATCTCGAGCTACTTTTAGCACCCAACTTCAAATAGTCATATTTCTCTCATCCAAACTCGAATTTGGATGATTCTTTTTCTAGAATTTGCATTACCTCGTGAACTTTATGAATCTTTTGTGATGATCCATGTTTCTATTTGGTAAATATTTTATTTGGATTTTATTTAATGTTCTTACTATCAAATGATAGGAATCGACATCCCGAAGGAGCCCAAGCTTGGGCAAGAAGCTGCTCACCCTGACCAGCAGCAACAAGACACTTATTACTCCACTTATTTGACTCAATCATAATGATGCTCTATTTACCATGCATGGTTTTAATTATGTTCTATCAATGGATGCATGCTAGCTTCTAATATGTTATTAGATGGGTAGAAAGTAGTTATGTCATATTAGTGGTCAGTATAGTTAATAGGTTTCTTAGTCCTATTCCTTGATAACCTAAGTTGGTACTATTATCTATGGTTGTGTCACGACTGCTTAGCAATGCTTAGAGTCCACGTGGTGAAGTGAATTACCTAATTATAATATGCTCATTGTTCGGATGGGTTGGTCTATGGCTCGTGATGATGGTTTGGTATGAGGATTGGGGTTGGGCTCGAACGGGTGATATGGGATGATGGGAGGATAGATCCTAGATATGTAGCCCCGTTCGAGTAATTAAGGACTGAACATGGTGTCATTCCCGTCAATCTACTATGCGTATGACCACATGTGGGAATGAGAACACTTGGCTAACTTCCTGCGCATTCTTGAACCGTTGGGTACCAGCAGGGCAGGTGTACCATCCATGGTGCATCCTCGTGCTTGGGTGTGATGGACCTTGGACAAATCCATTGCAACGGTTAACTCCACTCCTGATATTGCGGATCGGAGTAGTGAATAAAGTTAACTTAGGGGACCCAATGGGCGAGCATGTGCATTGAGAGGCCTCGGCATGGCTTGCTGTGTTGTATGGATAAAGTCATACATCTCTGCAGAGTTATGAATTGTTCGAAACAGCCGTGTCCCAGGGTTAGGGATGAATGCTTCTGAGGCGACACACTTCAGTTAGCACTTGTTTCTGGTTTGGGTTATGGTCGGTTGGTGGTGTTGTGTTTCCGAGCACTAGGTTCTCATGATGATCGGTCGGATAGAGATCGGGGACGGATGGAGTCCCACTTGCGTTATTATTTGGTCGGATGGGGACGAAGGGCAGATAGAGCCTGCTGATTGATCTTGATGGAAATATTGATACTACACTTAATGATACTACTGCTGGTCAATAGTTTGTTTTAACATGTTTGCTCAAATGTCATTTAAATCTAACTATGATTACATCATGCTAATGCACTTTATGTTGAAATTGTCATGCTAGCCACCCATTGGATACTTTTTATGCATGAATGAGGATATATGTTACCTCATAGTGCTGAGTATTGTCTGTACTAAAAAATTTGCTATTATTTCAAGTGAAAATGATCCCATGCTTGAGTATTACTACCAAGCAGCTTGCCATGACCCTAGCAGGCTCGTTGCCGAGTTTTAACTTCTAGTCGGTTGCCCTTTGGTTGGGAGGCATAGCACAATGGCCTTTTGCTTTCTGGATGATGTTCTTCCGCTGCCTTGTTAAACAAACTATTTAATTCCGCTGCGTACAACTCTGATTATGCTCCATACATCTCTTGTAATGTAAATTATTGACCCTTGTTCTATGTGTGGTGCTATCGATCCTTATAAGGATATATGTGTGATGGTAGCTGATCTTGGGAGTCATCACGGAGCACTTGTTCAGTACCCGAGCTTGCATTCGTTCCAATAGAGACTGTTTGTACATTGTTGTAGCCCGGGTTGATCGCTAACATGCCGACTATCTCGGGTTAGCCCATATGTTGGTTTTCAACCTCTCTGTGTTGCAACTGTGCTATATCTCTATTGAGCTGAGTGAAAAGTCAAGGAGGTACTACAAGGTTGGTATCCGAGCACATGTGACTGCAGGTTAGAGCTTAGCATGGCCGCTAGTTAGATTAAAGATGTTTTGAGTCCAAACTATTTTAACTAGCAAATGAATTTGAAAAAATGACTTGCTGATTTTTCTCATCTATATGTTCTCATTCTCATCCTTATATTCATTTGATTTACAAATATGAATTTATTATCTAATACCCATCTACTTTCAACTTTATAGATGACTTGTGAGCATTTCGTCTATGCTACCTAACCTGATGGAGTGGAGGGTTATCCCATGTTTCTTTGAGATCTTCTATGGAGTGCCAACTACACTTACACCCCAGAGTATGTCGTCTACATCAACTATCAAGGACCGGGCGTGGAAGACTACGTCGCTACGATCAACATCATCACAATAAATGTGCCACGTAGTGTCTCCTATAAGTTACATTCTAGGGGTACCACCATTTCCATGGCTATTCAAGGGGTGGCACGTGTTGCCATGTGCTATTTTCGTGGCGAGCATAGGAGCTTGCCCGAGCCCCATATGTCTTCTTTTCACAGCTAGACACCCACACCGACATCATCCACTTTGTTTAACCCAAGCAAGAAGGTAACCCGACCATCCATTCTTTGGCGGGCTAGGTTTGTACCATGGATCGAGCTCACCGTTGCGTTCTTCTTGAGCTTTAGACAACTTGAACTTGCCTTGGGGTAGCTCGAGAGCATCTTCACCACTTAGTTTAGATGGGGCTTGTACACCGAGAAGTCTTAAGTCCCTATGATCCTTCTCTCTGTGGGCCTGCTCCGCCTCAGTTTTGATTCCCTCATGTAGATGTTGCTCGGCATCATGTACTGGGCAACTATGAAGGTCTGCCTATCCTACTAGGCCCTCCACGTGACCTTGAGGATATCGGTTCGCCGAGCTACAATCTTTTGGATGAGTTTCACAAGGGCTTTGATAGTGCTCATGGTAATGTTCCAACTAATTGGTGGTGACTTAGGTCGTTAACTAGAAGTTTAGCCCACCAACTATGTAATAGGTTAGTACTAGAACCTATGTACCCAGTGTTGGACATCATATTTTATTTTCAGAACTCGACGCTAGCCTACAGGCTTTGTATTCGTATATCGTATTAGAAGACTACTAATTGATTTAAATGAATGATGTGTTGTTCTATTTTCATTCTTGCCCCTCAATTTACTAAAGTTTATGTGTGATTTTGTATGATGCATACATTTAGGATTAAGGACAAATACTCGATATTTCCCTAGGCTTCTTCTATTTCCTCGGCTACCATCATCCTAATTGCTGAAATATTAATTGGCACTAGGATGGATGGAGCCCAAACTTGAGCTCGAGCATAGCAAGAGGGCACTTCGACCTCACGGAACCCTCAACCTGCTCTCCCTATTGCTACGGGCAATGTCTCGAGTGATCCTGAGAAACCTCCGCCTCCACACCAACCGAAGAGAATATGTCACCAAATCCAACTATTGCTCAAGTTCTTTCTTTTATCGAGCAAAACCATAAAGCACAGACTACCCTACTACAACAAATCGCTCAAACACACCGCCTAGGGTGCGGGAAATGCTCAAGGCACTAGAGGACCGGCCCAACCAATAGTCGGAGGACTTGTTGAATTTCTTCGCACCCAGCCTCCAACATTCTCCCATTCTGAGGATCCACTTGAAACAACTATTTGGCTCGCTATGCTCTCGATGATGTTTCCACCGATGGCCGCAAGAGGGATCGCTTCCTGAATCGCCTCTCCGAGGAGTTACAACTAGAGTTAGCTGCCAATGACTTCAACGACTTTTAGCACTTAGATAACAAGGCCATCGTTGTTGAGGAGAGATGAAAGAAGCTAGAAGAATCACGCAAGTGCAAGCGGGATGCCCAAATTTCAGCAAGCAACAGCTCGCAACTGTAGCGTACTTGGTAGCCCCGACCTCCTCAACTCCAAGCACCAATGCAACCAAGACCCCAAGCTTTTGCGCCTCTTCCTCCCCAACCAAGACTTCCATCTCCTGTCACTGCAAATCAGCATGGAGGCAACGTTCAGGCTTACCCAAACACCACATGCTTCCATTGTGGCCAGCCCAGGAACTTTGCCAATCAATGCCCAAAGAAGAACCAAGGTATAACAAATGCCAAGCCCCCAGTTGTACCCAGATGTGCAGCACCACCCCAAGTTGCCCGGAGAAGTCCCCAAGCCCAGCAGCAAACTCTCATCAACCACGTCAAGGCGGAGGAAGTCCTACCAGTCTATAAACTAGTGTAGTTCGTGCCAGTCTATAAACTCGTGTAGCAAGCTCCCCAAGTCCATGCACCGGATGTAGTTCTAGGTACGATCTCTATAAACTCGTGCCAGTCTATTGTTTTATTCGATTATGAAGCATCCCATTTTTGCACCAACGAGATGTTTGCCGCACACCATAAGTTTTCTATCCAAACCATGCATCCACCACTTCGCATTCATGCCCTAGGTGCAAGGTTTACCGAATCTGTTGGGAAGCGATTGTTGGGATCAATTAAGTAGACTTCTTGGCCAATCTTGTCCTCATCAACATAGGAGACATTGATGTTATACTGGGTATGGATTGGTTGTCCAAAAACCAAGGGCAGATCAATTGTGCCAAAAGATCTATTTCTCTCATCAACTCGGCCAACGAACAAGTAGAGTTTTGATCTATTTCCAACACAAGTCATCTCTATGCCTTGAGAGGTGATGTTTCTCCCGGAGTTAGTACTGTACAGAGGTATGTGTCTACCAAAACGTCTTCCTCGAGGAACTTCCTAGGATGACACCTGACCGAGAAGTGGAATTTGTCATTGTTCAGTTGCCCAGAACAGCCCCAATCTCAAAGAGATGCCCTATAAAATGTCATCCAACGAGTTAGCCGAGTGAACAAGCAACTCAAGGAGATGCAAGATAAAGGATTTATTCACCTGAGCTCCTCACCTTGGGTCCGCCCGACGCTGTTCATACAGAAGAAGGACAAGAGTATGCGGTTGTGTGTTGATTACCATTCGTTAAACGTTGTCACGGTCAAGATCAAGTATCCTCTTCCTATGATTGATGATCTCTTTGATCAAATAACCAGAGTTTGTATATTCTCCAAGATTGATCTCCCGCTTGGCTATCATCAAATGAAAATTAGATCCGAGGACATTCCGAAGACTACTTTCTCAACCCGGTATGTCTTTTACGAATATATTGTCATGTGCTTTGGATTAACCAACGCATCAGCGTACTTATTAAATCTCATGAATGCTATCTTCATGGAGTACCTTGTCAAGTTTTTTGTTGTATTCCTTGATGACATTCTCATCTACTCAAAATTCGAAGAGGAGAACGAAGAGCATCTTCAGCTTATGTTGGAAAAGCTTCGAGAGCATTGACTTTATGCCAAAATTCAGCAAGTGTGAGTTTTGGCTAAAGGAGGTTGCCTTGCTTGGTCATATCATATCTAAAGGTGGTGTGGCTGTAGACCCGAGCAAGGTACAGGATGTGCTGAAATGAAAACAGCCCACCAGTGTCACCGAAATCCAGAGCTTCCTTGGTCTTGCCGGTTACCACTGGCGTTTCATTGAAAATTTCTCCAATATTGCTCGACCTATGACTCAGCTTTTAAAGGACAAGAAGTTTGAGTGGTCAGTAGAGTGTAAAGAGAGTTTCCAAACCTTCAAGAACCGCTTGACCATTGCTCCTGTCCTAGTCCTACCCGACATTAGCAAAAGCTTTGATATCTATTGTGATACATCCCATCTTGGCCTCGGCTGTGTTCTGATGCAACATGGTAAGGTCGTGGCTTATTCATCAAGGCAATTGAGGCCTCATGAGCTGAACTATCCTACCCATGACCTTGATCTTGCAATTGCTGTGCATGCTCTCAAGATATGGTGCCATTTCCTAGTCGGTAAGCGTTGTGAAGTCTATACCAATCACAAGAGCCTTAAGTATATCTTCACACAATCAGATTTCAGTGGAAGGCAATGGAGATGGCTCGAGTTGATCAAAGACTATGATGTGGGACTTCATTACCATTGGGGCAAAGCCAACGTGGTTGCCGATGCTCTAAGTCGGAAATCTCAATGCAATTGTATCTCGGCTAAGCCCGAATCGGATGTCTTCCGTTCTGAATTTCAGAAGCTCGGTTTAGAGGTGGTTCCACATGGATATGTTGCTGCCATAGAAGTTAAACCCGACCTCATCGAGCAAATAAACATGCCCAAAGGGAGGATAAGGGCATGGCTTATATCTGAGCTAACATGAACAAGTGGAAAGCCACTGTTTCTCTGAGGATGCACATGGTGTTCTATGGTTTAGAAATTGACTAGTAGTGCCCAACAACAAAAAGTTAAAAGCATCCATCCTTAATGAAGCCCATCACTCACCTTTCTCTTTCCATCCAAGAGGAACCAAGATGTACCAAGATCTGAAGCAAAGGTTTTGGTGGACTCGCATGAAGCGGGAAGTTGCCTGGTATGTTGTTGAATGTGATATATGTCAACGGGTCAAAGCCGACCATCTTCGGACAGCGGGAACACTTCACCCATTGCCCATAGCCGAATAGAGAAGGGAAGAATCATCACTGGATTACCTAAGACATACAAGGGTTTTGACTCCATTGGGTGATCTTGGATCGGTTGACCAAGTCTGTGCACTTCTTATCAGTTAGGACCATTTATACTACCAAGGACTTGGCAGAACTTTATGTATCACACATCGTAGCTCCACAGTGTTCCTAAAGTAGTCATATGAGATTGATGCCCACAATTCACTTCACAATTCTGGAAGTGCCTCCATCTGGCTATGGGGGCCCAACTCTCTTTTAGCACAACCTATCATCCTCAAACTGGTGGGCAAACTGAAATTACAACCCAAATCCTCGAACACATGCTCCGACATGTGTTCTCTCTTTTGGCAAGAATTGGGAAAGGTGCTTTCCATTTGCTGAATGTCCCCATATGAAGCTCTTTATGGGAGAAAGTGTAGAACTCCTATAAATTGGTCCGAAGTTGGAGAGCAACCATTCCACGGTCCTGATATGGTCGCTGAAGCCGAAGAGCAAGTCAAGGTGATCTAGGAATGATTGCGGGCAGCCCAATCCCGCCAAAAGAGCTACGCTGATCGCTGTTGCCGTGAGTTGACCTTTGAAGTCAATGATCATGTCTATATCAAGGTTACACCACTAAAGGGCACCCATCGCTTCCAAGTCAAAGGAAAGCTAGCACCCCGCTACGTTGATCTCTTCCAAATGATTTCTTAGCGAGAGGTTGTAGCCTATGAACTTGATCTTCCACCTTCATGCTCTGAGGTGCCCAACGTCTTTCATGTCTCTCAACTGAAGAAGTGTCACCAAGTTCCAACCGAGTCAACTGAGTTCGAACATCTTGATCTCCAATTTGATCTTTCTTACCGGGAGCATCCCATTCACATCATTGACGAGAAGGAATGGACAAATGGGCCTAGTGTCCAATGGGCTAATGGTCGCTAACTCATTATATGGGCTAGACTGAATTTCTGATACGGATATTATCCGATATATATTATCATTTATCTGAGATATATGACAAAAATTCCAGATATCCAAAAAATTATTTGAATAACTATCTTAGGTGCTTCGGTGGGTCGAAAATTACCCATACCATTTTCACCCCAACATATGGGACCCTACAAAGAGCTTATACGGATAACAAGCTCCATTACTGTCCATTTGGGTTTCAAAAACTGTGAGAAATCGAGAAATTGAGTGGCAGCAGGTGTGAAATATCATTTGAGAAATTCAAATTTGTAATACTAAAATTGCTAAAACAAACACTAAACTTTTTTTAATGTTATCGTGGTAATTTTTTTTACAAATCATGGTCAGATTTATCAAGAAATTTAGATTTATTTCTAAAAACAAATTAAGGAGATATTTTGTTTAATGAAACTAGGACAAACCCTCCATATTTGTTGTTAATTGAGTAACGTGGGGACGCCAAGAGATCCTCGAAAATACAACTGCTCGGAATTCAGTTGCATTTAAAAAAGTGCAAACTGCCAAACTTTATTCCATAACTAGGTTTATTTTAAATATAGATTTATAGTTTTTAATACACCTCCAAAGTAACACTTTTACGCCACAGGCATGGCTTGAGGGTTGGTGCAACCTAAAAATCTATGCAGAACTCTTCCATGTCTTCTAGTGGAAAATCATCTGCAGAAGAGACAATGCCTACGCATGGGAAGGGTAGCCCGCACAAAAATAGGTAAGCACACCAATCGCACTTGCTGGTTTCTATATGGAAACCTATTAACTATGTGCCAGGTTTAACAGAAATTGTACGGTGGGATTTAAAAATAGACTTAACAGTTTAATGATAGTTTTGGAAAATCCTATATTTATATTAATTCTTTTCTAAAACATTTTATCAGAGACTTGTGCCAATACTTTCTTCTAAACCAATACAATACCAACAACAAACATACGACCAAAATTTTAACCTGATTTATGTCATTATTTAGAATAGCCATCACCCCTTCATATACTAGAAGTATGGTCCATCGATGATTTGTTTTTAACAACTCTGTAGAATCTGCCAACCTTTACCATAAATTGATCGGTAATACGGTTTGGGCAAAATTTATACCATTTCTAACATGACATCAACCAATTATGAGCAATGAACAAACCAAGCAGCAGCCACCAAACCAATGTCTTCTGGCCCCAACTAGAGCGACCCACCATACCTTCTCTCTCTACACATTGTTTGTTCTTGCTAAACTCCAAGCACCTTCTACACAGCCTTAGATCAAAACCGAAACCTTGACAACACAACCACTTTCTATTTAGCTTAACCTCAAGTTAGATTATTGATGCAACAAGTGTGTTCCTGTATGCTATGTGAAACTTTGCTATTATTTGGCTAGATTATTTTAACTAGGTCTTCGGGCCCCGCGCACTTGCCTCCCGCCAGCCTATTCGCTTTGAGGCCGTGGCTCACGCCGAGCCACGCCACATTAGGACGCTCTACACACCGGCCCTCCTGGCTAGCCGCACACGCCTGGGCCACAACTCCGGCAGCAGTTGAGCTGCCTCCACGCGCCACTATTGCCGCACCAAGGCCACGCCTGCGGCCCGCGGCTGGGCCGCCTCCTTCCTTCCGCTCATGAGCCACCGTGAACACACCTCCCCCCTCTCTGCTCTTCTCCAGCAATGGCAGAAGCCACCACGGCAGCATGGTAGCGACACTCAAAAACCACGAAAACCTAAAATATGGATTCGCGCTAAAGCCTAGACAATTTAGGAGGAAAGAACAGGGGAATTTATACCAACAACCGCGGCGGATTTGAAGGGAACGAAGAAACTTGAGCTCTCTGGCGACAAATCCAGGAGCCTCCGGTCGACGGTTCCTGTGAATCAAGGCAAAAATGGGTTGTTTAGGGGTCGATCTAACTTCTCCTTGAACAGCGAGAGAGGAACAAAGAATTACGCGTGGAGAATTTGGAGGAAAACAGAAGGGAAAATGGGAGAGGAGTAACTAACTTTCCTAGTGGCCGGGGAAAAAATGGAAAGAAGGATCGCTAAAACGATCGTGGTATCAGCACCAGCACCACTACCTTTGCAAGGAAATGGACACAATTAACAGGATTGATGTCCATTTAAAATGATTGATGGAGATTTAAGTAAAATTGGAGCGATTTAGGGAAGGGAAATGGAAAGAATCGGCCAGGGAAAAGATCGATTTCCTCGCCAGCCATCTCCCCAAATGGGCTTGGCCCAACAATGAAGAGTGAAAACCCACAGCCCAAAAGGGAAGAAAATGAGAAAGAAAAGATAAAAGATAAGGAATTAGGCTTACACCTGAATATAATTAAATAAAATACTTTTAAATTTTCTCCCCGGCTTGATCTAACAATAAGATATTTTATCACAAATATATTAAATATTTTTGGAAACAAATTCAATTTTTTTAAATTACAATTCTCCGCAAAAGCTTTTGGAAAATGCACTTTAAATTTTAATAATTCCTTTACATGTAACACTATAAATTTAATATTTCAAATTTAATGACATGACATGCAATGCATGATTTTTTATTGTTACAAAAAAATGAGGATGATACATAACATGACACACTCGGGTACACTGTGACACGACATGACGCACTTCAGTACACCATGACGCGCTATGACACCCTATCCGTTTTTTGGCACACTCATGACATCACTTGACAAACACTATCCAATTTTTTAGTTGATCCTCCGTTAGACCTCTTTGTTGAAGTAAAAATCACAATGTAGGCCCCATAAACAAGTAGTGTTTCGCACTTAGGCGTCGTTTGTTTCGGCGTTTTGGAGCGTCGCATCGCGTTTTGGCGGGGCGGCGTTCGCGTCATTTGAACCAGCGGCTGGGCGGGCAAACACAATGCCTCTAAATTTGGATTTTACTTTGTCGTTCCCCAAAACATGACTTTGTTTGCATAATTACCATAAAAACCGTTAGAGCAAATGTCAGGCCTTACATGGCTTTCTAGAAGGCCATTAACCATTCAAGTTGATACGACATCGTCGTTAAATGCGGATATGGCTAACTACATGTGCAAAAAATGTAAGGATAAGGTGAAATCCACTTCAAAGAATTTTATGAAAATTATAATTTTTGAAAAATCAACCTTCTTTTTTTTAGAGTTTTAATTTGGTGTTCCAAAATCAACAAATTAAGATTATAAAAATTATGGAATTTTGAATTTTAATTTTTTTAGAAATTAGAATTCATAATTGGATTTTTGGATTTTCAAAACTCGCACGTTGGAGTTTGAATTTTAGAAATTTAAACTATTTGGAAAATTCAAATTAAATGTTCGGAATATGAAAGTTTCAACATTTAAAACGTGTGAAAATTAGAAAAAAAATTGAGTTTTGAAATTCCAGATTTTGAAATATTGAGTTTGAATTTTAAAATACAAATTTGATTTTAAAAAAAATCCAGACATATATTTTGAAATTCCAAAGTTGAATATTGTAATTTGTATTTCTAAAATAATTCAAAAGATTAGTTTTTAAAAAACTCAAAATATTAATTTTAAAATTCAAATTGAGAACTCTTTAGAAATCAATATTGTTTTTCTTTTCCAAAAAATTGAATTTTCCATTGGATTATATATCATCCTCATTTGATTGGACATGGGGTTAACAATGTCATCATTTTGATGATGACGTGGAATCCATGTTAGTTCACAGCGACCTAGGCATCCACATTAGCATTTCATGTTTCCCTAACGGTTTTAGGATAACCATGTAAATGGAGGCAAGTTTAGAAATTTGACAAAGTAATACCCAAGTTCACATGGTAAGCACGAAATGCTACAAGTTCAATACATACAGTGCAATTTATAGGCTGTTTGGTTGCCTACATCCAAGAAGTTTTGCATCAAGAGATACAAAACTAGGGTGTTTGGTTGTCTTCTCACCCATCTGAATCAGGCTCTCTAGATGCAATTAACCCCTTCGAGCCAGGCTCTGGAGATACGACCAAATTGGGCGTTCCCCCATAGCCAGGCTCTGCGGATGCAGCAACAACCACATGCACGACACATTTGATTCATTTATTTGCTATATCTTTTGATTAGTATTTTCGATTACCAAACCAATTTCAAAAATGGGTTATTGATATTTTTCAAACAAAACGAGACCACACTTGCCATATAAATTTTAAAAGTTTAAAATTTTATTTTTTGAATTTATTTATTTATGAGACTTTCTTTTGAATTTTTTATTTTCGTAATTGATTTTTTGTTGTTTTGATTTTCTAGAATTTATTTTTTAAAATGTTTCATCCCTCTTTTAAATTTTTCCATGCCATTCTCTCCTAAGTGCAGTCAACCAAACAACATCTCTACGCAGCCTGTATAATCTCATACACCTAACCAAACAACAATCATTTGCATCATCTCAGCTGGGTCCAACCAGCCTGGCTCAGCGCATACAACCTGGTTCAACTGAGAAGGCAACCAAACAGCCTATTAATCTAAGTAGATAAACAAAACTTCTCAAACTAGTGACACAGAAATAAAAATGTACAAGTCAAACAAAATGGTTTTGCTTGTGGGCAGTCTCCTGCCCCTTGCCGACGGGTGGGCCCACAGGAGGTGCATGCGTGGGCAGGCGACTGCCCTTCTATCGCTCTCGAAACAAAAACGTTGTGTATGACATAAAAACTTCTGAAAATGATTACTTACTAATAATAAGAAAGCGAAGATATTTGTAAGGATTTTATTAGCATTCCAAAATAGAAATGACGTAAGGCCTTATTCTATGGTAAACATTTAAAATTGTAAACGCCAATTTATTAGTTCAAACTCTTTGGCCCGTCCGCAAACAATTTAAATTAATGATAATCAATCCGTAATATCCAATTCATAGTGGATCTTATTTTGTTCTAGAATTAGAGGGCGCCTTATAATTAGCGAATCACAAACATAAGCATTCACACGTTAGAGAAATACCGATAGATGATTCGGAAGCCTTCCAAACCTAACAAAAAGTAAAAAAGTGCAAGCACGGTGAACCTACGCAAAAGTAGTCAAAGGGTATTGGAATTAGATTATCCTTAGCACCAGCCGCGCTCGGTCAAGTGGTTTATATATTGGGGGAGTTTCCACCGTGAACAACAACCTATTCTAGCCCATCTAGTCCTAATTGACACACACTTACCATACCTAAGGATTATACTCTTTTTTTGGGAGCCATAGGATTATATCTGAACCAGCTGGCTAGCATGACTTCCAAGAAATCTGCACATTTTCTTTTCATCATTTTGATGCCTTCCTCTAGCCATCCTGTAACTGAACTAATAGATAGTGTCGCGATCAAGCTCCTTGTTTTTCTTGTCTTAGTCAGATTTGTCCGGTAAGCTGAAGTTAGGAAGAAAGAAAAAAAGAGGAGGACAAGAACACATCAGGAAGGCGTGCAGTGCAAAGCGAGCAGCGTCATCAACCCCCCTCTATTTATACTAACCCACACCTGATGCTATCCTCATCATCATACAAATTGCGATACTGTTTCTGTAGTCTGTACCCTGCTGCGAGACGATGGCCAATCGTTTGCCTCTGGTGGTAGGAGTAGTGGCGGCGCTGTTCACGTGGACGGCGCCGGCGGCGAGTGGCCATGCCGGCGTTGGCGACCACATAGCCCGGCTGCCCGGGCAGCCGGCGGTAGACTTCGACATGTACTCCGGGTACGTCACCGTCGACGAGCGCGCCGGGCGGGCACTGTTCTATTGGCTGCAGGAGGCGCCCGCGGAGGCGCAGCCGGCGCCGCTCATGCTGTGGCTGAACGGCGGGCCCGGCTGCTCCTCCGTCGCGTATGGCGCCTCCGAGGAGCTCGGCTCCTTCCGCATCCGGCCGGACGGCGCCACCCTCTTCTTGAACGACTATCGCTGGAACAGAGGTAGCCACCCGCTCCCCTCGATCGTTGCTGCTTTTCGCCTCGTTGAGATTTAATTTTCTGAGGCTAGAGATGGTGCATGCCGTGATCGTGGATGCAGCCGCCAATATCCTCTTCCTAGACTCGCCGGCCGGCGTCGGCTTCTCCTACACCAACACCACCACCGACCTCCTCACCTCCGGCGACAACAGAACAGGTCACCTACCCTGTAGCTGTTTCACATATATACCTGAAACTTTCTTACCTTGCATTCCGTTATTCCACCGCTTCCTCGGTTTCTGACCTTTTTGTGTTTTTGGTTCTTGCAGCTCATGATTCCTACACTTTCCTGGTGAATTGGTTGGGGAGGTTCCCGCGCTACAAGTACCGCGATTTCTACATCGCTGGCGAGAGCTACGCAGGCATCACCTCCTTCTCAGCTCAATGCACTATGCTACTTTTCTACGTTCCCTAAAACACGACGTTTTCAACATTGATACTACACTTTAAATTACTAATATAATTACCATTGCAATTTATCTATAAAATTCATACAAATTACCATATTATAAAAGTGCTTCCTTTTAAAGGAATCTCAATGAAGAATTTTCATGTTCCCGAACCAAATACCGCGAAGTCCAAAATATTTTCATAAATAATGTTTTTAAGATTTTAACATAGAAAAGTCCAAAACATCAGGATTTTGTGTAAAACCGGAAAGATTATTTCCAATTCAATAATTCGTAGTAACGTGACGATCGATGAGTGAAATCTCCAGGGCACTACGTACCGCAGTTATCGCGGCTTGTCTACCGGACAAACAAAGGCGTCAAGAACCCAATCATCAACTTCAAGGGCTTCATGGTACGTTGTAACGTTGCCCGATCGATCGATCGATCGCTAGCCTGATCATCACGAGCATTGACACACGCAATATCGATCGATCCAGGTCGGGAACGCGGTGACCGACGACTATCACGACTACGTCGGCACGTTCGAGTACTGGTGGAACCACGGGCTGGTGTCCGACGGCACGTACCGCCGCCTAGGGGCGTCGTGCACGCACGACTCCATCGAGCACCCCTCGCCGGCGTGCCTCGCCGCGCTCAACGTCTCCACGGCGGAGCAGGGCGACATCGATATGTACAGCCTCTACACGCCCACCTGCAGCAGCAACCAGACGGCCTCCACGACGGCGGCCAGGCTAAAGGGCCACTACGTGAGTAGAGCATGACACGTTATTTTTTTCCCGTTAATTAAAGTGAAAATGGAAATTGAAAAAATTTGACCGAACCTTACTATAAATGGTAAAAGAAAAAATCTTAAAAACTTACCCAAAAAAAACTATTTACTAGCCTAGTTTCTACGCCTATTGTTGTTGTTATTATTATTGTCATTGTTATCAGTATCATTATTTATTATATTGAAGTAGGGTTAAACGGAGCCGCCACATTAATCTTAAAATACTAGAAAATTCTATGTTAATCGAAAAGGAAAAAGAAATATCTATATCGTGCATTGTTGTGGGTCCGAATAAGGACGATTTAGATTAAACAAACTACAATAATAAAATAAAAGCAATTTCGAAAGGAGTACGTTCATGTCAAATACGATGCCAACAAAAGAATTCATGTTAAACACAATGTCAATAAAAGAGTTCACACAAAATACGAGTCGTTGCTTTGCATTGTTGAGATTCTCAATTAGAAAGAGTCATTGGATGAAAATTACATGTATCATATTTGAGTGGGTTTATCATATAGTTGTAGTAACTGTATTTTTTTTTCCTGTAAAATAGAACAAATTCTAGGTTGTGTAGGAAAACTAAGAGCATCTTGCCATCTCTTTCCCTGTAAAGTCATGCTGCCTTTTCAAGTGAAACGCCCGATCGAGCTGTCTCCATTTAGGCTGGGCAAGCTATCGGTTGCGGCGAACGTACTAAAGCTGCAGCCTCTTTTGCCTTTCTTCTCAGCTGTTAGTTTAGTGATCAGTTGCTCGTGTGTGCAGCCATGGATGACCGGATCGTATGACCCGTGCACTGAAAGATACTCCAACGTGTACTACAACCGGCCGGAGGTGCAGAGGGCTCTCCACGCCAACGTGACCGGCATCAACTACGCATGGGCGACATGCAGGTTTGTGTGCTTTTGTTCTCATTGTTTTTGAAGAAATGGAGAGCAGTTTCAGTCTTTATCAGAAGATTTATCGAGGCTTACTTATATAGTACTTCAGGGAAGTAGATGTTTGGCATGCATGCATGGCTTAAGGTTAATGTGGCAGCTTATGTATTTGGAGGTGAAAGTATCCGAAGTAGTGGTGCTCCTCTATGCTCATTTGGCTTGGCAAATTGAATGGCAGCGACACCATCAACACCAACTGGGGAGATTCGCCAAGATCGATGCTGCCCATCTACAAGGAGCTGATTGCAGCTGGTCTACGAATATGGGTCTTTAGGTCAGTACTTCACTTTCATGATATATATATTTGATTCATTTTTTTAACTACTTATGTATACATGTCTTGCATAGTCCTAGCCTCCTAGGAATTATTTTCTTGTGGTATTATTTTAGAGTTTATCCATTACGCAATCTCATTTCGGTTTTAGAAAAAAAAAATGCATAAGAATCTACAGATTAATATAAGACATGCGCAGGCGCGTGTGACGTGGTTCAGAGAGAGTTTTCACCCAGAATCCAACGGAAAAGAATGTTTGACACATTAATCCATAGAAGATTAAAACTACAATTTCAGTCGATGTTTGGTCGCCTGATGATGTAGCTCCATCGCTGCTTTGCATCGATCTGCTCCATCGCTTTGCATAATTGCATTTCCATTGTTACCACACACCTCGACTGTTCACGCTATTGCTGCCGGATCAGAGTTCAAGGGTTCACCGGGTTAGGTCCAGGGTATACTCCCTCATAGAGCTTAGGAGATGGTTAATTCGAGCATAACGATGGGAGGGAAGCTGGTCGGCCGGCCAGAGCATAACAATGGACGGTACAAAATGAGGTGGCAAGGAAAACAGTGGATGTCCGTGGAGCTACGCTAGCCGGAGAGAGTCAAGGGAGAGGAAACGGACGTACGGCTGTGGAGTCAGACCGCGAGCTATGAGAGTTGACAAATTTCAGTTGACCACCCAATTACCAATCCCACTCTCTACTCTTCTATTATATTATTAGCTTGTTGTTTGTAAACATATATACTTTGTCACAGAATTCCACTCCTTTAAAAACGTCATGCATGTTCCTGAAAATAATATATGAAAACAAGTTAGAACCTTAGCGGCATGATTAATACACGGTGGGAAAGGGGGATGGAAAGTGAGCATGAAGAAAATTCTGTGAGGTCACACTCACACAGGGAAGAGAGCTCCCTTTGTTTACTATCATTACCACATTTTAATTTTTTCTAACCAAACAAGAGACTTTGTTAGGATTTTCAACGGGCACGTAAGATCTAGACGACACCAAAGATATGATATATATTTTTCGGCTAGTTTGTTACGATTGCCTTTAATCTGGGAGGCTCTATCTATATAGGAGCGCTCCTTCCCAATCAACGCAAGGACATTAGATCACCTGGATCATGGCCACAAGTCAGCCGTCGATCTCTGCACGTCCTGCGTTATAGTTAGATCGTCATGATCGTTTACATCAAGTGTATCTCCCTATATATAACGGAGACCACCGTACGAGTTCGACCCTAACATGACTCATCCCTATCTATTACAACTCAGAGTCCATGCATGTAACCGACTACATACACGTATTCCACACAAAACTCTGACGGACTTTGCAACCCAGGCTATTAATTTTCGTTTCGATTTTTTCCATTCAAACACATATAGTACCGCAGGACGGCTAGAAAGAGGAGATGCCTGTGTTCGTCACTTGCACTGCTTTGACTAAACTCCTTCAGTCTTAAGTCGCCGATCAGCGTAAAGAATTTAAGAAGATGAGTCATACAATAATAATCCACAAGATATCCCGCCAGTTGACCCGTCATCTTCACGATCAAAAGCAACCGGCCGGCTGCTGCTACCTAACTCCCCCGACGTCTTTTCCGCATTCCCTATCCCCGGCCGCAACGCTCGCCAACTTGCTGCGATCATGCAAGAAAGATGCCGATGGGATATCGCCCACTTAGGACAAACATTTGATGTCCAATTATTCGCTGTTTGGTCGATCAGCTCGATTCGGCGCCTACAGCCAGTGCGAGCGATTGATTATAACTTTGCTGTAGGGGGAAAAAATCTAAGAAAAGAAGCTGCACAGTGTAGTTGCTTCTGCATTCTGAAGAAGGAATTGAATCCGTGCCAGAATAATTGACGGAATGTTTGGCTGTTTTTATCTGACAGCGGTGACACGGACGCAGTGGTGCCCCTGACAGCAACAAGATACTCCATCGATGCTCTGGGCCTCCCAACCACCGTTAGTTGGTACCCTTGGTATGACAACCAAAAGGTCAGCCTCATCCCACTCTCGCCTCTCTTTCCGTGAAATTCCATTTGCACAGAGCTGATTCTTCGGCTGTTCTGATGGGCATAGGAACAGCATGCATCGATATGCGCTTAATTATATGCAGTCTATTCTTTTTCATTTCAGATAGATGTGATCAAGCTAATCAATGAGTTATTCATATATATAGTGCACATGTTTTGAAACGATGGACATTGGCCAGGCCGCCAGGATTTTTTTTTTTATCAGATATGGGATGTTAATTACAAGCTTTAATCAGCTAATGGCCTGTGAGATTGGCTTGATTAGGTTGGCGGTTGGAGCCAGGTGTACAAGGGCCTGACACTGGTGACGGTGCGAGGCGCGGGGCACGAGGTTCCCCTCCACCGCCCGCGGCAGGCGCTCATACTCTTTCGGCGCTTCTTGAAGGGCAAGCTCATGCCAAGCCAGACGACAAAATAGTTTATTGCATGCAGTTTTATATATATGGTAGTAATAAGGTGAAAGCACACCAGGATAAACAACAAAAAAAAAAGGGTCAATAAAGATTCGCATTGGATCGACACAAATTGTTGTCGCAGTATAATTTGATTTCTCATCCCACGTTCCCGCGGACGTTAGATGAAGCTATTTCCAATTTCGCACCATCGTGGCTGTATATATGCTGACGTCGCACACCATCGATCGTATGCAGGGCTGTTCATATCTAGCAATTAGAGGCGCCGGCGCAAGTGAAGAAGCAGGATCCTTGTTAATTCCAACGACATAATCTTTTATGTATATCAATTACAAAGATATCTAATACATAATATAATAAAAATAAATGGTCAATTGCAAAGATGTAATAAAAAAGAAAATTAGCCCGTAGCAAAAAAATTAAGCGAACTTGCAAGTAGAGCACAGCTAGCGTGATAGAATTAGCGAGTAGTATTGTGTAGCAATTAGCGAACTAGCAAGTAGAGCACAGCTAGCGTGATAGAATTAGCGAGTAGTATTGTGTAGCAATTAGCATTAGTAGTCAATTTATGGGCTGTCCTATTAGCAACAACATTCAACATTGGCCCAGCCAAGTAATTAAGGAATATAGGGCTAAAGTCATTAGCTTTCAAACTTAATGCATTACTATTACCACATCAATAAATAGTACAATATCGAAAACTCCTCACGCTGGGGCGCCACGTGGTTTCTCCTGGCACAAGCGCTTAGCTCAAGCTTGCCGCTTGTTCGACGCTTCGCGTCGCGCCGTTTTTTCGCGTGTTGTCGCCATCACAAGACTCTCAGCTGCTCTCGCAAGACGCTGTTCATATGTTTTTTGCGGCCGACACGGGTTGCCTCGGCCACCACTCTCTCAAGAAGACGCGCGCGCGCCTCTCTGCCGCGCGCGGCTCAGATCCGTTCGATCTCGATAGGACGGCTCACATTACGAGACACCTACCCTAACCCTAGTTCACCCCTCTCTCTCCCGTTTCGCTCCCACTCCCCCTACCAGCCGCCGCTCTACCCCACAGCGCACGCCCTTCTCCTGCCTTCTTCGTCCTCGAGCCCAGCCGCATCGACTACGCCGCCGCCTTCCCCGACTCCGTCGCTCCCGCCGCCCTGGTGCCGCCTCCTCCTATCTCCTCCCTCTCCCCCGATCGTCGGCGCTACCGCCGCCGCTCCCCGCGTCGCCATCGCTCTCCTCTTCCCTGACTGCTGCCTCTACTTCGTCGCCGCCACCGCTGCTCTCCCCGGCACCGCCGCTGCCTCTGCCTGCTGCCGCCTTCCCCTTCTCCCGTCTATTCTCCTCCTCCAAGCTAGCCCACCAACAGAACCACCCCTTCCCCCATCTGTGCCGCCTCCCTCTCCTCTCATCTTTCCCACCATGGGGTCTCCGGATCCGGAGATGGCGTGCCCTGGGGTGGGACTTCGGTCGCCAGTGAGGTCCCGAGACCGGCCATTTGCCCTAACCGAAAGGTTTGCCAAAAAATACTCCTTATTTTGCTCGGATTTAGACATGTAGGGTTCGGAGATTGGGGAGAGATTCGGGGATTCTCACTGATTTGGGTCTTAAGGACTCCTTCTCCCGTTAAACAATCCCCCCACAGTACTAATTTCATCATTTGGCTTAGGGCTACTTCGATCTTCACGTATTGCAGGTGAAAATACGTCATTTATATTTTGGGTGCACTAATTTGCCATGTTTAATGCAGTTTAGATGCACGTAAATGCTGAATGTTTTTGTTCGATGTGTGTATGGAGTGTTTTCGTTTTTGTCATTTGATATATTAAGGATTTCTTCTCTCATTAAACAATCCCCCACGGTACTAATTTCATCATTTGCCTGTAGAACTGCTTCAATCTGAAAGAGGACGCGGTGCTACGCTAGCCGGAAAACAAAATTTTCTACCTCGACCACCCAGGAAGCAAGCGAGTCAGGGATCACAGATCGTTACCCTTGCAGCACGTTAGCAGCGGAAGTAGAGTGGATGAAGCCTCCCCGCATCCTGCAAAGCACTGTACGTAGTCGAACTCGACGCGGTACAATTCCTCCTTGTCGCGGATGTAGCCGATCCTCTCCATCAGCGCCGGTGTAGGAGCGGCGACGCCTCTACGGTATCCACACGTCCGGGGTTGGAACGCTGCGCGTTGGTGTGCTAGCACCCGTGCGCATGGCGGCTAGGGTTTAAAGGAATGGGGCGTGGTGGCGGCCAGGGTTTCGTGGTGGGGAGAGCCTCTTACCCCGCGCCCACCTCTCCAATTTATAGAGTGCACTAACGGGCTTTCTACTAGAGAAGCCCATTATGACTCGCACTAATGGATCTTCTACAATAGAAACCCATTAGTGCGCAGTGGATCTAAATCCGCACAAACCCATTAATGGATCGAATCCATTAGTAATGTTCCAACCCGTTAAGTGTGTGACCCATTAGGCTCATGTACAAGTCGGTCGTGGTCCCGGAGAAACCTTTCTCCAGACCACAAGTCAATAGTGGTACCTAGCAGCACATAGTGACCCCCGAATGCACACGATGATCGAATCAGCTGAACCTCGATACACTCGTATAGGATCCTTTTGCCACACGACATCAGTCAAGCTCAAGGCAAGAAGCGTGCCACCCTTGTGATAGCTCGACCCATTCACTCGTCAATGTAATGGATATAATTGTGATTAACTCTTTAATCACTTTGGCATGGCCATGCACTTTCCTTATCCATCCACACTGAGGGGCCCAGAGATATATCTCCTGTTACCAAGGAGGGGCAAATTCCATCTTGATCTCTTACACCTCACGTCATGTTTCATGGCATACCCGCAAGCTACCTTTATAATTTTTCTATTACGATGAAGCGTTTGATAGCCCCAAAGTATACGACTACGCATGCTGAGAATCAATAAGGATCTCAGGTCGAAGGACCGTATACGTATACCACTCAAGACTAACCCTGATGGCACTTTTAAGATAATTATCTCAGCAGTGTCTCGGAGCGGGTCTATCCAACCCCATGTTTTCTAACATGTGCCCACATTGTTGATTTAATATCTCCGTATAAATGATATGTGAAACGTTACCATCAATCAATACATGTGTTGGTCAAATCACTATTGTTCCATATAATGATATGTGACCAGAGATCGTTTAGAATAATGTCATATTGACAATGTGTTTAACAATTAAGTCGTACTTAATGAACAAAGCAGTGACATTTATTCAAGGAACTCATAAGTACATGAACATAGACGTATGATACAATCATCTCATATGATCGCCTCTAGGGCATATCACCAACACGATCTTCACGTATTGTAGGTGAAGATACGTTTTTTATATTTTGGGTGCACTAATTTTCCATGTTTAATGCAGTTTAGATACACGTAAATGCTGAATGTTTTTGTTCGATGTGTGTATGGAGTGTTTTCGTTTTTGTCATTTGATATATTACATGAATTTCTGTCGAATTTTTCACTAGTCACTTTGAATTGTTCATCTTTTATCGATTACTTCTAGGCTAATATAAAAGCATTGTCTCAGTCAGAGGAGCCACTGACTATCATATCACCTGCACGACATCATTTGAGGTGTACTAAATAAGAAGACTTCAGACCTCTGTTTCACTGCAAATATGATGACGCCAATGGTGGACTTCCCATTGTAAATATTGCACTGAATGGAGAATTGAATAGAGTATGTAATATTGTCTAAAAAGATAGATTATGTAATATTCTACTACCTGACGATTCTAAAGCAACGAAATTTAGACTGGTAACACTTTCTGTTTTCTGATAGCTTCTCCATTTGGCAGGGATATGGGCTAGAAGGCACCCTTGAACTCTTTCAATTTTTCTCTGAGGAGAATTGTGAGTATCCATCAAAAGAAGGTGGTCTAAATGTGAGTACTTACATTGCTCTTTTATACTTTTCTGGATGGATAAATGCTATGCTCATTGCAAAAAAAGTATCACTGGCATAGAAGTTTTACCTGAATAACTTTTATGTGAGGCTTGGGTTATCTATAATTATTGTGTTCTTAAGTCAACCTTGCAACAATTTTTGCTTGCTAATGGCAATGGATGTACAATATCTGAGAAGAAGTAATTAATTTCATTATAGTATGCAATTCTCCAATATTAAGGCCCCGATTGGAATGATGGACTTCCATAGGAGTATCATAGGGTAATTATGTTCTCCTCAAACTTTAATAGGGATTAGATTCTAAAACCGTCAACGGTTGGGATATCGGTCCCAAGTCAACTAAGGTTCTTGAGAAAGGGAGATAGAAGACACTGCCGAACAAGGCAAACAGCAATCAATGAGCAACATGGAGGCACAGGGTTTTTATCCTAGTTCAGGCCTCTCCGGGGAGATAATAGCCCTACGTCCAGCACTTCTTTATATGAAAGATGATTACAAGAGGGAACTCGACGAGACGAGCAGGTCTCGGCGAGATCATGTGTGTATAGGAAGTAACACGCAATATTGAACTTCAAGTCGTGCTGGCTTGGCCTGATGCGTACGTGCCCTCTACACGTCGTAGGGGCCTTGTTTATACAGCGTTGAACAACCGACCTACCGAGGGATAATCGGACCAGGCTGACCACGAGTCCGTAACGAACTCGAATACATGCCAAATATATCCCGAGGTAGATAAGGCATACTCCAATTCTTAGGGATCACGACGTCTGCTCCAATCCGGGAAACCACGTCCAGGTCTTCACGTAGCCGTGCAAAACTCTTATTTGAGTCGGACTCAAATAGGAATCCTAGGCCATTACGCACCATGCCGACCAGGGAGCTGTTCGGCAGGATGCTTATGGGCCTGAAAGAGCCCTCTAGGGAACCAGGCCCTAGAAGGCTGTTCGATTATGTCGTCAGGGAGTGGGCCATGGCAATGGGCCGTGATTTTATCCCCGACAAAAACTACCATTCTTTTTGTACAAGCCAAACACTTTGATGTTTCAAAGATTTTTTGAAGACATGAAAACCACCTTTCGAATCTTTTAAAATCAATTTTTAGCTTTTTTCAGCCTCTTGGCCTCCTTAGGAAAGCTCCAAACTTTCAGATTATGCATTCCAAGCAATGCCTAAGATGTAAACTTGCATTTATTTTATGCACGTGCCTGCATTTATGTTTGTGTCAAGAGGACATTGTTAAATGGTACTAATCACATGTGAGGGTCAAATGGGATGATGTGAGTAGGATCAATTTTTAGGATGTATTCCAATAAAACAGTAGCTAGCCATCGTGTTAAGCTATTTACGAGTTTTTTTTTTGGCAGGTTATCATGCACCATTGGTCAAATTATAATAGGCAACTACTTTGTAGTGTGCTCATAACAAGGTCTATATTGGAACACCTAATCTCTATGTTTGCTTAATAAGGCTTCACATCAGGATGCAATGTTTTATGAGATTAATTGCTGGAAGAGGCAGGTAAGAAAAAGCACTTCTTTATTATCCTTGATGTCCTTGATGTTTATATTACTTTGTACAATTTTCTTCTCTATTACCCTTGATATTATTGGTTTTGGATGATATTATATCATGTTTCTTTCATTTCGTAGAACATACGTGAAAATACAATATTTTTTTTATTATATCTAACCTTTGTTGCCTTTGTTTCCTACTGATGTAGAGTACATAATGAAATGCTATAGAAAAGATATTTAGCATTGGCTATGACAAGAGATTATAAATGTAGTCGGCCTGTTTATTCATATGTCTTTTCTAGAAATTGTGCTTATCCTTTTCTTTTTGGTTTAGCATGTTTTGTCACTGCCAAGGTAATCATGTTATTGCTCTTAAATTGTCATGCATCATAGATTATTATGAAGATTTGTTTTCTAACACACATTAGAGAGGTCTTTTGGCTGTGCTGCAGTTTACCTAAGTTGACTACCATCTCGCCAAACATGTAGTTCACTGTTCACGTACACATACTTCATAAAATCAAATTACTGCGAGTGTAGAGCACTACTAGCTTCTGTGTATTTGTTATAATGTTTTTCGTATTCTGGAAAGAACACTGCCTTTTAGCAGGGTTAATTGTTGTATTAATGTTCCTCTTGCGCACTCCTCCCTCTCCTCCGTCGCCTCCTTTCCTCCCTAGGGATTTTTTTTTTATTTACATATATTAAGTGTACAAAATTAGTAGTATCATGTGCCAAGTGTTGATTACCGGTCTACATTCCGTTCATTTGTTTCACAGGTTTTTTATTTATATATGTTGTTGAATTATCATTGTTGTTTGGTTGCATCACTTTGCGATGTCAGAAACACTAACAGGACAGACCTTACCATAATACAAATATTTTTAACCATAAATGTTGTAAGATGGATAGTTTTAGTTGGTACTAATTATAGATATGTGTTTCAAAATCTCATTGTTAGCTTTTTATTACGCAGAGGCTCTTTTCACTTTATTTGTTTGCCTAGAAGAGGGACAACTAGATTCTGCCTGTGGTGCCTCTTCGGCATGTATGCTTTTCCTTCTATGATATATTCATCTGCGATAACATTTCACCCTTCCCCTGCGCTGAATTTCTTGGTTCTTTTTTGCGGCTTAAATAAATATACAAGTTGGTTCGTGCAACATTTGCTTCTTATAGGTTTTATATCTGCTTGATACTTATGGCCTGAAAGGCTGATGAGCATAGTACTGCAGATTGTTAAATGAGAAATGGTAGGTGCACTCGATGGTGCCCAATCGAATGTTGCAGCATTAGGCTGCTGCATGGACTCTATTTTTACAGCAAAGTTAGGCCATTCATAGCCTACACCAACAATGTAAAAAAATTCTCGATCTATTTTTAAAAGTTGATCTTCCTTGGTGAGAGGCTATATTCTTGCTCTTTACCCACTCCTTTCTATGGTATATAACCTAAACCCTATGCTCCGTTCTCATACTTCTTTTATGCTTCATTTGTTACAGAAAACAAAGAGGAAGTGTGTCTCTTAGTTCCATTTACTAAGGAAGGTGATTTTAACATATCTATCCAAAACACTGCTTAACATATTGATGTTAATAAATTGGAAGTTTATCCATCAATTCATATTATGGCTAGCTTAATCTGTTGTTAGCAAGCGTACGTTTCTATATGTCTAATGAACTATTTCATATTTATAGCTAATGACTTATTTATGTGCATCTAATTTTTTATGTTTTGGTCTATACAGGTAAATTGAAGGTGCTGGAAATTCATAGTAGGTTAAGAAAACATGTATTGGCTCTACATATTCTCAAACTTTAGCTGAAAAAGGACTCAAATACAGTGACATGCCGCAAAAGCTGAACCAGTGCCAATTAACGGGTAAAAAACCACCATTTCGCAATGAGCAGTCATGTTAATATTAGGCCTTTTCACTAATTTCTTCATCCCGTAAGAAACCACGGATCATCAATTTATAGGGACAGAAGAAAGCCCAATGGTAATGTCATGAAAATAATTTTAAGCCAACAAAGTTAGAAGATTAACTACAATAACTGTTCAGTAGGACATCTAATACATGGATTGGTTGGCCTGATTGCGACTCAGGTGCAATTTGCATAGCACATATCATACCTTTCATGTATATGTGAACTGTGAAGGAAGCACATATTGGACTCCAGTCTACAAAGCAAATCGGATCTAAAATTCCATATGAAAGGCACTCAAAAACTTAATTTTGATTCGACATTTAAATTTCTTACACACCCACAGTAATATAATTGGTTGTGGATTCAATCTTACGCGGCTTCCTCGGCGCGCCACAGGCGCGCAATTCCCCTAGTGTACTATATATCTATATTGTGGGCCCAGCGCAGTAGAACCTAATGCACCGCACAGAAACGATCCTAATCGTATGGCATCCCCAACTAAGGTATGCATGTTCATGCTCATAGAGACGCTAGTGCTACTAGGAGGTCTGTGGACACAATTTATTTGTTTGAATTCAACCTTCAGCACAACCATATACACTTTATGCTATTGTAATTTAAGAAAGGGAGCTCTTTGATGGCACATTAAATGAAGTATAATTTTAAAATTAGACTAGTAGGCTAAAATGTCATTGAAAGGTAGGAGAAAATGTTTGGGTATAAAAGATCCAAAAAAGAAAAAACAACCCGATGCAGGGCACCAAGGCACAACGGCAGCAACGTTGCCAACAAGGTCGAAAACTGACCACCTCACTGAAACGGCGAGGCCATAACCTACAACCACCGGCAAACACTAGCAAACTCGGCCACACAGCACCACCTACAACCATCGGCGACCTCCAAACACACAATGGTGCGCCAGCGCTAACAACAAGAAAGCAACGTTCAAAGAGAAGGCAGGCTGGTTGGTGACCTCCCATCAGCGTGGAACGGACCACGACGATGTCTCCATCGAGGTAGAAACAGTGAAACGTCACCGCCACCGCCGTGATTGTTCATCGTAGATTTTCACCCAACAAGGAAGGGGCATTGGGCAGTGATGCCTCCAAGGAGGGAACAATGCCAAAATGATGTCGCCACCATTATCCCAAGCTTACTCAGGCATGGCTTCCGCCTGATGTATACTCCCCCTGACACCGAACTGAAGGAAGGAGTGTGAGCACAAAGACCAAAGCCGCAACCTGACGCTACCACAACACCCAAAGGACACCTTAGGCACTGTAGACCTAGCTAACCCTATGCAGCCTAGCTCTGTAAGGGGTGTGGAATCAGATGCATAGAAGATGGACCACAAATAAACAGCGGTAAGCGACAAAACCTAGGTGAGCTAGTGACAAGTTACCGACGACCTGCCCTTAGTTTGTCTACGTGATCTTTGTTTTAGTCTTGTTTACCAAAGTTACATGGGTAGGAAAGGTTTTTTTTGCCTGTTCATTAATATTTCAACATGCCTTGTGTTGTTAGCTTAATCTTCATTAGTATAAACCGTATTATGCTTTCGATCTGATCTTAAAGGGTGAAGACGATGCTAATCCTCATCCAAGGTGCTGTGCAAGTGCGATGCTGCAAGCATCATGGAACTTCGGGAGTTCCAGTTTGGTTGCATGCATCAAGCATTACATTTGCATCCATCCAGCCAGGACCGGTAGGTGTTGTAGGTGGGCAAGTAGATAAAATAAGATCCTACGCAGGGCCTACAAGCCAACTATGGGTCAAGATTCTATGCGTAAGCGTCCACTCTAGGCAACCGTGCATGTTCCAGAGCCACCTTCGGGCAAAGACTCCACGCAAGGACTAGCCTGGCACCTGCATGAACAAGAGGCACCTCTAGAGGTGAAGACTCCACACATAGGCCCTCCTGGCATCCGCGCGTCCTAGAGACAACTATGGGCCAAAGCACATCACCGAGACTTATTGAGCACCCGCGCGCCTCAGAGCCACCTCAAGGAGGCACCCGCTCTCCTCAGGAGACCGCGCAGGGACCCTCTAGGAACTGTGCTCCCAGGAGCCACCTCTGGATAAAGACTCTATGTGGGGACCCTTTGGGCATCCGCGCGCCTTGGAGCTTACCTCCGAGCGAAGATTCCGCGTGGAGACTTATCGAGCACCCGCGTGAGAATCTGGTTATGAAGAACCTCTATGCACATGAGCTCTAGGCATCAATGAAAAGGCTCCCACCCAAACCCGATAGTCAAAAGCAGCACACAAGTTCGAAAGATGCACCACTTGACAAAATCATGTCACTACTATAGCTACGAGACAAAGAGAGACCATAGGTAGTTAGAAGCTAAAAGTACAGTAGAAGGGAGGCAACCTCCTCCATGTCCCTAAGGGGAGAAGCCAAAAATAGGAGCAAAGCAAAGAAAAGACGAATATGCACGTACTTTGCCTACCTCACAAAGGGTATACAAGGAATTCAAAGATAAAATGCTATCTTGCCCCAAGATTCCCACATGATCTAGGGTAGCATAGTGATCGATGCAACTTGTATAATATACATAAGCTATCCTTGAGCTCGTTGTAAGCCCAACCAGAATAAAACTTTCCACATCTCAACATCCCTTCCTGACTTCTAGATAGTGTCTCCCATCATGAGCACCCATCCAATCCTCTTATCGCATGGTTTCCTAGGAGGGCGCCCCAAACTCGTTGTCAAGGACACCCCGAAGATAGGAGGAGCGTAGAAAATGAACTGTTCTACTTAGCCAGACTCATGTTGGCGCAAAATGCGAGCCTCGATCGCTCCTCCCTTATAAGTACAGGTGCAAAGATTACTCTTCGTGAGACGCTAGGATTATCCTCATACGACGCCTCTCGGCCTCACTGACATTCGGGCCTCGTCGTTTAACCTTCGAACTGCTCTCCTCATTGATGTCCCGGCCTCGCTTTCCAATCTCTCATCTGACTATCTCCTTTGCCGACCTCCTAGCCTCGTCATTTCCCTCACCATACTGAGCAGTTGCCCCAAAATGTGAGCCTTTTTATAGTACTATTCTAATTGACTTGCTAAAGTTGATTATGCCTTTTCCTATCGATTGTCCTTGTTATATTTAGTTTCAGATATTGCACAAGTGTCTTACGTGGACTCTGAGTTGTAATAGGCAAGGGAGGGTCATGTTAGGGTCCAACTCATATCCTGGTTCCACTATAAATAGGAAGCACCAGTGGTGTAACCAGTAACGACTAAAGTAGCTTCGTAGGCATGCAGGGGGTCGCACCCGGCATAAGACCGCTATCCGGGCCGTTGGTATGCTGCGTTGTTGGACAGGAGTGTCCATAATCTATGCCTGCATATGTAGGCCTGCATTACCAAACATTGTGCATTTGGTGTCATTCGAATCTAGTATGTGCGTCCTATTTTCCTGACAAGTGGTATCAACCATGGTCGGTAACCCAAAACATCTCTTGGAGATCACACGGTTGCCGGATGGGTTCCGATGTGTGATGGGCGAGATTGTTGGGTTTAGTCCCAGATCAGATATTGATGATGGAGCATAGGTAAAAAGGTGGAGGCATCCCTTACCTATTAAGCTAGTCTTTTTGGTTGAGTTGGGAAAGGACCTTGGTTGTGGCTCTAGTAGGACCAATGGATGTAGAAGACCTGACTGAGACCAATGTTGGTCTTAAAGGGGGCAAGATTGTTGTTCGGTTATGAGATGGCATGATGGCAACGGGTTGTATTAAGTGATATTAGAGCTGAGGTTGGGTGATGTGGATGATCTTGAAGGAGGCGCGAGGATCATGCAAACACAAGTGTATGGAAGAAAATGCCTTGTTCAATGCAAGGTGGAGCATAGAGGCGATCGACGACTCGATCGGTAGATTCGATACCTCTAGGCGAGTGGTCTGGACCATTCGATGGCACTACAAGAAAAATGTTGCTCCATGAAGTCCCAAATAGGTCACCAAAACGGAAAAAACATCACTATTTTCCTTTTGTGATGAATTTATGACAAAATAAGAATTATCATCTATATCGCGTCACATTTATTAGCCGGTGACCAAATTTGTGATTTCGTCATAAAATGTATGCTAATCTATGACAAAAGATATAATCATCATTGATTAGTTAACTTCTATGACACACAAAATTCGTCATTGATAGGCCTCATTTCGTCACGAATCACACATTCAACTGGTATGCAAAGGCATTGACCAGTTGATTTGTGATGATTTTGTCACAACTCCGGCTTCACCGGGAACCACTCATGATCTATTGCTAGTCCCAGAGATCAATGCTAGCAACTCATGAGCGACAATTTTCGAGCATCACAGCACAATCAAAATTAACTAAGAAATTAACATCATAATGCAAAAGTAATTGTAGCACAACCACTTATTACAATAGTTTGAATAAGATCATATAGAATAGTTCAGAGTTTTGGAAGTTCAAATAATGCAGCGGAATAAAGATATGACGATGCTCTCTAATCCAACCCTTCAAACGATAGCTAGTCTTGATCGAAATCCGGTACAGAATCCTCTTGATCCTGTGGGCAAACCGGACCCGGGTCATCTCCTGAACAAAGATATATTCGTGGTTTGTATAGCGAGTACACGACTACCTAGCAAGAATGCTTATAATGAATGCAAGGATATAAACAAGAACAGGATGACTAATTTGCATAAACACCTATTCTAGGCAAATTAATAAAAGTGTTGTAAAAGCATTTGTTGAACAATTAATAAAGATGAATAGATTATCAAATTAACACACAGAGCTCAGCTTCGAAAGCCCCTTTGCAGAGCTACACAAGCCTCGAATAACTCAAACAAAACCAACCCAAGAGGTTATTAGATAACACATGAGACTACCATGTACAACCTTCCTCCCCTCCTACGACCGTGGGAACGGCTATCATGATAGTTTTATCCTCTGTAGAGTTTAGCACACTTTATTCATAATCTTAGTGATACTTTTACGTCTTAGCTCTTCTTTTGGAGACTAGACCAATTAACTGTACAAGGCGATTCATTAGTTCCTTCTGTTAACACCAATACCCCTCTAAGGTTTTGACAACTCGGGTCCCCCTCTTGAGCCAACGGACCGCAGCCCAATCTTTTCAAAGTAAATTGTGTTAACAGTTTTCCCTAACTACTAAGCCAGTACTAGCACATGTTGGCCGGCATGCTAGAGCTAGCACTTATGGTTATGTTTGTATGGTTTGGCCGGATAAGCACACGTCAAGGGTCCTTAAATGTTTGTTTAAGTATTAATATTCAGTTAACACACGTGAGCATTCTAAATAAAATTCCTCCTAACAAATAGCATCACAAAAAATATCAATCCTTTCTCGCTAACTTGTGAGACTACATGTATCTATATGACACTATATAGTAGATCGGAATGGCATTTTAGTGAAGCCATTTTTTGCAGGGTGGCATTTTTACAATTTTCTGATACCAAGACCCAAACCGGACGGTGCCCTTTTGCTCTCTATAGCGAGGAAATTTGAGCTCTCCGGCTTGGTCGGTTGCACGGGGGGAGGGGAGGGGAGGGCTCAAAATGCGACTTGCAGATTCGAAGTGATTGAACAGTTTGACTCTAAACCGGTGGCCACATAGATTGAACACACCGTACCGAGAAGCATGTTGACCCAATTTAGTGAACACTGGATTTAAGCCTCAACTCGTCAAGCCAACCTAAGATGGTTCTACAACCGAGTTGGCTTGGTTAAGCCTACCATACCATTATATTTCTTAATATAAATAAATAGTATAGACTATTCATGTAATTTAAATGTATTTTATTTAATCTTATAATGAGACCCATTTGAAATCACTTTGGTCTAGTTATTTGTACAAACTAGGTTTCGATAAGACCCTGACCCATTAGCCCATTAGGCCTAGTTTGTGTAATAATAAGGCCAAGTAGGCCAAAACCATTGATTATAAACAAAAATCGTGATATGCCATGGTAAAGAATGCCATCTTAGAATTTTATCACTCTAGAGATTACGTTCGAAACTTTATTACTTCAAAGATTTGTTACTCTACTATTAGTATCATTTTTCCAACCCCTTTCTGGACCAAAATACCCTCGAATAGAGTTGGGAAGAAAAGGAGGATGCAGTCAACTAGGGTTGTGAGTGGAGAGCGCTTAGCTTGGACTGCGGGAGACCAATAGGGTTGCAAAGGCCGTATGTTGGTTGCATGTCTTTTTAGGCAACAGCAAGAAGGAACAGAGCAAGGAGAAAGTGGATCTACTGAGAAGTAATACCAGGCCCTAGAGCTTTGGCGAGTTGTCCTAGGAATTAGCAAAGGTCGTACTAGGAGTGTTTCCAGAAAGGGATATGAATTCATCATGAGGCTTGCATTGCATAGGTCAATGTACGTCCAGACATAGTGGGAAGCATATAAAGCACCGCCCCACTAGGAAGGGCGCATAGAGCCAATCCTCATCACCACTAGCGAGCCTTGTGGTCGCACTGCCACAGTGATCCAAACCTAGGATGTCTCCAAGCTTACCATTGGCCAACCGTCATGAGCTTAGGCGACCGCCTCCTCTTCATAGTGCCAACTAGTTGTCCTCTCTCCATCCTCAACTCCATCCAATGTAATTTTAGTCTTGAAGGGTTAGAAAGAGGGCACCCAATTTAAATGGAAGAAATGGTAAGTTCCAGAGTGATGAATTCTACTGTGCAATCTTCAAAGTGACAAATCCTAAAGCAACATTCTCTATAGCAATATATCATGAATGCTCTCTTGGTTTAAATGTAAGTTGCATTGGTGGCATTGCTAAGAGTATGTTCAGAGTAGTCAACCACATAAACTCGATATGTTCAATAGAATTGTTAAGTTATGCAAATATTGAAGATACTTAGATTCTAATCTCCTCATCTTATTGGACTTATTTGACTTTCTATTTACTTATCTTCATTTAATTTTTTTAAAAATATTTTTTTGAATTTATTTTTTCTTTCTTGAAAACTTGTCTACAAGTTTTAAAACAAGTCAAACAAAGTAGATACGACCCTTGAGGCTATATCGAATAGCTCTCAAAGTTAGAAAATAAGTTAAATAAGTAGATGTGTCAAATAAAATAAACCATTAAGAACAGGGCCTTAAATTAACTAATAGAGCGACGGATTCCACTAAGCATTCAGAATTGGATTAAGGATTGGCCTACATGACAACATGATACACCTAACAGTTCTTGTACATGCTTATTGATTCCAGGCCAGAATATTGAGCAGAAAGTTCAATGGAATTTCTAGACAAAACCTAGCTACGAAGGCTCATTAACTTTACAGTGTAATCTCCTCTCAAATGCAGCTAATTTTCATCCCGGGTGCAAATACTTCCTCGCACCTGACACCACTCAAGCTTCAAAGAACGAGAGAACTAGTACAGTAGAAATTTGCTGCCGACCACGTCGATATAGGTGCCTATATAGGTAAACAGAACTTCAGGAATCAATATACTAGAAATGGATCTCAATATAGTTTTGTAAAGATGTCACACTTTTGCCCGTCGCCATCGCTTTGAACACAGAAACCTAGCAAATCATTTTCATGTGCGTTGCATGCCTGCAATATTGTACTGAATTAAATTATAGACGAAACAGCTCTCAAAATTTTTTTTGTAAATTATAAATCACAATGCCAGACCACCCAACAGTACAAGCCCCCAAGGGTCCAAGACCATAAAGCCTTGCCAACAATGGCCTAAACTGAACATCTTCCGGCAAATTTAGGTCATGTTCTTTTAAGCTAATCTGAACGGTTGAACAACTGAACAGTTGAAATGACTGAACTTCGAGAGCTTCTCGTGGTAGTCTCGAGATTCGGATCCATTTTGTTTGACTTGCTTTTTAAATTGTTAGGACCCATCTTTAAAATAACGAAAGTTGTTAAGTCGTTAAACTGTTAAGCTGAAAAGAACTGGGCCTTAATCATGGGATGATAATTAGCTGAGTGAGTACTGGAAAACAGATCGACATTTCATGAGGAAATGACAACAGCGCCAGCAACATCACCAAAGAGGATGCATGTACCTCTGTCTGTCCAATCCACATATTGTGAAAGAGCGTCTGCACCCACTACTAGGCCTTGTTTGTTTCAGATTAAATTAAATTAAATTAAATTAAATGAAAATTTATTATTTTTGTATAAGCCAAATGATGTAATGTTTTGTAGTCATTCTTGTGGGGTTTTAAATAGTACTTCTTAAAGTTTGTAAAATATTTTTTCATAATTTTTTAAACTTGTTAAGACGTATTTTGAGGGGATCACAAATTTACTACAGTAAAACTCAACGCTACATTAATTTGAAACAAACAAGGCCCATTCCATAGCGCCCACCTACAATATTAGAATATGTTAATCCAACAAGGTGCCAATGCCACAGAGCTTTATCTCATTTGTTGTTGGAGTAACCAACTGTGTATACAGCTTTGACAACCCTTGCAAAAGAAAAGGAAGAATTACCATTGATAAAGTGAGTAGCCGTGATTAAACCAACAATAAACCCACTACAGGCAGCAGTGATATCAAAGCCAAATGTATTTTTGCACGAAACCTCCGTCATTAGCTGTTTACATTTCGTCAAGACGATTTTTAATGTGAGAATGAGCATAACCAAATTCAGAAATGCACATAAACAAAGTAGCCAACCTGTTATGCATTTACGATAAGAATTAATAGTTTGCTGGTGGTTCAAAAGGATAATAACGCTGAACAAAAAAACAAATATATAAGGAAAATAGGAAACATGCAAATAGTAGTTACATAGTGTATATACTAAACAGGTTGCCTTAGAAGGCATGCAATCAAACTTTTTTTTTTCTTTTGCGGTTAATATGTCAACAAGTATCAAGAAGGACTGAATGACCCATGATTTTTGTACTGCTAGATTCATTATGAAACTATACTTTTGTGATGTATATAACATTATATAATAGAAATTACTGGTCAAATTAGTACTTTGGTGATCATATTAACATCCAAAATGGAATTTATTTTAGTGAGAGGGAACATTGAAAAACAGCTCGAACTAGTATTGAAACCATTTCATCCAGCTTGTAGTCCACAGTAAAATAAGAACAGAATTATACTCTCAAGGAAGAGATGGATCGCATTGAAATAAGGAAAGCAGTAGCTCACGCAAACATCGGGAGACACCTAAGGCCGGTACAAAAGCTTTAGGTGTCATTTTCACCTTATATTAACTTATCTTATCTTCCCTCTACAAAGTACTCCCTCCGTTATGAAATAGTTGTCATTTTGGACATTGACACGGTCTCTAAAATGTAACTTTGACCACTAAAAACTATTGTAATTTAATTTTAACATGCATTAAAATTATACTTTTATGAAAGTTCTATTCGAAACGAATTCATCTATAAGAATTTTATGCTTCAAATCTAGATGGTTTAGAAGTATTTTATAGATAGAATTTTAAAACATTGACTTAGGACATGTCTAAAACGACAACTATTTCAGGATGGAGGGAGTAAATGATAAGAAGATAAGTTAAGATAAGACAAAAAGAATGACAACTTAGACTATCATCCATGGGGCCGATATCAAACAGTGCTGCTTTTTAAACAACATAAATTACAATGACGACTAATTTATTCTAATAAAAAAAGTGGGGTGTGACAAGTACTGTAATGACTTAATATATGTTACATAGCCATACCCAAGCAGCACCTCCAAACAGATCATCTGGAGTTGATGTACAAAGGTGAACTATATCAACATCATCAGCTTTTACTTCAGCCATCTCAAGCGCCCTTTGTGCTGCCTGAACTGGGAGTCCCCGCAATGTTTCATCTCCTAACACATTTGAAAACTATAGATTATTCCTGAAACATGAAAGAATGAAACGTGTCTGCAAACCTACACAGATGTTGCTCCTAACATTGTGATCTCAAAATCTGACTTCCTACACTAAAAACAAAGAGGCCAGCTCTTTATGTTGTCATTCACATCAATAACATGAGATGGGCATTAAGTTATAAACAAACAGGCAGAAAATGCTACATTTTGATTTTACAGATTCTGGGCCAATCATGTACAGTAACACACCCCAAGTTTACTGGCATTCACTTTTATTTATGTAAGCTGTAATTTTTATTTATATAGCCAAAAGGCATGAGGTCTTCATGCTGTTTGCAATCTTTAGCATTGAATTGAACACGGTGTTTTGTAACAAAACCTAAGTGGATCTATGACGCTATATCATAGAATCAACATACAATTTCATCCATCAATGGTGAATTGGCGATGCTATGCATGTAACCACAAGTGATCACCTAACCAAAACAAAAGTAGCAACCATAAACAATTGCAGCCAGGTAATTGGCACTAATCATTAATCAAATTGCTCTTAAGTAAAAGAGGAGGGGAACAAGTGAATCAACAATTGCAGCCAGGTAATTGGCACTAATCATTAATCAAATTGCTCTTAAGTAAAAGAGGAGGGGAACAAGTGAATCAACAATTGCAGCCAGGTAATTGGCACTAATCATTAATCAAATTGCTCTTAAGTAAAAGAGGAGGGGAACAAGTGAATCAACAATTGCAGCCAGGTAATTGGCACTAATCATTAATCAAATTGCTCTTAAGTAAAAGAGGAGGGGAACAAGTGAATCCAAACTCAAAAGTACCTGAAAGGATTCGTCTATTCCGAAATTCAGTCCGCTCTGCGATCCATTCATCTGATGTTTCAACCATTTTTGAAAGGTCGTCATTTGAGAGACTAAGTGCTGGGGTGGCCGAACCACATCCAACGAGCCTTTAACCCACACTAACCACCCTGCAATTTTTAATTAATATTAAGAGAGTCATCCCACAGCAGCAGGTGAATGTTGTTTTAACCCCTTTTACAAAAATGTAGATCACTGAATCAACTCCCATGCTACAATTGTAGGGACACAAGCAATACCATTGCCATACATTGATGGGTACAAAAGTGGCAACAATTACCACCATATTTAATGAGCAAGCTGGGCAGATCCCCCATCTATGACCAGAGAAACCACAAGCTACAAGAGGGTGGCCTATTCTGGTGACACCAATCAACACTAGAAGATGCATCAGCCACCGTCATTGGAGCACCAAAGCATCGCTTCTACCGGCCATAACAATCCGACTACATCCAACTACTGCATTTCAACCATAAACAGCCGGCATAAACACCTATTACAAAAAAGCAAGCTCTGGAAGCAACCATCCGACCGACTAATGAAAGCGAAATTGGGGCAGGTAAAGGTAAGTTCCTAGTACACGGAATAGGCAAATCCCATTTAAAAAGGGCTAATTTAAACCAAAACCCAAGCTAAATCAACATGTCGCCTGAAAATCCAACCATTCCATTCCCGCAAAACCTGCCGAAAAGCGCGCACACCGCAATGGAATACCAACCGCGATCGAACGGCACAGAGTTCCCACCTTCTATGCGAGGGCAGCCTGAAGGATCCCGGCCTTTCGCACGGCCACAAACAGTCACTTGCTGCCTAACCATTGCAGCAGGTACAGAGGCAGGGCGTAAAGGAGCCAGCTTTACCTGGGGAGGGGTTTGGGGGCGGCATGGAGACCATGCCGTCATCGACGGTGGAGGCGCAGCACCGAAGTTGCGTCGGCGCCGCCACCGGCGGTGCGGATCGGAGGAGGCCGAGCCGGTGGCCGCCAGCCGCCCGCGGGCAGGGGGCGACAGCACCCGAGGAGGCGAGAGGCCGGAGGCGGGGACCATGGTGGGAGATCTCGCGGCGGCAGCGGCGATAGGAACAGCTTATGAAATCTCTATGGAACATTCATAAAACATTTCCGCTTATGAAATCTCTATCTAACGACTTGATTTACTGTAGTGCGATATGCATCATACTAGTGTAATCCATGACATTTGGAATACATTCTTTGGGAAATATGAACATCAGCACAGCATTGTTTCAAATTTCAATCAGCCTCAATGATTGAATGGTGACCCACAAATAGATGAGCACACTAACGCCACTCTTCCAATCTAGTCAGAACACACCACTTAAAGTATTATCATTGTCAGATCCTTGACGCTTAGTCCCAATCTCTTTCCTTGGCTTAGGTGAGAGCCCCTTCGCAAGCATCTCTTCATCATACTTACTGGCCAAATCCACCATACCCCTTTGCAGCAATGCATCAATAAGCGCATTGTATGCAAATGCATCCGGGCTGTGCCCTTGCTCTTCCATTGCCTTCCACACAGTGAATACTGGCCGTAGGAACCCCCACCGCCCAAACCTCTCTATGAGCATGACATATGTGTCCATCCTTGGCCGACAACCCCTCTCGAGCATTTTCACAAACAGGCTAAGGACCTCCTGTGGGAGGCTCAAATACTGGAAGAAGCAATGGTAAGTGAGTACATCGGGCTCACACCCAGCCTTCTGCATCTGCTGAACAAATGCATATCCTTCCTTGATCCTTCCTTCCTTGCACAATAACCTGACAATCGTATTAAAAGTGGCAGTGTTTGGCGTGCAGCGAGCATCAACCATCTGTCTGTACAACCGAATTGCGAAATCAACACCTTGTGATAGCCCAACCGAGTTGATTGCAGTGTTGTACGCGATGACATCCAATGGAATGCCTTTCTGCTTCATCTCCTTGAACACCTTGAAGGCTTTCCACCGCTTGCCAGACTTGGCAAGTGCATCCATGTAGATCGAGTAGGAATGGAGATCCTTGGCAATACCGCGACGGTCCATATCGAACCAGAGCTGACGAAGGCGAGCCCAGGCGCGCATCTTGACCCACCCGCGGAGAAGCAGGTTGTGGGTCTTGGTCCCCGGCGAAAAAATTTACTGTTTGCCATAAAAAAAAATCCGCAAATAAAAAAATGCCCATGTTTTATACCCAATTTCAAAAATGCCAAGGGCGACATAAGAGACCAGAGCGCTCTAGTCGAGAGCGCCAAGGGCTAGGAGGGGTGCCAAGATGCCAGGCGCCCTCGCCAGGGGCGCCAAGGTATGCATGCTCGTTAATGGGGACGAGCACCAAATCAAAGCCAAAACAAAATTAATTAGGTCCAAACCCGTTGTCATGGCTCCAACCACAATCAAGGACTGGCATATCAATTATATTGACCGGCAAGACTTTTGTTTGGCATTTTTCATTACACGGGACTTTTTTTTCGTGAATTAAACGAACCCAGCTGGTCGGATATACATAGACTGGATCTTTCAAACGGAAAAAAAGAACTTAGAACAGTTTGTATGTATTGAATCTACCTATCTATCTATCTATATATCTATCTATCTATCTATCTATCTATCTATATAAAACAGAGTTAAACGGAGCCACCACATTAATCCTAAAATCCTAGAAATTTCCACGTTAGTCGAAAAATAGTAGAAATTGTCACGTTAATCATAGAAAAAAGAAAAAAATCTACATCATTGAATATGGATATTATTATGTAATCTAACGGTCAATATTAACCTGTATAACAAACTACTGAAGCTGATCTATATATTAGAGATAAACTCTAAATCTAATCTGATATATTATCTTAACACAAATTTAGCCGCGCAAACGTGCGGGTCGCCCTGCTCGTTATATATATAAAGGAGGGGAAAAAGAAGCCACCACGTTCGTCCACATCATCCAAATTATTTTATCTGTTCGATCAACGGTGGGACCAAATTATAACGGCCAGGATCAATCAAAGAAATTCATACATAAATCAAGAAAAAATAAAAGATCTAAGCCATTGATTTTAACGGTGGGACCAAACTATAACAGCCAAGATCAATCAAAGAAATTCACACATAAATCAAGAAAAAATAAAAGATCTATGCCGTTGATTTTGTGGGGCCGGATTATAACGACTTAGATTAAAAGAGGAATATTAGAAATTTGGATTAAATATTAAAGATGATATAATATGGTTATTTTATCTGTTCAATCAACTTTGGAACCAAATTATAACGGGATAGATTAATAAAAAAAAAGATCTATGCGGCTTAGCATAAAATAAAATATTAGAAATTCATATTAAATACTAATGTTGATATAATATATTAAAGATAAACTCTAAATCCGGTCCAATATGTTAGAGATAGATTATAAGTTAGAGATGAACACTATATACCAAAACAAATCTAGCCGCGCAAACGCGCGGGCCACCTCGCTCGTTATTATACATACATGAACATAGCGCAAGTATTTGAGCCAAAAGCCCACAACCGCTTCTAGCCTGTTTGATGCGTTAAAAATCTATTATAGGTTACCATCTCAAAAGTTAAAGGCTCTTAAAAATTGATTTGAGAAGATAAAATAATATTCTCCGGATTCCATATTCCATACTGTGATAGATTTAAGCACAAAAAATTCCATATTCCGTTTGCCTTTCCTTCTGTTCTCCGGATATAGGGTATGTTTGGTCGCTGCATTTCGCCATGCCATGCGCTAACGTGGCGCGCCTAACCTCTAAATAAGATGATTCGAGCGCCCGAATCGAGCGACGATTTCTAGTGCCTAGCTGCTTGCACAACAGGACGCTTTTTCTGAATTTGTCGATGCACTTGGTGGTCCGCACGCACCACGCAGCCCTTGGCACCTTGGCGGCCTGGCGCCCCTGGCGAGGGTGCCTGGTACCTTGGCGCCCCTGGCCAGGGCGCCTAGCCCTTTGCGCCCCCGGCCAGGGCGTTTTGCCCTTGGCGCTCTCGGCTAGAGCGCCCTGCCCTCTAATGCCAAAATTGCGTACAAAACATGGGCATTTTTTTGTTTGCGGATTTTTTTTTTGGCAAACAGTACAAATTTTCGTCCCCGGCGTGAATGGCGGCGGGTCCTTGCCGAAGCATATGTGGTCGGCCTCGTCGACGCGGCGGTGATCGCAGAGCGCGTCGATGAGAAGATGGAAGGAGGCCTCGTCGCGCAGTCCGACGGAAGTAGCGGTGGAGTTGAAGGCGTGGACAGCGTCGTCGACGAGGTTGGCAGCAGCGAGGCGGTTGATGAGGGCGCGCAGGGCGGGGCGGAGGAAGGACGGGTCCACGCGGCCCGGGCTGTAGTGGGAAAGGAGGAGGGAGATGGCGCGCGGGAACTCGAAGTGCTTGCCGAGTATGTCAACGGCGCGGGTGACGGTGGCGGGCTCCGAGGGCAGGTTGGCGTCGGTGGGGGAGCAGGACCAGTGGAAAAATTCGAGCGCCCGGTGCCAGTCGTTGGCGTAGAGGGAGAGAGTCTCGAGCACCGCCGCGGCGTCTACGGGGCACGGCGGCGTGGTTGCGGGGCCGGACGCAGGCTGGGTGGAGAAGTGGAGGGGAAGGAGGCGGCGGCGGCGGACGCGGAGGAGCGGGAGGGGAGCATCTCACAAGATGAGCGTTGCCCCCGCGTCGTGCTGCCCCGCCGGTTGCCGCCGCTCTTGGCCGCACCGCCCCCCGCCGACGCCGCCGAGGTAGCCGGAGCCCGCAGCCGGAACCCTAACCGCGACCGCCCTGGTTCCTCTCCCTCTCCCCTCTGCTCCCTCTCTCTTTCGTTAGACACTAAATTGTATTCTAATTCCAATTCCTGAGAGACACTTCAATGCTATTTTTTCACTTTTATAACATTATGATAGTTTTAGAGTACTTAACCTATATGTTAATGTTTTTAGAGGAGAAAAGACCAAAATGCCCTTATTTTCACCCCTTTTTAATCCAGCCCAATTCCCTTCTCACCTGTCATTCATGTGACAACCTCATTTTTAATAATCTAAAAATGAGTCTGTCAATTTAAATTGTCATGACATTAAGATTTTTAATTGTCATGCACAATTTTATTTTAAAAAGTTTTTTAGGTGTTTTTAAATTGACAGACTCATTTTTAGATTATTAAAAATGAGGTTGTCATAGGAATGATGGGTGAGAAGGGAATTGGGCTAGATTAAAAAGGGGTGAAAATGAGGGCATTTTGGTCTTTTCTCCTCTAAAAATAATTAGCATATAGGTTAAGTACTCTAAAACTATTGTAATGTCATAAAGGTGAAAAATTAGCAATTGAAGTGTCTCTCAGGAATTACAATACAATTTAGTGTCTAATAGAAACAAGCACTCCAATTGAGTGTCATGGAAAAAATTTTCTCCTCAAACAACACTTGGAGCTACTTTCGTTAACTCAAATGATTTCACATGTCATACTCACATAAAAATTAGCACACGAATTTAGCGTCATTTGAGCAATTTTTCCCTCTTAACTCTCTCTGCATCCCCTGCTGCTACAGTATAAATTCAATATCATGTATCAAAATAAAGTTATAACAATGGAGCAGAAACATATAGACCAGAAACATAACATTCACAATTGATTATCACAGTGTTTAAACTACAACTATTAAGTGATTCTGTACACCATTTTAAAGACAATTCTGACGGCGTGTTCTCCGCTCAACCACTGCGGATCACACCCCGGTCGATTTTAGATCGCTAGCGAACTCGATCAAGCTCGGTTCGATTTGAGCGTCGGGCACAACAAGGAGCGACTTCATGATTTACGAGTTCGGACCCCCCGTGGGTAATAGTTCTACTCTGCTGAGCCTTAGCTCTTTTCTCGATTGTGGTTGAATAGGAATGTGTTTATGTGGTGTTTGAATGCACGAATGCTAGTGCACGTACCCTTCCTCTCTCTCTCTCCTTTTATACAAGCCCTCGGTGGCGGAGAGAGCCGAGGGGTAGGCGATCTGATACTCTCAATACACGGACAAGACACGGCAGAAGAGGAAACGCGTGCGCGCCACGCGCGCGTTGCGCGCCGCTCGCGTGCCGCAAGTGGCCTCGACCCGACAGACACACCGGTGAGTCTGCGGGTGGGGCCCCTACCGCTCCTCCCGACGCGGCAGCCTCCTCAAGCAAACCTTCTCTCTGCCGGTCAATTCTTACAGCGCTCTGATGGACCGCTTTCCAGACACAGAGGGTCATCAGAGCGGTAATCATTTCTAAAGCTGTCTATCCGCACGTGATGTCTCATTAAATGCGCTTCGTCCTTCGCAGCAGGGGGAGCCTTCGTCCCGAAGACTCCTTCTGCAATGCTCCCTGCCGCGCAGGCCCCATCCGACGCGTGGGACCCTCGCCTCGTCTTCAGAGGGGGCTCGCCCACGCACCCGCCTGGCGCGTGGGGCCCTCTCCTTGACCTTCTGAGGGGCTCGCCCGCCCGGGGCCCTCTTGGCCTTCTCAGGACTCTTTGTACCTCGGTATTTATTACACCGACAGTAGCCCCCGGGTCCACTATGATACGCGAACCGTCGCGCAGACACTTTTCCGTTTCTTGTGCGGCGGAGGCGAATCGTGGGGGGCCCACCACCTGCGGCGGCCGTCGCTGATTCTCCATCGCACACGATCTTCCTTGGGGAACTACGCCGCTTTTCGCGGGAAACCAAAACGCGGGGCAATGATGGCGCCGCAGCCGTGAAGCGGAATCAAACCGTCGTGCTCGCGCCACGCCTATAAATACTTCTCTCGGTACTGCGGTCAATCCTTCCGCGCTAAGTCTTCTAAGCGCCAATTACCTCCTTCGCTGCCACCACAGAGCCTTCTTTCTCTTTGCCAACTTCTTCACTGCTTTCCAATGGCGCCCAAACGCAGCAAGGATCGCCGTGGGGGCGCGCCGGCGCCTGGGCCAGGTTTTCCCACCTCCGCCGCCGACGAAGACTCAGTGAGGCGGCTTCAAGTGTTCGTGCCGCCAATCGCCGCCCGGTTCCGCCCCGGCACCATGGCGCCGAGCCCTCGCGACGGGGAGATTGTCACCTTCGTCTGGGCGGCGTTGGCGGGGCTCATCCCGCCGTACTCTGAATTTTTCTTGGGGGTGCACACCTTCCACGAGATCCAGGCGGTGCACCTTCCCCCCAACTCCATCATTGCGCTGGCCATCTTCGTCCACCTCTGCGAGATGTTCGTGGGGACGATGCCAAGCCTCCCACTCTGGCACCGGCTCTTTTCGTGCTGCACGCGAGGCCGCGCCCGTGCGGGGCCTTTCGGGAGCTGCTACTTCACGCTCCGCGAAACCGCCGCCTTCATCCCTGTCGCGTCCAAGTCCAACTGGAAGGACTGGTACCGACAATGGCTGTACGTTGAGGACTCCAGCGGCTGCGACGATCTTTCTCTTCCTGAGGGTCCCGCGGAGCCCACCGCCAACTGGGGGGCTTTGCCCGACGATTCAGCGGAGCTGGGGTTGATGCTGGCGCGCATCGTCGATCATCGCCGCCGCGGGCTCACCGGAACCCTCGTCGCGGCAGATTTTTTGCGGCGCCGACTCTGCCCGCTCCGCATGAGGACTCGCCCCGCCTGGATGTACTATGGCGACAACGATGGAGTCCGCGTCGCCCTCGGCGGTGAGTGCTCTTTTAGTCTTTTGGGTCTCTTGTCTTTCTTGGAATCTTCTTGCTTGCCGTCCTTATGGCTTCCTTTCTTACTCGCCCCAAGCAGGAACGTCTTGGACGACGTGCTCGGGATCGGTCAAGGGCTCTCGCCCCACCGATCGGTGACACTTCGCTGCTGCGGGCATCCTCCCCACGATTGGGATCACAGGGGCGCAACCAACACTGCGTCGCGCTGCCCTATGGAGGTCTCTGGTCCCGCGGTCCAAGTGGCACGGGGGCCACTACAGATCCGCGATCCGCCTCTGGCGACCGCCCAAGCCTCCGCGGCAGCCGCTACCTCTGCCGTGGCGACCGACTCCGACCGCGCTTCCGGAAGCGCCGCATCATCTCGCCGTGGGCGGCGACGAAGAGGGGGGCGGCGAGGCCAAAGAGGGCTCGCCTCCAATCTTGAGCTTCCGCCGCCACCGTCGGCCCCCTCCGCTGGGGCCTGCGATTTCGCCGCCGCTCGCCCGGGCGCGAGCGCGGCGACTCTTCAGAAGCTGGCGCCCGCTGCGCCGCTTTCTTCCACTCCTATATACGCCGACGCTCCTGCGCGGCGTCGCTCTCGCCATTGGTGCTTCTGACGGCACCACTCGCGCCAGCGCTTGCGCCGCGCCTGCCGACGGCGGTGACCGCGACCGCGCCGCCACCGCCGCCACAAACAAGCGACTTGGAGCTCCCCCCTTCAGCTTTCGCCTTCAGGGCGCACCGCTTCAGGTTGGCTTTCCCTGCGCTTACCCACATTTCACATTAGGGTTAGCATGCTACACGCCGCATACCGAACCCTGTTTGTCCTTCTTGAACAGGCGGACGCTGGGCATCGAGCTCCGCCCACGCGACTTCGCCAGCATGACACCGCCGCCGCTCCTTCGACGGAGGTCGCTTCGCGGCGGCGGAGAGTTCGCCGGCGCCGCGTCGGAGAACCCTCGCCATCTGCGTCACTGGCGCCGCCGCCATCTCGGCCGTGACGCCCGGCGAGGGCGCGCTTCGAGGCGCCGCACCTCTCCCGCACTGGCAACGCGGGAGGAAGCCCTTGCTTTGGCGGAGCGATCCGTCGGCGAGCTGCGGCGGGCCCTTGGCCAAGAAACCGCTGCGAAGGAGGCGATGACCCGCGAGGCTGCGGCAGCCCAAGCCACCGCTGCCTCGGCCGCCAAGCAGATCGAAGGCCTCCGCCTGGAACACTTCGAGCGCCTTCGAACCCTCGCCGATATGCTGCACACCGCCTACCGCGGCTTCCGGGACGCCCTGCATCCACTGGGTGTTACCTTGCATCCCCCGTTGGAGAGGCGGTGCGCGATGACGCCGGCGCCGTGGGACGAGCCGCCGAAGCCCTGCGCGGCCTTCCGGTGGCGTTGCGGGCGCGGGCGATCGAAGACGGCCGCCAAGGCGCTCTCGAAGCAGCGCGGTTCATCTTGGGCAACTGTCTTGCTCGAGACGCCGCGTTTGATCTCGACGCCGCCACCGGGGAGCCTTCGCGCCAGCTGGACCGGTTTGAGCAGGCGCGGGTTGAGACCGCCGCCGGCCACGTGTCCATGATATGATGGGCGGCGCCGCTCCAGCGGAAGACGAAGACGAGGAGGAGTAGTGAGACTCCCCCGTCTTTTTTGCCTTGTAAATGTTGCCTATTAATGCAAACAAACTTTTGCTCTTTTGTTGTGAGTCTCACTTGAACTTCGCACAATTTTAACTTGCGGAATTGAACTGAGGCACCTGGCCGCCAAAGGCTTTAGACTGAACGTTCTGCCGCAAGTGAGCGCTGTTTCCTTAGGCATCTGGTTACTTCAACCCTTATGGCCTCTCGCAACCCGACTTAAACATTACGTGGCGGCGCTTAGCTTCCGGAATCGGTCTAGTCGCGGTGCATTGTTGGCGCATTGCCTGAACCGAGCCGACACACGGGCTAGAACCGCCTTCCGTCCGCTTTGCCTCGCAACGGCGTAAGTTATAGCGTTTGCCTTTGCAACTAAGGGCCATCACCATAAGTACTTTCGCTACCGACTTTTCTAAGAATGCTTTCTAACAGACCTTTTCGAGGCTAAGCCAGCGACGCCAAAAAGCTTTAGAGCGAGCTTTACGTTGAAAGTGGCGCTTTTCCTCAGGCATCTGGTTACTTCAACCCTTACGGCCTCTTTGCGAACCGACCCTAGACGTCGCGTGGCGAGCACTTAGCTTCCGGAAGTGGTCTAGTCGCCGGTGCCGCTGTTGGCGCATTGCCTAGACCGAGCCGACACACCAGGCTAGAACCCGCCTTCCGTCCGCTTCGCCTCGCCCAACCGCAAGTCATAGGCGTTCGTCCTTGCAACTAAGGGGCCATCTGCCTTGAGTACTTTTTCGCTACCAGCTTTCAACAGAATGCTTTCTAACAGACTTGAGGCGAAAAAAGAAACAGATGCCCACAAGGAGACAGAACTTATCTCTTATTGAAGATGGCTTTGTACAATGCAGCCCCCGAGGCGAGCGGTGAAGGAAGAAGACCTCGCCGCTCGGCTCCAAAGGAAGGCCAAAAAAAAGCTTCTGGAACTGCTACCTACGGGTAGAACTTCCTCAGCTGCTCGACGTTCCAAGTGTTCGCCAATTCGCGACCATCCTCGAATGCGAGCCTGACCGAGCTCAAGGGAGATCGAGACCACCTTGAAGGGCCCTCCACGGGGAGACGGTTTGTTGCGCCCGCTGCGCTGGATTTTCGCGCAAAGCGAGGTCGCCATTGCCGGTGTTCTCACACACACCGCCTTGCTTGATAACGGCGCGGGCCTTGCCGATACTTGGCGGCGGATCACCGCTTCATCTCGGATCTCCTCCGGAGATTCACGCCGATCTGGCGCGGTCGTGGTCTTGGTCTTCGCTGAACGCCGCCACTCTTGGGAGCCAAGGCGAGCTCGATGGGAGCACCGCCTCGAGCCATACACCAGAAGAAGGGGTCTCGCCGGTGGCTCTGTTGGAAGTTGTCCGCAGCGCCCACAACACAGTGGGGACTTCTTCAGCCCAACGCTTGCCACGCTTCTCCAGGCGATCGAACGCCCTTGTCTTGAGCCCTTTGAGTACTTCTGCGTTCGCCCGCTCCACTTGCCCATTGCTCTTCGGATGTGCAGCGGAGGCAAAGCACGCAACTTGGTACCCAACTCTTCGCACCGATCTTGGAAATCGCGCTTGGAAGCGGCGCCGTTGTCGATGATGATTACATTGGCGACACCGAACCGGACGAAGATGCTCTTCATAAACTTGATAGCAGCTGCGGATGTGATCACGGGACGGCGAGGCTTCAACCCACTTAGTGAACTTGTCGATGGCGGCGAGCAGATGAGTGTGACCTCCGATGCGCCGCGGAACGGGCCTGAATGTCCGGCCCCGGACGCGAACGGCCAAGAGAGCGGAATGGTTTGCGGCGCTGGGCGGTCGGTGGATCTGCTTAGCATGAAATTGGCACGCTTCGATCTCCTCACCAGCTTCGAAGGCATCACGGAGGCGCGAGGCCAATAGAAACCATGGCGAAAGCTTTCCCAACCAACGCCCGGCTCCTGAATGGCTCCGCGACATGCCTCTATGGATCTCGGAGAGAATTTCACTCCCGCTTCGAGTGGCGACTTCATGAGAACTCCATTTGTGCCACTGGCGATATAGGTCCCCACCTACCGAGGCGTGGCGCTTGGCCTTGCGCGCTATCTTCTCGGCCGACGCGTCATCGTCTGGGATCACTCCATCCCGCGGTAGGCTAGGATCGGATCCATCCATCGACCTTCCGAGGCGAGTGTGGCGGCGTTACGTACATTGTCGCCGGCGTGCCGCTGGCTTTGGCGTTTCCGCCTCAACCGCCTCGGCGCTTCTTCCGCCTCCCTCCAACCGGAGCTGCGGCGAGATCGGTGACGCGTCTCCTCGAGGTGGGGCTGCGTCGAAGCGTCGCCCCACCAGATTGGGGCTGCGACGGATGGCGCGTAAGTCTTTCTTCAAAGACCCGGCGGAGCAGTGCCCTTGACGAGGCAATGCGGGACAATTCATCCGCCATATAATTGTCGCGGCGAGGGACGTGCACGAAGCCCAAACCCTCGAAGTGCCGCTCCAACCGGCGCACCTCCGCCAGGTAGGCGGCCATGACGGGATCCGAGCAGGAGAAATCCTTCCTCGCTGGTTGATGACCGGAGAGAGTCGCCTTTACTTGTAGCCGCCGGATGCCAAGGGTCGGCCACCCCGACCGAGCGGCGATCCTTCATACTCGCGGCGTTGTTGGTGGCGCGGAAGTCCAGCACACACCAGTGCGGACGACATCGCCGATGGGAGACACCGGGACGACGCCGGCCCACCCTCCGGTAGGAATGAGCCGTCGAAGAAGAGAGTCCACGGCGAGGGTGTGGGGTGTCTTCGGCTTCGTGGTCCGCCGGAGTCCATTGTTGACGAACTCCGCGAGCTTGCCCTTTGATGGCGTTCGGGAGCGAACTTGAGATCGAATTCGCCAGCTCCATGGCCCACAGCGTGCGACCCGTCGCCTCGCGGTTGAAGAGGATCTCCGCAAGGGATACTTGGTCAACACCGTGACTTTCGCCCTGGAAGTAGTGACGCAGACTTCGGGCCGCGTCGACGGCGAGAAGCATCTTCGTGTCTTTGTGAATACCTTGTTTGGCCGTGGAGGACCTTTGCCGGCGTAGTAAATGGGGCGCTGAACGCCTTCTCTTTCCGCCACCAAGACCGCTACTGACCGCTGGGGTTTGCCGCGACGTAGAGGATCGGCGGCTCGCCGGGTGCAGGGCGACCAAGACGGTGGGGAGGTAAGATACTTCTTGAGACCGTCGAGCGCCTCCTGCGCCTCCGCCGTCCACTCGAATGGTTGGTCTTCTTTAGGAGCTTGAGCGGTGGGAGACTTTTATCCCTAGGCGAGCTATAAAGCGGCCTAGGGAGGTCAAGCGACCACCAAACCTTGCATCTGCCGAAGTCGCGTCGGGGGCTTCATATTCTCGATCGCTGCGATCTTGTCAGGGTTCGCCTCAATCCCCTCTGGGAGACGAGGAATCCCAGCAGTTTGCCCGACGGAACGGCGAACACGCACTTCTCTGGATTAAGCTTGATGCAGTACTTCCTCAGGTTGGTGAAGGTTTCTTCTAGGTCGCCGATCAACTCCTCCGCCTTCTTGGACTTCACCACGGATCATCGACATACACCTCTGTGTTTCGCCCTATTTGGGGCGATGGCTTATATGCATGGCCGCGATAGGTTGGGCCTGCATTCTTCGATCCAACGCCATCCTTGTATAGCGATGAGACGCCCATGGGCGTCCCGACGGCGATCTTGTCTTCATCTTCTTGACCATGCTAATCTGGTGGTACCAGAGTACGCATCCGAAAGCAGTTACCGCCGCACTCACTGTTGAGTCGACGATGAGATCAATGCGGGGCAGCGGATACGGATCCTTCGGGCACGCCTTGTTGAGGTCGGTGAAGTCCACGCACATCCTCCAGCGCCCGTTGGATTTCTTGACGACGACGGGGTTCGCGATCCACCTAGGATGGGCGACACTGCGGACGACCCCCGCCCTTAAGAGCTTGTCCACCTCCTGGCGGATAACTTCTTGGCGCTCCACCGACTGCTTCCGGACCTTCTGCATGACCGGTCGCGCGTCGGGGAACGTCGCCAATTTGTGCTCAATCACCTCCCTGGGGACCCCAGCCATGTCGGACGGTTGCCACGCAAACACGTCTGTGTTAGACAGGAGGAAGGAGAAGAGCGCGCCTTCCTATTTAAGCGCCGAGAGGCGCCCACCCGAACGGTTCGCGGGTCGACTTCGCCGAGGAGACCGCCTTAACCTCCGCGGACGAACCGGGAGGCACGGGTTCGCCGGAGGAGCTCCTGCAGTCGGCCTCGGCCTACGGGCGCCGATCACCCCGCCAAAGTGAGAGCGTCCTTGTCGCGCCGGGCGCCTCCGGCGATCCACTTTCAAAACGATGGGGCGGTGGCCGGGATCTTCACCACCATGTGCGCATAGTGGCACACCGCCATGAACTTGGTCGGCGCCCGGCCGACCTAGTATGGCGTTGTGAGGAGGTCGAAGTCCGCCACCTCGAACTCGAGCATCTCGGTGCGGAAGTTGTCGAACCTCAAACGTCACCGGAGATCGAGCGCCCGGCCGGACGGACTCGGCCCGGCGCGATGCAAGAAGGAGCGTTGGGCGAAGCTCCCGCTTTGGATCTGGAAGCGCCGCAGCGCCAGGCGGACAGGAGGTTGAGGGAACTCCCTCCGTCTACCAGCACCCGCCCTAGCTTCACATTCCGGACCGTGGGTGCAACGACGATCGGGAGATGCCCAGGGCCGGCGGTACTGGCTGGGTGATCGGCCTGACTGAACGCGATCGGCTGCTCCGACCACGCCGGTGCTTAGTGACCCAAAGCGAACGCGGCGGCGACACTTCCCTCATCGCACGCTCAAAGCTAGCGTGGGGCGGATATGGCGAACCGCCGTGGATGGCGGCAACCGGCGCTCCGCTGCTGAAAACCAAGCGAAGCCGTCTCCTTGCCCTTGCCACTGTCGGACGCCTGCTGCTGCTGCTGCTGCTGCTGCTCGTGGACTCGCTTGTTCACCATCTTTGTCGACGACATGGCAATTTGCCAAGTCGTGAGAGTTGTTGCGGTGAATGGGGCGAGAAGGCCTTCGTCTCACTCAAAGGCGATGGTCTCGCCCTCGTCCGCCTTGGGCCGTCGCGGCACACGGCGATCGCCGTAACCGCCGCCTCGGCCGCCTTACGGGACCTTACCGCGGCGGCGCCGCGACCTCCTCCTCTTTTACGCCCGCGCGCCCGTTGGCGCTGGCAGCGGTCGTCGTCGTCGTCGTCGTCGCGTTCGGCGGCCATGACCTGTCCGGTCTCGGCCACCTTGCGCTTCTTCTTGTCCTTGCCGCCGAGGTTCCTCGAGGTCCCGGCCTCGCCACCCGCGGTGTCCTCAAGACGCAGCGGCCGTGCGGATCTGACCCTCGCCTAAAGGCGACTTGTGCGCCAAGGTGAAAACTCCTCCGTTGTTTTGATCTTGCGGTGGCCATCTTCTCTTTGACCTTGGGGTCTCGGGGCCTCTCACGAATGCCGTGACCACGGCGTCTATGGAGATGTCGGGGATGGTGTTGCGGACTGGTGAGCGCCCGAATATAGTCGCGCAGTGACTCTCCTTTCTTCTGCTCCACGCTGTGGAGGTCGTCTTCTACCCCGGGCTGCTCGAAGGTGCCCTGGAAGTTAGTGACGAAGAGCTCCGAGAGCTCCTTCCACGACCCCACGGACTCCGGGGGCAGGTTCATGAGCCACGAGCGGGCTCCGCCGGTGAGGACCGCGGGGAAGTAGTTCGCCAGAACCTTCCCCGACCCTCCTGTTGGCTGCATCACCGTCGTGTAGATCTGCAAAAACTCATCAGGGTTGGTGGAACCGTCATACTTTTCGATAGGGGCCGGACGAAACTGTTCCGGCCATCGGGCCGGCTTGACTCCTTAGAAAAGGCACGGCACCGACGCCGGAGCCTCCTCGCCTGGGACGCGTCCTCGCCCGCCGCCCCGTCGCCTAGGCGGCGCCAAGAAGCGCCACCTCACGGGCGGGCAGCTGCGGGAATCCTCTTGTTGGTCCCAGCGTGGCGGCGGCAATGTGTCGCCTTCGGTCCACGACCCTGCGGAGCTTGTCACGCAGAGTTTTCTCCATGACAAGTGGCGGTCCTCCAGATGGGACCGAGATCGCGCCACACCGACGCCGCCGGCCGAGCCCCGTGGGGTCGCGCTCTTGTCGTCTTGGCCCCGCCTCACGGGAGATCTCGAGAGGAGGCGAGGGCAACAAAGAACGGAGGACGCGAAGCGCGGTTCCCCGCCCTCGAACTTGCACCACGCCGGCGGCGGCGGCCGACGAGCCGGGCTGTTGCCAACACGGCGGCGCCCGGGAGTCGAGTCACCGAACCGGTGGGTTTTCCAGCAAAGGCCACAGCGCATGGAGGTTCTCTGTCTTTGAGTGCACTCCTCCATGGCAGCGCCGCCTAGCTTGGCCGGGCGGTACTTTCCGCTCACTGGTTCCGACCTTAGCGGGCGGCTACCGCCGGGTGATCCACCGCCATCGCCGCGGCCGACGCCGTGGCCGCGACTCTAGCGGCCGCTTCCTGCTCCATCGCGGACTGCTGCTCCGCCATCGCCGCCTGAAGAAGAGTCGAAGAGCTTGAACCGATGCTAGCGCTCCCCTACAGCGCGCATCGACGGCGTGTTCTCCGCTCAACCATCTGCGGATCACACCCCGGTCAGATTTTTAGCGCTAGCCAACTCGATCAAGCTCGGTTCGATTTGGCGTCGGGCACAACAAGGAGCGACTCGCAGATTTACCTGAGTTCGGACCCTCGCGGTAATCGCCCTACTCTCGCCGAGCCTTAGCTCTTTTCTGATTGTGATTGAATAGGAATGTGTTTACAGGGTGTTTCGAATGCACGAATGCTAGTGCACGTACCCCCTTCCCTCTCTCTCCTCTCCTTTTATACAAGCTCTCGGCTGGCGGAGAGAGCCGAGGGGTAAGCGAGACAAGATTTCAAGATAATCGACAAGACACGACAGAAGAGATTTAAACGCGCGCTGCCCACGCCCGGCAAGGCCGCCCTCGCTGGCTTCGCAGTGGCCTCGACCAAGACAGTACACCGGTGAGTCTGCGGGTGGGGCCCTGCCTGCTCCTCCTGACGCGGGCGGCCTCCTCAAGCAAACCTTCTCTCTGCCGGTCAATTCTTCTGCGCCACAGTGACAGCCGCTCAGACCTGCAGGGGTCACTGTAGCGGTAATCATTTCTTCAGCTGTCTATCCGCGCGTGATGTCTCATTAAATGCGCTTCGTCCTTCGCAGCAGGGGGAGCCTTCGTCCCGAAGACTCCTTCTGCAATGCTCCCTGCCGCGCGGGCCCCATCCGACGCGTGCTTGACCTTCCGTTTGTACCCCGGTATTTATTACACCGACAAATTCATTGTATGCACCGTTAACAGAGTTGTCTCTATGTGGCATGGCAAGACTTTAGAAATAGCTGATGTCTCTAGCAGTGTACATGCTCTTAGGGGATCTAAATAAAATGTTACCTAACAAATAGTTTGCCAAAAATATCACTCCTTTCTCCCTAACTTGTGAAACTACATTTATCTATGGTAGTAGACGGAAGATCGGAATGCCATTTTAATGAAGCCACATTTTGCGTGGTGGCATTTTTACAATTTTTCAATACGAAGACTAGACCGAAAGGTGCTCTTTTGCACTCGATACCGAGGAAATTTGAGCTCTTCGGCTTGGATGGTTGTGCGGGGCGAGCGGGAGAGGAGGACTCAAAATGTGGCTTGTAGATTTGAAGTTGATCAAACAATTTGACTCTGAACCGTTGGCCACATGTACTGAAGCCACATTGCTCAATTGACACTCAATTTGATGCCACTATCCCAAATGACACTAAATTCGTCGGAATTCCCATATGACACCAAGGCAACGAATTTTATTACAGAATGACATTTTGCCATTTTTTATTTTATTTTCCCACTTTTCTCCTTTTTCTCCCTTTTTGGCTTTCTTCTCCACTTCCGGTGGCGACTCTGTCCCTGCTGCGCCGCGCCGCCACTCTGTCATCGCCGCATCGCTCCACCACTCCGCCGCCATCACTGTCTCTAGCGTCGCTCGCATCGTCGTCGTCGCTCGCATTGCTACAGCCGTTGTTCCCGCCCGTCGCCGCCGCTGCTTTCGTCGCCGTCGTTCCCACCGGCGCTGCCCCTACAGCTATCGTTGTTCTCGCCGGCACCGCCCCTCTGCCCGTGGCGTCGGCGCTCTGCGCCGCCCGGCGTCGCCGCTCACGCCGCCAGCGCCGCCGTTCCCATCGTTGTCATTCCCGTCGGCGCCGCCCAACAGAAGGGGAAAAAAGGATAAAAAAAGAGGGTCAAAAGGGAGAAAAAACATCAAAATATTATTTGGAAATAAAATTTGCTGCCCCAGTGTCATTTTAGAGAATGGAGACGAATTGAGTGTCATTTTGTGTTTTGGCAACGAATTGAGTGTTATCTGGGCAATTTTCCTAGTGAGAGCCAATCCTTGTCACCACTAGCAAGCCTTGTGGTCGCACTGCCGTTGTGATCCAAACTTGGGATGCCTCCAGGCTTACCAACGACCAACATTAGCTCAGTAGGCGTCCGCCTCCTCTCCCAAGTTCCAACTTTTTATGTGCACCAACTTCCTAAAGCTTTGGCAAGCTGTCCCAAGGCTTAGCAAAGGTTGTAATAAGAGTGTTGCCTTGCATTGCACAGGTCAATGTATGTCCATACAAAGTGGGGAGCATAGAAAGCAACGCCCTGCTCGATTGACACTCAATTCACTCCCAAATGACACTAAATTCATCGGAATTCCCATATGACACCGAGGCAATGCATTTTATTATAAAATTACATTTTGCCATTTTTTTACCTCTTTTCCCACTTTTCTCTTTTTTCACCATTTTTGGCATTCTTCGCCACATCCGGCGGCCACGCGCGGCCACTCTGTCCCCACCGCGCCGCGCCGCCCCTACGTCTCCGCAGCGCCTCGCCACCACTCCGTCGCCATCGCTGTCTCCAGCGTCGCTCGCGTCGTCGTCATCGCTCGCATCGCCGTTGCCGTCGTTCCTGCCCATCGCCAACGTCGTTCCCACCCGTCGTCGTGCTGCCGCCGCCCCTTTCACCGCCGTAGTTCCTGCTGGCGCTGCCGCTCCCGCTATTGTCGTTCTCGCTGGCACCGCCGCTCATGCCGCGGGCATCGCCGCTCCGGTCGTCGGCGTCGCTGCTCACGCTTATTTGGCGCCGCTGTTCCATCATTTGTCGTTCCGTCGGTGCCAAGCAGCCAATGTGAAGGGAAAAAGGAGAAAAAAGAGGGGAAAAGGAAAAAGGGAGAAAAAAAAGTCAAAATGTTATTTGGAAATAAAATTCATTGCCTGAGTGTCATTTTAGAAAATGGAGACGAATTGAGCGTCATTTTGTGTTTTGGCAACGAATTCTTATCTGGTCAATTTTCCCCACTAGGAAGGGGCGCATAGAGCCAATCCTTGTCACCACTAGAGAGCCTTGTGGTCGCATTGCCGTTGTGATCCAAACTTGGGATGCCTCCAAGCGTACCAACAGCCAACATGAGCTCGGTGGGTGTCTGCCTCCTCTCCCAAGTTCCAACTTGTCTCCTCTCCATCCTCAACTTCGGCCAGTGTTATTTTAGTCTTGAAAGGGTTAGAAAAGAGGAAAGCCAATTTAAATGAAAGAAACGGTAAGTCCTAGAGCGACAAATTCTAGAGTGCAATCTTCGAAGTGACCAATTCTAAAGCAACAATCTCTACAGCAATATATCATGAATTTTCTGTTGGTTTTAAGGTAAGTTGGATTGGTGACATTGCTAAGTAAATGTTATTTAAAAAATCATATCTCAATAATGTCGCTGCAAAGTTTTTCTTTATCACAAAAAGGCCTTAAAAATTAGATTTGCATAAATATAATTAAAAAGATCAACTATTACAAATGTGTCATTCTTGAATATTCATATCCATATGTCAAATTTACGAAGAATAAACCCTCTGTCGTCTTCTCACCCATGGCCATCTTCCTTTACTTCAGCCATCCACCCTAGTCACTGGTTCTGAAATCCGATCATCCCCTTGGACCCGCTCCATCATTCTTCATGCAAGACCAGTGGGAAGGAGAAGTAGAGGTATGGTAAGAGAGGTAAGGCGACATCAACGTCAATGGCCTCATGTGTTGTAGATACATGCTTTGTACATGCGAATCGTGTTGGAGAAACACAGCAGTAGCTCACACACACACACACACACACACTCCTGCTTGGTCTGCACTCAGCCTTGAAATTGAAGAATTCAGAAGCAGAGCAACAGAGCAGAGGAAGCAATGGACACACACACTTTTCTGGGTTGCCTTCAGGCAGCAACTAAGCTGAGATTACTCTCCACTTGCTTACATACAAGACCAAAAAAGAAAAATGGAAGTACCAAGACAAAAGTATGGGCGAGCCATCATCACGCCTACCTAGTTATTACTCTTACTATTTCAATGAAATGCTTAAGTCATGTACAGCAAAAGGGAGGGTAAACAGTAAGCAAAAGTCTTGTGTACGACGTGCATGTCTTTGACCAACAATTACCCCCCCAAAGACTTGCAACGTTTACTTAACCTTCATCATGCCGATCTTGGAACGAAGTTCTTGAAATTTGACTCGCCCAAGGGACTTCGTTAGAATATCTGCAAGTTGCTCTTCGGTGCTAACGAAGTCGACTTCGATCTGTCCCTTGTGTGCACAATCACAGATGAAGTGATATTTGGTGTCGATATGCTTGCTTCGACCATGATGCACTGGATTCTTGATCAAAGAAATGGTAGACTTGTTGTCTACCTTGAGTAGTGGTGCACAAGGCTTTGAACCAACCATGTCACCCAGCAGCCCAACCAACCAAATGCCTTTTCATGCTGCTGTGGCTGCAGCAATGTATTCGGCTTCACAAGACGATAGCGCCACCACCTTCTGCTTCTGAGATTGCAGGTGATTGGTCTGTCCCCAAGGTAGAAGATCATGCCTGAGGTGCTCTTCCTGTCATCAACATCCCCAACCATGTCACTATCACTGAAACCTAGGATGCATGGCTCTGAAATCTTCTTCCTGCAATAGCACAAGCCCCAATTTGAAGTTCCTGCTATGTATCTCAGTATGTGCTTTGTTGCAGCAAGATGTTCTTCTCGTGGATCCTCCATAAACCTGCTGACGTAGCCTACTGCATAGGCTAAATCAGGCCTTGTATGCACTAGATACCGAAGACTCCCCACAATGCTTTTGTACCACCTTGCATCAACACAGGATCCAATACTCTGTTTACTCAACTTCAAGTGAGGTTCCATTGGGCTTTGGCATGGATTGCAGCTAGCCATGCCACTCTTCTCCACAACTTTGAGGGCATAAGCACTCTGACTCACCCTTATCTCATTTGGATTTTGCTCCACCTCGATGCTAAGGTAGTAACATAAAAGGCCCAAATCACTCATCTTGAACAGCCTTTGCATCTCCTTCTTGAACTTGGCAATGTGTGATGGATTTGTGCTAGTGATGATCAAATCATCGACATAAACCCCCACAATCAGTCGAGCTTCACCACTACCCCGAGTATACATGGCATGCTCATTCACACTCTTGCTGAAATTGAGTGAGATCAAAGTGCTGTCTAGTTTTGCATCCCAAGCTCTTGGTGCCTGTTTCAACCCATATAGGGCCTTGTGCAATCTAAGCACCTTGTGCTCCTGTTTGCTATTGACAAAACCAGCTGGCTGTTCAACATACACCTCCTCCTCTATCTCTCCATTCAAGAAGGTTGATTTAACATCCATATGATGTACTTGCCATCCCTCTCGAGCTGCCAAGGCAATGAGAAGAAGGATGGACTCCATTCGAGCCACGGGAGCATAAACCTCCAAGAAATCAACCCCTTGTTGCTGGATGTAGCCCTTGGCTACCAGTCTTGCCTTATATTTGATCACATCACTGTGTTAATCTCTTTTCACCTTGAAAACCCACTTCAAGCCAATTGCCCGTTGGCCTTTTGGCAAATCAACCAAGCTCCAAGTGCCATTGTCCACAATTGATCGCATTTCTTCAGCCATAGCCTTGCGCCAACAGGAAGTTTTTCAGCCTCTACCTGCACTCACAATATGCAGCTCCTCCATGAGATCCCGCGGCACAAACCCTTTTGGTGACGCAGGCCCTATGATGCTCTCAACGGCGTGCAACCTAAGAGGAGCATCATCATGATCAGCATCGAGTGCCTCCTCATCACTTGGCACCGGTACAGCTACATTTTCAATGAATGATTCCCCTGCCATATCTGCTCTAGGAACCCATGCACTTGCTGTCTCCTCTGAATTCAAGTGATATTGATCACCATTTTTAGAAGTTTTCGCTTCATCTACATGATCTGGGTTGACATAGTCTGTGTAAGTGACAGTGAATGGATCTTCAGAGGGATTTGCACCTTGATCACTCTGATTTCCCCATTCCCATTGAGCATCTTCATCACATATTACATCATGTGACACATACACTCGATTAGCAGCAAGATCATACACTCGAAATGCCTTCGATCCAGGCTCATATCCAAGGAATACCATGGGTGTGCTGCGATCTTCTAACTTCCCAAGATGTGGCTTCACTTTCCTAGACATGTGCGACACAACCGAAGGTGTGGAAGAAATGCACGTCCGGCCGTTTTCCATGCCAAGCTTCATAGGGGGTCTTGCCATCAAGGCTCCTGGTTGGAGCTCTATTCAGTATGTAAACTGCAGTAGTGAATGCCTCACCCCAAAATCTCCCGGGAACATTCTTCGCCTTCATCATACTTCGCGCCAGCCCAACCACCATTTGGTTGCGGCGCTCAACAACCTCGTTTTGCTGTGGTGAATTGGGGGCTATCAACTGCCGCCGAACTCCACGAGTAGCGTAGTACTGACCAAACTCAACAGAGGTGAATTTCTCTCGGTCGCAAGAAAGCTTCTACTGCTTCCACCTCCACAAAGACCTAAAATTCCTTGATCGCCGATGAGGCCCTGTCCTTGGATGGCAGTAGCACAAGCCACATGTAGCGGCTCAAGTCATCCACCCGGAGCAAGAAGTAGTTCTTTCCTCCAGGCGTCATCGGCGAGATGGGACCACAGATGTCGCCGTGTACGAGGTCGAGAGCATGCTTCGCTCGCCATCTTGCTTCTGCTGGAAATGGAGCTCTCCTCTGCTTCCTGGCCAAATAGGCATCACACATCTAGTGCACATGCTCAATGTGTGGCATCCCTCTCACCCATTCCTCGCTGCGAAAGCATTCTGAGGGCCTAAAAACCGTTGTGCCCAAATCGGGCATGCCAACGCCATGCTTCTTCGCTACCCCTTACTGATAGGCACACAGGCTTTGCAATCTCAATCCTCAGAGTGAATAAGCGATTTGGAGAGCGAGTCACCTTGGCAAGGAGTCGCCACTGTTCATCATGGATCTTCAGTACACCATCTTCGATCTTCACTTGGCAACCAGCCTCATCAAGTTGCCCAAGGCTGATGATGTTCGCAGGGAGCTTGGGGATGTAGTACACCCCCGTAAGTAGGCGATGCTCCCCATTCTTGAAAGAAATTAGAATGGTGACGCAGCCCTCGATCCCAACGACCGAGCCATCTCCAAATTTTACAGAACCACGAACGCCGGTGTCGAGCTCGGGCGAAGGCATCGCGTGAGCCCGTCATGTGATTCGTCGCCCCGGTGTCTAGGACCCATAACTGGTGGCTCTCCTTCTCCTAGCCCAAGTAGGTAGCCGCCAGCTACTCCTTCGTCTTGGCGGCTAGCACTGTGGTGGCGCATCTCTGATGACGTCGAGACGACGGCCAACTAATGCCGTCTTGGCGCGACGTGGACGACGCCCGCCAACCACACGCTGCGTGATGTGGCGACGGCATTCACGGCGAGATGGCCTGCACGCCCCCCATCGCGCGACGTGCACCGAAGGTGGCGTCGGTGGGGGAACGGCGCAGGCGGCGGTGTGGCTTCCACTCGGTGGTGAGGCAGCGGTCGGCTCCAGCCGCACCTCAAGAGCGGGAGCGGTGGCGGCGGCGGTGAAGTGAGAGCCAGGGAAGTTCTCACCATCTGCAAGGCTCCTTCTTTCTCCTCGTGCTGGGCCAAATGGGCTTGATTTCCTCCCCTGGGTTTGGTTCGGCAGTTCCTAGCCCAATGGCCTATCTTGCCACAGCTACGACACTGATCCCTGGAGATATCTCTCCCTCTGCCTCCGCCGCCGCCGGCGTTGCTGCGCGGTCCAGCGTCGCGTCCTCCGCCAGTTGGGTAACGCCCACGCCCTTTGCCGCGCTGCTGGTTCCAGCCCACATTTCTTCCTCCTCCACCTTCTTGCTCACGCTTCTTATACCGTTCCATCCACTCCTCTTCACTTAGGAGCAAATGGCCACGGTCATCTGTACTGCTACCGGTCTTGTACCTCTGCTCCACCGCCCTCAAGCGCCCACTGACCTCATCCATCGACAACGTGTTCACATCGAGCAAAGTCTCGATGGAGATAGCCACTTGTGTGTAGCGTTCCGGCACGACCTGCAGGAACTTCCTCACCACTTCCACCTCGCTAATCTTGTCACCGAGGACCTGAAGATTGTTGGTGAGCCCGACGATTCGCATGGAGAATTCGTCAATAGACTCGCAATCCTTGAACGCGATGTCGCCGAACTCCCTTCGCAGCTTCTGTGCGTTCGCCTCCCGCACGCGTTCAACTTCAAGGCGGATTGCTTTCACCGTGCCCCAAGCCTCCTTTGCTGTGTCCTTCACGGCGAGGGTCCCCAGCATCTCCGGCAGCACTGCCTGAAGGATGGCTGTGAGAGCAAGCCGGTCATCCCGGTAGTCGCCTTCTCCGGTCTCGATCTCCTCCCACAGGCCTTGCGCGTGGAGGTTCACCCGCATCACCAACGCCCACTCGATGTAGTTGGTGCGGGTGAGTGTCGGATAGACCGCCGTCGCCTCCCTCACCATGCGTTGCACCACCACTGTCAACTGGTGACTAACTGGGGTCACCGCTGGCAATGAATTTGTACGAGGGGACGCTAATCAAGAACCAAACCAGATGGTAGCACAAGACCGGGTTATATGTGTTCAGCCCTCATTTCGAGGTAATACCCTACTTCCTGTGCTCTGGGATTATGTTTGATCAAGATGCAGGATGCAAGATGACCAAGGTGATTACAGCGTATGCTCTATGAGATGATGCTTATCAAATGAACTATGCCTATGGCCTCTACCCCCTCCCTTTATATAGTGTAGGGGGAGATAGAGTTACACGGTAGCACGTGATTCACGGTACCTAATCTTGTTATGGCGTTACATGTCATGCATGTGTTAATCTCCTAATTACATGGAGATAGATTATATCCTCGGGAACTTCCTTGGAGCTCAAGGCGCGTGTAACCCGAGTGGTCTCTATCCTTGATCGGCCTACTTGGATCGCCCCCCATCTGCTCCTTTATGGGCCTTCTAGAGGATACCCGAGGCCCATGTAGTCCACAGTAGCCCCCGAGTGCTTTACGATCGAGTTAGATGTCCAGCCGACTGGTTTCACCAATATCTCCTGTAATCTGAAAAGAGATTGTAAATAACTCAAGAAATCTTAAGTTTTTGTGTTGAGGCAACACCTGGATTGGCAATACCAAACTCCTGTTTATTTAGCCCATTGGGCACGTCACCTCAACGGATGGATTCGGCTACTTGGCACCCACTCTTGCATTGCAAAAGTGGCAATTGACCCATCATGGGGCATGCCTTAAGCCACGCCATTACAGCTTCTGTCTTGCAGCATGCTGTAATTTAAGTGTTTCAAGATGTATCAGCATCAGGCGCCTAGGCTTAGCTTGTAAGAACCAGCACTCGGCCCAGCATGGGGCACACCTTTCAGCTAGGTGATACCTGTCCCAACCAGAGAAAGGATCAGCATAGGCCCATAGGGGCGTATCGATTGGATGCAGTTTGGCCGAGAGGCATTTGTATCCGGGTAGCGGTATACAACTGGCGACCTTAGAAAAGGCATACCTCCGAAACTGTAACCAAATTTCACCAACACCCAACCTCGAGCATGCGAAGTTGGCTAGTGACCCAACATGGGGTATGCCGTGAAATACTTTTAATTTTGGCGCTTCCGATCATATGCCCTCCAGGGTGTACCGAGGCCGAATTAGGCTTGATTTTAACACATTGCCACCGTCAGCGGCGTGTTAAGAAAGCCTGTTAAGGGGATCGCCCTTTGCAATTTTAGCCCAAGCCCAATTAGGGAAAGGAGAAGCGTTTTCGCGCCCTTTTCTCACACAAATGAACAACACCTGCTTTGGGCCGGAAAACGATCCGATCCACTTCCGTCCCATCGCCATGATGGTTTTACTGTGTTTGAAACGGATTACAAGGCGCGCCCTTTGAACTTCCTCTGTGTATAAAAGAAATCCTAGGGGCAATGTACTACTTCACCACCAGCCTTCTTGTCTTCTTCTCCTCCTTTTCTCGGCGAAACCCAGCAACGGAAGGTCGAGGGAAGGCAATGGATCCTTGGGAAGCCGCCGCCGCTGAGTTTCATGCCCGCATCGCCGCTGCTGAAGTCGCTACTGCCGCTGAATGGCAGCGGTCGGAAGAGACCGCCCAGAGAGCCATTAGGGTTCTGGTCGACGGCTACCCGCAGCTCTTCCCGGTTCACACCCCTCTAAAAGAAGCACTCGTCTTCTCCATCCTTGATGTGAAGTGGCCATCAGAGGAGTGATTTATCTTTCTTTTGCTCCTCCGCGAGCCAACGACGAGCCCTAGCTCGATGTGCTATGCCGCGGATAATATGTAATCAGGCCTAAGAGCCTTTTTAATGAAGATCTTTTGGGAATCCGCATATCTCTTCTTGCTTCAATCTCGAATTCACACCAACATTGCTTCGTCCGAGTAGTTAGGACGGCACTCTCCCAGACCGGCGCCCAGCACACACGCGGACCTCTCAGGAGGAATCACTCGGCCACCCGAGTGGTTACCCGAGTCCTTCTCGAAAAGGCCGCATCCAGCGCTAGACTAAGGCCCGGCCCAGAATGCGAAACACTGTCCATTGCGATAAATTAGGAACAGGAGAACAAAATTAGTCCACCTCGCTCACTTTTCACGCTAGTCTGTTAGTCTCTCCCAGCGAACTCCGCCGCTAGGGTTCTTCTCCGTCGCAACCTCTGCCGCCACCGTCTCCGATCTGCAATGGCTCCAGCATCTCCTGCCGCCCTGAAGGTTGCCAAGAGCGACAAAAAGTGGATGAAGTCCATCACGACCGAACGGAGGCTACAGAAACTGGTCTCCATCGGTGTGCTCCCCTCCTAGGAATTTGCGTCATGGCGCGCCGCTGCCGGCGAATCCTGTCCCACCCCTCGCTCCGACGAGGTAGTGATCTTCGAATCATTCTTCCTCCGTGGCTTTGGTCTTCCTTGCTCTCCTTTCTTTCGAGGATTGCTGCATTTTTATGGGATCGAGGCCTCTCATCAGAACCCCAACTCCATCTTCCGGATTGCGATTTTCATTCATATCTGTGAGGCTTTTCTCGGGATCGCTCCTCATTTCGACCTCTTCAGATATCTTTATGTCCTCAGGCCTTTTCCCAACAAGAACTCTCCCAAAGCCGCTGCCGGCGCGGGATTTCAATTGCGGGAAGGGGCCCAAAAATTTTACTTTGATCTTCCTTTGAGAACCTCCAACAAGGGTTGGCACTCGGAATGGTTCTACTATGCCAATTCTCCACCAGCCCTTCCTTCCTTCTCCGGAGAGTGCCCCACTGTCCGTCCCTCCTGGTCTTCTCCTCTCGCCGATGGCGTGGGAAGCCAAGTGTAGGAACTTCTTGTTCTTCTCCACAGATCAAAAACTGCTGGGCTGACTGGCATCGGCGTAGTCTGGAACTACACTCTGCGCCATGTCCAGCCCAACAAGGAGAGGGTGCATCTCGCCTTCGAGTACTCAGGGCCGAAAGACGCCACTCGGGAAACTGAGGACCCAATTTCGCAGAAGGATGTAGCCAGCAGAGTGGTTGAACTCTTTGCCCCTGGCTCGGAAATAGTCCACACAGACTGCCCGGCTGCGTATCGCCTATCATACCCTCCACCAGCGGTAAGGAAAAGACTCTTCTCAATTCAACCATGGCTTTTCAAGATGATACTGGAATTGATTTAATCTGATCTGGTACATACGCAGGGACGCGCGGCTTTCTTCTCCACCTATCCGGTTCTAGAGGCCCCACACCACAAGGAGGCACCGCGCAAGCGTCCCGTAGGGGACTCGGCTGATGCTCCTCAAGCCAAAAAAGGCAAGGGGGTCGCTTCGGGAGACTCAAACGAGGACGATGTCAAGACAACGCCCCGCCTCGTGACCACATCGCCCAGCAGCGAGGCCGCCGACCGCAAAGTAGCCACAAAGCCCCCATCTCCCAATCCACGGCCCAGGCTGGCTGGGATCGGGAGAAACCTTCCCGGCCCAAATTTCGAGTGATTTGGGCATCCGATTCGGATTTAAGTTCGTCTCATCGCAAAGGTATTCCCTTGCAACATTTTCCCTTCATGACTTGTAAAGGAATTTATGTCTTGAAAAGTCTTCAAATACTCTCAGAAAACCTGTCGATGACGATGATGAAGTGCCAAGCCCGCATGGCAGCAAGGTGCCAGCCTCGGCGCCTCCTAAGTTCGATCACCAAGCCGAGCCCCAACCAGCAGGGGACTCGACTTGGCACGCCGCACCTCGCCAAGACTCCGATCCATCAACTGCTACTCGCCAATCCTCGTCGGCGAAGGGAAAAATCCCAGCCCCAACCCCAGGGAGCTCAGAACCAGAAATCGAGGAGATTCCTCGCCCTTGCGCCAAATCTCACACTCCACCCCTCCGATTGAAATGGAGGAAGGAGATGGAGGGCTACGAGGTCAACGATGAGCAGGAGGGCGAAGAATGGGAAGTGTTAGACAATATGGCAGTAGCTCAAGCCGAGATATACAGGGCAAAGCTTTTTTATGCCTTGAATCCTTGCCTTGCATAAGGGAATCCCGCTAATCTCCCTCCCTTTTCCATGCAGCTGTTGACACAAAAACGAGGATTTCTGTGAACACACGTGCAGAAGCGTCGATTCAGTGATCGCGTCGCAACTCAAACCAAGCGTGCCAATTGATTTGACCTGTGAATCAATAAGGGGAGAATTATCAGTAACATAAACCTAATCGGCTTTTAAATAGCCAGATCAGTCATCTCGTAATCGTTTCGTTAACCGACATAGGATCTATCGGCTTAATGCCAGATAGAGCAAATAAATTTAAATAGGCATTCAGATCTAAATCTTTCACTTATTTTTGGTATTTTATAATAGCATCAGCAATGAATCCTAATATCAATATATTAGGTTTAACCAAGAAACAGATTGAACAGATTGGTCAGGCCAAGACAGTGCTCAAGTCTAAATCTAAGATATAAACCAATAAACTGATTGAAAGGTCTAAAAACTGATAAAAATAAATGTAACACAGATCGGTAGATATTCCCACAGGCGAAATCCTAAACATGGCACACACAAGATCGATTGAACGAGGCAGTTGCGTATATCATATTCGGGAAAAGCATATGAAAGATTTAACAATCGGCATTACATGTGGTAAATACACATTGCGATCGATCAAGTCGAGACAAGATAATATGCAAAACATGTTAAAGATCGGTAAATCCGAGAGACAGTTTAACATGGTTTGTATACATGAGATCAAATTGATACACCATGCATACGGGTTACAAGGAGAGAATCGATTATCCCATCGAGATAGCCCTACCGCGAAGTTGAAGCCTTTCGACGAGGTCGATCGGGTTCGAGAAGTATTTTGTGTATTAAGTGTTCGATCCCTATTCTCGAGACTTAAAGTCCTATTTATAGTATTACAAAATCGATACCGACATCGACCTAGTTTATCATGACGCTCGATCTCATCGATTTCTTCCAAGTCTCAAAAGTATCAGATTCCGCCTTTCTTCTTTGCCGATAAAGCCCATTTCCGATTTGGCCCAACAAACCTCATCATATTCGGCTTTTCCTGAACATCCGATTTTCTGCCAAATTTGGGTGTCAACAGAAGCGCATGAAAGAGAGGTTAAGGCAAAAATCCTCATGCATGCAAAGAATAAAGGAGAGTTGAAGACTCGCTGAGTTCGACAACGCGCTATATGCCGTTAAGTCGCAATATCGCGGAAGGATCGAGGAGCTCCAACGAGAAGTCACTGAACTCTGGTTCCGCCACATGAAAGAATCCAACACCATCCGAGGTATAGATCCTGAACGGTGCTAAATCTTTACAGGAAGAATACTCCTTAGATGATAGTCTCTGAGACTTGCCTTTGAATATTGCTCTAAAAACGAGGCAAAGGGCCCTAGAGGAAACATCAGAGGCGAGGCAGAAGGCCTTGGAGGATGAAGTATTCGAGCCAACACACAAGCCGGTAGTTGGCTAAAGAACCGGTCGGTAACTTTCACCATCGACTCTCCTCGCTCATTTCACTAAAGTCTCGACCGATTTGTCACGCCCGATTGGTTGTACAGAGTATCTAAGATAAGACCAAGGCGCAATTCTGTGTCCTTGAAGAAGTAAAACCGCCCACGAAGCTTCGCAAGCGCGTTTCTAGTAGGAATAACTCCAACGCCGCAAAGGTTTTATCCTCGAAAAAGAATCGCCGAGTGGTGCCGACATCCTCGTGGTTCGCTTTTGAAGATATTCTGCGCGGATCAAGGTCTTCACGTTGGAGGCAAGAATAACATGCACCAGCCAAGGCCTCGTGAATGCGAAATTAAAGTTCCCCCGCCTAGATTACGTGGCTGTAAAGGAAGGATTTGCATGCACCAAGATAAAGGCTCAGGTTTCATCGAAAGAAGTTCGCCTAACTCGCCGCCGATCCGTCAAACATTTGGACTTGTAGATGTATATGTTGCCCAAATGCTTAATTGATCCTCGATACTTGTGGTCTTACTTATCCGAGTACTTAGCTTTATTCTCTTTCATGATGCGCATCTGCCGACTGGTCCAGTCCCCGAGTGCCAGGAATTTGCACTTGGCTTTGTCCCCATGCACCAGCGGAGTAGCCAAACGTTGTCATTGCCAAATATGAGCGCCATTACACAAGAATTCTCGAATAATCTTAATTTGATCAACACATGTAAAGAGAAAACAACTTTATTAATACGATAGGGTGTGGTTGACTCAAGACACTATTTAGTAGCCCCGACTTCATCGCTTAGTCATTTATGGCTAAGTAGCAAGTCGAGAAGGAAACTAATTACACAATACTTGAATACAAGGCTTTTAAGAGTAAAATGACGAGTCGCCAATGTTCCGTATTAGGCACTTCGATCCGTCTTTCGTTATAGCCGTAAGTTCTCAGGCGGATCACCTCAGCGATCACATAGGGGTCTTCCCAGAGTGGGGAGGGTTTATGCTCGTGCTTCTGATTTCTTCGAAGGACCAGATCTCCCTTGGAGAACGCACGGCCCCGTACGTTACGTTGATGATAACGACGCAAGCCCTGTTGGTACTTTGCCGACTGGATCATTGCTGCTTCTCTGGCTTCCTCAAGCCGATCGAGGTCTTCGTGTCTTGCTTCATCCGACTGATTATCGTCGAAACTGGTAACCCGAGTGGACCGGAACTTCAATTCAGTCAGGAGGGCCGCCTCTGAGCCATAGACAAGGAAAAAGGGTGTCCGCCTTGCTGTTCGACTTGGGGTCGCTTCGAGCCCCCGTAAATCAAGGCAACTCCTTAATCCAGAGCGAGCATATGGCTTTAGGCGATCAAGATTCGCTTTGAACCCTTGTAGTACCAACTGCTGGCACGCTCGACCGCCTGCTGTTCCTTGGGTGAGCCACCGAAGCGTAGCAGATCTTGATGCCCAGCTCCTTGCCCCAATCTGGGAATTCGCTGCTTTTGAACTGAACGCCATTGTCGGTGATGATGTGATTGGGTACGCCAAAGTGAACGACGATGTCTCGGAAGAACTCGCGCGCCTTGGCCGCCGTGATCACAGCAACCGGCTTGGCTTCAATCCATTTGGTAAACTTGTCGATGGCAACGAAGAGATGAGTGAATCCGCCTTGCGCTCGCTTGAGGGGGCCCACCATGTCTAGGTTCCAGACGGCGAAAGGCCAAGAGATTGGAATAGTTTGTAGATCTTGAGCCGGTATGTGAATCGCCGGCAAAGAATTGACACCGTCACACTGCGCATTATGTCTTCCGTGATCGCTGACAACAGCTTGGCCGTAAGAATCCTTGTCGATAGGCTTTTCCTACCGTGGTGTCAAGGGCACAATGATGCCCACATTCTCCCGAGTGGTTATCATTGAGTAGATCTTTACCTTCTTGCTCTGATATGCAACGCCTTAGTACCCCAAAACTGCTTTTTCTGAAAAGCTCGTCCTCGACTGCCTTGTAGCTTTTGCTTCGGCGTGTAATGCACTCGGTGAGGCTTCGATCCTCAGGCAGCTCATCACGAAGAAGATAATCTAAGTAAGGCTGCGTCCACCCAAGGTTAATCGATAATACCTCTGCATCCGGTTCTTGTTGCTTCTCATGATCTTCTTCCGGTGCAGGTGGTAGCTTAATGGACAGCGCGCGCAGTTCTTGGACGAAAACACCAGTCGGGACTTGCGCCCGAGTGGATCCCATTCGCTTAACTCGCTCACATTTATTATCTCTACGGAGCACGTGTCGCCCAAATCCACAAACTTGTCTTCTAACTTTCGCACTCTCGATAGTAAGTTCCCATGTCGCTGCCAATACAAGACCACTCCTTTTGAACTTGATTAACCACGAGCCGATTCCCAGCATCATTAACCTACCGACGCCAAGCAATATGGCGTCGCGAGTCTGTGGATGAGTGCCTCAGACTCAAGCGGCGTTGTTGCCGACGGAAACAATATCTAAAGGGCGAAGCGAGCTTCTTTCCAATCGGCAATATGAGCAAAATCCAGCCCCGCGCCCGAGCATGAGGGAACCATCAGTACATCACCCAGTACTCGAGATTCTCCTTTGCTACTGGGTTCGAGCCTCATTCATTCCGCATTTAAATCGGCCAATGTTTGAGATTTGATGGCTAATCGAGGCCTCGAACTTTATTTCAAAGGCTTCAAGCTCGATCGCCCACTTTGCAATCCTCTCGGTGGCTTCCCAATTATGAAGTATGTCTTCAAGCTGAAAGAAGTGACCACCGAAATTTCATGCTCTTGAAAATAATGCTTAAGCTTCCGAGATGTGAGTAAGACAGATATAGAGCTTTTGAACTTGCGGGTACCTTGTTTTAGATTCGCCCAATACCGCCACGGCGTAGATCTGGCGCTATACCTTCCGGAGGGAGCCTCCTCATCCTGCTCAACCACTGTGGCACCGCTGATGACGTGAGTAGTGGCACCGATGTACAACAAGAGGGGCCTTAGGGCATGGAAGGGACAACCACCGGAGGCGTGAGGAACCCTTTAGATCTTCAAAGACTTCTTGTGCTTCCGCCGTCCAATCGAAAATCGCCTTGTCGGCGAAGAGCCTAAAGAATGGCATGCCTCGCTCTCGAGTCAAGAAACGAATCACCGAGTGCCACGATGCATCCAATGAGCTGCACATCCTTCTGGTTGGTCGGGGGTTTCATCTTGATGATGGCGTTGACTTTCTCTGGATTGGCTTCGATCCCCCAGTAGGAGATGATGAATCCGAGTAGTTTACCAGACGGAACCCCAAAAACACACTTTTGGGATTTAGCTTCATCCGGTATGCCCTTAGGCTCTCGAATGTCTCTTGATAGATCATTATGAGATCCCATCTGGATGTTGTTTTTATGACGACGTCATCGACGTAGGCCTCCACGTTGCGTCCGAGCTGAGCGTAAAAACACCGTTGTATGGTGCGCTGATAAGTTGCGCCAGCGTTTTTCAATCCAAATGGCATTGTGATATAGCAGAAAGCACCAAAGGACGTAATAAACGACGTCTTGATGCAATCCTCCTCCTTCAGACTGATCTGATGATAGCCCGAGTAGGCGTCCAAAACTCAAGAGTTGCACCCGTGGTGGAATCCACCACTTGGTCGATGCGGGGGAGCCCGAAAGGATCCTTGGGACACGCTTTGTTGAGGTCGGTGTAGTCGACACACATCCGCCATTTCTTGTTCTTTTTTTTGCACCAGGACCGGATTCGCGAGCCACTTGGGATGATACACCTCCTTGATGAACTGAGCTACCAGCAATTTGGGGATTTCTTCTCATATGGCGTCCTTCCGATCCGGAGCAAATCTTCGTAGGCGCTGCTTGATTGGCTTTGCCTTTTCGTCGACGTGGAGAGAGTGCTCGATCGCTGCGGGTCGCTGACGGCCCCATGGCCGCGATTTAAGGGCGAGACCATCGCCCCGTGAGTGGGACGGAAGGCCCATCGTCCCATTCACCGCAACAATTCCCACGACTTGGCGATTGCCATGTCGCCAAGAAGATGGTGGACAAGCGAGTCCACGAGCAGCAGAAGCAGAAGCGCGCCCAGCAGATGGCAAGGGCAAGGAGACGGCTTCACTCGGCTTCCAAAGAAGCGGAGCGAGGTTGCCGCCATCCACGGCGGTTCGCCACCTATCCGCCCCACGCTAGCTTTAAGCGCGGCGATGAGGAAGTGGCGCCGCCGCGTCGGCTTTGGGTCGCAAGGCGGTGGCGTGGTCGGAGCAGACGATCGCGCTCAACCAGCCGATCACCCACCAAGATCACGGGCGACATCTCGTGGTGTATGTCGATGATCCGTGGTGAAGTCCAAGAAGCGGAGGAGTTGATCGGCCACCTAGAAGAAACCTTCACCAACCCGAGGAAGTATCGCATCGCTTAATCCAGAGAATGCGTGTTCGCCGTTCCGGCGGCAACCGCCGATTCCTCGCTCTCCCGAGGGGGATTGAGGCGAACCCCGACAAGATCGCAGCGATTGAGAACATGAAGCCTCGACGCGACTTTCGCAGATGCGTGCTTGGTGGGTCGCTTGACCTCCCCGCCCGCTTTATAGCTCGCCTGGGATAAAAGTCTCCCACTACTCAAACTCCTAAAGAAGACCAACCAGCTCGAGTGGATCTGGAGGCGCAGGAGGCGCTCGACGGTCCAAGAAGTATCTTACCTCCCGCCTGCGTTAGTCGCCTGCACCCGGCGAGCCGCTGATCCTCACGCCGCGGCAAACCCTCAGCGGTCAGCGGTGCTGGTGGCGAAAGAGAGGGCGCTCAGCGCCCATTTACTACGCCAAGGTCCTCCACGACGCCAAACAAGGTATTCACAAAGACCAGAAGATGCTCTACGCCAGGCCGACGGCGCCCCGAAGCTACGCCACTACTTCCTGGGGGCGAAGTCACTTGTTGACCAAGTATTCCTTATGGGAGATTTCTTCAACCGCGAGGCGACGGTCGTCGACGCCAAGTGGGCCATGGAGCCGTGAATTCGATCTCAAATTCGCCTCAAGGCCATCAAAGGGCAAGCTCGCGGAGTTCATCGGCGAGTGGACTCCGCGACACAGGCCGAAGACACCCCAGCCTCGCCAGACTCTCTTCTTCGACGGCTCATTCCGCCGGAGGGAAATTGGTCAAGCGCCGCCCCGGTGTCTCCCATCCGGCGATGTCGCCCCGCACTGGTGGTGCTGACTTCCGCGCCACCAACAACGTCGCGAGTATGAAGGATCGCCGCCGGCTCGTGGTGGCTTCACCCTTGGCATCCGGCTACAAGTAAAGGCGACTCTCCTCCGGTCATCAACCAGCGAGGAAGGATTTCTCCCGCCGGATCCCGCCATGGCGGCCTACCTAAGCGAGGTGAGCCGGTTGGAGCGCACTTCGAGGGTTTGGGCTTGCGGCACGCCCCGCCGCGACAACTACATGGCGGATGAATTATCCTAGATTGCCTCATCAAGGGCACTGCTCCGCCGGGTCTTTGAAGAAAGACTTACGCGCCGTCTGCCGCAGCCCCCACTCTCGCGCGGGACGACGCTCGACGCAGCCCCACCTTCCGAGGAGACGCCACCGATCCCCGCCGCAGCCCCTGCTAGAGGGAGGAGGCGAAGAACTGGCCGAGACGGTTGAGGCGGAAACGCCAGCCAGCGGAGTACGCCGGCGACAATGTACAGAACGCCGCCACACTCGACCGGAAGGTCAAGGATGGATCCGATCCTAGCCTACCTACGGATGGAGTGATCCCCACGATGACGCTGTCACCGAGAAGATAGCGCCAGAAGGCCAAGCGCCACGCCGGTAGGTGGGGACCAGACGCCAGTGCGCAAATGGAGTTCTACCAAGCGCGCCACTCGGAAGCGGGAGTGAAATTTCTCCGAGATCCATGGAGGCATGTCGCGGAGCCATTCAGAAGCCGCGTTGGTTGGGAACGCTCGCCATGGTTTTATTGGCCTATCGCCTCCGTGATGCCTTCGAGCCGTGAGGAGATGCGGCGTGCCAATTTCATGCTAAGCGATCCACCGACCAGCCCAGCGCCGCACCATTCCGATCTCTTGGCCGTTCGCGTCCGGGGCCGACATCCCGGCCCGTTCGCTGGGCGACCGGAGGTTACACTCATCGCTCGCCGCCATCGACAAGTTCACTATGGGTTGAAGCCTCGCCGTCCCGGCGATCACATCCGCAGCGGCCGTCAAGTTTATGAAAAGCATCTTCGTCCGTTCGTGTCGCCAATGTAATCATCATCGACAACGGCGCCGCTCAAAAGCGCTGATTTCAAGATCGCGAAGAGTTGGGTACCAAGTCGTGCTTTGCCTCCGCTATGCGATCCCAAGAGCAATGGGCAAGTGGAGCGGGCGAACGCGAAGTACTCAAAGGGCTCAAGACAAGGGCGCTCGATCGCTCGAGAAGAAGCGTGGTAAGCGCCTGGTCAAGAAGTCCCCATCAGTGTTGTGGGCGCCGCGACAACTTCCAACAGAGCCACCGGCGAGACCCCTTCTTCCGGTGTATGGCTCGAGGCGGTGCTCCCATCGAGCTCGCTTTGGCTCCCTAAGAGTGGCGGCGTTCAGCGGAGACTAAGACTCGACCGCGCCAGATTTAAGTGAATCTCCGGAGGAGATCCGAGACAGGCGGCGATCCGGCCGCTAAGTACAAGAAAGCGCCCGCTATCAAGCAAAGCGGGTGTGTGTGAGAACACCGGCAGGGCGCACCTGCTCAGGTAAAATCCAGCGCAGCGGGCGCAATAAACTGCTCTCCCCGGGGGCCCTTCAAGGTGGTCTCGGCCTCCCGCCCAGCGCAGCCAGCTCAGATTCGAGGATGGTCGCGAATTGGCGAACACTTGAACGCCGAGTACCGAGGAAGTTCTACCCAGAGGTAGCAGCCTGCTTTTTTTTGGTTTTCCTTGGAGCCGAGCGGCGAGGTCTTCTTCCTTCACCGCCGCTGGGGCAGATTGTACAAAGCCATCTTCAATAAGAGATAAGTTCTGCCTCCTTGTGGGCATCTGTTTTTTTTCGCCTCAAGTTCATAGAAAGCATTCAAAGAAAGTGGTAGCGAAAAAAAGTACTCAAGGCGATGGCCCCTTAGTTGCAAGGACTAACGCCACGACTTGCGGTTACGCAGGCAAAGCGGATTTGAAGGCGGGTTCTAGCCCGGTGTGTCGGCTCGGTCTAGGCAATGCGCCAACAATGCACCGCGACTAGACCACTTTCGAAGTTAAGTTCTCGCCACGCGATGTCTAGGGTCGGTTCGCAAAGAGGCCATAAGGGTTGAAGTAACCAGATGCCCGAGGAAAAGCGCCACTTTCAAATGTAAAGCTCGCCTAAAGCTTTTTGGCGATCGCTGGCTTAGCCTTTGAAAGGTCTCATAGAAAACATTCTCACGAAAGTCGGTAGCGAAAGTACTTATGGTCGATGGCCCCTTAGTTGCAAAGGCAAACGCTTATAACTTACGCTGGTGCGCGAAAGAGCGGACGGAAGGCGGGTTCTAGTCCGTGTGTCGGCCGGTTCAGGCAATGCGCCAACAATGCACCGGGCGACTAGACCACTTCGAAGCTAAGCGCCGCCACGTAATGTTTAAGTCGGGTTGCGAGAGGCCATAAGGGTTGAAGTAGCCGATGCCTAAGGAAGAAGGCCACACTTGCGCAGTAATCGCTCGCCTAAAGCCTTTATGCCGTGCCCCAGCTCAATTCCGCAAGTTAAAGTTGTGTGAAGTTCAAGCGAGACTCACAACAAAAGAGCAAAAGTTTGTTTGCATTAATAGGCAACATTTACAAGGCAAAAAGACGGGAGTCTCGCTACTCCTCCTCGCTTCGCTCTTCCGCCGGAGCGGCGCCGCCCATCATGGACACGTGGCGGGCGGCGTGTCAACTCGCTACCGCTTCAACCGGTCCACCTGGCGCTGAAGGTTCTTTGGCGGCGCCGAGAACAAACGCGCGCTCTCGAGCAAGAAAGTTGCTCAAGACGAACCGCGCTGCTTCGAGAGCGCTTTGGCGATCGTCTTCGATCGCCCGCCGTCCGCAAGCGCCACCGGAAGGCGCGCAGGCTTGGCGGCTCGTTCCACGGCGCCCGGCGCATCAAGGCAGCCGTCTCTCCCAATGGAGATACAAGGTAACACCCAAGGTGCAGTGCGGCGCCCGAAGCCGCGGTAGGCGTGTGCAGCATGTCGGCAAGGGTTCGAGGCGCCAAGTGCTCCAGCGAGGTCTTCGATCCGCTTGGCGGCCGAGGCGGCGGCGGCTCGAGCCGCCGCAACTCGGGTCATCGCCTTCAAGGGCGGTTTTTGCCGAGGGCCCGCCGCAGCCACCGTAGATCGCTTCCGCCAAAGCAAGGGCTTCTCCCGCCGCCCAGCGCGGGAGAGGTGCGGCGCCAAAGGAGCGCCCTACGCCGGCGGTCACGGCCGAGATGGTGGCGGCGCCAATGACGCGGTGGCCGAGGGTTTCGGCCGTGGCGCCTGGCGAACTCTCCGCCGCCGTGAGCAGACCTCCGTCAAGGAGCGGCGGGCGGTGGGTCGGCGAAGTCGCTGAGCGGAGCTCGATGCCCCGGCGTCCGCCCTATTCCAAGAAGGACAAACAGGTTCAGTATGCAAAAGCGTAGCATGCTAACCCTAATGTGAAATGTGCGAAGCGCAGGAAAGCCAACCGAAGCGGTGCGCCTCGGCGAAGTGAAGGGGAGCTCAAGTCGCTTGTTTGCGGCGGCGGTGGCGGCACGGTCGCGTCACCGCTGCCGAAACAGCGCCGGCTGGCACGAAGCGGTGCGGCAGAAGCACCACAGAAGTGACGCCGCGCAGGGAGCGCCGGGCGTAGAAGGAGCGGAAGAAACCGGCGCAGCGGCGCCAGCTTCGAAGAGTCGCCGCGCTCGCCCGGTGGCGGAGCGGCGGCGGTAGTAGCAGGTTTCACTGGTGGGGCCGGTGGTGGCGGCGAGGCTCGGGCTTGAAGGCGCGCTCTCTTCGGCTCGCCCTCCTCTCGCTCGCCGCCGCCGACGGCAAGGATGAGGCGGCGCTTCCGAGAGCGCTGTCGAGTCGGCCGCCACGGCAGAGCAGCAGCAGCCATGAAGCTTGGCGGTCGCCGAGGGCGGCTCGCGGATCTGCAGTGGTCCCCGGGCCACTTGGACCGCAGGACCAGAGACCTCCATGGGGGGCAGCGCCTGCAAGTAAGGGTTGCGCTCCCGTGGATCCCAATCGCAGAGGGGGCGGATGCCCGTCGGCAGGGCGATGTCGCCGGTCGGCGTGGTCAGAAGCCCCGCCAGCCAGTCCCGGAGCACGTCCTCCGGCACGTTCCCATCAGCTGAACACCCAAAGAAGAAGCAGCGAGCTGGCTATTAGCCAAAAATGGAAAGAAAGAAGGTACGAAATCCAAGAGAACGCGAGAGTATTCACCTCCAAGGGCAGTGCGGGTCCCGTCGTTGTCGCCAGTAAGTACGCCCAGCGGGCGCCCTCAAGCGAAGCGGGCAAAGACGGCGCGCAAAAAGTCCGCCACCACGTGGGTTCCGTGAGCCTCGGCGGCGGAGTTTCGGCAATGCGCGCCGCCATCGCCTCCGACTCGCTGGATCGTCTCGCCGGGCCCCTGGTCGGCGGCATGGGCTCTGCGGGTCCGTCTTGAAGAACAAGATCGCCGCACCGCCGGAGTCCTCCACGCATGACCATCGCCGGGCGATCCTTCCAGCTTGGACTTGACCGCGGAGGATGAAGGCGGTGGCATCGCGAGCGCTGGCAGTAGCCCCAACCGCGCCGAGCGCGAGCCCGTGTGCGTGATGAAGAGTCGACGCCAGAGCGGAGGTTTGGCATCGCCCCCACGTAACATCTCGCAGAGGTGGGCGAAGATGACCAGGCCATGATCGAAGTTGGGGAAGGTCGCGCTACCGATCCCGTAGAAGGCGAGCACCCCAAGAAGAATTCGAGTACGGCGGACAAGGCCCGCCAAAGACGCTTCAGAGAAGGTCACGATCTCCCCGGCGCGAGGACTCGGCATGATGGTGCCGGCGCGGAACCGGGCGGCGGTCGGCGGCACGAAGACTTGAAGCCGCGCTACCTGATCCTCATCAACAGTGGAAGCGGGCAGAACAGCTCCAGAAGGCGGTCTGGCGTCTCGCTGGCGCCCTCTGCTGCGCTTGGGAGCCATGGAAAATTTGGCGGTGGTGGCGAAAGACTTGGTGGCGATTGACATAGAAGGTCGTGGTAGCGGCAAGAAGGGAGTGGGCAGCTTGAGGACTTAGTGCGTAGCGGAGGGATTATCGCAGCTACCGAGAGAAGTATTTATAGGCGTGGCGAGCGCGACGGTTTGATTCGCTTCACGCGCAGGGCGCTATCATTGCCCTGCTGCGTTTTGGTTTCCGCAAAAGCGCGTAGTTCCCAAGGAAGATCGTGTGCGGCGGAGAATCAGCGACGGCCGCCAGAGGGCGGGCCCCCACGATTCGCCTCCGCCGCACAAGAAACGGAAAGTATCTCTGCTGACGGTTCACAGATCATGGTGGACCCGGCTACTGTCGGTGTAATAAATCTTCTGGGTATAAAGAGTCCCGAGAAGGCCAAGAGGGTCCCACGCCAAAGCGGGCGAAAGCAAGGCCCAGTAGCGTGGCGAGCCCCTGAGGCCTGTGAGGGCCCCACGCGTCGGCCGGGCGAGCAAGGCCCCAGCGTGTGGGCGAGCCCCTGAGGCCCAGAGGGCCCCACGCCGCGGGCGAGCAAGGCCCTGGCGCTGGCGAGCACTCTGAGGCGAGGCGAGGGCCCCACGCGCCAGCGGGTGCGTGGTGAGCCCCACCGGAGACGCAGGCGAGGGCCCCACGCCAAAGCGGGTGCTGGGCGAGCCCCTCTCGAGACGAGGCGAGGGCCCCACGCGCAAGGAGGTGCGCGGGCGAGCCCCTCTCGAGACGAGGCGAGGGCCCCACGCGCCAGCGGAGCGCGGCGTGAGCCCTCTCGAGACCAGCGAAGGTCCCACGCTGTCGGGTGGGGCTCAAGGCAGTGGAGCATTGCGTATGAGTCTTGGGACAAAGGCTCCCCCGCTGCGAAGGACGAAGCGCATTATTGAGACATCACGCTGGATAGACAAACAAGAAATGATTACTCTACATGGCCCTTGCGTGTCCGGGAGCGGCCGTCACTGTGGCGCAGTAAGAATTGACCGGCAGAGAGAAGGTTTGCTTGAGGAGGCCGCCCGCCGGGAGGAGCGGCGGTAGGCCCCACCCGCAGACTCACCGGTGTGTTTGTCTGGGGTCGAGGCCACTGCGGCACGCGAGGCGGAGCGCTGGCGGCATGGGCGTGCACGTTTGCGTCTCTTCTGTCATGTCTTGTCGATTATCGAGAGTATCAGATCGCTTACCCCTTCGGCTCTCTCCGCCAGCCGAGAGCTTGTATAAAAGGAAAGGAGAGAGAGGGAGAGGAAAGGGAGGGCAAAGGTGCACTAGCATTCGTGCATTCGAAACACCCTGTAAACACATTCCCATTCAACCACAATCAGAAAAGAGCTAAGGCTCAGCAGGAGTAGGACTATTACCCGCGAGGGGGTCCGAACCTGGGTAAATCTGCGAGTTGCTCCTTGTTGTGCCCGACACTCAAATCGAATCGAGCTTGATCGAGTTGGCTAGCAGACTAAAAATCTGACCAGGGGTGTGATCCGCAGTGGTTGAGCGGAGAACACGCCGTCAAACATATGCCCCTAAGTTTGGCAATGAATACTTCATTAACCGAATTTACAAGTAAAAATCGGATTTTCTACATCGGAACACCTCATATTTCATCCTCAGAATCTCTCGCCAGCCCATTTGTAGAACACGTGTCAACCCAATGCATAATACGGGCTGAAAGCGAACGCCTAAAAGCGCGGTAAAACCCTAATTTTACCATGGCTATAAATAGCGCACCATTCGCCGTCATTTTCACGCTCTCCTACTCGCAAGACGGCTCTCGCGATCGAATCCTCGAGCCTTCAAAGAAGCTAGCGCACCACCGGCCTCACCAACCTTCAATCGGCATTATGTCTCGTGTAATCGATTCAATGCTCGATTCAAGCTTTGTATTCTTTGGGACCAAGAGGAGACCAAATCCATCGGATTTATACACTACTCCGTAGGGAGACTTCTATTTGCCGATAAACTTAGTGTAGATAGCTGGAAATCGGCATTCAGATCTTGGCCCAGCCCGATCAAGGGATATAAGAACTGGTTGATTCGGGTCTATAGCCAAAAACAAGAGCAATGGGACAAATTAGGAATAACCGATGCCATCCTTCTCTCTTTATCTCCACCACCAGCAGACGAACCATTTATGGCTGCATCCGCTTATTTCTGGTGCGACACTGCGAACGCTTTCCTTTTCCCGACTGGACCAATAAGCCCTACACTTCTGGATGTGGCTATGCTAACCGGACTTAGCCCCGATGGCGAGATGCTATCGGCTTTCGACCTCTCCGCCAGCTTGAAATTGGTCCCCGAGAAAAATTTTGGATGGCAGCGTTACATCAACACTCACCAGAAAACCGATGAAGTGGATGACGAAGAGCACATTGCTTTTCTGAACATGTGGCTCGATCGGTTCTTCTTCTGCGGTCAGTCACTTAGCCCTAGCAAGGTATACCAGGGAGTAGACGAGGCATCTGGGCGTCGGGCCAAAATTAGCAATCGGAAAATACCTCTTAGGAGCCACCTATCGGATGATGCACGAGATCAGGGAAGGTCTCTGCTCACCAAAAGCCCAATACTCAGTTGGCAACCTCGGTGGTCCCTTTTGGTTTATCGGAATATTCCTTAAGCTTCAGATATACAATTCCCTTGGCGAATTAGATTTCAGCTTAAGATTTCCAAGCGAGCATGAATCTGATAGCATGGATCGCCTGCAAATCATATGGGAAATGATCTCGATTAATCGCATACAGTGGCATTTAAACCAAGAAGATCTTGCCATGTCTATGGTTGCCCTTTATACAATGTCTGAATCAGAATACGGATTAGAACAGTTCAATCCTTACATCGATCTGACAGATATCCGGTTCCCTCGTTTTTCTGATTAGATAACACTTTGAAAGGAGAAACCCTGGCAACATACAAGGAATTCATTTCTCCGAGGATTTTCTTTGCCATCCCGAGCACAAGGACTCACATCGAAAACCATCTTACGAAGTTTTACCACCCGCCGTGGTTGCTCGGCAATTTAATTTGGGATGTAATATTCTCGATTTATGCATATACCGTCATTTGAACGCCAGAGAAGATCTCAACCCTCAATCGGCATACGGGATCCTATCTGCTGCACACATCGATTTTCAAATGGCGATGGAGCTTAGAATGTGGTCTGACACTTCTCCAGAGTTCGACCTTTGGTGGAAAACAATCGCCAAAGATATATATGCCACCCAGGGTGGAGCTGCAACCTTAATCGAACGAATCACCAGCAGAAAGAAAACTTGCAGACCCAACTGGCCGAAGATCGCTGGTATGACTGAGCCTTCATCGGAATCAGAAACAATCGACACTAACAGTTCCAGCTCTTCTGCCTCGGACGATAACGATGAAAAAGAAGAAAACTCTTCTGAATCGGGACCTTCGTCATCGGATTCAGACAATGAAAGGACAGAGTCCCAAAACTACGCATCTCCTTCTAACTGCGAGGTCACTAATCTGCATGAGTTTACCAGCTTATATCACTCATTTTTCGATTACTAACCCGGCATTATTTCTTTCAGAGCGGAGAACAACTCCCAAGGTCCAAGCTTATTGGCGACGCTGCCGCCGCCTTCATTCCACCGTGAAGTCCAGATCGGCCGCCAGAGCTCCTCTCAGCCGAAGAAAAGAGGTATAATCAGTGTTCATAGAAAATTCTAGAATATCCGATCGCTCACTGACCTTCCTCAACAGGGAAACCCACAGGCGAGCCTGGCCTGAGGAAGAAAGTATCCATCAAGAGGCCAAGATCTCAAAAGGTGCGTACGCCCGATACCACCGAATCGGTATGTGACACAGTAAGCACTTGATCGCTTTCGAAATCCACAGATTCCTACTAGCTTTTACTCTATCGGTATTTTCTTTCAGGACACATCACCCACCCAAAAGAAGGATGATACACCCGCTCCTCCGCCAGCCTCTCAGACACCTCCAGCCTTCAACCCCCAAGACGTAATCGGCTTTCCTTGCTTTAATTTATGCTATTTTCCATAATCCGATACCTTGTAACTTAAAACATCTTTCGTCCAGTACATGTTTCAACCCCGCAGCCCAGTCCAGTACATGTTTCAACCCCGCAGCCCAGTCCGGTCAACATGTCATCACGTATGATGGGAAGAAAGACGATGAGCTCAACTTCGATCCTTCCAGTATGGACTGGCTCGACGATGAGCTGGATTTTCTGTCTTCCCGATCAGGCTGGCGAAAGCAAGGCCCCAATGGCGTGGACGAGCCCCTCGGCGCTTCAGCGGCCCCACGCCACAAAGGGCGAAAGCAAGGACCAATGGCATGCTGGCGAGCCCTCACAGCCAAAGGGCCCCACGCCACAGCGGGCGAAAGCAAGGCCCCAATGGCGTGGCGAGCCCAGCGCTTCAAAGGGCCCCACGCCGCGCGGGCGATCAGGCCCAATGGCTGGCGAGCCCCTCGGCGCCAGCGAGGGCCCCACGCCGGTGCGGGCGACCAGCCCCAGGCGTGGCGAAGCTCATCACATGCGGCGAGGGCCCCATCGTCAGCGGGCGTGTGGGCGAGCCCCTCGGCAAGACGAGGGTCTCCCATCGCCAAGTGGGGCCCGCAGGCACGGTGTTCGAAAGGAGTCTTAGGCGAAGGCTCCCCGCTGCGGCGACGAGCGATTTAATGCGACATCACGCGCGGATAGACAATCAAGAAATGATTACCGCATGATGACCCTCGCAGTGCGTCCGAAAGGGTGCATCCTTTGGGCGCAGCCGGAATTGACCGCAGAGAGAAGGTTTGCTTAAGATGGCCGCCCGCCGAGGAGGAGCAGGCGGGCCCCACCCGCAGACTCACCGGTGGATATGCGGGTCGAGACCACTGCTGGCACGCGAGCGAGGCTGCCGCGTGGCGTGAAGCGGGCACGCTGTCTCTTCCGCCGTGTCTTGTCGATTGTACTAAGGGTTTCAGATCGCCTACCCCTCGGCTCTCTCCGCCAGTTCAAAGCTTGTATAAAAGGAGAGGAGAGAAAGGGAAGAGGGTAGGTTGCACTGGCATATGTGCATTCGAAGCATTCTGTAAACACATCTCATTCAACCACAAAGAAGAGCTAAGGCTCAAGCAGAGTAGGACTATTACCCGAGAGGGGTCCGAACGGGTAATCCACAGAAAGTTGCTCTTTCTTTGCGCCCAACGCCAATCGAATCGAGCTCGCCGACAAAGCTAGCAGGATAGAAATCTGACCAGGGGTGTGATCCGCAGTGGTTGAGCGGTGAACACGCCGTCAGCTAACACTTCCGCCATTCGCGAAATAGCCGACTCCATCACGCAGGTCCTCCCTGAGCAGGTGGCATCGGCCATCCAAAAAGTGCTGCCCCTCGCCAAAGAGAAAGCCGATTTCGATGCTGCATTGGATCGGCTCCACCAAAGGGAAGCACTGAAGGATGCGGAGGCCGAATTGAAAGGGTTAGTACAAGATGCCAACGCGCAAAACGATAAACTCCAGTCGCTGAAGCGTATATGAATCAAGAAAACCGCTAGATCCAAAGCGGTTTCACGGGTCAAATCCTCGAACTGAACTGAAAGCCAAGAAAGCCGGGCCGATGCCCTCTCAAGCTTCAAGACACGAAGTCAGCAGACCAAGGAGCAATATAGCATTGTGAAGGCTCGCGCCTAGCAAGATCGACGCCAAGAAAAAGATCCCGATAATTCCGGATCCGCTAAGGAAGACGCAAAGAACTATCAATCGGATCCGGCATACCATGTCGGTGCTGCGCGCCGCTATTTATGAATTTTGCGAGTAATTGGCCTGCGAGCCAAATTTTACCTATGTGTGAATCGGTTGTTTTACCGATTAAGAAACAATGTTTGATCTGGCCCCTTGGGCGAAACGATTAAGGCCTTCGTGCCTTTGTAATAACTATTTCTTCACGCAATTGTTTTTACCTCATGTCTTTAAGCGATTCACTTAGAATCGGCTTTTACTCAACAGTAATGAGCAAAATTGCATAATAATTAGATCTCAGAGGCGATTCTCTCGAGAATCGGCTTTACATCAATAGCAACGTATTGAGAAACTTTCAATGCGCCAAGTGCAAAACGACTTTTGAACTGAAGGCGATTCATAGAATCGGCTTTTACAACCCTATCTCAAGCTCCAACCCAAACGCTAGGATAATACTTTTTCAAATACTTGGCGTTAATTGCTTTACCGAAAACTTCCCCCTCGATCGTCTCCAAAATATATGCATTACCAGGAACAATCCGATTGATCTTAAATAGTCCTTCCCAATTTGGAGACCACTTCCCGTACTTAGGATCCCTGGAGCCAATCGGTAAAAACGTCTTCCATACGAGCTCTCCTACTTCAAAAGTTTTCGGCACAACTTTCTTGTTATAATGTCTGGCCACTCTTTGCTTATCACGCTCAATATGTTCCAGAGCCCTTAACCGAACTGCCACCATGTCATCCAACTTATCCATCATCAACCTATTGTAATCATCGGCTTTACGTTATTCTCGCTCTTCAACCCTCGAGAACCGATGATGGCTTCAATCGCGCAGACAACTTCTTGACCGTGAACTAGCTCAAATGGCGATACCTTCAGAGCCCCATGCTTAGCAATCCGACACGCCCACAACAAGATCCGCCAAAGTATTATGCCAACCCCGCGGCCTTTCATCGATTTTTCGCTTGATCAGTTTTATAGCACTCTTGTTTGAAGACTCTGCTTGGCCGTTGGCTTGAGCATAATATGGCGAAGAATTAATCGTTGTGATTCCCAAACTTCGAGCGTAATCTTGAAACGCCTCTGACATAAATACCGATCCTTGGTCAGTAGTGATCGTTTGAGGAATACCAAATCGGTAAATTATATGTATTTTGACGAATTCGATCGCTTCGGCAGCAGTAACTTTCTTTAATGGTACAGCTTCTACCCACTTAGTGAAATAATCCGTTGCTACCAAAATATACCGATGCCCCTTGGACGAGGATGGAAATATTTCCCCAATCATATCAATCCCCCATCCTCTGAAAGGCCACGGTTTCACAATCGGATGTAAGATAGACACAGGCGCATGCTGAATATTCCCAAATTTTTGACAATCTTTGCAACCCTTATAATATTTGAAACAATCCGCTACCATTGTCGGCCAAAAATACCCTACACGCTTTAACATCCATCTCATCTTATAGGCGGATTGATGAGTTCCACACAAACCTTCATGTACTTCTCCGATTGCAACTTTAGCTTCTTCTTCACTCCAGCACTTAAGTAGTAAGCCATCAAAACTCCGATAGTACAACTTATCAGAGATTAATACATACCTCTGAGCCTTCCTTTTAAGCTTCCTATCGGTTTTTCCTTGTGGATTTTTAAAATAACCGATAATCTCAGCTTGCCATCCAATCGGAACTTCGCTTGCAATCGGGACAATTTCTAACTCCATGATCGGCAACTTATAACCCGATGCCTCTTGAGCCAAATCATTGGCTTCACAATTTTGTTCTCTTGGATGGTGAATTGTGAACACACCGAAATATTTAGCCAAATCAGAAGCTCTATCCAGATATTCCCGAAGCAGGTCACTGTGACAATCATATTTGCCGATCATCTGATAAACCACCAATTGCGAATCTCCGAATACTTCCACGGCGATAGCACCAGCTTGAATTAACCACTCCAATCCCTGTATCAAAGCTTCATATTCCACTTGATTGTTGGTTAACCCGAAATCTACTGTAACACCAAATCGGTAAGGAACGCCACCAGGGGAGACAATGAAAATACCGATTCCACATCCCTTCTCGCAGACCGATCCGTCGAAGAACATTACCCAAGGTAAAAGCATCGACAAATTCACACCTTGATTATGCGTGACAAAATCGGCTAAAACCTGCCCCTTGACAGCCTTCGAAGACTCATATGTCAGTCAAACTCGATGAGGGTATACGCCCACTTCCCAAGACGCCTTTGATTATCTACAAGATTAAGCATGTACTTGACCACATCGGTTTGACATACTACTTTGCATTCAAAGATCCGACAAATAATGCCTTAATTTAGTGCAAGCAAAGTATAAACAAAGGCAATACCTTTCCACCATCGTATCGGGTTTCGGATCTAATAACTTTCGCTTAAATAGAAAAAAAGATGCTTTTTATCACGATTTCTTGGACCAGAATCGCCCAATCGTTTTATCCGATACCGATAGATACAATTTGAACGGTAAATCTTCCTTTGAGCGACGTATCAAAGCGGTTTCATCGATACTCTTTAATGCTATCAAAGACTTTCTGCGCTCCGGCCCCAAATAAACTTATCGGCATTTTTCAACTTTAGCAATGGGGAAAACGGGATAATCCTTTCCGATAAGTTCAAATAAACCTTCTTAAATAATTAATTTCCGATGAGTTCTTGTAGACGAACCTTTGAATCGGGAGGCTTCAGATTCGGGATCGCCTTTACTCTATCGGGATGAACTTCAATACCTCTCGATGCACCATGAAACCGTGAATTTGTCACCGACACTCAAAGCACATTTCTTTTGATTCATTCTCATACCGTATTTCAAATCGATCCAACACGGTCACAATATCAGCCAAGTGTTGTTCTTCTTCCCGAGACTTAATTACCACATCATCAATGTAAATTTCAACCAATTTGCCGATCGATCATGGCAAATTAAGTTCATCCTCTCGGTATGTCGCCTCAAGTATTAATCAGCCCAAAAGTCATCACAACCCACTCAAATAAGCCGATAGCTCCAGGACACCTAAATGCAGCCTTGTTGACATCCTCTTCGGTCATAAAGATCTGATTGTAACCAGCATTGCCATCCAAAAAACTAATAATCCGATTGCCCGAAGCAGCATCGATGAGACGATCGGCAATTGGCATCGGATATTCATCTTTATATGTTGCTTTGTTTAAGTCCCTAAAATCGATGCATACCCGAATTTTATCAGAATCCTTTTTACCAACGGGCACTATATTAGAAATCCAATCGGCATATTTGCATGGCCGAATAAACTTCGCATCTAACAATCTCTGGATTTCAGCCTTCACTTGATCGTAAATTTTCCAATTGATCCTTCTCGGCGATTGCTTCACTGGCCGAAACCCAGGCTTCATCTTGATCTTGTGTTCAACTATGGATCGGTCTGGACCAGGCATTTCATGATACTCCCAAGCGAAACAATCAACCCGATCCTTGAGTATCTGGATAAGCCGATCCTTATATTCCGCTGCAACTTTTTTACCGATGTAGGTGGGCCTTTCTTTACCATCGGTCCCAATATCGACTTTTTCTAGTTCATCAGCCGATATAAAACCCTGGCCCATCTTATACTCGACGCCTTCTAGAGCCGCGGTTCCCATAAAAAACCCTCACACCCTTGGGTTACCGATTGTCCCTCCAAAGTCGTTGGTTTGAACCCCAATTTACTAACACTGAGGAAATCACAATCTTCCAAGGGTTTTTCTGATAATGCCTCTAGATTATGATGTATATCAGCGCAATCGGTTTCAGCGGTTAGAGATTCTCCTCTTACTACCTCTATTTGATCGCCAATCCACTGAATCAGAATTTGATGTAATGTCGATGGAATGCAGCAATTGGCGTGTATCCAATCTCTGCCCAACATCACATTATAACTTCCTTTCCCTTCAATTACGAAGAACGCTGTTGGGATAGTCTTGCTTCCTATGGTCAGTTCCACCACCAGAACTCCCTTGGCCTCGGTCGGATTTCCATTAAAATCACTTAAGACCATATTAGTCTTGACGAGATCTTACAGAGATTTACCGATTTTGCGCAAAAGCGAATATGGCATCAAATTCATCAGTAGTCTCACTGCTACCATCATCCTTGAAATCGGTTTGCCATTCATATACCCGATGATAAACAATGGCTTGAGATGCAATCGGGAATTCTCTGGCTTCTTAAAGATAGCATCCTCCGCTCCAATCACCAGTTCTGCAGCAGCCTCTTCGTAATCATTCATAAATTCCCTGGGTAGCACACACACCATATTGGTAGCAATTGAAATCTCATCGGAATCTTTCTCAATGATGACAGCCGATCTCAACTTGGGCCTCCATTCCTGCTTGCCCCTAGCTTTCATCGGTTTTACCTGCTCCAGTAGAGCGTCCCTAAATCTCTCGGCCTCAACTTCTTTAGCTTCCGCGTGTCTCATCCGCTGTAGGCGTCGTTTCTGAGATTTTGTGATCCCGCTTGGGCAACACTGCGGCAATGGTACCTTAGGAGGCCTATGCACGTCAGAATGCTTGTCCCTCACCTCATTGGCCCTTTCGATAGGAAACACTAGCCGATCTTTTACCGATATCCTCTTAGATGGAACAAACGAGTGGTTCATCGGGCAATCCTCCAAGTTGGGCAAAGACATCCTTTCTTCCCAGCAGTATCGAAAAAAGGGACAATCCCAGTGTTCCATCTCCCAACCTTGATCATTTGGATCTCTTTGAACAGCATTTGGAGTACCTGATTCAACGCTCCTACGATGCGTCTCCTTAGCCATTATGTCGTATTTTTCCATCAACTGATCGAAAGTTGGTTTTGGCCTCGATTTTGAGATCGGATTATGATCATGGCCACGAACTACCTGACGCCACTCACCGGCCCTTTTAGCACCTCGCCGGCCTGAGGATCGGAATTGTAATTCCGGCTTCTCCGCCACCACGATCCTTTTAGTTCCGACGAGTACCTTAAACCGATTGGAGCTTTCGGGCTCATCGGCTTTTCGTTTAGCGTCCACCATCCCAACAAAATCGACAGGGAACGGTTCTGTGTCGATCTGGGAGCTTTTGCTTTGGTAGCGAAGTTGGCCACTTTCGATCGCTTTCTGTACCACTTGCTTAAACACATTGCATTCATTGGTGGCGTGCGAATAAGAGCTGTGCCACTTGCAATATTTGCGCTTCTTTAGCTCTTCAAGCGGGGGAATAACGTGCCCTTGCTTAAGCCTAATCTGTCTTTCTTGTAACAAATGATCGAAAATCCGATCGCACTTAGATGTATCAAAGGAGTACTTGCTCTTCTCAGCACCTTTCGGTTTTATCCATCCAAGCTCAAATTCTTTCTTACTGTTTACCCATTCAGCAATATAGGCACCCATATCTTCGTCATTGGAGTCATTGGATTCTTCACCTTCATCAGCATCAACCACATTGATCGCCTTTTCTTTTCCTTTATTATTGTTATTATTCCGATATTCCCTTTGACCAGGGTAAGAGTTGTCAGAAAATTGGCTCTCGTAAAGCGTGATTTTGTGTGCCAAATGAGATAAATCGGCAAACTCTTGGTTGTCCACCTTCTTTTGGTTGACGGGCAACAGACCCTTAAAAGCCAATTCTGCCAATTCGTTGTCTGGCATAGAAAGGCTATAGCATCGGTTTCTCACCTCCCTGAACCGACGCAGGTAATCATTCACTGACTCACCAAATTTCTGCTTAATCATCATGATATCAGTGATCCTTGCTTCATTCTCTCCAGAATAGAAATATTCGTGAAACTTCTTCTCCAAATCGGCCCGCAGCGACGCTGTTTGGAGGGAGCGATGTGAACAGCTTGAATGCGATCCCGATAAAGGCAGTGGAACAACCGGCATTTGAGAGTATCCTTCGACGCAACCTCACCACAAAGTGCGAAATCGGCAATATGCTCATGTAGAGGTGTGATCACTCCCGCTAAACTTAGCGTTCTGAAATCGGGAACGCGATACTTGTGTGGATACTCGGTTTCATTAAAAGCCGATGGATACGGCATGGTATAGTGAGGTGCAATCTTAGGAGTGTTGAACCCGCACTGTTTCATCATGTTGTAAACCAGGTTCTTCGTCATCTCTTCAAGGTTTTCACTCACCCCACGATTCATCGGCTGATAGATCGGGTCCGGATTGGAACCTGTACCGATGATTGAGCCTTTGTCGTCGAATCGAGTCGGGTTAACGACGGTGGCGGACCCAATTGGGAAGACCCAGTGTTTGATGCCCCTGGCTGAGCATAAGCTGGATATTGGCCCCCTGGATACACCCCTTGAGTAATACTCCGATTCATCTATTGGGTTTGGCCAGTCATCATGTTATGAAACGCAGCATTTGCCCCTTCCTGGACTATTCGCCCTAAAACCGATGATTGATCAAGCATCGATCGGTAAACAGAGCTGTTGATTTGATCTCTAATAACCCGGAAAAATCGCGTGAGCAGCGGATCTCGATGGAAGTCTTCGTAACTTGGTCACTGCGCGTCTTTCGATACCCAGTAAGCATTCTTTTCTTGTTTTCTTCATGAATTTCTGCGAGCCTATCTTCGACTTCTTTCTTTTGATCCGGGCTCAGTTCGTCAAATGTCACCGCCTCGGCGGCGTGGTTGAGCGCCTCCAGTACCGCTTCGGTATCGGTGCGCGTCATCTTGTCGGTTTTAATCTTGGTCCCACCGGGCGTGCCAAAAAGTATGTTGACACAAAAACGAGGATTTCTGTGAACACACGTGCAGAAGCGTCGATTCAGTGATCGCGTCGCAACTCAAACCAAGCGTGCCAATTGATTTGACCTGTGAATCAATAAGGGGAGAATTATCAGTAACATAAACCTAATCGGCTTTTAAATAGCCAGATCAGGTCATCTGTAATCGGTTTCTTCGTTAACCGATTACAGGATCTATCGGCTTAATGCCAGATAGAGCAAATAAATTTAAATAGGCATTCAGATCTAAATCTTTCACTTATTTTTGGTATTTTATAATAGCATCAGCAATGAATCCTAATATCAATATATTAGGTTTAACCAAGAAACAGATTGAACAGATTGGTCAGGCCAAGACAGTGCTCAAGTCTAAATCTAAGATATAAACCAATAAACTGATTGAAAGGTCTAAAAGCGATAAAAATAAATGTAACACGATCGGTAGATATTCCCACAAAGTAAATCCTAAACATGGCACACACAAGATCGATTGAGCGAGGCGATTATGTGATATCATATTCGGGAAAAGCATATGAAAGATTTAACAATCGGCATTACAGGGTAAATACACATTGCAGATCGATCAAGTCGAGACAGTACAATATGCAAAAACATGTTAAAGATCGGTAAATCCCGAGACAGTCTAACATGGTTTGTATACATGAGATCAAATTGATACAGCCATGCATACGGGTTACAAGGAGAGAATCGATTATCCCATCGAGATAGCCCTACCTGCGAGTTGAAGCCTTTCGACGAGGTCGATCGGGTTCGAGAAGTATTTTGTGTATTAAGTGTTCGATCCCTATTCTCGAGACTTAAAGTCCTATTTATAGTATTACAAAATCGATACCGATACGACCTAGTTTACCGCGACGCGCTTCTGATCTCATCGTATTTCTTTCGAAGTCTCAAAAGTATCGGTATTCCGCCTTTCTTCTTTGCCGATAAAGCCCATTTCCGATTTGGCCCAACAAACCTCATCATATTCGGCTTTTCCTGAACATCCGATTTTCTGCCAAATTTGGGTGTCAACAGCAGCGCATGAAAGAGAGGTTAAGGCAAAAATCCCTGTGCATGCAAAGAACAGTGGGAGAGTTGAAGACTCGCGTTGAGTTCGACAACGCGCTATATGCCGTTAAGTCGCAATATCGCGGCAGGATCGAGGAGCTCCAACGAGAAGTCACTGAACTCTGGTTCCGCCACATGAAAGAATCCAACACCATCCGAGGTATAGATCCTGAACGGTGCTAAATCTTTACAGGAAGAATACTCCTTAGATGATAGTCTCTGAGACTTGCCTTTGAATATTGCTCTAAAAACGAGGCAAAGGGCCCTAGAGGAAACATCAGAGGCGAGGCAGAAGGCCTTGGAGGATGAAGTATTCCGAGCCAACACACAAGCTGAGAAGTTGGCTAAAGAACTGGTCGGTAACTTTCCACCACTGACTCTCCCTGGCTCAGCCCCACTAAAGTCTGACTGATTTGTCACGCCCGATTGGTTGTACAGAGTATCGGCATAAGACCAAGGCGCAATTCCAGGTCCTTGAAGAAGTAAAAACCGCCCACGAGCTTCGCAAGCGTGCTCTAGTAGGAATAACTCCAACGCTGCAGTGCCTTTATCCTGAAAAAGAACTGCCGAGTGGTGCCGACATCCTCGTGGCCCGCCTTGAAGATATTCCTGCGCGGATCAAGGTCTTCACGCTGGAGGCAGCAATAACATGCACCAGCCAAGGCCTCGTGAATGCGAAATTAAAGTTCCCCCGCCTGGATTACGTGGCTGTAAAGGAAGGATTTGCATGCACCAAGATAAAGGCCTGTGCCTTACTGAAAGAAGTTCGCCCAACTGCTGCCGATCTGGTCAAACATTTGGACTTGTAGATGTATATGTTGCCCAAATGCTTAATTGATCCTCGATACTTGTGGTCTTACTTATCCGAGTACTTAGCTTTACTCTCTTTCATGAAGCGCATCTGCCGACTGGTCCAGTCCCCGAGTGCCAGGAATTTGCACTTGGCTTTGTCCCCATGCACCAGCGGAGTAGCCAAACGTTGTCATTGCCAAATATGAGCGCCATTACACAAGAATTCTCGTAACACCCGAATTTGATCAACACATGTAAAGAGAAAACAACTTTTATTAATACGATAGGGTGTGGTTGACTCCGCACACTATTTAGTGTAGCCCCCGACTTACTGCTTAGTCATTTATGGCTAAGTAGCAAGTCAGAGAAGGAAACTAATTACACAATACTTGAATACAAGGCTTTTAAGAGTAAAAATGACGTAGCTGCTCAATGTTCCAGGTATTAGGCACTTCGGATCCGTCTTCGCGTTGTAGCCGGTAAGCCCCCGGGCGGGTCACCTCAGCGATCACATAGGGGTCTTCCCAGAGTCGGGAGGGTTTATGCTCGTGCTTCTGATTTCTTCGGAGGACCAGATCTCCCTTGGAGAACGCACGGCCCCGTACGTTACGTTGATGATAACGACGCAAGCCCTGTTGGTACTTTGCCGACTGGATCATTGCTGCTTCCCTGGCTTCCTCAAGCCGATCGAGGTCTTCGTGTCTTGCTTCATCCGACTGATTATCGTCGAAACTGGTAACCCGAGTGGACCAGAACTTCAATTCAGTCAGGAGGGCCGCCTCTGAGCCATAGACAAGGAAAAAGGGTGTCTGCCCGGTTGCTCGACTTGGGGTCGTTCTGAGCCCCCAGAACACCGAAGGCAACTCCTTAATCCAGAGCGTAGCATATGGCTTTAGGCGATCGAAGATTCTGGCTTTGAACCCTTGTAGTACCAATCCGTTGGCACGTTCGACCTGCCCGTTGCTCCTTGGGTGAGCCACCGAAGCGTAGCAGATCTTGATGCCCAGCTCCTTGCCCCAATCTGGGAATTCGCTGCTTTTGAACTGAACGCCATTGTCGGTGATGATGCGATTGGGTACGCCAAAGTGAACGACGATGTCTCGGAAGAACTCGCGCGCCTTGGCCGCCGTGATCACAGCAACCGGCTTGGCTTCAATCCATTTGGTAAACTTGTCGATGGCAACGAAGAGATGAGTGAATCCGCCTTGCGCTCGCTTGAGGGGGCCCACCATGTCTAGGTTCCAGACGGCGAAAGGCCAAGAGATTGGAATAGTTTGTAGATCTTGAGCCGGTATGTGAATCTGCCGTGCAAAGAATTGACACCCGTCACACCTGCGTACTATGTCTTCCGCATCAGTGACAGCAGTCGGCCAGAAGAATCCTTGTCGATAGGCTTTTCCTACCAGGGTGCTGGCCGCCGCGTGATGCCCACATTCTCCCGAGTGGTTATCATTGAGTAGATCTTTACCTTCTTGCTCTGATATGCAACGCCTTAGTACCCCAAAACTGCTTTTTCTGAAAAGCTCGTCCTCGACTGCCTTGTAGCTTTTGCTTCGGCGTGTAATGCACTCGGTGAGGCTTCGATCCTCAGGCAGCTCATCACAAAGAAGATAATCTAAGTAAGGCTGTGTCCACCCAGGGTTAATCGATAATACCTCTGCATCCGGTTCTTGTTGCTTCTCATGATCTTCTTCCGGTGCAGGTGGTAGCTTAATGGACAGCGCGCGCAGTTCTTGGACGAAAACACCAGTCGGGACTTGCGCCCGAGTGGATCCCATTCGCGCTAACTCGTCTGCTACTTCATTATCTCGGCAGAGCACATGTGTCAGCTCCAGTCCGTCAAACTTATCTTCTAACTTTCGTACCTCCTGATAGTAAGTTCCCATGCTGTTGCCAATACAAGACCACTCCTTTTGAACTTGATTAACCACGAGCTGGGATTCCCCGCGTACCATTAACCGCCTGACGCCAAGCAATATGGCGATGCGTAGCCCGTGGATGAGTGCCTCGTACTCGGCGGCGTTGTTGCTGACGGGAAACAATATCTAAAGGGCGTAGCGTAGCTTCTTTCCAGTCGGCAATATGAGCAAAATCCCAGCCCCCGCGCCGCTGAGAATGAGGGAACCATCAAAGTACATCATCCAGTACTCGAGATTCTCCTTTGCTACTGGGGTCTGAGCCTCTGTCCATTCCGCGATGAAATCGGCCAATGCTTGAGATTTGATGGCTAATCGAGGCCTGAACTTTATTTCAAAGGCTTCAAGCTCGACTGCCCACTTTGCAATCCTCTTGGTGGCTTCCCAATTATGAAGTATGTCTTCAAGCGGGAAAGAAGTGACCACCGAAATTTCATGCTCTTGAAAATAATGCTTAAGCTTCCGAGATGTGAGTAAGACAGCATATAGAGCTTTTGAACTTGCGGGTACCTTGTTTTAGATTCGCCCAATACCTCGCTTACGAAGTAGACTGGGCGCTATACCTTCTGGAGGGAGCCCTCCTCATCCCGTTCAACCACCAGGGCACTGCTGATGACGTGAGTAGTGGCACCGATGTAGAGCAAGAGGGGCTCCTAGGGCATGGAAGGGACAAACACCGGAGGCGTGGTGAGGAACCTCTTTAGATCTTCAAAGACTTCTTGTGCTTCGCTGTCACGAAAATCGTCTTGTCGGCGTAAGAGCCTAAAGAATGGCATGCCTCGTTCCCCGAGTCAAGAAACGAATCGGTGAGTGCCACGATGCATCCAATGAGCTGCACATCCTTCTGGTTGGTCGGGGGTTTCATCTTGATGATGGCGTTGACTTTCTCTGGATTGGCTTTGATCCCCCAATAGGAGATGATGAATCCGAGTAGTTTACCAGACGGAACCCCAAAAACACACTTTTTGGGATTTAGCTTCATCTGGTATGCCCTTAGGCTCTCGAATGTCTCGGATAGATCTGTTATGAGATCCCATCTGGATGTTGTTTTTATGACGACGTCATCGACGTAGGCCTCCACGTTGCGTCCGAGCTGAGCGTAAAAACACCGTTGTATGGTGCGCTGATAAGTTGCGCCAGCGTTTTTCAATCCAAATGGCATTGTGATATAGCAGAAAGCACCAAAGGACGTAATAAACGACGTCTTGATGCAATCCTCCTCCTTCAGACTGATCTGATGATAGCCCGAGTAGGCGTCCAAAAAACTCAAGAGCTCGCACCCGGTGGTGGAATCCACCACTTGGTCGATGCGGGGGAGCCCGAAAGGATCCTTGGGACACGCTTTGTTGAGGTCGGTGTAGTCGACACACATCCGCCATTTCTTGTTCTTTTTTTGCACCAGGACCGGATTCGCGAGCCACTTGGGATGATACACCTCCTTGATGAACTGAGCTACCAGCAATTTGGGGATTTCTTCTCATATGGCGTCCTTCCGATCCGGAGCAAATCTTCGTAGGCGCTGCTTGATTGGCTTTGCCTTTTCGTCGACGTGGAGAGAGTGCTCGATCACTGTTGACACCCAAATTTGGCAGAAAATCGGATATTCAAAAAAGGGCCGAATATGTTGGAATTATTGGACTGAATCGGAAATGAGCTTTATCGGCGAAGAAGAAGAACATATCAAAGAAACCGATAGATACAAGACTTCGGAAGAAATACGATCTGATCGGAAGCGCGACGCGGTAAAATAGGTCATATCGGTATCAACTTTGTAATAGTATAAATAGGACCTTAGGCCTCGAGAATACACATCATACTCAATACACAAACTACTTTCTCGAATCCGATCGACTCCGTCGAAAGGCTTAAACTCGCTGGTAAAGCTATCTCGATGGGATAATCGATTCTCTCCTTGTACCCCGTATGCATGGCTGCATCATGTTGATCTCATGTATACAAAGCATGTTAAACTGTCTCGGGATTTACCGATCTTTAACGTGTTCTCGCATATTGCACTGTCTCGATTTAATCGATCTGTAATGTGTGTTTATCCTGCAATGCCGATTGTCAAGCATCTCGTATGTTTTTCTTGAATCTGATATATGCGACTGCCTCGTTTAATCGATCTTGCGTATGCCTTGTTTGAGATTTTGCATATACAGAAGTTTGCCGATTAGTATTGTATTTACCTTCACCAGTATTAACCTTTTAAACCGATATGTTGGTTTATATCTCGTCCTAGATTTGAATACTGTCTTGGCCTGACCAATCTATCCGATCTATCTCTTGATTTAATCCGATATATTGAATAAATGGTTATTGCTGATATTATATAAAAATACCAAAAAGAAGTGGAAGATTTATAATTGAACGTTTATTCATCTTAAATTTCTCTATCAGGCTGATAGCCGATAGACTTGGTAATCGGGTTCTTTTAAAGCCGATTATCTATAACCCGATCTGGCTATTTAAAAGCCGATTAGGGCTAGTCACTGACGATTTCCTCCTTGTCGATTTACAGGTCAAATCGACTGGCACGCTTGGTTTTTAGTTGCGACGCAATCACTAAATTGACGCTTCTGCACGTGTGTTCACAGAAGTTCACCTTTTTGTGTCAACAATCACCTCTCTCGGAACATCAGGCATGTCCGAAGGTTTCCATGCGAACACATCCTGGTTGGCACGGAGATAAGTAACGAGCGCGTCTTCCTATTTGCTGTCGAGCCCTGTCCCAATCACGGCTGTCTTGGCCGGATCAGAAGGGTCCAACGAAATCTTCTTGGTTTCTTCGGCTGCTTTGATGGATGTTTTGGCCTGCTTTTTGGCGGGGATATCCCCTTCCTCCTGAAGGGATGCGACCTCCAGTCGAATCTTTTCCATCTCGGCAGATGAGTCCAGTGCCTGCACCATCTCACAGCTTTCGCTGTCGCAGAGCAGGGATTGTTTTACGTCACCATGGAGGGTGATTACACCATTGGGACCTGGCATCTTTAGAGCATCCCCAGCAGCTACTGCATCCCAGCCTCTACCAATCGCGAGTGACTGTAGCACGAGCGGGAGATTCAAACGCCGAGACAAGATGTGGCTCCAAGGCCGCTTCAATCGCGAGCTTCACGTGCTATAGTACTTTGCAGGTCCTTAATGCAGGAGCTGATGGGGATGCTCTTAAGATGAGATAGGTGTAGTTGGGAACGGCCATGAATTTTGCAATCCCTAGCCTTCCCAAGATGGCTTGATATGCCGTCTCGAAATCAGCCAGTTCGAAACTCAGACTCTCGGTCCGATAATTATCCTTAGTCCCGAACGTAACGGGCAGAGAGATCTGTCCGAGTGGTATTGCGGACGTCCCGGGGATAACCCCGTGGAACGGAGATGATCCCTGCCGTAGCTCGGAACGGGGAATATTCATTTGGTCCAGGGTCTTGACGAAAAGGACATTAATCTCGCTCCCGCCGTCGACCAGAACCCTCTTCAATTTGCTTCCTCGGACGACCAGATCTAGCACCAAAGGATACCTCCCGGGGAAGGCAATCCGATCCGGGTGATCCGATCTGTCGAAGGTGATGGGCACCTCCGACCAGCGCAAGTACTTAGGCGTCACTGTCATGATAGCGTTGATCTCCCGAGTGGTAAGCTTTTGCTTCCGCTTGGACTCATACGCATCAGAGCCCTCGAATATGTAGCTGATCTCGCGCTCAGCGTCCTGGTAATCTCCATCGGGCTTCTTGCTTTGACCGCCCATGGCCGCCGACTGCTTAGAGTTCTCGGTGACTTTCTGCAGAATAAGGCAGTCTTTGGCAAAGTGCTTTCCTCGAGGATGGAAGGGACATACCAAATCCATAACCTTGTTGTAGTCGTTGTCGTTGGGGGGTTTAGGCCGATTGCGCTCCATGTTGGTGACCATCTCGTCCCCCTTTCGCTTCTTATCCTTGGGTTTGCCTTGCTCATCGTTAGGCTTCTTCTTGGGGCCTCCGTCATTGCCACCGCGATGATTCGCGATGGCCTCCTCGGCTTCGGCCTCCTAGTCCGCCATTGTGAACATGGCCTTGAGATTACGCGGAGGGTCTAGGGTCATCTGCCTAATCAACTCCTCGGATTTGCATCCGGCGAAGAAGGCATCAATGACAGTTTGCTCCGAAACGTCCCGTATCTCGTTCTTCTTCTTGGTGAAGCGCTTGATAAACTCACGAAGAGTCTCATTCTTGCGCCGGCGTAGCTATCCAATCTCCCATCTCCCCGCGGGCCTTTCATAGGTCCATTGGAAATTGACGATGAACTGTTTCTGAAGGTCGTCCCAAGACTCAATAGAGTTCTCCGGGAGTCCCATTAGCCAGGTCTGGGCGGTTGGGGTCAAAGCGACTGTCAAGTAATTCGCCATGACGTTTTGATCACCTCCTGCCGCGCTGACTGCTAAGGCGTAAACCTGCAGCCAGTTCTTTGGATCCCTCTCGCCATCGAACTTGTCGATGCCTTTGAGGTTAAAACCATCCGGCCAAACCACTCGACGGAGATCCGGGGTGAAGGCCCAAATCCCCTCCAAAGGTCGTGGCAACCTCTGCCTCGGGGATCGGCTACGATGCTCCCGCGGCGGGTCTTGGCGACGCTCGTGACGGTGGTCGCGCCGACTGGCGGTGCTCTCGGCCTGATCATCAACACGGCGGCTGTGATGGCTACAAGAGTTTCGTTCGCCGTCGATACGCTCCCGCCTCTTGGCTTCTATGTCTTGACGAAGATCATGGGTAGGCGACTGGCGGGAATCGCCAGCCACAGCGGCACAGGCCCTGTTCCGATTGAGCGTATAACGACTGCGAGTCAAAGCGGTCGGAGCAGGACGTGCCTCGTTCTGTTGAATGGCAGCCATCTCTACCATGGCCGTCGCTCGAGCGAGGGTCTGGGCGAACGGGCTGTCTTCTGGACGTTGCGGCGCGATGGTCTCAAGAAGAGTCTTCGAAGCGATGATGTTTGCCTGGGGAGTCGTGTAGACATCTTGGTCGCTTAGCTTCACCGCGCGAAGCTCGTTCTGGATATCGCGGCCGCGGGCGCGAAGGTGTCGTATGCGATCTCGGTCCTCCTCTCGGCGCACGTCTGGGTTCGCCGTGCGAGGCCGACTTGGATCGCCCCCCATCTGCTCCCTTATGGGCCTTCTAGAGGATACCCGGGGCCCATGTAGTCCACAACCACCTCCCGTCTACTCTGTCCTCCATTCTCCGGTGGAGGGGAGCTTGAGGTGGCCCGCACCGAGGAGCTCGACGATGCAACGGAAAGGTTTGACATGCCGGGGCTAGGATCTCTCAACACGGGCTCTGATACCAAATGTTGGAGAAACACAGCAGTAGCTCACACACACACACACTCCTGCTTGATCTGCACTCAGCCTTGAAACTGAAGAATTTAGAAGCAGAGCAACAGAGCAGAGGAAGCAATGGACACACACACTTTTCTGGGTTGCCTTCAGGCAACAACTAAGCTGAGATTACTCTCCACTTGCTTACATACAAGGCCAAAAAAGAAAAATGGAAGTACCAGTACAAAAGTATGGGCCAGAGCCATACTGCTGCCTACCTAGTTATTACTCTTACTGTTTCAACGAAATGCTTAAGTCATGTACAGCAAAAGGGAGGGTAAACAGTAAGCAAAAGTCTTGTGTATGACGTGCATGTCTTTGACCAACAAATCGATCATTATTTTTATTCTCATAAAAAAGAGGTAAACTAATTGGATCGACCATGCACACGTCCTTGCGTGAGTTCGTCCAGATGTGGAACCAGCGCTATCTTCTAGCATGTTATATCTATGTATTAATGCATGTGATTTGTAAGTTAGATAGGAAAGAAAAAACCAAGGTCTTTTTTAATTTTCTTTATTCTATTTGGTGAGTGATAACAAAAATAGTATATTTAAAAATTGATGTGCGTTTATGATCGTTCTTTGGATGACATTTCCTTATTTCATCTTTTGATTTAAGAAGAATTGAAAGGGAAGGCGCCTTCACAAATGAGTGAACTTCAGACAAGCAGCTCTCGCTCGCTTTAATTCAAGGAATTTAAAAGAAAGAGAGAGTGATCATAGAGTCCTGGCCCGCTGCGTTGTAACATCCCATTTTTGGGGGCAATTAAAATATCTGGGCAAAATTCAAATTTGTGTCGAATTTGAACCGAGCTGTTATGTGGGCCCCACCGTCAGACTCCCTCTCTCTCCTTCTCACATTCTCTCTTTCTCTCTCCCTCGCTACCAGTGGACCGTGCCGTTGCTGGCTCTGCTCTGACCGCCTCGCGCCGCGTGCGCCGCGCCGGTCTTTTCCGTGCCACGCAGGACATCATGGCTGCGCCGTTGCCGTCACCTCGCCGCGCCGCTACCCTGTTGTGCTGCGCAGCCACTCTGAACATCGTGCCTATCCCGTCGCCGCTTCACCCGCTCCACCGCGTCACCGAGTGCGCCCTCGGGCCCTCAACTCAGTCCGGCGGATATAAAAACCCTTCCGGTCCCGCCGGCATCTATTTTTCCATTTCCCCCAAATCCAAGCTTCGCTGGCGCCATCAAAATCCCGGCAAACCCGTGAGCTTCCTCCCTACTCCTTTCTCCCGAAGCTCCCTGGATACCCTCTTACCCTTTTCCCTCTCTCAATTTTAGCTGTGGAGCTTGGAGCCGCCGAATCGACACCTCCTCTATTTCGGTCACCGTCGGCATCTTCGCCGCCAACCGTCCCTGAGCCCCTTTCCTCCCCATCAAAGCCATGGTGAGCACCCCCTTAGCCTACTCTAGCTCCTCGAGCATGCTCGTAGCCTGTAGGTCCCTCCCGCGGTTGGTATTGTTCCGGCGAGCACTCGGCTCCGTCGCCGTCAACGCGCCGCCGTGTCTGGACGTCTATGGCCTCGACGTGAGCATCTTCGGGACCCTAGGAGAGTGTGGATCGATGTGCGTGCTCGCTCATGGCCACCGCGTCTCTGTAGCGCCGCCGCGCCGAGTTCCGCCGCCGATGGGCACCGCCGAGCTGGAGGAAGTCGATGAACCAGCGCAGTCCAATCCTGCGCCATGATCAGTGCTGAGCGCGAGCGTGGGGTCACTTACAGGCGGGCACCACCTGTCGAATACCATTTCGCGCACGGAGTTAAACCACTCGGGACCCAGCGGTCGGCTTTAAGTGGAGACGGCAGAGCGGTTTTGTGTTTCCTTCACGTGGTGGTGCCTTTTTGAAAACCCGCATCCGACGTTTTCTGTCGGACGCGCGGGCGTGTGTGCGCGAATGGGCCGTGGCCAAAACCAATGTTTGGGCTGGATCATTAGCTGGCTCAGCCCAGTACGAATAAATAAGCTTTCCAGCGATTTAATCGTTTATTAAATCCAGAAATCGATTTAGATTAAATTAAAATAGCTAAAGGCTCCCAAAAATTATGGAAAAAATTAGATAAATACTAGATGCTATTTATGATTTTATAAAAATATAAAATTCATCTTTGTAATGGGAAAATTGGCACTTTTAGTCTAAACATGGGATTTTTCATATATAGAAATGGCTAATTTAATTTTAGGGTATTTGCTGAGAATATGATTTAATGATGTAGGCCCAAATATTCCTTAGGAGTTATAAAGGATTGATAAATGTCATAATCAATGAAAAACATTTAAATTGCTTATAGTGATCACTTATTCTTATGTGGAATATTACTGGCAAAATCAAACAATTAAAGTAAGCATTTTCCTATTAATTTCATTAAGGAATAATCTTTAAAAATATTTATTAAAGGAGAGATGTAACCTAATATTACCTCCTTTACTTTGAGACACTTAGTGAATTGTCAATTCCGTTAAACATTACCTCGTACGTAGGTGGAATTTCCGACAGTCGTCATTTTATGTGGCCGAGAAACCCTAATCACCCTTTCACTACCTTATCGTACCAAATCGTATTTTGGGGTTTGGAGATTATTATATACTACTAATGTAATTTATTAATTAATGCACCATGTCATGCATAGCATATCTTGCGCAAAGTAGGTTCGCTAATCCACCTTTGGTATTTATGCCGAGGGTTCGACCTAGATCGTGTATGCATCATGTTTTCCATTGCATTAGTAAGTAATTATGGTTTGTTGGCATGACTAGACATAGGCGACCCCGAAGGGAGATTTGGGGACGCCGAGGAGGACCACCTACCTGAACAAGGCCACTTAACACTTACTCGTGATCCGTATTAGGGAGAGACATCGACTTTCCCTAGTGCAGATTAACATCACTAATTAGCATGTTCATTACTTAGTTTTCTGTTGACTATTTTGTTTAGTAATTAAATGCATGCTTAGTAGACTGTCTAGTCGTTAATCATGTAATTATACATGCCTGCCTTAAACTGTTTAGCCTTAATGATTGCCTTGATTGTCATTGCTCTTGGTAGCCGATGTTTAGTCTGGTAACCACTTTAACTCTACCTAATGGGTAAAACTTGCTTAGACTGGCTTAGGCTTAACAAAACTTCTGGCTAATCGCCATGGAGCGGTGAACCGATATTTCACTGGTCATTCATTATTCTCATTCAAGGTGACATGACATATGACAGTTAGGGCTGGTAGATGCATGTTGGGCTGAATGTGTTTGGGGTATCGTCATGTGGGCAGTCGGTCTATGTGGGTCGGATGGATTGGGATAGTCCAAGTGTGGTGTGGTCGATGACCGTGAAAGTAGAGAATGATCGGTGGGTTGCCCCTAGTTGGACATCCAGAGGGATGATTATGGCACGAGATTCCTAGTGTTGGGTTTAGCCAGGGCTTACCCAGAAAGAGCGCGGAGTAACACAGGTAGTAGGAGAGCGCTGCCATCCGAGGGATGGTTCCAACACAACGCATGGCCATCGCACGGAGTACGGGTCTTGGATCGCCAGTTGCGAGCACTCTACGGAGGCCCTCTGGGACCATTCTACTGGAAAAATCAGTTTCTGTGATGTCAAAACTGTCATCATATGTCTGCAAATCATCACTGAAGAATTTCTATGACGAACCTATGGCGAAACTGTTTCTGTCATAGTATGTGCGTCATAGAAAGTTTTTAACGACGAATTGAAGAAATTCGTCATAGAAAGTTATGACGCCACATTTTGTCGTCATGGAAGAGAACATTCTGTGACAAAATATTTTGTCATGAAATGAGCCAAAAATGTCATTAATAAGGACCATTTCGTCATGAAATGAGCCAGGGAAGCCATTGACTGATTATTTTGTGACGAATATTTCATCATTAATGGATGCCACGTAAGCACTTATTTCGTCACTGATCACCTTGCGTCCATGTCAGCAGCCACCGTGTCAGCTGACTTGGCATTTTCTAGTGACGAGAATTTTCGTCATAGATGAACTTGTGCCTAGTCAGCAGCCAACGCGTCTGGTGATGTGTCATGTTTTTAGTGACGAATCGTGCAGTCATAAATTTTAGCCACGTGGACGCATGTTCGTCATGAAATACGGATATGCCACGTTATCAAGTGCATGGCATGGAATGTTTTAGTGACGGCTAATTTCGTCATAGTTTTTTGAGATGTGGATAATATTATTCGTCACAAAACACTTACATGCAGCATCATAAAATATTTGGCCAATGCAAACAGACACTAGAACAGACTGTGACCAATGCACAACATAGCATCATTGTCACCAAGTGACATTAATATTTAGCAAAAGGATATAGAATAGCTCACATAGATCCACACATACGACGAGTAAGTTTAAACATAGTATACAAATCGAAGAGCTAAGCAAAAATAAGTTTTCGTGTCCACTGTTTCAATCGCCCTAAACAGAATTATGAGAGGACGAAGATAAGCAAGATATGCAAGTCACTGGTTGTTGGATTGCCTGCGCATGAGAATGCGAAGATATGCATTAGTTTCTTTTTGCTTCTGCCTAAGATCCTTCATATCTTTCTGGGTTCGCATCAACACTTCATCTGAGTCTTGTGATTTTTTCTTCAGGTTATCAATTTCCTCCTGCTGCTGATCAATGGTCTGTTGCATTGTAGCTGCTGCCTATTTCTCTGCCTCAAGTTGGTCCTCAAGCTGTTGTTCTTTGGCCGACTTTGTCGTTTGCGAAGTGTTTGTCTCTAAGCCAACATTCTTCAATAATTTGCTAGTTGCACTCTTATTGGTCAGAACCTTTGAGACAACCTCTATATGAGTACATGATGAATGACCCTCTGCATCAGGCTGCAACATACCTTCCATCTCAACCTAACATAACGAACAGATAAATTTGAGCATAGCATGGGTTGATATTATGGACATAAGTTCAAACGCATGCATTTGTAAAGATTTGAGCATATATATTGATGTGTTATTGACAAGAGTTTAATTCACAGACAACAATATACATTCAATCATTTGTGAACATATTGAATAGGAAATGAAGCTACATATTGGAAGTAAGAAACATAATACATAATAGGGAAATATATGTAGATGGCTATGCTGAAATGCTAAAATGATTAAGTTTCAACTCCAAACAAATGTGTAATTTTTTAGCAATGAAACGATCAAATAAGGTCAATTTTGTATGCTGATTTAGAATGTAAAACAAGGACCTGGTTATGGTACTTCTGTTCAGAATGTAAACAAGGTCTCAGCTATGACATTGTTGTTCAGAACATGCCCTCCTTGATGTAACAATTATTGGCTGGTAAATGTAGTATAGAATTAACTTCATTAATTATTTCTTATAATAGCAACCAATCTACTAACGGCATGATCATGGAGAGGTAAATTTCAGACGTATATTGGAACAAATATAGGTTAGTTTACATACCAACAAGCATATAGTTGGAGTTTGCCAACACTAGAAGAAAGAAAGATGCACTGTTTATAATTCTTACTTTTATTTAGTAATCAAATAATTGAACTATGAAGAGTATCATACTATTGCGCGTTGCACAGGTTCAGAATATGCCTCCTTCTTGCTGTAGTGGCATGCCTTAAACATATTCAATGCATCCAATTCAGGAACTTGGGCCTTCTCTTTCTGTAATCGAGTATATAAAGAACATAATGAAAACAATAGCTTGTAAGTATTCACAAAAAATGAGTAGCTATTGGTCAAAAATATATAATAAGAAGATAATTGGTACTAACAATTGAATGGCAGCGTGCTATGTAGCTACGAGATCCTGTAGCTTATGGAACTGCACTTTAGCATGATTCTGCTTGTTCTTCTCAGAGATTTCCAATAGTTTATAATTCAGTTAAATACATTCATTTGTGAAATATGCAAAAACAAGTTGTTCATACTAAGCACTTTGCTTTTGGGGTCTGACCATTTCTGAACAAGAGCTTGCCATTGCTCATCAGTCATATTAGATACAGGAGACGTCGTACGAACTTCATTTGCTGGAACACCATCGAAATATCGCTTCTTCAGGATATCTATTCTGTCGTATGCCACCCTTCAATAAATCAGTACATACATCCTTGGTGGCCTTATCATTTTTGTCGATGGCTAGCTTTACCTACCAAGATAAATGGATTAGGAAAAAATAATTTTGACTTAGAATAAAGCCCACAACCACAATCTTAGTATGAATTGAACAATTAAACTAAATATAATTATGAACAGATGTTAGTAATTAAATAAGGATTTGATCAATACAACTAGAATGAAAAAGCTACATAGACATGATAGAGATGGTAAGTAGAATGAATTTACTTACAACTAATTTTCCCATGAAATTATCCAAATGATCATTGTTGTCCTTGTATTCTTTCCAGTGTGTGAGGACAGGCACATGGTTCCTAATTTGAATGCCAGATTCTGATGCAAGTCTGGAATATTGCTCTGCTTTCACTGGCCTTCTCATCCCTTCGGCAATTTGGATGGGGAACCTGTTTCCCGTAGCTCTATTAATCTTCTCAAGTTGTTTACCCATTGTCGCTGCCCTCTTCCCTTTACGAACAGCTCCTGGTGTTTGTACAAAGATGGCATCAAAGCAATTAGTGCACAAGGAGGTAAAAAACTCAAAAGGAGCATGGCAGATAAACTTGCCTTCATCGGCTGGCTGGTTGTTGTTGTCAGGATGAAAATCCTCTCTATAGGACCAGTCCGTAGACGGACTCAAAGGTTCCACAATTGGTTCCTGTCCTTCTCTCTGAGCTTGATCATCATGAAGTAGTTGCCCTGAAGCTTGAATGGTTGTATCTTGTTGCTGTTGAGCTAGAAGCAAATTTTTTGTTGATCTTGTTGAGACTCCATTGGGTTGCTCTGTCGGTGTAGTTGCTTTCACTCTCTTGGAAGGCCTTATGCTACCTGGAGCCATGTTGTCGGTGTCACAACTTTTGGGTCTTGCAGCAAGCCTTTTGACCATTCTCTTATATTTCTGATACATAAGAAGAAATCATCAATGCAATTGTGTGAACTAACAGAAATAGGCAGCAACACAACAATAACCTAAAGCATGCAACACCTACAAATTAGATGAACAAGACTGATGCGATGCAAAACAGTAACTAACATCCTTAGCCCCCAGCAAGATAGATGAACAAGCACCTTTGAGGGTGAAGTTGAGGATGAAGTGATGATGGCAGTGTCATCTCCCTCGGTCTCCCTATCCCCTTCTGGATCATAATTGGAGTCTCTCTTTCTACCCTTAGGTTTCCTAAGCTTTACAGTGCTAGTTGACTGTAGATTTTTTGCAAGTTGGTGGAGACCAAGGGATTGTAATTTGTTTTCAATCTGCGCGATGTTTGCACGCCGCACCTCTTCATATGAATGAGGTTCAGGTTCTATGTTATAAAAGAAACAATATTATTGTTTGAAAATGTGAGCATATTTTAACATGCAACATAGAGTATAGGCATGCAAAGTACTTAAAGGAATGACACATCATGCACAAGCACATTCATAATTTCATGTGAAAAGATAGTAAGAGAAATAACCTATCTCTTTGATGAATCGTGTTCTCATTGGCTGCTCCTGATTGGATGATATGAAGGCCTAGGATATATGATCTGCATTTTATAGTTAATAGTAAGTGAAACACTTAACTTCCATGGCATGCAAAGTACTAAAGAAATAATGCATTATCATGACAATCTGACCAAAAAGATCTAAAACCAAGTTCAGATCAGTACAAACAAGCTAGCTAATGACTAAACAAGGTAGCACAAACAAGTACCAGTAACACAAACAAGTTTTGTCAGCTAGTAGTTTGGTTGAACTAGGTAATTTCTATCAAGTATGTAACAGGATGGCCCTTAGCAAAATTTCAGAATAAACAATATTTGGTGCCTTTCTTATATCCACAACATTGCATCCTATCATTATTGAAGTCAGTCATATACTACCAACTGACCATCTATCTCTTTATTAGTCTCTTTATTCAATCTGAAGGAACACTTGCAATGTCTAGTTATTTCCTAGAAAGCTTTGCGTACACAAAATATTCAAGAACAAAGCTATTAGAAAATAATCTATGTCACTTATAGAGTAAGATAGAATTTAGATGGTAATGCACTTATTGTCTTTCCAAATATTTCTTTGTGTATGTTGTACCAAACATCAGTGCACTCGGCAAGCAGCAGGTACAAAACAAGCTGCATGTGGAGACTAATACGTATGGTCTAAATATTAATGTTAGATAGTAAAACGGATGTGTTTGCGCATCAGGTTGCTGCCCTGCTGGTAGCATTCGCCTATGTCCCATGAAACTAATTAGTCAAGTCCAGTGCAGTGTGTGTGTTGCATCAAACTAGCGCTAGTCTCCTCCACAATCTGCGAACACCGATTGATAGCAGAGGGTTTCGTTGGCAAAGCAGATGAGGGGATGGAGAAGGAGATAACTAACCTGCAGCTGCGGAGCACGATTCGGCGACTGGAGGCGACGGAGTGCAAAAGAAGGCACTGATCAGCTCCCCCAAGAGGCCTTCGCCGGCATCAGGCCATGAGGTAGGAGGTCGCCGCCCCTCGTCGATTGAGGGTTTGTGGAAGAACTGGAGCTATGGAGAAGGGGGGACCGAAGAAAGGAGGAGGCTATTTAGGGGATGCACTGTGCAGCTGGGACGTGGGCCTTTTTTGATTTAGTGGGAGCAAGCAGCGGGAGAAATTTTTCTTGCGCGGGAAAACATGGCGCCCAATTTGCTGTTGTTTTTTAGTCAAGTGCTAACAACAATTAAGTGGGAGAAATTTTCTTGCAAATTTGTTTGAAACAAAGAAAAAATAATTTTTTGGGCAAAGAAACATAAGATATTGATCAAAACGATGAGAGAAAATAAGAAAAAATTTAGATCGGTAGGGATGAGAGCACCCGGTCCATACAAGTCCTACAGCCGCTCGAATCCATTCTGTGCTGCCTCACCCTGTCCTCCGACAAACCCCCTAGTAGCATAGAACTCTTACATGGTTCTTACCAACGAGGCCCCTCCTCCTCATGTATTGGGATGAGAGCCCCCGGTCTCTGCGGCTCCTACCGGCTCCCTCCCTAGTGCTTAGACCATCTAGCTCGGCCTCATCAGCCTCCGACAAAGACCCTAGCCAGCTGTCGGCCCAATCTTTGCATATAAGTTGTAGCCTAAAATGAGTGAACATTGCAACAAGGCAGAGAGCACACGCCATCCAACTCATTGTTCGGGTGTAGAGACAAGCACGGAGCTGTTGCATGGCTTTTATATATCCCTGTCCGCCCGAGCTCCTCTCTAAGTTGGACCGCTGCTTAGACCATCTCTAAAATTTTTACCTAGAACAATAAAGTTTGTTGAAACATAATTATAGAAAAATTAAAAATAGCATTTGTACTCACAAACTCATTTGAACAGTTTGTGAAGACAAGCATTAGAACCTAGAACTATATAAAAAAAATTGAACCCACACTAAGTTACAATCGTCCGCCCGAGGTCATCTCTAAAATTTTTACCTAGAACAATAAAGTTTGTTGAAACCTATTTATAGAAAAATTAAAAATAGCATTTGTACTCACAAACTCATTTGACCGGTTTGTGGAGACAAGCATTAGAACCTAGAACTATATAAAAAAAAAATTGAACCCACACTATGTTACAATCGTCCGCCCGAGGTCATCTCTAAAATTTTTACCTAGAACAATAAAGTTTGTTGAAACCTAATTATAGAAAAATTAAAAATTGCATTTGTACTCACAAACTCATTTGACCGGTTTGTGGAGACAAGCATTAGAACCTAGAACTATATAAAAAAAAATTGAACCCACACTATGTTACAATCGTTCGCCCGAGGTCATATCTAAAATTTTTACCTAGAACAATAAAGTTTGTTGAAACATAATTATAGAAAAATTAAAAATTGCACTTGTACTCACAAACTCATTTGACCGGTTTGTGGAGATAAGCATTAGAACCTAGAACTATATATAAAAGAAATTGAACCCACACTATGTTACAATCGTTCGCCCGAGGTCATCTCTAAAATTTTTACCTATTACGATAAAGTTTGTTGAAACCTATTTATAGAAAAATTAAAAAATATGTTTACCTAGATCACACACTATGTTGGAGCCAGCTTAAGACGAAAAATCATATATGAATAACTAGGAATCGAGCCTTGGACAATAAAGTTTGTTGAAACCTATTTATAGAAAAATTAAAAAATATGTTTACCTAGATCACACACTATGTTGGAGCCAGCTTAAGACGAAAAATCATATATGAATAACTAGGAATCGAGCCTTGGACAATAAAGTTTGTTGAAACCTATTTATAGAAAAATTAAAAAATATGTTTACCTAGATCACACACTATGTTGGAGCCAGCTTAAGACGAAAAATCATATATGAATAACTAGGAATCGAACCTTGGACCTCCACGACGAGCGTGGTCCACGAACTTCCCACTGGACTACTGTTAACAACTGGCCTAGACAAACATGTATGTGTTTTGACCATATATTCATCCACGATTAACCACCTATTGTTCGCTCGCCTCCACCCCCGTCCATTCCAGGACCAGTCTTGTATCTATCGCTCCCCACCTTCCCATAAAAGACCCTACCCTCCCGACGACGGCTGGCTGGCGGCGCGGCGAGGGCGTCTGCCATGGAGTAGCTCGGCGGTGGCGCCCTGAGGGCGGCAGTCATGGAGAAGGTCAGCGGCAGCGCGGTTAGGGTGTCTGCCATTGAGGAGCTCAGCAGCGGCGCGGCGAGGGCGGCATCCATGGAGGAGCACAGCGGCGGCGCGGCGAGGGCGGCATTCAAGGAAAGAGCCTTTGCTTTTCCAATTTGTATTGTACCCTATAATTGTAATGTACCCTGTATTTTGCTTTTGTGTCTTGGCTTGACAATTTTGCTTTTGCATTGTTGCTTTACAGATAGAACAATTTTGATTTCTCAATTTGGACATGTAACCTCCATACTTATAACTGAGAAATGGAATACCATTGTGTTTCAATTGTGATTTTAGACGTAGTGCCTACTCTCTGCAGGAAGAGACAGAGAGCTGAAGCTCTAATTCAGACCTTGGCACATTTACCTTAAATTTGTATTCGGTTTCTCGTGGAAAATCAACTCATGTAACATTAGAAGAGGAGACCCAACAACAAGTGACAGCTAGCTGAAAAGAAGAGCAGATTCTTCCATCTGGTGTAGGGGAATCACCATGGTTTTAAATAGCCCGCTATAGCACCGCTATAGCCCGCTATAGCATTTTTAGAGGGCTTGCCGCTACGCTATTGTTAATTGTCCCGCTATTATAGCTAACGATGCTTTAGCTCCGCTAAACACCGCTATTTGGCTTAGCCGCGAAATGTTTATAGCCCCGCTAATCCAGACCAAGGAAAATATTCAGTGTTTTGTATAGATGACTAGATCCTATGCTTCTTTGTTGTGTTCTTTACTTTAATGAATGATGTATTGAACCATTGAAGCATTGTTGAGTCGTTGATTGTTGAATATTGAATGAATATGAAACATTGAACCATTGAATGACTGTGAAGTAATGGAACTGGAGACATGTTCTCATGTAGCCCTGGACATGTATTTGAGACTTTGAATATTTGTGTTCATAATATTTCATTAGTTCCATGTTTTTGTGTAAAATTAATTAAAAATTTCCATGTTTTTATAAAACCGCTAAATAAAATAGCTTCCGCTATATCCCGCTATAGCTTTTTATAGCTTCTAGAGGAGACCGCCGCTAAATGGCTTAGCCCGCTATTTAAAACATTGGGAATCACAGGAGCTGCTTTAGATTGCAATACCTGATAAGAATGTATGTCCTTTGTAGCTTTGGTTTAGCTACTAGTATGTGCTCGAATTTTGTTCTTTTTTTTTTATATACTGGTTTATGTATTGATAGCCATACCTGAATAGAAATGTACATGATCTGTACATAACTAATGAGTGTGTCAGTGTGAAATTTATTTTGATTCTCTCATGAATGTACATCAGACCACCAGTCTATGCACTCCTGCATTTCTTTATAAGAGCTCAAGTGGCCAAGTGTGTCTAAACGGAGAAAAGAAATTTGCGGATTACGTTTGCTATTATTTCTGTAAATTTTATTACACTGAATTATGCTTGGCCTTATTTTGGAGATAAAGTGCATTTGACTTGTTTACAAGTTTTGCCATTAATAATTTTGGTCAATGTGGTCTGCAGTTTCTGAAATTTTGATGAAAAATATTCTCACTGTCATTTTAAATTTGCATTCCATGACTTCTATCCAAGCACCACAGGATTATGCACTGATATATATTAGCTTTGCTAGCCTAGATTAGATGCAAGAAATGCAATTTTGTTTGCTTTATATGTGCTTACAGTTCTGCCTCCAAGAAGGATGTCAAGAGCAATCCGTCGAGGATCTTCCTCCAAGAAGAGAGACAACATTTGTATGCTTGTAGGATGATAGCTGATTCTCTATGTTTGAATTTTGTTCACTGCCAAAGGGTAGCTTGGAGCATCTCTCTTTGTTTGAATTCTGTAGAAAGTGTAAATTTTGTACAAAGTGTGTGTGATTGTGTGTTCTGAATGTTGTACAAAGTGTTTTGCTCAAAATTTCTGTACAAAGTGAATGATTATTTAAATGTGAATTCTGAGAATGTTGTGACCAAACTGTGATGTTGCCCCTGTCCAGAATAAAAATATATGGGCAGAACTGAAATGTTGCCCAAAACTGGAGTGATATACACAACTGGTGCAGTGGAATCACAGGAGCTCCTTTAGATGCCAGTTTTTGAAATTTTGATGATCAATATTCTCATTGTCGTTTTTAATTTGTATTCCATGACTTCTGTCCCAGCAAGAACTGCAATTTTGTTTGCTTTACTACAATTACTAGATACAACCGATGTGGGCTGCCAACATAAATTTCAAAATGGCAACATTTATTTACTTCTTGGAAGGACATGTTCCAAATATTTAAATAATCTCCAATTCTGAAATTCCAGGTTGCAGTGCATTTAAATTCATTTTTATGTTCACAACATGCAGCCATAAATTTAATTCCCTGGTGCTTTGCACAAGTAATGATTAAAAGATTTTTTTTTCACAAACCCCTTTGCTGCGATTATCAAGCATCCATATCTGATTCTTAATCAGTGTTCGCCTAGTCGGCCGACTAGCTTGACTAGTCGCTAGTCGGTGGCAATCCGCACTGATCAAGGGCTGATCGGTGGATTAGTCGGTCAAAGTCGGTCAAAATCGGACTAGTCGGTGCTAGTCGGTCGGTCCAAGTCGGTGATTAGTCATTTAGTCGAGCCAACTAGGATAATGAAAAGGTGGGTACACACTAGTTACTAGTAGACCATACTAGGGTTAGGCACCAGCCGGTGGCCGTGCTCCCTCGCCGCGCCTCCCTCCGTCACCCTCAAGCGCCGCCGCCTCCCTCTTTCATCCTCCAGCGACGACACCACCTCATGAATTTCAAGTTGTGAGTCTGATTCGTGAAATTTCAAGTTGTGATGATTGACGAGTTGGTGTCTATGGCTATGTCTTAACTCTTATGTGTATCAGTGTGTGACTTGTATTATTATTTTCTGTATTTATGTTTATGCTTATTTATATTAATATTTCTTGCTGGTCATATTGGAGTCTCCGACTAGTCGGCCTAGTCGCTAGTCACTAGGTAACCGACTGACTACCGACTAGCGACTAGGTGAACACTGTTCTTAATCATGCAAAATCTAATAATAACATCTCTGATTATTTATCATAACTGGCCATACATTTTGAAATAAAAAATACAACTTAAAAATCTAAACATTGTACAGCTAGGTTAACATATGTTTTGTAGAGAGGTTCAGAATTGCATATGAGAAGGATTGCAAATCCATGTCTTCATATTCTTCTAGGATACCCACTTCTCTTTTTATCCTTCAATTTCACATTCCTTTGCTGAAATTTTAAAACAAAGTGTAAGTAGTAGTTCTAGTATTTGTCTATGGCATAAATAAAACCACATGAATAGTAACACCAAAGGTGAAATCTATATGTATAGACCTAATTCTCATCGCTCTCGTCCATCGAAATATCGTCATGCTCATTATCACTAACAAACTGCACGAAAGTGTCATCTTCATCGGACTCACTCGAGCTATCCTCTTGTCTAGTTTGGCTGACTATGTTGTGCAATACAGTAGCGTCAACATGTTGGACTTCCTCATCGTCATCACAGTGCAAAGTGTTCGAAGGTGGATTACTATCTTGCACATTACATTCATTATCAGAACATTCTCCTTCTTGATATGCACCAACATCATTGGGCTTCTCATTTTCAGTCACATTATATAGATGTCTATGCTCAAACTTCTGCACAACTCGCTAGTTTGTGCCCCGTTGAATGTCTGGTAGGTAAAATATTTTTTTTCCTTGAGAGGGCAAAATAAATGGATCTGTCTTGTACCATAAACTCTCAATATTGATAAAATTGAAATATCCATCATTTTTAATGCCTCTCGTCTTGCCCTCTAGATTGTACTAGTCACATCGAAATAGAACAACTGACCGACGAATTTATAGATCTGAGTTGTATACCAACTCAATTATTTCTCTCAGTGAACTATAAAAATCCGTGTATTGGCCTTTATGAGTACCCTCAGCCATGATGGAACTATTCTGTGCCTTCATGTTTTTCTCACGATCGACGGTGTTGTACCGAATGCCATTAACAGTGCAAGATGAGTATATTGCGACTCGACGATCTGGACCACATGATAGTGCACGTAGGTGATCACTAACTCCATTTGTCTTCTCGCTTACATGGTTCTTAAACCATTTTGAAAATCCAAACATCAGCCTTTTGTTAATATCGTCTGTCCCTCCTTTCTCTATCTCTTGTCTAAACATTCTGCAGAAAAGAAAAATCCAGCATACCATTACTTAACACAAAAGTAAGTTCATATTTAGCATCAAATTCAAATTTGCATAGTAATAATTAATCACTTCACATAGGGATCAACCTCGTCGCAATTATTTATCACATACCAAACCAGCTTGTCAAATTCATCAGGAAGGTATGTAACCCTATGGTGTCCTACTAAATTAACACCATGTGTAAAAACAGAGATGTCACAATCTGTTGGATTTTCAAGAGATCCATCCCCACTTTTTCCTCCCCGATTAAATCTAGTGTCAACATTGTCCATGTATCTTGAGAAAAATGTCAAGGCCTCATCAGCTACATATGCCTCAGCAATGGACCATTCAGGTCTCGCCCTGTTCCTCACGAAACCCTTTAAAGTGCATAATCAACGCTCTATTAGGTACATCCATCTAAATTGTACTGGACCTCTCATAATTGCCTCATCCGGTAGATGAACAGCCAAATGCACCATCACATTAAAGAAGGCAGGAGGAAATATTTTCTCAAGCTTGCAAAGAATGATTGGGATTTGAGCTTTAAGTCGTTCCAGCACATATATCTTTATATTTCTACTACACAATTCTCTAAAGAAGTTCCCCAACTCTGCAATTGCTTCATACATATCCCTACGCACGATTCCTCGAAGGCCAATAGGTAGCACTCTTTGTAGAAGGATGTGACAATCATGAGTTTTCAAGTCTTGTAACTTGCATCCATCAGCACTAATATATCTAGATAAGTTGGAACCAAAACCATCTGGAAATTTCACACCTTTAATAAAATCACAAAATGCAATCTTGTGCTCTTTTATCAAGGTATAGCATGCTTGTGGAACTCGATATGAGCTGCCCCTGTCCTCTAAATGCAATTCACTCATTATGCCCATATCTTGCAAATCAAGCCTAGCATTAATAGTGTCTTTTGTCTTCCCTACTATATCCAATAATGTACCAAGAAGATTCATGCATATGTTTCTCTCGATGTGCATCACATCAAGATTGTATGGCAACTTCAATTCTAGCCAATATGGAAAATCAAACAATCTGGCCTTTCGACTAAATAATTGAGGTTCATCCTTCTCGTCAAGCTTTCTTTTCTTATTCGTAGGAGGAGAATGATGCTTTCCTGGTCTAACATCTTTCACTTTCTCTAGTTGCTTCAAAAGGTCCTCTTTATTGAACTTGCCTGGCTTCTCACGCTTTTCATGATGTCCATCAAAAGCTAAGTTTTTCCTCATACGATCGTCCATTGAGATGTAACGACGGTGGCCAATGTAACATATTTTATTCCTTATGTCCCATGACAATGGATCTTTGTCACAATGAATGCATCCATAATAACCTTTTGTAGTCCGCCCTGACAAAGTGCTTAAGGCAGGGTAGTCATGGATGCACCAAATAACTGCACCACGCATATTAAACAACTCAGTGGTAAATGCATCATTAGTAGGGACACCTTGCCATAGTTCAACCAACTCTTCTATGAGAGGTTCCATGAATAAATCGAAATCCTTTCCAGAACATTTTGGGCCAAGTATGAGTAATGCCATCATGCAGTTTGACTGATCCATGCATATCCATGGTGGCATGTTGTAAGGCATCACAAGCACTGGCCACATGCTGTATAAGGAACTCATAATCCCAAATGGATTAAAACCATCCGTTGCTATGCCAAGCCTCAAGTTCATTGCATCTTCGGCAAACGCTGGATATTTTCTATCGAAGTCTTTCCACGCCTCCCCATCGGCAAGATGATTCATTTCACTATCATTTGGTTGTCGCTTCAACTTGTGCCATTGTGTATCCTTTGCTATTTGTCTTGAAGTAAAATACCTCTTCAATCTTGATATTATTGGAAAATGTCTCAATACCTTTTGAGGAACCCGCCTATTACCATTTGCACTCTCCACCTTGATTCTCCACATATTGAGCATTCATCTCTATTTTCATACTGCTTTCTAAATAGCACACAGTTATTCAAGCAGACATGGATAGAATCATATCCAAGACCCAATTCACCGAGGTATTGCTTCACATCATAAAATGAATTGGGAAGTTTGCATTGAGGGAAAGCTAGTGACAACAGCTTCGCTAGTGCATCAAAAGTAGAATTGCTGATCCGATAGTATGACTTGACATGAAGTAACTTCACGAGAGAAGAGAATCTTGAAAATGTAGATTCTGAGCAAAGTTCCCACTTCGCATCTTCAAGCACTCAAGCAAAATTTGGATGTTGTCTATCTTGGTCCACGGCTGTGAAGAGCTCCTTAATCAAATCAGGCATTCCTCCATCATCGTTGTCATCCTCACTACCACAAAGCCATCGTGACCAGAACTTTCCATATTACATTCATTTTCATCGATATGAACCGGAGATTCCACAACGTCAGCATCGAATGATTCTCCATGATGAACCCATCTCGTGTATGTACTTGACATGCCGTAAATATGAATGTGATCTTCCACATGGGACTGAGGTCTTCATGTCTGATTAAGACATCGACGACATGGGCAAAATATACCATCATTCTGATTAAATCTCTCTCGAATGAATCGCATGAATTCTCCCACGCCTTTGATATATGTAGGCGTAAATTGTTTACCATTTATCCAACTTCTGTCCATCATCTGTTCAACATCATGAGAGCAAATAAATAATTAAACATGTATAAATGTGTTTTTAAACAAATAGATTATCAAATATACCAAAAGGAGGCTAACGAGTAACCAATCCAGCAAAGTAATCAACATACACCGTGAAAAAGAGATACCTTTTCCGCTTTTATGTTATCTCCGATTAGTTCTGTCGTTCGGCACAATCAATTAGATGTTATCTCGATCCACTTAGCACTGATCGACACCGTGCAATGTGCTAAAAACTTCCACAGCAATGATGAGGAAGCTAGGCCAACGAAAACAATATTTTGGACAACAAAAACAAATAATTAGTCTTATCTATTTAAAACTAACAAATCAATCTGCTTAATATAAAACTCATTTACTCAATTAAACTAGAATCTTGTGGTATTGTTGCACTAATAGTAAAATAGTGTATTCAAGAATACAAAATTAGTACCGAATTAGCAATCGATGGAATATTGATCGGTTGCTTAGCCGTCGGCGTTGCTATAACGATCAAGCACTTAGGCATGGGTCGTGCACCTCGTGATGGTGTGATCCCATCGCGAGCACTTATAATGCAGCTTGGTGACTCGGCGGGAAGGCTAGATGGAGACTCGGCGACATGGTCACACGACGACTCGGCAAGACGACGGCTTCATGATACGGCGACTCGGCGACGGCGCTGCAGCCTTCGTACATACGAACTCAGATCAAGCCCAACGCATCAAAGGCCCAAGGCGAGGCGCGCGTGTACTGGACTCCCGCTGGGCTTCATCGTACGGTACATCAAATTCATAATCTATATGTAACTCACAAACTACTTCTAGCTCAGTGGAAGGATGCCATGAACTTATAGCACAAGTTGCGGGTTCGATTCCTAGGAGCAGTAGCGTCAAAAAGTTTTTTTCTTGTGGCCCAAACGTGGGTCCCACATACTCTACTTCAGGGGGGCTCCACAATTCTAGAAATTTTAATTTTTCAAAACAAAAAATGCGACGTCAGACACACAACATACCAACTCAGCCACGTCAGACATCATGACAAAAACATATCATCACCGTATACATATGCGACGTCAGACACACAACATACCAACTCAGCCACGTCAGACATCATGACAAAAACATATCATCACCGTATACATATGTATATGACGTCATCCTTGGATCAGTAGCCGAACACGAGGCCCTCCATTTTATAACGATATCTACCAGTGTTTTATGACAACATTTTATGTTTCGTCACTGAAAAAACTGGCCGACCGATGCAGGCTACGATCTATGACGAACAGAAATAAAGTGTCACAAAAAAATATTTTTCCATGACGGGAATTGGAAATGTCACGGTGTTTTCATCACAGATAATCACTTTTCTTGTAGTCATCCCAGTGTAATTGTCATGTTAGTCAGCTTCGTCAACTCCAAAATCTGGTTCGGGAGGTTTCAGCAACCTCACAATGGTAGGAACACCCTTGCTTCTAAGCCTGTGAACTCCTCCAAATGCGTTAGCTGCAAAACAAGATACAGTGGGGTTGCCCCAAAGCTAGGGTGGCTACTGCTACTTTGGCGGCTTGCAGCCTCTTCCTTGCGACGCTGCTCGGCCATCTTGTAGCAGCTTCGCCATCATGCTTGAATGAAGCAGGCTGCTCAAGTCCTCCACGACTGGGAATAGAAACTGAAACGTGTGCTGAACTTGCCTACTGTGTAGTGTACTAAACTGACTGGCCACAAATTCCAACAACTCCGCGCACAAGGCGAATGCCTTGACCTCAGTAAGAGCTTTCACTGTCTTGGACAAAGCTAGGAAATTAGCGGCATGCTTAGGATCCAACACTACTGGAAAACAGAGTTTTTTTCGTCGGTCGACTGTAATTTCGTCGGTCCAGAAAAACCAATGAAAATTAGGCCACAATTTCATCGGTTTTCTAAAACCGATGAAAATACACCAACATTTTCGTCGGTTCAGACTAGACCAACGAAATAGCCAATAATTTCGTCGGTTTGGGCCGACGAAATTATGGTGTTGCTGCATCGCGGATGCGGGTTGATGATGTGGCATTATTGTCGTCGGTTCAGGCCAACGAAATTACGGTGCAGCCGTATTGCGGAAGATGACGTGGCATTATTTTCGTCGGTTCAAACCGACGAAATTACGGTGCGGTGCATCGTGGACTGTTCGGGGTGACGTGTACGTATTTTCGTCGACAAAAGTAAATAATTTTGTCGGTTTGGGCCGATGAAATTACGGCCCACTTTACCTATCTCCGGTCGGCCCATTTTACTTCGCCCTTTCACCTAGCCGTCCCCCGCCACCCCCCTTGCGCTTGGCTCCCCGCATCGCCGCTCCTCCTTGCTGCCGCCTGCTCGCCTGCTGCCCCTCTCCGCCGCTGCGGTGCCCGCTCCCCCACACCGCCTCCCACGCACTCGGCATCCCGCGCCGCCACCACTTGCGCGCCCTGCACCCCAACGTCGCTGCCCGCACGCGATGCTCTCACATGCCGCCACCCATGCGCTCCGCACCCTGCGCCATGTTCAAAGATAATACATCTTCCATGTTCATTTCACTGCAGGTTATGTTCTACTCTCAGTTTGGGTGAAATATTTAGTTGCCTGCGTTTCGGGCTCCGCCTCCTCTGCATGGCTTTTTGTTCCAAGAGACACAACAGGTAATAAATTTACTCATTCCTAAAACAATTTACTAACTTCCTTATGTGTGCGAAGTTTCACAAATCCTCTCTTCATTTGATTAGGGCTTTGTTATACCACCTCCAGCTACTCAAGGTGTGCCTGCAGGTAACAACGACGCTTCTTCTTCGGATACTCCTTCGGTCAATCGAATCGTCAACTTGGGAGGCGGCGATGCAGCAGGTAGCGGTCATGGCTCCCACTCACCATAGAGTTAGAAGTTCCCTTGTGTAACTTGTTGTATGGCTTAATGATAAACTATATAACGATTATATAGAACTTGTGTTGCATAATTTGATTTTGAACTTGTGTGCTGCGATCATTTGATGTTGGATGGACACTTAATTATGTAATAATTCTATATAGTTGCTCTTATTCATCTTGTGTTGGATGGTCATGTGATATTCGATATAAGTTTATGATGATATGAATATATGTATGAATTTTCTGTGATTTTTTATGAATTTTTAATGAATAATACAACACCTTGTTTTTCTAAATAAAATATAATTTCGTCAGCCTGGGGGATTATTTTCTCGGCCTGCTTACGTGCCATGTCATCCCACCTCACGACCTCCACCACTTCCAATTAGGCTGACATGGCTTAATTTTGTCGGTTGTAGCCGATGAAATTACATGCCACGCCATCCCAAAGCGCCACCTCCACCGCCTCTATTTAGGCTGACGTGGAAGTTATTTTCGTCAGCTTTGGCGTTTGATGTCCCTCGTAAGGTCTTTTGAGAGGGTTTGAACCAAAATTTTCTTATCTACTTTGGACTCCAACCACCTATACGTATACCGTTCAGGCGTTCATACCACCTTACTCGTCTGATTTGTGGTCGCAACGAGCGGTGATGCATCCACTGCTCAGCATCACGCTTCTTGACTCTCATCTCTTCAAGGCGTATTGCCACTGATTGAAGGTAGATCTGAAATATAATACCATGAATGAAGCAAAGAAAACTGAGGAAAAGGGCTTAAAAAGAATAGAAGACAAGGCATTTCAATACAATATACTGCACCTGCATATTACCAATGAGGAGAGCAAAAAGAATTAGCCCAAGGACACATATCAAAATAGAAAAAAGAATCTCCACAGGGTATGTACTTGTTGTAAGGCCCTGGCCAAGGGTATTGTCACATGGAAATGGAGGCTAAATGTGAAAGGCAGAATGCGCAATATAGCAAGATATACACACAATAACAAAGACAGCAGCAGCAGCTCATATTGCAACAACTAGACTGCATATTTTGACATCCAGGCACATGATCCCAATTCCCACCCTAGGTAGAGGTATAAGAGAATTACTAAGAATTTGTAAAGATAATTTATTTAATAAAATAGATACTTAAGGCTATACCAATCTACCTAGGGTGTGTCCTACAGCCTAGCATTTGATACCAACTCTTTAGGGATCCGAAAATGGAGTCGGATCCCTGATGTGCTTTGCCTGTTCAATTCCCTGGATAAAGTAGCTAGAACACACAATATTGCAGATTTGGACCATAACCATCGTGAGTAAACACTTTATTGCATCATGATATTAGCCAAGGTGGCCTTTACACTAGAGTATGCGCTAGCGTGGCGATTGTTACAAAAGTTAAGCACACAGGCCTTACAGCAGTGGAAGACTAAAATACAACTTCAACTTCAAAAGAACAAAACAAGACGATTCCCATATGCAAGCTGTAGTTAGCGCTCCTAGACGTCAGATAATCTTCATCTTAAATACCGTTGGTGAAGCCTTCATCCTCGTACACCTTCTCGTCGGGGAACATCTTCTTCTATTGGCAACCTACTCGTTGGAATGAGCAGCCCGCATGAAAGGTAGGGTGAGTACTCGAATACCCAACAAGCAAGGCTGTATGCAACAAAGACTTACGAAGAAAGCGTAAGGTTCTTTTGCATAAAGCCAGTTTTGTAAAATTCACCATACGTTTTGAAAACATGGAAAACATTGGGAAAAAATATAATCATTTAATTTCACAATTTTCGAAGACTGCCGGTTTTGCCCAAAGTGGCTAGTCACAGTTCCCCATTGTGAACCTATAATCACACGCTCACAGTCCCACTATGAGGTGAAAACAAAAACATACTACTTCAGTCATGGTTTTCCTTTAAAAACCATTTTCAAAATAAAATGTTAAAACTATCAGAGAGGTAGCTCCCCGTCGTCCACCCTTGACCTCGGGCAATGCTATCTTGATAGTTGTACACTCTAAAGAGGTTGCGCGCTTTACCCACGAGACAGGATTTCTCGGGTCAAAGGGTCTTCCTGACAAGGCCTTTTGCAATCCTCCTCCTAATTTGGTAACCGCGCTCCAACAACACAACAATAGGTACCATTGGCCTCCGCTTAGTACCACACTTGACTGGCTATGCGTTTGCCTCAGCATAGAAAAACCTAAGACCATTGCCCTTAGGATTGTCCTACCGGATGGGCACCGAACTAGGATTCCAAAAGCTACTAAGCCAGAGCCTACCCATATACAAGTCTCGATGGTCGCATTGTAGTATTTAGCTCGACTACCACAAGGACTCGGTCCTTAGGGAATCAGGGTGGATCCCGCACTAGGCCTAATATTGTGAAACATTAGCCTCAACATAATTCACACCACCTTGCATTCAACCACCCCAATCAGGTTTTGCAAAATACTTGCTGGCGGTAGCAGCGCGGCACGGGGCAGCGCATGGCGGGGGCGCGGTGGCGTACAGCAGCGATGGCATGGCTAGCACACGACAACGGCGGTACGACAACATGGGGGCTAGGGGAAGGGGCGGCACAGCTCCGCACTGGAATGGGGATGGCTGTGATGGTGGCAGCATAGGCCGGGAGCGCCTGAGGCCGCGGTACGGCACAAAGGCGGCTTGGCGGCCATGGGGAGATGGTGGGAGCTCTGGAGACGCGAGCTCCGACCAAATTTACTAGGGGAACGCATTCCAGGGGGCCCTAGGATGCTACTGGATTGAGGAATTGAGTCTTTACCGAGAGTCGGCGACGACTCGACTATGTGCTCCTCAGGAGCGGTGGCGAGCAATGCAACTCTGGCAACAAATTCTCATTCACTAGTAAGAAGGCACATGCAACGCACGTCAGATAGTACCTCCAAAGGTAGCATTTACGCATAGAAAGCATCGAAAAAATACCAGGCGTTCATAGTTAAATTTTTTCAAAGGAATCATTGACAAATAGAAGACGATATGACCCTTTTTATTAAGGAAGCAATGAGCATTCTAAATTAGGAACAAATAAAAACGAAACTATAGGGAAATAAGATAGTTTCTTACAGCACAGCGCCGATACATCAAATATTTGGATCATATCCTAATATTTATTTTGAGGAATAGACCATTTCCTAATCAAGATCTATAATTTCAACGAGATCAATGAAAACAGAGCGTGGTTTTTTGCCGCGGACTGCCGGTGGAGCAGACCGCACCTTGTGCGAAGAGAATGATGCGTTCAGTCCGGCACGATCAGATGTCCTAGCCGGAGGGGAAGGCGTACACGTCACTTTGACCTCCACATTTGTTGCATTGTTAATTGACATGTCATACATCTGGGCTTCCACCTCATCCTTAAGTTTTGCTCTTTCAGGGGTGAGCGGCTCATGCTTAGCCCTGTAAAACATCACGTTCTTGACGCCGTCCCTGACATGTATAGAATGGGTGTCACTGAGTGACCGACGGATACCTGCGATAATAGGAATGATAATAATTCGATCAATCAATCCTATAATTAGAGATCTAGCCATTTGAAAAGATTGCTAAATGTACATAAATGTTGTTACTCACCTTCCAAGGATCCGAGCCCATGGAGATGGGGTTCATGAATAAAAGACAAGAATGTTTCATTGCAATCAATGAAACGCGGAGGCACTGCATGGAACAAGACATGGTAACATGTATAGATAAAACATGTATGTAATCAACATGTAATAGATCACTTTTCTGCAACCAACAATTTGAAGGACACCCAAATTTGAAGGAGCCGACCCATTGAAATTAATCTTGTTTTATGAATCTATTATTGGTAAAATGGTCGCAAGTCCATGGCAATGTGACGAAGAGCCAGGAGATTATCCATCGTTAAAATACTGCTTAAAAATTGTTCTCTCAAACGGGTTGTAATTGAGTGTGCCATTTATAATTTATTTGATATTTGGAATGGTCTGAAACTAATGTGTGTGTGCTGGTTATATGATATCTGGATAGTATATTTTCAATTATATGCATACAAACTCTGTCCGCATGTCTGATTTTGCACATATATATTGTGTTTTTGTCCAGACATGTTTTTTCCTCAACATATGTGCCGAATTGCATCTGATAGCTGTATATTGCATTTCAGCTGCAACAATGAGCTACTATTTATAGAGAAGACTATAGGAGTGCTCACAAACTGAAGTTGGCCATTGCCGCTACATCAAGAAATGACACTGTTGGTAGAGCAATATCTAACTTAAATGTAAGAAATATCTTTTTTTCTCTATTTATAATTAGTGGTAAATGCCGCTTTTGATCACTTTACTTTGCTTGCAATATCAAATCGGCGCCTCCATATAAAATACCCCAAGTAGGTCCCTATATGTCTATTTGCTTTCATAGTTACATGGTGTATAATTAGTCTTGTGCTAGCCTACAAGTGAATAAAATATCTCTGGCATGGTCACTAATTTGGGTGGATCGTAAAATCAGTGGCCAATAAGTTTGCTTGTAACTGAAATAACCCAAATTATGGGAGAAACATGTCTCCTTTCGCTAAAATGATCTCTTAGCTATTGTATTTACCCTCCCTATCTGAATCAGCAACATTAGACCATTTCAGATGCTTAAATGATAATGACGACAGAATGTCCGACGGATAGTACACAAATCTCTAGATTAGAAAAAGGAGGCAATTTGAATTGTCTTTCAAATAGAGGATTGGTTTGATCCATGGCAGAAGTAGAGGGATCACGATCGATATTAATCATATAATTTAACTTTTCTATATAATGCTTTTATGATTATAGAGGGCCATAGAAGAGGAGCGCTACAAGGATGCAGCTTATATTAGAGATCATGTTGGTGCAGGACTGGTTAGTATTGTAACGGCCCTATAGTCTTTTCTTTTTGAGTTGCTATATTACATGGTTGTAACTATGAACTAAATATTCATCATGTGCTATTTAAGTCAATAAATTTAGATCAGGCTAGTAAACCGAAGGAAAAAGAACCACAATAATAGTAGCGAATTAGGCACATCACTTACAATGAGATCACTATTTATATTATGTCTTATTCCGTATTAATCTAGCTATGTAGTCGTTTTTAGAACCATTATTCCCCGGGTAAAATTCGGTACTAAATAAATTTTTTAAAATGTACAAAATGTTATCCATCTTATTCACACATCCTGATGGCTTATACATTCAATATTTAGGAGTATCAAGTTTTAGCAAATATTACTACGGACACTGTATTATCTAGCAATATAAAATCAGCGCCTCTATATAAACTTTACTTTGCTTGCAATATCAAATCAGCGCCTCTATATAAAATACCCCAAGTAGGTTCCTATATGTCTATTTGCTTTCATAGTTACATGTGTACAATTAGTCTTGTGCTAGCCTACAAGTGAATAAAATATCTCTGTCATGGTCACTGTCATCGAAATTCTTGCTTTCAAACCCAGCTAACACCCTCAATCCCAACAGTTCCAACCGAGTGAAAACTTAAGGTTCGATGCAACAATGATGGAGTTGTTTTGTTCGGCTTTCACCAGCTCCCCCCATGCTCTTGAAGAGATGGGCTCCAAGTTCAAGGAATATAGTACCACTGTCATGTAAAAAATCAAAGTAAACTGTACAATGACAATCAAGACAATTTCGGTCAAATGAACACAGCCAAAAACATATGCATACCTTCCCGTGAGAACAACGATCTCGCGTACAGCAAGGAGAACATCAGGTGCTCCCACGTTGACCACCACCCCGACCACTTCTGCGACATTATTACCATTCGTATTAGTAAAAGAATAATAAAAATGAAAATGAAATGGAATGAAATTGTGCAGTTGGAGAAGAAAAAGATAGATTCACCGAAGGTCTGTTCACCTCCTAGCACGGGCACGGCAGCAGAGAGCTATGGGGCAGACATTTCAGAATGCTAAAGCCTATTTGAATGGTCACTGGTTACACTCGAGAAGAAGACTGTGTGGATGTGTCTAACTAGCGCAATGCCATACTTTTATAGTGCTGGATGATAAGGTATCCTGGCGCGAAATTGAGGGATGCAAATTTTTAAATAATTAACCCATTCAATGGCTCATTAAATAGCAATTACCCATAATGAATATTTGACATTTATCAAGCAATGAATGTGCCAATTATGTAGGGATGTAAATACTCAATTACCCTTAATGAATATTTGGCATTTATCAAGCAATGATTCTGACGATTATTTTTTGTTACAATGTGATAGTGCAGATTGTTGCAAATTTTTGAATAATTAACACATTCAATGGCCCATTAAATAGCAATTACACGTAATAAATATTTGGCATTTATCAAGCAATGAATGTGCCGATTATGTAGGGATGTAAAAACTTTACAATGCAATAGTGCATATTGTTGGAAATTTTTGAATAATTAACCCATTCAATGGCCCATTAAATAGCAATTACACGTAATGAATATTTGGCATTTATCAAACAATGAATGTGCCGATTATGTAGGGATGCAATGCGATAGTGCAGATTGTTGAGAAAATCCAGTCGAAACTTCGGTAATAATCCATTCGTGACAAAAAAGTTTACTCAAATTTGATAAGCTTTCGTTTAAAATCGAGTATATACCACCAATAGCAATACGTTTTGTATTCTATGTCTAAATTCAACCAACACAACATCAAATGTAGGAATTGTTTTGCAACCAACACAACATCATGCAGCTGGAGACCATAAACCCTAGTTTCAAATTTGATGGGATAATAGGAGGAAGGGACGAAAGCCATGACCTCCATATGCCACGAGTTACACCGCCGGACGCACGTCGTATGGTTGAGTGCACAACGAACTGTCGCCGCCCGCTGGAAGAGGAAGGAGCCGCCGCCCGCTAGAAGAGGAAGGAGCCCTGGTGTGAGTCAGCGAAGGGCCGGGGCTAGGGACGACGGCGATGTCGCAGGCCGCCGGTCGCAGTTGCGATGACACGAAGGCGCCAGATCTAGCGGGGGACGTGGCCGTCTAGATAAAATCCCCATTTTCCCACTAATGCCGAAATATTAAAATTGCGATTTTGGGGAACCCGAGTCAAATGCCGGCTCAAATCACGTTCAAAGGCATTAGAATAACCCAAATTTCATCCCCAAAGTCTCAGATTGGAAAAGCCCCAAATTACGAAACCCTAAAATTTCCTAATCTCGGCATACTTTTCGTTTTTGGGCTACTGGTGGGTCTCCTAGACCTCGCCGGCAAACCGTAGTCGTCGACGCCGCCACGCTTTGTTGGAACCAGGCCCAAGATTTAAAGCTTGCACAACACACGCGGGATGAACACAGGAATGAGCTTGGCTCTTGCGGAACACACACGCACGAAGCTTTGCGGCAACTGATGCCTTTTCTCTTGCATTCAACTCACTCAAATAAACAACAGCAGTACAAGTTAAATAGCCTAGCTAATGAACAACGACCAGCGCATACACCGCACGCAGGTGCCCACGATCCACACGAAGTGTTCGCCATGCAGCAACACGTTCCACGACATCTACAGATCCTGAAGACTCGGCGCCCTCACGCCGCACCGATCCCACGCTGCGCCTCCCTCCGGAGTCCTGGTCTTCAGCACCACACGCGCGCATGCACTACTCCTTGCATGGCTTGCTGCAACGTACAGCTCCAGCATCCATCCGTCGGCCAGCACTTGTCTATGCACTAACAGAGAACTAACTAGCTAACTATGGATGCATGTGACTAACACATAACCATGCACTGACTAATAACCTTGGCCACAACGTGAACTCAGCACGTTTCTGGCCATATGCAAAGCACGTTAACATAAAACGTGATTAACCTATCCTTTATGCAAGACTAACTCACACCTAAACATGAACAAGTCAAGATTAATGCTAACAAATTCCCCCCTAATCTTGACTTCATTATCGCTGCTTCATCACAGGAGACACGGCTCGTCGTCAGCTGTCGCGAGGAGCGCTTCTTCCTTCTTTGGCTTGCGGCAATCCTTGGCAAAATGCCCACGAACACCACAGTTGTAGCATTTACCTTTCTTCCCCGTAGGCTTGCGCTCGGTGTTGTCAGAGGCGATACTGGCGGTGTCATCGCCGTCGTCATGGCTGCCGTTACAGCCACGGCTGCGGTCCTTCTTCTTGTCGCCGGAGTCCCCACCATTTTGCTTCTGTCGAGCCTTCCACTCGGCCTCCGTGAGAAGAAGCTGGCCATCACCATTGGAGCCAGAACCACCATTGGAGCCAGATCCACGAAGACGAAGCCGCTCATCAAAGGTCTTCAACCGGCCCAAGGCCTCCTCGTACGCCATCGTGGTGATGTCGCAAAATTGCTCGATGCCGGCGACGGCGGGGTAGAGGCGATCCGGTGCGGTGTCGAGGAGCTTCTTCACCAGTGCCGAATCCTCCAAGGTACCCCCGAGATTGGCGTACCGCACCATCATGCTGCTGAGCTTGCCGGCATAGTCGTCCAGCGCCTCGCCATCCTTCATGCGGAGAGCATCGAACTCTCCCTTCAAGGTCGCCAGGCGCGCCTCCTTGACACGATCCGCCCCGACAAATCTTGTCTTGAGGCTATCCCAAACCTCCTTCGCCGTCTTCTTCGCCGCCACCTGCAGCAAAATATCCTCGGGAAGGGTTTGCAAGAGTTGCGCCCTCGCCGTCTTGCTCTTCCCCGCATCCAGCGCAGCACCCTTCGCCGGAGCAACAGCTACCCAAAGACCTTGCGCATCCAACATGGCCTCCACCTTGATGGCCCATGTGGTGTAGGTCGTCGGGGTGAGCTGCGGGTAGTGGTACGTGACGCCGCTGCTTCCTCCGGCACCGTGCGGAACTAACGCCATGGAGTCGAGGTAGTAGCGTAGGATCTTGGGCATACAAGGCTCTGATACCAATTGTTGGAACCAGGCCCAAGATTTAAAGCTCGCACAACACACGCGGGATGAACACAGGAATGAGCTTGGCTCTTGCGGAACACACACGCACGAAGCTTTGCGGCAACTGATGCCTTTTCTCTTGCATTCAACTCACTCAAATAAACAACAGCAGTACAAGTTAAATAGCCTAGCTAATGAACAACGACCAGCGCATACACCGCACGCAGGTGCCACGATCCACACGAAGTGTTCGCCATGCAGCAACACGTTCCACGACACCTGCAGATCCTGAAGACTCGGCGCCCTCACGCCGCACCGATCCCACGCTGCGCCTCCCTCCGGAGTCCTGGTCTTCAGCACCACACGCGCGCATGCACTACTCCTTGCATGGCTTGCTGCAACGTACAGCTCCAGCATCCATCCGTCGGCCAGCACTTGTCTATGCACTAACAGAGAACTAACTAGCTAACTCTGGATGCATGTGACTAACACATAACCATGCACTGACTAATAACCTTGGCCACAACGTGAACTCAGCACGTTTCTGGCCATATGCAAAGCACGTTAACATAAAACGTGATTAACCTATCCTTTATGCAAGACTAACTCACACCTAAACATGAACAAGTCAAGATTAATGCTAACAAGCTTCTCCGCCTCGTTGTTGCCTCGCGCGCGACGCCGTGGAGCGGCTCGACGGAGCCGCGCGTCGCGTGGAAAGCAGCGCGCCGGCGCCGTCGAGAGGCTCCACTGCGCCGCCTCACTTTCGCCGCCGTCTCGGCTGGGCGTCGCTGCGTTCCTCGCCCGCAGAATCGAAGTCGCCGCCATTTTCGCCTCAGCTCACTTGTGATTTTTTCGATCGGGATTTTTGCGTTATGGGGCTAAGTTTTTTCCCCAGCCGGCTTAAGCTCACGCGGGTGAAATCTGGATGGATGGCTAAGATCCAACGCAGCTGCTCTTGTGCAAGCAAATGGGCTAGTTAGTGGGCCACAGCTTTTTGTTAACTGCGTACGTAACTGTGTATATTAAAGTAAATACGTATTTGAAATATCATTAATGTAATTAACGATGGAGAGAATCACGGGCTGATGGACTGACAGGCATTAATGTGGGTGCGCAGGAGATTTGGTGAAATTGAGCCGTCGGATGAGGAGGGGACGGCCTTGATTGCCTGTATCAACACCCCTACTGGTGCTTTTTAAGGTAGTATAGATATAGATATAGACTAGATGCGAATCTCCTAGAACCGAGTGCCAAAATGGGTTTTATCTGGTTCACACATGAACGGGTTAGGAGGAATCGAATAAACAATGCTTACCCGAGCCGAATTGGAGGGAAGATCAAAAGGAGAAGGCGATGGCTCGGCTGGGGGTTTTATAGGCGATTAAGAGAGAAACTGGTGCAATTAGGGAGGAAATTGGATTTTTGCCCCAAAGTTGACGCGCATTTGTATTTTTGCCCAAAGTTGGTGTGCCTTTGCTTTTTTGCCCTGTGTGGACTACCTAAGAATTGATTCCACCACGGGGAGGGTTTCCAGAAAAATCCAATTTCTATTGTGCCTGTTCGTTTCGTCTCCTCCATCGGCTCCCATCGGTGCACAGGCGAGAGGCACCGCGCCATGGCCTCGCCGGCGCCCTCGCCGCCCTCACCGCCGCGGGTGCCGCCCTCCTCGTCGCGTCGCCGCCCTCCTCGCTCGTCGCCGCCCTCGCCGCCCTACCGCCCATGAGCCGCCCTCGCCGCCCGCGTCGCCGCCCTCGCCGTGTCTGCTGCGTCGCCGCCCTTCCCACTGCTGCCATGGCAGCGCCGCCCTCCCCGCCGGCGCCATAGCCCACGGTGCCCTCCCCGCCGGTGAGTTTTTCTCCACGAACAGGCAGCAGCTGCAAAATTGGATTTTTCTTGGAAACCCCCCGTGGTGGAATCAAATCTTAGGTAGTCCACACAGGGCAAAAAAGCAAAGGCACATCAACTTTGGTCAAAAATACAAAGGCGCGTCAACTTTGGGGCAAAAATCCAATTTCCTCGCAATTAGGGGGAGCAACAGTGCGCATTTGATGCCAAGTATTGACAGATACGGTCAGCACTAGTGTTGATGGCCATAAAAGGAATTAATTTGGTTTTTGAATGCCAATTTGTGCATTGCGGGCATGCACAAAGGAGGAAGATGTACAAGGCTGTGCAGTGGAGAGGAAGGAAGTACTGCGTGCATGTAGGAGAGAGAAGAGAGAATGGAAAGGAGAATGAAAGTAAGAAAGAAGAAAGAGGATGGCAAGTTGGCCCAAAGGAAGATGAAAATAATTGAATAGGAAGGATTAAATAATAGGACATAAACCGATAAACTAATTAAAGAAAAAATATAAATATTATTTTTAAATTTTAACAACTGTATACTAGGGATACACAGTTTGTAGGAAAATAATTTTATTTTAAGAAAGCATCCAAATATTAATTTTTTACAAATACAAAATCCTTTGTTCATAAATAAAAATTAAATACCTTTTATTTTTAAAGTAACATACTCATTTTTATGCTTTAAAATTTTAATACACAAATTTTTAACTTATGCAAAATACATGCATGATTTTTATTTTTCATAAAAATGATGATGTTACAACGTACTACGACGTCTACAGATACATGGGTTCGTCGACCACCACCATGGTGTCGGGACCGGCTAAACGGAGTCAAGACCCTTCTGTGTCTTACCGTACTAGCCCCTGCATCAGTAGCTAGTACACACAGAATTCAGAACTTGGATCATAACCATTCTTATTAAAACTTCAAATATTACATTAGAGTGCGGCCATTAAGACATATAATACAAAATTCTGGCACGCAGGCCATACAACAGTAGAAGCATGGATTCATAGTAAAACCAAAGGGAAATCCAACACAATCCCACATGCAAGGCTGTTGTAGTGATCCTAGGCATCGAGGTAATCTACATCCTGAACACCATCGGCGAAGTCGTCATCTTCGGACTCAACGTCGTCCTGGTAGTAACTCTGAGACTCCGGACCTGCTCGTTGGAACGAGCAACCCCGCGAATGAACACGAGGGTGAGTATATGCATATGGGGGCTTTTCAAAGGAGGGATTAGGGTTTACAAATCTTATCAAAGAAGGGATTTGGCTTATGAAAGCAAACTTTACAAATTTTCCTATATCTTTGAAAATGTCAAAAAGAGTTAAGAATAGTAAAACAAATCTCTTTGTTGGTTGTATAGACAGTTCTACACTCTACAGAGGTTGCACGCTTTACCCACGAGAAGTAATTTACAAAGTAAACCACCACAAGGTCTTTAACCAACTCTTTCCTAACTCATGCATCTCCGCTAAGGATTCCACTGCTGGGCTGATACTCAGTTGCCAGAGGCCCCCTCTTGCACCAATAGATTCATAGTCTGTGCGTCATCGTGTACTATGGATTCTACGCTCCCTATTCCACCAAGTGAGATGCCCAAAACTAAGAACTTGAAGGGTACTCAACCAGGGCCTACTCATATATACCAGTACTCGTGGTCGCACTGTTGAACTTAGTTGTCTACCAGGGATTTAGGTGGCTCCCACACTGGGCCCAAGTCTCGTGCGTACTACACCAATCCATACAACCACCCTCCCAAATCAGGGTTTTGCAATCATGCGTACTACACCAATCCATACAAGCACCCTCCCAAATCAGGGTTTTGCAATCATTTTCCCTTTTATAGTACCAACTATTGTACCCTAATAGTCCTATTTTAGCAAACATGACAACGTCAACAACCTTTAAATCACGCATTTCAAACATTGAATTTTACATGAAATAACAATGATGACTACAAACAAATAATAGCAGTGCTAAGCATTAAATGATTAACTAATCAATGAAATGATAATAAACAAGGTATATATAAACCTAAGGCTGTCAAGGATCAGGTTTATATGATAGTAATATATTTTTTGGCCATTTAACTAACCAGCCTAATTAATTAGCATTTTTATATTTCAATTATCATGCATATTCACAAATCTAGAAAAACATTAATAATACTAGGTTGCAATATAATCAATAAATATTTGGAGAAAAATCAATAGTGACTTGCCGTAATTGTAGTCTTCCGGGCGTCCGGATAGATCCTCGGTTCCAACGACATCGAATTTAGGATCTAGCGCAAACAAATAATCACACAATAAATGCACATAAAAAACATGGATGAAAATGATGCAAATCATATTTGTAAATAAAGGTAGTCATTTTTATGAATTTATAGAAGTTTATTTCATTTAAATTGGATTTGTTTTGCAAAATATATAAAAATAACAAATTTACTGCATTTAACAAAATGAGGAAAAACTAAATGGGCCGGTGGCAGGCTTCGGCCTAGAAGTGGCTTGCGCGGGAGGGGGCGGCAGCTTGGCTGGGCCGGCACTGGTGAGCTCTACGCGCGCGGCCCAGGCGTTGCCCGTGGGCCAACTCGGCCTGAGCCGATGCTGAGGGGCGCGAGGAGGGGCGCTGACAGGTCGGGCCCACCTGCGGTGACTCAGAGCAGGGGACGCTACGACGCGCATTCAGGCTATGACGATTTTGGCGACAACGGTGGCGTTCCGGCAAGGAAGTTGAGGGGAAATGGAGAGGGAGTCTCGGAGATCTAGGGTGTGTGCTCGGCAGCGAGGATTGGCGCCGGGAACGAGCTATTGTCGGACCGGGCTGGAGGAAAGTGGCGGCACTTGGCGGGGATGGTCGCCGGTGGGGAGGGGAGGGGTGTAGATGTCCGATGAAGCTTTGGGGTGGTTAGGGGAAGGTCTTGGAGACACGAGCTTGAGCCGAGGAAGACTGTGTCGGTGTAGCGGCAGGGGAGAACACGATGGCAGTGGTGTTCGGGGCAACTTCGGCGGTGAGGAGAAGGGCGGAACTTACTGGACAGCGGTGACCACGGCGCGGTGGTGCCCGGGACAAAAAGGGGAGCGAGAGAGCAGCAACGGCGAGCAGTGGTATTTATAGGCGACAACACAAAGGGGGAGCCGACAGCTGTGGGACCAGCGATGAGCCACTTGCGGCACAAGACGTCGCCGAGACGGGCCCCACAGCGCGCGCGAGCTGGCTGGAGGACGCGACACACGGCGAGGGCTTCGGTGCGGCGTAAAGGCTCGGCCTGGGGAAGAATACATAAGAGGAAGGGAACAAAAGAAAAGGAGAAAAAGAAAAGAAGAAAAGCAAAGGAGAAAAAGAAAAGGAAAAAGGGGAAGAGAAAGAGAAAAGAAATGGGGTGGGGGTGGGGGTGGGGTGGGGTGGGGCCCATTGCCAGGAATAAACTTTTATTTCCCAGTCATTAATTTAATAATTTTATTTAAAGCAAAGTTTTCCTAATTAATATAAAGGTACTGTTTGAAATTAATACAATTTTTATTAAATCTAAATTCAAAATATTAATTACTAATATATGCTTAAGCCTTTGCAAATAATTATTTTTAAAATTCAAAGTATGGTTTTCCAAAATTAGAATCAATAATATTTTTATTCAAACAAAAATTAAAATATTAATTATCAACATATTCTTTTGGTTTTTGAAAATACTTATTTTAAAATTTCAAAATCAAATTATTTATCCTTACCAAAATATGATTTTGACATTTGCAATATTTATTTTGAAATCCAAAATATTGAATTTAGTTTTTAGAATGTAATATGCACATTTTTGAATTCAATCTTTTAAAATTTCATGCACATGAAATATGGATGCTATGCTTTTAGGGTTTTTTAAAATTGGGATGTTACAGATGGCTTGGACGTACAAGACGGCAGCTAGTACGTCATCATGTTAATAATACGCCGCTGTCCCCACAAGTTCAACCTCCACCATGTTTGCCTCCACTACACAAATATGTACTCAAGAAAGGCGCCTCTCCACCTCCTCGACGACCTTAGGCCCAAACACCCATGTTACTCAAGGCCAAACCAAAGATCCAACCCAGTTCATCGTCCATAAGCCTAGTTCGGCCATCAGGAGTAGTACAACTTGAAATGACCATAACACTACAAGCAGAACCCCCCTTCGCCAACGCATTCATGCGTTGTTAGAAGCCCATATAGGCGTTTTGAGGCTCTATACCAACGCATTTAAGATGCGTGGTTACTGGGGCCGTTGCGACAATGCATTGATAAGAAGGGAATAATGCATTGCAAGGTAACAACGCTTATATTATAGCTGTGACTACACATTTATGCATTGCCACCGGCATTATGGTGATGATTGAATTTACTGTAGTGCTTATACACATTTCAACTATTAATAAATAAATCAATAGTAATACATTTTAGTTAACTTATTTAACAATATTTTCAACAACATAAGTAGGCAATGAAATTCAAATTCTCATATATAAATAATAAATTGGAATTGTGACAATACACATGACAACATTTGGGACTTATTACATGGAATTAATATTGTTCAATCAACATCTGTCCTTGTATTCTCAAGTTGTTGACAGAACCATCCATTGATCTTCTCAATCTAGCATGCAAAAATTGAAATAGTTAATGAATTATTACATAAAGAAGTCACACTATTGATGTAATTTAAAATGAAAACTTAACTGTAAAAAAGTCACATTATAAAAGGAGTAGTTAATGAACCATATTTTCACTTTGCTTTTGGATCCAAACAACTTGAATGGATGTTCTTGGTATATAAAGACAATCCCACAACGATACCTTTCAAATGGATCTGGTTTGAGGCGAAAATTTCATCAGAATCAACGAGAATCGCGAAAACAAGAGGATGCAAAAAATATGTCGGGTGCTGCGCCACCTCCACTTGGGCCCGCAAACCTTGTACGACCTAGGGTTACCTAGCTGTCGACGGTTGAGATAACGATCTCAAGTCGCTAAGGTTCTTTAGAAGTGAGATAGGAGACACGCCGAACAACCACGAACAACAACGAACAGGAGACGGGGGTTTTTATCCTGGTTCAGGCCTCTCGGGAGAGATAATAGCCCTACGTCCAGCCTTTCTTATATATCAAAGATGATTACAAGAGGTGGCTCGACGAGACGAACAAGTCTCGGCGAGATAATGTGTGTACAGGCGAAGATCAGGTGTCTATGAGACGCCAGATGCGTAAACTCGATACCAGATGCCCCCTAAACGCCGTAGGGGCTTGGTTTATATAGTGCGGTGCAAACCGACCTACCGAGGGAATATCGGGCCGGGCTAACTACGAGTTCGTAACGAACTCAGTACATGCCAAATATATCCCGAGGTAGATAAGGCATACTCCTAGTCTTGGGAATCACGACTCCTAATCCAATCCGGGAAACCAACGTCCGGATCTTCACGTAGCCGTGCAGGACTCTTGTTCGAGACGGACTCAAACACGATTCCTTGGCCACTACGCACCACGCCACCAGAAGGCGCTCGACGGGATGCATATGGGCGGATAGAACCTTCCAGGAGGCGGGCCCGTAGGTCGTTTGATCGGGCCGTCGAGGGAGTGGGCCATGGCAATGGGCGTAATTTAATACCCGACAGCTAGCCCCGAGACTCAAGTGGAAGGACTCACTAGAGTGGGGTCTTCCTCTTGAGACTCTAAGTCACGAAGAGGGTATTTTTCCTGCTACAAAGGCGTGCAGTGAGCATCGAACAGTTATGGTTCAACGAACAATACTTGTTCGGGACCGAACAAACTCCGCCGGTGCCGAGCAACTCTGTTGCATCGAGCGAGGAACGACATCTGTCCGAGCAGAGTACCCACCCTCGATCGTAAATCGGAAGAAGTGAGGTGAATCATCTCCTTGAGGCTGAACGTCATCAAGGAGGGATTGGATTCTTAGTAGTGAAGAGCGTACCACCGCATCCGGTAAGATCAGATCTTCCGGGAGAATGAACATAGCAAGTCGCGAGACGGACTCGTGCTGCTGCATCCAGGTATGAAGATACCTAGGAAAGCATGGACGAAAACAGGGGAATCATCTCTCGGGCTAAAGCTTGCCCGAGGAAATAGAGATTGCGCTCTCGAGTGAACGTCGTGCTCAGAAGTGAAGGTGATGTGCCTCCAGACGTAGATCGTGTGCTAGGAGCAGACAATGCATACGAATGGGAAAGGTGACCCAGTCGCAGAGCGTAGAGCTCGTCGAAGAAACCAGGTAAAGAGATCCAGTCCCAGAGCACGGATCTCGTTAAAGAACCGTAAATACGACCAGCGAAGACGCATCGGTCAAAGGCCACCCGATCCCGAGCACGAGCTCGTCGCGGGAACGAGACGTCGCGCCGGGCGAAGAGCTGCCAGCGAGGTGATCCAGCCCGAGCACGGAGCTCGTCCACGGGACGGAATCGCGCTTCCGGCGAAGAACTGCCCGGTGCGAGGTGAATCACAACCCGATGCAGTCAGAACCGCAAGAGAACGTGTGAAATCAACGCTCTACCCATGACGTATTCCTTGCGACAGTGTTAGCGTTGTCTTGGCAAGTGCAGAACCCATACCTGTCGGAATATCAAGACCCCGTTCCCCATCAAGTGATATCAGAGCACCGGTTGCCCATCAGGTATCTTTGTATCCCATCTTATTTGTTGTTCATCCATTACCTAGAGTCCAAAAAAAAAAGAGCCCCACACAAAAAAGATTTGACTTCATCGTCACGTCCACCGTCCAAGCCACTTTGTGCCTTCGCAATTTTCATTTTCAATTTCGCTTTGTTGAATTTGTGTCCATGGTCATAGTCTTGTTGCTGGTTTACATTATGTTCTTGGCCTAGTGAGAAATTCATCCGTTTTGTTGACATCAAACCCAGACACCGAAGGAATGGTGAATTGGTTTGCATTAATATATATACAAAAAAAATTATAGGATTAAAATGTAACTTTTAATCTTTGGAATCACCTAATTTGGAGTTATGGAGCTCCCTAAACAATTTGGGGAAGTTTTGGCTTTAATAGAAAATTCCCCGGAAAAACCTAATTAAACCCTAAATGGGCCGAACGCCAGATCCGACCCACTCCAACTCTGTCTTCCTCACACCCACGCATGCGTCCTAAACAGCCTAGGCGGCTCGGTCTGACACGGCATGGTGGCGGCTAACAGGGGGCCACTGATCAGCGTCGCCATGTGGCTGACGGGTGGGTCCTGCTGTCCTGTTTTGCCGGCGGAGGTACTGACACCGAACGGCCGACGCGTTGACAGGTGGCGACCCGTGGCATGACGTGGCAATGGAACAGGTTTCAGGTGATGACGTGCCAGACACGTGGCGCACACGTGTGGTGACGTGACATGCCACGTGGCAGTGGGTGAATGGCTCGGTGCTGACATGGCTGGACACATGTCGTGCCACAAGGCGATTTGGCTGACGTGGATGCCGGCGTGGCAGAGGGCCCTACCGATCAGTGGCCGCGGTGTAATTACCGTGTGTGCGTGTGGCACGTGGCGACATGCGTTGCCCATTGGCAGGCTTGCGGCACGGCGCGTCTTACATGCGGGGCCGATGGCTCAGTCGGGCCCGCGTTTTAGGGACTAAGGATAAGGGCAGCGTACGGTAAACGTGGCGGCACCGGCAGCAGTAGCGGGTCCCATGGAGGCGCGGGTCGCGGCGGGCTTGGGCGGCATCGACGACGCGGTCGGGGGTGGGGACAGCGATGGGTCCCACGGGACGCGCGTCAGAACGTGATTGGAAGACGGCAGCAGTGCGGTTGGGCGTGGCCGTGGCAAACGGACGGGCATCTTGCGGCGCCACGGCGGGTGGCGCGGCCAGCGTGTCGTCGCGCGCATGACGCGGCGGGGCGGCGGTGCGAGGCGACGTGGCGCTCAATGACTGGGCACGCAATTCTCGTGAGCGGCACGAACGACGAGGATCACCAACGGCCATGGAGGCTCCGAACTACGGCGATGTCTACCGGGCGCAAATCTACACCAAACTAGTTGATCCGCATATGCATTTTGATCGCCGCGACGAGATATACACAATGGTGCAATTTACTCTAATAATTGAACACGGGAAAGGGGAATACCTCGAAAGAAGCATTGAGAGGGTTGATTCAGGTGCCGGCATTGGTGAGGGGTGAAGTGTGATAATGATGGGTATTATCACCTTATAAATGGGCCGAAAAGTTCTTCACGAGCCTTTCTGGGCATGAAATGACGGGAAAATTGGCCTATAAAATAGCTAAAAGCTTTAGTGAGATTAAACATTTTATTATTACCTTAGTTTATATTTTGAAGAGCTTGGCACACATAATAATTTTATTAGGATGTCACACCGGCACCCTGCCCATGCAGCCGGACCTAACGGTTGTGATCTCCCGTGGCGCATAGAAAACTGGCGGCCGACCACTCCACGCCAGTGGTTGCCTCCAGCCAGAGCACGCCGTGTATCACCTCCACGCCATGCCTCCTCCCGGATCTAGCACCTACCCCGCGCCTCCTCTTGGATCCAGCACCAATGCCACTACTGCTATAGAATCCAGTGGCAACCACTGCCCGCCCCCTCCTCTATCTAGCGCCTACGCCACACCTCCTCCCGAATCCAGTGGCGGACACAACCTCGTGGAACATGCCACCGATCACCTCTACGCCATGCCTCCTTCTGGATCTAGCGGCGGCCATGGCCTTGGCGGACTCCCAAACCTCGCCGGTTCTAGCGCTGTCCATCTCCTTAGTGGCCATGGCCTGAATGGCCACGGCAACACCGGCCATCTCCTCAGCGGTCATGGCCCCAGCACACCTCCTACTCACGGCCTCTGGGTAGGTTTGACAGGAGGACTCTCCCCCTACACCGAGGGCGTCCATGCCGCTGGCGACTCCTATCATGTCGAGCCGACTGTCAACTTCTATACCGCTGGTTCAGGTTAACTCGGCTTAGGTGGGTAGAGTGGTGCTTATTTATGTTTTCGCCAAACGGCCCCATCATCGCAATTCCCAATATCGGCACCGGACATGTTGCTACTACTAGGATTGGTGCCCCGCTGAGGACCCTGAGACGGTTGTTGCACTCCAAGTGCAAGTCGTCGGCATCATGAGCATGGCTTCTCTTGTCCAGGTGGTACTCGACCCCAACAACCCCAACTACCACCGGTGACAAAGGCTTTTCCTCATGATGCTCAGTTGGTACGAACTTGCGGATCATGTCCTCTCTTTGATTGGTCGCTTCCCCGATCTGACATGGGCCCGTATGGACTACGTCGTTCTATCATAGACATATGGCTGCATGACGCTGGATCTTTTGGAGGTGGTGATGACCACCTCCTCTAAAACCCGTGGCATAGTTTCTCAGGAACCAAGAGATACGGATCCTCTACACCGAGGCACAGTTCCACACCCTCTCCCGGGGGACCTCTCCATCGCTGACTATTGCCGCCATATCCAGAGCCTAGCGAACAACCTTGCAGGCCTGGGTCAGCCAGTCTTTGATCACACTTGGTTCCTCGTCATGCTTCGTGAGCTGAACAAAAAGTTTTTGGTTTAGAAGCAAACTATGGAGAACTAGACACCCCTTCTAGACTTCAGCAATGCCCACTCCAGCTTCTTCTCTACGAGCTCCAGTTGAACTCCACTTCTGCTGCTCCCTCCAACGCCTTTATGGCCACCGCTCTTGCCCACCTTCCGATGGCTCCTCGGGCGGGAACAACCATAAGGGCAAGAATAGAGGCAAGAGCAGTGGAGGTAGCAATGGTAGCAGTACAACTTCAAAAGTGGGACTAGGCACCCTCCTGCACCATTCTACTACAACCCCTAGATTGGTATGATCTAGCTCTGGCCTTACCAAGGCCACTTCATCCTTGGGTGTCCCTCTACACCGGTCACTTGAACTATGCTTCGGTGACCGCATCCCCACACCCTCGCCGCCACCGTAGGACCAGCGGCTCCTCCCTAGCCTACAGGATTGGATCTAGGCTCCTTGCAACCTTTGACCCCCGGCGCATGGAATCCAATTGTGTGTGTGGGTTTCAGTGTTGGGAGTAGTCCTTGACTAGCGCCTTCAACACCATATCTTTCACTCCGTCCCGTAGCAACGTGGAGTAGTACAAGGACTTGGGGGCCACCTCCACTTGACTTCAAATGTTGGTACACTCCTCAGCTCATTTACCTGTCCAGATATCACAAATGAAGTTAATCAGGTCTGTTTGTTCATGCATGATCCAAGTGAGCCTCACTTTACTATCTTGAAGTTCATCTGGAGCTAATTGCAGGGCACTCTTGCCCTTAGACTCTTTCTCCGATGTTGCAAGCCTGTTGCTTTCACGATATACACCGACACTGACTAATCGGGTTGTCCTAACACCCACAAGTCCACCTCCAGCTATGGTATCTTTCTCGGTAACAACCTGTCTCCTGGTCCTTTGAGCGGTAGCACACTGCCTCCCTCTCCAGCGCCGAGGCTGAGTACCGTGCTTTTGCCAACAATGTCGTTGAGGCCCTGGCTTCATTAGCTGATACATGAGCTTCATAGTCCTCTTCGCCAGGCTACCTTCGTCTACTATGACAACGTCAGTGCGGTCTACCTCTCCACCAACCCGGTGCAGCATCACCTAACTATACATGTTCTGATTGACTTGCACTTTGTTCATGAGCGCATTGCTCTCGGTCAACTATGTGTTCTCCTTGTTCCCAGGTCGTCCTAGTACGCTGACTTCTTCACCTATGGCCTTCCCACGATGGTCTTTACCGAGTTTCGGTCCAAACTGAATGTATGTGCTCTGATCATTCTAACTGCATGGGAGTGATGACCTTTTTGTTTGATGGTCTTTTTGTTTTGCTCGCGAGGGAGTGTGTGTTTGCTTTGTATCATTCTAAACCGCTTAGTGTCTTTTAGACTGCGGGGGAGTGTTAGAGTATATCGGGCCCTAAAGGAGGCCAATTGTGTATACTATATATACTCCACCCAATAGCAATGTAATCATCAATTCCATAAACACTCTTTCTAACAGTTTCAATACAACAACAAAAAATATTAGCAGGTGAACGAACATAAAGCTTACAATAGCTAAGAAATAGTCTTATCATGCTACAGTTTCCGTTGAGGTAACAAAATCTAGGTAGCTCGGTGTCTAAGGAAGTTTCATTAGTCATTGTTTGAGGGAAAAAACTTTGTAATATAAAGTTGTCCGAGATTGAGTTCTGCCTTTTCCGGGTAGCAAAACACCTCATGGTGCTCCCTAGGTATCTTTCTTCAGTTGCTCATAGACATACGGTTACCCGGATGACAGGCGACGTGCCGAGAAGATGTTGCTCGGCTGTGTGTTTATGAAGGCACTGGAAGACTTGGTGACTAAGGTTTCTTCATGCTGTGGCCCGGTCAATGACGATGGAGTACGTTAGGGTTCTAAGACAGCATCGACGCATCTCGAATTTCTAGAGATCAGTTACCATGGACAGTCTTTTCGGATTCGTATCCCTAGAGTTAGTATATGTAGCTTTCTCTTGTGCGAGTTTAGAGCATCGACATCCAGATCGACCTAATCAGAACACCACTGACGTCGACATATTTTCTTCGTTCATCTCACATTGAGAAGGACACCACCCAATTTCTTCTTACGCGAACCTAGTGCTATGATCTCTTGAATATAGTAAAGTACTAGACATAGAGGTTTTATCCTTTGTCCGGGAGGAGTGAACCAAGATAAAAACTTCCCCATGTCCCTTTTCTGTGTCTTATGCCAAGATATCTATGATAACTTGAAAGTTTGGATCGCGGTAGAAACGGGGCTCTCTGGTGCTGCAATCAGAAGTAACCTTGACCAGGAAGTTCATTCCCAATCGCCAACAAAAATAGAGAAGCAAAATCTATGATAACATATGATGCGAAAAAACCATCTATATGAATATATTTCTTAGGCAATATGTTTACGCTACGCCCTAGCAGGGAAAAACATCCGAGAATATACAGTGTATTGAAAAACAAAGTACATGTCTTGAATGCCAAAATAAAAACCGGACCAATAGAAAAAAAAAAAACCCCACAAGTTTAACAGATAATATATCTTCAATTTGCCCCTCCTTCCCTTCCCATGCTACTAGTCCTGCTGGAGGTTCCCATGCTACGCCCTTGAGGGATAGGGAGACACGGACACCATGTGTGGCAACGGAGGGAGCACCCAAGGAATCGGAGGCAGAAGTCCAGCATTGATCTCCGAACAACAATTCAGAAGTTGCTTTGTTCTCAGATTCACAGCGAAGAGACGCTTGTGATGAACCACGTACACAATGTGCTCATCCATCGGGTCGACGAAGCCGACGCATGGCACCTCATCCTCTGGCAGCTTGCAGTCGCCACAGCGCTCATCAACCCACAAATCAGCAAAATCAACCTTATGCTCCAACATCCACTTGCAGCTATCGTAACCAAGCACCCACAAGCTCAACGAGCCAGCTTCGGCATCAACGTCGAAGAAGCGCAGCCGCCCCGCCGAATCGCCGACACACCTGATGTCAGTCCATTCATCGAAGCAGGAGGTAACCCTAGAAGCAGCCTGTGGCAGGCTGATGAACCTGACGGTTGGCGCCGATGCAAAAGGATCGAAGGACAGTATACCATGGGAGAGGTCGACCCAGTAAAGCTCCCCGCTACCGGAGGCCACCACCATGTCGCTCGCGGAGAAGTCGGGGCACACGGCAGGTGCCTCCTCCCACTCGCCGGTCACCGACGAGAAGCACCGGACGCAGCACGAGTGCAGGTGGGCAACCGCGTACTCGCCGTCCCTAGTGGCAATGCCCAGGCCATCGACGCTGTGGATCGGCGGGTCGGGGGCGGGGAGACGGAAGGTGTCGCCGGTGAACGGGTTGCAGACATGGTAGCCGCCGTCGGTGGTGGCGAGCAGGGCGAGGCCACCGCTGCAGCCCACAACCATGGGCAGCCGATGGCGCTTGGCGACCACAGGGGCAATGAGGCGGCCGCCGTTGTCGGGGCAGGGGCAGAGCAGCGGGGAGGCGACGAGCGTTGAGACCTTTGGCGGGACGGCGCGGAGGAGCAGCGCCCGCGGTGGGCGTTCGGGTGCCGACGCAGCGTCGCCGTCGATGAGGATTTTCCGGTCGACTAGGAGCGTGTGAAGGCGGGCGTATGCGTCGCCAGCGTAACTCACGGGGACGGGAGGCGCCATTGTTGACACTATTGAATTTTCGACGAGTAGTTTCGCGAATCGCGAGCTTTATAGTCGTCGAGGCGGCAAGCGGGATTTAGTGTCGGACTCATATTCGTGGTTAGACCGAAGCCGAAGCCAAATCCAAACCCCGACCTCAGCCAACCCGAAACCCAAACCGATTCAAAAATCTCATCCAATCCCAATCCTAATTCTATATTCAAACCAATTCTTCAAGCCAATTCGATCTTTTCCCCTTATATACGAACCGCATCATGGCAACATATCCCGTGTACACAGTAGTTCCCGTGTAAACCGTGTACAACAACTAACAAAAGTCATAAAAAATTATAAAAAAATTGTAGATGTTCTTCATTGATTGCTCTATTTATATATAAAGTTTGAAGATCAAATTCATTGTATATTAAGAGTTATAAAAAAGAAGTGGGAGTAGATGATCGACCGCCACCTCCGGCAATGCTCAATAGTATAGATGGATCAGTGGAAGTGGTGTCGATGTCAGAGGAACATGTAGAACGACGTCGACGAACACCTACGGCGGCATCAGCAGGGAGGGGACCAACCTTGTGTGGTGTAGAACGAGGAACACGGGCCGGTGGAGGAGGTGCAGCAGCCCTTTGAGAAGCTCGAACACTAAAGACACCGATAGGGGTGGCTCTCGTGGCTTCACACACGGTGCGGAGGGAGGCGGCTCGAACAGGCGCCGATGAGAGGCGGGCGTTAGGCGCCGATGGAGGCGAGGGGGCTTGGTGCGAAGGAGGTGGGCCGTGGCGCGAACGGAGGCAGGGGTTTTGGCGCCGTCGCCGACGCCGAAGGAGGCTGGCGTGGCGCCAGCAGTGGCGAGGGCCTTGGCGCGCGAAGGAGGCCGGGAGTAGGGCGCCACCGCCGGCGAGGCCGGGCCGTGGCGCGAACGGAGGAGGGGCGGGGCCTTGGCGCCAATGCCGAAGCGAGGCAGGCGCGGCGCCGACGAGGCGAGAAACCTTTGGCGCCGCCGCCGGCGAGGACGGGTGTTGGCGCCGACGAGGCGGCGGCCTTAGCGCGGAGGATGCGAGCGTAAAGGCCCGGAGGCGGCGGCCTTGGCGCCGGAGGATGCCGGGCGTTAGCGCCGGCGAAGGCTGCGACCTTAGTGCAGAGGAGGCGGGGCCGTGGGCGAAGTAAGGCGGGGGCCTCGGCGGCGCCGGTGGAGGCGAGGGCCTCGGCGTGGATCTGGGGCCGCCGGTGGCTTTGGCTGTAGATCTGAACGGAATGGGGTAGAGAAATGGGATCCAGATCGGGATCCAATGCGTTGCGGCTAGGGTTTGTCAACTGGGAGCCTGGGAGCCGAGGAGGGACCGAGTGGCCAATGGAACTTCTATCTAACTATCTGTGGAAGTGTGGGGAACGGGTGGAAGTGGAACAAGCCAATCATCCGCTGTTACGCTGTACCGAGGGAGTGGCTCGCGAGCGGCTCGTGAACAGCTCGCGAGCCTGATCCGAGCCGAGCCGAGCCCACTTTTCAGCTCGGAGCCCTTGCTTAGCTCGGCTCGGGCTCGGCTCGACACCTAACGAGCCGAGCCGAGCCAGGGGCTGGCTCGCTCGGACTCGGCTTGTTTCCACCCCTACCCGCCACTGTCGGCGCCTCGGACCGTTTCGTCGCCGCCGCCCAATCCCGTAGCACCACATGTCTCGTGGGACCCACCGTTGATGCCGGCGTCGCCTGTTTTCACCAGCACCAGATCTAGCCCCAGCCACTGACGTGTGGGCCCGATCGAGCCGTGGACCCCACCGGTCAAAGACAGCCGCTTTGTCTGCCACCTCGCACGCGACGCGTGGCACCATGTGCTATGCGCATGCGCGTAATTCACGACGCGGTCACTGACCGGCGGGCCCGCCCGTGCCGTGTCAGCCCGTGAGCCACGTGGCGTGACACGTGTCATGCCACGTCACGGCCACCTGTCGCCACGTCGCCGCCCCGTCACCGCTCTGTCACTGCCACGCCAGCACCGCCTCGTGGCCACTGTTCCGTGGGTCCCGTTTGTCATTATTTGGGGTCACCATCGATGGGCCCCACTTCGTCGACCACACACCGCCGGCGTCGACCGGGCCTTCTTTGGAGCGGCGGGAGGAAATTGTGCCGGTTCCGTTGGTTCGGCCCGTTTAAGGGTTAATTAGGTTTTTCTTTTTCCTGGAATTTCCAATTTAGTCCGAAAGTTCCCCGAATTGTTTAGGGAGCTCCGTAACTCCAAATTGGTTGATTTTGGAGCCTAGAAATCACATTTGAATCCTAGAATTTTTCTGTATATTTAATAATTATTTTCTCTGTGTTGATCTTGCTGTTATGTTCTTTGTTGTTCTTATGCTTAGACGGTGGGTGTGATTGTTGCGTGGATTGTTGCCCGGAACCGCAGTGGGACTCTCAGAGCGCTGAGTATTTCGTAGGCAAGCTTAATTACATATTCCATCCTAGTTTTACAATATAATTTACTGTTGTTTATCTTTCCGAATTATTTGCATGCATGTAATTAGGCGTGTGTACCTAGACATGTTAATCATCTAACTAATATGCTTAACCACCTTTGTGGACCCGTTGTATGTTTCCTAGCCTATCCTTGACTAGATGTGCAGGATTGCATTTGGGATTCACTTTGAAAATGAGTTTTGGTGAGGCGTATGCTTCACGTTGGCATTTGTGGTAAAAACCTAAACAACTAAAAGTTGTAGTTGATTTAGGGGAGACCTGGTAGTGATGTTTCTGGGATTGTGGTGGGGATGAGACAGTCTCCTCTAATAAGGACCCAAGCTTGTGTATTACTGGTCCAACCAATACCGTGCAGCCACTTGTGCCTTTGGCCCTGGCTTAGTACACTATGAAACCCACTAACTACTGGCTCGTAGGATGGCCGGTTACGTTTCATCACTGCTGCCCTAGGAGGAGGCTTGCAATCTCCTCTGAGGGGTAGGTGCGTTCCTTAGACCGAATGGCCTAAATGGGGTACGCGCCCAGGTTGTGCCTAGACGTAAAAGGCGCCCTACTATGGGCTGCACCGGCGGGGCCAGGGAAACCTTAAGAGAGGGCTGGTGAAGTGGTGGGCGTAGTAGGCTGGAAAAGTCTTGTACCGTTTGTCCTAGTGGATGAGACGGGGCTTGTAAGGAAATTTGTACACACTCTGCAGAGTTAAAACTATCATGATAGCCGTGTCCACGGTTATGGACGGATTGGAAGGTTTGCGCTCGTAGATTCACCCCTTTTCAATATTAAACTGGACTAGTTTAGGCTGGATTGGGATTGGTGTGGGATGCACCTTTTGTTGAACTTGAGAATGGAGATATCTGATCATGCATTCACTAAATTAAAACTTGGACAACTAAAACATGACTAGAAGTAGGATTTCGGTAAAATAACCTTTAACCCATCCTTGACCCTGCATTCATAATTAAGGACTGCTTGCTGGGTAGCCGTGTACTCATTAAATTGCTCGCGGACATATTTTTATTCAGATTACGGTCAGGACCAGGAAGGCCCTGACGAGGGAGCGCAAGGCTAGCTAAGATGTTCGGGTCGACACCTTGGAGTTATCATAGTTATTTAATTTGAACACTCTGATGTCTTCTGTTATTATTTAATTCCGCATGGACTATCAACTGGTATGCCAGTTTGTTTTTGTAATAAAATACTATGGTTTACTCTTATTTCACTTTAATTAAATATACTGTGATGATTCCACCGTGTTGTCCATCACGAGATACTAAACTGAGATTAGTATCAACTTGTGGTGCTGGATTCCCATTACAAGTACTGGGGTCACGATAGCCTGCTGACGACGTGCCCTAACCTCGGCCCTGTAAGAATATGGTGGCACCAAAGAGTCCATCGTGTCGTACCTGCCGTGACCCCTCCCACCGAACTCGTCACGACAGGGCCGGCCGGCATGTCAAGGTCACAGTCAACACCATACTTGTTCTTCATAGCAGCGGTGTATGTATCGTGCGCAAAAATAAGATATGAAACGGATTAGTTCGAAATCGGTCAAAAAAGCATAATTGTAGAGAATGAAAAGAGTCGATCACTTACAAGAACACCCTGGGTAGCCGGTGGCATCGGTGGCTGTGTGCCGTCTGACAAGGCAAAAGGCGTGTGACAAATCCTCTATAAGGTGAGAGGGGTGGGCTCAAGTCTAGACTCCGTCTCCATCGAGAAATCAAAAGTGATTAAGTTAAGTTATGAAATGAAGTTTATTGTAAATAGAAAAGTTTATTGTACTTACGATATCCCGCACAATGTACTCGTGCTATAGCCTCCAATGTAGGTGGTGCACATTTCGGGGTTGGCGTCCCTATTTGCCCTGTTACGTTTGGACTTCTCGATGCACTCCTCACTTGCCCACAATCGGCACAGGTCCCTCCAAGCGTTTCTGAAGTTGTCAAACCAGTCTGGACGGTAGTCCATGTACTCGTCTGTCGTGAGGTAGTACTGAGCTGCCTCTGTCCTCAATATACCCCCGCCAAAGTGCTTGATCGCCGCATCCACACGGGATAGTCTGATGGCGCCCCTCACTTTCTTAGTCGCCATGAGGTCGAGCGTGCGGCGGCAAGCCTCATAATCCTTGTGAGTCGCGCCAAGAAGACGATACCTTGCCTAAAACAGTAGATATGAATATTATTAGATAATACATGCATTTAGAAAAGAAGAAATGAAGAGGAAATAAAATTTGCAGAGTTACCCAGAACTCTTTGATGACGGCATCAGCGATAGTTCCTCCCTCCTCGTCACAGACGAGCGAGTAGTCTCTCCAGTTCACGGCAGAGCGTCGCTCACCTCGCCTTCCCACTCGCCCGGGGTAGAAGTGCTTGAGGAGCACCCCCAGCAAGTTTCCCGGCTCCTGTTGACCCCTGACCTTGTTGATGTAGGCCATGCCACTGCACGTATAATTCAGATGTTGACCAGTTTTATCAAGTTTGTTAATAGAAAGAATTAATAACCACAGGAGATTAGAACATACTTCTCCCCTGGCGCAACCTGTATCACTATCCTATTGGAGGGGCGGCGCGCAACTTGATCCTCCACGACGTTTAATCTTGGAGCTCGCGGACTCGGATCCGGAGGACGTGTGCCCTGGCTCCCACTACTCGTCCTCTTCCACCTCCAACCGGGACCGGGAGTACATAAATCTCCTCCAGTCCGCATCCTCGACGACCTCATCCCCTCCCTCATAATCCTCATCGCTCACCTCTACCTCAAACTCCTCCTCATATCCCTCCTGCACACCAGCAGTGGGGTGCAGGTCCTCCCCCTCCTCCACAATCTCCCTCCCCCTCCTCCTACTAGGTCAGCCCCCAACCTCCTCTCTGTCCTCCACAGCTACTTGCACGCTGTGGTCCACCGCGGCGGCCCCCAGATCCTTGTCCTCCCCAACTAGGGGTCCGAGACCGCCAGCTCCTCGTCCTCCCCCAACAGGGGATCGGCGTCCTCGTCCACCTCGTTCCTGCTGTTCTCCCTTCCCAAAGAGTTTTTGTCGAGTCTTCTGCGCCAACTTCTTCAAAGATCCTGTCATCCTGCACAAATAAAAGCAAACGTCGAAATATGATTGATATGAATTAAATGAAGGTAAATAACGCAAAATATAAAAATGACAAAATATTACAAAATTAGATGACTTAGAAATCTTCGACTTCCTTCTCTTCATCCTCCTCCTCTTGCTCGTCTTCTTCCTCACTACGTTCATATTCCTCTTCGCCTTTCTCCATGCGGTCCTCTCCATTTTCATCTCCCTCTTTCTCTTCCTCTAACACAATACCAATGTTGACGTGAAGCGCTCCTGTTAAATCTTATTCTTGGAATAGAGGCATGCTTGGCGAGGCTCGTAATCTTGTTCTGTGAGGTCAGGCAATCCACCTGTCGGATGACATTTATGAACGATCCACTAATTTTTGTAATCCGGATGGGCGTATGGCAGATAGCACACCAGCTCGACTTGTTCGGGGAGAATGAACACGTCGGGCTTTTGATATAGCTTCTTATGGTTGATTTCAACTAGTCCTAATTCGGGGGTGCGTTGGACCGCACTTTGTGGATCGAACCATCTGCACCGAAATAACACGAAGGACAGCTCTTTATTGCCTTCATAAGATATTTCTATAATCTCCTCAATGACCCCATAGTACTCTATGTCTTGATCAGCAAGCGGGTTTGCGACATAACTCACAACTCCGCTATTCACGGTAGTTGCATTGGGGCGAGCAGACTCAGCCACGTCAGATCGAAATCGATATCCTTGGCAATCGTAGCATTCATGGACCTTGATTCAATGGCTGCATCCACGTGACATTTGTTGAAGGTCATTATGCACGATGCATGTCTTTGACACTGTAGAAACATGCACATCAACACAGGCATATAGGGAACTTATGTGGTAATGTAATTTATTTATAAGAGGAAGGAACTTACGTGGTAATGGAACCAGGTTAAAAAGTTTGGATCGTTTTGTCCACGCCCTCGTCGTTTTAGGTTGTTAAGTTGTGCATCTGAGAGAGTACCTAGCCTTCCCCACTCTTGTTGAACAAATTGACTACAAGATTTGATGTTTGTTACAATTATTTACAGCAGTACTATGTATTTACAAATGAATTGAGGCATTTTTATATTTTACTTACTCGATGTGAACCTTCATTTCATCCATGTTGTAGACGTACAACTGAATTGTTATTTTTTCCGCTTCATCTAAGTAACGTGTTGTGCTTTTACCAATATTACATCCAGCTTGATCATGGAATACCTCAAGGTCAGAACTATTTCTACGATGTACCTTCTTATATCTCGATTGTGACACATGAACCTTGTTTCTTTGCGTCCGTGAAGTAGGCAATCTCTTGCATTAGCCAAGCTTCCGCTATGCTTCCTTCTACTCGTGCTTTGATCTTCACCTTCGCTCTAATACTTTTCATCATGCGTTCAACTGGATACATCCATCTAAACTGTGCCGGCCCCCCAACTTTGGCTTCATATGGCAGATGCACTAGTAGATGTTGCATACAGTTGAAAAATCCAGGAACATAAATCTTCTTAAGCTTTATCACAAGCACCACAATCTCCTTCTCCGGTTCCTCCATCCTCGATGCAGAAATCTCTTTTACGCAGATCTCTCGATAGAAAAGGTTAAGCTCTGACAATGTCTTCCAAATAGAGTCGTTAACATATCCATGCCACACGGCTGGAAAGAGACGTTCCATGAAAACTTTGTAGTCATGGGTCTTCATTCCATTTAACTTGCATTGCTCTCTGCTAACAGCATGACGAAGGCTCGTCGCATAACCATCCAGGAATTTCACCTTCTCCTTCATCCAAGTAAGAATCTGTCTTATTTCTCCACGCGTAAGGCAAAACTCCGCCCTAGGTTTCATCCCATTCTCGTCGAGATTCATCTCTGGTCGGGCACAAATCAATTCGTAGTCTTTTCGAGCATTATTGTTATCTTTAGTCTTCTGTGGAATGTTCCAGTTTGTGTTCACAACCGCTTCACACACATTTTTCTCCTGCTGCATTAGGTCGATGTTGTGAGGCTGCTTTAGGTCTTTGGCGTAAAGAAGATTGTAGATGATGCACTTATGTGTCCAATGATGCTCCTTACTATAGTCCTCCTCGTACCCCTTCTCCATCAAATCATCCTGCCAATTGATGATATCCTGCACAGCGAACCGTTGTGGTGGCCCCTGCTTCGTCACAACCTTGCCTTTACGGAAAGCATTTCTCTGCTTTCTAAACGGGTGGTTCATCCCTAGGAAACAACGGTGACAATCGAACCAACAAGCCTTGCCACCATTTTTAAGAGTGAATGCATCAGTGTTACATAGGCATATAGGGTACGACAACTTTCCATGAGTGCTCCACCCCGAGAACATTCCATACGCCGAAAAATCGTGTATGGACCACATTCCATACGCCGAAAAATTCTAACCCTGATAACTATCATGTGTCAAGACTCATTTGCTCCACAGATCGTTTAACTCTTCCACGAGTGGTTGTATAAATAGGTCTAAATTTTTTCCAGGAGACTTAGTGCCAGGTATGATGACAGAAAGGAACATGTGCTCTTCTTTCATACATAGTTGAGGCGGCAAGTTGTACGGGATAGCAAAAACCGGCCAGCACGAGTACGGGTGCACCGTCATATTGAATGGCATGAATCCGTCGGTGGAGACCCCGATGCGTACATTTCTAGGCTCGACAGCGAATTCAGGATGTTGCTAGTCAAAGTGCCTCCAAGCTTGTGTATCTGATGGAGGAATCATCACACTCTTTTTTCTACGTTTGTCTTCTTTGTGCCACCTCATGTGTCTCGCCGTGGACTTGGACATGTACAGACGTTGCAGGCGTTGAGTGATCGGAAAGTAACGGAATATTTTCTGAGCCACTGTCGTCTGTCTCAATGCATCGTCTCGTCCTTTAACTACTACGTACCGACTCTCATCACAAAGCTTGCAACGAGTCAGCCCTGCATCGTCCTTCCAGTATATCAGGCACAAGTTTGGGCAATAGTCTATCCTCTCGCACGGCATGCCTAACACGCTCAGAAGCTTTTTCGACTCGTACAGATTTGGAGTCATCCTGTGTCAACTTGGAAGGAGGTCGTCCAAGATTTTGCAAAGGTCGTTGAAATAATTGCCCAATAGGTTGTATTTGGTTTTCACCATCACTAAACGCGACACTGCCGACAACACGGTGACATCGATATGCTCATGCAGCGGCAACTTGGCAAAATCGAGAAGATTCTCGAATTGCTGGGCAAGTGGCTTGGACTCTTCCTCGGGAAAGAGATCGTACGCCTGAGCCACATCATCCGTGAGCTCCTCCATTCTGTCGACTTCGACTTCATCGTAGACCCCCTCAAAATCCAAAGGGCTATACAGCGGTGCCGAACGCTTCTTCTCGCCATGATAAACCCAGACAAAGTAGTTTGGCTTGAAGCCTTGCTTACAAAGGTGCTCGCTAAGATCCCTCTTGGTCCTCTTCTCTCTGTTCGAGCATGTCGCGCAGGGATATTGCACGACCGCTGTCTTATTGTTGGAGAACCTATGGAAAGCATATTCCACGAAAGCTTCGGTTTTGTCGAACCACTCGGTCGTGTGCCGCCCAGACTTCCTCCATCCATCGTACATCCACCGTCGATCTTCATCCTCAATATCCTAGATTATAACATGAATAGAAACCTTTTGCACAATGTATCATCCTAGTGAGATCAGACCAAATGCCCAGTTTTGTTTTACACGTTACATCTCTAACTACATAGGACGGCTAACCCAGCCACGGATGTTCATTTGGATACGGCGGTCATGGCCACGGAGGTGTACGGGTCGGAATTCCGGCAGCATAACCCCGCAGTCCCCCAGTGCAACGACGGGTACACCGATTATATTATACACTAGGAGAACGACAAGGTTATGTCATCCGTATTCCAACCCGTACACCCCGTGGCCACGACCGCCGTATCCAAACGAACATCCGTGGGCTGTCCAAAATGTGGACAGCTCGGAAGCGTGACATCTTTCGTAATGGGACACAACGAATCACCGTCCGTGTTCCTTACGAAATTGTGTCGCGCCTCCGAACGGGTTTTGACTCTGGCTTCGTTCACGTTTTGAAAGACAAATTACGTCTCGGAACTAACTAATCATCACTGCTAATGTCGTCGGCTCACAAACCACCCACGACACATCTACCACATACAAAAAAAAGTTAGCTAGCGAAAGAGAATTACCTCTAGTGACGACGACGGCGCAACGGATGAAGCGGCGGCTCCGGCTAGGTGGCAGTGGCAACGCCGGCTCGACGGCAGGGGCGGCGGCTCGGTGGCAGGGGCCAGTCCGAACGAAGCTCCTTCGCCGGCTTGGTGGCGGAGGGAAGTCGATGCCGGCTCGGAGGCGGCGGAGAGGGCGGCGGCTCGGGGCCACGGGAGGCGGCGGAGGAGGGGAGGGGGCACGACGAAGGAGAAGGGGAAGGGGAGGCAGCAATGCGGCGGAGGAGAGGATGGGGGCGCGGCGGTGGCAGCGCGGGGGAGGAGAGGAGGGGTCGCGGCGCTGCAGAGGGGAGCGTGGTGGTGGTGGCGGCGACGAGGGGCGCGGGGAGGAGAGGAGCGGTGCGGCGCTGAGATGGGTGAGCGCGGCGTGTGGCGGCGCGGGCGGAGGACGAGGGGCGCGGGCGGTGGTGGCGGAGGAGCAGGGGCGCTGGTGGAGAGGACGGGCGCGCGGAGGTGGTAACGCTGGCGATGGAGGAGGGGCGCAGCGGAGGAGGAGGGCGCGCGGACGAGGAGGGTGCGTGGCGTGAGGAGGCGGCGCGACGGAGAAGGAGGGGGCGCGGCGGAGGAGGAGGGGGCAAGGCGGTGGCGGCGGCTCGGGCGGATTAGGGACGGCTGCGCGGCCAGTGTGGCGACGCTGTGGACGCACGGCAATGCGCGGCACGGGAGAGGAGGACAAAGCGCGCGGGCGGGCGGCGAGGGAGAGGAGGGGGCCCGGCGGTGAAGGGGCGGCGCGGCGGAGGAGGGCATGCGGCGGTGTGGGTGGCGGCCGGTCTGAGGACAGGGAGGCCCGTGCGCTAGGTCTGAGGACGTAGCGCACGGGCCGGCCTATAACGCCGACATAGACCAACAGACCGACGACATAATACTCGTCAGCACCAGAAAGAAACTACACAGGGCCACATGTCAGCGAAACAAACTGAAGACCCGAGCTAGGCGGCTAGAGGGGGGTGAATAGACGCCAATTAATTTTGACGCTTTCTTTTCGCACATGCAGCCCCTCTAAGCATTCCGCACAAACCGCTTCATGTCGGTGATCAAACTGCGATGGACATCATGACAACTATGTGTACCCATGACTTGTATGGATGATATCCATATGAATATGTGGGGATTTTAGAGCCACAATCCTGGTTGTCAAGTGTCCAAACAAGAGAAATCAATTCAAATCTTGCTTTTGAAAAGAGATCATGACAAAACCTCAAAGCAACTTTCAAAAAGTAAAAACAGATTCTTTCAGAACTTGTCCACTCATGGAGCAGGAGGTTCGTGGATTTAAGGTGCTCTAAAAATCATGGGAATTTGTCTCCCTATGTGTCAATGTGTCATGAAGCACTCCACCAAAAATCTCCTTTAAACTCCTTACAGAACAAATATGAAAATTCAGACAACACAAGCTGCTTTCTGGAAAGCAAAAGCAGATTCTTCAGAGTTTGTTTCTAATTGAAGCAGAGAGATGATGGTTTTCTATTGCTCCAAAAATTGTGGGAATTTTTCTCCCTATGCAAACATGAGTGCTGAAGATCTCCAACAAAAATCATCTCAAGAATCTATCCACAGAAAAAGTGAAAAATCAAACACCAAGAGCAGTCAAGAACTTCGAGCAGAAAGTTTGGGGCTCGGTTTTCACTTCATAGCTCCCAAATGAAGAAACCAGTGGGCTTTAAATTTTTACCACAGATGGGTATATGAGTCACACATAGTTTTCAGCTATAATCATCCCAAAATGAGTTTTCTAGATTTTTCTAAAAATATTTTACTGGCTGCTGCGCGGATGAAAATCTCTGGACAGATTTGCAACAAGTCAAGAACTTGATCTCTTGCCTTTCCTATGGTTGCAAAGAGTGTGGCAAATCATATTAGCAACCTCAAGGCTTCATAAACCTCAAGAACCAGCAAGAAATCACCAAGACTCATCTCCAAATAAGAGCTCCAAAAGGGGAAACAAAAGAAAGAAGAACTTGGAGCAAATCAACACAAGATGATCATGAAGATGAGAGATTTCATTGCATAGGAGTTGGGGATTACAAACCACACTCCATGTGGTCACAAGCACTCTAGGTGCCACCCTTACACACCCAACTCACCCTCTATATTTCTGAAATTTCAGCTCTAAGGGAATGAGGAGGAGGTGCTCCCCTCCACCTCTATTTATAGCCCATGGGTGAGATGCCCTAACACCTAGAGCCCATCTCCACCCTTCATTTGAGGATGAGTGGTATACAACACACACACTACAAGACACATTCCCGAGAGAATATTCTCCACATATTCCTCCGGGAAATATCTTCGCAGCATCTTCGGTCGACAGCCCACGCCTGGGCCCACCGGTCAGAACCCGCTTCGCCACCAGGTTACCGACGCCGCAACCTCCAGCTGCCTCGGATTCCTCGCCATGGCTAAGATTCTCGAGTTACCACCTCATGTGACCGCCAGGTCATCGAACCCGATCGCCTGCACGCCTCCGGATGCACCAGCCTCCAGCTGTCCCCGCGAAGCGTCAGCCACGTACCCGCCGATACCTGCATCACTGAGGTGAACACACACGAAACCAACACACCTTACCTTACCTGCAAGGTTAGTCCATCACAAAATTACCAACACAATAATCCCTTCATGACATCACAATTAGGAAGCCCTAACACACCACGTGTCAGCTTAAAATCCACCGGATCACGTCCGATCAGAACTATTACCTAGCCCAAGCTCAGCACAATGGGCCGGTACCAATTCCACGACAAATTCCACAAATACACCATTTAACATTCTTCAAAACACTTCAAATTCCATCTTGTCACATATATTCATCATGAAACAGCGGTACCCTCCACATGGGTCTCAACACTCCCCCTTGATGAATATATTGACAAACCCTCGAAAAATATTTTGAAGTTTTTGGATTTGACGAACAAGGCATGTTGGAAATGCCGAATCACGCTTGGAGGAAAAGATAGGAACACATGTGTTGAGAATCTCCAAGTCGTGAAAGTCAAAACTTCCCAAAAAATTATCCTCCTTTTTTTTCAAGAAATGAATGTTGATGTCTTTTTTAATTCTCCCCCTTTTGGCAATATAGACATCAAGAAATTTGAGGGAACAGGCACAAGGCATGATGCAAATGCAAATGCAAGTTCTAGGGAGTTTTGAAAATTATCCATTTGAACGTGAAGCACATGGCAAAGATGTTCGAAGCAATGTAATTTTAGTTCGGTGCTCACAAGTTCAAGAGATGCTAGTAAATCGATTTTTCATATTGGAAGACGTGGCTTAGAAAATCACGATCAAATGCCGTGGCCTAGTAAGGCATCAAGACGGCTTCGACAGAACACCACATGCAACCAGTTGAAAACAAAGTAGTTACAAATCAACAGCTCAACTAACTAGCTTTTTTCATTTTTTTTTTGTTTTTCTTACAAACATTTTGCTGAATTTAGGCAGGAGAGCCTCTAGCCTCATACTAATGGCCGACGGTGCCCAGCATCACACTGAAGGATTCACTCATCTTGGCTATCCGATGTCCTTCCCAGTGTTAGCCTAAACGGTAAACGCTAAACAATCGGCCACTCTTCGTTTAGTGAATAGTCGGACTACACGGCCGATTAAACGGGCCAAAAAACGGATTAAACGGGATTATACGGATTAAACGGCCTACACGGCCTACACAGTTGACTACTGAGTAGCGTTTAAACGGTGTGTAAACGGTCTAAACGGCCGTGTAGGCGAACTGTGGTCCTTCCAAGTTCATGCCTCTTTTGTGCAATGGCAAGCTATCTCGTAAAGGATAACCAGTGAGAGCTCTCCAAAACTTCAAATTGCATATTTTTGGTTTTTCAATTTACAAGAGCAAGATTTGGCCAACAAAGATTTCACCAAGTTGCAAAGATGGCTGAATAAAGACTGCAAGGTCCTCATCAAGCAACAACATTCAGAAAGTGAAAATCTTATGCCACATCGATGTTTTGGAAAACCAAAAACAATGGCAATTTTTGGACTAGACACCAATTGAACGAGCTAGCACAAGCTGAAATGTAAATAGTCTCGGCATCTTGCAAAGCCTAAATTCAAAAGCATAATAGACAAAGCTTCAAAAAGCAAAAGAAGTCTATATCCGAATGCAAAGTTTCCCGAAAACTCCCCCTCAACAAGTCAGTCAACAGTTTCATCCAAAAGAATGTGCAATAAAAACAACAACAATGAATAATGAGCCGGAAAACCAAAGAAATGCACCTGGGCAAAACATAAAGAATTAGGTAAGAACAGAAACCACTCAAGCTCAGACTCGCTCTCATCTGCCGCCTGCGACTTACAAGGAAAGACAACTCTACACCTCGGTTACGGAGATACGACATGCACCACATCTACTCATAGACCTATAAGACTGTGCGGGATCAACCTACCCAGAGGAGAGAAGGAAGCCTATTACGCATGATAGCAACCTAAGCACAAGATGAGAGGTCCGTGCTAAAGCACGCAAGAGAAGTGAAGAGTGCTGACAGCCTACACAATATAACCAAGCCCGAATGCAACCCAAATGCAATGCAGGGAAAGCGAAAAGAATATATTACATATAGTACAAGTAGCCCAAGCTCCCCCTGACTATAAGCTAGCCAAGCTCACAACCCCGAGCTCTCCCCTGAGAGCCTCAAACCTAGCCTTGTCCAGTGGCTTGGTGAAGATATCAGCCAACTGACGGTCGGTCTCAACGAACTGCAAGACAATATCACCCTTCTCCACATGGTCTTTAAGAAAGTGATATCTCAGGTCAATGTGTTTTGTCCTAGAATGCTGCACTGGGTTTTTGGCAATGTTGATGGCAGAGGTGTTGTCACAGAGAAGTGACACACTAGCTTGAACTAACCCAAAGTCCTTCAAGGTAGAGCAGAGCCAAACAACCCGACTGCAACATACAGCAGCGGCAACATACTCAGCCTCAGCAGTGGACTGCGCAACACTCGACTGCTTCCTAGAGGACCAAGAGACAAGAGAAGTGCCAAGAAATTGGCAGGTGCCAGAAGTGCTCTTCCTATCTATTCTGACAAAGAAAGTCGCATCCGAGAAGGCTCTGAGAGATAGACAAGAGGCAGCAGAGAACCAGAGGCCAAATTCTGCAGTCGCTCGGAGATAGCGAAAGATCCGCTTCACCGCCTGAAGGTGAGACACTCTAGGTGAGGCCTGAAAGCGGGCACAAAGACACACATCGAACTGGATGTGCGGCCGAGAGGAGGTGAGATAAAGCAGGGAGCCTATCATGCTACGATACTCCTTCTGGTCGACTGGCTCACCATTCTCATCGGGTCCTAAGGCAACAGTGGTTGCCATCGGAGTAGAGACCGGCTTGCTATCAGACATGGCAAACCGACTCAGCAGGTCTTTTGTGTACTTACTCTGGTGAAGGAAGGTCCCTCTGGTGTTTGCTTGAACTGAAAGCCAAGAAAAAAGTTGAGCTCCCCCATCATGCTCATCTCAAATTTCGAGCTCATCACCTCTGAGAACTCAGAAACAAGAGCAGAGGAGGAACCACCAAAGATGATGTCATCGACATACACTTGCACCAAAAGGAAATCAGAGCCAATCCTACGGGTAAACAAGGTCTGGTCTACCTTACCCATTAGGAACCCATTGCTCACCAGGTAGGTCGTAAGCCTCTCATACTAGACCCTGGGTGCTTGTTTTAGCCCATATAGAGCCTTATCAAGCTTATATACATGATTAGCATATCTTGAATTCTCAAACCCAGGAGGTTGCTTCACATACACTTCCTCCTTAATATAGCCATTCAGGAAAGCACTACGGACATCCATTTGATAGCTTGAACCCATTGGATGCCATAAATGCCGCTAAGATCCTGATGGAATCATGTCTAGCCACAGGAGCGTATGTTTCATCAAAGTCTATCCCATCGATCTGAGTGTAACTTTGAGCAACCAATCTAGCCTTGTTTCTAACCACCACCCCATCCTCACCTTGCTTGTTCTTGAACACCCATTTAGTACCTATTACATTATGTCTTTTAGGGCGTTCAACAAGCTGCCACATTTTGTTCCTCTAAAAATTCTCTAACTCTTTGTGCATCGCATTCACCCAATCAGGATTAGAAAGTGCATGGGTGAGTCCTTCGGTTCAAAGGAAGCAACGAAAGCAGCAGATAAGCAAAGGTGAGAAAGCCCAGACTTCGATCGGGTTAGCATCCTCTCGCTTAAACCACCGATCATCTGTGCAGGGGGATGGTCTTTCTGGATGTGACGAGGAGCCCTAGAAATGGCCTCTACCTCGGGAGCAGGAGAGGTAGGATCAGAGCCATCGGGCGAATCAGATTCTATAGGTGAGAACCTAGAAGCACAAGGTGAGAGCTGAGTAGAACCTGAAGGTAAGGGATGAGACTGAGGAACAGCACTTGAAACTGGAGGCGCCACCGGTAGAGTCAAGTCGAGGTCAGGCTCCGTAGAACCGTCATCTCCAAAGACCTTCTCCTCAACAAAGATTGGCTCAAAAGACAAGTCTGAACCTGAGATATCTGACCTTGCCCCCGGCATAGCCTCATCAAAGGTCACCTCGCAAGTCTCAACAACTCTCCGCCTCTCACTATCCTGCACGCGATAATTCACCATGTAAATCAGATACCCAAGAAAAATGCCATCCAAGATCGAGATTCAAATTTGTCTAAATTTCCAGACTTCAGAATAAAGCACTTGCATCCAAACACACTGAAATGTGAAACACTTGGATTACGCCCATATCGAAGTTCATAGGATGTGCGATGCAACTTAGACCTCAGAAATACCCTGTTTGAAACATAGCAAGCTGTAGAAATAGCCTCAGCCCAGAAATACCTAAGAGTAGAATATTCATCGAGCATAGTCCTAACCATCTCTACCAAAGTGCGATTCTTTCTCTCCACAACGTCATTTTGTTGTGCGACGTGCGGAGAAGAAAATTGATGCTCAACACCAGAATCAGAACAGAAGTTCTCAAATTGTGCATTTTTGAACTTAGTGCCATTGTCTGAACGGATTGCACGAAGCGCTCCTGGGAACTCAACAGAAAGCTTACGAATCAAGGAACGAAAATGACCAAATGTTTCGTCCTTGTTCACCATGAAGTAGACCCAAGAGTATCGAGAATAGTCATCGACAACAACGAGCACATACCACTTGCCACCCACAGACTGCACACGGGAGGGACCAACAGTGTCCATGTGAAGCAATTGTGCAGGTGCATCAATCATCACTAGGGTGACTGGTGAGTGAGCAGCGGCAACCATCTTCCCATGCCGGCAAGGAAAACAAACAATGTCATTAACCATTTTGAGTTTGGACAAACCACGACGATCCTGGTCGCTAACTCGGTCAAGTGATCAAAACCAATGTGACCCAGTCTCCTATGCCAGTAGGAGGTGTCACGGGACTCTGAAGCAATCAAGCAATGAGAAGAGCCAACTATAGATCGAAAATCAACACGAAAAACTCTCCCAAATCTGTGAATCCCGCAAACAAAACTCCCAGAAGAATCAAGAATGCAACTTTCATTCTGTTTAAAACGAACCTCAAAACCCTCATCACCACCGAGAAACCGAAAGCAAATTATAGCGAAGCTTTCGACAAGGGCCACATCCTTAAGTATAACACGGTCACTAACACGAATCGAGCCTCGGCGAGCACACGACTGACGAAGCATCCCCAAAGGTGATTTTTCACCACAGGGCTCACGGACTAAGGAGGAGAACCATCGAGAGTTTCCGGTCATGTGGCGACAACACCAAATCGATGATCCACATGTCCCCTTCCCATCCGACGCGCTGAGTCAGCGAGTGAAGAAACGTGGCTCAGCATTGGGAAATACCAGTGCATCTTTTGGCACCCAAAACTGAGTCACACGACCGTACCGAACAGACTCTACTCGGACTAGCCATCCCTTCTAGTAGGGAAACGTCTTGGCGCTAGATTAGGAGCAACCTGCCGTTGAGCAGAGGCGGGTGCATCCTGTCCGCGCTTCCTACCCTTCTTGCCATTCCTCCACAATGGAGTTGGCACCTCACGTCGCAGACGCTCACCTCTGTAACCCACAGGAGGTACGTCCTGAGGACGACGCTGCTCACGCCCCAGACCGACAACAAGATGAACAACAGAAGGCTGTGCTCCAAGTCCTGGTCGTCTAACCATCGGTCTACCCTGAGGTGGAACGAACCTAGGTGCAGATTTCTTATGAGGTCCTTGAATTCTAGCATGTTTTCTACGCTCCTCATGTGCTTCCTTAGCACGACGGAAGCAGTTCTGCTCAGTGTGTCCCATCCTATCGCAAAAGGTGCAAACTACTCCTCTGCCATTTCCAGGGGCAGGAGTGGTAAGAGGAACGCTCTTCATAGGTGGACTCTGTGGAGCTTTGTTCTGAGACTGAACAGACTATGTGGTAGGACTTTCCCTAACGATCCCTGCGGACCTGAAAACAATAGTCTCAGGAACCCTGTCTCTAAGAACAACTGTCTGCCCGTTCTCATCCCTTCCAAGCACTCTAGGTGGGTGTCTCTTGATGTGCTCTAGCCAATTGTAACCTAGACCCCTACTCATTGATATCTTGCTTTTGTCAAGTATCAAGTTCAGCTTCCGTTTGCCCGCAACAAACTTCTCAAGAGTGCTCATGAGGTGCTCGCACTCCTGATGGAGTTGGGGACAAAAACGGTAAGAAGAGGAAGAGTCCGAAGACTCCTGTCTATCAGTTGTACTCTTTCCTAAGGCTTCGCGGCACTTCTCACCTAGGATCGTAACTTCCCTCTTGAGAGCCTGACAGGAAAGATACTCAGCATTTTGGACTTGGGTCAACCTACCCTCAAATCTATCACTCAAATCCTGGTAGATCCTATCCATCTTCCCATCAAGCTCAAGACATCGATCACACACAGAGGCATTAAGAACAGAATCATTAAGCTCAGAAATTTTAACTTGCAAGTTCAAATTCTCAAGCTTCAACAGTGTGCAATCACGACATGTAGAATCAAGTGAGTGGAAGCTACAACTCTCATCTGAGCTGACTGGGTCCTTAGGTGGAGCATGATTGCTATGGCCCGCAACTGGACTGACTGGGTCCTTAGATGAGTATGCAGAGGGATCAAGACAAAGCATGCTAGGGCTCATTAAGCAGACAGACTCTAGATCAGAAGTGACAAGGAACAAATTCTTCCTAGTATCATCTAGTTCTGCCACAAGCTTAATATTAACTTCCCTAAGTTGTTCATTCAAATCAAGTATCTTATCATGAGTTGTACTTAATTCATTGAAATCAGTCATGATCCTATCAAATTCTTTCCACCCATCAGAGTCAACAGGCTCAGGAACAATCCTACATTTTTTATTCTCTAATTGGATAGTGACATTCTTAAAATGCATTTTCAATTCATCCAATTCTAGAGTGAGCTTCCCACAATCAGAACAAGCAGCTGGTTTAACATTTTTTAGTTGGACTTCAAGGGCATTTTTCTTGGCCAAGACCCTAGTGTACTTGTCATGAATTTTAACTAAAACTTCCATGAGTTCAGAATAGGAGGGACTTTGTTCATCAGTTACCTCATCGTCGTCGGTATGGTAGATGTCTGAGTCGCTGCCGCCGCTATCGCCGTGTGACATGAAGCACATGCCGGTGTAGTCGACGTCGTCGTTCTCTGGCTGCTCATCCTCACCATCATCCGAGTGTCCATCCTCCTTGTCGGAGATGACGGCTTCTTCCAAAGCGGCCAGCACCTTCTCAACCATGCAGCGTCCCTTCATCAGCTGCTTAGGTGGCTTCTTCTTGTCACCTCCACCACCGGCCTTGATGTTGTGGTTCTTGTTGATGTAGGCGTTCATCAAGCACGACGTAGTCGTTCGCTCTTCTCCTCCAGACTTTGGACAATCACGCTTCATGTGGTTGAGACCGCCACAACCGGCACCTCATGATGCCTCTCCTCCGATCGGCCACTCACCAGAAGCAAATGAGAACTTCCTGGCTAACAAGGCAAGCTGCTCCTCAGGAATCTTGTCCATCTGATCATTGGACAGCTCACAGAGGGCAGAGAAGGAGAAACCGGCAATATCAGAAGAACCACGACCAGAGGGGTCAGCTATCAAGGCAGTGGATGAGGAACTGGGCTCTTTCGGGAGATGCTCAAGTTCGTGCGTCTTGAGACTAGCATAGAGCGCTTACAAGGTCAGCGTCGAGAGATCGGCTGCTTGTCGGATTGCAGTCACCTTCACATCCCAAACCTTAAGATCCAAAGCAGAGAGAAAATGCCTGGCAATCTCTGAATCGGTATATTTGACTTCAACCGAACGAAGATCAGCAAGAATCTTGGTGAAGCGGGAGAAACATGAGTCAAGCGTTTCACCCGGCTTCTGAGTAAATCAATTGTACTCTCTTTTGTGTTGGTCTTGTCTCACCACCTTAACCTGAGCCGTCCCCTCATGGTAAGCTTGGAGGGTCGTCCAGATTTTGTGGGCTGTGGTGATGTCCGACACCCGCTCATACTCCCCTCGGCTAAGGCCTTGAATCAGAAAATTTCGAGCTTTTGCATTAAGCTCCACATCGGCTTGATACGCGGCCGTCACCTCCTTGGGAAACTCATATGGTTCCTTGATCTTAAGCCAAACATTGTAGCCCTGAGCCATCACATATGTCTCCATCCTAGCCTTCCAATAGGAAAAATCGGCTCCGGAGAACACGGGGGTTTGGTAGAATATGTCGGTACAATAAATACCGGGGTATGAAGACTCCTAAAGAAGACCGGGTGGGCCCCAGTAGGCCAAAGCGGGCCCCACGATCAGCGGGCGGCCAGCCCCAGCGTGCAGCGGGCCCCACGCGTCGCGGGCGATCAGCCCCAGGCGTGGGCGAGCCCTCAACAAGGTCGGGCGAGCACGAGAGTCCTCCTCCCTGTCAGGTGGGGCCCGTGCTGCAGGAAGCGTCCCGAGGGGAGTCTTCTGAGCGAAGGCTCTCCTCTGCTGCGGAGGACAGGCGCATTCAATGCGACATTACGCGCGGATGGACCGAAGAAGAGATGATTACCGCCACAGTGACCTCTGTAGGTCCGATCAACTATCACTGTGGCTCTGCGGAATTGACCGGCGGAGACGGAGTCCGCCGTCATCAGGATGGCCGCCCGCGTCAGGTGGCGCAAGTTGGGCTCCGCCTACTCCCTCACTGGCGTGTTCACATGAGTCGGAGGCCACTTGGGAAGCACGCGTGGCGCGCGCTTCGCACAGCGATGGCAAGACGTTTTCGTCTCTCCTGTCCCGTCCTTTACTTCTTATCAGTGTACTAAGCGTACTGTACTGCCTACCCCCCTCGGCTCTCTCCGCCAGTCCAAGGCTCGTATAAAAGGAGAAGAGAGAGAAGGGAGGGGTACGTTGCATTCAGCATTCTGTAAGCATTCTCATACAACCACAACAAGAAAAGAGCTAAGGCTCAGCAGGAGTAGGACTATTACCCGCGAGGGGGTCCGAACCTGGGTAATCTCTGCGTGTCGCTCCTCGCTGCGTCCGACGCTCGAATCGGATCGAGCCCGGGCTGATCGGCTAGTAAGATAGAAATCTGATAGGGGTGTGATTCACTGTGGTTAAGTGAAGAACACGCCGTCAGTGGCGCGTCTCCAATAGCCCCGCTCGAGCGCGAGCTCACGTGCAGCGTGAAGAGCCGGCGCCAGAGCAGGAGGCTTGGCATCGCCCCCACGAACATTTCGTAGAGGTGGGCGAAGATGGCCAGCATCACAATGGAGTTGGGGGGAAGGTGCACCGCCTGGATCTCGTAGAAGGCAAGCACCCCCAAGAAGAACTCGGTGTACGGCGGGACAAGCCCCGCCAGCACCGCCCTGATGAAGGTGATGATCTCCCCGTCGCGGGGGCTTGGCGCCATGGTGCCGGCGCGGAAATGGGCGGCGGAAGGCGGCACAAGTCGCTGGAGCCGCGCAACTGTCTCCTCATCTGCGATGGAGGCGGGCAAGGCGGCATCAGGCGGCGGCGCGGCCGGAACGGCGTCCCCACGGCGGCCCCTGCTGCGTTTAGGAGCCATTGGAGGGTGGCGGAAACGCGGTGGCAAAAAGCTAAGGGCGAAGAAACTCTGCGGCAGCGGCAAAGAAGGCAGGTGGCAGTTCAAGCCACTTTGGCGGACGGAAGGATTCGTCGCGGCGCCAAGGAATGAAGCATTTATAGGCAAGGGAAGCGAGTGCGACGGTTTTGATTCCGTCCCACCCTCGCGCGCGCGCGGCGCCATCATGCCCCGCGCGCTTCGGTTTCCCGCAAAAAGCGGTACGGTTCCCCAAGGAAGATCGTGCGCAGGAGGAGAATCAGGCGTACGGCTGCCGCAGGAGGTGGGCCCCCCACGATTCGACTCCCGCCGCGCGAGAAACGGCGGAATATTGGCGCGACAGTTCGCATATCATGGTAGACCCAGGGGCTACTGTCGGTACAATAAATACCGGGGTATAAAGACTCCTAAAGAAGACCGGCGACCAGGCCCTAGCGCGCGGGCGAGCCCCTCAGCGCGCCGGGCGAGCATGAGAGGCCTCCTCCCTATCAGGTGGGGCCCGTGCTACAGGAAGCGTCCCGAGGGGAGTCTTCTGGGCGAAGGCTTTCCTCTGCTGCGGAGGATAGGCGCATTCAATGCGACATTACGTGCGGATGGACCGAAGAAGAGATGATTACCGCCACAGTGATCTCTGCAGGTCCGATCAACTGTCACTGTGGCTCTACGGAATTGACCGGCGGAGAGGGAGTCCGCCGTCATCCGGATGGCCGCCCGCGTCAGGCGGCGCAAGTTGGGCCCCGCCTACTCCCTCACTGGCGTGTTCACATGAGTCGGAGGCCACTTGCCAAGCACGCGTGGGCGGCGCCGCCGCACGATGGCAAGACGTTTGCGTCTCTCTGTCCGCCCTTACGTCTTATCGCTGTACTAAGCGTCATCAGATCGCCTACTCCCTCGGCTCTCCGCCACCCAAGGCTCGTATAAAAGGAGAAGATTGAGAAGGGAGGGGGTACGTTGCATTCAGCATTCTGTAAGCATTCTCATACAACAACAACAAGAAAAGAGCTAAGGCTCCGCAGGAGTAGGACTATTACCCGCGAGGGGGTCCGAACCTGGGTAATCTCTGCGTGTCGCTCCTCGCTGCGTCCGACGCTCGAATCGGATCGAGCCCGGGCTGATCGGCTAGCAAGATAGAAAATCTGATAGGGGTGTGATTCACCGTGGTTAAGTGAAGAACACGCCGTCAGAATACTTATCCGCCATTGCTCAAATAGCAATATGGATCGGCTTTAAAAATCGGTCAAGATTTGCAAAGAAGCACCAAACCAAACGCTCTGATACCAGTTGAATACCAGAGCTAGGCGGCTAGAGGGGGGGTGAATAGACGCCAATTAATTTTGACACTTTCTTTTCGCACATGCAGCCTCTCTAAGCATTCCGCACAAACCGCTTCATGTCGGTGATCAAACTGCGATGGACATCATGACAACTATATGTATCCATGACTTGTATGGAAGATATCCATATGAATATGTGGGGATTTTAGAGCCATAATCCTGGCTATCAAGTGTCCAAACAAGAGGAATCAATTCAAATCTTGCTTTTGAAAAGAGATCATGACAAAACCTCAAACCAACTTTCAAAAAGCAAAAACAGATTCTTTCAGAACTTGTCCTCTCATGGAGCAGGAGGTTCGTGGATTTAAGGAGCTCTAAAAATCATGGGAATTTTTCTCCCTATGTGTCAATGTGTCATGAAGCACTCCACCAAAAATATACTTAAAAAACCTTACAGAAAAAATATGAAAATTCAAACAACACAATCTGCTTTCTGGAAAGCAAAAGCAGATTCTTCAGAGTTTGTTTCTAATTGAAGCAGAGAGATGATGGCTTTCTGTTGCTCCACAAATTGCGGGAATTATGCAAACAAGAGTCGTGAAACTCTCCACCAAAAATCATCTCAAGAATCCGTCCACAGAAAAAGTGAAAAATCTAACACCAAGAACAGTCAAGAACTTCGAGCAGAAAGTTTGGGGCTCGGTTTTCACTTCATAGCTCCGAAATGAAAAAACCAGTGGACTTCAAATTTTTACCATAGATAGGTATATGAGTCCCGCATATTTTCCAGCTACAATCATCCCAAAATGATTTTTCTAGAGTTTTCTAAAAATATTTTACTGGCTGCTGCGCGGATGAAAATATCTGGACAGATTTGCAACAAGTCAAGAACTTCATCTCTTGCCTCTCATATGGTTGCAAAGAGTGTGGCAAATCATATTAGCAACCTCAAGGCTTCATAGACCATCAAGAACCAGTAAGAAATCACCAAGACTCATCTCCAAATAAGAGCTCCAAAAGGGGAAACAAAAGAAAGAAGAACTTGGAGCAAATCCACAAGATGATCATGAAGTTGAGAGATTTCATTGCATAGGAGTTGGGGGATTACAAACCACACTCCATGTGGTCACAAGCACTCTAAGTGCCACCCTTACACACTCAACTCACCCTCTATATTTCTGAAATTTCAGCTCTAAGGGAATGAGGAGGAGGTGCTCCTCTCCACCTCTATTTATAGCCCATGGGTGAGATGCCCTAACACCTAAAGCCCATCTCCACCCTTCATTTGAGGATGAGTGGTGTATAACACACACAGACTACAAGACACATTCCCGAGAGAGAATATTCTCCACATATTCCTCCAGGAAATATCTTTACAGTATCTTCGGTCGCCAGCCCATGCCTGGGCCCACTAGTCAGAACCCGCTTTGCCACCAGGTTACCGACGCCGCAGCCTCCAGCTGCCTCGGATTCCTCGCCATGGCTAAGCTTCTCAAGTCACCACCTCATGTGACCGCCAGGTCATCGAACCCGATCGCCTGCACTCCTCCGGACGCACCAGCCTCCAGCTGTCCCCGCGAAGCGTCAGCCACGTACCCGCCGATACCTGCATCACTGAGGTGAACACACACGAAACTAACACACCTTACCTTACCTGCAAGGTTAGTCCATCACAAAATTACCAACACAATAATCCCTTCATGACATCACAATTAGGAAGCCCTAACACACCACGTGTCAGCTTAAAATCCACCAGACCACGTCCGATCAGAACTATTACCTAGCCCAAGCTCAGCACAATGGGCCGGTACCAATTCCACGGCAAATTCCACAAATACACCATTTAACATTCTTGAAAACACTTCAAATTCCATCTTGGCACATATATTCATCATCAAACAGGGGTACCCTTCACATGGGTCTCAACACAAACTGTGTCGGCGGCCAAAAACAAACTGACGACATAGAGGCATCTATGTCGGCGGCATATTAATAAACCGCCGACACTGATGATTAGGGCCACACGTCATTCACACAGGCCGGTTCTTTGGAGGCGCGTAACCTGTGTCGGCGGGATAATCTATGCTGCCGACAAAAAATTCTCTGTGTCGGCAGTATTAACCTCCACCGCCGACATTGATACCTGCCACCCTCATGGCCTCATGGCCCGCCGTCTTTTTGGTCCACCCACGGCCCACCATCAATATCCTTTGTGCAATGTGAGCATATAGGCCATGCACTAGACATATGGACTAATTCCACCCGGGAGTATCGACCTTGCTCGTAATTCTAGTCCAAGTTCTTTTGAAAACTAACGTCGTTACGGCCCAAAGAGAACACGACGTTACGTTTTCAATGGAACTTGCGCTAGACTTCACACCGAGGTCAAGACTACCACGTACAATGAGTCCATATGTCTAGTGCACACCCTGCAAAGCTCAATTTGCAAAGAGCATATTGCCGATGGGCCGTGGGCGGACCGGAAAGACGGTGGCATTGGGGGGGGGAGAGGTCGATGTCGTGCTTACTATTATACCGCCGACAGCCACCGACACTGATACCTCCATCACCCCCTAATCGGCCGGGGCCACACGTCAGCCACACAACCAGTGTCGGCAGGATAAGTTGAACCGCCGACACAGAGTAGCCATATCAATTAAGACCGTCGACATTGATACCTCCCTTCCTCGGCCAGCCGTCTTTTTGGTCCACCCACGGCCCATGATCAATATCCTTTGTGCAATGTCAGCATATAGGGCATGCACTAGACATATGGACTCATTCCACCAGGAAGTATCGACCTTGCTCGCAACTCTAGTCCAAGTTCCTTTGAAAACTAACATCGTTCCGGCCCGAAGAGAATACGACGTTACTTTTGCAATGGAACTTGTGCTTGAATTCACACCAAGGTCGAGACTACCACGTGCAACGAGTCCATATGTCTAGTGCACACCCTATAAAGCTCAAATTAATTGCAAAGAGCATATTACCGGTGGGCCATGGGAGGACCGGAGAGACGGTAGCGCTTGGGGAGGGGGGAGGTCTCAGTGTCGGCAGCCTACAATTATACCGCCGACACTGATAGCTGGGGCCACACGTCAGCCACATAATATGTGTTGACAGGATACGTATAACCGCCGACAAAGATTAAACTGTGTCGGCCGTATCAAGATATGCTGCCGACATTGAACCCTCCCCCGCCCCCTTGGCCACTAGAGCCAAGCATGCTTGCCGCCTTTCCAGTCCCACATGTCAGAACATAACCTGTTTTCGCGGCCTTACGGTGAACCGCCGACACTGATGGTCCTAGGCACATGCTTATGTGCGCAATAGAACCTGTGTCAGCAATCTGTATTATGCCGCCGACACAGATTATGTTCAAGCAAGCGCGCGTACGCTGATTAAATTTTCTTCATTTGACGGGACGTTGGCGGGCTGGAATATTTGAATTTTAAACGGCCCTCGGTGGAATAGAGCTTACATGTGTCGGCGGCATCATGTTAACCGACGACATAGATTGCCGTATACGGTAGTAGTTTTGTTTTTTTATTCGCGCGCGAGAGGGTTGCCGAAGTTGTGTCGGTGGTATTATTTTTGCCGCCGTCGATGGTTAACTGTGTCGGCGCGTTTTTGAGTACCGCCGACATAAACTTGTCGCCGGTTTCTTTACCGCAGATACAGAGTAATCGGCCGCCGACAAAGAGGAAGATTCCTGTAGTGCAAGTAGATGGCTTTCAGTGATAGCGACCAAGCTAGCGATATCGACGACCGAAAGAATACCACAGGGATGATTTTCTTCCTTGCTGCGAACCTAATCACCTTGCCATCACAAAAGCAAAAGATTTTTGTGCTCTCATCATGTGAGGCGGAGTACATTGCAGCGGCAGTGACAGTGTTCCTAGGTGTTTGGTTGAGCTATATGCTAGGGTACCTGACCGGGCAAGAAACTAATATGGCCAAGCTACTGGTGGACAATAAGTCTACGATTACGTTGTGCAAGAATCTAGTCCATCACGGTCGTAGTAAGGACATCGACTCAAAATTTTGTTGCTTCGGTGAATACACTCAAAATTTCGACACAAGGTGGATGTGGATCACTTCAACGCGGGTGATCGGTTCGCAGATATTTTAACAAAGGCATTTTGCCGTGTGAAATTCATGGAAATGCAGCGGAAGTCGGGCGTCAGAGAGGTGAAATTTATGACGACGTGATTAAGGGGTTGATTTGTTATAGTTAATTATGTATAATTAGCAAAGCAAGTAACGTGTTGTTAGTTGTTTTTTTTTTTGAGTGTGTGTTGTTAGTTGTTACTAGTGTTTGCTCTATGCATGGTTGTGAGAGTTAGAAACGCATTCAGACAATTGGTAATCGGTTGTTTTACTCACGGCGGGATGACACTTGACAGGCCAGCTACTGAGGCAAATATGTTAAGAGTATTAATTGGTTGGTTAGAAGCAGTCCTGCGAATTGGACCGTGTCGGGCCGGCACGGTACGGGCCTGTCGTGCCTCGAACTGCCATGTAGCAGGCCAGCATGGCCCGTTCAATACTTCGGGCCCTGCCGGCCGGCATGGACTGCCAAAAACTAGACACGCCCGACAAAACAAAGAGATAAATAGTTTTTTAGAAATTTGTAAGTTGGTCAAATGAAAATGTTGTCTATACGAAACAGTTGCGTCTCAAAATTCTCTATAACTTTAATGAAGAACACAAATTCATCTGAGCAGCGGAATATCTCGAAAAATATGAATTACCGAAATGTTTTATGTTGGTTCTAAAACAGCCAGCGCACTAAACAATTGCTATAAATTCATGCGAAACAGTTGTCTACATGAAAAAGATGCGCCTTGAAATTCTCTACAACTTGTATGTAGAACATAAATTCATATGTGTATCGGAATATCTCGAAAACTGCAAATTACCGAAATGTGTTATGTGGGTTCTAAAACAACCAACACACTAACAAACTTTATAAATTCATGCACTGCTCAAATTAAAATGTTATCTGCATCAAAAAGATTCGTCTTGACATTCTCTACAACTTTTAATGTAAAATCAAAATTCATCTGAATAACGAAAGAACACACAAAACATAAATTACTAACTCGTGCCTCAGTTATGGCCGTGCCGACCCGAGCACGGCCCAAATGTACATCGTGTCGGGCGACCCGTCGTGCCGGCTTCTCAGGCCCGGCAGGGCACGCCATTCAGGCTAGGCCGGCATGACCCAAATCATTTTGTGACGTGTCGTGCTTTGTGCCTATAAAATCGGGCCATGCTCAGGCTGGCCAAAAAAAGCACGGCCCAATTCGCAAGACTAGTTAGAAGTAACATGTTGTATGAAACGTTTTAATTGTTAGTCTTGTAGTCACTGTAAATGAAAAGAAGAAAGAGGAAAGAAGAAAGAGGAAAAGGTGAAACTTGATAGCACAAAAAATTCTCGTGTATTTAAGTTTGTTTGTGTGAGCGTGTGTTTATCAATCCAGTTCCATCGTTGGTAGTTGCACACGGCTAGGCTTACAGAAACCAGCTATTAACATGTTGGAGAAGCCATTGATCGTTTGGCACGTAGCAACAGAAATTCATCTCGACTGACGTGTTTTGTTTCGCTTGACGGTCCAAACTCAACAAATACAGCGTGCATGCACAACATTCAAACCTCGTCAAAACACAGGAGCGATTGTGTGTGTATGTGCACGCCACATTATCACAACGAATTTTTAGAAAGGGTATATTATATTATACAAGATAAAAATGAAATACCTCGACAAATTATAAGCAGTCAAAAAAGTTCCCTAACCCTAATCACCAAAAGAGGACATTGAACTATTGGAGAAGCGAGACCATGGGTCCATGGAGATACCCATATATATATATGCCAGCATGCAGCCATGCATGCATGGTATACTACGTACTAATATGAGTCAATGCTTCACGATGGTGCAAGTCGACGACGCGGTGGAACTCCCTTGACGGGACAAGGTCGCCGTGCAGAGCGCATGGAACCCCATCTGCCACTGCGCAAACGACAAAGTGTCGTGCCTGTACACAACCGACACGTCCAGCTGGACCTCTCCGCGCTGCAGCTCGCCCCTGAGCCGCTCGCGCGCGTCCGCCGGCAGCGCGGCGTGGGGCGCGCTCGCCGTCCCCTGCACCACGGCCGTCCAGTACGCGGGCAGTAGGGCGTCCGGGAGCCTGCCGGCCGCGGTGACCGCGCCCCCGGCGGACGACACGGCGACGGTCCCGTTGACGTAGAAAGCCGGCATGAAGTGGAGCCACCTGCCCTTGAGCCGGACCGCGACGTGGAAGGCCGGCGAGATGGCCGCACCCCCGGCGGCGGCGTCAAGGTCCGCGGCGGATACGGCTACGGCGTCGATGGAGACGACCGGTTTCATCCACGATCCGAGGATGATCAAGAAGCCGAAGATGAGGCAGAAGCCGATGGCACACACCACCAAGGTGCACGGTCGTCGCGCCGTTCGTGCCGCTTCCTCCTCATCCTCACTCACGTCGCGCGCCGGCCCGGTGTGCGTGGGGAGGGCGGCGCCGGCGACGGCAGTGCGAGCCGCCGTGGGCCAGTCGCGCGCCGGCGCTGTGTGCGCGGGGAGGACGGGGCCGGCGGCGGCAGTGCGAGCCACCGTGGGCTGGTTGGGGCCGACGCGGGATGGTTCCCTGCGGCCGCCGTTGCTGGCCGGCGGCACGCTGTGCGTGGGGCTGACGGCGCCGGCGGCGGCAGCGCAAGCCGAGGCCGTGGGCCGGTTGGGGTCGACGCGAGATAGTTTCGCGGCGTGGATGAAGCCGCCGCCGCTCATGGTTGAACAGATCGGAATCGCGTGCGCTCTGCAGTATGGAAGACGTACGTCTAGGGCTTCGATCTGGTTGCGTTTAGCCTATGGGTACCCCGTTTATTAAATCGATCCATTTAAGATATGGTTCCTGCGAGTTCAATTCTTTTAAGAAATCGATCCATCCAATAAATCGGCGACATCTAGAATTTTTCCTCTTTTTTTTCGTTTAGCCTATATGGGTACCCCGTTTCGCTCTGTAATCGAATCAACCGTGGGATTTGAAATCATGTTTTTTATAAAATATATTGATTTCGTTCGGTCATTTCAACCGTTCAGATCAGCTTAAAAGAACTCAAAAGAATAGGACCTAAGTATCTTTTATTTTGGAGGAACGAGCTTTGGCTAAAACTTGAGAGCCGATGAACCAAAGAACAAGACGAAACAAACCAAGCCAACAAAGAACAATAAGAAAAGCAAAGCCTAATCAGAAGGTGAGCTGAACCTAAGAAGTCGAAGAAGAAGAAACAATCCAAGGTCCGTGGCAAAAAAAAAAGATAACAGGCCAAGCCAAGGAGGTGAGCCGGTGAGACCATATGGAGGATGAATGATGCTAATAAAGTTTGTGCGGTTTTACGCCTGTGACATCGGATTGGGTCCGATAGGTCTATCTTTGGCTAGAATTGCAACGTTGTGCATAGTTTTTGATGCAATCTTTTCAAAATTTCTATATACATATTTAATATGAATGATTTTGGATTAACCCTGTACCAAGTTTTCTAGACTTAGATCTGATTCATGGTTTTGCCTGAGTCTGTTGGTTCATAGGTAGAAAAGTGGTGTTGATGGTCAGGACCGATTGCCAGGTCGGTCCGTAAGGTGCTCGGATACATAAGGGGCAAGGTGGGTCCCGCTCGATGACCTATGGTACTTGGCAGATGCATCAAGACAAAGTGAGTTCGTGATGTGCTAGCTGGCGGTCGAAGCCTTCGTCGGGAGTCGAGTTGGTCCGATGGGACCCGGATGCGTGAAGACAAAGCGGGAAGGTTCGAGGCTAGCTAAGGCATGTGCAGATGAATGCGTAGATGGTTCAAGGTTAAGGGATCGGCGGAACGGTCGGCTTCACTTCAAGATCTGTGTCTGTGAGAGAAATCGGGTGCTAGTCAGCTTTTGGGGTTGACCTAGGGTTAAGCCCATGTGGGACATGAGTGCTATATAAGAAGAGGTGCCGGAGGCTTATGGAAAGCGATCCAACCACCATGCAACCCTACAGGAGAGAGAGGTGAGGGGGAAAGCCCCTTCCCTGTGTATGCCTCATGTGAGGCTCTACCTCGAGTAGAGCGGCTTTGAAAATTCCTAGAAAATCCAAAACAATATATCCAAAAATATTCCTCAAATTTCCCTGAGTATTGCTTCTATTTTCCATCCAATTCAAATAGAGAGAATGAAAATAAAAGAGAAAGAGAGGGGAGGAAAAAAAAGGAAAAAAAAGGGAGGAATAGGAAAGCTGCGGCTAGAGTTCCTTCACAGCCGCCAGCCATGGAAGTGGAGAGAAGGGAGAGATCGAGGGATATAGGAGAGAGAGAGGAGGAGGAGGGCCAGCTAGCCTTTCCAATAGCGGAAGTAGTCCGGTGACCTAGGAGCGCAGGGGTATAATGACACGCTCACATCGCGAGGTCGAGCGGCAACCGGGCGGCGCTCGGTTACTCCTTGGTGGATTGCGGCCGACGACGTGCAAGACGGTGGCTGCAACCTGTATAGTGTAGGACAACAGACAGTGCCAAGGGCGCAGCGACCTAAAGCACGACGGCCCGGTCTATATCTAGGATCAGGAGGATCCAACCCCGGATTTCGATCAAGACTAGTTGATTCTCAAGAGTTTGATTGGAGCATCATCACATATTTATTTTCCGCTGCATATTTGGACTTTCGCATTCTGATTTAGTATGAATAATATTATGTCATCTTAGTTAAACTATTAATTGTAATGAGTGATTGTGCAACAGTTACTTTTGCAAGTTATGATATGTTCTTAGTTATTTGTAATTAAGTGATGATGTTCAACAACTGTCGCTCATGAGTTGCTAGTATTGATCTCTAGGACTAGCAATTGATCGTGAGTGGATTCGGGTAAAACCAGAGTCACGCCAGTTCGCTACTATAGTATATTAATTTAATTAAATATGTATATATATATATATTTTCTATATATTTTTTCTTATGATAAATAATATATTTTTAATTTATGATATATATTTGTAAAATATAATGGTTTTCATTAATTTTTATATATTTTTATAATAAAATAAATCGTCCAACAAAAAACCAAGCCGGCCCGGTTCGGTTCGGTTCCTATACTTTTGAGATGACGGAATTAGCCACACGCTTATTTGCAAAACAAACTTCAACATCATCACTGGTCAGTTCATCTCCGCTAAAAAAAACTGGCTCTTCTTCATACCTTTAGACATTGAATTCCTTCATGTATTGAATTCCCAATGCGTGAATATAGATGGTAAGTGATATTAGATCCAATTGAACTGAAGAAAACTATAATTAGGAAGAGATGATCAAGTTAACCTATTTTGTACAGGTTGTTATTTTTCGTATGATTTCTTTTTGAGCTACTCATAGGTTGGATGACTAGTAGGATTAACCGATGAAGTCTGCATGTAAGACATCGTAGCCAATTAGTGCTTGTTTTTGCATACAAAAGAATATATACTAGAACGTGCAGGTTTATGACACATATTCAAAATTGCGGAGTAACAATAGAAATGTCTTGTATTCTTGTTTGAGCATAGTTTTTAAGTTTATCCTTGACAAGTTTCTCGTTTACTCGTCCTTGGTCGAGAAATCTTACATTGCCAAAGCGTTCTTTAGTCCCACGGGCCTGCATGCAGCCTGGCTGAGTACGGATGTGTTTGGCTTCGCCTGCATCTTGCGAACCAAATTTGCTGAGGTTGCATCACACGAACCAGGTCAACCTGGATGTAGCCAACCAAACATGTCCTAAATACGACACCACGCTATCAACTCAGATGCTACCAACCCGGTGTGACTATGTCACAACAAGATTTGATCAACATCAATATCTCAACCACCCACCATGCACTACATGAGCATAATAAGATTGGATGGAGAGGTTCCATAAATTGCCACCATAAACTCCAATGCTATAATCCATCCTCGCAATGGTTTGGGCTTTCTCTTGAGCGATCTAGCCGCTACAAGTATCCATATGCCGCCGAATCTGTCCTCCTCGTGACAATTAAGCCTTCCTTATGTTTCGGTCATCATTAGTATCTTGTGCCATATGAAGGCCTTAGAGCATGGAAGGAAGGAAGAGAAGAAAAGGGTCCAAAACTATTTTGAGGCCCATGATGATAGTGGCAAGGAGTAGCGTCGGTGATGGGTGCCGTTGTTGGCAAGGTTGGGTCACCCTCAGAGTTGCCTGTGGAACCTGCTCAGAGAGTCTTGGTTTGTCTCAAGAAGGCATTTTCCGCGTAACATAGGCTTATAGCCTCTTATTTTATCTAAAGTTTTGCCACACACATGTCTGTATCGTGTGAGTATGTTATGAGGATGTATGCCATTTGTTTTACTCTTAATAAAAATTTACCTAACGAACCTCAAAATTTTTTAAATGTATGTTGGTAAACGGTATTTGAATGATAGCAGCCACTAAAGTGGACAATTTTTTTGTTAGTCAGTAGTTCAAATATTTGGCAGTGTAAGCATGCACCTCCTTATATCCAAGTTTATGGAGGATTATCATTCTTTTACAGAGTTTTGATGTTGCACGACTAAAACCTAATTTGACCCTTCTGAGCATCTAAGGCTCATTATTGGCCATTCTCTCCAAGTGCAAAATCAAGTTTTTAAGACAAGATTTGTGGCTTGTAAGATGATTCAATCTACAACTAGATTATTTTATTTTATTTTGTAATACTATCAAGGGGGTTTCTACCCCTTTCCTATTTTGGATTCGGTTTACTCACTCATTAGCCTTGGAGCAAAATATTACCAGTCAAGTAAAATTTTTCATCCAAAATTCGTGCTGAATACACTCTTAATCTCATACTTTTTGTTCGGTGTGATCCAGTGATGTAAATGTTTTTGCCCGACATGTACGTCGTGAAGCATTCTGCGCGTTGAACGAGTCCGACACTATCTTAATGAACATATCCTTTCATGTCAAACCAGTCTAGCATTATATCTTAATCACCATGTTGTTCACTCGGCTGCGCTGGATCAGTATGGTGCACACATCCTTTGAGACCAAGTTTCGTTTCCTTTTAACTCTGGACAACACAGACAATATGTTCATGCCAGACTAGTCCGACGCAAGTCACTTATCACACCGGACTAGTTTTGGTGCAAATGTGATTCTGTCTGTTTGAAATCTTTTCTATTTTTGTATTGTCAGTCACCCACGAGAAACTCTATGTAGCTTTTTGGAAGTTTTTCTTTCGCTTACCAAACGGGTAGTTGATCTCCTAACGTTACTAGTCTAGAAATTGGCCTATATAAGATGATTCCAAACATTTCCTTGTTGTTCCTTTGTTCGAACTTTAAATTAAAACATCTTTTAGCTAGGAATAGCACATAACCTGCTGCCACATCCAAATTCTTTAATTTCTTGGCTTCATTGACATAGAATTGCCGTTCCAAGCTAGTCTGGTGAGTTGAGTGAGTTGTTGATCCAAGGTGGTGGAGTTGTAGAGCTTGTTACTCTTATAATCTTTTATTCTTGAACGGCTTTGGTGGTGGTAATCTTGAGAAGCTTACCTTGGAGTCTGTGTTAGCTGTCAAGATGTTGCAAGAGGTTTGGAGTTCGTCTTACCAGAGTGGTGAAGAACTACAATTAATGGATGGAGGCGCTAGGCTCGAGCGAGAGGCGGTTCCTCAGGCTTCGAACCTTGGGAAAAAAATCCTCTTTGTCCCTCTCTTTATTTTATCCAATTTACTTTCAGCACTTTTGCTTCCGCATGTTGTTTACTCTGTATTGTTGCTTAGAATAGGTTTTCTTAGTTAATTGGTTTACTAAACCTGATATAAATCTAAACTTGAAAGAAAAATTTAAAACTTGGCTATTCACCCACCTGCAGACTAAGGCATTGTTTGTTTCAAATTAAATTAAATTAAATTAAATGAAAATTTGTTATTTTTGTATAAGCCAAATGATGTAATGTTTTGTAGTCATTCTTGTGGGGTTTTAAATAGTTCTTCTTAAAGTTTGTAAAATATTTTTTCATAATTTTTTGAACTCACTAAAACGTATTTTGAGGGGGTCACAAATTTGCCACAGTAAAACGGAACTCAACATTAATATGAAATAGACAAGGCCTAAGCAGATCCTTTCAGGTAGGATGACATGAAAAGTAAGAGGGAAAACTTCTGAACCACACATTGTTCAAACAAATGAAGCGCATGAATTATTTTCCCCCACCGGTCAATAAGATGTTATGTGTGCCTCTCAAGCATAGCTGTTTTCACTTGATACAGAACATTTTTTTTCCTAATAACGGTGTATGCAGAACCTGTTAGACAATTTGAAAATTGCGAACTGATAGACAATAGAAAGCTAACAAATGCAGTGGACCAAACAAAGTCTGAATGCCATTAGAATGGACGCACTTCTCACCTCAATTTAATCTTTACTTCCAGCAAACACATCAAGGACTCCACATAAATTCCACCATGGTACTGGGGACCTCCTAACGAGTGGCATAGTACTGCGAGAAGCTCCCTTTCAAATTAAACATTGTCAGGAAAAAGAAAATCGTCAATACCTTACTTAAATCAATAGTAATATATAAACTAAACTTAAAGATCTTTTGTACCGACCTTGCTGATACAGTTATCATCTTCATCTTCAATCCTTTTATGGGTTGAACCGTCTGGTGAGGCCACATCTCCAGTGCTGTCTTCACTTACAGAACCATCAAGTGATTTTCTTGTCTGATCGTTATCAGCATAACCACCAACTACAGATGCAATGCCTGGTACCTTCTCTCTGCTTTTCTCAAGAAGCTCTTCATGTTTACCATCTTGATAACCAATATGGCGATGGAAAGAAGCATTTGAAGAAGATATTGCTCCGTTTTTATCTTCACAAACAGAATCAAATGACAACCCTGATCTCCCACTCCTGGCAGTGCAATTATGATCATCTGAGGTATCAATAATCAGCTTTCGGTTTGCATCGATCAAAGGCACTTCAGGTAGCCTGTTGTCATCATCAATGGCTACCTTTTTCATTTCTTCTGGTTCTGGTCTATCAAACACTACCAGAGTAGCAAGACCACCATTAGCAAGCGATTCTTGTGCACTGTCTGCATCTTTTTCTTGTGTGTTTTCTTTCTTATGCTCATCTTGAATCCCGTCATCACGGACTGAACCATCTGAAGAGGCAAAAAGTCTAATTTCACCATCAATTGTGCAGCCGTCAAGTACCACCTCTATTGCTTCATGCTTGTCAATGAAATCACAGCTTTCAGATAAAGTACAAACTGATTCCTCGCCAATGAGCTCTAAAATGTCATCAGACAAAGTATTTGATGAGACTACCGTATTTTCCTTCCTCTCATTTAGAAAATCCATGGACAACCATTTTTCTTTGTTCATCTCAGGGAAATCATAAACTTCAGATGAATTGCTTGAGAACACAATCGGAAATGAATCCCCTGACGTGCTGTCCTCTCGGATGTTAGGTTCTTCCACAGACCAATCAATTGGCACATCCTGTATCTGCTGCCTTTGCGAAAAACAATGCAAACCAGCAATAGCATTTGAACCCTCCCTACAGATAATAACTTTTTCGACGAGTTTGCCGCAATCAGCATCCACGTCGTAGTCGACACAAGCATCGGACGAAGCCATCCATGGCATGCTCTGGCACTCATCAGACAATCCATCTCCATGCACCTCTTCTATCTCAAACCTTTCAAAACAGAATTCACCTGCGGCCGAATCAGCAGCCAGTTCTGCCACACGGCTAACACCTTTCTCCTCCTCCTTCCCTTCTTCTTGTCCATCATCCTCTCCGCGGTGCTCACCGACATCGCCGGCACCGTCGATGCTGTCGCTCTTGGAGCACCCGTCCTTGTTAAATAGGGCGGCCACAAAATCGAGCAAGGTGAACCAGACAAACGAGACCAGAAACGCAATCACAGCGAAGAACAGCACAGGGGGAATCAGCACGCAAGACACGGGTGGCGAGGCGCGCGGCAACGACCCAAGAAAGGAGAAGGCACAGACCCGGCGAGGCAGGTGGTAGTGGATGTGGAAATGGCGGCAGCCGCCGCCGCCTCCTTTCTTCCTCCCCTGTTTCCTCCTTCCGCAGCTCAAAGCCATGGGCCGCGAGAGCACGTCATGGAGCGGGAAGCAGCAGAAATCACAAGGGAAGAAGACTCTATGCGTGGCTCATCACCTCTTTTCCTATCATTGTTTTTTGCTTGAAAGGCGAAAATCCCGGCTCAGCCAAAGGTGGACAGCTTCTTTGCTGTGTTTGATTATGCGATGTTTGAAATGGTGCACCGTATTTGGGACCCGCCAAGAAGAGTTCAAGTTGCGCCTTGAGTTAACGACGTGTTAGTGGCACAAGATCACTTCTCCTGATAATAATAGGGTGAGGTAAAGTTGGATCCTGAATGGCTATCGGCAAAAGTGTATTCAGAAAGAAAGAAAGGTGAGGGAAAATGACATTGTGGCGGCATGGTCTGATCCATCGGAACAGGATGAGATCCTAGTGTCGATACCCACCTTTCGTTCACACTCATAGATTGAAAATTGGAAAGAAGCTTCAAACGAGGAGTGACGTTCGATTATTGTTAGGAGCGTCGTTAATTAGCTCGTTATGATGTTAGGTGTCAAGCTGGAGCCAATTCAGCCAAAAAATGACTTTATGGGATGCATGGTACAAGTGCTACAACCAACTGGCGTTTGCTAAATAGATTAGAAATTATACATTGCCAATCATTCTCGTTGATTTTTTTCGAGGGTAGTTTTTTATATATAGAATTAGAGGGGTCAGGGGTGTTAAACACAAGGGCAGAAAGAAAACATGCATCGGTTGAATTGGTAGATAAAGCTATGTTGGCCCTGTTTTTTTCGATCCAACCAGGAACCTCTATGGCATCAATTAATGCAAACCCAGGATATATCTTGTTACTAACCAGCATGACACAGTTTTAACAAACTGGATCATCATACACACACAGCTGGAACATTCATTTATAGATGTTCAAATACATAATGACCCAAGTTTGAATAAGCCCTCTAGGGAAATACTGTATTACAATACACAAAGGTCCAGTTTCTTATCTCCCACAAATGACTGCCGTTGCCCCCGCCGCCGCCGCCGCCCAGCCCAATGCGTGCGACCCACAGGCCGACTAGGGTTTCCCTTAGCCGCCTCCCCTCGCCCCCCTCAACCCTCCTCAGCCCCCACCGTCGCCGCCTTTCCCCTCACCCCCCTCAGCCCCCACCGCCGCCGCCTCCCCTCGGCCCTCTCCACCTTCCTCACCACCCCCACCACCGCCGCCTCCTCTCGGCCGCCTCGGCCCCACACCGCCACCTCCTCGGCCCCCTCCGTCACCCCTCATTGCCGCCCTCTCGCTGGCAACCTGCCGACACCACCGCCGCCACCGTCCCCTCCACCGCCGGTATCGCCTCCTCTCGGCCTCCTCCGCCTCCACTCGGCCCCCCGACGCCGCCGCTTGCCTCCTGGCTGGACCTGTCTTTGTTGATGCCTTGCTGGCCGTCCCCTCCACCGCCGAGGCCGCCTCCCCTCAGCCCGTCCGCCTCCACCCCATCGCCACCACCCCTCCGCCTCCATCGCCACCGATGCCGTCGCCCCTCGTGCCGAGAACCGCCGCTGGTCGTCCCCTCCAGAGGAGCGTGGTGGTGCGGCCCTCCAACACCACAGCCACCACCACCTGCTGCGCCGTCGGCTGCAGGAGCGGCTCCCCTGTCTAACAGCTTCCACATATAGTCGTTCTTCGCACCTCGACATGATCACCTGTCAGTACCGGCACCCTCCGGCAGTCGACACGCCCTGCGCACAACGCACACGACGCCCCCTCCGCCTCCACCCCGCCCCTTTTGACTCCTCCGCCTCCACCGATCTCACTGCCGCCCCGCTCGCCGACCTGTCGCCGACCTGTCGCCGACCGTGCCCTCCACCATCGGCCAGATGTGTTCCTTGCTGCCTCCGCCTTGTGCCGCTTTGGCCACGGCGGTAACCCCCTCCCGCACTCTGCCTCTGGAAGTGCGACCAGCTCTGAGCCGCTCTCCACTGGATCTTGCAGCTTGTTCCTACGTTGGGACCCACCACCAAACTCCTCTGTCGTCTCCCCGCCGCTCGCTGACCTCGCCAAACACCCCACTGCCACCGCCCACAATTCTCCTGATGTGTACACCATCATTCCCCCACCTGCCCGTTCCTATGCCTCCGTTGCTGCCCCTGCTACCTCCTCGTCTAGTACCCCCTCCTTTCATTCCAAGCAGCTTTGACACCTCCATGCCAGAGGCCACCCTCCCCTCCCTTCCCACTTTCAGCGCCGCTCCGGCTAGGCCTACACTTCTTCCATCGTTGTCGACCCTACTGCTTCCGCTTCTGCCTCGAATTGAAAGCTGGTGCTCCTAAGCCGCGCCAGCCGACTTGGTAACACCACTCTTCAAGCCGGTCAGTCGTCGCGCCCTCTCCACTGCACCTCTATCGCCACGTTCTAGGATCATTTGCTTCCGGTGCCTCGCGTGACCCTGTGAAGTGCACACGGTGCCTCTCCTCTCAGGCCATCGTTCTCGCCATTGCCGTTCCGGCCACAACTTACCTCCTCTCCTGCCCCTGCCTCTACCCATTCACCTCTCCCACCTTGCCACCCTAGTGCTCCGCCCTCACAGCTCACCGCCCCCCTCTGTTCCCGCCTACGTTGAGGTCGCACCTGCCATCCGCTCGGCCACTGTCGATCTCCATCTCCATGCGCTGCCCTTGGTGGTCACCAGTGGCCCCAACCCGGACATCGTTGCCATTGCGAAGGCAATTGGTGTCCATGTTGGCGTCCCCTTTGGAGACGTATGCAGCTCCATCTCTGGACAACGCTTTCTCGTGCACATTGGCTGCTCGGAGCAGACAAGGCTTGTCGCTGCCAGCCGCTTCTTCACCACATGGGCCACGACTTCATCTTCACCGAATTTCTGGATAATATCCATGTGGCTCGCCACACCGGTGCCCTCCACTTTCGGGTCCGCCTCGTTTTGGAGGGCCTCCCCTTCCACTACTGGGAGTCGATGATTGTGGACCGACTGCTCGCCGGCTGCGGACGTGTCGACTTCGTCGATGATGCCTCGCACCACTGCTCCGATACCTCGGCATACCGCGTCTGGGTTTGGACCCATCACCTGCCTCGATCCCCCTAGAGGCTAAGCTCACGCTCGTTAACCCGGCACCGGTCTTGGAGCCTTCCAAAGATGGCGGCTGGGGTTGTTTGCACCTTCCGGCTGCGCCCTAGCCACGACCGTTCGGCTGCGCCCTAGCCACGACCGTCCGGCGCCCTAGCCACGACCGTCCGGCTGCTTCGAGTTTCATGTCCTTATCCATGTCGTAGTCGTCGAAGACTTCTCTACCTTGTCTACCCGCATCGAGGGTCGGCTGCCCGTGGTCGGACTTGAGCTCTGGCACCTCGGCTTTGTTGACTCGACGTCTGCTCAAGCCTTATACGACCACCGCGTGCCGCTTTCTTGACACGTCGGCACCATGGAATTGGGATCTCCATGACGCCATTGGCCATCAGGGTCTTGTTCACCTTCGGGCGGTGTTTATTGGAGCGATATGTAGATCAATACCGTGGTATTGTGATCTCCACGATACCGTTGTCCTTCAAGGTCTTGTTCACCGTTGGGGCTGTGTTTGCTGGAACGGAGAGGTATGTTGTTACCGTGGGGATTGCGATATGCACGATACCGTCGTCCTTCAGGGTCCTGTTTGCCTTCGGGCCGGTTTCGAAAAAGGATGTCTTCCGTCGATGTTGATGTGGCAGTTGATCCCACCAGTGTTGATGGAGTCGTTGGAGAAGGTCGCCGGATGGCTCCCGTGATCGTTAACGGAGTCGCCGGCGAGCAGTGTTTGATTTCCTCGAGTGGAACGTGATTCCGCTAAGGTAAACTCGACGGACAGGGCTGGAAGACGATTCTCCCCAGAGGAATGCGTTTCCGCTAGGAAAAATTCCTTGTTTTATGTGATGTTGTGCTTGACTTCTTCGCTTGATGAAGATGACGGTGCACAGTGCCGCGTAGGGCACCGGCCGTCATGCACATTGGAGCAGAGCGTTCCGTTGATGATGCTTTGCTAAGAATTCATCTTGGCGGAGATTCACCTGAGCGGTGAGTATGACGACATCAAAGCTTTCTCCAGGCAGTGTTTCTCCCGTGACTTTTATTAAACGGAAACACTTTAGGACGGACGTCCGTCCGTCCGGACTCCTCGCTCGCTCGCGTCAGCTCGCTTGCTCGCGCTTCTCCTCCTCGCTCGCGCTCCTCCCTCTCCGTCGCAACCTCCTCCCGCGCCTCATTGTCGTCCATCTCCTCCTCCGCCGCCTCCTCCCGTGCTCGTCGCCGTCGCCCAGCGCCACTCCTCCTCCTCCTCCGCCGCCTCCTCCCGTGCTCCTCGCCGTCGCCCAGCGCCACTCCTCCTCCTCCTGCGCCTCGTGCCTCCTCCCCTCCTCCGTTGCCGGTGCCGCCCCACCTCCTCCTCCCTCTCACGGCGGCCAGTGCCGCCCCGTCCTCCTCACGCTGGCGCACACGCGAGGGACCTCCTCCTCGCCGTGCTCCAAGGGCCACCGCCAGATCTGGAGGGGGACGGCCACCACGCCGACGAGGAAGCACGGGGGAGCAGCGATAGTGAAGCTCGCCGTCACGACGGCGGATCCGGCGAGCAAGGGCAAGGATCTCGCCGGATCTGGGGAAGAAGGAGGCAAGGAGGAGACCCATCCCCATTTCAGGCTCGAAACCTGAGGTTTGTCTCTGGAAACTTAGGATTTCTGTGCTCGAAACTTGGAGTTGTACATATAAAACTTTCTGTTTTCCTCGATCTGGAACTTTGGAGGACTCCGCTCATGGAAATGAACTTCTCTCCTACCAAAACTTTCTGTCTAACTTTTGAAACTTGAGTATCTGCCTACCGAAACTTGAACTTTGCACTATTGAAACTTGTCTTACTCTCGAGACGCTTTCTGAAACCTTAGGTTTCATCGCCAAGTTGCACGAAACTTGAGGTTTCACGACCTCGAAACTTCGTTTTTTTCCAGAAAACTTAGGTTTTGCTCACTGAAACTTGTATATCGCCTACTGAAACTTGGATTTTGTACAGTCGAAATGGTTCTTATTCTCAAAAACTTTCTGAAATCCCAAGTTTCGTCCCCAAGTTGCCACGGGTTATCAAGTTTCCACCGTTATTTTTCAAGTTTCAGTAGGTATCTGCGCAAGTTTCCTCTTGACGTCAGCAGGTCCGGACGGTCCGGACGTCCGATCCCTGGCGTTGCCCTTAAACGGAACATAGCGATGTTCTCCGGTGTTGGGAACATAGCGATGATTTGCTGGCATTGCTAGGGGTTGACTCCATGGCATGAATGATATCATATGCATGCCACAACAGAAGCGAACACACATGGCCGATTAGCTCATGCACGTACGCATGTGTGTATACGTATATACATGCTAATATGATCTTTTAGCCATGCATGTACGTGATCATTTATTCTTCACGTGTTTTGTCTCCATGGCATGAATGTGTGTCACTCGGCATTAGTAGCTCCTTGGCGACGACGCTGCTGTGAGCTGCATCAAAGAAGCGTCCACTGCCGTAGCATGCTCCTGGATTCAAAGAGCAGTTGGGCCACCGCGCCATGGAGGAGAAGGCACGAGATGCCATCCCTGTGTCGGTGAAGGTCGGGTTGCCTGTTCACTACGTCCCACCGAGGAGCAGAGCCCTCTGGTCGCCGCCGCCTGCGGACAAGGTAATGCCGCGCCGCTGCCGTCGTAGGCAATCTGCGCTGCCGCCGCCGTGGTAGGGGAAAACGGGCGCCGCCGGCCCGCCGCCGCCGTGTTGATGTAGAGCCTACGCCGGCGCGTGGAGAGGATGGCCGAGTCGTGGCCGGCTGGAGAAGATGGAGGAGCGCAGGCACACCGTCGCACCGGACTGGGTTAAAGCCGCCGCTGGCAGCCGGCGTGTGGGAGCACGACGATAGGGAAGAAGACACCGTCGTGTTGGCGGAAAGTCGGAAACGGGGGAGGACGCCGCCGCGTTGCCACCGCTGAGAGCCGTCGTGCGTGGAGGAGAGGAGAGGTGGCGCCGCTGCCCGTCATCGGTCCTAGATGGGGGGGCGCCGCCCGTCGGGAGTCTACGCCACCGCCGTCTCGATCTAGAAACAGGAGCTCGTCAGGTTGCTGCACATGAGGGCGTGCCGGTCGCCGTTTGCCTTGGGCGCCGCCACGTCGAACTGGGGCGCCACCGCCGCCGGTCGCGTTGGGTGTCGCCCGTGCTGGCGTGGAAAAGGAGAGCAGCGTCGCCGTCGGGTCGCCGAGGAAGATACCGCCGTGCTTGTGACTTGTGAGTGTGCCGAGGTGGAGCAAATTGATGGCGCCGCCGCCTCGCCGGGAAGGACACCGTCCCGCCGCCGGCCATGCCTAGCCGGAGCATCCACGTGCTGGCGCCGCCGTGCTAGGGGAGGAGCTGCGCCGACGCCGGGATGGAAGAGCCGAGCCGTTCGCCCGTGGGAACGAGGGGAGCCGAGTCACTGATGGAGATGTTCCATCGCCGGCCAGGGGAAGGAGCGCCGCCATGGAGGATGCAGGGACGCCGCTGCCTTGGAGTAGATGCCGAGGTCGAGGCCGTGTTGAGGTCGCCGTGTTGAGGCCGCGTGTGCCGCACCACCGTGCTGTGTTACGCCGTCATGGAGGTGAAGGGAGCCGCCGTCACGCTGGAGTCCGGGCTGCCGGGGATGCCGCCTTGACCGTGCGGATAGCTAGGAGTCGTAGTCAGCACCATGCTACGCCGCGTCGCCACCGAGGAGATGGAGCCATCGCGTTAAATGCAGCTGCCACCGTGCTTGGTGGATCAGGGGCGTTGTGGATGACGTTGTTGGTGTGGCCGCCATGGCAGGGATGTGGGAAAGGAGGCGGGCCATCGGCGCTGGAGAATCCGGCATAGCGCGGTGGACTCTCAGGACTGCGCTGCGTTCTGCATAAAGAAGAAGGAAGAACGAGCCACAGCCCACAGCACTAGATGGAAGAAGAAGAAAGCATGCAGCTCATGCTACGCATGCTGCTGTGTGGCTGCATTCAACCATGCACTGTTCGCATGCATGTCAAGGAAAGTGAGCACGGCAGGATCACGTGGCTGCTTTTTCTTTTCGCTCCATGTCAGACGAGGAAGAAAGTCCGCCTTTATATGTTGAATTGTAGATGGATTTTAGCAGCTGCTTCACGCGTTGGTTAATGATGGATTTCCTCTGTTGCAGATGGAAAAGTTCTCTTCTGGTTCTCCGATCGAGAGTCTTTTTTGCATTGGTTTCTGATCCAGTCCGGTTGCTTTGCTAGTTTATCCTCCAAACCGTCGCCTGCCTCTTCGCTTCGTTCCTCCTTTGTAATCACGAGAGGGAAGTCTCTCTCTCGCAGGGCATCAGCCGATGATCACCGAACTTTATTAGTGGTGGGAATTTCTTTATATAGGATCCAGGAATAAAGAGATAAAGATGAACGTGGATAATAGGCAAGTTGGTTAGGAGTTCTTATCACGTTAAATGAATATCCGTGTAATTAAAATAATTAATTCATTAGTTAGTTACGGGATAAATTAATTAAAGGATCGTAATAAGAGCATCCCAACAAGGTCTCTATCCCACCCTGTAAAACACTATTTATGTCTCATAAATAGTGACATAAACAGTGTTTTAAGGGGTTGGATGGAGTGACATAAATAGTGACATAAACAGTGTTTTAATGACATAAACGTGTGTGAATTTTCTTAAGGCTTTTTTAAAAAACAATTAGTCCCAAAAAAATAGAGATTTTAGGTATGGTACACCTATATAGCTCCTTAAATGGACATTATAGCCACGCCGAACTAAGTCCAGTGCTATCGGACTTAGGACAGGCACAATGCTATCTCTAAACTTTCCCTATATTATCACTATTCATCCACTTTCCGATCATTACCCTAACTACCCCTATATTTTGTCTCTTATATTTTATTGCCTACCTATTGTTACAGTGATTTGAGAACAAAATAGGGATGAAAAAGAGATGGCATTGGACATGTCCTAAGCCCAATGACATGAGTGGACACAATCCAGCAACATCTGATTGGCCCCTTGAAATAGCGTCCGGTACTCGTGACCTTGCTACATTACCACGATTTGGAAGCTATATACTACCGGATATACCTCATGTGTTGTTCTATAACTGGTGGAGCCATTCAACAGCCATGGAACCGGATCCTCTGACTTAGGTCCGGCTACATCAGAGGGACGTTCCGGCCACATTGTCCATTGCTGCGACATCCGACGGCAGGACAACAAGGAGCTACGAGTCCGTCCGGACGTTCAGCCCACAGCGCAGCCCAATTTGGCCCGTCGCCGTAGTGGATGGAGAAAAGGGCGCGAGATGAGAAGGATACCCTCAGACGGCTGGAAAAAACACGGAACATCTGTTTTGGCGCGAGGAGGCGATCGGCGGACGACGACGAGCTTTGTGCTTCACTTGCTTCACGGTTGTGTGTAAGTCTCAATAATTTGCCTATCTCATGAATGGCTCCCTGAAATTGATTGAACTTGTATCACCTAATTGCTTTGAACTTGGTCATCAATCTTTCCCTTTTCACAAGGAAGAAGCAACTCATTGAAGATATAGGTCAAATCTGCCACCAAAATGGAATCAAACAATCTTGAGATGGAAGGAAACAGGTGTGCAGTTCAATCTCATGACGGTTTTTTTTTTGTGAATGTGCTGTAACATGTAATTGACTCGGCAATTTGCTTCTCTCATGAATGGCTCCCTAAAATTGATTGAATTTCTATCACCAGATTGCTTTGAACCTGGTCATCAAGCTTTCCCTTTTCATGTGAAAGAAGCTCATTGAATATATAGGTCAGGTCTGCCATCAAAATGGAATCAAACAATGCTAAGACGGAAGGAAATATGTGCGTAATTCAATCTGGTGACTGTTTTTTTTTTTGTGAATATGTGCCATAACATGTAATTGCTTATCGTGGCATGGTTTTGGAATTTTCTTGTTCCTGTATCTATGCACTAGTTTCATAAACTCCATGGTATATTTTTCTGTACAGAGATATCTTAATGGCTGGTTTGGTACCTCAAGTTGGCTTGGAGTTTATGACTTCGGACGAGGCTTGGGCATTTTGGCTTACCTACAGTGGGGTTTTGAGATTAGAAAAAGGTATACAAACAGAAGGCCTTCTGATGGCAAGGTTACATCATGTAGATTTGTTTGTGCAAATGAGGGCCATCGATCACAAGATAAAAGGGATCATTTAACAAAATGCCCTCGAGCTGAAACTAGAACCGGGTGTCAAGTCCACATGAATCTTAAAATGAACCGAAAGAAAGAAAATCTGAAAGTTTGTGAGGTGGTTTTGGACACAATCACCCACCACACCTGCCAAAATCCTTACACTTAATGGTGTCACAAAGGAAAATTTCAGATTTGCAAGCTTTTGAAATTGAAACGGCGGATGATGCGGGAATTACGCCAGAAGCCGCACATGAGTTGGCTAATCGCCAAGTTGGTAGACCACTCAATCTTAGCTACACACTTCGTGATCACAAGAATTATTTGCGGACCAAGCACCAACGAGAGATGGCATATGGTGAAGCAGGTAGCATGCTTAAGTATTTTCAAGACAAAATTGCTGAAAATCCATCATTCCAATATGCAATGCAAATGGATTGTGATGAACAAATATCAAACATATTTTGGGCTGATGCTAAAATGGTTATGGACTATGCACATGTCGGTGATGTTGTTAGTTTTGACACTACTTTTGGAACCAATAAAGAGAGTAGGCCTTTTGGTGTATTTGTTGGATTCAACCATTTTAGAGAAACCGTAGTATTTGGTGCTTCTTTTATGTATGATGAAACATTTGAGTCCTTCAAGTTGCTGTTTGAGACCTTTCTAAACACTCATAACGGACAACAGCCTAAAACATTCTATACTGATAAAGATGCTGCAATGATGAAGGCAGTTACAGAAGTATTTGTAGAAGCATGGCATGGATTATGCACATTTCACATCATGCAGAATGCTGTCAAACATCTACATGATGAAAAGGATGAAGAGAAGAATGAAGACAAGAAAAAAAGAAAAGAACTCAAGTATTTTATCAGATTTTAGCGCGTGCATGTTTGAGTTAGAAGACATTGCAGAATTTGAACAAAATTTTGACCTCATGAGAAAAAAATGTGAGCAAACAAACTTGATTGGATAGTATATACAAGTTAAAAGAAAAATGGGCTGAATGTTATATGAAGGTTGTCTTCACATTGGGAATGAGAAGTACACAATTGAGTGAGAGTCTGAACAATGACTTGAAAATCCACTTCAAATCCGATTTTGATATCATCCGATTCTTTAAGCATTTTGAAAGGGTAGTGCAAGGTAAAAGAAATACTGAACTAAATTCAGAATTTGATTCAAGGAAAAAGTTGCCTAAAATCTGTATGAGGAGACAACCACCTATGTTGGTGCAAGCTAGTAAGTTGTATACACCTATTATATTCGAAACTTTTCAAGATGAGTATGAAAGATCCTTGGCAGCTTGTATCAAGGCATTGGATGGTAATAATGAATATCTAGTAAGTGATATTACCTACGAGGAGGAATACAAGGTTGTTGGTGATCCTCTTATGCAAACAGTTGTATGTTGTTGTCAGCAATTTGATAGAATTGGAATATTGTGCAATCATGCTCTTAAAGTTCTTGATTTGATGAATGTCAAGTCACTACCACCCAAATATGTGTTAAAGCGATGGACACGTGAAGCATGCAGTGGAACTATACAAGACAACCAAGGAAGAAATATAATCGACAATCCAAGGATGGATGCTATGCTTCGATTCAGATATATGTCAAAAAAATTTCTCAATTTGGCACATCGAGCAGCCAACTTTCCTGAATGCACCATATTAGTAGGCAGCACACTTGACATCCTTGGTAAGCAAATTGAAGACAAAATCAATGCATCTACAAGCACTTCTAGGGATCCATGTACAGTTCCCACAAATGCTAGTCCATCAAATGACTTGTTGAGTAGTGCACGCCTAAAGAAAAAGGAGATTCAAACAAGAAGTTCAAAACGAAAAAGATATTGGCTTGATAAGAAGCACAAGGCTAGAAAAAATAGACAAAACAAAGCTACATTATAGTTTGAGGAAGAGGCATGTAATAATGGTGCCCATGCACAAGTAGCACATATTTCAATGGTACGTCACTAAAGAACAATTGTGTTTTCTAGCATTACAATTTCTCTCCATTATTTCTCTTAACCCTCCATTTGTCTTTTACTGCAAGATACAAGAGACAGGAGGTGGTGGTGGTGCACAAGCACAAGCACAAGTTACTGATGATAGTGTTTCCAGGGAGAAAGTGAAAGGATATGAAGATTACAAGGCTAATCTTAGCTTCACTCAACTGTTGACGGTAATCATCCTTAGATAATCAGTTTAAAAATCTAGATATGGTAATTGAAAAAAATCTTACTTCTTTATTTAATTTATAGGGGCCAATGACATATGATCTTTTTACCATTATATAATGTTTAGTTTAGTTCATAGAGCATTTTGCACACTGAATGAGGAGACATAGTTTAGTTTAGTTCTCTTTTGCCACCAAGACTATGTAACAGAGTCTCAGTTCAGTTCAGTTCTAGGAAGCATTTTGCACACTGATGAGACACTTTAGTTCAGTTCTCTTTTGCCACCAACATTATGTAATAGGATTCTCAATTCAGAGGTCACAATGTCAGTTCAGTTTAGTTCTCAATTAAGAGATCATAGGTTTAGTGTCAGTTCTCTTTTGCAAGCACTGACAGTTCAGTTCAGTGCAGGGACACAAGCAACATCAACTTCAATGCTTGCATAGTACTTTGCTATACTAAGTCTCAAATCTCTTTTGTCATACTGAATTCACATCAATAAATTGTTGCAATTTGCAATCTTCGCATTCTTCAATTGACAAAATAATTAGAGTCTAAAATTGACAAAGACAATCAATTTACAATCTCAAATCAACATTCAAATCTAAACATCTGACTTCTACATGGCCTCTGAAACTGCTGCTGTCACCGTCCACCAAAAGGCCTTGTGCCGCGGCCTATGGCCACCCTTTCCTCGCACGGTGGTGCGGCTTGGCAGCAGTCGCCCTCCATCCCTTGGCCTGTCGAACCAGTGAGCAGCGAGCAGCCATGGCCAGGGGATTCCGGCGGTGAGCAGCCATGGGAACCGACGCAGGCAACGAGGGATCCCAAAGGCGAGCAGCCAGCGGCCATGGGAACCGGCCCAGGCGGCGATGGATTCCAGCAGCGAGCAATCGGCGGCCATGGGAACCAACACAGGTGGAGAGGGATTCCGCCAGCGAGCAGCCAGCAGCCACCGCGAAATGCGAGACCGGCGGCAAGCAGCCAGCGGCCATGGGCTGTGTTGTGGGCTGAACGGTCGAACGGCCTCGTATCTCCTGGTTGTCCTGCCGTCGGATGTCGCTGCAACGGACGATGCGACCGCAACGTCCCTCTGACGTAGCCAGAGCTAAGTCAGAGGATCCGGTTCCACGGCCATACTGGTGTGAAACATCTAAAAGGAGAGAAATTGTGGGCTTATCTACTAGAGCAATATGAACCACGCGCAATTAGTAGTTACAACTAAGGGTGGTTTTCTTTCATGGTGTGCATAGCCTATAGACGTAGCGAGTAGTGAGGAAGATTAGTATGGGCGTCTCTCCCTTTCCTCCCCATCTTTTCTTGTACAACATTTTTTTTTCACGATGGCTATTTGGCAGGCGCCTGCCCTTCATGCATGCTACAGCCATATATGCAGGCGCGCAACAAAACTACAAACTCTTAGGGGTCCCCACCACAGTAACAACATGCAGCAATATCCTAGGCCCATGCTAAGTACACCCGCAAGCAGCATCGCTCGACCACTTTTTTCCACTGTTGTAATACGTTTTTTCAGTGAAAAAGGTGGAAAACAATCCAAAATGGCAATTGTTATCTTGCAGGCGCCTGCAATTAGCCAAAACATGCAGGCGCAAAAAATTTCACTTTTTTCTACTGTTTTTCCACATTTACATTTATGGATGAAACGCTTCGCGATAGTGGAATTTTTTGCGCGAGGTCGATTTTTGTATAGATATATTTTGTTTTATGTTTATTATAGATTTATTTTTTTTCTGTTTATTATAGATTTATTTGTTTTCTATTTATTATAAATTTTATTTTGTTTTCTATTTTTCACGTCGTGAGATTTTTGCTCGTATAATTGGTGAAATCGTACAAGCGCAAAAAGTTCCACAAAATTTCTACTGTTTTTCTACATTTCCATTTATTGGAAAAAATGTTTTGCGATGGTGGAATTTTTTTGCCCGTTGCCATTTCCATTTCCATTTCCACTAGATTTTTTGTTTATTATAGATATATATTTTTTTGCTTATTATAGATTTTTTTGTTTATTAAGTGTTTTGTTTTTTTAGTTAAGTGTATTTGTCTGCATGCAACGTAGTATTTGTGCGTGTGTTAGTGTGATTAAGGGACTAATGGCCGGTGGCCATTGTGATCCTGCGCATCGTGCACTGATTAAGGGATCGTGCGCGTGTGTGATTATGGGATCGTGTGCCATTGTGAGAACAGATGCGCGCCTGCACAAAAGTGCAAATGGCAGGCGCCTGTTGTTAAGTCACTCCTTTTTTTTTTTTTACCTTGGTGAATAGGAAATGCACGGTTTTATTCCCAAATTTCGTCGATCAAGTTAATTGGTACCCCACGAGACAATCGCACGCACGCAGCACGGGTAGAGCACATCACATCTCCGCCAAAGGGGTCGCCGGCCAGGTGATAGCAATGGGGCTCGTCACCTTGTGCTTGCCGTCGCTCCACACGATCGACCCGAACGAGTACTTCGTGGCCACACGCGGCCCCGAGGCGGCGAACGTGATCTCGTACCCCAGCGTCCGATGAGTCGCGTCGAACTCCAGCTTCTGCGGCTTTACCGTGACTACCACTCCGGCAGGGCTGGTCACCGTGGCCGTGTACGTGGCCTTGACGTTCGCGCCGACGTTGCGCACGACTCGGTGCTGCGTGGCCTTGTCCGTGACGGTGCGGAACACCGCCGAGAAGGCCGGGTAGTTGAGGTCGCCGACGGGTTTCTTCTTCGTCGTGCAGTTGGTGACCGAGCCGTCGTTGGTGAAGATGGCGATCTGCTGCGGCGTGTAGCCGATCGCGCACAGGAAGGAGACGTAGTTGTCGGCGGTGGCGTCGTAGACGAGTCCCGGGTCGGCGGCGCGGTTGGGGTCGACGTGGCCGGCGCCGCGAACGAACGGCGTCGACTCCGCGCCGGTGGCCATGTCTCTGATGACGGCGCCGGCGTTGTCAACGTTGTACGCGGTGGTCATCAGCGCCGACTTGATCGCGGCGGGGCTCCAGGTCAGGTGCGCGTCACGGAGCAGCGCCGCGAGGCCGCTCACGTGCGGGCACGACATGGACGTGCCGGAGATGATGTTGAACGGCACTCGCCGGGGGTCGACGTCGAGCTGCGAGGGGGAGTTCTCTCCAGTCCACGCCGCCAGGATGTCGACGCCGGGGGCGGTGACGTCCGGCTTGAGGATCTCCCGCGCGCGGAGGTTAGGACCGCGGCTCGAGAAGGACGCCATTCTTGGGGAAGATGGCGTCGGGCCGACGACGGTGCCGCGGAAGATGATCGTCGCGACGGGGGACCGCGTCGAGGTTATGTACGTCCTGATCTTCTGGCCGTCGGCAAATGTGACGTCCGTGGCAGGGATGATATGTTGGGCGGTCAGAGCGAACTCGCCCCAGGCTGCGTTGCCTGCGATGATCGCTCCGGCGCCACCTGCGAGTTTCACGGCCGCTCCTTTCGCCGCGCTGCCGACCACGCCGGCGTCGCACAGCACGATCTTCCCGGCGACCAGCCCGGCGTTGAGCTTCCCAGGTTGACAGACACTCGAGCCCACGTTCCCACCGTACACTAGCGGCCTCTTCGTCGGGCCAAGCGGGGGGCCGGCGTAGAGCGAAGTGCCCACCAAGGTCTTGCCGTCGCCGAGGACGGCGTCCGCCGGGAACCTTCTGTTGACGGTGGACGCGCCGACCGTCAGGATCCACGGCGCGACGTTGACGGCGGTGAACTCGCCGGGGCCGGAGTTCCCGGCGGAGGCGGAGACGAGGATGTTGTTGCGGACGGCTCGGAACGCGCCGATGGCTGTGGTGTCCTGGAAGAAGTTGGGCGCCTGGCCGGTGGCGCCGATGGAAATGGAGATGATGTTGACCCTATCCTTGATGGCCTCCTCGAACGCCGCGAGGATGTCGGCGCCGAAGCACCCCAGTTTCCAGCACACCTTGTAGGCGGCAATGTGCGCCTGCGGCGCCATGCCGACGGCCGTGCCCTTGGCGTAGTTGAAGAAGGACGCGTTGGGGACGGCAGCACCGGCGGCGGTGGAGGCGGTGTGCGTGCCGTGGCCGTTGGTGTCGAGTGGCGACTTGGACTCCTGCTTCTCGTCAATGGGGTGGCCTATCGCAGCCTCGTACCCTTTGAAGAAGAACTTGGCGCCGACGAGCTTCTTGTTGCAGTACTTGGTGGCGTTGAACGCCGGCGTGGAGACGCAGCCCCCACGGAACGTGGGAGGCTTCGGCGGGTAGGCCGGGCCGGCGGCGAAAGACGCGCGGTCCTTGGGGTACACGCCGGTGTCGATGACGCCGATCACGATGTCCTTGCCGCCCTTCCCCAACTGGAGCACCCCCGACGACGGCGAGAGGTGGAGGAAGGAGGGGGTCAGGGTGGTGTGCAGCTGCATCATCTCGTCGGGGACGACGGCGAGGACAACGGAAGGCTGGGACGAGAGGTGCTCCGCCTGCCGCTCCGTCATGACGGCCGCGAAGCCCGTCGCGGCGTGCGCGTAGGCGTAGAGCACCCTCGGCGCCGGGTGGAGGATCTGCATGGGGAGGTGGTCACGCAGGAAGGAACTATACGCTCGTGCAAGCACCCGTGGGCTCGACGACAGCAGCGGAGCGTGCGCCGGCGCGACGTGCACAACGTAGGAGGATCGGGGCTCCGTGTCTAGATCCGCCGATGCCGCCGCCGGCGGCGGCGGCGAAGCAACGGCGGCGAGCAAGACGCATAGAACGGCGAGTGGTCTCACCATGGTGCACTCTAGAAGCAGTCAGTTTGCTGCGTACCGTACGAGTACTGTGAGCTCGGCGGGAAGAGGGAGGCGTATAAATAGGCGAGCCGATGAGATCGACGACGTGATTGTAGTTACGAGCATGAAGAGAGCATGATCCGTTCTTATTATTGTAATCTTTTTATCATTGCGTGTACTCTCACACAGACGAGAGGCTCCCGCGTGCAAGGTTATCCGGCGTAGTTTGCCGTTGGCTAATTACGCTGTTTCTTATCTAGTGATACGATGACTTCTCTTCTATCTTTAAGTGAATCAAAGAGCATGTTGTGCATAAATTATAGCTACACTGGCATGCCGACGCAATGTTATTGGACTAGATCTATAAACAGATCAAGATTTGAAGATTACTTTTGTATTTGTCAGCTCTTGATGTCAGATATATAGGTTAGCTTCTGACTTTTCAGCTTAACCACTAATTGATCATCTTTGCCAATCGACCTGCAGTGCACATTAGTTATTGTTAACCATCATTTTTCTGACGTCTCAAGCATCTAGTTGTAATTTGAAACGAACTTGTGTGTGTTATACAAATAACAGTAAATTCTTATTGGCGGGATCGGCCTGTCTCGTTGACAATGAGAGGGACGCAGAAAAAACTTCGCTCCTTAGAGCAAAAACAGTGGCTCCAACGTAGGTCATGTGGAAAACACTATTAGAGTCCATCTCCGCCATATTTTCTTCATAATTTACACTACCCTCTAAAAGATTCCCTCCTTCCAGCAGCTCCACCATATGCTACCATAGTTGGGGGACGTACGGTTGTATTTGCTCTAATTAGGTTTCCGCCCTTTGATGCTGGAGAAGGATATTGGCATATTCTCACGTCACGGCGGAGCTCGCAAGAGTCTTGGAGTCTCGGACTGTACAGTAATTGGTTTGCTTGTTTGGGAGACACCAACATCATGGATTGCTGTTCATATTGTTTCCAAAACACCCGTGCTACTCCCGTCCTCAACAAAAAAACATAGCCGCTGGGGGCGGCAGTTGCGATGGCGTTGCTCGCCGCTGTCTAGCCTGCCGCCGACGACAGGCCTTCCAACGTCCTCCTTCTCCCACCGGTACCTTCTGATGGGAATATGCCCTAGATCAATCATGAGATGATTGTGTAATACGTCTTTGTTCATGTACTTTTCGATAACTAGCTTATCAGGTTCCATGAATAATGGTCATAACTTTGTTCATCAAGTATGACTTGGTTGTGAGACACATTGTTTGTATAACATTATTCTAAACTGATCCCTGATCCAGAATCATTATGAGGAGCAGTAATGATTGATCGGCACATGTATTGATTGATGGTACTGTTTCACATACCATAGATATTGTGGATATCGAATCAATAATGTGGACACGTGTTAGAGAACACGGATGGTTGGATTGACCTACTCCGAGACACTGCTGAGATTGTTATCTTAATAGTGCCATCAGATTGTTGTCTCGAATGGTACACCTATATGGTCCTTAGACCTGAGATCATCATAGAGTCCCAGCATGCGTAGTTGTATACTTTGGGGTTATCAAACGCTACTCCGTAACTGGGTAGTTATAAAGGTAACTTACGGGTATGCCGCAAAACATGGCGTAGGGGTGTGATAGATCAAGATGGAATTTGCCCCTCCTCGATAACGGGAGAGATACCTCTAGGCCCCTCGGTGTGGATGGATAAGGAAAGTGCGCGGCCGTGCCAAGGTGACTAATCGTTAGTCACATCTTATATCCATTACACGGAACGAGTGAATGGGTCGAGCTATCACAAGGGTGGCACGCATCTTGCCTTGAGCTTGACTGGTGTCGCGTGGCAAAGGGATCGGTATGTACGCGTGTATCAAGGTTCAGCCGATGAGATCATTCTGTGCATTCGGGGGTCAATATGTGTTGCTAGATACCGCTATTGATCTGTGGACTGGAAACGGGTTTCCGGGTCCGCGGCCGACTTGCGCATGAACCTAATGGGTCACACACTTAACGGTTTGGAACATGCTTAACGGATTCACTTCTGTTAATGGGTTTCGGCGCGTGGATATGGATCCGCGTAGGAGATAGAGTCCTAACGGGCCTTCTAGTGTAGAAGCCCGTTAGCACGTCTATATAAGTTGGAGGCCAGGGGCGGCGCGGTGGATGAGTTAGATGCAGTCCACCAAAACCCTAGCCGCCGCGCCCCTCCCGCACCCGAGGAAACCCTAGCAACGCGACGTGGTGCTAGCACGCCGGCGCGCGACGTTCCACCCCTGGAAGTGTGGATACCTTAGAGGCGCTGCCGCTTTCGCGGACGTGCTTGCTGATCGGTGAACACGGACGACCACTCGCCGAGCACGGGCGACCCCTCGGTGAGCCGGGCGACCTCACCCCAAGCACGGGCGACCCCTCGGCGAGCACCGGCGACCCCTCGGCGAGCAGTCGGCGTACTGATCGGGGCGTGTTCGACAACTTCCTCTACGTGCGCGAGTCTTCTTCCGCTGCATCCGCGCGTCGAGGGTAACGATCCATGGTCCCCTACTTACATGTTGATCCTGGGTGTGCGCGAAAATTTTGATTTTCGGTTAGCATAGCCTGCGCGTTTCCCATCACCTTCTCCACGTGGGTGGAGGAGAGAGGTGTAAGTTTTTCCTCTTTTTGGTCTTTTTTTTTCCAAGACCGAGCTACTGCGACGGCGGTCAGTGGCGGTAGGTGGTGGTGAGGTCACGGCGGTGGCCAGTGGAGCTCATTTCCTCTCGGGTTTGTTGGTTTTGGCGAACAAATCTAAAGGTCACGGCCTTAGTCGGCTAAATCTAGAGTGTGACTAGCGGCTAGATCCATGAGGTAGGAGGTCGGGGGTGAAAATCTTGCCCGTCTGGGCTGATGGTGGTGATATCAAGCGGCGCCGCTTCCCTTTTTTAAGGCATTGTCGTAGTACCACTACGCTCCTCGGGTGAAAACTCGGTCTATGGACAGATAGCGGCGTATGGACATCTCTCTTGTTGAAGGCGTCGTCTTAGGAGCTATTTGGTCTCTAGTTAGAAGAATAGATGAGGTTGCAAGATTATTCTACCATCGCCAATGGCTGTCACCGAAAGGATATTGCCGCCATCGAAGGAAAAGTTGATGTGTGTTTAGGTCGCCCAAGCATCGCCGAGTTTCATTCGATTGCTATTTGGGAATGGTTCCACCGGTTGCCACTTTGATTTCTTTCAAAAAAAAATTAGAGCCTCTCTTCGTTATGTTTATGGCCTTTTGTAATAAGTGTTTGTAGTTGTCCTTTCTTGTAATCAGCACTGTACTACTCTCAACAATCGCTATGGGACCTGAGTTTTTTCAGAATCCAGTGCTATGGTTAATGATTCCAATTGTCAGCACCATAGATGGATCATGGTCACTAAACTGCAACACGTTGTTTTTGGTTTATAATAAAACTAAGCACAAAACAAGTTTAAGCAGTGTTTGAAATATGTTAACAAATGGTTTCTAGAACAAAAGTTATCATAAAATTAAATTTCAAAACAAGTACTATTGACCAACTTGACATAGAGCATTTCCAATAGGAAATTACTACTTTTATCTAGTAACTTGAGTAAATAATTTTCATACGAAAATAAATTCTTTGATAAGAAATGTTTTGTCATATTTCAAGTCTTGCTTATTTACAAAAAAAAGAAATTTATGAGAATGTTTGATGTTTTGCTTAAGCTTGTATGTAAGCTTTAAAAAAGTTGCTAATTTTTCAAATGTATTTTAAAGCCTTTGGTTAAGATTCTTATTTGTAATCCTTTAAAATGAGTCAAAGGAGTTTATTTGAAAACCTAGACCTTTACTTGATTTGGTAAAAAATATTTAAAAAGTTTTCTAAAAATAAAATCTCAAAATTAAGAAGTACATTTATTTCAAAGCCTTGAGCAGAGCTCACACTTTTAAAAATATAAAATTATATTCCATACAAAAGATTACTTGTCAAACCTTATTATACATCATTGTAATATCAATTGAGCATGTTTTATAAAATATTTTAAATATTTATATTGAAAGTATACACATGTATTACAATTTTCAAAAAAAATTTAAAGGAAAGTTTTAAGAAATTTTTTTCCAAAAGCAAGCATGAGATACATGGTTTCATTACATTTTTTTAGATTGCACAAACATGTAAATGTATGTAAACAAATATATTTATGAAAAATACCCTATACATGTGTTTTCATACTATGAGTAGTGTTTTCACGCCATGAATATTATTTTCATAAAATGAATAGTACTCTCTTACCTCCTTGATTTGAAATTCAAATTCAAACCTCTCATTTTCTCCAAAGGTTTAGTACATGTTCATCTAGGATCCAAATTTCTTTGCAAATTGGAATACCAAGGAGGATTTACCCTTTTGCCCTTTTAGTCAAAATTCAGCAAAGTTCCTTCTCCAACATTTTAATCTATATCTTTGATACACAGTTTAGACAAACTACATATCAGCTCACTAAAGAGACGGAGCCCGGGAACGAGACAAGGGCACCGCCACTAAAGATGGACAAAGCATGGATGGGAGCGGGGCCCACGTTATCAGCTCCGAGCAGCCTACCGCGCCTATAAAAGAAGGAGCCTGCCCAATACAACGAGGACGAAAGTGAAGCCAATAGAAGAAAGAGACACACATACCGCCTTCCAAGCCTTCAGGCCTCCGAAGCATCCTATTCCTAGCAGTAGCAGTAGCCGTAGCAGAGTAGGGTAGATTCTAGCCACTTCAGTGTCCGAAACTCCCCTGTAAGCTCGGGGCCGGCGCCTCCTAGCCTGCCCTCGGCGTCCCTGTTCTGTTTCCACCAGATTATCAACGAGGGCTAGAGTAGAGCTATTACCCGGCAGTGGGGGCTCGAACTAGGGTAAAAATGTTTGTCACGCACGGTTCGTATTTCTTTCGCCTCACCTCTCACCCCCTCTGAATCTCACCACACGACGGATCTGTACCCGGATCCCAGATCGCACCAAGCATAGTCCGGAAAGACCGCGCGGCCAGAGCCTCCGCGAGCTCGGCCGCCACCCCGAGCTGCTGGGAAGGGTTGTCGTTGGGCCTCATTCCGACTACAAATTTGGCTGCCGGCCCGTGGACCCGTGGCCCGCAGCTGGCGCGTTTCCCAGACACCGACAATAATGCTATAGAAACGAAAAGAAAAATATGTATAAAAGATTAATTAAAGACAGACCTTGTCAACTCGTGGCAATCTCGAAACTCTCTTTTGCCTTGAATCGCCAAATAATCATATGCCCCCTACATTTCTTTAACCCTACAAAAGCAACAAGTATATGTGATAAAAAAATAGAAAATAAAATTATGAAAACTTACATATCGAAATAAAATTATGAAAAACTTACATTTTGAAGAATGGTCTATGGTGTTTTGGCCAAAAGACAATAGACTGTACTTTGTCAGCTAGGTAAGTTTCAAGCTCATATCCAATTATCAGTTCGATATCAGATATCAATTCAATTTTGTAGACTCTTATATCCTATAAATACATAACCCAACTTTTAGATAATGTGGAGTAAAAAAGGAACATCAACACAAATACCTTCAAAGCTTCTGATCCATGGACTAAAACATGACACACAAAAATTGTAAGACCTTTAGGACCTTTAATGAAATTTGCAATATCAACCTTTTTAGATTCTATCTTTATCACCTTCATTCTTCTTTTCATCCCTCTCAATTTTAATTCCTTTTGAAGGTTCATCTTTCTTGTTTATAGCCATAAACTTTCTTTAGAATAGCATTATCCAATGCAATAGTCCTCTAATCCCTACATTACTGATATCGATAGCCAATATTTTTTAATAGTTTTCTCTCTTTAGGATCTAAGCACTAGTGGCCACTATACAAAATTTGGAACAATGCCATCCTGATTAAAGATTGCTGGATAAAAGGGTGAGATGCCATGTAAGTGTGAAACCTTGATACCAGATCATAACATAACTTCTTATATGGTATGAACTGTTGTAGACTCATCACAAATAAAGAATAGTAGACAAGTGGTTTCCTTTTCTTCTCTATCTTGAACGGCCGGTCAAATATAGAAGCTAGATGCTTGAAATCCTTCATGAACGGTTTGTGTTCATGAACGGTTTGTCTTCTTGAAATCTAGATGTCTCCTTTGAAATGATGGAAATCTTCAAATTTAAATTCGTCGTTCCAAGTCTCTGCATTTCTATGATGGTCAATCACATAGAAGAGCAGTTCACTCGCAATAGCCATTCCTAACTCAGTGATCTCTTCCACATCAAGGAAGACAACATCATCCAATTGAATCCGTAGAACTTAATTCTAGATATTTGTGAAGTTGCTTTACTCTACAAAATAAACATTGTATTACAACATTTATTAGGACAACAAATTTCGTAGGGCAGACACAAAGTAAACTGTGAAATCCTTATTGAAGTGGAAAACTTTACTACAATTCAATAACAGTCAAAACAAGGAGATTTTTATTCTAGTCAAAATAAGGAGGTATGTGATACATTGCAAGACTTGCATGTTGGTTCCGACCGCGTCAAGGAAGCTCGTGTGCAGTCCTTGATGAGGGACTTTGAGGATCTATACATGAAGGAGATGGAGTCAGTTAGTGACTTCGCCATGAAATTAACCACCATCGCCAATGAGATACGAGCACTTGGAGAAAAGATGGAGGAGCACACGATTATCAAGAAGATTCTTCGTGCGGTACCTGACAGGTTCTTGCCTTTCGTCTCTACTTTTGAGCAACTTGCTGATATAAAGAAGGAGCTGACAGAAGTGGTCGGCCATCTGAAGGCATAAGAGGAAAGGAATAGAGGCCGTCGGCGAGTCGAAGAAGGCAATGAGCTTCTATTCACTCATGCTGAGTGGGAAGCAAGGTTCAAGGGCAAGAGCAATAAAATTTTTGATAAGAACTGCAAATTTGATAGGGCAAAGATTCGGTGCTTCAACTGTCAGAAGTTCAGGCATTTTGCCAAGGAATGCCATAACCGAAGTAAGGAGCAAGAGGTGATGAACCTCCTTATTGATGCTGATGATCAGCCAGCACTACTATGAAGATGGACTCGACGAGTTGAGTCCAGGATGTTGAGTAGTGGCGTTGCTATCCTGAAGTCGTGTCTGAGAGTAGGTTTCGACGAGTGGTGTCCTGGATGTTGAGTAGTCGCGTCGCCATCCAGAAGTCGAAGCCGAAGGTAGAGCATCGGGTGTTGAGTAGTTGTGTCGACATCAAATATGTGCTTAGTAAGCGTTGTGCATATCGAAGGAGTGTCCGAATGCGTCGACAAGATAGAGTCAGGATGCCAAGATTGGGGAGAGATTGTTAGATATAATCTTGACATCTACTAGAAAATTGTAGGTGTAGCTAGTTGATAGCTATAGGGAGATGCTAGAAGCATCTAGAACATTCAGTTCTACTACTAGTTCATAGATACACTAGATACTAGAAGTATCTAGCTATTACTAGGACTAAAATGTTAATAACTTGATTTAGAATGTTCTAGATATATGGGTTAAGGTTAGTTTAGCTTAGCTTATAAATAGAACATGTAGGACCACTTATAAGCCAAGCTTGAGGACTAGTTCTGCTACAATATAGTGAGCCTCAATTGCTTCCTAAGTGAACATTAGTATGAGATGTTGTGAGAGTTTTACTTTCTATTCTTGTGAGCTCCTAAGCCAACAGTTGTTGATGCAATTCTTGATTTTCCCAAGATATCCCTCCTAGTTTAACCAAATGAATATCAATTACATAGTAAATAGTAAGTACTCAAACAATATGTGGCATCAATATGCTATGAATCAGCACAACACTAAATATATCATTTATGACAACATGCCCGCTGTGACATAATTGGCAAAACTATATAGCGGCAAAAAGATTAGAATGCTGGTAGTAATTGTATTACAATTAATATTTGCTAAGAATATTTATCACAACTTTTGTATTTCTTTGCATCTAAATTTTCTTTAAATAAACCATTAAATATTTTGTCAAACCTACATATAAGTACATAATAAATAGTAAATATTTTTTATTTCTTTGCATCTCAATTTTTTTTAACTAAGCATTAAGAAGTATTTTGTCAAACCTATTTATCAATTGCATAATAAATAGTAAGTAATCAAAACAATTTGTGGAATGTTATGAATCAGCACAATACTAAATATAGCCTTTATGACTGAATTGATAAAGCGATACAATGATAAAAAGATTATAGGACGAGTTATATTATGGATAATTCATTACATTACATATGCAAAACCACCAAGAAAGAACACAAGTTAAGAATATTTGCAAGACCTCTTGTGTCCTGATAGAAGATATACATTGGTCACTGGTGAATGAATTTAAGATGTTTGCACTAAAAAATGTAAAAAGGAATTCCCCATCCATGTTGGTACTCACGAATTCTATCAACAAGAGGAAATTGCATATCACATGGACCTGAGAAAACAATTCATCAGCATCATATAGTATATTAAAATATAGTTGCATGTAGCCAATTACATATTAATGTAGCTGTAGGTAGGCAATTTAGTATATATCAGTTTTAAACAAAAAACATGTAATTTTCATTATCAATTTTAAATATAGCAAATTAGCAACTAATCACCACATTGACATCTTCTCCTTATCAAGCAACAGCCAGTTCACTATCTTTAGAACACTTAGACGATCTGGACACCCAAAATAAGTTACAAACGGTTTAAACAAAAGGAATAAGTTCATTTTGAAAATAAATCATCTTAGTAGCAGTGTGTGATAATATAGAAAGGAAAATTATGCACTAATTAAATTTTCACTCGTATCGTTAAGGGTTGTAAACATCTTGAGTGTATTTTGATAATAGTTATACCTTGTAACGAGTACAAGAACTAATTTCTCGGCTCATAACCACAGCTACCATGCATCTGATACACTCTTGAACTAAGTCCATTAATTAGACAAAAATAGTCACTATCACCTTTTTAAAATAAAAATTTCAGGGGTGCATACTGCTTCTTGTCATAAAGCCTCAAATAAAAAGAAATGATCATCCTATAGAAAGGAAAAAGAAAAATATGTATAAAAGATTAATTAAAGACAGACCTTGTCAACTCGTGGCAACCTCGGAAATCTCTCTTGCCTCGAATCACCAAATAATCATATGCCCCCACATTTCTTTAACCCTACAAAAGCAATAAGTATATGTGACAAAAAAATTTAGAAAATAAAATTATGAAAACTTACATTTTGAAATAAATTATGGAAAACTTACATTTTGAAGAATGGCTCAAGCTGTTTTGGCCAAAAGACGATAGCCTGTATTATGTCAGCTAGGTAAGTTTGAAGCTCATATCCAATTATCAGTTCGATATCAGATAGCAATTCAATTATGTAGCCTCTTATATCCTACAAATACACAACCCAACTTTTAGATAATATAGAGTAAAAAAATGGAAAAGAACATCAACACAAATACCTTCAAAGCTTCTGGTCCATGGACTAAAGCATGACGCACAAAAATTGTAAGACCTTTAGGACCTTTAATGAAATTAGTAATATCAACCTTTTTAGATTCTATGTTGTCACCTTCATTCTTCTTTTCATCCCTTTCAATTTTCATTCCTTTTGAAGGTTCATCTTTCTCTTCATTTTCTTTGTTTATAGCTATAAACTTTCTTCAGAATAGCATTATTTAAAGGATCTCTATGCCCTAGGGGTGAATAGGAATTTTTAATTTCTTTTCGGTTATTCTTTGATTATGCAAGAAAGTTAAGAGTAACCCAATCCTAGGTAATCGTTTCGCCACTCCGGTAGTCGTTTCGCCACTCCGGCGAGGTGGACTCCGTCACCTATACACCGACTTGAGAGTAGCCACACACCAAGGCCTACTCCCAAGCCCACTCCTCCAAGAAGAACGCCGTCTTCAAGAGTAATAAGCCCGGAATGCCCTGATCATGCCAAAATCAAAGGACTTCCATGAAGCTCGGTTTGAGGAAAGGTAGGCGATTGGTGAAGAGGTGGAGGAAAGGCTAAGAACACCCCCAGGATGAGTAAATGTTGGCTCTATGTGAAATAGAGTGGCAAAACACATGAATGGTTGCCTACCAAACTTAACTTATACCCCTGGAGAGAAACTAGTCGTTGTAGCTTCGGAAGGCTCCAAAAACTAGCCGTACAGTGCCCGTCGGACCTAGTCCGATGGTTGTAACCTAGAATCAAAACGGTCGAAATACGTACTATCAGACCCGGTCTGATGGTGGTCAGACCCGGTCCAATGGAAGTGAAAGTGCAGAGTGGGAGCCGTCGGACCCAGTCCGATGAACACTGTGAATACTAAGCTCAAGGAATTTGTGATATTCGCTCCTCTTGAGGTCTCACTTGGACTTTTAAATGTTTGTAGGATATTTGTGGACTAAGAGAAGGCTAGGGTTTTCATGTGAAGGGATAACTTGGCATGAGCAACACAAATAGACCCCTCTTGAGTTATGGGCAACAAAAGTAAAAACCTAACTACTCCTACACCTGCACATGACCTCTCCACTCGCCCGGTCATTTTTAGAATATCTTGGAGCAGCTTAAAAGGTCACCGATGCCTCGCTAGGATTCCATGAAGAGACTAATAACCCCTTAGAAATAGTCATTGTGCAAATATCCACGTCATCAATACTGCTGAAAAATTAGGGCTCAACAATGCCCACAATCTCCCCCTTTGTGGTATACAACATAACTAGGCTATTCAAACGCATACTTAGCATCATATATGGCTTGTGATGCAGAAAACATGAGTTAGATGAGTATGATACCTTCTACAGAAAAAATATGTCTCTCCCACAGGAGTTAGATGAGTATGTTACCTTCTACAGAAAAAAAACATGGAATATTATGGATACGAGAGCATTTACATTCAGCGATCTGGGGGCAAAAAGGATGGATGTGGTATATTCTATAAACCCAAAAGGTAAACCATAAACATATTCTCTTAACTGATATAGATTCTGTAGCAAGTACTAATTTCTAGACAAAATCTTCATTGGACATTCCCCTTCAAATATATGGGTCTTATTACCTCCCCACCAGCTTGTACATAGGAATCATGGTGTGGATCAGTGAGAATGGTACTCTGCACCAAGACGGGTCGGGAACCAAGTCTATCACGAGTTGGAACCTGGATCAGCCAAGGAGGAGCAGTCTGTCTTCAAATGGGCGTACAAGATGCATATCAACTCCGTTTGGGGTGTTCAAGTATATTACAGAAAAGCCCTCGATGAGACCTTTCCAATGGATCCTGTCGCAAGTCCAAATTCTTTTGATCACATTTGTCGAAACAAGAGGCGACCAGATTCTGTTGGGCCGCTGGGTGTTGCGTCACCTTTTCTTTTGGGCTTCGGTCCGTGTATCCCGCACAAGGGGGTCTCCCAAACCCTAGTCGCCGCCCTTTCTGCCTATTAAAACCTCATAGCCGTCATTGTTAGACTTGAGTTTTGCTTAGATATTTTTCTGCCATCGTAGTATCACCGATCTTCGGTTTTGTGGAACCCCAACTTCGTGATCTTAATATTAATTTGCAATTCGAGATTGCTTCTTCTTCGTTCTTGCTTGTGTTCTCGATTCCCTTTCAGTAACTAGCCTTCGTGGTGAGGTCAACTGTGCGCTTGCGTGGTTGATAACGAATGGAGATAGTGGTGTAGCGATTGCAGGCTTAGACCAGTGCTGTTCAAGGTTGGATCGTCAATGTCGAGTTATCCACCAAACGAGTTAATCCTAACTGTCGGAAGATCGGGACCCCGTCCCCCATCAAGTGGTATCAGAGCCGCGGTTGCCCGTCAGGTGTACTTGTATCCCCATTGTTCATCTTCCACCTAGACTCCAGAAAATTGCCCCATCAAAGTAAGTGTCGGTGTCTGGGAAACGCGCCTCAGAGGGCCGCGGGTCCACGGACCGGCAGACGAATTTGTAGTTGGAGTGAGGCCCAACGACAACCCTTCCGAGCAGCCCGGGACGGCGGCCGAGCTCGCGGGGGCTCTGGCCGCGCGGTCTTCCCGGACTAAGCCTGGTGCGACTTGGCGATCAGGGTACAGATCCGTCCTACGGTGAGAAGAAGATGGGGAGAGAGAGAAAGCGACACAAACCGTGAAGACACAAGCGATTTACCCTGGTTCGAGCCCCCACTGCCGGGTAATAGCTCTACTCCAACCTTCGTTGATTATATGATGGAGAACAGTACAAGGGGTGCCGAGACCGGGCTTGGAGGCACCGATCCCGAGCTTACAGGGAGGTTTCGGACACTCAGGTGGCTAAGGACTACGACTACTGCTAAGGAAGCTTTGGATTCTGGGTGTGCTGAAGACGTCGAGAGCTAGATCGAATCCCCGCTATGTTGAGCAGGCATCTCCTTTTATAAGCGCGGCGGGTCGCCCAGAGCTGATACGGCGGGCCCCGCGCCCATCTTTGCTTTAGTGCGGCGCCCTTGTCTCATTTCGAGGCTCCGTCATGTCTGTGGCCTGCAAAGAAGCTGATCTGGTTAGTACTGGACACGTGTTCGTCCGGGAGTGCCTACATGGGGGAGAAGCCTGCATCAGGGATAAAGCACTTTCTCTTTATGCCCAAAATAGCATTGACTAGTCCGAGCCAGCCTCGCGCCACCCGTTGGGGACGTCGCGTAGCGTAACAACCGCTGCCGCCTATCCAAGAGGGTAAACGACAAGGCAAGTTGCTCGCGTGCTTCTCCTCGGGCTGCGGATCCCCGAGGAGACACAGTTCTTCCCGGTCAAGGCCGGGAAAGTGTGGTGGGACATGACAGTTGTCACCACCTGCCCACGGACAGGCGGATTGCCCGCGGGGCCCTCTTCCGGGCTAAGGATAGCCCGAGGGGTGCGCCACGTTCCTAGTTGGGACCCAGAGAGGCGCGGTTGACTTGGTCAAGCCTGGGGATGACCCTGGCGGGCTAGACGTTTCCTCTAGTACGATCAAGGGCGGCCTTTTGAGACCTTTGTACGTGCGGTGGGCCGGTACGGAATCGGCCCAAGGCCCATCTCGGGCTGGGCCACTCATGAATCACCAACAGTAAGTTTTGTGTTTGTCATCCCTTCCGCTGTCCAAACCACATCTATCCCTCGCAATCTTTTTTTTCAGTTTGCATTGTTGAGTTTGTGTCCTTAGTTCGTGTTGGTTGCTGGTTTAGATTGTGTTCGTAGTTCTGTTGGGCTTTCCGTTGCATCCTCAATCCTACCACCGCCATACATCCCGCAACCAAATCGAGTCATACTCGGTTTTCCCCGCTAGCCGCCTTGTGTTATTGTCCCGCCGTCACAAACCACTATCCCTCTGTTTTGTTCACCTGCATACCCACTGTTCATCTTCCAAAAAGACAAAAACGAAATTTTTGCCCTACACAGAAACCCTGATCCGGAGACCCTTCAGTAAAACAACCACAACTTTCTCATATGAACTCCGATTTGGGTCCACGATACTCGTTGGAAAGATCTCGAAGAGACGCATCCAACCAAAACTTACTACGTTTCTTTTGGTAAAATCAAAATCCTGAAAATCTTGCAGGAAGACCACATATCTGGCCCCTGAAGTTCCTTCACAGTTTTAAGAGAACCCTCTAGAAATTATATCGGACACCCCTAACCTCCAAATAGAGGGGAAAACTGCTCTATATCCATATTTCAGTGTTGACGAAGTTTAAAAAAATATTAGAAAAATCATACAAAAAAATTTGTGAAAGAAAAAGGCAGCGCATAGAAAACAGCCGTGGGGTACAAAAAAAATTACCTGAAGCCATTGGGGTCCAAATTGTTTACATCTTAATTGTCCCTATTTGTACCTTGCTGTCGTTACTTCCTCTAACAGTCCTATAAACATTTTTAAGCCAACAACACTATTGAGGCCTTTGGCGTATTTCAGCTGACAGGTTTTCTGGGACCTAATTCGATGGTTCGGTAGTGGGGTGGTGTGCGATCGGGGCACTCCTCTCCTCTCGCGGACGGTTCTAGGCTCTAGAAAGGACACTAAGAGTTTACCGAGGTTCAGGCCCCCTGATCGGATAACAGCCCTAATCCTGCTTAAGCTTCTTGCAATGTATGAACTGGCTCCTCTCTCAGGACCCGACCCTCCCGAAAGAAGCAGAGTCCAACCATCTTACAGATGCACCCCCAGCCCTTATATACCCGAGCTAGCCTGGGTTACAACGTGCTACACAGTACACATTAATGGTCCTCCCACTGTAGCCATCATTCTCTCACGCAAGTCTTCGTTGCCATAGCTTCTGCTGCCGCTTCTGACAACGGGACAGCTCAGATGGGACAGAGCAGCCTGCCTACCCCTAGCGCCTTTCTTGTCACCTTCTAGCTGGTACGAAGCGAGACGGCTGTGGAGACGGCTACAGCGTAGCTGACATCATTTGGTGGGGCGGAGGCAATCATTTTGTCAGAGCCCCGCCCACTCCGTCCAGAGCAGTTCCGTCACATTAAATGCTCTGGATCCGGTGTATCCCGAAGAAATTCCTAGCAAGGAAGCCTCCTTGCACCTTCGCCCTGTGTCCCTGACAGTGGGGTCCCTGCGCCCCTGCTGCCCTAATGCTCTTGCCCGTCACTTGTGCGACGGGCGCCACGCATCCTAGTCACCCGGTGCCGAAGGCCCGCTAGCCCGTCTATGCGCCGGGCGCCACACGTCCTGGTCGCCGGGTGCACAGGGCCCGCTGCCCTCAGGCGCCAGCGCCACGCGTCTGGTCTCCGGTGCTCGGGCCCGCTTGCCGCTTTGTCGCCGGGCGCCACGCGTCTGGTCTCCGGTGCACAGGGCACGCTAGCCCGCCGGTGCGCCGGGCGCCACATGGCTCAATCACACTGTTTTAACTTGCTTTTGTCTGAAACCAGACTTTGATATGTTTTGACTCGATATTCCCTTGTACATCACACTTCCTCTTTGGATGTTGGTCCCACTTTTCAGCGACGCGGGGGCACACCCCGGTGTAGAATACACAGACAGACATATATTCAGCTTTGTTTACTGATCTCAATTATTGTTATCCTTTGCTACCATAACTGCCTACCGAGCTACACAAACTCTGGTCAGCACAGGATCATACCTTGCAATCGCTTCGCTCACCGTTCACCTATCATCATCACCACCAAACAGCCGGCTGAACCCACTGCAGCATTGGTAAGAACCTTGCAAGAGCTAGGTAAGTCGCCTGAGAGTTACCAGCCACCTGCCCGAGACTAGTAGTCGATAGGGATAATACTTTTGTGTTATCTTCTGTTTTATTACTAACAATGACAGTGCCCAGACAAGAGCTAGAACTACGGGATATGATGATGATTTTCGAAAGCAATTCCAAGATCTTACTGAGATCTATCACGGAGGGACAAGGGACTCAAGGATGCTCTTTCCAAAACAACCCTAGAAGTTGCCAAAACAAACCAAGAGATTAGGGAAGACGTCGCGAAGGTTCGGCTAGTTAACTAGGGGGCATTGAGAGGCTTGATTGTCGCATCTCAGACCTTGCCAATAGGATTGAGGTCATGGAGAACCAGCAGCCTCCAACTGGAACCACTGTACGGAGATGAAGAAAATGAAGATGATGAAGAGTCCCATGACAATGCTGAACGTCACCCCAATGAAGCTGCTATACATCGCGTGGAGCGAGATGTTCGACTAGAGGGGCGCTTCCACCCCAAGACCAGGTATGAGAGGTAATAATGGTCATAATGTCAATAATAATCGCAATGATGATCAATTTGCTAAAGTTAAGTTTATCATATCTCCTTTCTCTAGAACTTATGACGCTGAGGCATACCTAGATTGGGAAACAACTGTTGAGCAAAAGTTTAATTCTCACCTTGTCCCTGAAATTTATAGAGTTAGACAAGTCACTAGTGAGTTCAAGGATTTTGCTATAATTTGGTGGAATCAACTAGTAAAGTCTAACATACAACCTGAAACTTGGGACACACTGAAGAGACAAATGCAATACAAATTTGTGCCGCCTTCCTTTAAACGTGATTTGCACAAAAAATTGCAACGCTTGGATCAAGGTAATAAATCGGTAGAGGAATACTACCAAAAGCTTCAAATAGGCATGTTGCTTTGTGAGGTAGAGGAAACTGAGGAGGATAAAATGGCTAGTTTCTATGGGGGTTAAGACAAGACATACAAAATATTATTGATTATAAGGATTATCATGATATCAATAGTTTGTTCCAGCATGATGTTTTGGCAGGAAAAAGAATTTCAAGGACCACAACAGCGACCACGGAGCAACTTTGCTAGTACTTTCCCTCCAAGGCAGGCGTCCACTTCATCCAAGTTCGCGCCACCTCTTGCCGTTCGGCCTACTTCCCCCTCGACGAGTAGGGTGCGCTTAATAGCACCGTCACCACCGCAACGTACACCTGAGGTAAGCAAAACTTCTAACCTACAGGCTCCAGTGAAGATGTCTTCATCTGTTGCCTCCACGGGGACGTACAACAGGAATCGTATGCCATCGTTGCAAGGGAATGGGCCATGTCATGAAGGACTGCCCAAGCTATCGAGCTTACATTGCGACGGATGGGTACATTAGTGCTTCTAATGTAGAAGATGAATATGCCCTTGCAGCTAACCTGGTAGGTAATTAGGATGACACAACCAACCAAGATGATGACGATGAGGAAGCGTTGGGTGCAGTAGCCACGAAAAAATACCGTACAATCATTGTCCAACGGGTTCTAAGCACTCAAATGAAGCAAGCCGAGCAAGTCCAACGTCACAACTTATTTCAAATGTTCCTTGTCGTCAACAACTGTTGTGTTCGAACCATCATTGATGGAGGCAGCTGCAACAACTTGGTGAGTTCTGACCTTGTCAAGAAGCTTGGCTTGACAACAAAACCCAACCCCCAACCATATCATGTTCAATGGTTCAACAACAGTGGTAAGGTTCGGGTTACCTAAACAGCTAGAGTGTCGTTCTTTATTGGTTCATACTATGATGATGCTGATTTTGATGTAGTGCCTATGCAAGCTTGTTCACTTTTATTAGGCCGACCTTAGGAATATGATACTAATGCCACTCATTATGGTAGGGATAATACTTACACTCTGATGCACAAAGGGAAGAAAATCACTTTGCATTCTATGACCCCTTCTGAAATTGTACAATTTGATAGGGAAAGACTAGAAAATGAGAAGAAGTATAACACCGTAGAATCTGACAACCAGCAAGTAGGTAAAACTATTTTTCCACAAAAGAAAGATAAGAACAAACTTGTTGTTAAGACCGAGGGTATTAAATTGAAGGATGTTGTTTTACTTGCAACAAAGTCTTATCTTGCTGAACCATCATGCTATGCTTGATATGTAAAGAGACCTTATTCTCATTGATGAAATGACCCGCTTTTCCGCCTGCTGTTACTAACCTTTTGTAGGAGTATGATGATGTGTTTTCTACTGAGGTGCCCCGGGACTACCCCCTGTTCGAGGGATTGAGCACCAAATTAACTTGGTCCCGGGAGCGACATTACCAAACCGTGCTGCATATATGACCAATCCGGTGGAGACTAAGGAAATTTAACGACAAGTCCAAGAACTTTTGGACAGTGGGTACGTGCGACAAAGCCTTAGTCCCTATCTGTTCCTGTTCTGTTGGTTTCTAAGAAAGACGGTAGCTGGCGCATGTGCGTGGATTGTAAAGCCATTAACCTAAGGTATCGTCATCCTATTCCTAGGTTAGACGACATGCTTGATGAGTTAAGTGGTTCTACTGTTTTCTTAAAAGTTGACTTGCGTAGTGGGTACAACCGAATCAGAATGAAATTGGGAGATGAATGGAAAACTGCTTTTAAGACTAAGTTTGGGCTATATGAGTGGTTAGTCATACCTTTTGAATTGACTAATGCACCTAATACTTTCACGCGGTTAATGAACAAGGTCTTATGTCCTTTCATTTGTAAATTTTTTGTTGTAAATTTTGATGATATCTTGATATATAGCAAGTCACTTTCTGAACATCTCGAGCATCTACGTGCTGTTTTTAATGCTTTGAGTGAGGCACGTTTATTTGGTAACCTTGAGAAGTGCACCTTTTGCACCGATCGACTCTCGTTTCTTGGTTATGTTGTGACGCCACAGGGAATTGAGGTCGATGAAGCCAAGATTGAGGCGATCAAGAGTTGGCCGACTCCTAAAACGGTCACACAAGTGCGAAGTTTTCATAGACTTGTCGGCTTCTACCGCCGCTTTGTGAAGGATTTCAGCACCATTGCCGCACCATTAAATGAACTGACAAAGGGTGTTGCATTCCATTGGGGACAATTGCAAGAGGACGCCTTCAATTTGTTAAAAATGAAGTTAACAACAACACCTTTGCTCTAACTTTCAGATTTTGGTAAGACATTCGAACTTGAATATGACGCAAGTGGGATTGGGATTGGTGGCATCCTCATGCAAGAAGGTAAGCCAGTTGCTTATCTCAGCGAGAAATTGAGTGGGTCTACTCTAAATTATTCCACATATGATAAAGAGAAGTATGCTCTTATACGCACTTTAGAGACGTGGCAACATTATTTATGGCCTAAGGAATTTCTTATTCACTCTAATCATGAAGCACAAAAATATATTCGCAGTCAAAACAAGCTGAACCGTAGACATTTAAAGTGGGTAGAATTTATTGAATATTTTCCATACAACATTAAACACAAGAAAGGGAAAGATAATGCAATTGTTGATGCTTTTTCTCGAAGATATGTTATGTTGTCTCAACTTGACTGTCGAATTTTTGTACTTGATACTATTAAACAATAGTATGCTCAAGATGTTTATTTTAATGATGCTTTGATTAATTGTAAGGACGGGAGGGCTTGGAATAAAATTGTACGCAATGATGTGTTTTTGTTTAGAGCTAACTGTCTATGCATTCTAGTTGGATCCATCCGTCTTTTGTTGTTGAAGGAAGCTCTTGGAGGAGGCCTGATCAGACACTTTGGTGTAAAGAAGACGGAGGATGTTCTGGCCACCCACTTCTATTGGCCGAAGATGAGGCGTGATGTTGAACGCTTTGTGGCGCACTGCTCCACATGTCAAAAAGCTAAGTCGCGATTAAATCCACATAGTTTATATATGCTTCTTTCTACTCCTAGTGTTCCGTGGGAGGATATTTCGATGGATTTTGTTCTAGGTTTGCCTAGGACAAAAGTGGGAGGGATATCATATTTGTTGTTGTGGATCGGTTTTCAAAGATGTCACATTTCATATCTTGCCATAAAAATGCCACTCATATTGCTGATTTATTTTACAAAAACATTGTTCCTTTGCATGGTATGCTCTCCACTATTGTTTCAGATAGCGACAGAAAATATTTGAGTCATTTTTGGAGGACATTGTGGAATAAATTGGGGACAAAGTTATTGTTTTCTACTACTTGTCTTCCCCAAACTGATGGTCAAACGAAGGTAGTGAATCGCACCTTATCCACGATGTTGCGAGCTATTTTAAAGAACTTAAAATTATGGGAGGAGTGCCTTCCTCACATGGAGTTTGTTTACAACCGTACGCTACATTCGACTACAAAGTTAAGTCCTTTCCAGGTAGTGTATGGTTTCAACCGTCGTTCTCCCATTGACCAGTTTCCTTTACCATCATCTAAACAGGTCAATCTTCATGCTAAGAAACGTGCTGAAATTATTTTAAAACTGCATGAGACCACAAAAGAGAATATTGAACACATGAATGACAAATATCGCATTGCTCATAGTCATGGTAGCAAGAAATTGTTATTTGCTCCTGGAGATCTTGTTTGGTTACACTTGCGCGAGGAGCGTTTTCTTGAGTTAAGAATATATAAATTTGTGCCCCATGCGGATGGTCCATTTAGGGTGCTAGAGAGAACAAATGATAATGCCTACAAACTTGAGTTACCTGCAGATTTCGGGGTTAGCCCCATTTTTAACATTTCATATTTGCGGCCATATTTGGGAGAAGAAGATGAGCTTGAGTCAAGGACGACTCCAAGTCAAGAGGGGGAGGATTACGTGGACATCACTCCTACCGATGTGTCCACTCTTCCACCACATGTTATGCAAGGACCAATAACAAGGGCACGAGCGCGACAACTAAACCACTAGGTGGGCTCGTTCCTTAATACACGAGAGAATATCGACAACAGCGAGTTACTACCTAATAATATTGTGCTTGCATTTAGGAATCTTGGTGTTGATCGGCGAGGATGGTACTCTGCGCCAAGATGGGTCGGGAACCAAGTCTATCATAAGTTGGAATCTGGATCAGCCACGGCAGAGCAGTCTGTCTTCCAACGGGCGCAGCATATGCATATCAACACCGTTTGGGACTTTAAAGTACATTACGGAGAAGCCCTCAACGAGACCTTTCCAACGGATCCGGTCACAACTCCAAATTCTTTCGGAGCTGATCACAATCGTCGAAACAAGAGGCGATTAGATTCTGTCATTGTTAGATTTGGATTTTGCTTAGATATTTTTTGCCATCGCAGTATCGCAGATCTTCGGTTTGTGGAACCCCAACTTCGTGATCTTCATATCAATTTGCAATTCGAGATTGCTTCTTCGTTCTTGCTTGTATTCTCGATTCGCTTGCAAGAACTAGCCTTCGAGGTGAGGTCGACCGTGTGCTTGCATGGTTGATAACGAACGGAGATGGTGGTGTAGCGATTGCAGGCCTGGATCGGTGCTATTCAAGATCGGATCATCAACGTCGAGTTCTCCACCAATCGAGTTTACCTACCTGTCGGAAGATCGAGACCCCGTCCCCCATCATTTGTTCTTAGGAGTTTCTTGATTTCTAGCAGGGTTAAGGTCAATTGTGTGGAACGTAGTTGATAGCAATCTATTTTGATGGCTTTACGATTGTCGGTTGTCTGCCTTGTTGGTTGGTAGCCAATATCATGGGATCACCACCTCTCCAAATCGACATATCAATTCTCACCAGAAGATTGGGCACCCTCATGTGTGCATCAGTTGACCCACCAAGAAGGCTATTTCTTGCAAGAGAATCGGGAACACAAACAGGAAGGAAGGATAAGCATTCTAAAATTGTGAATTGTATTAAGCACTTGAAGTTGGGGCTTCACAAACTGAGTATCGGTGAAACTACAGAGGTAGAATAATCTAAACAAAACCTAACTCTAATTTTGTAATGGCTACTGAATTTATAAGAGGGAGAGAGGCTAGGGGCGACTAAAGGCGTGGCCAGCTAACCTTAGGTTGTATAAAGCATGTGGCATGTAGACCCAAGTGGAGGTGGCGCAGCATCCAATAAATTATGGATGTCCTCTTATTTTTGCGATTTCCACTGATCTATAAGGAATTATTCATGGGACCCGATCCATTGAAAGCTCTCATTGTGGGCTTATCCATGGATACCAAGTGAAGGGGAATGCACATGCTATGCTAGCAAAAATTTAAAATTTCTACACTAACACTCAGGACAATCATGCAAGTAGGGGATAACTAAACATTACCCTTGACACGTGGTTGCAACGAAAGCTATGTCAGAGAAGCCGATTCTCACGTCACGCTTGTCGTGGTACGAAAGTAGTCTTTCACATCCTTGCCAAATGTCTCCTCCTCATGTTCGTTGTGGATGTCATCCGTAGAGAAAGTAGACATGGCTGTTGGCGATTCATACGCTATTAGAAATAATTCACAAGCGGACGGATATCGCTTGTAGTTTTCACCGGGAAGTATTCCAGAGTATCGACTCCATAGGGAACGAGGGAGAAGGATAATTCTAATATCTATATTATTTAAGATACCAGCCATCTAGTTAACGGGGGTAATGATAATAATAAGATAACAAGACCGGTGACACACATATGAGTATAAAAAGATAAGTTAGGCGGATAGTTGGGAGGACAACGAGAAGAGTATAAAGTTTCTTAATAATACTATCAATTATCATGTTGAGCTAGTAGATATGAGTTTGGAGGTTTGTTTTAAGAACTTCGTCGGAGCTCGGCCGATTCACTACCACCCACTATCAGTTAAGAACACCAAATGGTTATGACCACCCCCGATTGGGCCCTACTTGTCCAATTCCTAACGCAGTGGATTACGTGAGAGATAAATCTCGGATGGATAGGGCTGTCACCAACTACCACCTACCACAAAGTATGTTGAAATGAGTGTAAACCAAGTCAGACATAATATCAGACACCACATTTGCTACCAAATCCGATCACTCCTCCCCAGATCCTAGGAAGGGGTCGGCCGATCTAGATGGGTTGGGCGACCCACCTTCGGTCGATCCCGGCCTTCGTTTTCGCCTGTGATACCTCTTTGATTGTGTAGATCAATCCCCCACGTCGGTTTTGACAGTTAGAGCCGATGGAACTGACTTCTTTAAGAGCCAAGTGACCCAAGTGTGATGGAATTACAGCCATTTGATCAAACGGATGCGTATGGATGCTTGATATTACGCCTTGATGTGTTTCTTGGTAACTGGGAGAAGTTGGAGTCGGTTGGGTGCAATGGCCAGGTCGGCCGGCCAAGGGTGGGCCGATCGACCGGCTTCTGTGTCTAATTCAGCTTCGATTTTTCTCCACTTTATGCCTAAGGATAAAAACTCACCATAATTTTGGAAATTTGTTAGTTTAAATACAATGTATGTATAAATCTTGATTTTCCCCCAAATCACTGAAAAGTTGGCGTATGTCGGCGTATGAAATTGGACTTTAATGACTACCAACGCACCCCCCAACTTAAACTTTTGCTCATCCTCGAGCAAAAAGCTCATAATTGGTCTCAGTGGATCTGGATTGCATCAATTTCATTATTCAATAAATATTAAGAGCACAAGATAATACTCTCGGTATTTGTTAACATAAACTCGTACAAGTTTATCCCAACGTTGTACTTATACCTGTAGGGCTTCCAAAATGTCACCTTGTCTTAGGTGGTTGGAAAATAGAACTACCAAGACAGAGCAGTGTTAGCTTACCCTTGTTCAGGATAGGTCTCGTAAATTTCAAAATTTTAGTTCCTCTATTGGTATTCTCGGATTGCTCAGTGGATTTTACTCATCCTTACCAAGGCCTAAGGCCAGTTCTAATCCCTATATTCTAAAGGTTTATGTGGAGCTGAAGGTAGGGCTAGAAATGGCCTACTTACCAAGGCCTAAGGCCAATTGTAATCCCTATATTCTAAAGGTTTATGTGGAGTTGAAGGTAGGGCTAGAAATGGCCTACTTAGGCTGTATAATGTTGTAAGTCAAAATTTTGTCCTAATGAAGATCATGCCACTTCGCATTCTGGTCATTAAAGAAATAATGTTCAGGGGTGAGGGAGAGAATGGACTTACGTCAAAGGAATGAAGGAACACAAGTGCAAGGATGTGAGGCACTAATAAGTCCATCACATCGGATCTTGTGTTTAAGGACACAGTCTATATGACTTCTTTATTTTGAGCAAATCCCTCTTTAAGAGATATTTTTGGAGAGGCAGAATTTCTTAGAGTTTAAGATCAACTCTTCTCTCTCTTTTTCGAGGAGATCATTTTCTCCCAAATTTTCTCTCTTTTTTTTAGCCTCCCAATTTTCAAAGATATTGAGGGACGACTTACGATAAATTTGGGTCTTTAATGGAATAGACTGCATAGGTATGTATAACACATCGAAGATTTTGACTTATTTTGGTAAGTGGAGGAATACCTGGCGGAATGGATGCTTCATTCCAAGGTGGAATTTAGCGTTGCCAGATATGAATAAGACTAGCAATCAAAGGGATACGCGAAAGGAAATGACCACCTTTGAAGAGTCACTACTTCTTAAGGTCACATGTTTTGACAAAACTCAACACAACCATAAATGGCTAAATTATAAGCTTTAATCTTTTGAGTACTTTTGGCTTTGGTAGGAAGAAAATCCCAATGAGGAACATTTCTCAAAGTATTTTATATTTTTAAAATAAAATCTTTTCGAGATTTTTCTTACTAGAGGTCATAGTAACTAAGCTCTAATCTTAGTTGTATCATATCTCACAACAACTTAGACTTGGATTAAAAATGTCAACACCTACTAGATAAAGTCTAGGCATAATAACAACTTATACCAATAAATGTTAAACTAAACAAGAGTACTAAATTGTGAACCCAGTATTTAGAGAATAAGATAGAGCAATTTTTCGTCATCTCCTTGGGTAAAGATCAACATTTGTACATGCTGGTATTGGGACCCTCTAGCTTTGTGTAGCCACGAGATCCCAGCTTCGTGATGATGGGTTCCCCATCCCTTGAATCTTTGTTGTGCGTACCCATGGGCAGGTGGGTTCCATTGATCCACCCGGCATTAGGGTAAAACTGGTGAGGTGGTGCGGCGACTCCCGTCCACGGATCGTGGTGGGGCTCGCTGTGTTCGGGTTGAGTGTGCTGCCCAAACTCGCGCTGGCGGCGTGCGCGACTATGAGTTACTGGTCCAGAAATGCGATGACGCGGGGGTTCTAAGGCACTAAAGTTGAGGGTCAGATTCTTGGCAGTTTAAAGGATCTCAACAGTGGTCCCCAGAAATCTCATGTAGTAGGCTTCAAACTCATCTACCTTCAGAATGTGCCCTTGGGTGAAGTGGTCCTTCCCTACTAATGGGAATGGCTCCTCTAGGAAGGCCACTTCGGCACTCTCTAAAACCACCAAACTTTCTGCAATGCGGGTGACAAGAGAAGTGCAATCTATGTCACCTATCAAGTTTTTCATCTCTAGCCATTGTAATACCATGTTTGTTGTTGGATTTACAGGTTTCTTATTGACCATAGGAAGTAGGTATTGCAGTTCATCCAGGCGCATAATACGCATATCATGTTTAGAATTAATAACGATAGCTAGCCACCGGTGCATGAATCTAAGAGTAGGATTATGAATTTCATTCATGCGAGGTGTGTAATTGTGTATTCCTTGCCGGAAATAGCTAACCAGAAATCATCATGGTCAAAGATTTTTAGCCTATCAAGAGTGACTCTACATCTCATGGAGAAACATAGATGTTTAGTTAGATCTTGCAATGAGCACTCAAATGTTTCATTGAAAAATCTAAACGAATATCTAATTCCATTATCAAGAATGCAAAGAGTACTTAGAAACTCAAGGGCCAGAAGGCGCGAACCTTTTTCCGTGATGCGAACAAAATTGTACCAGCCGACCGCTTGAAAGGCATCAGTAAAGTCATCCAGAAGACCGGTCTTAATTAGTAACATTGGGTCATAAGACCGTGTATGCTGAAAAATCCGGTTTCTTAACGCCTCAAATATATGTCGTTCATGGTCGCTTTGGAAGATGATCTGCTCCTCTGATGTTAACACTCTGATCCTTAGGCCTTGATAAGCCCCAGATAGTTCGGCTGAGTCAGGTTGCCAGTTGTGATGCCTAGAGAAATGGGAGTCCATTGAAATGTCTTCCCTTGAGATGGAAGAGCTAAACCTTTTGTGAACGCCCTTGGCACCCTTGTACAGGGTTCTGCCAATCTTGCCATACCACGGCATTTCTGCAAAAGGGGTTGGACCACAAATACCCAAAGGATATGTAGAGTGAAGATCAAAGATTAACGCTCCAACAGTTATCAGTTAGTCGTCCAAAGATTAGTAGCGCTTGCGGAGCTTACTTAATTGCCCCCATAAAAATATTTATTTGTTTAAGTCACAAACTCATTAGCATGGATGAAATGATTAACGAGCTAATGCAAAGAGACAAGAGGGCAGACGTGAGCACTGCCTGAATGTGCATTCGATCTCAGTTGCTGGCTCCTCGTTTTATAGGCGACGAATGCATGCAGGATGTAGCAAAAAACCACTTATCTATAGTATTTTGAGTAGCTAGATACCTAGCTAAGCATGTAGAGTAGTTGGTGTGAAGTGAAGTGTGACGTGGAGGTGAAAGGGGTGGTCGGGCGGCCTGGATGGGTCGGACGACCATAGTAGGTCGGCCGGCCAAAGTGGGGTACGTCGGCCCCTCAATTTCTGATTTTTTATTTTTATATGAATGGTAAATGCATGGGTAAAAGTCAAATATGCAGTGGAAAATACAGGAAAATAAATATGAATGCAAAGATAAGCTCCGGCTTACCTCCCGGTGAGGACTCAAATTTTTTCGTGGTCCTCGAGTCGGACCGTCTCCATACCTCATTTTTCATGTAAAATTTCCGCAAACAGAGTTGTTGTTGCGGTTGGTTGAATTTCTTTCTTACACCACACTCTCGACTGAAGGTTGCTTCCGTTCCTTGGTTTGGGACTTCTTAACCCCTTTGTTGTTGCTCTCCTTCCAATATGGACGCTGTAAAGGCTCGTCCAATAGTTGGAGAGTTCTCCTCATGGTTGCAATGAGACTATCCACCTGAGGTTTTGATATAGCCTCCGCTTTCCTCTGCACAGTTTTAGGATTTTTACCATAAAAAGTGCGTTCCTGTGAGGATTGCTCAACTCTTGGCTTGAAGTTGAAGATTTCATCTCGGCCATTTATGTTGAGTTGAATGTCTATGGTTGCTTTTGCCATGCTCAAGAAAGGTCTCCCAAGAATGAGAGGCGTCTTATTGTCCACCTCCATGTCGAGTACCACAAAGTCCACGGGCACCAGGAAATTCCAGACTTTCCCTAGTATATCCTTCGCGACTCCGACAAGATGGCGGATTGATTGATCCACGAGCTGCAGGGTCATGGCAGTAGGGGACAAGGTAAAATGATTTAACTTTTCATAAATTACATTGGCATAATGCTAACGCTTGCTCCTAGGCCACAGAGAGCACGATCAAAGTGTTGTGCACCAATGGAGCACGAGATGGTTGGATAACCAAGGCCCTTTTTCTTAGGGAGAGTAATTGCAGTGCTGCACCTTCGGTCAACTTGATGACTTTCGCGGTTGGCAACGGATGCTCGTTGTTGAGGATGTCCTTCAGGTACTTCGTGTATGTCGGTACCTGTATTGCATCTAGCAATGGAATATTGACATATAATTGCTTGATTACCTCGACAAACTTGCCGAACTGCACGTTTGCAGTAGGTTTGCGTTGGCAACATAGGAAGGGTAGCACTTGTGTATTCGTCAACTCTATGGTACTAGTTCTAGTCCCCGCATCTTCTCCCATCGTCATTTATGGCTCATCATGTAGTTCCTTGTCATACCCTTCCTTCTCTTCATTGATCTAGTTGGGGTTGTCATGCTACTTCCCTGCAGGGTTAGGCTACGGCGGGTCTTGAGTCTTTTTTCCCGACCGATTCGCAACAGCACTAACATTCTCCTTTGCGTGTGGTTCCAGTTGCCCCGGAAGTTTACCTGAAGTGGATGTGGGAATTGAAGCAGCCAATTGAGCTATTTGGGTTTCTAGTATTTAACTTTTTGGCTATCCATGGCAGTTGAAATTCCCTCTAGTTTTGAATCTATGCTCTTTAGAATTTTATCATTAGCAAAAAAACTTCCTACTGATGATATCATTCACCTTTTGTTGAGCATTCATAAATTCATCTAAAGTTGACTTATTACGATTAAAGCTACCAGCATTACCTCCTTGTTGACGGTTATCGAACGAGAAGTTGGGCTTGGAGCTCCATCCCATAGTGCAGTCTGATTGCGGACGGAATCCATTGCTGACGAAGTTCGCATCCTTAGGTTGGGTTTCGGTGCAGTTGTCTCCCAAGTGCCCAAGACTCCCACAAACCTCGCAGGTCATACGAGATTCAAGAGCCTGGACAGTCTGCGGTGGTGATTATAGCTTCTTCATCAAGAGGTCCATCTTGGTTGCGAGCATATCCATATTATCGATTTGGTGGATTCCTTGTGTGCGGAGCTAAAGGCGTTCATCGCTCCAGCCTTGGCTTGAGACCATCTGCTCAATAAGAGTACGCAAGGCATGCACGCTGAGTGAAAAGAAAGGTCTGCCAGAGGCAGCATCAAGGTGCTCACGGGCCATGCGTTTAAACCCATGGTAGAAACTTTGGATGATATACCAGCCTTGCATCTCGTGGTGGGAGCAAGCCAGTATGTACTCCTGGAGTCGCTCCTAGGCGCCCGAAATAGACTCGTCGGTGTTTTGCTAGAAACCAGAGATCTTGTTCCGTAGGGCATTAGTCTTGCCTAATGGAAAGTACTTGGCAAGGAAGGCATTCGAGCACTTCTCTCAAGTTGAAACTGCATCCTTATTAGCATAAAACCATTATTTTTCCTTCCCGACCAATGAGAGTGGAAATAGGCGTAGCCGGACAGCATCGAGAGGTGCTCCTTTAATGGTGAAAGTGCTGCAAATCTACAGGAAATGCTGGAGATGTGCGTTGGCATCCTCTGATTGCTTGCCACAGAAAGGGTTAGCCTAAACCATGTTGATAAGAGCTAGCTTCAATTTGAAGCCTTCGTCACCCACATCGGGGGAAGGTCTAGTGGGGACGGTTGTGCTTGACGGGGTTGAGAACTCAGGAATGGTCTTCTCGGCAGCCATCTCAGATGATGGTGTTTCGGTAGAGAGGAAAGGATTGCTTTTGAGGATTTGAAGGTCAGAGACTCGCACTTGCGAAGGAAGGACTCAGAGTCTCATCCTCCGTATGAGTGACTCTGCATTTTGGTGCAAGTTTTTCGGAAGGTCGAATCCGGTCATACACAGTTCTACTAGTTTCACCAAACAAAGAAAGAGCAGGGGTAAGCCTGTTAAGCTGGGCTGGTATGTTAAATTATTTTTTATATATTTGGAAATATTTTTTCTGTTGAATTATCTTTAACCGCCACGTTCCCCGACAAAAACGCCAGAAAACTTGTTAACGAATCTTACGCTATTAGAAATAATCCGCAAGCGGACGGATATCGCTTATAGTTTTCAATCGGGAGTATTCCAGAGTATCGAATCCATAGGGAACGAGGGAAAAGGATAATTCTAATATCTATATTATTTAAGATACCAGCCAGTTAGTTAACGGGGGGTAAGGATAATAATAATAAGATAATAAGACTGGTGACACACACAGGAGTATAAAAAAGATAAGTTAGGAAGATAGTTGGGAGAAAAATAAGAAGATTATAAAGTTCCTTAATAGTGCGATCAATTATCAGGTTGATCTAGCAGATAGATGTTTGGATTTTGTTTTAATAACTTCGTCGGAGCTCGACCGATTTACTACCAGCCGCTATCAATTAAGAACACCGAATGGTTATGACCACCCCTGATTGGGCCCTACTGGTCCAATTTCTAACGCATTGGATTACGTGTGAGATAAATCTCGCATGGATAAGGCTGTCACCACCTACCACAAAGTACGTTGGAATGGGTGTAAACCAAGTCAGAGATAATCTCAGACACCACGTCTGCTACCAAATCCGATCACTCCTCCCCAGATTCTAGGAAGGCGATCCAAGTTCAATACTTAGACTATTTTAAGCATATAAGAATGAACCCAGACTCGAAAGTAGATGAACTTAATCAGCCGCTCTAATAATTCACACTTCCCACTTAGTGTAAATATGCTCAACTCAGATAATGAAATACGCTTATATTATAAAATCAAAGTCTTACAAAAGTGAAGGGATACAAGAGCTATTACCTGATTTCCCGAATACAATTCCAGAACTCCAAGCTTCAGCTCGATTCAACTCTAACTCCCATACTAACTACTCTAACAAGTGAAGAGTGACTCCAAATGAGAGGGATGTCTTATGTGTTGTATCAAGTTAGGTGTGGGGGTCCTTTTATAACCATCCACAACCAATGGGGAGCTTCCACGCCATAGGACAAGTGTTACCTCCACACCAACCAATGGGGAGTTTGAGAGGGGATCCAATGGGGTCGGACGGCCGAGGTGCGTCGGCTGACCCACCTTCTGTCGATCCCGGCCCTCGTTTTCGCCTGGGATGCCTCTTTGATGGGGTAGATCAATCCACCACGTTGGTTTTGATAGTTAGAGCCGATGGAATTGGCTTCCTTGAGAGCCAGGTGACCCAAGTGTGAACGAACTACAGCCATTTATTCAAACCGACGCGTATGGAAGCTTGAGATTACTCCTTGATGCGTTTCTTGGCAACTGGGAGAAGTTGGAGTCAGTTGGATGAAAAGGCCAGGTCGGCCGGACAAGGGTGGGCCAACCGACTGGCTTTTGTGTCCAGTTCAGCTTCGGTTTTTCTCCACTTTATTCCTAAGGACAAAAACTCACCAAAACTTGTGAAAATTTATTAGTTTAAATAAAATGCATGTATAAATCTTGATTTTCCCCAAATCACCGGAAGGTTGGCGTATGTCGGTGTATGAAATTGGACTTTAACAACTGCCAACAGTGGCCAACGTGCTCACCAAGATTCACTGATCAACACGTTTGTAGGAGCAGCTACGCCAAGGTATCCACACATACAAGGATGGAATGTTGTATGTAGGTGTGCTAGCACGTCGTCGCATGGCTAGGGTTTCCTCTGGAACGGAAGGGACATAGCAACTAGGGTTCGAGGTGGTGTAATTAGCCTACCCGTGTAGCCCTAGGCCTCTTTGATCCTTATATAGACGTGCTAATGGGCTTGTACGTTAGTCACCCATTAGGAGTCAATGCAAAGCGTATATGTATTCGTGTGCGAAACTTACTAACAGATAAAACCATTAGGCATGTTCCAACCTGTTAAGTATGTGACCCGTTAGGTTCATACACAAGTTGGTCGTGGACCCGGAAACCCGCTTTCCAATCCATAGATAAATAACGATACCTAGCAGCACATATTAACCCTAAATGCACAAAATGATTCTCACCGGTTGAACCTACACTCACACTGATCCATTGGCCACACGACACCAATCAAGCTCAAGGCAACATGTGTACCATCCTTGTGATAAATCAGTCATTCACTCGTCAATTTAATGGATATAAATTGTGATTAACTATTAATCATATTGGCATGTCTGCACACTTTATATCTATCCGCACCAAGGGATCTAGAGATATCTCTCATGTTATCAAGGAGGGGCAAATCCCATCTTGATCTATCACACCCATACGCCATGTTTTGTGACATACCTGTACGTTATCTTGAAAGCTACCTAGTTGTGGAGTGACATTTGATAATTCCAAAGTATATGACTACATATGCTGGAACTTTATATTGATCTCATGCCTAAGGATCATATAGGCGTACCAATCGAGACAATAATCTCATGGCACTTTGGAGATAACAATCTCATCAGTTTCTCTGAGTAGGTCAATCCAACAATCCATGTTATCTAACATGTGTCCACATTACTAGCTTGATATCTCTATATCCATGGTATGTGAAACAATATTATTAATCAATACATGTCCTGATCAAATCATTAACGCTTTTCGTAATGATATGGGTCAGGGATCATTTAGAATAATATCACATTGACAATTGTGTTTTACAACCAAGTCGTATTTGATAAACAACGTCATGATATTTATTCAGGAAACCAATAATCAAAGTTATCAAAACATACATGAAAAAAGACGTATTATAATCATCTCATATGATTGTTCTAGGACATATTCCCATCACAAAAAAGGTTCAAAACATACTTCATATAACCAAGTTATGGTCGTTCGGAGTTGGATTATGGTAGGATGACAAATTAGGCTCATGGACGATGAATTGGCCTTGATGTTCGGCTGGGCCTTGAGAAACGTAAGTAGATGGGGCAAGGACAATGAAGAGGTGGAGAGGTGTCTATCTTGATTACGTATTCATGTAGTGGAGGCAAACAAGATGTTGATCGAACTTGTGGTAGTGCTGGCACAATATTCAATTGATGAGCTTATCGCATGCATGGTTGATGAGCTTTCTTCCTGCGTGTACGACCTAGCCAGGTGGTGGTCGATGAAACCTTGCAGGTATAGACTTCGTAACAAGTGTAGATGTTGTATGGGACTTCGTAAGTGCAGCCAACTTGTTGTATATGCAGTAGTAAAAAAAGTAATCAACGAAAAGCTTAACGATGACCATGCTAACAAAATAGTTGATGAAAATCTTGGTAACCACCATGTTAATGTAGTGTTCGTCATCCTATGGGTATGGTCACATTAGCGAGCAAGGAGGGAAGACCGATAGACCCCTACTTTTTCCATCCAACAAATGGCAAATAGAAGAAGTAGGCATAAAATAACACTTGCCCTCGGGATTCTTTGTATATGTAGGGGCAAAGTGGTCATAAGGCTCAAGTTGTATAAGGGTTAAGTTATAACAAAGACCACGAAGCCTACTGTAACTCAAGTTCAATCAAAATCTAAAAATTTTCACACAAGCTCTCATTCCACCCTCGATTGTGTTTCCTCGTAAGGTTGCTTCTCCCTTGGTCGCAAACTCCGCAATTCGGGAGGGGCACCTCTCCCAAAAAATAATGTCCGCCCAAATGACAATGGGTAAAAGGAACATGAGTACAGCTGAAATGGGTTCGTATGATCGTATCTCAACCTGGCTGGTCAAGTCCTTGATCGCCCTAGAGCCGCTAATGCTGTCCAATTGGTTTTTGCCGGGCAGCGCCTGGCTTGATTAGTTTTCACTGGGCACGACTCTGCTTAATAGGGCCGCTAACTTTCTAGTAATTAAGATCATTTTGATATTTAGTTCCCAAATATATATTTTCGCACCAAAGAATTAAGTCATTATCTTCAACTAATGCAATTTTTAAAAAAAACAAATTTAAATTTAAATTTAAAACCAACCTAGAAAATTAAATAATGATATGCTCAAGGGTTGAAAAATTGAAAATTAAAATTTCTATGTGCTAGAAAATTACGTGTAACAATTGAAATTGGAAAATTTAGGATATGACATATTATTTAAAACAAATATTATAATCCCGTAAACCAAAAGAACATAAATAATATAAAATTACGGTTAACATATAATCTGAACTAGGCATGTTCATGGGCCTGGCCAGATGACCCGGCTCAATTTTTGTTGGCCAGGCTCATGCTCCAAAGTCAAGCTTGAAGCGAAAAGTGGGCGGGCTCGGACATGGGAATTAAAGAAAGCACGGTGCAAAACTGGGCTTCAAGCTTTTAGCTAAGCTTTTGGGATGGGCTCCGGCTTGGCTACAAATCGACGAGCTTTTTAAAATTGGACTGACCTATGATCTGGTCTAATTTGAACAATAAGTTAAAAAATGTGTTTTACATAAATCTAAAAATTTGAAACACCATCAATTTAGAGTTAAAAAATAGCACATTAAATGTTTGGATGTTTCAAATTTTACAAGTACAAAATAAGTGCATTAGGCATTACAAAGGAGCTTCGTAATAGCCAAAAGAAAGTGAGATAGCAATAATGACATCAATAGGAACAATCAGAGCTACTGCATTGACACAAAAAAAAAGTTGTCCCTAAATTTAGAACTAAAAATGGAAAGAAATATCGGCTGAACAGTAATCAATGGGTAATTCCTTTTTTTCTTATATTATTCATATTCCACTTTTCACATTGTGTTAGTCAGGTTGGTGTGCTCTTTTGTTGGAATCTAGAGAATTTTCTAGCTTTGTGTTATTCTTTATATCAAAGTTCGCAATTTTTCTTGTCCACGTGCTATCATCATGTTCGTGACTCGAGAAGGTGACGGCGGCATTCTTCGTGCCAAGAACCCAGAGTATTGATTTTATGACATTTTATGAAGTTGATCTGGCTCTTATCTACACACTGCTTCTACAAAATCCTACAATGTATTGGACTAGTACGTACTATTCTTCGTGCTTCTCTCCTCTTCTTTTTTTCACATTGGGCATGATTGCTCATGTACACATGTTTGCACTGCACACATGCTTGGTTTGGCTCACATATGCCAACGGTGGTCAAGTCCGAACTAAACCCAGCGCTCTGCACTATACATCGTGCTGGTTTAGTTCGGACTGTCTAAGTCTCGGCCGTTCGGTTGGCCCGTTTTACTTAATACTCCTCGTTTTGTCCCACGTTTTTACTTTTGAACATATTTTTTACCAATCATTTTATTAAAAAAAATTTTAAACTCGTTTTTTACCATTCGTTTGACTCAAAAGTTTTATGTAAATATCATTTATCTTGTTATGATTTGTTTTATCAATATAGGAACTTTAACTTATTTTTATTTCAAGTTTGCATTAAATTTTTAAATAAGACGAATAATTAAAGATATGTTCAAAAGTCAAATACATCAAACAAAAAAGAACGGGGGAATATGTGAAATATACGGACCACGGGTATCCTCAAAGGACCATGAAGATCATCTGACAGGGGGTGGGCCGGGCCGGCCATACATCGATCAACACTCATAGCACTGGTCGTGCGTTGCCTTGCACGTTATAGCTCCACGAGCGCCTATGCCGGTGCCCCAAGCAGCGCCACGAGCGACCAAGTCTACGGCTCCACGATACGTCTACGCCGGCGCCACGAGTGTCTAAGTCTACGGCTCTACGACACGCATACGCCGGCGCCGCGAGCGCCCAAGTCTACAACTTGGCCACATGCCTACGTCCGCGCCACGAGCGCCCAAATCGACGGCTCGGTAACGCACCTACGCCTATGGCCTGAGCGCCCAAGTCTACGGCTATGCAACACGTCTACACCTATGCCACGAACGACCAAGTCTACAGCTCCGCGACACGCCTACGCCGGCGCCACGAGCGCCTAAGTCTACGGCTCGGCGACACGCCTACACCCGCACCACGAGAGCCCAAGTCTACGGCTCAACCACACGCCTACGCCTGCGCCAGGGGCCACCAAATCTACGGCTCGGCGACGCGCCTACGCTGATGCCCCAAGCGCCCGACTCATGTGGGGACCCGGGAGATCCCCGAAAATAAAACTGTCTAGGATTTCAATTACATTTTGAAATAGTACAAACAGACAAACTTTATTACGTAACTAGAGTTATTTTACAATATGGCTTACAATTTTTAATAGACCTCCAAAATATACACTTCAAAACCACATGCATGGCTCGAGTGTAGGATAAGATAAAAATCTACACCAAACTATTCCATGTCTTCAAATGAAAAGTCTTCTGCTGAAAAGAGACGGCCTGCCCAAAAGAAAGGTAGCCCGCAAAACAACGGGTAAGCACTTATGTCCTAACATGTTTCCATATGCATGCCTATTAACTACATGCAAGGTTTTAACAGAAATTGATAAAGAGATTTAATAATAGTCTTAATGCATATTTTTAAGATAGTTTTTAGAAAAATCCTATATTTTGCCAATTCTTTTCTAAACATTTTTTACTAAGATTTTTGATAAATACCAGACTTCAACACTGACTCTAGACTAGACCAACAACAACCTTATAACCACACCTCTAACCTGATTTATGTCAATATTTAGAATAGGCATCACCCCTGTGATACAACATTATATCCTAGAAGTATGGTCCATCGATGATTTGTTTTTAATGACTTTGTAGAATCTTTCTAGCTTTACCCGTAAAATGATCAGTAATACGGTTTGGGCGAAAATTTGTATCTTTTCTACCATGACATAATTTAGTTATGAGCAATGAACAAACCAACCACCGGCCCCCAAACAAGGTTCCCTAGTCCGCGACTAGAGGGACCCACCATGCATCTCACATTCTCATTGTTTGTTCACGCTAAACTTCCAAAAAAACCAACAATACCATCATTCACCAGCCTTAAAACAAAACTAATACTTTGACAACTCAACCACTTTCCTTTACTCAACCCAAGGTTAAGTTAACTATGCAACAAACATGATCTTAAATGTTTATATGAGACCTTGCCATTATTATGGCTAGATTATATTCCTAGGGTTTTCATATAATCTAATAGGGAAGCAATAATCTAAATGGGATTATGACTACATGCAATCACAAATACTTTTTAAATAAATTGGACATAAATTAATTAACTAGAAAATAAATGCATATTATAATATTAGAGAGTAGGAAACCTGCCTGGTTTAGCTAGATCTTCGATGTCTGCACTATTGCCCAAAAATTCCTGCTCGGCTGATCCGAGGGCAATAAATTTGTCTTCTATATGTTGGAAAAGGGAAAACAGGAAGGTAATTTAATAAAATGGAAAAGAAAAATGCAAGGAGCATGAATGCATAAAATTTATTTCGGGTTGACTAAGATGGTGATGGTTTGTATCATTTGAGAATCTCCAGGAAAAATTTCTTATAAAAGGAAATAGGGATAGGGATTTTTGGCATTATTCCGAACAGAATAGAATGGAAGGTTGATTTTGGCATTATTTTAGTAGTTCTCCAGATAGCAAGAATTTATGCATGTGCAGGTGGAATAGGTGTGGATCAACAAATTTCAAGAGATCGTGGTCGACGACAACAATTGTTATCGGAGTTCCGAGATGGAAATTGTTGAAGATAAAAAGTGAAAATGTTGAAAACATTTTTAAAATAAAATATTACGATATAATATTTTTATTTGGAATTTTGTGATTTTTGGAAATAGAAATGAATTTTAAAAGCGTTTCCTTTTAAAAAGAGAAGTAAAAACATTTTATTTTCAAAGTTTAAAACTGAAAAGGGGGCATTTTATGTTTTTATATAATGCTAAGCTAAATTCTAGATTTTTGAAAATTTTGATAGAATTTGTGGAGGATATTGCTATTTTATGAAAAATGGGAAGTTATATCTAGAAATTAAAATAAAAAGGAAAATTAGATTGGGTCAACTAGGCAGGAGCTGGGTCAGCCCATTAGGAAATGGTGTTGTGTGGCCAGTGCACAGCGTAGGCTGACATGAGGGGCCCACAGGGCAGTGAGACAGAGAGAGGGAAATGGAGGGCAGCGACAATGAGGAGCTCACCGGCGGCGAGGGTGGCCAGAGATGGGGTGGTGGTTCTCGATATGTGCAATTGGTGGTGAGAGGAGACTAACTGAGGTGGCGGCGGTACTTGTGGTGACCGGAGGTAGCATCGCAGTGACCACAGCACGGCGACGGCAGAGGAGGTCGTCGACGTCCGTGCTCTGGTGACGAGAGGAGGGGAGTGTGGTGGAAAAAGGAAGCTTGGGTCGGAGAGGCTCCGAGGAAGGCTATTTATAGGTGCGAGGGGCACGACAGCGGCCAGAGGGAAGACCGATGGGGTCAGTGACAAGAAATTCTAGCGTAGACGTGGCGGATAGGAGGCAGTGAAGAGGTACATGGTCGGTGGTGACGTGACGATGCCATAGAGGGTGGTGCCGTGATCTGGAAAGGTCGGAATCGCCGATGGCGAGAGATTCCGGCGGGCAGCCCGGTGGAGGCGGCGGCACCGGAGATTTCGGGGTGGCAGCGCCGTCAAGGGGAGGGGAAAACCAGGGCCGCCGTTGGATCTGGGGGTGAAGCAATGGGCCCGTCGGATTGTTTCTAGTGAAGGGGTACAGTTAGAGACTACGTGGCAAAATTTGGTGCATTGATTTAAATAGAATTGATCTGGGTCGTCGGTTGCTGCTTAATGCATCGGGGGGAGAGAGAGAGAGAGAGAGACGCCGAAGGCGTATTCCCTGAAGGGAAAGCAGAATATAAGAAATTCCTAAAAGGGAAAGAATTTAATTGAATTTCCAAAAAGGATTTAGGCTTTGGAAGTTCATGGAAAATTGTAGAGAGCTTAGAAATATATGAAATTGTTCTCCAAAAATCAAGAAAAATGAGGAGAACTTAATGGTGGAATAAAAGTTGATATTTTATGGGATGAATATCCTAAGAAAAATGAAATAAGATATTTCTTTAATGTAATAAAACAAGAGTTGCTTTGGAAAATTCTTAGAAAATTAAGGAAGGTTTCTAGGGTGCACAAAAATGATTTTTGCAAAAACATTTTATGCTAAAATTGAGTTCATTTTGGGTATGTCACACTCTACGGCTCGGCCACGCGCCTGCACTGGTGCCTCGAGTGCCCAACTTTGCGGCTCGGCTGCACGTCTACGTCAGCGCCCCAAACACCCAAATATACGGCTCGGCCACACGCCCACGCCTGCGCCACGAGCGTCCAAGTACGTGGCTCGGCTGCACATCTACGTTTGCGCCCCGAGCGCCCAAGTCTACGACACGGCTGCACATCTACACATGTGCCCTGAGCAGCACCACGAGTGATCAAGTCTACGGCTCCGCTACACGCCTACGCCGACACCACAAGAGAAAATATACGGCTCGGCCACATGCCTACACCCGTACCACGAGCGCCCAAGTCTACGTCTCGGCCACGTGCCTACGCCCGCGTCCCGAGCGCCTAAGTCTCCGGCTCGGCCACGTGTCTACACCATCGCCCCGAGAGCCCAAGGCGCCGGCTTGGTCACACGCTTACGTTGGTGCCCCGAGTGCCCAAGTCTATGGATCGGCCACGTGGCTACGCCAGCGCCCTGAGCGCCCAAGCCTCCGTGTAAAACCATTATGGCGACCAAAAGAGGGTGAATGGGAGTCTTGAAAATTTTTCATCGGATGGTGCTCGTCAAACTTACCAGTAATATAAACACCATGACAACTATGTACACTTCAAAAGTGCATGGATAATACCCATGAAAATATAAGGGGATTTTCCGCTACAATCCTGGTTGGCAAGTGTTCAAACAAAATAGAATCAATTCAAATCATGTTTTAATAAAACACATCAAGCCCAATCACTAAAGCCACTTTCAAAAAAGCAAAAGCAGATTCTTCAGAATTTGTTCTCACTTGGAGCAGAGAGATAGTGGCTTTCTATTTCTCCAAAAATTGTGGGAGTTTTTCCAAAATTCTGTTTCTCCCTATTAAATCATGATTCGTGAAGCACTCCACCAAAAATCACCTCAAAACTCTTTGCACAAAAATCAGAAAAATTCAAACAGTATTGTCTGCCAGAAATCTCGTCCAGAAAATTTGGTGCTCAGTTTTAACCTCACTGCACCCAAATCAACAATCTTCATGACTTGAATATTTTTGTGTTGATAGATATGTAAGTCGGGGAACTTCTTAAAGTGGAATCACTCAAAATGATTTTTCTATATTTTTCTAAAAATCAAACACTGACAGTTGCGCGGATGAAAGTTTCTGAACAGATTTGCATCAAGTCAAGAACTTGATCTCTAGCCTCTCATATGGTTGCAAAGAGTGTGGAAAATTATATTAGCAACCTCAAGTCATCATAGATCATCAAGATCTAGCAAGAAATCATCAAGACTCATCTCCAAATAAGAGCTCCAAAAATAAAAAACAAAAGCAAGAAAAACTTGGAGCCAATCAACACAAGATGTTCATGTAGAAGAAAACATATCATTGCATAGAAGTTGGGAGATTACAAACAACACTTCTTGTGGTCACAAGCACTCTAAGTGCCACCCAAAACACACCCAACTCACTCCCTCTATTTCTGAAATTATCAGCTCTAAGGGGATGAGAAGGAGATGCTCTCCTGCACCTCTAATTATAGCCCAAGGGTCAGATGCCCTGAACCCTAGAACCCATCTCCACCCTTCGTTTCAGGATGAGTGGTGTACAACTCACACACTGCAAGACACACTCTCGAAAGGGAATATTCTCCACATATTCCTTTGGGAAATATCTTTGATGCTTCCTCTGTCACCAGCCCAAGCCTAGGCCCACCGGTCAGATCAACTTCGCCACCAGGTTACCAACGCCGCAGCCTCTAGCTTCTTCGGATTCCTTGCCATGGCTAAGTTTCTCGAGTACACCACCTCGTGTGACTGCCAGGTCATCGAACCCGATCACCTGCACACATCCGGACGCACCAGCCTCCAGCTGTCCCCGCGAAGCGTCAGCCATGTACTCGTCGATACCTGTATCACTAAGGTGAACACACACGAAACCAACACACCTCACCTCACCTGCAAGATTAGTCCATCACAAAATTATCAACATCATAATCCATTTGTGACATCACAATTAGCAAGCCCTAACACACGACGTGTTAACTTAACAAATTCCATCGGACCATGTATGTTCAAAACTATTACCTAGCCCAAACTCAGCATAATGGTCTGGTTCTAATTCCAAGGCAATTTTCACAAATGCACCATGTAAAATTCATCAAAACACTTCAAATTTCATCTTGTCACATATATTCATCATCAAACCGGGGTACCCTACACATGGCACTCAACACTCCCCTTGATGAATAGATTAACAAACCCTCGGAAAATATTTTCAAATTTTTGGATTTGTCGAACAAGGCATGTTGGAAATTCCGAAACACACTTGGCGCACAATATAGGAACATATGTGTTCAAAATCTCTAAGTCGTGAAAGTCAAATCTTCCTAATAAATTCTCCCCATTTTTAAAGAAATGCATGTTGATGTATTTTTCAATTCTCCCCCTTTTGACAATATAGACATCAAGAAATTTGAGGGAACAAGCACAAAATATGATGCAAAAACAAATGCAAGTCCTAGGGAGCTTTGAAAATTATCCATTTGAACGTGAAGCACATGGCAAAGATGCTCAAAGCAATGCAATTTTAGTTCGGTTCTCAAAAAGTTCAAGAAATGCTAGTAAATCGATTTTTTATATTCGAAGATGTGGATAGAAAATAACAATCCAAATGTCGCGGCCTAACAACGCATCAAGGCGGCTTCGATAGAACACCACATGCAATCTTTTGAAAGAAAAATAGTTTCAAATCGATAGCTAAGCATTTTTCATTTTTATTTTTTTGGCAAATATTTTGATGCATCCACAGGTTCAAACAAAACAATTGCTAGCAAGGCACATCACAAGGATCACTGGAAATGGCTTCCTAGGTCACTCTCCTCCTGTGTGTGTTTATGTATTTTTGATTGAATTGAGGTGGTAGAGCATCTAGGCTCATACAAATGGCCGATGGTGCCTAGCATTACAATGAAGGAATCTTACGTTCTGGCTATCCGATTTTTTCTAAGTTCATGCCTCTTGTGTACAATGGCAAGCCATCTCGTGAAGGATAATCAATGAAAACTTTTCAAAACTTGAAATTGCATATTTTTTTGTTTTTTAATTTAAAGGAGCAAGATTTGGCCAACAAAAGATTTCACCAAGTTACAAGGATGATTTAAAGATGACTGCAAACGCCTCATCGAGCAACAACATTTAGAAAGTGAAAATTGCATGCCACATCAAAGTTTTTGGAAAAACCAAAAGCAATGTCATTTTTATACTAGACACCAATTAAACGAGCTAGCACAACCTGAAATGTGAATAGTCTCGGCATCTTGCAAAGCCTAAATTTAAAAGAATAACAGACAAAACTCAAGAAAAGAAAAATAAGTCTACATGTTAATGCAAAGTTTCTAGAAAACTCCCCCTCAACAAGTGAATCAACAGTTTCATCCCAAAATAATGTGCATGAAAAACAGTAACAATGAATAAGGAGCCGGAAAATCAAACAATGCACCGGGCCTTTCAAAGAGATCAAGGCAAGAATCAGAAAAAACGCTAAAGCTCAGACTCGCTATCAACTACCCCACGCGTCTTACAAGCGAAGACTGCACTACATCTCTGATACTAGAGACTCGACACAGACCCTGTCTATCCAGAGTGCATCTGATCGACCTATAAGACTGAGAATTCTATCTAGCTAGAGGAGAGAAAATTGCCTATTACGCATGATAACAATCTAAGCACGATATGAGAGGTTCGTGCCAAAACACGCCAAAAGTCTAAGTGAAGAGTGTATTGACATCCTAAGACAGACTAACCAAACCCAAATGCACCCCAGATAGGGGAAGCAATAAAGACATATTACATATAGTATAAAAAGCTAGCTCCCTCTCAAGATAGGCTAGCTAAGCGTACCACCCCAAGCTCTCCCCAAAGAACCTCAAATCTAGCCTTGTCCAGCGGCTTGGTGAAGATATCAGCCAGCTAGTGATCAGTGTACATAAACTGCAAGACTATATCACCCTTCTCCACATGGTCTCTAATTAAGAAAGTGATATCTCAGGTCAATGTGCTTTGTCATGAAGTGTTGCACTGGGTTTTCAACAATGTTGATTGCAGAGGTGTTGTCACAAAGGAGTGGCACACTTGCTTGAATCAACCTAAAATCCTTCAAAGAAGAGCACAACCAGATCACCTGATTGCAACAGCTAGCAGTGGCGACGTACTCAGCCTCACAGTGGACTGTGCTACACTCGACTGCTTCCTAGAGGACCAAGAAACAAGAGAAGTGCCAAGAAATTGGCATGTGCTAGAAGTGCTTTTCCTATCTATCCTACAGCCAGCAAAGTTCGCAACTAAGAAGGCTCTGAGAGATAGACAAGAGGCAGCAGAGAACCAAAGGCCATAGTCTGCAGTCTCACGGAGATAGCGGAAAATCCGCTTACCGCCTGAAGGTGAGATGCTCTAGGTGAAGCCTGAAAGTGTGCACAAAGACACACAACAAACTGTATGTCCGACCGGAAAGAGGTGAGGTAGAGCAAGGAGACGATCATGCTACGATACTCCTTCTGGTCGACTGGTTCATCATTTTCATCAGGCCCTAATGCTGTGGTGGTCGCCATCGGAGTAGAGACTAGCTAGCAATCTGACTTCGCAAACCGACTTCGCCGGTCTTTAGTATATTTTCTCTGATGAAGGAAAGTTCCATTCGGTGTCTTTCTAAACTGGAAGCCAAGAAGAAATTAAGTTCCCCCATCATGTTCATCTCAAATTCCGAGCTCATCACCTGTAAGAGCTCAGAAACAAGAGCAGGGGAGGAACCACCGAAGATTATGTCATCCATATATACTTGCATCAAGATGAAGTCAGCATCAATCCTACGGGTAAACAAGGTCTGATCTACCTTACCCATCACAAACCTTTGCTCACCAAGTAAGTTTGCAGTCTCTCATACCAGGCCCTACGTGCATGTTTTAGCCCACATAGAGCCTTATCAAGCTTGTATACATGATTAGGATACCTTGAATCCTCAAACCTAGGAGATTGCTTAACATATACTTCTTCCTTAATATATCCATTCAGGAAAGCACTTCTGACATCCATTTGAAACAGGTTGAAATTGTTGGATGTCATAAATGCAGCAAGAATCCTGATGGAGTCGTGTCTAGCAACAGGAGCATAGGTCTCATCAAAATCTATCCCATCTGACGGCGTGTTCTTCATCGAACCACAGTGAGTCACACCCCTATCAGATTTCCACTTCTGCTAGCCGATCACCCCGAGCTCGATCCGATTCGAGCGTCGGGCACGACGAGGAGCGACACGTAGAGATTACCCAGGTTCGGACCCCCTGGCGGGTAATAGTCCTACTCCTGCCGAGCCTTAGCTCTTTTCGTGTTGTGGTTATGTGGGAATGGTTACAGAATGCTTCCTCCTCCCTCTCCTTTCTCTCTCATTCCCTTTATACAAGCCGCGGGTTGGCGGAGAGAGCAAAGGGGGTAGTCGTACAGTACACTGAGTACACTGATAAGACTTGAGAGACAAGATCGGAGAGACGAAAACGTGCTGCTACTGTGCCGAGCGGCGCCGCCCATGCGTGCTTGCAAGTGGCCTATGACTCGTGTGAACACGCCGGTGAAAGAACAGGCGGGGCCCAACTTGCACTGCCTGACGCGGGCGGCCAGCCTGATGACGGCAAGCTCTCTCTCTGCCGGTCAGTTCCGCAGAGCCACAGTGACAGTTGGTCAGACCTGCAGAGGTCACTATGGCGGTAATCATCTCTTCCTCGGTCCATCCGCGCGTGATGTCGCATTTAATGCGCCTGTCCTTCGCAGCGGGGGGAGAGCCTTCGCCCAGAAGACTCCGCTCGGGACGCTACCTGCCGTGCAGGCCCCACATGTCAGTGACGGGGACTCTCGTGCTCGCCCACAAGACTGGGGCCTGGTCGCCGCTTTGGCGCTGTTGAGGAGCTTCGCCCCAGCGCTAGGGCTCGATCGCTCTTTGACGCGTGGGGCCCTCGCCTGGTTTTCTTTAGGACTCTTAATACCCCGGTATTTATTGTACCGACACCATCAATTTGAGTGAAACCTTGAGCAACCAACCTATCCTTAGGCGCGGTTTGTTTGAGCTGCAGCTTCTCTAAAAGCTCCTTCTAGGAAAAGCCAGGAAAAACTAGCTTCTGTGAAAAGCTCAGATCACAGTACAAATTGGGCTTTTGGTGGCTTTTGGCTTCTTTGAAGGGAGTTCCAAAAGCTGACTGTTTGTTCGAGCTTCTGGCTTCTGAGGCTAAAAGCTGGCTAGAAGCTGAAACAAACAGGGCCTTATTCCTGATCACTACCCTATCCTCGCTCTGCTTGTTCTTGAACACCCATTTATTCCCTCCTTAATAAAAATAGGCTCAATTGACAAGTCGGATCCTGATATATCTGGCTTTGCCCCTGTAATGGCCTCGTCAAAGGAATTAACCTCACAAGTCTCTACTACCCTACTCCTCGTGCTATCCCAGACGTGGTAATTAACCGCAGAAGCTGTACAACCGAGGAAAATGCCATCTAAAGATCTTGTCCAAATTTTCAGACTTGAGAATAAAGAACTTACATCCAACCACACCAAAATGAGAAACACTAGGCTTGCGCCCATATCGAAGCTCGTAGGATGTGCGATGCAATTTGGATCTCAGAAACACACTGCTTGAAACCTAGCAAGCTGTAGAAGCAGCGTCAGCCCAGAAATAGCTAGGAGAAGAATATTTATCAAGTATAGTTCTAGCCATCTCTACCAAAGTGTGATTCTTTCTCTTCACAACGCCATTTTCTTGGGCGATGTGAGGAGAAGAGAATTGATGCTCAACAACAGAATTAGAACAAAAACTTTCGAAATGTGAATTGTTGAATTCTGTGTTGTTGTCTGAATGGATTGGGCGAAGCGCTCCTGGGAACTCAACTGACAACCTGCGGACTAAGGATAGAAAATGACCAAATGTTTCGTCCTTGGTCACCATGAAGGAAACCTAAGAGTACAGTGAAAAATCATATACCACAACCAGCACATACCAGTTGCCACCCACGGACTGCACTCAGGAAGGACCAACAATGTTCATATGGAGCAATTGCCCCGGTGCATCAGTCATCACCTTGGTGACTGGTGGGTAAAAGGCGACAACCATTTTCCCATGCCGGCAAGGAGAACAAATTGTGTCATTGACCATCTTGAGTTTAGGCAAACCATGAATCAGATCCTGGCTGCTAACTCCGATCAAGTGATAAAAACCAATGTGACCCAATCTCCTGTGCCAGAAGGAGATGTCAAGAGACTCTGAAGCAATTAAGCAAAGACAAGAGCCAACTGAAGATCGAAAATTTACAGAAAAAACTCTCCCAAATCTGTGAATCCCGCAAAAAAAAAATATTAGAAGAATCAAGAATGCAACTTTCATTCTATTTAAAGCGAACCTCAAAACCCTCGTCAGTCAGCTGAGAAACTGAAAGCAAATTATAGCGAAGCTTGCCGACAAGGGCCACATACTTGAGAACAACATGATCTGAAAGGATCGCTATGCCGCCTAGAGGGGGGTGAATAGGCGAATAAAACAAAATTGCGGAATAAATAAAATTGAACAGTGATCAGTGCGTCAGATGTTCCGATGGGGATCGGATGTTCCGACCGGATCTAGTAACCCCTGCGTTGGATGTTCTGATCTGGGTCGGGTGTTCCGGTGGCGTCGGATGTTCCGATCCTGGGTATTCTGGATTTGTCGAAAACATGTAGTAAAAACTGATTTTTTGGAAAACCAAGGTTAGATCTATTCTAGAATACTCAGAACAAGCCAACACTAGTAGTAAAAACAACAAATCAAGACCAAGACAAAAATATAGTGATTTTTGTTTACCGATGTTCGGATCCTTAAAGGGAGATCCTACTCACCGTTAGGGAAGACATAAAGCTCGGATCATCAAGACCCTAGTCCCCTTACCGATGAAGCACACAGCAATCACCGGCGATCACTAGTTGAATCTTTTTCTTTGCGGAGGTAGATTCACACCTTCACAAACTCCGGAGGCACGCCACACAAAGATCGGCGACTCACCGGCGACAACTCGCCGTCTAGGAGCCCTTCAAGTCTCCAAGAGTAACAAATGCGATGAAGAAATTTAGGAATCGCTAAGTGCTCAAGAGTTGGACTCTAATTCGTGGAGCACTTGATGCCTTGATCTCTCTAGATCTAAATCTCACAAGATGAACAAGAGAGAGACAAAGCTAGGGTTCTTAAGAGATGAAGAAGAATATGAATTAGGCTCAAATCAGGATGTAATCAGAGTGAGTAACCTTTTTGGCAGGTATTAGAGAAGGCTTTAAATAGGGATTCTCGAAAAATAGCCATTGTTGCAGTTAATCCCGCATCGGATGTTCCGACCCGCGTCGGATGTTCCGACCCATGATCCGATGGACCGCTCTCTGGATAGCTTTGAAAACTGGCAGGCTGGCTTCACCATCGGATGTTCGGACCCCCGTCGGATGTTCTGATGGTGTAGGTTCTGTATAGAGTGTATTTTGAGTGAAAAAACTCACACGAACTTCGAGATACCTATTTTGAGCACTTAGGAGCCTTTATAAGCTTTTCCATTGCATCCCTCTTCATAGTACGGCATCCCTACGACTCAATAAATAAAGATTTACAAATAAAACTAGTCTTGATGCCTTCTTACAACATATCCAACAATGAGGGGTACAACATCACATGTAAACATGTACCTCATGGAATTAACATGTATAACATCTGTGCACAATTTTCTAATACAAATATTAGCTCTATAATTGTTACTCATTAATCACCAAAAATCAATGGCCTAGATGCACTTTCAATTTCTCCATTTTTGGTGTATTGATGACAACAATTATAGCTCACAAAGACATTATAAACAAGAATATAACCGGAAGCTCCCCCTGAAACAATGGCAAGATTAACAACAAAAGCTCCCCCTATATCCTTGGCAAATTTGAATCTAAATGCAATTGTTTCACACACACTTAAACATTCAAGTTTCAGACATAGGAAACTAAGATGGGAAAGGATAAATGATAACTTTTCTCCCCCTTTGGCATCAAGACGCCAAAAAGAGAAAAAAAAACTGAAAGTGGACTACTCAATCCACTCTGGATCACTGCTGCTGCTGCCACCCTGACCACCAGCACCATCACCACCATCACCACCGGTGACCTCATCATCATCGTCGTTGTTGTTGCCGCCACCGGAAGGAGGAATCCCGAACAGCCCTCAAGTATAGGTGTCAATAGATGAGAAGGAGGACTCGGAATCATCAGAAGAGAGCGGCATACCAAGATGCTTCTTGATGTCTTGAATCTGCTTTCGATTGTTGCGTAGACGCACAATGGATTCTTGAACCCGATCATTTGTCTTACGGCACATGCAAAAGATAGATTTCAGCATTTTCTTGATAGAGCCTCCAGAAGATGATGGACTAGACCGAGCTGACGATGGGCCCGCGCTACCACAAGGAGCAGAAGAAGGCCCCGCGCTATCACGAGTAGCCGAACCCCTCCTGGGTAGAGTCGCAAAAGTCCCGCCAGGAGAAGCCAGTCCACGGGTGGTGACAAGGTAGGGGTGTGCTTCACATCCAGTACAAACTTGAGACCAGTCATATGGGTGATCATGCTCATCAGATAAGGAGCATAAGGACAGCTCCTCTTTGGATCACAAACACTGATCTTAATCTCACACCAGATGAAATCCAGAATATCAAAGGGATGTTCTCGCAGCCCAACCTTCATCAGAAGGTTGCGAGAATAGGAGAGAACACGAGAAGCGTCACCTTCTTTGAGACAAAGAGTCTTCCGAAGAATACGGTTGAGCACTTGATAGAATGGCTTCATGGTCTCAGTTGCTCCAGCCTTAGTGGGAATAGGCCCGTCATACAAGAACTTCAGCTTATGATTGTTTAGGGCATCCACGTCATGGAGCTCCTCCATGTTGCCTCTAGTAGTCCAGCTTCAGGTGTTGACCAAACTCCCTTTTCGAGAAGTTATAGAAAACTCCATCGCACATAAACCAAAGGAAGTCGCCAGCGGCTCCCCCAGCAAAGTACAATGTAGCATAGAACTGGCAAATAACTTCATCATTCCAATCATGCTGAAAACTCAAGATATCAATCAATCACAAGGTGTCACAAGCAGAAATGACCTCATTGATGACTGGAATCATCAACCCTGAGGTGTTGAATCTCCTTGACATCCGTGACATAATATCCGAGAACCTTCGGAGTGACATTTTGAGCGAAGGTCCTGGTTGACTTCTTGATCATCAACAGACCGATAGGATCACGGATATTAGCTCGCTTCCACTGTGCCAATCTCTCATGGTAGATCGAAGGATCCTCATTGGGCTCGGCTGAAGGAGGAACGACAGTTGAACTTGAGGTTCGTTGCCGCTTAGAAGAAGACATCTGCATGATATATATGATGGAATCAAAGAATTGAAAGCGAGTGCTCAAAATCCATCCGGGTCAGTGCGTACCACGTCGGAACATCCGACGGGGTACAGCACCTGCCTGAAATAGGGTTTGACAAATCTCGCACCACAACGATGAATCTGAGGCATCAATAGAATGGGGAATATTTCTATGAACAAGATAGAAGCATATTTAGCCTCAAAATTGAACTAGAACAACACACATTACACGTTCTAGAGGATTTCAAGATTTGGAGCTTTACCTTCAATGGAGGAGGAGGGAGACGAGCAGGGAGGAGGCTGAGGCAGTGGAGAGGCGTGCAGGTCACAAGATCCACCGCCGCTGGAACTCCCTGTGCCACCGCCGCCCAAGAGAAGAGAGAGAGAAGACAAAAAAACTCTAGGGTAAAACCGTGGGGTAAAAAGGAATAGGGACCCATGCGGTTAAGTTAAATAGGAGACAGAACTGGGCCGAGTCGGAACATCCGACGGAAGTTTCGACGGAAGGTCCGACAGACCCTCGCTGGACTGCATCGAAAGTTCCGACACCGGTCGAAACATCCGACGGAACCCCCACTAGATGCCATCGGAAGTTCCAATGCCGAGCGGAACATCCGACCCCCTCTTGCTGGAAATGAAAGTTTTAGACTCCAGACTCCTTGAAAATAGATGAGGATCGCTCCGGGAGAATAGAGGAGAGTTCTAAGACTTGAATTTACCGATGGATGACCCGTAAGCATATCAATCAATCAAACTAAGGTCGTCCGTGAATAAATAGAATGAGAATATCCGAAGAGCCAAATCAATCAATTTATTCATATAAACCTATATAGCTATAGTAAAATAGACGACAAGATAAAGGAAACCTTTTCAATCACCAAACAATATGTGCAATAGGTCAAGCAACATTCCGAGAGTCAAGGATATTTAATTCACTTCGCAATTCGCATAATTTTCTCTCATCAAGGGGTTTGGTGAAAATATCAGCTAGTTCGTTTTTGGTTCTCACATGGGTAATATCGATATCACCTTTGGTTGAATGGCCTCTTAAGAAGTGGTGGCGAATATTGATATGTTTGGTTCGGGAGTGCTGAATAGGATTATTGGTTATTTTTATGGCACTTTCATTATCACACAAAAGTGGGATGTGGTTGAGGTTAAGGCCATAATCTCTCAAGGTTTGTCTCATCCAAAGGAGTTGGGCACAACAATGTCCTGCGGCAATATATTCAGCTTCGGCTGTGGATAGGGCAACGGAATGTTGTTTCTTGGACGCCCACGAAACGAGCGACCTTCCAAGGAATTGGCAAGTACCGGAGGTACTCTTCCTATCCACTTTACAACCGGCGTAATCCGCATCCGAATAGCCGATTAGGTCAAAGTTTGACCCTCTAGAATACCAAAGGTCAAAGTTGGGAGTGTGTATCAAATATCTCAATATTCTCTTGGCTGCCACTAAGTGGCAATCCTTGGGTGCAGCTTGATATCTTGCACACATGCACACACTAAGTATAATATCAAGCCTAGATGCACAAAGATAAAGAAGTGAGCCAATGATAGAACGATATACCTTTTGATCGACGTCCTTACCATTTACATTTAAATCAAGGTGATCATTTGTTGGCATAGGAGTCTTGATTGGTTTGGCGTCGCTCATATCAAACTTCTTAAGCATATCCTTTACGTACTTTGATTGGCTAATGAAAGTCCCTTCCTTCATTTGTTTCACTTGTAGTCCAAGAAAGAATTTCAACTCTCCCATCATAGACATCTCAAATCGTTTATTCATTAAGCGACTAAACTCCTCGCAAAAACTCTTATTAGTAGATCCAAATATAATATCATCAACATAAACTTGACAGACAAAGATAGCACCATCTACTAACTTAGTCAAGAGTGTAGGATCAGATTTACCCATTTCAAAACCTTTTCTCACCAAAAAAATCCTTCAGGCACTCATACTATGCACGAGGTGCTTGTTTCAACCCATAGAGCGTCTTGTTGAGTTTGTAGACATGATTTGGATATTTTGAATCTTCAAAACCCGGTGGTTGCTTAACGTAGACATGCTCAGAAAGTGGATCGTTAAGAAAAGTGCTCCTGACATCCATTTGCCACAACTTAAAGCCATAGTGAGTAGCAAAAGCAATTAAAATTCTAATAGCATCTACACTTGCTACGGGAGCGTAAGTCTCACCACAATCCAAACCTTCGATTTACGTGAAGCCTTGTGCAACCAACCGTGTTTTGTTTCTTGTCACTATACCATGTTCATCATGTTAGTTACGGAAGACCCATTTTGTACCAATGATATTTTGCTTCGGTCTTTTCATCAACTCCCACACTTCATTCCTAGTGATGTTGTTTAACTCCTCTTGCATGGCAATAATCCAATCGGAATCCTTGATAGCTTGATCTATATTGAGTGGCTCAAGAGAGGAGACGAACGAGTAAAATGCACAAAAATTTAAAAGACGAGATCTAGTAGTTACTCCCTTGTTTATATCACCAATGATGCTTTCGACGGGATGATCTCGTTGAACACTTTGGCGTACTCTTGGATGTGCATTCGGTGGGTTGGGATCGTCATCATCATTTTCACTTGACTTGTCATTTTCATCGTCTTCAACAATTGTTAGCGGTTCGACTTGAGTTGACAAAGGTACTGAATCATCGTCTTCTACGCCTTCTTGAGGTTTAACATTACCGATAGCCATTTTCTTAATAGCCTCACTTGGTGGTTCTCCTTCATCTAGCACATGTTCATCAAGTTGCTCTACTTGAGAGCCGTTAATCTCATCAAATGTCACGTCACACGAGATTTCAACCACATCGGAGGTATTGTTGAAAACTCGGTACGCATAGGCATTTGATCCATACCCAAGCATAAAACCTTCACCAACCTTAGGAGCAAACTTAGAGCTTATAGATTTCTTATTCAGAATATAACACTTACTACCAAAGACTCTGAAGTATGAAATATTTGGCTTGTTACCGGTAAGGAGCTCATACGAAGTTTTCTTCAGTAACTTGTGTAAATAGAGTCGGTTGATGGCATGACGGGCGGTGTTCACAGCTTCCGCCCAATATATATCTAAAACCTTGTATTCATTCGACATGGTTCTTGCCATCTCGATGAGGGATCGATTCTTCCTCTCGACCACCCCGTTTTGTTGAGGGGAGTAGGGAGCCGAGAACTCGTGCTTAATGCCTTCCTCATCAAGATATTCTTCAATATCAGTGTTTTTGAATTCCTTCCCATTGTCACTTCGAATCTTCTTAATCTTCACTTCATACTCGTTTTGAGATCTTCTCATAAACTTTTTAAAATTTCTTTTGCCTCTGTCTTATCATCCAAAAAGAATACCCACGTGAAGCGTGAAAAGTCATCAACAATAACAAGACCATATTTGTTACCTCCTATACTTATATATGCAATTGGTCCAAAGAGGTCCATATGAAGTAGTTGTAGAGGTCTTGTTGTGGTCATCACATTTTTCAAAGGATGGGATGCTCCAACTTGTTTTTCCGCTTGACATGCGCTACAAGGCCTGTCTTTCTCAAACTTTACATTTGTTAGTCCAATGATGTGATTCCCTTTCGAGAGTTTGTGAAGGTTTCTCATACCAACATGGGCTAGTCGGCGATGCCAAAGCCAACTCATGCTAGATTTAGACAGTAGGCATATCCCAGGGCTAGGCCTATTCGTGGAGAAATCCACAAGATAGAGCTTTCCCTTTCAATGACCTTTAAAAGGCTATTAAACATCACTCCTTCGAACGACATTCATATCATCACAAGAAAAGATACAATCATAACCGGTAGCACAGAATTGTTGTACCGATAATAGATTGTATTTCAATGAATCGACAAGTAAGACATTTATAAGAAAATGATTTTCAGAAATTACAATCTTACCAAGACCTATACATCACATTTACTATCATCTTGAAAAGTAATGCTCGCACTTGGTTGATTGTAGCAATTAATTTGTGAGAACATTGTCTTCTCTCTAGTCATATGATGAGTGCAACCGCTGTCGAGTACCCAACTAGGGCCACCAGAGAGATATTCCTACAAAGTTTAAGTTTTGGTTTTAGGTACCCAAATTTGATTGGGTCCTTTGAGGTTAGTCACAAGAGCCTTTGGGACCCAAATGGATCTCATCAAAGGTGCATTATTACGCTTTGCTCCAACATGATAAGCAAGCACTCTACCAAAATTATTTCTTTTAAGAATATAAGAGGCATTAAAAGTAGAGTGAGAAACGTGAGCCTTTGAGCTTTGCTCTCTCACGAAATGGATTGGCTTAGTGACCGGAGTCACCACAACATGCGCCTTCTTGCCCTTAGGTGGAACGTAGCCAAGTCTGGCCTTTTTGAAATTGCTTCTTCTCTTATCTAGTATCTCATCAAGTCCCTTACTCGACTTGTAAGATCTTTGAATACCATCTTCACGTAGACCCTTCAACTTCTCATTCTCACTAGCAAGATCTTGCAAAGTGACGAAGTTTGTTGCACAAGCATTTGCATCCACATTGTAGCACGTTGCACAACCGTTGCTCGTGGAAGGAGGTGAGTCACAAGTTGCATTTAAAAGAGTAGAGGTGCTCTTCAAAATATCATCAAACTTCACTCTAAGAGTCTCATGTGCTTCCTTTGCACAAATGAGTTTCTCTTTAAGTGAAGCATTGTTGATCTCAAGAGAGCTCGTTTTGGATTTGACCTCCGAAATTTTTTTGGTCATCTCCTCAACCCTCTTCTTTTCCAATACTAGTTCCTTCTCAAGTTGGAGGTTTCTCTCCTTTTCAAGGATGAGCAAGTTTTCTCCTTTCTCAAGAAAGTCCACTTGTTGCTCAACCCTCTCTATGAGCTAGGTCAACTTACCCATATCAAACCTTCTCATCATCTTGACCAAACTAGCATGACTCATATCATCCTCATCATCACTAGAATTGTTAGTATAAGAATTGACTAGAGATTTAGAAGGTCTTGATGATACCTTAGGGCCCTTGGCCATGAAGCACATTGAAAGTTCATCATCGTCATCCGTCAATTCACCGAATAGAGATGAGGTCCATTTTGGGATAGCCATTCCAATGCATGCAACGCTCTCATCATCGGATTCGGAGTCGGATTCGGAGTCTCACTCCTCACCAATGTGAGTTTCACCTCTTAAACTCTTGTTGTGTCTCTTACTCTTTTCTTTGTCCTTCTTGTAACTCTTTTCTTTCTTCTTTTCTTCCTTGTCCTTATCCTTCTTGTGTGGGCACTCGGTAATGAAGTGTCCGGTTTCACCACATTCATAGCACTTTCTCCTTGAACTTTTGAAGATTTGGATTTGCCGGAGTCCTTCTTGCCTTTGTTATTGTAGCCATTTTTCTTAAAAAATTTATTAAATCTTCTCACAAAGAACGTCATTTCTTTTATGTTCATTTGCCCATCGTCTTCATCACTGCTTGAGCTATCATCCCTTGCCTTTGACACTTTGCTCGTCTTCAAAGCTATACTCTTCTTCTTTGTAGATTGAGCCATCTCTTTGATATTTGAAGTTTCTTGATCCATCAACTCATCACTAAGAATTCTTCCAAGCACTTCATGCAGTGTGATAGAGTGATAGTTGTCTCTATCTCGGATCATTTGCACCAGGTGACGATTGGTTGGAGTGATAGCTCAGAGTAGAATCTTGACCACCTCATGATCAGTGAGAAACTTGCATCTAAGCCCCTTGGCCTCATTTACTAACACCATAAGTCGATCAAACATTGTCTTGTAGTCTTTTTCTTTCTCTAGGATAAACCTTCCTAGCTTGCTATTGATAAGCTCTATATTTGTCTCCCTCACACTTGATGTGCCTTCGTGAACAACTTTGAGGGTGTCCCAAATTATCTTGACTTCTTCAAGTCCGTCAACCCGATTAAACTCACTCGGGCTGCAAAGCACCAAACAAATCATTGACGGCTTGATAGTTGCGGAAGGAGTCTCTTTCCTCATCAGCAGTGAGATTCTCCGGTTTCTTAGGCTTGAAACCTGTTTCTACAATTCTCCAAATAGAAGGATGAATAGACATTAGATACATCTTCATCTTATGTCTCCATTGTGGGTAGTATGTGCCATCGATGTGAGGCGCACGCCCAGTGGGGATAGAGGCATGAGATAAAGATGTTGTATCAGGATAAACATAAGGAATAGTATCCTTTTTGTTGCCTTCGCTTGAAGTCTCGATCTCGGTATCGTCTTTGTTGTTAGGCATGATTCTCCAAACTGTTAAGCTCAAAACAGGAGGTTAGGCTCTGATACCAATTGAAAGGATCGCTATGCCGCCTAGAGGGGAATAAATAAACTTGAATAGTGATCAGTGCGTCGGATGTTCCAACCGGATCCAGTAACCCCTGCGTCGGATGTTCTGATCTAGGTCGGATGTTCCGATGGCGTCGGATGTTCCGATCCTGGGTATTCTGGATTTGTCGAAAATCTGCAGTAAAAACTGATTTCTTGCAAAACCAAGGTTAGATCTATTCTAAAATACTCAGAACAAGCCAACACTAGTAGTACAAACAACAAATCAAGACCAAGACAAAAACACAGTGATTTCTGTTTACCGATGTTCGGATCCTTGAAGGGAGATCCTACTCACCGTTAGGGAAGACACAAAGCCCGAATCACCAAGACCCTAGTCCCCTTACCGATGAAGCACACAGCACTCACCGGCGATCACTAGTTGAATCATTTTCCGTGCGGAGGTAGATTCGCACCTTCACAAACTCCGGAGGCACGCCCACGAAGATCGGCAACTCACCGGCGACACCGAGCCATCTAGGAGCCCTTCAAGCCTCCAAGAGTAACAAATGCGATGAAGAAATTTAGGAATCGCTAAGTGCTCAAGAGTTGGACTCTAATTCATGGAGCACTTGGTGCCTTGATCTCTCTAGATCTAAATCTCACAAGGTGAACAAGAGAGACACAAAGCTAGGGTTCTTGAGAGATGAAGAAGAATATGAATTAGGCTCAAATCAGGATGTAATCAGAGTGAGTAACCTTTTTGGCAGGTATTAGAGAAGGCTTTAAATAGGGATTCTCGAAAAGTAGCCGTTGCTACAGTTAATCCCGCATCGGATGTTCAGACCTCGTCGGATGTTCCGACCCGCGTCGGATGTTCCGACCCATGATCCGATGGACTGCTCTCTGGATGGCTTTGAAAACTAGCAGGCTGGCTTCACCATCGGATGTTCTGACCCCCGTCGGATGTTCTGATGGTGTAGGTTCTGTATAGAGTGTATTTTGAGTGGAAAAACTCACACGAACTTCGAGATACCTATTTTGAGCACTTAGGAGCCTTTATAAGCTTCTCCATTGCATCCCTCTTTATAGTACGGCATCCCTGCGACTCAATAAATAAAGATTTACAAATAAAAACTAGTCTTTATGCCTTCTTGCAACATATCCAACAATGAGGGGTACAACATCACACGTAAACATGTACCTCATGGAATTAACCTATATAACATCTGTGCACAATTCTCCAATACAAATATTAGCTCTATAATTGTTACTCATTGATCACCAAAATCACTTAAGGGCCTCGATGCACTTTCATGATCACTAACCTGGATAGAGACTCCGGCGAGCACACGGCCCGAAGAAGCGTCCCCAACAGTGATTTTCTCACCCTTGGGCTCACAGACTAGGCAGAACCAACGAGAGTTTCCGGTCATGTGATGACAATAACCGGAATCGATGATCCACAAGTCCCCCTTCCTAGCCCGACGTGCCTGAGCAACGAGAAAAGAAACGTGGCTCAACATTGGGAAACAAAAGAGCTGTCTTTGTAACCCAATACTGAGTCACGCGATAGAAATGAGCGGACTCTACCCGAACTAGGTCAACTCCTCTAGTAGGAGCACATCCCTACGCTGGATGTGGAGCATTATGCCGTTGAGCCGAGGCAATGCATCCTGTCTATGTTTCCTGCCTTCGTTCCTATTGCCAATCCTCCACCATGGAGTCGGCACCCTGCGTTGTGGACGAGCACCTATGTTGCTAACAGGAGGCATGTCCTGAGGACGACGCTGCTCACGCCCTAGACAGACAACAGGATAAGCACCAGAACACTGGGCTCCAAGTCCTGGTTGTCTACCCACCGTTCTAACCTGAGGAGAAGCTACCCTAGCTACGGGTGTCTTAGGAGGGCCTTGGACCTTGACCGCTTTCCTACTCTCCTCACGTATCTTCTTAGCATGACGGAAACAGTCCTTCTTAGTGTGTCCTATCTTATCGCGGAAAGTGAAAATGACTCCCTTGCCTCTCCTAGGGGCCGAAACAACAGTGGAACTATCTTTCTTAGGTGGACTCTCAGACACAGCAGCCTGGACTGGCCTCACAATAAGACTCACATTGATTACCCCAGCAGACCTAAAGACAGTGGTCTCAGGAACCCTTTCCCTAAGAACCACTCTTTACCCATTTGCATCTAGCCCAAGGACTCTAGTAGGGTGTTTCTTGATGTGTTCAAGCCAATTATACCCAAGACCTCTACTTGTTGAAATCTTGCTTTTGTCAAGAATCAAATTCATATTCATCTTGCCCCCCAACAATTTCTCAAGAGTGCTCATAAGATACTCACACTCCTGTTGAAGCTAGGGACAAAACTCGCAAGAAAGGGAAGAGTTAGAAGAGTCATGTTCATCTATGTTTTCGTTGCCCAAAGCCTTATGACACCTGTCGTTAAGCACCTTGACTTCGCTCTTGAGGGCCTGACAGGAAACGCACTCGGCATTCTAAACCTCGGCTAGTCTACCCTGAAATCTAGCACTCATATCCTGATTGACACTAGCCAACTCCCTATTAAGCTCTTCACAACTTTCACAGGAAGATGTAACAAGTAAGGCATTGTCCAACTCAGAGATCTTATATCGCAAGTTCATATTTTCTAACCTTCAAAAGGTGCAATTTAGGCATGTAGCAACAACAGAGTGGAAGCTATAGCTCTCATCTGAGCTGAGTGGGTCCTTAGGTGAAACATGATCTCTAAAACCCTTATCTGGGCTGATAGGGTCCTTAGGTGTAGTGTGTATAGCGGGATCATGACAAATCATGGAGGGATCAATCATGCAAGCAGGTTCTATTTCATGAACAGAGGTATCAACAAGTAAAGCTTCTCTAGTTTCATCTAGTTCTGAAAGCACACTAGCATGACTTCCCCTAAACAAATAAAAATCTACAACCACACTTCTATGCAAAGCTTAAAGCGCAAGCAATTCTTGAGTCAACTTATCGCACTCCTTCCAGCCATTAGAGTCGACTGGAGGAGGGCAACAGTACATCTGGGCTTTCACATTAGCAACCTTAGAGTTTAGATAAGCTACTTCCTCCTCAAGTCCCTTACACCTAGATCATAGTCTTAGCAAGTTTATCATCCAGTTTGAGGAATGCTTCAGTGAGCTGGTCGTAGGTAGGACCTACCTCATCATCGGAGTCGGTGTACAGCTCGGAGTCGTCATTCTCATCCACCATGAAGCACATGCCGATGTAGTCGACATCGTCAATCTCCGGCTGCCTGTTATCTCAATTGTCCGATCGCTCGTCATTTTTGTCGGCGAGGTTAGCCTCATCCAGAGCGGCCGAAACCCTCTCGACCAGACGACGTCCCTTGGCCAGCTTGGGATTCTTCTTCTTCTTCTCATCTTTACCACCGTTGAAGTTGCGGTTCTTGTTAATGAAGTTGATACGGGCTGGCGCAGTGTAGCCGTTCTTGTCTCCTCCTCCAAGCTTGGAGTAGTCGTGCTTGATGTGGTTGAGGCCACCACACCCAAAGCACCTCAGGATCCCCTGCGTGCACTCGGTCAGCCGCCTGTAAGCACGAGATAATTTTCTTGCTAACAGCACGAGCTGCACTTCTGGATTCTTGTCCATTTGATCATTGGACAACTCACAGAGAGCAGAAAAAGAGAAACCCACACCAGCGCAAGAAGAACCAAAAGGGTCAGCGTTCAAAGCTGTGGACAAAGGACCCGGCTCTTTTGCAATATGCTCAAGTTCAGGAGTCTTGAGATTCGAGTAGATCCCATCAAATGTCAGCTTTGAGAGATCAGCTACCTGCTAGATGGCGGTCACCTTCATGTCCCTGACCTTCAAATCTAAAACAGAGAGAAAGTGTCTAGCGCTCTCCAAATCGGAATAGGTCGTGCCCACCAAGCGAAGTTCACTCAGAATCTTTGTGAACCGGCTGAAACAAGCATTCAACGTTTCACAAGTCATTTATGCAAATCAATTGTACTCTCTCTTGTGTTGATCCTGCCTCACCACCCTGATCTGATATGTCTCCTCATGCTAAGCTTGGAGGGTAGACCAGATGGTGTGAGATGATGTAATGTGAGCAACACGCTCAAACTCCCCTCGGCTAAGGCCTTGAAAGATGTAGTTTCGAGCTATCGCATTAAGCTCGACATCAGATTGATTAAGGGTCGTATCCTCTTCAGGCACCACATAAGAATTCTTTACTTTTAGCCAAATGTTGTATCCCCGAGCCATAATATACGCCTCCATCCTTGTCTTCCAATATGAAAAATCGACTCCAGAGAAACAAGGGGTTTGGTGGAATACTTATCTGGCATAGCTCATGGCAACAAGAAAGGTTTCAAAAAATCGGTGAAAATCTTGTAAAAGAAATACAACCTTGCCCTGATACTAGTTGTAAAACCATTATCTCGACCAGAGGGGATGTGAATGGGAGCCTTGAAAATTTTTCATCGGACGGTGCTCCTCAAACTTTCTGGTTTAACAAAATATAAACACCATGACAACTATGTATACCACAAAAGTGCATGGATAAGACCCATTGAAAATATGAGGGGATTTTCAGTTATAATCCTGGTTGTCAAATTTCCAAACAAAAGAGAATCAATTCAAATCATGCTTTAATAAAGCACATCAAGCCAAATCACTAAAGCCATTTTCAGCAAAGCAAAAGCAGATTCTTCAGAATTTATTCTCACTTGGAGCAGAGAGATGGTGGCTTTCTGTTTCTCCAAAAATTGTGGGAAATTTTGTCCCTATTAAACCATGAGTCGTGACACACTCCACCAAAAATCTCCTCAATACTCCTTGCACAAAAATCAGGAAAAATCAAATACTACAATCTGTTAGAAATCTCATCTAGAAAATTTGGGGCTCGGTTTTCAAATACTTAAAAATTTTTATGTTGATAGATATGTAAGTCACGGAACTTCTCTAAGTGAAATCACTAAAAATGATTTTTCCAGATGTTTCTAGAAAATAAAACACTGACTGCTGCGCGGATGAAAGTTTCTGGACAGATTTGCATCAAGTCAAGAATTTGATCTCTTCCCTCTCTTATGGTTGCAAAGAGTGTGGAAAATCATATTAGCAATCTCAATGAATCATAGATCATCAAGATCCAGAAAGAAAGCACCAAGATTCATCTCCAAATAAGAGATCCAAGAAGGAAAAACAAAAGCAAGAATAACTTGGAGCAAATCAACACAAGATTTTCATGGAGAAGGATTTCATTGCATAGAAGTTGAAAGATTACAAGCCACACTTCTTGTGGCCACAATAATTCAAAGTGCCAACCAAAATACACCCAACTCATCCGCTCTATTTCTAAAATTTTCAGCTCTAAGGGGATGAGGAGGAGGTGCTCCCCTCCCCCTCTATTTATAGCCCAAGCGTGATATGCCCTAAACCCTAGAGCCCATCTCCACCCTTTATTTGAGGATGACTGGTGTGGAATTCACACACCACAAGACACACTCCTAAGAGTGAATATTCTCAACATATTCCTTTGGAAAATATCTTGTGACTTCTGGTCGCCACCCAAGCACAGGCTCACCGGTCGAGATCAACTTGGCACGAGGTTACCAGCGACCTGACCTACGGTGCCTCAGATTCCTTGCCATGGCTAACTTCTCAAGTACACCACCTCATGTGACCACCAGGCCATCGAACCCGGTCGTCCGCACACCTCTGGACGCACCAGCCTCCAGTTGTTCCCGCGAAGCGTCTGCCACATACCCGTCGATACCTGCGTCACTGTGGTGAACACACACGAAACCAACACACCTTACTTCACCTACAAGGTTAGTCCATCACAAAATTATCAATGTCATAATCCATTTGTGACACCACAATTAGCAAGCCGTAACACACCACATGTCAGATTAACAAATTCCACCGGACCATATCCGTGCAAAACTATTAACTAGTCCAAGCTCAGCACAATGGTCCAATTCCAATTACACGGAAATTTTCACAATTGCACCATATAAAATTCATGAAAAAGCTTCAAATTCCATCTTGTCACATATATTCATCATCAAACCGAGGTACCCTCCACATGGGTCTCAACAGTCTCAGCCACATGCCTACACCAGATCCCAAGCGCCGAAATCTCCGGCTCGGCCACGTGCCTACGCCAGCGCCCCGAGCGCCCAAATCTACAGCTCGTCCACACGCCTACGCCTAGGTCAGGAGCTTCTAAGCTAAATTTTCATCATTTTAATCTTTTTATATAAATTTGAGTTGTTTCTTGACTTCCTACTTAGTTGGTTTTCAACTAAGCAGTAAGTCGGGGGTTACACATAATAGGTACACTTGCTTGCACTTTTGTTGCTTTCTATTAGTGATTTCAAAGGAATAGGAGTACTATTCTGAGTAGTGATGTTCTGACCCACGAACGGTGAACTCTAGTCACTCGATACGCGCGCCTAGGAGTTGAGCCATGAGTCAATTTCCGACGCCCGAGGGCAGACTAGTCGGACAGAGTGCATAACAAAAGGAAGATTAATTGGTCGAATTAAATATAAAAAGGAAAAGGAATTGTAAGTGCAAGTGGCCTTGTGTGATTTTGGTGATTAATGACAAACACATTTTATTACAATGCTTGATTTAATACTTATTTAATGATATACTCGGATATGCTTATTGCTATGAGGCTAATATGATTATTATCAAGATTGCTTTAGCCTCATCATATTTAGAGGAAAATCATATATGTCAAGTGGACAAACTATTCATTATAAAAGGTAAGTCTTATGCTAACCATTTCAATGATACTAACACACTTGATTGTTTATCTTTCGTCTCATTTATGCAAATAAAATGGATTGCTAATTAAGGCATGCAACTCTTTTGTGTAAGCACATGTTATTGGTTGATTAGATTTGTGCTCGTCATATCTTGTATTTGTTTGAGTATAAATATATTATGAACATGTTGTTTGCTCTATAAGATCTTTTATATTGCCATGTATTGCGTATAGACACACGTGAACAGTGTACGTGAACAGTCCCGATGGACACATAGATGGAAAAAATTAATTTACTAACTTCAGATCAGATGCTAAAAATAGCTATTACTACCGACAGACTATCCGACACTAATATCGTTAACCTGTCGTGCAGTCCGTCGCTAATTCGTACCGACGCCTAGTCAGTCGCTACGTGTCCGTCACTAATAGCGTGCTGTGGTATGGTGATTAGTGATCATCTTAACCGGTGCACTAGATAAACTTCACCGTGTTTAAATGGTTTTGTGCATGTAAACTTTTCATGAATAGTCTCACATGCACTTAATTTAGTGAAGTTTAATCTAGATTAGTTCACAAGTTATCTCTTACTTCAATTATGAATTTGCACTTGTATAAGTCATGAATATACCTATGTGCATCATTAAATGAAGTTGTGGTTATTAAATCATCTCTCTAGTGTATGTAGATCAAATACATATTTATCATGATGCACTTAGTAGAGACCTTTCTTGTGCCAGGTGTTTCCACTTGTGTCGTGCTTCTTTACATGAAACACTTGAGACACTTAATCGCTCACGAATATCAAATTGATCCATATTTATTGAGCTTTTGGACTAATGTATTTCACGAGTGATTTGGAAAGAATTAGGTCCTATCAGTTTGTGTGATGACCAAGGGACGTTGAAGGAAGACGGTTAAGTCGAAGTCAGCAAGACGACGATGTCACCAAGAGTTGAGGACAAAGTTAAGGTCGATTTCGTAGGATGATCGTCGAGGAGGATGATCGAGGTAAAGTCGAATGGGAGAGTCTCATGAGGTGAATCAAGTCAAGGTTGACAAGACAAAGTTGTTATCAATATTTAATAAAGGTCATGATGCACAGTACATTAAGGGTGCTCAAGACATCCTAATCCTTCAGGAACAAAAATTATAAAAATTACCTAAAAAACAGTCGGATTTTACATGCATCTAAATGTTTTCATGATACTATCTAAATCCTACATGGACATGTTACAGGGGCCTCCGGCTAGCGTCCGATGTGAATTCTGCTCCTAGCACTGTCATGATAAGTGCTGGAGGCAGTTATATCGCTTTCCACATGCCTCGAAAGTTCAAGGATTTCTCCTTTATCAAGTGCCTTCTACGATTTCATTTACAAGCGAAGAAGGGTCTGTGCCACGAGTGCTACCTACGTCCTTCGCCACGAGCGCCCCGCACCATGAGCGCCAATTACGGCTCGCTACAAGCCTAAGCCCTTGGCCACGAGACACCCTGCGCCACGAGCGGAAACTTAATATAAGATGTGGTATGCCCCATGATGGGTTGACATCCAAATCACCGTATCAGGCGGCATTTGAATAACTGGCTTGAGATATGGTATGCCCCATGATGGGACGATTGCTAATCACTGTACTAACAAGACTTGGGTGCCTACTAATCCAATTAGATTAAAACTTCTTCTGATATGCACCATGTTGGTCCAAGAGCTGGTTACAGCGCTAGTCGGAATCGGGTAGCACAAGTTTATTTCGGATTAGGGTTCCAAGAATATGCTATAAAAGAATCGACAATTGTACATCGTGACAAAACGGGTACAAATATTGCTTGGCTAAACCCAATCTAAACTACGGCACGGCTACAAGCCTACGACTTCGGCCATGAGTCACCCTGCGCCACGAGCGCCAACTACGGCTTAGCTACAAGCCTATGCCCTTGGTACGCTCTAAAAGGGTAGCCAGCTGTACACCGCGACAGACGGGTACAGATACCATTCGGGAAAACCTAGCTTGGGATGTGGTACAACCCATGATGGGCTGACTGCCGATCACCACGCCAAACGGGACTTGGGTATCTACCAAACTAATTTGAAAACCAAATTCTCCTTATAGTATGCCCCATGATTGGGCCGATTACTGGTTACCGCACAAGTTGGAGCCAGATACCACGAGTTGATCCTGTATTAAGGGTTTTGAGGGTATGCTCTAAAGAGAGCCGCCAGCTGTACACCGCAACAGTCGGGTACAGGTACTACTCGGCCAACCTCCATCCAACAAGGGTACGCCTCATGACGGGCCAATAGCTAGTATCCTGAAAATCAAATTGGGTACCGCTCAGAAAGTCCAACACGTGGAATTTTGCTGAGTCCCTCACGATCTCTTGGCATACAACTGATCACTCGACACGAAGAAGAAACCAGTCGGGAAGTGATGTCAAGAATTCAAAGTACTCGACATGAAGCATTACTCGGCTGGAGCGTAACTAGGAAAGACTACAACTCGACTGCAAGGGACTCGTGGGCTACTGTGAAATACACGGACTCAGAGGGCCGTGAAAATCATCTGATAGGGGGTGGGCTGTGCCGGCCATACATCAACACGCATAGCCTAGGTCGTGCCTTGCCTTGCACGGTAAGGCGAGACACATATAGAAGTCTATCCTAAATAGGAAAAATATTGTTGTAATCCTGGATAACTACGTATCCGACAAGGAATAGTAGAAATACGAATTCTACCTTGTAACTGATCATGACTCTACCTTGTAACCCTACCCCCCACTATATAAGGTGCGCAGGAGGCCCTGGTTCGGCATACAGAATTCCACATCCATCAAGAGTATTACCTCCTCCGGGAGGGGCTGAACTTGTATAATCCTTTATTTTGTGTTACCATCGAGTTTGCGATCCAGCGTATAACCCCATATAAATCACTGCCAATGATACCTCGGTTTAAGAAACGTCGACATAATACAATGTAAAATCAAGTTGACTGTTGCTCTGTCACTAATTAAAAATAAAAAATAAATATTTTTAGATATAAAATTAATATAGCATATTCATGAAATTTTATCTATTTTATTAATACTTTATTCTATTTGGTAAGGCTTTTTGAAACCGATTTGGCCCAGTTACCATGCCTAAGGCCATGCGTTCTTGAAACGAGCCGGCCCACACTCTTGCGCAGGACACGGTTTTGCCGACGGTGCACGTCGAAGTCCGACGATCCGATCTCGAGCCAATAAATTCTGTTGCCTTATCAAATAATAAATTCTCTTGACCTGCTTCGCATCGCGCCCACCACCTGTTCGACGCATCAACGACGACGCCATGATCCAGCTGCTCTTCACGCTGCTAGCCGCGGAGGCGGCCCTTGTCGTCGTGCTGCTCTTCCGCACGCCGGCCCGGCGCCTTGCGCTGCTCGCCGTCGACCAAACTAAGCGGGGCCGCGGGCCGGTCATGGCCAGGACGGTCGCCGCCACCATGTTCGTCGTGCTGGGTTCCAGCGGCTACAGCATCGCCAAGATCCGGCGCCGCTCCGGCGAGCTTGGCCAGCTCACACCAACCGATCAGGTGCTCGCCAGTCGCCACCTCCTCGAGGCCTCCCTCATGGGTATGCTTGTATCTGCCCTTCTTTCCCCTCGCTGCCTCCTCTTTGGATCAACCCGTCAATTGGGGATCTTGCACGCCTCGTTTATATTATCAAAGTGCTAAACAGGGGAAGCATTTAGTTCGTCCATAAATAAATCGTGTGGTTCGTATGTTTGGATCGTCTATTGTTTTACAAAAATTTGAAATTTACTTGCGTGGTTCAAAAATTTCATATGTTTGGTCTCTTTGTGCTAATGACATTTTACCTTACAGAAAGTCTTGATAGGGTCAGATTATCAGAATTGCACATGAAAATTTATTATTCTTTTCAAACTGTCCAGCATTCTTCATCATAAACAATAACCAATAGTTGCCTTCTTCAATCAACAGATTAAATTCTGTCTTGGATATCCTATATATATTTTGTCACACGTAAATGTTTCAGGAAATTCTGGTTGATTGGCAACCTCAAGAACTTTCCTAGTTGGTTTTTTCATCTAAGAATCGTCAACCTTTTCATCTTGATATAGCCATAGCAAATTTCCTACTGACCTGTTCGCAAGATGTGAATGTTTTTACTCATCCTTTATCCATGGTGTGTTAGTCTGGTTAATAACCAAATCACAGGACATAGGAAGTGCAAATCCAACCAAGTGTCTTTTCCAATTGGGGAGTTTCTCCTCCAAAAACTAAAATAAAATAAAGGAGTGGGATTGCTCTATGATATTGTTCAATCAGTACAAATTCGAACTGAATCCAAATAATTTGTGTTGGACTCAGCCCATAGCCAACAATACTGTTGGATTTGCATTAGAGTTCTTGACTATGGCACTCTGGTCCGGCTGTGTAAAATATTGACCTTAAGTTTCTAGGTGCCATGAATTGTCTGGTAAATATTGACATATGCTTCTCCCAGTCCTTGAAGAACATCTTATTAACTCCTACCAGATCATATGACCAGTTTGAGTGTTTGTACTCATGTCATGTCCTCTTACTAAGCAGTGCATCTTTCCAATATTTTCTAGTCATAAATAAATATGTTTATGTTACCATGTCTTTGGGGTTGCAAATTCATTATGTGAAAGCTGAATTGATAGCCTGAAAATCTATCTTCTCTCAGATAGAAATTAGTGTTCATCCCTTTATGCTGTAATACTTGTTTTGTCAGCATTCTCCTCCTAGTAAATGCCCTATCAAATGTTAGTATGTGCACAAAGATTTGATACAACCTGATAGTTCAACCACTTCTCATAAACTTCCCCTAAGCTTGAAATAACTTATTTCTTTCTTTTACATTTGTTAATTTATACTTAATCACTAAAGTGCATTCATGTCTGTTCGCCACATATAGTTTGATGTGAAATTTAACCACTGAACCATCTAATACATTTGGATTCAACCTTTTGGAGATTCTGCGACATGAATCACTATTGTCCATCTGTGATTAAGAAGTCCTTGCAGGAGAAATATTTACATGTGCTGGGACATCGCAAGCCCATCGTGTATATTGGAGAAATGATAAACACAGGGCTTCTTCATGTGTAAGCCCATCGTGTACACGGGAGAAGTGATAATACAGAAGCGATGTTATCTTTCATTTACCTCGATATATTTATTCCTTGCTCCAAGGACTGCTAGTGTTTTGGCTATTTTTGTCCTACATCTACTTGATTAATAGTTATTGTGCAAAGCATGATGCCAATCTTTTTACAAATTGGAGCACTATAGAATAAAAATATTTGACTCATCACATGGAAGTCATAATTTAAAGCCATTATGTTCTTATAATTTTGATGAACATATAATTAGATAAAGAATTGCCAAAGGTTTGTATGGGATCTGTGTTTTTGCCCAAAGCGAAATCTGTTTCCGAATGGAGGTAGTAGGATATATGAGTAGGATAAGTATGTGTATATCATTCCATGTAACCATTTTTATAGACAGTCGCATGCATGCATTGTTTGTTCTCTAAGAGCATGTGCAGCAGGCTCCGCAACACGCGGCCTGCATCACGCGCTAATAACACCGCGCCCGTCCGTCCGACCGCTATGCAGTCTGCCGCGTTTGAAATATCTTCCGCTTGGCGAGCACGCGCTGATGCCGGCCCGTGCTGATAGAGCACATGCCACACATGCTCTAAGAATAGCCTTTACTAGGACTATAGTAAAATGTAGCCTTCTAGGAATCAGTTTTTTGGTCAGTTTATCAAACAGATGTTTCAAAAAATTTAACTATTCAGTTCGATTGAATGTTGTCGTGTTTGTTGTTTTTCAGGGTACTCTCTGTTTCTTGGGTTAGTTATTGATCGGCTCCATCACTATATTAGGGAACTAAGGACGATGAAGAAAAATATGGAGGCTGTAACAAAGCAGAGTCGGGTCTTAGAGGAAGCAAAATTTGGATCTGCAGATGAGATTCAAGGATACCAGAAAGAGATTGCTGATCTAAATGAACAGGTTCAAGTACTGAAACGCCAGTCACAAACTAGAACAGAAGAACTAAAAACTTCTGAAGCCAATGCCTTGGCTTTAAGAAAACAATCTGAAGGTTTGCTTACTGAATATGAGCGTCTCATTGCGGAGAATGAGGAATTGAGGCACAAACTGCAGTCAATAGACCTCCACTTGTCCCATTCTGGCAGCAAGAAGAACTCATAAAGGAAACTGTACAATTTTGACGTGTGGAGCTTCTCTTACTGTAAATTTTTGTTCTCGAGTGTTATTTGTATGTTGCAGATGTATTGAGTGGTAGTGTGATAATAAGATGCAAGGAATTTAACTACATAAGGTGAATATTGTTCCGAGTGAGAGGTCAAATCTGTGTAACCAGTTGTTTAAAAAAGACGTAGCATATATTTCAGACATAATTTTTGAAGATATTACGAATTTCAATAATACAGGTCAGTCGTACGGATGGTAAGCACATAATGTAGGATTGATACTATGAACTTGGAAGGGTGAATTGGTGTTACATTATTTTTAACTTGTGAGGTGGTATGTTGATCCTTGTAATGTTATATGATGAGTTATGTCATTATGTGTGGCATAATTTTATCACGTCAAGAAGTTTGTATTACAGGCTTGATTTGAACTGGTGATTTTTTTTTTCAATACATGCAGTATTCATGATTTAAGATGTTCTTAAGTGTTTTGGTATTTTTTAGAGAACTTCCACAGGTTTTTGATCGTGGGAAGAAAGTCATTTGTGCATGTGGCTTTTGCAAGGTGCTGCACACTTGAATTGTATTCTCTTTTCATTTGGATGCTATGCTTTTGGTCGTATAGGATCATTGTGAGCTAGTGGTGCTCGGGACAAAGCTTGCTAGTGGTAAAAGATTTATAGAAAAATCTAAAAAAATCATTTTGGGATTATTTTTAGGTTGGAAAAGATGTGTGACTCACATGCCCGTCTGTGGTAAAAATTTAAAGTTCATTGGTTTCCTCGTTTGGGAACTATGAGGTGAATGGCAAGCCCTAAACTTGTAATTTGATGTTTCTGACAGTTTTTTATGTTCGATTTTAATTATTCCCTCCGGTGTCAAAAAACTAGTCGTTTTAGCCTTTTATCCAAAGTGCAAAAAAACTTGTCGTTTTAGCCTTTCATTTAGAGTAGTAATTAGATGAGACCTTTAGAAAATCAAAAAGAGAGGCATGGAGGTGCATCTATTGGTCCATAGGAAAAGTTTCCATAAATTCATTGCTACCAATTAATGAATCAACTAGCCTTTTTATAGGGGTCTTGGTATTCTAAGGCCCTCTTTGATACCTTGTTTAGTTGTAGTTTAGTTGTGGTTGGAAAAATTTGACCATCTTTGAATGTGCTTTGAAAAAGCTAAATAAATTATTAAAAAAATATTCTTGAGATCTTTGAGAAAAACCGTACAAAGTCCAAAAAAAATTATTTTCAAAAAAAAAAAGTATATGGCCTACACAAAATAGTCAAATTTTTCCAACCACAACTAAACTAGAACTAAACAAGGTATAAAAGAGGGCCTAAATTGTGTCTAAAACGATTAGTTTTTTGAAACCGGAGGGAGTATTTTTTAGTGGAGTTTGAGGCTGAACTCTGGAGTATAGCATCACGACTCACCCACATGGGTGTAGAAGAAGTTTGAAAAATTCTAGAGCTCCCAAGAGTAGAAACCACCCTCTTCTTACCAGACAAGTTTTATAAGGATCTGCTTCTTACTTTTCAGAAAGTAACTTTACTCATTTGGCTTGATCTCTTTTGTAAAAGCAAGGTTTGAATTGATTCCTTTTTTTTGGACACTTAACAATCAGGATTGTAATTACGAAATTCGCACATATTACATGATTCTCATCCATACAAGTGAATGCTACAAATAGATGTAAAGTTATTCGGGTTTTGGTGAAAAAGGCAGCGTAAAAAATTTGTGTCGTCTATTCACCACCTCTAGCCACCTAATTTGGTTCTTCAACTAGTATCAGAGCATTCAGTTTGGTGCTTCTTTTCAAATCTTGATCGATTTTGAATCCGATTCTTGTTGCTATTCAAGCAATGGCGGACAAGTATTCCACAAACCCCTGTGTTCTCCGGAACCAATTTTTTCTATTGGAAGGTTGGGATGGAGACATATGCGATGGCTTAGTGCTATAATATTTGGCTTAAAATCAAGGACTTGTATTAGTTACACAAGCAGGTGACGGACACGAATGAAGCCAATGTGAAGCTTAATGTAAAAACTCAAAAATTTCTGATTCAAGGCGTTAGCCGAGGGGAGTACGAGCGGGTGTCGCACATCATCATAGCCCACAAAATCTGAAGGACCCTACAAGCTTTCCATGAGGGTGCGGCTCAGGTTAAGGTGGTGAGATAGACCAAGACAAAAGAGAGTACAATCAATTTAATTAGAAGCCGGGTGAAACACTTGACTCATGTTTCTCTCGCTTTATCAAAATTCTTGCTGAGACTCGTTCGGTTGAAGTCAAATATACTGATTTGGAGATCGCCAAACACTTTCTCTCTGCATTGGATCTTAAAGTCTAGGATGTGAAGGTGACTACATTTTGACAGGCAGCTGATCTCTCGACGCTGACTTTAGAAGCACTCTATGCTAGTCTCAAGACGCACGAACTTGAGCATCTCCCGAAAGAGCCTAGTTCCTCATCCACAGCCTTGATAATTGACCCCTCTGGTTGTGCTTCTTCTGATGTTTTCTTATTTCTCCTTGTCTACCCTCTGTGAGCTGTTAGATGATCAGATGGACAAGATTTCGAAGGAGCAGCTTGCCTTGTTGGCCAAAAAGTTCTCACATGCTTACAGGCTAGTGGCTATCGAAGAAGAGGCATCATGAGTTGCTTCAGTTGTAGGGGTCTCAATCACATAAAGCGTGATTGTCCCAAGTCCGTAGGAGAGAAGCAGAACGGATACATCGCGCCGGTACGGAACACCTATGTCAACACAAACCACAACATCAAGAACAGTGGTGCAGTTGACATGAAGAAGCCACCTAAGCAGTTGATTAAGGGATGCCACATTGTCAAGAAGGTGCTTGCCGCTCTGGAAGAAGCCGTCATCTCCGACAAGAATGATGGACGGTCGGATGATGGTGAGGATGAACTGTCGGAAAACGATGATGTCGACTACACCGGCATGTGCTTCATTGCACACGACGACAGAAGTAGCAGCTACTCGGACGTCTATCACACCGACGACGATGAGGTAATTGATTAATAAGGTCCCTCCTACTCTGAACTTTTGGAGGTATTATTTAAACTTCATGACAAGTAGAATAGGGTCTTGGCCAAGAAAAAACACCCTAAATGTTCAACTGAAAAAATGCTAAATCTGTTGCTTGCTCTGATTGTGGGAAGCTCAATCTAGAATTGAATTAATTAAAAATACATTTTAATAATGTCACTATGCAACTAGAGAATGAAAAATGTAGACCTATTCCCAAATGATGCTAGGAAGGATTTGTATCAGAACTAAATAATGCTAGAAAGAATTTGTTCCTTGTCACTTATGATATAGAGTATGTCTGTTTGATAAATCTACCGTGCTTTGTATTGATTACACAACACATTCATCTAAAAACCCAGTCAATCCAGTTGTAGGTTGTAGTGATCATACTCCACATAAGGATCAAGTCAGCCCAGATGAGAGGAATAGCTTCCACTCGCTTAACTCTACATTAAGTGATTGCACACTGGTTAAGTTTGAGAATTTAAACTTGTAAGCTAATATTTCTGAGTTTAATGATGTTGTTCTCGATGTCTCTGTGTGTGATCGATGTCTTGAGCTTCATGGGAAGATGGGAGGATTTACTAGGACAGGAGTGATAGTTTTGAGGGTAGGTTGACTGTTGGCAATTCCTACGCTCTCAGAAATAATCCGCAAGCAGACGAATATCGCTTTTAGTTTTCACCTAGGAGTATTTCAGGTATGGAATCCACAGGAGACGAGGGAGAAGGATAATTCTAATTATCTATATTATTTAAGATACCTGCCAGCTAGTTAACGGGGGTAAGGATAAATAATATAATAGGACCAATGACACACACAAGGGTGTAAAAAAATAAGTTAGGCAGATAGTTGGGAGGATAGTGAGAAGAGTATAAAGTTCCTAAATAGTGCAATCGATTATCAGGTTGAGCCAGCAGATATGAGTTTGTTGGTTTATTTGAAGAACTTCGTTGAAGCTCGACCGATTCACTACCACCCACTATCAGTTAAGAACACTGAATGATTATGACCACCGCCAATTGGGCCCTACTGGTCCAGTTCCTAACACAGTGGATTACATGTGAGATAAATCTTGGATGGATAGGGCTGTCACCACCTACTACCTACCACAAAGTAGATTGGAATGGGTGTAAACCAAGTCAGAGATAGTCTCAGACACCACGCCTGCGATCCAAGTCCAATACTCAGGCTATTCTAAGCATATGAGAATGAACCCAAACTCGGAACCAGATGAACTTAATCAACCGCTCTAGTAAGTCACACTTTCCACTTAATATGAATATGCACAGCTTAAACAATGAAAGACACTTATATTATAAAAACAAAGTCTAACAAAAGGGAAAGGATACAAGAGCTATTACCCGAATTCCCGAAGACAATTCCGGACCTCCGAGCTTCGGCGCGACTCAACTCTGACTCCCAAACTAACTACTCTAACATGTGAAAAGTGCCTCCAAATGAATTGGAAGTATTATGATGTGTTGTGTGTGTTACAAGTGAGGTGAGGGGATCCTTTTATAGCCATCCATAGCCAATGAGGAGCTTCCACGCCATGGGACAAGTGTAACCTCCACACCATCCGAAGAGGAATCCGATAGGCGATTGAAGGGGGTGCTTCCTTGATGGCGTAGATTAAATCCCCACGTCGGTTTTGACGGTTAGAGCTGGTGAAACTGACTTCTTTGTGAGCCAAGTGATCCAAGTGTGAAGGAACCGCAGCCATTCAATAAAACCGACGTGCATGGACGCTTGGGATTACTCCTTGGTTGGTTTCTTGACGCTTGCGTTGGAAACAGAGCTGGATTGGCCAAGAAGGCTGGCCGGCCGACCTAGGGTGGGTCGGCCGACCGGCCTTGTTGCCCGGTTTAGCTCCATTTTCCCCCACTTTATTCCCAACGACAAAAACTCACCAAACCTTGTGAAAATTTATTAGTTTAAATATAGTGCACGTATAAACATTGATTTTCCCCAGATAACCGGATAGTTGGCGTATGTCATAATATGAAATTGGACTTTAAAGACTGCCAACATTGACCCAATCCCAAAATGCTAAGTGTCTTTCCTGTCTGGCTCTAAGAGGAAAGTTAAGATCCTAGGTGAAAAGTGTCGCAAAGCTTTGTAAAAGGGTACAACTAATAGACAGTACTCTTTAAACTCGTACTCTTCTTGTAGGTTTTGTCCCAACATCAGGAATGCGAATACCTCATGAGCACTCTTGAAAAGTTTGTTGCGGCCAAACGAAAGCTGAACTTAATACTTGACAAAAGGAAAATATCAAGTATAGAGGTCTAGGTTACAATTGGATAGAGCACATCAAGATACACCCAACTAGAATTCTTGGAAGAAATGAGAATGGGCAGACAGTTGGTTCTTAGGGACAGTGCTCCTCATACTATTGTTTTCATATTCGTAGGGAATGTTCCTCCACATAGTCTGTTCAACCTCAGAAGAAATCCCCACATAGTCCACCTAGGAAAAGTGTTCCCCATATCACTCCAGTCTCTAGAAATGGCAGAGTAGTAGTTTGCATCTTCTGCGATAGGATAGAATAAGCTGAGCAGAATTGCTTTCGCCTTGCTAATAACGCACATGAGGAGCGTAAAAAACAGTCTAGAATTCAAGGCCCTCCTAGTAGGGATGAAACGGATCGGATACGGATCGGAAACCACTCATATTGTATTTGATCCATTTAGTTTGATCGGATACGGATTCGGATACAGATAGTACCGGATACAAATACGGATACGAATAATATCGGATACAAATACGGATCGGACGCGGATACTCGCTCGGATAATACGCGAAAACATATACTAAAGAAATAAGTATATCCAAATACATATAGTTATCTCTTTGTGACTCAACTTTATGGCTCATAGTCACGAAAATGATGGTGTGTAAGTATCATACCCGATAAAGCAAAAAAATATAAAATCACATGCATCTAGTTGTTATATGTGTTAGTCATTCATCCTATAGAAATATAATAGAGATAGTTTATAGATGGATTTAGCTAATCGGATAATATCCATCGGATATTATCCAAGAAAAGCTTGGATAATATCCATCGGATATTATTTGTATCCGTACCGTATCCGCCTTGTCGGATTCGGATATCCATAAAATTATCCGGCTCAATATTTTCGGATATTATTATGCCTCGGTCGGTCGAACGGTCGGAAATTATCCGTACCATTTTCATCCCTACCTCCTAGGAAACCTGCACCTAGGTTCGTTCCACCTCAGGCTAAACTGGTGGGGTAGACGGCCAGGACTTGGAGCTCAGCCTTCTGTTGCTCGTTCTGTTGCCGGTTTGGAGCATGAGTAGCATCGTCCTTAGATCATAGCTCCTGTAGGTTAGAGAGGTGAGCGTCCGCCACGTGAGGTGCAAACCTCATGGTGGAGGAATGGCAAGAAGGGTAGGAACTACGGATAGGATGCACCAACCTCAGCTCAACAGTAGGCTGCTCCTAATCCAGCGTCTGTACGTTCGCCTGCTACAAATGATGCCATAGTCTGAGTATAGTCTATTCGGTATGGTCGTGTGACTCAGCATTGAATGCCAAAAGATGCACTTATATTTCTCAATATTAAGCCACGTTTCTTCACTCGTTGACTTAGCCGCGTCGGGCTGGGAAGTGTGACATGTGGATAATCGATTCTGGGTGTTGTCGCCACATGACCAGAAACTCTCAGTGGTTCTGCTCCTTAGTCCGTGAGCCCCAGGGTGAAAAAAATCACCTTTAGGGATCCTTTCTCAAATCGTGTACTCGCCCTTGGTTCAATTCAGGTTAGTGACCAGGTAACTCTTAAGGATGTCGCCCTTGTCAGCAAGCATCCCTATAATTTGCTTTCTGTTTCTTAGCTGACTGATAATGGTTATCAGATTCGTTTCAAGATGAATGACAGTTGCATTCTTAACTCTTTGGGGAGTTTTTTTTTTTGCGGGATTCATAGGGTTCGGAGAATTTTTATAGTTGATTCCAGATCTCGTTGACACCCAAATATGGCAGAAAATCGGATATTATGAAAGGGCTATATTCACCGGGATTATTGGGCCAAATCAGAAAATGGGCTTTATCGGCAAAGAAGAAAGGTACATTGAAGAATACCGATAGATACCAGACTCCGGAAGAGATACGATCTGATCAGAAGCGTGACGCGGTAAAATAGGTCGTATCGGTATCGAAATTGTAATAGTATAAATAGGGCTTTAGGTCTCGTGAGAAAGACACATCATACTCAAAACACAAACTACTTTCTCGAATCCGATCGACCTCGTCGAAAGGCTTCAACTCGCAGGTAGAGCTATCTCGATGGGATAATCGATTCACTCCTTGTAACCCGTATGCATGGCTGCATCATGTTGGTCTTATGTATACAAAGCATATTAAACTATCTCGGGATTTACCGAGCGTTGATATGTTCCGCATATTGCACTGTCTCGATTTAATCGATCTGTAATGTGCATTTACCCCGCAATGCCGATTATCAAGCATCTCGTGTGTTTTTCCCGAATCCGATATATGCAACTGTCTCGTTTAATCGATCTTGTATATGCCATGTTTAGGATTTTGCATGTGTAGATGTTTGCCGATCAGTATTGTGTTATCGGTATTAGTCTTAAGCCTTTAAATCGGTTTATTTGTTTATATCTAGATTTAGATCTGAATACTGTCTTGGCTTGACCAATCTATTCAATCTATTCCTTGGTTTAATCTAATAAATTGAAACAAAGATTTATTACAAATATTATATAAAAAATACCAAAAAGAGATAGAAGATTTCAAATTGCATGACTATTTACATTAAGTGATCTATCAGGCATTAAGCCAATGGATTCTGTAATAGGGTTATCTGAACCTGATTATAGATAACCTGATCTAGCTAACTTTAAAAGCCGATTAGGGCTAGTCACTGATTATTTTCTCCTTGTCAATTTATAGGTCAAACTGACTGGCACGCTTGGTCCTTGGTTGCGACGCAATCCCAGAGTTGACGCTTCCGCACGTATGTTCGCAAAAGCTCACTTTTTGTGTCAATAGATCTTCTGTTTTCTTTTCACATTTCTTAGTTGCTTCAGAGTCGCATGACACCTTCTTCTGGCATAGGAGACTTGGTCATATTTGCTTTGATCACTTGACTCGAGTTAGTAGCCATGATTTTTATTCGTGATTTAACCAAACTCAAGATGGTTAATGACATAGTTTGTACTTCTTGACGACATGGGAAGATGGTAGCCGTTGCTCATCCACTAGTCACCCAAGTGATGACTGATGCACCTATTCAACTACTTGATATGAACACTGTTGGCTCCTCCCATGTGCAGTTTGTGGGTGGCAAGTGGTATGTGCTCGTTATTGTCGATTACTATTCTCGCTACTATTGAGTCTATTTCATGGTGAATAAGGACAAAACATTTAGCCATTTTCGATCCTTGGTTCGTAAGCTTTCTGTTTAGTTCCTAGGGGCGTTTCGTGCAATCTGTTTTGACAATGGCACTGAGTTTAAGGTTGTATAATTTCAAAACTTCTATTCTGATTCTGGTGTTGAGCATCAGTTCTCATCTCCGCACGCCGTACAATAAAATGGCGTTGTGCAGAGAAAGAACCGCACCGTGTTTGGAATGGATAGGACAATGCTTGATGAATATTGTACTACTAGTCATTTCTGGACTGAGACAATGTCAACTGCATGCTATGTATAAAACAGGGTGTTTCTAAGGTTCAAGTTGTATCGCACATCTTATTAACTTCGATATGGGCGTAAGCCAAGTGTTTCAAATTTCAGGGTGTTTAGATGCAAGTGATTTATTTGATGTATAGAAATTTGAACAAATTTGAATCTCAATATTTAGATAGAATTTTTCTAGTGTAGTGAAAGACGGAGAGTTGTTAAGATTTGCGAGGTGACCATTGATGAGGCTATGCCGGGGGCAAGGTTAGATACCTCAGGTTCAGACTTGTATTTTGAACCAATCTTTGTTTAGTGGGTAGAAGGTTATTGAAGATGACAGTTCTTCAGAACACGAACATAACTTGGCTCCACCGGCGACGCCTTCAGTTTCCAGTGTTGTTTCTCAGTTTGATCTCTTGCCTTCTGTTTGTACTCAACTCTGACCTTGCGATTCTTGGTTTTCACCTATAAAATCTGATTCGCCTGTTTGCTCTGATCCTACCTCTTCTGCTCCTGAGTTAGATGCCATTTCTATGGATCCTCGTCACATCTACAAATACCATCGTCCTGCACAGATGATTAGTGGTTTGAGCGACAGTATGCTAACCGAATCGAAGTCTGGGCTTTCTCACCTTTACTTATTGTTAGCTATAATCTTGTTGCATAATAAATTGGTGTCATGTTAATTATTCATGTAGCTTGCATTAGATTATGAAGCAGTTAATTAGTTGCTGTACGTGCACACACGTTTGGGCCAATGCGCTGGTGCTTGCAGTGGCTAGTTAACGTGCTGCATGCATGCATGTAATTAGCAAGTGATTAGGAGTATTAGTTGGGTTATTGACTGCATGCATCGGTCAGAGGAGGTGGAGCTATCAGGCTACGTGCGGGTAGTTGCCGGGTTCCCAGGAGCTCACGTAGCAGTACAGCAGAACGTGGCTTAGTGGAGCGCGTGGCCGAGGAGTCGTCAGTGGCCTGGGCAGCACGCACGTCGCGGGGTTGGTGCACAGCGTCGTGGCCAAGAAGCATGTCGTGCAGCCTGCGTAAGAAGTCTATATATTCTTGTACGGGAGTAGCTCGGGTGTGAGGATAGCCAGGAGCATAGAAGATAGGCATAGCTCAAGTCTGGTGTAATCTTGAGTAGGGAGTGCCTCCAAGTGTACGTTTCTTGTATTCTCGTGAGCTAAGTGGAAGAATATATACAAGTGTGTTTGTTCTTGGTGTATTTCTTGTTCGTGTTCCACGAGTTCGCGTATGTTGATCTTGGGATTTCCAACACTTATCTGCTGCTTTCGTTGCTTTCTTTAAACCAAAGGAGGTCACTCATTCTCTTCTTGATCCTGATTAGGTGATAGAATTCATGAAGAGCTAGAAAACAATAAGAGAAATAAAGTTGGGTAGCTTGTTGAACGATCTAAAGGACATAATGTAATAGTTACTAAATGGGTGTTTAAGAATAATCAAAGTGAGGATGGGGTAGTGGTACGAACAAGGCTAGATTGGTTACTTAAGGTTACACTCGAATCGATGGGATAGATTTCGATGAGATCTACGCTTCTGTGGCTAGACAATATTCCATCAGGATATTAGCTATATTTATGTCATTCAATGAGTTCAAACTGTATAAAATGTATGTACCTAGTGCCTTCATAAATAGTTATATTAAGGAGCAAGTGTATATGTGACATCCGGTTTAACGCCATCCTGGAGGCCGCCTCGGTAAGGTTCTAGGTAGGACGCCGCCGCCACCTGCGAGTCGTCGCCGTGCGCCGTTTTCCGCCGCAGCCTGCTGCACTGCCTTGATGCTGCTCGTTGCATTGCTGCTCGCTGCGTGCGTTGCTGCTGCTTTGCTGCCTGCTGCACAACTCCTGCTTGCGCGTTGCCGCGCAGCCGGTGTGCAGCCGGTGCTCGTTGCGCGCGGCCGTTTGCTGCGCCGCCGCCAAGGGCGCCTCGCTTGTGGAGAAGCCAAGTAGCTACCGTGTCTCTCTCTCCTCTATCCGTTACATGTGTGTGGCTGAGGATTGGAACCAACTCTTCTACTCCGTAGCCTTGGCCATGTTAGCAAAGCTCTTCACTGTTCAAACCATCCGCCCGTCCGTCCGTCCATCCAATCGCCAGAAACCAATTTTATAAGCATCTAATCCAATAACTATATTTATTTCTTATTTTTATTGACTTATTTGCTGTGATTTATTTATTGGTGATTCGATTACGTGTAGACGCCGCCGAGGATATCGAAGGAGAGGTTGTCGCGGTATACCCGGAAGATCAAGGTGCAAGCTAGTTACATATTGATCCAAATTTTAATTACTTTATTCCGTTGACTACAATTGCTAGTTTTGGAAAATTGCATGCTAAATTTATTATTAATTTACATGTTTTAATTTTAGTTAATTCCCATGACTTGTTAATCATTTGTTAGCATGTCTTGCCTTTCCTTGCCGCCTAGTATAGAATATAGATTATTGTTGATTTATAGCCCTCCTTGACTTTGCTTACACTAAATGCTTAGTTGCTTCGATGGGAAATATATTTACTTTATGATGGGAATTCATTCAAATTATTGGTAGAGAGAATCTACTCTTTATCTATGATTTTGGTTAATTAACTCAACTAAAATCAACATGGCGTGAGTAGACTCAAGGTGGTGGCTTGATGAAGTGGTTGTGTGGTTCGTGCAATGCCACCTCGGTCGATGTAAGGACCGAGCATTGTGGATGATCTAGCCAAGCATAACCGTACAACCATGGATGTTAATAATGGTAATACCTTAGTCATTACTCTGGGAAGTTTAAGCTCGTCATGGCGGTGTGGGTGTGCTTGATCAGCACCGAAAGTCCATCTGGCATACGAGGGGACCCCTGGCTTGGTGAAGAATCTGCCGAGGTGAATCCTTAGTGAGGCATCCTCGAATTTAGACGTACTAGGGATAGTGGCTTTGTCTCACTCTCGGGTGAGTCCCATGGGTAAAGTGTACCTACTCTGTGGAGTTAAAACTATCATGATAGCCGTGCTCACGGTCAAGAGCAAGCTTAGGAAGCTCTACGATGTTACCTCACCATTTTAATATTTAACTTGTTGTAGAAGATAGGGGCAGGGATTGCTGGACAGCGAATGTCGGGTAGCGAATGCCAAGCATTGCAATATAGGGATTATATTGCAAAGGTGTCGTGTAGTTTGACAGGATTTATTTATTATAGTTGAGAAAACTGGAGTACTAAAAAGAGATTTGTTTATTCTTGGAACCGATGCTTTCTACTAATAGGTTGTTAAAAGGATCTTAAAGGCAAATGAACCATCACCTAACCTTTGTCCCTTGCATTCATATTTAAGGACGACATGCTTGCTAAAATTTGTTCTTTCAGAATTACCACCAGGTGGAAACACCGCTGAATATCTAGATTACGAGGAGGAGTATGACGAAAGTGGTCCTGGCTACTAGGCGTGAAATCCCCTTCTGTTGCCTATGGCATATGAAGGGGCTACACCGTCGCAATTTATCTTATGCTTGTTTTATTAGTTACATTTAATATTTAATATTTGTAATAATTGGCTTTGCCAAAGTACTCTACCTCATACATTCGTTAAATTCAGCAAAAAGGTGTGATTCCATTCTGCTCTTATGTGCATACTAGCTATGATCCGTTGAGACTAGTATACTTAAGCACATAGTGGTCGGTTTTGCAAAACCGGGTTCCCCTCTTAGGAGGGGAGGTTTGTGACATCCGGTTTATTTTTAACCCAAAAATGTAATTAAATAAAAAACTAATTAATTAGCTTAATCTTTTTTTTTGTTAACCGCGAGCTAGTTAATCCTCATCTTTTCCTTTGCTTCGGATTGACGTTGCTGCATGCAACAGCCGTAGCCTTGCTGTTCCCTTCCCTTATCTCCAAATCCCTGAACAATCTTATCTCTAATCTCTAGCTAATCTCAAGTTCGTTGATCGTTAATCCCCTAAATACCCACCGACCCTTCAGTCAAAGCCACGCCGAAATACCCCCCAAAATCCATCTGTTAATGCGGAGTTGTTATCCGAGTTCATTGCTGCCGAGGACGCCATCCCGAAGGCCGCCTCGGTAAGGTTCTAGGTAGGACGCCGCCGCCGCCTGTTAGTCGTCGTCGTGCGCCACTTTCCGCCGTAGCCTGCTGCACTGCCTTGACGCTGTTCATAATCCCTATATTGCAATGCTTGGCATTCGCTGCCCGACATTCGCTATCTAGCAATCCCTGCCCCTATCTTCTACAACAAGTTGAATGTTAAAATGGTGAGGTAACATCATAGAGCTGCCTAAGCTTGCTCTTAACCGTGAGCACGGCTATCATGATAGTTTTAACTCCGCAGAGTAGGTACACTTTACCCATGGGTTTAACTCCGCAGAGTAGGTACACTTTACCCATGGGACTCACCCGAGAGTGAGACAAAGCCACTATCCCTAGTGCGTCTAAATTCGAGGATGCCTCACTAAGGATTCACCTCGCCCGGGGTCCCCTCGTGTGCCAGATGGACTTTCGGTGCTAATCAAGCATGCCCACAGCGCCACGACAACCCGAACTTAAACTTCCCAGAATAATGACTAACGTATTACCATTATTAATAGCCAAGGTTGTACGGTTATGCTTGACTAGATCATCCACTATGCTCAGTCCTTACATCGACCGAGGTGGCATTCCACGAACCACACAACCACTTCATCAAGCCACCACCGCGAGTCTACTCACGCCACGTTGATTTTAGTTGAGTTAATTAACCAAAATCACAGATAAAGAGTAGATTATCTCTACCAATAATTTGAATGAATTCCCATCATAAAGTAAATATATTTCCCATCGAAGCAACTAAGCATTTAGCGTGAGCAAAGTCAAGGAGGGCTATAAATCAACAATAATCTATATTCTATACAAGGCGGCAAGGAAAGACAAGACATGCTAACAAATGATTAACAAGTCATGGGAATTAACTAAAATTAAAACATATAAATTAATAATAAATTTAGCATGCAATTTTTCAAAACTAGAAATTGTAGTCAACGGAATAAAGTAAAGCAAATTGGGATCAATATGTAACTAGCTTGCACCTTGATCTTCCGGGTACACCGCGACAACCTCTCCTTCGGTATCCTCGGCGGCGTCTACACGTAATCGAATCACCAATAAATAAATCGCAGCAAATAAAAGTCAATAAAAATAAGAAATAAATATAGTTATTAGATTAGATGCTTATAAAATTGGTTTCGGGCGATTGGATGGATGGGCGGACGGATGGATGGTTTGAACAGTGAAGAGCTTTGCTAACATGGTCAAGGCTACGGAGCAGAAGAGTTAATCCCAATCCTCAGCCACACACATGTAACGGATAGAGGAGAAAGAGACACGGTTGCTACTCGGCTTTTCCACAAGCGAGGCGCCCTGGCGGCAGCGCAGCAAACGACAGCGCGCAGCGAGCAGCGGCTGCACAACAGCTGCACGGCCACTCGCAAGCAGCAGTTGTGCAGTAGGCAGCAAAGCAACAGCAATGCACGCAGCGAGCAGCAAGGCAGTGCAGCAGGCTGCGGCAGAAAACGGCGCACGGCGATGACTCACAGGCGGCGGCGGCGTCCTACCTAGAACCTTATCGAGGCGGCCCTACGGAGCAGAAGAGTTAGTCCCAATCCTCAGCCACACACATGTAACGGATAGAGGAGAGAGAGACACGGTAGCTACTCGGCTTCTCCGCGAGCGAGGCGCCCTTGGCGGCGGCGCAGCAAACGGCAGCGCGCAGCGAGCAGCGGCTGCACAACGGCTGCGCGGCAACGCGCAAGCAGCAGTTGTGCAACAGGCAGCAAAGCAGTAGCAACGCACACAACAAGCAGCGTCAAGGCAATGCAGCAGGCTGCGGCGGAAAACGGCGCACAGCGACGACTCGCAGGCGGCAGCATCCTACCTAGAACCTTACCCAGGCGGCCTCCGGGATGGCGTCCTCGGCATCGACGAACTTGGGTAACAACTGCGCACTAACGGCTGGATTTTGGGGGGTGTTTCGGTGTGGCTTTGACTGAAGGGTCGGTGGGTATTTATAGGGGATTAAGGACCAACGAACTCGAGATTAGCTAGAGATTAGAGATAAGATTGTTTAGGGATTTGGAGATAAGGAAAGGGAACAGTTAGGCTACGGCCCTTCATATGCCACAGGCAACTAACGGGATTTTACGCCTAGTAGCCAGGACCACCTTCGTCATACTCCTCCTCGTAATCTAGATATTCAGCGGTATTTCCACCTGGTGATAATTCTGAAAGAACAAATTTTAGCAAGCATTTCGTCCTTAAATATGAATGCAAGGGACAAAGGTTAGGTGATGGTTCATTTGCCTTTAAGATCCTTTTAACAACCTATTAGTAGAAAGCATCGGTTCCAAGAATAAACAAATCTCTTTTTAGTACTCCAGTTTTCTCAACAATAATAAATAAATCCTGTCAAACTACACGACAGTATGTGAATCAACCTTCTGTGTTTGAGGATTTAAGATATTCTAAGCATGTATATAAGATTGATAAGGCTCTATATGGGCAAAAATAAGTACCCAGGGCCTGATATGATAGGCTTAATATCTAACTGGTGAGCAAAGGGTTCCTAATGGGTAAGGTAGACCAGACTTTGTTTACTCATAGGGTTGGCTCTGATTTACTTCTGATGCAAGTGTATGTGAATGATATAATCATTAATGGTTCTTCCGCTGCTCTTGTTTCTTTGCTCTTGGAGCTGATGAGCTCGGAATTTGAGATGAGCATGATGGGGGAACTCAATTTCTTATTAGACATCCAGTTTATACATACATCAGAGGGCACTTTCTTTCAACAGAGCAAATACACCAAGAATCTGTTGAGTCAGTGTTGGCGATTCTCATGCCTCTTAGAATTAATTTGCAAGCGCACGGATATCGTTGTAGCTTTCAGCCAGAAGTATTCCAAGATATTGATTTCACATGAAGAATGAGAAGTGTTCTAGTATGGAATCTAACTTGATCCGATGGATAATGGTGGTAATGACGAGAGTGGGATAAGATAATTTGGATTGAGAGGTTCTACGGGTTTCACTTAGCTAAAGATACAAAATCACCCAACACAAAAGCTACTCTGGATCGGAGCTCGGCCGATTCACTACTGTTGGCAGTCGTTAAAGTCTAGTTTCATACGCCGACATATGCCAACTTTCCCATAATTTGGGGGAAATTCTAGATTAATATATGCATTTTATTTAAACTAATAAATTTCCATATATTTGGGTGAGTTTTTGTCCCTGGGAATAAAGTGGAGAAAAACTGGAGCTGAACCAGAGACAGAAGCCGGTCGGCCAACCTACCCTAGGTCGGGCAACCTGATCTTTGCACCGAACCGACTCAACTTCTCCTAGTTGCCAAGAAATGCATCAAGGAGTAATCTCAAGCATCCATATGCGTCGGTTTGATCAAATGTTTGCAGTTCCTTCACACTTGGGTGACCTGGCTCTTAAGGAAGTCGTTTCTACCGGCTCTAACTGCCAAAACCGACGTGGGGATTGATCTACACCGTTAAAGAAGCATCCTAGGCGAAAACGAGGGCTGAGATCAACCAAAGGTGGGTCGGCCGACCCACCTACGCCGGCCAACCCCCTTGGATGCCCTCTTGGATTCCCATTTAGCTGGTGTGGAGATGACACTTGTCCTATGATGTGGAAGCTCCTCATTGGTTGCGGATGGCTATAAAAGGACCCCCTCACCTCACTTGATGATACGCACAACACATTCCCCTCATTTGGAGTCACTCTTCACTTGTTAGAGTAGTTAGTTTTGGAGTTAGAGTTGAGTCGAGCTAAAGCTCGGAGTTCCAGAATTGTCTCCGGGAATTCGGGTAATAGTTCTTGTATCCTTTTCCTTTTCTAAGACTTTGCTTTTATAATACAAGTGTCTTTCATTATCTAAGCTGAGCATATTTACACTAAGTGGAAAGTGTAAATTATTAGAGCAGTTGATTAAGTTCATCTGGTTCCGTTCATTCTCATATACTTAGAATATCGTAAGTATTGAACTTGGATCGCCTTCCTAGGATCTGGGGAGGAATTATCGGATTTAGTAGCAGACGTAGTGTCTGAGATTATCTCTGACTTGGTTCACACCCATTCCAACTTACTTTGTGGAAGGTGGTGACAGCCCTATCCATCCGAGATTTATCTCACGCGTAATCCACTGCGTTAGGAATTGGACTAGTAGGGCCAAATTGCGGGTGGTCATAACCATTTGGTGTTCTTAACTAATAGCGGGTGGTAGTGAATCGGCCAAGCTCCGACGAAGTTCTTAAAATAAACCTCCAAACTCATATCTGCTAGCTCAACCTGATAATTGATTGCACTATTAAGGAATTTTTTGCTCTTCTCATTGTCCTCCCAACAATCTGACTGACTTATCTTTTATACTCGTGTGTGTGTGTCACCGGTCTTATTATTATCTTTACCCCCGTTAACTAGCTACCTGGTATCTTAAATAACATAGATATTTGAATTATCATTCTCCCTTGTTCCCTGTGGATTCGATACTGAATACTCCCGAGTGAAAACTACAAGCGATATCCGTCCACTTGCAGATTATTTCTAATAGCGTAAGAATTTCCGACAACTACCACCCGCTATCAGTTAAAGACATCGGATGATTATGATCACCCCCAATTGGGCTCAACTAGGATGAGACTATCCGGGAGGATTTCACAAAGTCAAAGTCGGATAGTAGCGCTGTCACAACCTACTACCTACTACACAGCCGTTGAATCAAGTGTCTACTGGGTACTAACTAGTCTAAGCACAACGCCTATACCTAGCAGCACTATGTACCAAGTCGTCACTCAATATGTTCTCCCACTAAACCTAGCACTAATATCTATTGTGACACCAAAGCGAAGAGATTTAGCACTGAAGATCTAGCGCGAGCCTAATACCAACAGAGAAACATTTTATATGATGTAACTTTGCTTTATAATTAAAGGGGTAGGACTAAATGTCACCAAATAGTAGAGTGAAGCAGAACTCACACCCGAGTTCAGCTCCGTAGCACAAAGTGGAAGAGCCCACACGCCGACTTCTCCCGAGCACTCAGCTTTCCTCTCTCCCTACTTTTACATTTCTATTTGGACAGCGTAGCGCTGTTTTCTTCTTTCCCGCACTTCTCCGTGTGTTGGAAATGAAGGAATGCCCCTCTATTTACAGTGCAGTGCAGCAAGTGAGGCATTGCCACATAATGGGACACGTGTAGGCTTGATGTGAGTCGAAGGAGAACCCGAGGCACCAAAAAAGGGGGCCGGCCTACCTAGGTAGGTCAGCTATCTTGTCTTCACAAGGGATGCTCCATGGACGGTCTAGATTGTCTCCCCACGTCGGATTTGGTAGTTGGAGCCGGTAAAACTGCCATCTAAGTGGGTCCATGGATCCTCTTCCATGCAATCTCACCTTTATAATCAAAACTGACTTGCATGGATGGTTAGGATGGCCTCTTGGTGCGTTTCTTGGTATATGGGAGAAAGACCGAGGCAAATTGAACCAAAAGTGGGGCGGGTCGACCGGGTGTTGGTCGGCCGGCCAGGTCCCAGCGTTGCTCGCAATCTTCCGGAATTCATTTCTCCCTCATCCAAGCTCCAAATATAGCAAATAATATATGCTTTTCGATCATCTCGATGAGCTCTTCATCATGGTGCAGCCTAATTTGGCATTTGAAGAATTTTCCAAATATGTTTAATTTAAACACCATCTTATGCTCAATTTGCGTACGCTCGATAAACCATCATTTCTTCTGTATTTTGGGTGCATGATTGCGAAACATGAGACTACACCAAAACTCGTAGAACTCATTAATACACAAGATGTTGCAAATAAGGACCCTCAACTATCAGTTTGTGATGTCTAATTGCAAGCCAGTCTCTAATCCGATGGCGGCCAGTATAGCCTTAGGGTATGATGACAATGGTGAACCGGTCTATTAGAAGGAGTGTTGTAGCATGATCGGCTCCCTGCTCTACCTCACCTCTTCCCGACCGAACATACAGTTTGTTGTGTGTCTTTGTGGCTACTTTCAGGATTCACCTAGAGTGTCTGACCTTTAGACGGTGAAGCGGATCTTCCTCTATCTCTGTGCGATAGCAGACTTTGGCCTTTGGTTTTCTTTTGCCTCTTATATATCTATCAGAGCCTTCTCAGATGCAGACTTTGCTGACTCTAGGATAGATAGTACGATCACTCCTGTCACTTGCCAATTCCTTACCACTTCTCTTGTCTCTTGGTCCTGTAGGAAGCAGTCAACTGTAGCATAGTTCATTGTTGAGGATGAGTATATCACCGCTACTAGCTGTTGCAGTCAGGTGATCTGGTTGTGCTCTACCTTAAAGAACTTTGGGTTGGTTCAATCAAGTGTGCCACTCCTTTGTAACAACACCTCTGCAATCAAAATTGCCAAACACTCAGTGCAACCCTTTAGGACAAAGCACATTAACCTAAGACATAACTTTCTAAGGGACCTTGTGTAGAAGGGAGAAATAGTCTTTTAGTTCATAGACACTGACCGCCAACTGACTGATATCTTCATAAATCCGCTGGACAAGGCTAGGTTTAAGGCCCTTCGGGGAGAGCTTATCTTGAGAAGGAGTGAGCTACTTTATGTAATATATCTTTATTGTTTTCTCTGTATTGCATTTGAGTTCAATTTGGGCTTGGTTATACTTTCAGTAGTAAGCACTCTTCACTTAGACATCTTGCGTGCTTTGGCATGGACCTTTCATCTTGTGATTAGTTTGCTATCATGCGTAATAGGCATTATTCTCTCCTTTGGCTAGATTGATCCCACACAGTCTTATAGATCTCGAGATAGACAGGGTCAGTGTTGTATCTCTAGTATTAGAGATGTAAAATTGTTTTTGCTAGTAAGACGCAGGCGACAAACGAGAGCGAGTATGAACTTTAGTGGTTTTCGTTCTTGCCTAATTCTTTGCGATTGGCCCGATTGCATTTCCCTGATTTTTCGACTCTTTTTTTCTTGTTAATCTCTTTATACATTATTTTTGGGCAAAATATTGACTCACTTGTTGACTGGTAGTTTTTCGGAAAACTCTGCAGTAACTTATAATTTTTTTACTTTGTATATTTGTCTATTATGCTTTTCAATTTAGGCTTTGCAAAATGACAAGACTTAACATTTCAGCTTGTGCTATCTCAATCAATTGGTGTATAGTTCAAAAACAGGTAGTACTTTTGGTTTTTCCAAAAAAAAAAACTTTGATGTGGTATAAGATTTTCACTTTCTAAATGTTGTTGCTCGATAAGTCGCTTTCCGTCTTTCTTCAGTCATCCCTACAACTTGGTAAATCTTTTGTTGGCCAAATCTTGCTCCTATAAATTAAAAAAAAAATGCAAATTCAAGTTTTTGAGAGTTTTTATCGGTTATCCTTCATGAGATGGCTTACCATTGCACACATGAGGCATGCTTGTAAGGGATTCAGATAGCCAAGACATGTAATGCTAGGAACCGTTGGCTTTTGTTATGGGGCAAGAGGCTCTCCTATCTAAATTCAATAAATAATGTAAAAACACTCATAGGAGGACAGTGACCTAGGAGACCATTTTCAGTGACCCTTGGGATATGCTTTTCTAGCAATTGCTCGATTTAAACATGTGAATGCATTTAAAAGTATTTGAAATAAAATAAAAAATGCTAATTAGTTGAGCTATTGATTTGAAGCTACATGGATTTAAAATGCATTCATGTGTTGTTCTATTAAAGCCGTCTTGATGCATTGGCATGTCGCAACATTTGAATTGTGATTTTCTAAGCTACGTTTTCCAATTTGAAAATTTGATTTACTAGCATCTTTTAAACTAGTGAGCACCGAACTAATTTATATTGCTTTGAGCATCCTTGCCACGTGCTTCACGTTTAAATGGATAATTTTCAAAGCTTTTAAGCACTTGCATTTTGTTGACGGTCCTCATTTGTAATATTTTGTATACTTTTGACCGTCAACATATCTACAAAATAAAGGAATTCAAACTACATTGAGGCTAACATTAATGAGTTCCACGAGTTTTGGTGTGCTCTCATGTTTTGCCGGCATGCACAAGAAAAGACGATTTATCGGCCGTATGCAAATCGGACGTACGATGGACTTTAAAATCAACATATTTTGAAAAGTCATCAAATGACAAAATGGACTGCACCATGATGAAGAGCTCGTCGAGATGATCGAAACGCATATATTATATGCTATATTTGGAGCTCGGATGAGGGAGAAAGGAGTTCCGAAAGATGATGAGCCAGACCGGACCAGACCATGCAGGCCGGCCGACCCAAGCCAGGTCGGCCGGTCCCTTCTTTTGGTCAATTTGCCTCGGTTTTTCTCCCACACGCCAAGAAACACACCTAGAGGCCATCCCAACCATTCATGCAAGTCGGTTTGATCCAGAAACAGGGATTGCTTGTCAAGTCATGCATAGGATTCTAAAGGAACCCAATGCTACCGGTCTCCAACTGCCAAACCGACTTGGAGAGATGATCTACACCATTGATGAAGCATCCCAGGAAAAATTGACAGCCAGATGATGAAAAGGGTGGGCCGGCCGACCCACCCTAGGCCGGCCGACCAACCTCGGATGCCGATTGGATTCTCCTTCGGAGGGTGGCAAGATGACAAGTGTCCCATGCCGTGGCACCCTCCCATTGGCTCGGGAACACTATAAAAGGACCCCCTCATCTCACTTTCATGAACACCACAACATACTTCACTTCATCCACTTTATTTAGAGTTGCTCTTTAGTTAGAGTAGATTAGTTGGGAGTTAAGTCGAGTCGAGCTGAAGCCTCGGAGTTCTGGAAGTGTCTTCGGGAATTCGGGTATAGCTCTTGTACCCTTTCCTAATTATTGCAATTAGTGGGATCACTTCATTCATTGCTTATGTGTTGAGCTTTATTTGAGATTGAGCATATCTACTAAATGAGTTGTGTGGATTAACCTTACCGGTAGCTTGTATTCAGCTGGAATCAGTTTAGGTTCTCACTCATATACTGAAAGAGCCTAAGTATTGAACCTAGATCATCTTCCTAGGATCCGAGGAAGGTTGATTAGAAATAGTAGCAGACGTGGTGTCTGAGACTAGGACTAACTCTGTTTACACCCGGGCCCACATATATGTGGTAGGTGGTAGGTGGTGACAGCCCTATCCATCCGTAGATACTAAGTATCTCGTGCGTAACCACACGTCGGCGCTTTGGACCAAGAGAGCCCAATCGGAACGATCATAATCATTCGGGATTCCAATTCAGGATAGCGGGTGGTAGTGAGTGTCCGAGCTCCGACGACGAATATTAAGTGAACCACTGATCGTTATCATCCAAGCTCTCTCAATAAACTGAATCACACAATATTTACGAACTTATTAAACCCGTCTCGTTGTCCTCCCAACTGTCTGCCTAATTATCGTAGCACTCTACTTAGTGTGTGTGTGTGTGTGTGTGTGTGTGTGTGTGTGTCACCGGTCTATTTATCATGTCATATTTACCACTTAGCTAGTTGGTTGGTATTTCTATAATATAGATATTAGAATTATCTTTTTCCCTCGTTCCCTATGGATTCGATACCTTGGAATACTCCTAGGTGAAAACTACAAGCGATATCCGTCCGCTTGCGGATTAATTTCTAAGAGCGTAAGAATCGCCAACACATTTTCATTTGCATCATGCCTCGTGTTTGTTCCCTCGCTATTTTGATGTCTATATTGTCTCAAGGGGAGTATTGAAAAAGGACATCAACAATTTTTCTTGAAACGGGAGGAATTTTCTTGGAAAGTTTTGATTTCCACGACTTGTAGATATTGAACACATGTGTCTTTTCTAAAATGCTTTGTGTTCAAAATCCAAAAACTTTATAATGATTTCGAGGGTTTGTCAATATATTTATCAAGGGGGAGTGTTGAGACACATGTGTAGGGTGCCCTTAGGCGATGATGAATATATGTGACAAGGAGGAATTTGAATCGGTTTTGAAGTTGTGTTGTTGAGATATTGTTGGATTTTGCTGAGATTTTGAAGTAGTACTGGACTGTCCGGTCGTGATAAGTGTTTTCTAGCATGGTGTTTTCGGTTTTGAGCATGGAATCAATGTCGATCATCGTATGATGGACTAACCTTGCAGGAGAGGTAAGTTGTGTTGTTTTTATGTGGTCACCTCTGTGATGCAAATATCGGTGGGTACGTGGCTGATGCTTCGCGGGGACAGCTAGAGCCTGGTGCGTCCGAAAGCATGCAGGCGACCGAGTTCGATGATCTGGCGGTCACATGAGGTATTGTACTCGAGAACATTCGTCATGCCAAGGAGTTCTGCACAGCTGGAGGCTAGCGCGTCAGCTATTTGGTGGCGAAGTTGATCTTACTGGTGGGCCTAGGCTGTTTTGTAATATAAGTGTATGTCCTTTATTCTATATGTTGTGCTATCGATCTACATGAGGATATGTATGTGATCGTAGCTGATCTTGGGAGCCATCACCGAGCACATATCTAGTACTAGGGTTTGCATTCATTTCAATTAGACATGATCATGGCAAGCTCGGCCCGACAAGCCCAACCAAGCTCGTCCCGGCTCGACCAGCACATCGGGCCGGGCTCGGGTCTTGATCTAAAGCTCGATGGTCAGGCCGGGCAGGGCTTGGCCCAGCCAAAACACAGATTAAATCATGTCCTGCCAGGGTTCGGGTCTGGCTTTTGGGCTTCGAGCCACGGTGGCATCATTCAACGGCCGAGATTGTGAAGCGAATGGGGCTGTTTCAGCCATGGCTGATGGAGCCAGCATACATACATATGTACATACGTACGTACGTACGTGCTCACACATACATACCTACATATTAACATACATATATAGATATACATATACTGGCCAACGCGTGCTTTCATTAGCATTGCAATCTTGCCATATCAAGAACTACTAACGGGGTATATATGTATATATATACGTATATATATGAATACATACATATATATGTATATATACAAATATATATGTGCGTATATATGTATATACGTATATATGTACATATGTATGGATGTAAAAGTATATATGTATATTTATGTGTATGTATATGTATGTATATATGTGTATATATATGTATACATATACATATATATGCTAGCGTACTCTCGAAACTACGGCATCCCACCGTGCGAGTTTACGCAATTCAAGGATTTTTGTACCAATCCAAACAGTTGATCTTGTTCGTGTCATAAAAAGTATAGGTAGCGACTAAGTTTCAAAATTTTTTAATTTGTTTACTATTTGTTTTGTATTTTTGAAAATCAGCCATCTAATTACTCGTGGAGAGTAAAAAAAGCGGATTTTCAAAATTGTGAAGCAAATAGTAAACAAATTTAAAAAATTACGAAACCTACTCGATAGCTATATTTCGATGAGGCGAAAAAAGATCAACGGTTCAGATCGGTCAAAAAATCCTCGGATTGCGTAAACTTGTCGAGAGTACGAAGGGATTCGTACTCCTGTACTCTCGAGAGTATACTAGCCATTCTCTCTCTACAGAGAGAAAAAGAGGAAAGCTGGTGTACTCTCGAGAGTATGGATCTCTTCATACTTGATGAGTTTTTGAAATCCGAGATGCCTAACAACCGATCCGAACCGTTAATCTTGTTCGTCTAAATGAAACGTAGCTAGTGAACAAGTTTCATATTTTTAAAATGTTTTACTAATTTTTTTCCTATTTTTGAAAATCAGCTTTTTTGACGCACCACGACTAATTGGAAGGTCGATTTTTAAAAATAGGAAAAAAAGTAAAAAATTCAAAAAAATATAAAACTTGGTCACTGGCTACGTTTTAGTGAATATAAAAATGTAAAACTTTTTTCTTTTCTTTTTCCTTCTCTCCTCCTTTCCCCTCTTCTTCGCGATGGCCTCTCCCCTCCCTTCGGCCGCCTGGCTGAGCCATTGCCACCTTCTCTCCTCCCCAGCACACTCAACCACCGCCATCGCCTCACATCCCCACGTACCAAGCCGCCACCGTGATTACCTTCAGCATCGCCGCCCATCACCACCACCATCACTGCCGCAATGAAGAAGAGCAGCAACGGCACGAATCAAAGCCATTAGTGCAATTAACCGGCCGGTGAGCACAAAACCGTTACGAGCTCCTCTACCATCTATAAAAAAAAATATTCGAGCATAATCGAGCAACTAAACTTGAAAATTTGTCCCCAAATCAAAGCGGATCATTTCAGGGTTCATCACTCCCATCGGGTGACTTCTCGTCTTTGGAGAGGTCGAGTCCCCCCCTCCCCTTGCAGGAACTATTCATGTTTGTTAATACAATTCACAATTTTAGAATGCTTAACCTTCCTTCCTGTTCGTGTTCCCGATTCGCACTTGGTAATGCGTGAATTTAATGAGAACTATTTATGTTGGAACAAACATGGCGAAGAAGGCCTTAACGAAGGAGAGATGGATCCTCATGCCGAAAAGACTATGGATCAAGTACTCCCACTCGGTGATACGGATGATGACATATTAGGTTTAAATGATATTGATGTTGAGTATTTTGTGGAGAATGTGAATCGGATGGTGCGGGACGTCGAGCGGCACGACGAGTATATTGTTGGTGAGTTTGTGTTGGCAATTGTTAAACTCCAATTTTATATGTCGACATACGCCAACTATCCAGTTATTTGGGGGAAAATCAATGTCTATACATGCATTTTATTTAAACTAATAAATTTCCACAAGTTTTGATGAGTTTTTATCCTTAGGAATAAAGTAGGGGAAAACGGAGCTGAACCGAGCGACCAGGCCGGTCGGCCAACCTAGGGGCCCACCCTGGTGCCCACTCCAGCTTTGTTACCAACCCAAGCGCCAAGAAACCAACCAAGGAGTGATCATTAGCATCCATGCACGTTGGTTTGATCAAATTGTTGCGATTCCTTCACATTTGGATCACTTGGCACACAAGGAAGTGAATTTTACCGAATCCAACTGCCAAAACTGACTTTATGGAATCATCTACACCGTTAAGGGAGCATCCTAGAAGAAATCCATGGCCGGGAGAGGCCCAAAGGTGGGTCTCCGACCCACCTAGGTCGGCCGACCCCCTTGGACCCCCTCTCGGATTCCCCTTCGGCTTGTGTGGAGGTAACACTTGTCCCATGGCATGGAAGCTCCCCAATGGTTGCAAATGGCTATAAAAGGACCCTCTCACCTCACTTGTATCACACACAACACACCACAACACTTCAAATTCATTTGGAGTCACTCTTCACTAGTTAGAGTTGTTAGTTTGGGAGTTAGAGTTGAGTTGAGCTGAAACTCAGAGTTCCGGAATCGTTTTTGGGAATTCAGATAATAGCTCTTGTATCCTTTCCCTTTTGTAAGGCTTTGTTTTTATATTATAAGTGTCTTTCATTATCTGAGCGAAGCATATTCACTTTAAGTGGGAAGTATGAATTATTAGAGCGATCGATTAAGTTCATTTGGTTTTGAGTCTGGGTTCATTCTCATATGCTTAGAATAGCCTAAGTATTGGGCTTGGATAACCTTTATAGGATCCGGGGAGGAGTGATCCGATTTAGTAGCAAACGTGGTGTCTGAGACTATCTCTGACTTAGTTTATACCCATTCTAACATACTTTGTGGTAGGTGATAGGTGGTGACGGCCCTATCCATCCGAGATTTATCTCACGCGTAATCCACTGCATTAGGAATTGGACCAATAGGGCCTAATCGGGGGTGGTCATAACCATTCGGTGTTCTTAACTGATTGCGGGTGGTAGTGAATCGGTCGAGCTTCAACAAAATTTTTAAAACAAACCACCAAACTCATATCTGCTAGCTCAACCTGATAATCGATTGCAATATTAAGGAACTTTATACTCTTCTTGATGTCCTCCCAACTATCTGCATAACTTATTCTTTTACACCCTTGTGTGTGTGTCACCCCCGTTAACTAGATGGCTAGTATATTAAATAATATAGATAGTAGAATTATCTTTCTCCCTCGTTCCATGTGGATTCGATACCTTGCAATACTCCCGAGTGGAAACTACAAGCGATATCTGTCCATTTGAGGATTATTTCTGAGAGCGTAAGAATCGCCAACAGTTTGCCAAATTTCAAGAATTCGTGTGAGATTCGATGGCATCCCTTTATCCTAATTATAAGAAGAAGTGATTGCATCATGTTTCAGGTAGAGTACGCAGAGCTGTATCAATGCCCGCTTTCTGAGTCCCATCGACTCAAGCATCGAAATGACGGTGGTGATGAGGATGGAGGCCTGAAGAAGAGTAGAGGGGGTTCCTAGGAAGGACGTGTGATATTTTTCTATAATTTCCCATTTGAAGCGATTGTTTGATAACGAAGAGGAGGCTATTCTGATGCGTTGGAATAATGAGGGATGTAAGAACGATACAATGATACGACACCCGATAGATTGCGCCCAATGGCGTACCATTGATTACACATTTGGTTGTTTTGCTGAAAAATTGGGAAATATTAGGTTGGTATTTTGCACATATGGCATGAATACATTCGGTAATATAAGTACCTCAAAAAGCACTTGGCCCGTTGTAATATCGATACACAACATTCCGCCTTCATAGATGGGTTATGGGATCCCATCTTCCAACTGGTATAGATAAACACGATTGGTGGAGAACTCAACGTTGACGATCCGACCTTGAACAGCATCGATCTAGGCCTGCAATCGCTACACCACCGTCTCCGTTCGTTATCAACCACTCAAGCGCATGGTCGACCTCACCACGAAGGCTAGTTCCTGCAAGTGAATCAAGAACACACGCAAGAACAAAGAAGAAGCAATCACGAAGTTGGGGTTCCACAAACCGAAGATTGGCGATACTGCGATGGCAAAAAATATCTAAGCAAAACCCAAGTCTAACAATGACGGTTACAAGGTTTTTAATAGGCAGAAGGGCGGCGATCAGGGTTTGGGGCACCCCCCTTGCGTGGGATACACGGGCCGAAGCCCAAAGACAAGGTGACGCAACACCAGGTGGCCCAACAAATCTAGTCGCCTCTTGTTTCGACGATTGTGATCAACTCAAAAGGAATTTAGACTTATGACCAGATCCATTGGAAAGGTCTCATCGAGAGCTTCTCCGTAATGTACTTAAACACCCCAAACGGAGTTGATATGCATCTTCTACGCCCTTTAAAGAAAGACTGCTCCGCCGTGACCGATCCAGACTCCAACTCGTGGTAGACTTAGTTCCCGACCTATCTTGGCACAGACTGCAATCCTCGCTGATTAACACCACGATTCCTAAGTACAAGTACAACATTATTAGGTAGTAACTCGCTCTTATCAATATCTCTTGGGTTGTCATCACTCATCAAGTACCACAAAGGGGGAGATTGTGAGCATCGTTGAGCCCTAATTATTTTAGTGGTATTGATGACGTGGTTATTTGCGCAAGGATTAGTGCTAGGGAGTTCTTGGTTCTTCATGGAACCCTAGCGAGGCTTTCACAATTCTTTGAGCTGCTCCAAGATGATATTAGCATGACCGGGCGAGTGAAGAGGTTATGTGTAGGTTTAGGAGTAGCCAGGTTTTCAATTTTGTTGCCCATTCTTCAAAAAGGGTCTAATTGGTTCGATCATGCCGAGTCTTCTCTTTACTTAATTCACTAGCCTTGTCTTAGTTCTCAAGCCTCTCTCATTCCTAAAAATCCTTAAGCCGTGCATTCTCAGTGCTCATCGGACTGGGTCCGACCACCGTCGGACTGGGTCTGATGGGCAGAAACCCTAATTTGTTCCCTTCTTTTGCTGGTCGGACTGGGTCCGATCGTCATTGGATTGGGTCCGACGATCCCTGTTTCATGTGCTTTCACTTCCATCAGACCAGATCCGACATTATGTATGTCAACTGTCTTGAGACCAGGGTAACAGCCATCGAACCGGGTCCGGTGATCGTCAGACCAGGTCCGACGGGTACTGTAACGGCTAGTTTTTGGAGTCTACCCGAGCTCCAATGACTATTTTCTCTCCGAGGGTATAAATCGAATTCGTAGGCAGCCATTTATGAGGTTTGCTGCTCCATTTCACCTAGAGGCAACATTTACTTATCCTAGGGGTGTTCTTGAGCCTTTCCTCCACCAATTCACTAACCTCGTACCTTTCCCCAAACCAAGTTTCATGCAAGTCCTTCGATTTGGCATGATCGGAGCATTTCGGGCTTATTACTCTTGAAAACGGTGTTCTTCTCGAAGGAGAGGGCTTGGGAGTAGGCCTTGGCGTGTGGTTACTCTCATGTCGGCGTTGTGAGCATCGTTGAGCCCTAATTTTTATTAGTGGCATTGATGACAAAATTAATTAATATAAAGGGCTAGGGGGTTTTTGGACTTCTCGGAACCCTAGCGGAGACTCGGCGATTTTACAAACCCTAATTTGAAGCGCCGACAATTTTCTCGAGTCGCCCAAGATTTCAAGTGCGTGACCCAAGAGAGAAGAGGCCACGATAGATTAGGAGTAGTTAGGTTTATTTCTTGTTTTTCGTCGGATTTCAAAAGGGGTTCGAGTTTCTCGGACTATGCCGGATCTTTGCGAATTCTCGAAAACTCGGTTTCCGTAGTCCACCACTTCTAAAAATACCCAAATATCCTGTAAGGATCCTAGGCCGAGAGGGGGGGTGAATCGGCTCTTTCAAATTTTACTTCTTTCAATTAGCTTGATTAATTAGTCAAATTAGGAACCCAAGCTATCGATAGATTTATAGCCTAGTTGCGAAAGTGATCACAATAAGCACGAGCGACTACAAGGAGGCTCGATGGCACTCACACTCAAGCGATCAATCCAATGTGCGGAGGTAAACGAGTGAGATGAGAAGACGCAAACCGAGTTGTTTACCGAAGTTCAGTGCTCAACACATGAGCACCTACGCTCCGCTGAGGAAACTTCTCACGTAGAAGTCGGGACCCTTTCGTCCCTCGCCCTCAATCCACTCGTGGTAGCTCTTCACCAACACATGGTAGGCGAGCTCCAAACCTTCACACGGAAGCGAGTTCTCTCACACGCGAGAGCTCCTCACACCCACGGCACCGACACACGGCACCGACCACCGACACACGGTGGATTTCACTTCAACACATGAGGTACCCCCAACACATGGAGGATTTGGATCCGACACACGGATACCTTGGCACCTCCGACACACGGAGATGGACGCCGTCACACGGCGGACTTTGCACACCCCGACGAACGGAGAGGTAGCACCGCGGGAAGCACGGTGACCTTCACGAAGAAGGGTTTGCTTGCGGTACACTTGATGAAGCTTGGCGACGACGATGTCTCCCGGTGACAAGAATCTCAAGAGCACAAGACCGGAGACACTCAACCCTCAACCCACCATGGAGGATGGCATGGCAACCATGGAGAGGGGACGAACCTTGGAGACGACGAGGAGGAGGCTAAGGGGTGCTCTCTTCTTCTTCCTCACTCTCTCCTTCAATCTCACAAGCACATGGAACCCTAGGTGGAGGTGGGAACCATGGGAGGAGCTCTCTTGGTGTCTAAGGGGAAGGGGTGGCGGCTAGGTGGGGCTCTCTCGAGTTTCTCCCGTGCTCCTAGCCCCTATTTATAGGCCCAAGGCGAAACCCTAGAAATGGACGGCTCAGATTAAACCGCGAGATTCAGATCGACCGATCGGACGCCGTCCTGTTCCCGTCGGACGCCGTCCGACAGAAGGTATGGGCTATTTTTGTGCTTGGTCGGATGCCGTCCGGTGGCTTACCGGACACGTCCGACAGAGGCTATGTACCTGGGACTTAGCCATTTTCGAGCTAGCTCGTTGGGATCCGCTGCTGTCGGACCCCGTCCGAAGAGCGTCGGACACCTTCCGACAGTGGTGGTGCACGGGCGACCTCTCCCGTCACACGGTGACCCTAGGCGAAGCACCCATGACCCTCATGAAAGCACGGGCGACCTCGGCGAGCATGGGCGACTCACCCCAAGCACGGGCGATCACTCGGCGAGCACCGGCGACCCCTCGGCGAGCACGGGCGACCTCACCCCAAGCACAGGCGCCCCTCGGCGAGGCGGGCGACCACCCCAAGCAGGCGCACCTCACGAGAGGCAGGCGACCTCTACGAGCCGGGACCTAACCCCAAGCACCGGCGACCCCTCGGACAGGTGTAATTGCTCTAGATGGTTCGCTCAGTACTAACACCTGGCACTCTCGGAACCCCATGGGACCCACGGCTGATGTTTATGGACCTGTGCTTAGTGGGACCCTGCAACCAGAGAGATGTAGTCGATCTGCTGAGTTGGACCGAAGACGCACACAAGAAATTCAGAGAAACTATAAAACAGAGGTCCTTATCCTTGGCGTTCCGGCTGTACGACCTAGTTGCCATCAATTACCAAAATCAATTAGCCCATGAGAGGCTTGAGCTTACATATCCCTTTGTGAGATTTCTAGAGAGAGAGAGAGAAACCCACCTAAATTTCCCCTTCACCTTTTAGCCGAAAATCCAAATCAGTACTCTCTGTCGGACGGCGTCCGGTCGTTACCGGACGGTGTCCGATAAAGTTCAAATCGGGGCTTTCTCGCTGTCGGACGACGTCTGGGGGGCGTCTGGTCCGTTGCATCAGCACTGTCGGACGGCGTCCGGTGGTTACCTATAACATCCCAAATTTTTAAAACCAATTTGGCACGTCATTAATTTCTGAAATGCATAATTTGAAAATGTTAAATCACTCATTATTGCATCATGACATCATCACTTCATGCATTGCGTCTAAATTAGAAAAATAATTTAATCTTTCCAAGTCTATGTCCTTTGGTGGAAAAATATGGTGATTATTTTAAATAATATTTTCTATAAACCAATACCCCATGCGAAGTTATTTGAAAATAAATTATAAATTTTGGGGAAACAAAATAATATTTCCTAAAAGTATTAATTTGCTAAAAAGGTTTTGGAGAAAATAGGTTCTTTGGAAATCAGGAAATTCAAAACATCTATTTCCTTCCTCGCCCAAGCTTGGCCGGTCGCCCTCTTTCCTCTTTCTCCGCTGCCTCTTCTCCTCTGTTGGGCATTGCTGCCTCGCCGCCCAACTCGCCATGCCTCCTTCCTTTGACTCTGTGCGTGCGGAGAGCCGACAGTGGAGCCCCGCGCCGCCCCCTCCTCCTCTTCTTCCTCCCCTGCTTCTTTCCTCTGTTAGCCTCGCCAATCGCCATTGTTCCTCTCTCTCCTCTCTCCGGGGCCTCGCCATGGCTCCTTTCCCCATGCATCGCCGCCTACACTCTTCCGCCGGACCCCTCTCCGTCCCCTACCCCTTTCTTGTCTTGTCGCCGGCCAACCACCTCGGTGCCGTCGGGTCCGAGCATTCACTTCAAGGCACCGGCCGGAATCGGAGCCGACGAGTGCCAAACCGCGCGTGGCATTGAATGTGTCCCGAACGGAGCTCGCCTATAAGTGGGGAACTGCTCCCCCTTTGCTCTCTGGCTTTCGCGCCACAGCTCTGTTGAACTCCCGAGCGGTGCGTCGTCTCCGCCGCGTCTTCTATTCTCCTTCCCTACCTCGCTCTCGTCCCGCTCGCTTAACATCACCCCGGGATTGACTCGCAGGTCGCCTCAATAAGCTCTCGCCAGCTTAACCGACGCCGTGTGATCCGCGCTGTGTCCGGAGCTCGCACCGTCGCCGCCGTCGGTCTCATCGCCTTGCCATCTCCTCGACCAGCGAGCTCAAAGGTAGCCCCTTGTTCCTCCTCATTGTCATCCCCGAGTAATTGTGACCCGACCGCAGTGATTCATCGCCGCCGCAATGACCGCCGTTGCGCCGCCACATAATGTCGCGTTGCTCACCCCGCCCTCCCGCGGGATGGTTAGACCTCATTTGCCGCCTCGCCTCGCGTCTCGCCGCCTAATCGCCTCGGTGGCGGAATCGTCGCCGCTGGTTAGCAGCGTCACGGTCGCCTCCCTCTGCTTTTCTTCCCCTTTTACCTCTGCGGTGCCACCGGCAGGTGGGACCTGCTTGATATCGCCCTCGCCTCGCCTCGCTCTCGCGGTGCCGAAGCGCAGTCGTCATTCTTTGGGCGTCGCCGAGCCGGCCCACCGCTGCTTGGACCTTTCCTTTTATTTTGTTTTACATTTCGGTTAAATCATTTTATTTGGTACCTAAAAGTATTTATTAAAATAGCTTGTGCATGCTAAAAATTCAGTAAAAATTAGTGAAACCTCTTTATTAGTTCGAACACTCGAAAATTGTGTATTTGCATGTCATGCATATGGAATCCATTTTTGGTTAAATAGATAAGATCTAGGTGCATCATTAATTTCATGTGCTGTAATTATTCTATTTAAATTCAGGAAAAATACTTTGGAGGTTGCGGGACCCTAAAAATATTAGTTGTATGTATGACATCCATCCAGCATCTGTTTTAGTTATGCAAGTAATTTTGGGATGGCATCATACCATGTATGCATTAACCATTTAGCATCATGTTTCCTTTAAATGAAAATGCATGGAAAATAGGATTTCTGCATTTTTCTAAAAATAGCATGGCATAAAATATTTTACTTATGTGTGTTGTATTGCTTTGCATGCGTGTGCGCGTTTAGGAGGTCAAGCTTCCGAAGACCCGATCGCCGACGTCCCCTTCGCTTTCCCCGGAACCGATCAAGGCAAGTTCCCCTTTGATCATATTGAGAAGCCATTTTCGGTTATTTAGAAAATGTTATTAGACTTGAAATTATGCATGCTAGTTTAAAAGTTAAATGCCGTATTTCCTAGACTTAGTTATCATGACCGAATATATAGAAAGGTAAGAAATATGGTAGGATTAAACCTAAGGCTAAAATATGAATTGCTCTTATTTATATGCTTTGATTGTGGTAGGATAAATGCTTAAAATCATTTATGCGGAATGATTCAATCATTTGTGTGAAAGGTGAATGTTTTGAGAAATGGTTGGGAAAGGATGATTTAAAGATAGCGCATCAAGGGTGATGCTTAGTAGGAAATGATTTTCCTCTTACCCCAAAATCTTTCCGACTAGGGAGATATTGTGTCAGTTGGTGCAGTATGGCACCGGGTTTTGAAACTGGGCTAAAATATCAAATCTCCCCTAGTCTAAGGACTGCTCATCCTATGATCCTATGAACTGAGCCATTACAGTACGACCTCGAGCCTCGGAATGGGACGGGCCCGATCGTTGGCCCTCGCAGTTGATGGTCTTGTGGCGAAACACCGTCTGGGTGCGTAGCCTCTCGAGGGTAAGGCGTACCCACTCTGCAGAGTTAAAACTGTCATGATAGCCGTGCTTTCGCGTTATGGCGCTGAAGGACTGATTATATGGTAGTTTCTTCATTTTAAAACAAATTTAGAAAAGGGGGTTTTAAAGAAAGGATTTGAGATGAGTAAGGATTTGAGAAGGATTTCGTTTGAGCGAGGTGCCACCGGCGATATTCCGGATTGGGTGACGGCCTACCGGAAAGTGTCGCGCGCAATGGACCTAGCCGTTTTGAGAAAAGAAAAGAAGAAAGGATTTTGTTCTCGTTATGGCACTGAGGCCAAGTGGCGAGAACAGTTTGAGAAGAGCCCAAAGAAAGTGATTAAGATTTACTGTTTATAAATTGCTTTGTCAAAACTAGGTTAATAAATGCATTTCCGCAGAATAACCTAAGCCTTCCTTGTACTGAACCGCATTTGCATAATTCCGGACTTGCGAGTACAATTTGTACTCACCATCCTTTTCTCCCCGCTCTTTTCAAAATTTCAACAATTTGGTCCATCCGAGTATGGCCCGCCGTCCGAGGAGGAGGACCGGATTACGCCGAGGCGTTCTCCGACGAAGAGTATGAAGATTAGGTTACGCGTTCCTCTGACCTCCGTGCTCGTGGGATGAATAAGATTTTAGATGTTGTATTAGGCTTGTATCGTTGTGTACTCTGATTTGCGGCCTACGAGCCGTTGTATGTGTTGCTTGTACTGGACTATGTTCCGTTTGTAATAATAATATCGTTGGCACTTATTCGTTTTCAGATATCCGTGTGTACTAGCCATGATCCTTGGGACTAGTACGGGTTTACGCAGGTGGAATCCGATCTTGTAAATCGGGTGCCGACATTACCGGACGGCGTCCGATCGAGTTTTTTTTCTGCTCTGTTCGCCGTCGGACGGCGTCTGGGGGGCCGTCCGGCTAGACTTTCTCCAGCACAATCCCACTGTCGGACGGCGTCCGGTCCTTACCGGACGGCGTCCGATTGGCTGTTTTTTGTGAGTAGTTGCCGCTGTCGGACGGTGTCCGGTGCCCGTCGGACGGCGTCTGGTAGAGGCTAACGGCTAGTCTTTTTGTCCTCTTCCGAGGGGCAACGGCTAGTTTTGCTCTAGAGGCTATAAATACCTACCTAGTGGCTGGCTACTTCGAGGTTTGCTGCTCCACTTCACCTACCACATTCATAGCTCATCAATTAGGTGTTCTAGGGCCATTCCTCCACCCACAAGATCATCCAAAGCCACAATCCATCAAACCCCAATACCGAGCTTAAAGGAAGTCCTTCGATCCGGCATAATCGGGGCATTTCGGGCTTGTTGCTTTTGAAGACATCCTTCGTGGAGGCGTGGGCTTGAGAGTAGGCCTTGGCGTGTGGCTACTCTTGAGTCGGTGTATGGGTGACGGAGTCCACCTCGCCGGAGTGGTGGAACGACTACCAGGAGTGAGTGAGGCGTGAGGCTCGAGAGCGAGCCGGTCCTTGTGCGCAAGGGGTAGCCTCAACGAAGAGTAGGAGTTGCGGCTCCGAACTTCGGTCAAACAAATACCGTGTCTCCCTCTCATTTATATTCCCGCACTTACTCTTATTGCATTGCTTGTGAGGAATTTGATTGCCATGCCTTAGTTGCTTGTGTTTAGTTTATCGCTTCCGCTTACTCGATAATTGCAACTAGGATTGGGTAACTCTTAATATGATGTTAATTCAAGAATAATTGAAAAAGTTTTAAAATTGCCTATTCACCCCCCCTCTAGGCCTTAGGATCCTCTTTCAGGTGTATTGGTGACAGAGTCCACCTCGCCGGAGTGGCGGAACGACTACCAGGGAGTAAGTGAGGCGTGTGGCTCAAGAGGTAGCCGGTCCTTCTGCGCAAGGGCTACCCTCAACAAAGAGTAGGAGTTGCGGCTCCGAACTTCGGTGAAACAAATACCGTGTCACTTCTCCTTTGTCTCATTTACTTTCGCATTTATCTTTTGCTTGATTTACTATAAATTGCTTGGTTGCTTTGATTGGATGGATTAGGTTACTAGTGTGTCTTGTTATAAATTGCTTCCGCTTGATAGGGCACTAGAACCTAGGATTGAATCCCTCTTAACCTTGTTGCTTAATCAAGTATACTTGAAAAGAATTAAAAATTGCCTATTCACCCCCCCTCTAGGCCATAGAGATCGTTTCAAGAGGTCCCTCCAGGAATCAATCTTCGTTCCGATGGCGCTGGGACTCGGTCCTTTGATCTTCAATCACATAGACTTCGCGGAAATCCGGACAGCTTCCCATGCTACTTTCCGACTCAGTTTCCTAGTGGGAAAACAGAGAGTATGGGTGTCTTGGATGTCTATTCCGTGTGGATCTTCGGTGATGACACCTACCATCCGAGATTCACCTTCGGTTGGGTGCTCCTTATCTCTGAATTGAGAATTGAGCCCCCGGCATATCACCTGCTGTTATGTGGCGACAGAGTTTCTCAACCCAAACAGGAGTCTGAGTGAAGGGATGTTGAAGTCCTCCACACCAAAGGGAGCATTTGGCTGGTCGTTGTTCAAGCCCTATCAGGCGGGAGAGATCTTGCTGGAGTGATTGATGAAGTCGGTGCCAGATTGGATCTAGCATGGATCCGACAGAGAAAGCTCGCCAAAATTGTTGGTGATGAAGTCCATGCTCCCAATGTGGAAAACCTGGTCGGCGGCGAAAACGACATCGATTTCATTGGTCGTTGCCATCAAGCTTGACGAAGTTGATCTTAACGCTCCCCTACCTAGCACACCAACTATCGACATTTGTTTTTCCCGGGCTGTTGTCGGCAACGATTTATATGGGGTTATGTGATAGATCTCAAACTCGATGGTAACATAAGACAAGTGATTATACAGGTTCAAACCCTCACGGAGGAGCAAATACCCCAGTCCTGTCATTTGGGGTTATGATGATGATCTGTTGTCAATATCGAGGATGATGACGAACCAGGGTCCCCTGCCGGCCTTATATAGTGGGAGACAGGGTTATAATATAGAATCCTGTTCGGTTATAAGATAAAATTCCTATTCCTATCTTTCTATCCCGGTCGCGTAGTTATTCGGGATTACAATCACACCTTCCCTAATCGGAATAGGCTTCTATTTATGTCCTGCCTTGTCGTGCAAGACAAGACACGACCTAGGCTATGCGTGTTGATGTATGGCCCGCTCGGCCCACCCCCTGTCAGTTGATCTTCACAGCCCATTTAGGATAACCGGGGTCCATGTACTCCACAATGACCTTGGCAGTGATTGAGTTGTGCAGAAGGAGAGCATCGGTCATTGAGATGGAGTTATCATACCAAATCAAAAAAGGCTCCCTGTGGCTCCCGACGGCAGCGAACTAAATGTAGCTGGGGAGCTTATGAGTACCGATCTCCTCGAGAATCAAAGCCCCGGAAGGAGGGAGCTTGATTTCTTTAAGGGCGAAAATAGACGGGTTGTGATAGCAGACGAGGTTGGCGACGGCGTCACGCTTGGCAGTGGAGTTTAGACCACGGATGTTATAGGAGACGATCTTTATTGGGAAACTAGGTGAAACAACAAGCCGGGGGAGCCAGTGAGGCCTAAGCGGGTATCTCCTCCTCGATAGAGAACATACCCATAGCCGGCAGGTCTAGAGCAGGCCTGTCAAGACCGCACAGGTCGGACACGGCGCTGGCGGCAAAGGCATCCATTGGAGAAGAGAACAGAGCGGTGAGCTGCGAGGCGAGGTCATACACATCGCCCGAGGCCTCTGAGACCTGCTCTAACTTGCTCGCCAGGACGACCTGTGCTCTGCGGATAGAAGCGACCGCAAAGGCACTGGGGGCAAGCGGTGGTGTGCCAGAGGTGGCGATGCGGGTCCTGCGTCAAGCGTTGGTGGAGGAGGCAGCTCGACCATGTGCACCGTGAGCACGGTCGCGTCCAGGCCGAGGCCCCGGCACTGGCGAGGACTCGAGCAGAGGCTGCTAGCATGGCGTCGAAACTCTGGCAAGGAGCGCGTGGACCCCGGTCTGATGTGGTGGAGGAGGAAGGCCAACCTTAAGTAGCATTAGATCAGCTGGGGAGTGAAAATGGTGGACATCGGTGGCATTGACCTGGTCTGGCCCGAGAAACAAAGAGAGCAGCGATGGCGAATGCGAACGAGAGAGGCAGCGGCCCCCCAGCAAGACCAGCGCGGAGCTAGCGTGGCGTGGTAAGGGCTGGGCGCCAGGGAAAAGCAAGGGCGAAGGTGGCATGGAGCGCGCTGGCGAGGTGCTACGGGGCGCGCATGGCGAGACAGAGAAAGGGCGAGCTCTGATGGTGACCGCACGCAGCGTACACGACGGACGCGGTGTGTCTGGCCAGGGGGTGCCGCGAGCGTGATGACCACGGCGAGTCCAATGAAGCAGGGAGTGCCGGCTGCGTTGAGGCCATGCGGCAACGTGGGGAGCAGGATCGCCACAGAGGCAGAGAGTACGAGCGAGTGGGCTCCGCGGCGACGGCAAGCACAGGGAGCCGAGCGAAGCGACTCCCAAGACAGGCGCAATGGCGCGGGGTAGGGGGACGCGACGACAAAAAGCTCAGCGAAACGGCCTGCCGTTAGCGCGGCAAGCGGCTGTGACAGCGACGCGAGGCAGCCGCGTGGGAGGAATCGGCTGGCCAAGAGAGCCGATCACTGCCCGGCGTCTTGCTTGCACGGGGGGAGTAGAGCGTTGCGCCATCGCCGGTGCCATCGTCCTCGTCATCAGCGAGCGCCGGAAGCAGGGTGTGGCCGGGCAACTCTGGCGCAGACCGACGAAAAGGGGACTCACCCGCATCAGAGAGGCGCGCATGCACCAGGGCATGGTTGGCCCGATGATGCTAACGGACGGAACGAGGTTGAGCAAGCGGCACGCGGTGGCCGTAGATGGCTTGATCAGGTGTCGAGTTCACAAAGTCAGGTGTCAGAGCTCGAGTCCGAGCACAGGCTGCCCACCCTTGATGCGAGCAGACACGGCAGAGAAGTATTCGACGACTGCGACGTAGATGAGGACATGAAACTTAAAGCAACGAGGCGGTCGTGGCTAGGGCGCAGCCGAAAGATGCGAAAAACGGCAGCCGCCATATCTGAAAGGCTCCAAGATCGGTGCCGGGTTAACAAGCGAGAGATCAGCCTATAGGAGGGATCGAAGCAACGTTATGGGTCCGAACCCTGACACAGTACGCTGAAATTTGATTATTTTTTTTTTTTACCACTAAATTTGATGAGTCGTGCAAGCTTGTGTACGTACACCATTTTTTTGCAAATGGAGATGCTTATCACAAAAGAAAATGACATGTACGCCACCATTTAGGACAGCCACACGTGTTGCCTTTAAACGCATCCGACCTCCGAGAACAACCCTTCACCTAATTCACTACCAGCAACTATTGATGGTTCCTCGTGGCTGGGTGCAATCGTCGGGCACAAGGATGTCGAACCCGCTCAGCGTCCACTCCGCCTCGGCGCTCTCACTGACGTATATCTCCGTGCCGACGTCGAGCGACGTCCACCGCCGCTTCGCCGGAGGCGTGCCGGGGTCCTGCAAAGTCATGGAAACACCGCAAATTAACAGTGGTAGATGTAATAACCCTCCATCTTGCTTTAAGATTCGTGCCCTTGCCTTGATACTTTTCCGAGCTCTGTTGAAAAAGAAATCTACTTGATTTCTCCTGGCCAACCCACGGGTGCTCGACTCGGTCGAGGGGACAGAGGGGAGGGAGCGGTAGAAAGAAGCAATAAGTACTCTTGCTTTTTCGTCGCAAAATCCAGATTTTATTTACAAAATGAAATGTGAGAAGGTGGTGGGAGCATCGCAAGAATCATGTCGCAGGACCGACGAGAAATCATCCAAGATTATTCGATTTGCGGTTGTGGTTCGAATTTTGTTTGTAGTCACAAAAGTTGAGTATATAAAAAGATTAAGTAAGACTAAAAAAAGTTGATCAAAAAATATTTTTAAAATCTCTAAAAAATACATAAAACATTGTAAATTATTACAAGATGTTATGATGAGTAAATGGCCGGTAAAAAATAACAAACTTTGCGTACTAAACTGGAACCGATAGCAGAACTGTGAACCAAAAGAGACGAGACGCGAGTGCCTAACCTGGTAGAAGTAGAGCGCCTGCGACATGGCGCCGACGTCGAGCTCCCAGGCCCTAGGGTCGCCGACCCAGCCCTGCCCTCTGGCCGTGGGGTACCCGAACTCGCCCCAGATCGGGTGGGGCAGGAGCTGCAGGATCTCCTGCGGCTGCGGGTTGCTGTAGGGGTCGCAGTACGTGGTGGGCTGCTCGGCGCGCCGCGCGTTCCCCGGCGAGCAGTAGACGTGGTACGCGGCGTAGGGGAAGCGCGCTGCGTCCGCCCGGTGCACGCGGGTGCCGTTCCGGAACGTGTGCCACGGCGGGCACTGGTCCGCGCGCTCCGGCCGGCACCACGCCGGTGTCTCCGGGTTGATGATCATCTCGCTGTACCGCGTCACGTCCGTCGCCGTGTCGCCGTCGCATGCGCCGCCGTCGTTCTTCCAGCACCCGCCCATGTCCATCAGGTAGAACTGGCTGTTGGGCCCGCCGCCCTGCTTCACCTCCAGGGTCACCCTCACCTTGAAGTCCGGTGATTCCGGCACCTGGCGCGAACCACACATTTCAACCCAACAGTACTCGCTCCATTATATACAAATAGTAGCCGTGTAGAACTGACACAAATCTTAAAAATATAAATTTGATCACTAAAAGTTACTGCGGTTTATTTATTAAATTCCATTAAAGTATAATACTAAGGAAGTTTTCTAGACGAATCAATAAATATGATTGTTATCTTGCTCAATCTACTACTATTTTAAAATGAAGATTACAATGCGAGTTTATTTGTCGCTCCATTTCGTTATATTTGTTCGCGCCCACCATTTTCGCATGGACGAAGCAAATACAATTGAAAACACAAAATTAAGTGAAAAAGTATATTAAAATGATCATACTACGTCTAATTAATTAATTTAGTTATGCGTGATTTTGATTAACATTTTTTCAAATAACAATTTAGCCGGTTTTACAACCGAAATAATTTTAAAATAAATTTTTAAAGCATCCTTGGTTATTACAATGCATAAACAATTTCAATCAGATATCAAAGAAGCTATCGATAAATACAGAGAAACGGAGAAGCAGTGCTTAATCACAAAACAATCTTGATAGCGAGAGACATGAGCGCCAGGCCATGCTGCCACGTGCCAGCGTGACAAGAAATCTGTGTTAGTTTTTAATCACACCAGCCGGGTTAGCGCGCCCATGACGCGCCACTCCTAGCCCTCTTATATGTGTGTAAATAAAAATGTATCACAAAACAAACTAATAAAAAAAATTACATCTTTTGTTTGTTATTCTTATTTTTAAAAAAAATTAGCTGGTCATGTTGAATTTTTTTTAGGTCATTATCATGAAATCACAGTGCCTTTTGCAAAGCTTTTTTTTCCATAATTTAGTAAGTGGTAAAAAAAGTCACAAAAAAGAAAAAAATGAATTATTTCGTAATACAATCGTTTGAAGTCTTAAATATTTTGAAAAAGCTATTTTTTGTGGACATCTTCGTGAATACGTTCTCTTAAACTATAGTTCTATATTTCAAAGACTTTTTATTTCTATTATTTACTAACTGATATCGGAAAATTTAACATTTGTAATGCTTAAATATATTTGTGGACCCTTACTATAAAATTTTGATTGCATTTGAAAAACATGTAAATTTTTATATTTATTTACATTGCCAGACCAAATTTCCCCCATTTGACCCCCTCTCTCTTCAGTATTTTTTCTAAAATTCGTGTTTTAGGCGGTTTGAAGTTTTAAAATTGAATATCAAAAAAAATAAAATTTAGAAATAAATTTAAGGGAGTCTAGAAGATATCAAAATTTCCATTTGAATTCGGATTGGAAATTAGAATTAAGAATTTCAAGAACCGTAGGATTCGCAAGCATGAATTAAGCAAATTATAGAATACAAAATAACAGGGAAACTAAAATTACAAAATTGCATTTTGGGAATTTAAAAAACTAAAAGGCAATATATCAAATTCTGAAATACAAAATATCTATGAAGGTTGAAAATTTTCGTAATTCAATTCTGAAATACAAAATATCTACGAAGGTTTAAAATTTCTGAAATTCAATCGTGAAATACAAAATATGTCTGAAGGTTTAAAATTCCCGAAATTCATTTAATTTGCATTTTTTAAGAAGTGAGCCCTGTGCGTGCAGCGTATAGGCGAAGCTGCACGAGGACGCCTGTACGCGCGCGTGAGAGCTAGTACGACCGAGGGAAAAAAGGCAAGAGGACAATGGCGGACGGATTCACCCCGGCCTCCCAAAGTAAAGTTAGCTCTTATAACTAATCTGGCCAAGGCGCTGCTGCATTGTTCGGATTAGGCAAACAAAATGCTTTTGAACGTTAGTTTAATATGGACGGCTGGATTTAATTCAACAATTGATCGGACGGCTCTGGAATCGAGATGGCGTGGCCAGCGCGGGGGCAAAAATCGCCACGTGGCGAGGTGGAGGAGGCAACCCGGACTTGTACTATTTATTGATCCAAGGCAGTCATGTGCAGATATGCCACTTTCACATGGAGTGGCATATCTCTAAATGTTATTACTTTGCAGTGTTGTGTTGTTTACTTTATTCCCCTTATTCCCATGTACGAAACCATTTTATTCAATTTCAGGCATTTGAGTTGATTAAAGAATGTGTGGAAACCGAGCTAGATTTTACTTGGAAAACGCAAAAGGACACAGCAACAGCACTTACAATCTTGGTCATGCCCCTGGTATCGTAGTGGTAGCCGCCGGAGAACCCCCTGGTGGCGTCGGAGCGCAGGTACAGCATCAGCCACGGGTACTTGGGCGACGTCCGCAGCTTGTGGTGGAACGCCCAGCCGGCGCCGCCCGCCGTGACCTCCTTCTCCCACGTCACCGAGTAGAACGACACGCCGCTGCTCCCGAGACCCGCCGCCGCGTCGAGCTCGTACGTGCCGGACAGCCCGCCGCGCAGCCGCCGGCCGCCGTCGTCGAGTGCCGTGCGGTTGTGGAACACCAGCGGCTGGTTCATGCACCCGGCGCCGCCGGGGCACGGGAACCGCGCCGTCTGCGCGAACGGGCGCGCCGGGCGGCCGTTCTCCGGGCAGATGGCGGCGGTGGTGTCCAGGTTGCCGTTCTTGAGCATGACCATCCAGAACTGCCACGGCGTCGGGTTGTCGGGGACCTGGCAGAGCTCGCCGAGGTAGAGCTCCTTCGCCGCCGCGTAGCGGTCGACGTCGGTCACCACGGTGGCGTTTGCCGGCGCGCCGGGGAACGGGTCGCCGGCGCTGAGGGCGTTGTCGGCGCCGGTCACCCGGTGCACCACCCTGTACGCCGGCTGGCCGTGCTCGTCCACTCTAGCGTCTGCAAATAACCCACCTTCTTGAGCTCCAATTTGACATTTTGATCAAATCTCCGGACCGTCGCGCGAATCTTCGGACAGATTGGAGGCAGAAAGCCAAAAAGAATCGAATTTGCGAGCAAGAACAGTAAGAATCAAAGACCGAGATCGAAGCAGTCGGCGCCGCGGGGGCTGCCCATGCCGGGGGCCTCCCGGCCGACCTCGTTGCAGAAGTTCCAGGCTTCCCACGCCACGCGGAGGCCGTCGCGCCGCATGCCGGGGTCGCCAACGGCCGAGACGTCCCGGCGGCCATGCGCCCGGACGGCCGAGCTGCTACAAGAGACGAGGAGGGCGAGGAGCAGCGAGGTGGCCGTGGCGACCCACGCGGCCATCTGGGGAAAGGGATTAATGTACAGCAGCAGGTGATGCGGAATGCGAGTGAGCGAGCAATCAATTTTTTCATCCAGAGGGTGGTTTGTCTGTGTGCGCGTGCCGTGAACACAAGAGGAGGTTGGTAGTGCAGCGGCGAAGGCGACATCTCCTGCACGTCTGCCCCTCTTGCCTATCCGTTGCTGATTGATTCCGTCTCTCTTTCTAAGGACAAAAGCGCACACCGAGTGAACCTTTTGGGGTCCCGTGTGATTAATCGTATTGAGAGTAATTATTTTGGACTTAACAGCTTAACAGGTTATTTTTTTCTCTGAAAAGACGTATGTTTTAGATTTTTTAAGTTCGTTTTTGTTGTTTCGAAAATGAACCCTAACGGTTTGAAAAGTAAATAAAATGAGATGGATCCGATCATCCGAATCTCGAGACTATCAAAAAAGCTCTCGAAATTCAGCCATTTCAGCTGTTCAGCTATTCAGCGGTTCGAATCAGCCCTAGTGGGGGTATAATGCATGGCATCGGGTGTTACTTGGGGGAAAGGCATGCAAAGGCAGCACTTCATGTCTTAGCTGCATATTAGGTGTCAACTGGTAGCTAACCAGAGGTTGCCGTCGGTAATAGATTTGTTTGGGGTGACGCGCTAGATTCGAGCTTAATGGTAACACAAGACAAGGGTTTATCTAGATTTAGGCCCTCAACTCAGAGGTAATACCATAATTCTGCGTTCTGTAATTATGTATGTATGAATATGTGTATTCGTGTGCGTGTGCCTCTACGGCCCCTAGCCCTTTCTTTATATAGTACAGGGGGATAGGCTTACATGATCTTATCTGGTACATGATACCGAATTCTGTTATATCAGCACATTTCATGCACCGACATTTATAGGTACAAATCTCCTAATCATATGGAGCTAAACTCTATCCTCGGAACCATCCTTAGTGATCAAGTTACATAGCCCAAGTGGTCTTCATCTCTATAAATGGATACTTTCTATAAGAAAGCTGAATCAAGCTCGTAGCCTACCGTAGATAATTCTACCAATCCAGATGAGGTGCAAGCTACTGGACTTAATAATCCTAGTCCAATTGATGAGGAAATTCTTAATGTGGAAACTCCGGCTAGAATCGTAACAACGGCATATGAGAGGGACCCAGGGAAAAGATGTCAAATTTGGGAACTCCATCCTGATAAGCAAGATGAAGCTCGATGGTTTTATATATCTGAGGGTCCATACCAACCATTTATGACAGAGTATCAATTTAATGAATCAACAAATCATTGTCGTCGATTTCAAAGTAAATGATTCACAAATTTCCCTTGGTTGGAGTATTCACCTCAGACAAACCGTGTTTATTGTTTGCCTTGTTTTCTCTTTTTCAAAAAGCCAATTGGAAAGTGTGGTTCATAATACATTTACAGTCAAGAGATTTCAAAATTGGAAGAAGGTTAACAGTGGAAAAGATTGTGCTTTTTCAAGCATGTCCGTTTAGAGGTCATGATGAATCTTCAGAATCCATGAATAAAGGAAATTTTCTTGAGATGGTTAAAATTTTGGCTTCCTATAACAAGGAGGTGAATGATGTTGTGTTAGACAATGCTCCAGGAAATGCTAAGTATACCTCACCAACCGTCCAGAAGGACATTCTTAGCCTATATGCTCAAAAAGTACAAACATCAATTAGAGAAGAAATTGGGGGTAGCAAGTTTTGTATAATGGTTTATGAAGCTCGAGATGAATAGAAGAAAGAGCAAATGGTAGTAGTTCTTCGTTTTGTTGGTAAAGAAGGACTTATAAAAGGAGCATTTCCTCGACCTCATTCATGTGAAAGACACTACTGCATTAACACTGAAGAACTCTATATATGCTGTTCTACCCCAAAGATTTTTCAAGTCAAGAAAGAGCTCAACTGAAATGCCAACTACCACACTTTCAACTTGATGCATGCAACCATCTAGACCTACGGCTGGAGCACTTGTCATCTCTTGCTAATTTGACATATGGACTAGTTAAAACAGGAAAAGTTTTGATTTATCCAATGGTTGATAAGTTGCTACGATTAGTCATCACTCTTCCAGTGTCAACTGCAACCATAGAACGAGCATTTTCGACCATGAAACTTGTCAAGACCCGCTTTCGAAATAAAATGGGAGACGATTTTCTTCAACATTGCATGATAGTCCATATTGAAAAGGAATTAGCCGCAAAGATCATTTCTCGGTAGTCGTAGAGCTAAGTTTAAACTAAATCAGATGTAATTTTCCTTCGCTATATATATACACATATAGTTATAATATTTTTTTGTGTCATCGATATGAAATTTTTTTGGTGTCCAATTGGCCCCCATGCTAAAATCCTGGCTCTGCCCCTACATATAGACATCAATTACTCGGCGTAATCGCAGAAGCCATAGGTGCACTTGTTGCGGCACTAGTTGGAGCAGCTACCGCAGTTGTCCTCGTCGGAGAGCAGATCAACACAGCACCCGCCGCAGCATGCCCGGCCGTCCTTGCACGCCCTGTTGCACTCGCCACGGTGGCTGGAGCTCCTGACGGCATCCACGCACCGGCCACCGCAGCAAGTCGGGCCGGGGCACCTCGGCGCGAGGCAGGCAGTCGCAGACTCGTCGGAGCAGCCGTAAGGCAAGTCGTCGGAGTCGTAGGTGACCAAAAGCCGGCTCCTCCTTGCCGGGATCCCGGTCGGCCGGGGCGGCAGCGGCGGTGGCCATGCCGGAGGTGGCGAGTGCCATCAGGAGTGTGCGGCAGGTTTGGCTCGAGGAAAGTTTAACCTTATTTGTTCAGCCAGCTTATCCATTTAGTCTTACATATAAGTAATAGCTTATTTATTCAATTCAATCACTTTGAACATGCTGTAAAGGGGAAACAGTAGAGTTGTGCTCGTGATTGTCGATGTTCGGTTATATATATAGAAAAGAGAGAGGCAGAAGGTTATGGGTGTGTTTGGTTGATCACCAAATTTTTCCCAACTTACCATGCCATTGAATCGCATAACCATTCAAAGGTTAACAATTTCTTTGTCAATTAATTGGCTAGCCAATGGCACCAAAATGAACTAGGATGGCAAAAGTTGCTAATGGGAGAAGGGAATCTTGCCATTAAATGGTTGCAATCCAAACACAAGCCAAATTCGGCCAAAGTTTTCAACAATTGGCATGGCAAGCATTAGCACACATTAGCCATGAACCAAACACACCCTATATATATATATAGCTGGTTGAGTTGAATGCCTGAGTTTCGAAGCGAACAGCATATATGCAACACCTTGCCAATTGCTAAATGCTTTTTAAAAGGAGGTTTGGTTAAGGAGGGACTACCCAACGGGATCCCATCCCAAGGGACCCCCGAAGGGATCCCTCCCCTCCTCTCGCGCACTACGCCCCCGCCCATTCCTCCACGCGCTAGAACCCGCGCCCCCGCCCCGCTTCCGTCGTCTTCTCCGTCGCCGCCAGTGCTCCGCGCACCTCCGCCGCCCCCGCAGCCTCCTTCCTCCGCCCAGGCCGATGGCACCCTCGCCACCGGCCGCTCTCCGCCCCGCCGTCGCCGCCCACCCTAACCCAAGGGGGTGAGGTGCGGTCCCCACTCCATCGCTGGCCAACCGTCTTCACCCCCTCCCCCGGCTCCGGCTGCGCCACCGCTGCCTCCGCCACCGCCATGCTGCCGCCTTCCTCGGCCCAAATCTATTCCCGAACCCCACCCCAAACCCTAACCCGAACCCTAACCCGGCGGCGAGGTCAACGGCGGCGACGACGGCAAGGTCGATGGCGAGCTCAACGGCGGTGAGGTAGGTCTTCTTATTCCTCCTTCCTCCTCCCTCCTCCTTCCTCCTCTGCACAGCACGCGTGAGGAAGGGGGTGCCACGTGGTGCGCAGGGACCTATCCCGTCCGAATCCTGCCCGGACAAGATCCCGTCCCCAAAAATTTCTCTTTGATTAATTGTAATTGAGTTGATTGCAAAAAGGAAATTTGTATGCAACGCATAGAGTATGGTTGGATCAACAGGCGGTTTGGGTTTCGGTGGACTACAATGCTGTCCGTTCGCGATACATGTGATCAAAGTTTTCAAACTTAACCGGTGCATATTTATTTAAATTACTTAGATTTGATTCGTGAAAATCACGACTTTTTTTTAGCACCTTCACATTATAATTTTGTTTTGTTTATAATAACCAGTGGTCAATATTGTATTTTGACGATCGTATCAATGTCTAAAAATTTATGTATTTAAATTTATGTATTTATGACGAGTTGTCAAAGCAACTTCATTTTGGCTTACAGTTTTAAACGGCAGAATATTTGTTTACTAGATTGCTATGGAGATACACGTCAACTTGATGCCATGAACCTGACAAAACAGAAACAAATCAAGTACTATATACAATCCCCCGAAAGCCCGAGATTCACTCCAGCCTCCCGGAGCGGAATGCACAGGGACGTGCCTTCGTTTGGAATGCACAGAGACGATCTTGTTATCGGCAACTGCAAGCGGATGCGCGGCAGCATCGTATTCTGACTTCTGATTCGTAGTACCCTACTCATTTGGGAGATCCCAAAAGATTCATGGCCGTGATATAATTAACAATGCACCAACACCTTGAACTCCCTGATCTCTGCAGTGAATTGAGTGACCAGATCTGCTATTTTGAGAAAACAGGGATTGACAAAACGAAAAAACATGTCGTATCGGCAGCGTTTGCATGCCAGTCCACGCTACGCGCCTACGCCTCTGTTTTGGCATTATGGTGCATGCAAGACGATCATCTCGTTGAGCTGGGATTTATTTTAAAAAATGTGGCAAACGGATATGTCATTGTGCTCTAAAACGCATGCCATGAAATGGCAGAAAACTACCGTCTAACAGAACGTAACAGAAAACTCACATCAGCTCTGCAAGATAACAAGCACTGCAGGGGCGCAACAGCTCTGCAAAAAAATAAAAAGCATAGCAAACTGACTTGTAAAGAAAAATTTTTTATTACAAAAAACATGGGGAAACCTCTGCGTATGTTATAAAGGATTTAAATCCAAGAGCTAAAGAAGGGTCAGAGAAAAAAACGAAGTCATGGTTGCAAGAGAGACCGTAGCTAGTTATATTAAAGACCACAGGTTAAAAGTTGAAACTTTTATTTGTACAATTTGTAAATTGATATCTATTGTGAGTAATCTATTCTAGTTGGAGATTGAAGGGATATGCATATAAAGAAAAAAAGATCAAATATAAATGATATTAAGTTGCTCACATGATCCAAGGTGCCTGAGTTGTAGGCAAATAGGTATACACAAAGAAATATATACTGTTCCAAGGGATTATAATTCACAAATGCCAATAGAATTAAGTCCATCTCACACTCTGAACTATTGAGAAAGTACACTTACCACCTCAACTACAAAACCATTGCTGTTTAACAAAAACAAGAGTAAATAGTATCCTTAGTATTTTTGCCAATTATAATTGGAATAAGCACATTTTACCCCTTATGCTATTGGAAAGTTCTCTAAATAACCTGAAATAAAAAATCGAATATTTAATCTTCTAATCCATTGGAACTAGGTTAATTTACACTCCGATGGTTTGGGTGAGTGATTTTGTTAACTTGAAAGTGTTTTTTTGTCATTTTACAGCTTATTGAAGAACCATCCACTGTTGTCATCGACAAAACAGTTATGGATAAGATCAGTGATGAAATACAGAATCAAAGATGGCAAACCACTTCAAATATAAACTATCCATCCAAACAATAGAAGGGTGCAAATTAAGATGGTTTTTAGTTATTATTATAAGATTAAACAACCAGCTTTCTAGTTCAGGACGTTTAGCGAACATTTTCAATAGTTACAAGGGTAAAATGGACTTATTCCAATTAAAATTCACAAAACCACCACTGGAAACACGTAAGAAACTATTTGCACCAGTTTTTATAGTTGAGGTGGTTACATGGACTTTCTCAGTAGTTTAGCGATGTAAATAGACTTATTCCGATGTCAAGATATGCAGAGCCAACCATGTAAATACCTTTCATAATTTAATGATAACCTCCAACATCTTCTGAGCAGCTGAACTCTCTGCATCCTTTACCCTTGACATCAGATCACCTATTGTTACAAAAGTATGATTTTGGGTTTCAACCTGAACAGAGCAAACAAACTTCCTCTCATGCGCAGGGCCATCTTCCTTCTCTAACCTGAAAAACCATCCATGCAATTACCAACCCACTAAAGTGTACCGTTAAAGGTTTAGACATACACATATCCAAAAATGAAAACATACAAATAAATGGTGGCAGACTCAACTCCATGTATAAAATTTAAAATTGTCGTGTTCTTTTATTTGCCATTATGTGGCTTGTTGACATGTTGGTCCAAAACAAGGTTCCAAAAAAGTTTGGCATCCCAGATTTAGACTAGTGCCAGATCAGTAAAACACGAGATGGTTTGATCGCTTGTAAATCTTATACTTAAAGTAAAACATACACCAAAAACTGGAAATTCAAATTTGAAACAGAGTGCGGTTTTCTCTTTCCTGGTTCCCAAAGTACCAATAGCTCATCACTGCTAGCAGGGTTGAAAACCATGGGGATAGCACCTATATTGTTGTACAATAGTTTTCTTGCAACAAGCCTACAATTACTATGTCTCGTATTAATCATTGAATATATCAAGAAATTATGGCATTACAATTCAACACAAAAATACCCTGATTTTCATCTTTCAAAATGCAAACAGTCGTTGTTTCTAGCGTGTGCGTGCGTGTAGTCTAGGAGTTATGAGTTAGGGAGTGAGTTGTGTGCGCCTTCTTTGTACCCTCTCAAAAAAATGCACGCAATGGACATAGACATGATAAAGTTATCATAAGAAATGACTAAATCATTCATTTTATTTAATTGTTGTGTCATCCTTATTTTTCGAGGAAACAAAAGACTGGAAAACCATGCTGGAAGAGTACTTAATGCAAAAAAAACTAGAATCTCACCACCTTCTTCAAACGGATAAAAATAAAACTGCTAACTGAAAGCAACAAGCTGCCAAGGAAACAAAAGCTTCATACAGTGATATATAAGCAATACAATATCATCGGTTTATAAATTAATGATATCATGATAATCATTCTCAAAATAAAAGCAGCATTATCTCCTGTTAAAAACTAAAAGCTGAAAAAGGAAGGAAGGAACTCTATTTAAAAAGAAACATGGTGAACTTTCCCTCTAGTCACGTCTGAAAGCAAATGATGAAAAAACTAAATAAAACTGCAGTAGCACAAGATGAATGAAGAATCAGATGCTAACATTTTCTTTACATTTGACATTGATTGATGTCCTAGCTCTAAAGCAAGTTGACATCCTAGTGCAAGAGCAGGACTTGTTTCATTGCATGACTTTCCATGGGACATGTATGATCAGCACTAGGACTAGCAATCTTGCTCGAAGCTCACAAGCTGCTCATGAGCAGCTCGTTTTTGGCTTCGGCCAGGAACACGGATGTTCAAGGAGTACCCATATCATTTGCACATGTCTATTTAAGCTCTATGGATGGCTAACCATCATGTTAAAACACCATCTTTGTGAAAACTCCTTGAAGTGAAACCATGTGTAAAAGTTTCTAAAAGTTATCAAAAAAATTATTTTAAAAACCACATGTAGCGCAGGAGCATTACATAGCTCGCATAATATAATGATCAAATTCAACTCCACCTGCAAGATATGAAACATAAATTGAGGGCTAGAGAAATTTCACTGTTCATCCTACTTATTTTTCTATTTGGCAATTTTGTAATTTTCGAATGAATTTGTTTGACCATGAAAGTACAGGGTTACAGAAAATAATTTCCTTCCATATAGTATTTTTTAGAAACAGTTAAAGACTTTCACACATGATTTTAATGGTTTTAATGGAGTTCACATAAAGCCGGGGGCTGCGAATTGGTAATGTATACTTCGAAGGTTTTTAAAGAATGAAGAAACTACAAGAATTAAAATATTTGCCATGGAGCATTTGCCACAAAATTGAGGAGTCATCATGGTAACACTGGAATATTCTTGAAAAGTTTGGATAAGTGGATAAGAATACATCATGGCTAACTAGAATTATATAGGTATTAGATGAGTTGGGCTCCTGTTAGTCACGACTGACAGATCTCTCCTTTACTTTTAAAGCCACGTAAGTCATCACACGATACACATTACATCATTACCTATGTGTATGTGTGTATTTACTAGTATGTGGGTGGGTGGGTGGGTGAATTACATGTTTAATGGGTGTTGCAGGAGATATTTAATAAATAAAAGTTTAAAAAAGTAAAATTTGAGTGTAGAAGTCAAGAATCTTACTTAAATACAGGTTTTGGCCAATGCTTCCTGATGCATTGCTCATTAAGCTTTTGCTTGCACTCCCTAAGCTCTCCAACATCACACACCGATTCATTGTCAGCACCAGTTGTCAACACGTGCTGTTTTGTGCCTCCCACAAGTTTTCCTAATGCATCTCTTGTAGCATTGAGCTTAGCAATAACCTTTTGTTCTGAGCAGCCAATCCCAACCAGCTCCTCACCAATAAATATATTTACTACTGTTGCCCCGCCCTTTTGCCATGTCTTGAATTGTGCAACCTTACCATGTTTCTGACATAATTCATGCAATGCAGTCACAGGTTGCTCATCTATTGTTTCTGCTGTAATAATTGGCTCAAAAAGCCACCTTGTGACCTAAATAACACAATACAATTATAATCATCTCACAAATTAATAAAAGTAAATATTGTTTGTATTCATAAATACATGTCAAACTAGTAAGAAAGTCTTACTTGTCTAAAAAATAAATTTTACATATTTATATAAGATAAAGTATTTTTTGGACTTTTAACAATATATTATATTTGAGATAGAATTAATTTTCTTCAAGATTATGTGAGAATAGATACTTAAAAATGATATATATTTGTGAGTGGAGAAAGTTAAAATATAATGAAATAGAAAATACCTTCCATAGCTTCTCGAGGTCAAATTTGCAATCAACATAAACAGCAGCAACAATGGACTCAACAATATCAGCGAGCACCTTAGGTGCTTTAACGATACTACCACCATAGGGTATAGTACCAAGGTCAGTCACTGTCTCTTGCTTCACTGACTCAATAAACTGGCCTACCTGCATAACATATAATATAGACAGTAAGAACACAATAAAGTCATACAATTTGTCCAATATATGCAAACAAGCATATCTACATAACATATTATTACCAAGTAAGGATAAAACATGGTTAAATAATTTGTCCAATATTTGCATTTCATAAAGCTAATATATTGTGGAAATGACATGATATTATTTGTTTAATATGAGCTTAAGGTAATAAGTTATTGCTGAATAATGTTTCAACTTTAAAACTTTAGATATTTTAGTAAAAAGAGAGAACTAATGATGAATAACATCGTATTAATATTTCATTAGAAATAAAAATTAATATATAAAACTAAATTTTGTTTTATCTTTAACAGGTCAAAACAAATTTGGGACAACCCACAATGTTTCACGACTCAAAGTACATGCACGGACCAACCAGTTCTTACCCGGACCTGGATTGCAAAATGAAATGAGACCCAAAAAAAGTCCAGATCTATTTAAATGTATTAGAGTTTTAAATTTTAAAATTGAATAAAGGTTGGGACGGGCTTGATAGCATCAATATCATTAGGCTTTGTAAACCTACCATTAAAATGAATCCACCACACTATTTTGTGTGAGAAAAATATGATCTAGAACCATTAAATAATTGGAACCCACCGCCTGATTTTTACAATAATAAAACAAATGAATCGTATAAAAAATCATACAAACAATAATTTAGGATAAACTGTAGTGTACTCATATGTGTAGTTTGACCTAAGATAATCTCATACTTTTTTATTTTATTAGTTAATTTGTCGTATACACAAAGTTCAGCACTTGAGTTTAACTAAGCGATGATACCGGCCGACCATACTACTTCTAGGGTTGGTGAACTATGTTATGTTGTGTGGCATTGTTGCAAATCCTTAGCGACTGCAAGATATTCCGAGGTTCCTAGTTCAAGGAAAGATATTCCCAGGTTCCTCGTTCAAGGGAACTAAGGAGGCGGCGGATTATGCACATACGAGGAGGTCGAGGCGGGTGCAGTTGCGGCGGAGCAGCGGGTACAAGTCGTGGCGGACGGCGACGCGTGCGAGCTTCTCGGTGGAGATGTTGGCGGCGCGGAGCGTGGAGAGCGCGCCGGGGCCGAGGGTGGGGTTGGTCAGGAAGAGGTAGTTGGAGAAAGCGAGGCCGAGCGCCGCGTCCCCGACGAACTCGAGCCGCTGGTAGGAGGCAGCGCCTTCGGCGAAGGACTGGTGAGTGAGTGCCTCCTCCAGCAGGGAGCGGTCGCGGAACTGGTACCGCAGCAGCCGCTCGACGCGGGCCGCGGCCTCCTCGCGGTCGGCCACGAAGCCCGGAGGCGGCAGGGAGACGGGGGCCGGGGCCGGCGCCGGCGCCGGCGCCGGCAGGCAGCGCTTGCGGGAGAGGGGGCAGGGCGTCATCGCCGGTGGAGGCGTGGTGCGGGCGAGGGGCTTTGGAATTTTTGGGGGTTTTTGGTGCGGCGTCGGTCTCGGGTTGCGTTGATTGGAATTCGAAAGGAATTTGCAGGCTTGTGGGAGGTGGCGTCTGTAGGGAAAGAAATACGGGCGCGTCCGCGTGGGGTCCGCGTCGGTCACTCGGCTCTCCTGTTTCGGAAGGAAATTTGGTGCGACGGTGAAGCAAACGTCCCTATTTACAGCACCTCCTAAATTGATTCCACGTGTCCCCCTTTACACCAATCTTAAAGCAAGGCAAACCTCCACCTCGTTTCCTTCCCTTCCCCTGTTCCAGCGCCTCTGCTATCGGAGAAAAAAAGGCGGGGCGGCACCGCACCGCGGCGACGGGGCAACAGCGGCCGACACCACCGGCGGAGACGACGAGTCTTGGCACTGACCGCACACGCACCCGGCGGGGACGACAAAGCGGCGACACCGGCGGAGGGCGACGAGGCGCCGGCGGAGGACGACGGCGGCAACGGAGAGTGACAAGGCGGCGGCGCGGCGGAGGATGCGGCGCCTACGCCGGCGGAGGACGAGGCGGCAGTGACGGAGAATGGCGAGGCGGCGAGGCGGCGGCAGCAACGGAGGACGACAAGGGATTTTAGGGTTAGGGCCGGGAGAGGAGCATTGCGAATTTGCGATGGGGGAGACTCACGGGGAAAAGGAATCGCGGGGAAAGGAATCGGGGGAGGAAGGAGACATCGCGAGGTGTTATAAGGGACACGTGGAATCAATCCAGGAGGTGCTGTAAACAGGAACGTTTGCTTCACCGTCGCACCAAATTTCCTTCCTCCTGTTTCGTTTCGCCTGCCTGTTGACTGTTGTCCTGTCTACACTCTACAACCATACGCCACAGAATTCGGGGATCAGGCGAGGCCGCGAGGCTCGCTATTCCATAAGAGCATCTCGAAAATAATGGTAAAAATGGAGCCCTACATTACATTATGGTTACTCCATAAAATATTTTAAAACTTTAAAAAATATATCAACTCCAACAATCAGCCCTAAAACATATATATACACATTTAATTAAACCGACATATCCATTTATTGCTCCTAAAACATAGTGAACCAAATATAGGGCTTGACAATTGAGGCGGTCTCCAACAGGCTCCCTAACGCACCCTCTACCCTAAAATAGGGGACGGATTCTTCCTCTATGTGCTCCAATAGCATTCCCTATTTCGTTTCTTAAAATAGAGTTTTTCTCTCCTTTTCCTTATATGTAGGGTTCTCTTTCCTTCCCCTGTACAATTCTCCATATAGAGAACGCTGTTGGAGATGGGAGAAATATAGGGAGAGATTTTTTTAAAGGGGGCCTATATATGAGGCTATAGGGGATCAAATTTAGGGATTCCTGTTGGAGAGAGCCTGAATAGCCATGTTTAGCAACTTCTCTTAAAGCCCAAAACTAGGGCTTTTTGTTGAGATAGGATCTATTGTTGAAGTTGGTTGTTTTTTAAAAGATCCCAAAATATAGAGATAGTAACACATAAAGAGCTTCTCTTGGAGATACTCTAATACTACTTCCTTGGTTTTTTATTTTTTATTTGATGTATTTGGGCAACGCCAGGGATCGAACGTCCGGACCGTTCGGACCATGACGTCATCGCTGAAACTTGGCAAATACCTACTGAAACTTGAAAAATAACGACAGAAACTTGATGAAACCTGGCAACCTAATGACGAAACTTGAAAGTTAAGAAAGTTTCTCGAGATTAAGAACCAAGTTTCAATAGTACAAAGTTCAAGTTTCAGTAGGCAAAATTCAAGTTTCAATGGTCAAAACTTAAGTTCCAGTAGCAAAAAGGACGAAGTTTCGATCGTGAAAATCCTCAAGTTTCGGCGGGCGAAGTCTAAGTTACAATAGAGAAAAGTTCAGGTTTCGCCAGGCAAAATCGAAGTTTCAACATGCAGGGATCCAAAATTTTGAAACGAAAATCCTAGGTTCCAAAAGTACAAACTCCATGTTTCGGACGTGTTGACCCCAGGTTTCAGAAGGCGAGTCCCAGGTTTCGACCGAAAAATGGGAGCCGTGGCTCGTCCTTCTGTTCTTCTTCCCCAATCCGCAGCCCTACCCCCAAGTTCACGGATCTAGCGAAAAACAAGGCAAAACACGCGAACCTCACGAGTGAAGGGAGGAGAGGGGAGAGGAAGGAGCACCAAAGGGAGGAGAGAGAGGAAGGAGGCACCACACGGTGCGCTGCCCTCCCAAATGACGAGCTCCAGTGGCGCAATTTCTCGCGACGAGCTCATGGTGGTGGTGTGCGTCTCGGCCGACGAGCCCATGGCGGTCTGCGAAGGCCATGACGAACCTCGGCGACGGGGACGAGGAGCCCCACGGCGACGAACTCCCCCCGACGGCCGCGCTTCCCATAGACGAGCTCGCGGTGTGAGGAGAGAGGAAACATGATAGAGAACAAGTGGTTGAGGAGTGAGGCGAGTGGATAAGGACGAGGCTGGCAAAAAAACGGAGTGAGGCTGCTCGTAGAGAGCACGCGCGAGGGGAGCGCGTCCGGCGCGCCTGGAGTCCGGACTACAGTGTTTTCGATTTGATTTTTGCATTCATCTTATTTGAAAAATTAGTGCAAACATGTAATAAAAAAATAAGTTAGGAATAAGTCCATTTGAGGTATCTAAATTATCACGAAAGTCTGAAAAACCCCCTAAACTATGACTTGGGTTGTTTTACATACCTGAACTTTTAATACCGGCTTAAAAATCATCACAACCTTATTTTGTCAATGGTTTTGCTGACGTGGTGCCATGTAGTAGTGTTTTTTGCTGACTTGGCTGACACGTGGCGCCACTACACCGCACCACGTAAGCAAAACACTTAAAAAATCAGTTTGTGATGGATTTTGATCCAAGTTCAGGTTTGTAAAACAGACAAAATCATAGTTTAGGAGGTTTTCTGGACTTTCTCAATAGTTGAGATACCTAAAATGGGCTTTTTCCAATAAGGAATGCTTAAAGTACCTTTATTGATAAAATAAATCAAAACAAAATAAATGATATTTACATAGTTTTTTAAATAAGACAAATGGTCAAAACCATGTCCAAAAGTCAAAGGCGTCAAACAAAAAAGAACGGAGGCAACACTTTGTTTTAGGTTTGTTCTAAGTAAAGTTTAAAACTTTATCTATTAAAATATTTTAAACTATTTGGATCATGTACATAAAAACCATACATATAAATTTGTCTTGACAATATCATATTTTAGTGTATTTTGTAGATAAATTTTATTACTAATTGATGGTCAAAGTTACATTTCGAAAACCTTGTCAGTATCCAAAACGACAAGTATTATGGAACCGGAGAGAGTACTTGCTAGAGCATCCCCAATAGCCCCATGATCAATATTCTAGGGATAGGAGGCTATTGGGATGCTCTTATGGCCTATTGTTTCAGTTTAAATTAAATTAAATTTAACGAAGGAATTTTTATAAATCAAATGATGTAGTAGTATTTGTAGTCATTTTTATGTGGTTTTAAATAGTTCTCCTCAGAGTTTCTAGAATATTTTTTCATAATTTTTTGGACTCTCTAAAACGTCTCTCGAGGAATCACAAGTTTTTTGGATTAAGATTTTTACCAATTTTCAACCGAAACAAACAAGGCCAAAATAATAGTTCATTTTGAACATTGCTAAGATCATTAAAGTAGTACCAATTTAACCATAAAAATATTTAAATAATTATTTATAATGCATTAAAAATTATAATATTATGAAAGTTTTTTTAGACGAATCTATCTACACGATTTTTATATTCTCAACCTAAATAATTTAAAAGTTTTATATAAATAAAGTTTTAAACTTTTGACTAGGATAAGTTTAAAATGACTACTACTTTGTAACGGAGAGAGTATTACAAAGAAAAAAGTTATTTCAACTAATGTTAGGTTTCCTCTGGCTGACAGCTGTGCATTTTTTTAGGTTAAATTAAAATTAAAAGTTACAAGTAAAAGTTTCTTATTTTTAAAACCGATGGTGAAGCAATTCGGGGGAAGTGGCGCAACTCCGGCGGCTTCAGTGGCAGTTGGTGGTGGTCGGGTGAGTACACACAACGTGGCAGAGCCCCTAGGTGAGTTGTCCTGGGCAGATAAAGCGAGATGGGGATGGAGGACATGAACGATGCTCATTTTAAGCTCCGCCCACAGATAAAACTAGCGGCACGGGCAACACTTGGCCATGAGGTGGCGGGAGTGAGCGAGTGCCACCATGACATGCATGAGTGGTGGAGTCTACCACGAGGTAGAGAGAGAGAGCTGCGCTTGAGAGAGTGAATTGGGTGAGAGGGAGAAAGAGGACAGCGAGAGAGAAGTTTGGGCCATTGTGCATGCAAGGGTCTCTAAGGCCTGGAGGGGATGAATAGGTAATCTTTAATTTTTTTTAAGTTGTACTTAAATAAGCAACACAATTAAGAGTGACCCAATTCTAGATTCTAGTGTACTATCAAGTGGAAACAAATTAAACGACACGCACTAATAACCTAATCCATTTCATCAAAACAATCAAGCAATTTATACCAATTCAAGCTAAGGATAAATGCGGAAGTAAATGCGACAAAGGACAAATGACACGGTATTTGTTTCACCGAAGTTCGGAGTCACAACTCCTACTCTCCGTTGAGGCTAGCCCTTGCGCATAAGGACCGGCTCTCTTTTGAGCCACACACCTCACTTACTCCCCGGTAGCCGTTCCGCCATTCTGGCGAGGTGGACTCCGTCACCTATACACTGACTCGAGAGTAGTCACACGCCATGGCCTACTCCCAAGCCCACTCATCCAAGAAGAAAACGGTCTTCAAGAGTAACAAGCCCGAATCGTCTCGATCATGTCAAATCGAAGGACTTCCATGAAGCTTGGTTTGGGGGAAGGTAGATGGTTGATGAATTGGTTGAGGAAAGGTTTTAGAACACCCCTAAGATGAATAGATATTGGCTATAGGTGAAGTGGAGCAACAAACCTCATAAATGGCTGCCTACCGAAATCAATTTATATCCCACAGAGAGAAACTAGTCGTTGGAGCTCAGGAAAAATCCAAAAACTAGCCGTTACAGTACCCGTCGGACCCGGTTCGATGGTTATCGGACCCGGTCTGATGGCTGCAACCACGTCTTAGAGCAGCTGACACACGTACTGTCAGACCCGATCCGACAGTGGTCGGACCCGGCCCGATGGAGGTTAAGGCACTGGAACAGGGTACTGTCGGACCCAGTCCGACGACGGTCGGACCCGGTCCGATGGAGTCGGACTCAGTCCGACCAGCAACAGAAAACGATTATTAGGGTTTGGGCCCATTAGACCCAGTCTGATGACGGTCGGACCCAGTCCGATGAGCACTGAAAAAACACGGCTTAAATAATTTGAACAGATTGGGATCTTTAGCTATTTGTGGATGGCTTGAGGGCTAAGAGAAGGAGAGACTCGGCATGATCGAACCAATTAGACCCCTCTTGAAGCATGGGCGACAAAAGTAAAACCTAGCTACTCCTAAACCTACACGTGACCTCTTCGTTCGTCCGTTCATGCATAGATCATCTTGAAGCAGCTCAAATATTCGCTGACGCCTTGCTAGGGTTCAATGAAAGGTCCAAGAACTTCCTAGCACAAATATATACGTCATCAATGTCACTAAAAGAATTAGGGCTCAACGATGCTCACAGTGCAGCCTAAACAACAAGTCCAAGACCAAAACTAGATGATTTCATTATTCCGTGTTTTTTTCCATTGGTTTGCACTTTGAAATTTGTAGTTTTTTTAAAAGTTTTAAAATTTGGCCATTACGGTAAGCGCCTAAACCAAGCCCTTGTTTTTTTTCCATAAGGGGTATAACCCCGATTTCCATTGCATTCATGCAACGGAAACAACAGAGCACAATAGTTATAACAACCACAATTTTGATCCAACCACAAAAGGAACATCAACCGCCACAGGGTTCCAAAACAGCCATTCCCCCAGACAAAGTCTATTCCCTACAAATATACCAAAAGTTTTTCGTACGAAGATTAAACATTTTACTACCAAAAGGAAGACACCAATCACTTAACACTCAACCGAACTTCCTGCAAAGATACCCTCTGTCTAGTTCTTACTATCATCACCATCATCTGAGAAAGGATACCACTTCAGGTAGCTTGCTGAGAGCCCCCCAGCAGTATTTTATTACCATCATCACCGTTCCCTTTCCAGATAACTTCCTCCTTATTTTATCAATTTTATTGATAAGTCTTAGGCATAAAAAACATGGACATGCTGTAAATTGGAACATTAGAAAGGCAAGCGTCAATAAGGACTAATCTACCTCCATAAGACAGGGAACTACCTTTCCACCCTTCTAACTTCTTTTCAATTTTATTTAGAATCTTATCCCAATGTCCCATCCTCAATCTATTACCCCAAACAGGCATACCAAGGTAAGTAATTGGCAGAATTCCAATGTCACAAGTGAATAGTTCAGAATAAAGCTTTTCAATTACAGAATCACCATTTAATAGAAAAATCTCACTCTTATGAAAGTTTATTTTCAAACCTGGCAGTAACTCATACAAAAACATAATGAATTTTAGGATTCTAGTAGATTGCAGATCATGCTGTAGACAAAGAATTGTGTCGTCGGCATATTGAAGAATTGTCAAACCCCCCTCAACAAGATTAGGAATGAGTCCTTTAATCAGATTTTGAGACTGTGCCATTGTAATCATTTTAGACAAACAATCTGCGACAACATTAAACAACAAGGGGGAAGGGGATCCCCTTGCCTCACACCCTGACTGCCTTGGAAATAAGGCCCTTGAGAATTGTTAAATTTAATATTCATGGTCCTCCCGGGCACAACCTGTTTAATCCAACCCACCATTTTCTCATGAAATCCTCTTACTCTTAAAAGCTAAAACAGAATATCCCAATCAACCTTGTCATAGGTTTTTTCAAAATCTAATTTCAAAAAATTCCACATTTCTTATTAAGCTTAGTGGAGTGCATGACCTCATGCAAAGTCATATGCCATCAACTGTATGTCTATTTTTGAAAAAGGCATTCTGGGTTTTTGAAATAATTCTGTTCAAGGTAGTCTATTAGTCAGCACCTTGGTGAAAATTTACACAGTTCAATAAGCAAATGGGTCTGAAATGTTGTACCATAACAACACCTATTTTCTTAGGCTACATAATAAATTGGCCATAATTTATCCTACCTATTTGCATATTCCCCTCAAAAAATTCTTGGAAGGTATCTATGATGTCTGATTTAACAATGTCCCAGCAATTTTGATAAAATTCTGTAGGGAGCCCATAAGGGCCAGGGGCTTTATTATGATCCAGGCCCTTGTTTTGCCAAGGTATGAACTTTTATTGGGCTACGGGCTGACCGAACCCATCCAAAGCAGCAAAGGCCCAGCACAAGGCTACAAGCTCGGAGTGCCGGCTGTGCATTCCCGCTGGGCGCGCACTGCGAGTCTGCAACATCCTCGATTCTCGCGCTTCCTCCGCCGCCGCTCCTCTATTCTACGCTTTTTACCGCGAAATCCCCACCTCTCACGCGCGCTCTGGCCGCTCATCTCCCCCGCGCCCCTAACCTTTCCCGCCCAGCGCGCATACACATTTCATCGAACACGTTGCCCGCACTCCGCACGGCCTCTCCTTGGCAGCGTTGAGGGGCGGCATGGAGGGCGACGACTTCTTGCCGGAGGGCGGCAAGCTCCCCGAGCTCAAGCTAGGTCTGCGCGCGCGCTTCCGTTCTTGCTTTGTTCGTATATCTGTTTCACTCATTTGTGTTTTTCGCTTTCTTTGTTTGGTTTGTTCTCTTGGTTGGATAGATGCGAGGCAAGCGCAAGGTTTCATCTCCTTTTTCAGGAAGCTACCGCAGGTAAGTCTGTCCCGATTTATCTATACTGCCTTTAAGTTGGGAATATTTTGGGAGCTTGTTTCTTAATTACATTTTTGCTGGTACTGTAGGATCCTCGGGCCGTTCGTTTCTTCGATCGCCGGGTAAGTACCTGATGCTGCTATATTTTTCCGATACAATTAGATGTCCGTCAGTGTTTGGTTTCGTGATGAGAAATTGTGCAAACGTAATGGGGAAAAGTGTTCTCTTACTTTATTTGATTTATTTTGTACTTTTGAAAATTGATTTGTGAGAAATTATGTAATTGCTTTACCATCAGAAATGATGGAACATGTGACATGCTCTTTACTTGAATCCATAGGAGATATATTATATATATGAATTATTAGACTTGTATGTTAATGTTAGTTCAGTTTGCTGGGGGATTTGAGACTTTTCTTGGTCGAAGTATGGATCATAGTCTTCATACAATGCTATCTGCCAATGTTACAGCATAAACCTTCATACATCAGAAAAGTTGACAGTCATTAATTGTGATTGCAAGCTATATCTCTATTTTCATTTTCATACAAAGCTACAGTTTGTGAGACTAGAGACTTTGATGAATATATTTTCATATCTAGTATGATATTATTTCTAATTTTTTATAACGCAGTTGAAAATGATTGAATGTTAAGTAATATTTTATCAAAGGAGTTTTTGTATAATTGCACAATAATGTTACATAGAGATGAGTGATAACTTAACAAAGACTACCTCTTTTCATTTGTCTGCATTGAGGTAGTTCATGAATATGTTTATATTGTCCATAGGTAATAAAGGAACATAAATCTAGAGCTCAAGACAATTGTTCCAGATTTTATTTACATATCTGTTTAATATTTTGTGCATTATATTTTCATACAAAGGCTGTTTAATTATGTAGTATTTACAGCTCTTGAGATATACCATTTTTGAGCAGAGGTTGATAATAGCTGGTTATTTTTACAAACAACTGAAATACTTATTCTTATGTGTGTAAATTTTCCATTATTGAAGGGCATACTGTAAACTAAAACTTAAATGTTTGGCCAGGATTATTACACTGCTCATGGTGAGAATGCCACATTTATTGCAAGGACATACTATCACACAACATCTGCCTTACGCCAATTAGGTAGTAATTCTGATGGTATCTCAAGTGTCAGTGTTAGCAAGACTATGTTTGAGAACATTGCTCGCAGCCTTTTGTTAGAGAGGACAGACCATACATTGGAACTATATGAGGGAAGTGGATCCAATTGGAGGTTAACAAAATCTGGAACACCTGGAAATATTGGCAGTTTTGAGGATATTCTGTTTGCAAACAATGACATGCAAGATTCACCAGTAACTGTTGCATTATGTCCTGTGTTTCGGGAAAGTCAGCTCTATGTAGGTCTTAGTTTTGTGGATATGACCAACAGGAAGCTTGGGTTGGCTGAGTTCCCTGAAGATAGCCGATTTACAAATGTTGAGTCAGCCCTTGTTGCATTAGGTTGCAAGGAGTGCCTTCTCCCAGCAGATCGTGAGAAATCCATAGATTTGCAGCCTCTTCAGGATGCTATTAGCAATTGCAATATTCTATTAACTGAAAGAAAGAAGGCTGAATTTAAATCTAGAGATCTTGTACAGGATCTTAGTAGAATAATCAGGGGTTCCGTGGAGCCAGTTCGTGATCTTCTCTCTCAATTTGACTATGCTTTGGGTTCCCTAGGAGCTCTAGTATCATACGCCGAGTTGCTAGCAGATGATACCAACTATGGAAATTACACAATTGAGAAGTACAATTTGGACTGCTACATGAGACTTGATTCTGCTGCTGTGCGAGCATTGAATATTGCTGAAGGAAAGACTGATGTGAATAAGAATTTTAGTTTGTTTGGTTTGATGAACAGAACCTGTACTGCTGGTATGGGAAAGAGACTGCTCAACAGATGGCTGAAACAACCCCTGCTAGATGTAAATGAAATCAATAACAGATTAGATATGGTTCAGGCTTTTGTAGATGATCCTGAGTTTCGTCAGGGACTTAGGCAACAACTTAAAAGGATATCAGATATTGATCGCCTAACTCATGCTCTCCGGAAGAAATCAGCTAATCTGCAGCCTGTTGTTAAGCTCTTCCAGGTCTTTACTTCTACCTCCTATTTTCTTTTAGTGCCAGTTTGCGGAGATACTTGATTGCGTAACACGTGTACGGAGATAAATTTTATCACATCATATTGGTTTAGAGTTAGATCATTATAGATAAAATATTTTGAAGGGGATGTATTGAATGTTTCTAGTGCATGTGTTTCTGTATATTCACAGTGATAGTCCTGACAAACAAACTAATTTACCTTAGTCAGGATCAAAATGCCCGAGAGTGTTATTTAAGTTCTATTGTCCTTTCTAGTAAAACATCAACTCATGTGCGTGTTCTTACTGGGATCTGTTTTAGTACTTACTGTCTAGATGTTTATCTTTTACCATCATTTTGAATCCATCAGTTCAAACAAATTTACACTTCGTTAACCAATGGTTTTGCAGTCCTGCTCTAGAATCTCATACATCAAGAATGTTCTTCAACAATACAATGGTCAATTTTCAGAGTTGATAACGGCAAAGTTTCTGAACTCTTTAGAAGAGTGGATGACAGAGGATCGGTTCGGTCGGTTTGCAACTCTTGTTGAAACAGCTATTGACCTTGATCAAGTAGAGAATGGCGAGTACAGGATATCTCCCCTATATTCTTCAGACTTGGCTGAGCTTAAGGATGAGCTATCTGATGTTGAAAATCATATAAATAATTTGCACAAGCATACAGCTAATGATCTGGATTTTTCTATTGATAAGCAATTGAAGCTAGAAAAAGGGCCATTTGGACATGTGTTCAGAATCACAAAGAAAGAGGAACAAAAAGTCAGGAAAAAGCTAACTAGTAATTACATAATCATTGAAACTCGAAAAGATGGTGTGAAGTTCACAAGCTCCAAGCTTAAAAAGCTAGGTGACCAATACCAGGCACTGCTTGGTGAGTACACAAGTTGTCAGAAAAAGGTTGTCGATGATGTAGTGAGAGTTTCTGGCACCTTTTCAGAGGTACACTAATAAGGTTTATTTTGTACATCTCCTTTTATCTTCATGATTGTAACAAACCTTCAATTCTTGTTGCAGGTATTTGAAAATTTTGCTGCAATTCTTTCTGAGTTGGATGTTTTACAAAGTTTTGCTGATTTGGCGACAAGTAGCCCAGTTCCATATGTAAGACCGGGCATCACAAAATCAGTAAGAAATATCATTTTACAGCCTTTTACAAGAAGCAATTTCAAATTTTATTTCGTCACTGCTGATCTAATTTAAGAACATAATACAGGACGAAGGCGATATTATTTTAAAAGGTAGTAGACATCCTTGTGTAGAGGCCCAAGATGGTGTTAACTTTATACCCAATGATTGTACTTTGGTAAGTATATTGTGCGGTTATAATTTCATGGTAGAACTTGTACTAAGGTTTGTGATACCTTTGAATGTGGTCCCAAACAGGTCAGAGGGGAAAGTTGGTTTCAGATCATCACTGGGCCAAATATGGGTGGAAAATCCACTTTTATAAGACAGGTCAAATTTTCACTTCCATTATAACATTGATAAAAATCTATTGAAGTATTTGTTTGACATGTATCACAAATATTTTTTGGATATACTTTTTATGATGTACATGAATAATGTTTTTGTGTGGCACTTTGGATGGTCTTTTTACTCCCTTTCCATGTTTATAAGACCTATTTCTGTTTTCAACATAGACCAAGGAGGTATTGAATATGACTATGCTAACCGTAGTTATTATCTCTAAGCATTTTATTCAATACATGCGCAAAGGAAATACAAGCTACAACAAGATATTTATTAGGGGTATTGAGGGACAACACATTTATTTTTGCCTTGAAATATGAATTATTCCCTATATTAATGGAGTTCATTAAAAAATATTCCTTATATTGTTAGACAGAGAGAATATGCTATTATTTTAGAGATAGATGATCCATATTTATTGGTGTTAGCTAGTGGTAGCAAGATGATACTTTTGTATTATCTGTACATTAGTAATGGTTACGCTGCATACCTAGATCAGTATAGAATGCTCTTTGGGAAGGACAATGCAACGAAACATAAAATATACTTTACAAAATTATTTCATGTCTTTATAAATTTGGTTAAATAGAATAGCCGGTCAATAAATATTATGATACGATTGTTTGTTAATCAATTCTAATCTAAATTTGGAGAGGATTGTTGTCATGTGGGGCCTCATTTTCCCGAAGTGCTAAGGAGCAGTTTCGTTGTGTGCATTGCCATATTCATGGTGTCCCAACCACATGGAGATCGTATTTTCTTGATAGCTGATCTCACTTGTGCCTTAGCCACCCTTAATCAAAGCTTAAGCAATGCCTCGCTTGGTGTATGAGGTATGTGTAGGAGAGACAAAGAAAGAGAAATTCATCTGGGAGTGGGCAGTTGCTAATTGCACTAGGGACATTTTATGACTAGTTGCTTCTATACAATGTGGTGAGCGGCTTGATAGCTATCTTGGTGGCTTAAGTGAGTGGTAGGGAGGCTGAGGTGTCTTGCCACTTCAATGGCTATAGACTACCATGGATGGCTGGGAGATGGGCTCAATGGTGAACCACCCAACTACGCAATTGGGAAGTTTGGAGGCCATCTTAACTGAAAAGAACAAGGCCTTAGTATTAGTTTGAATCTTGAGATAATGCCCAAATTGTTTGCCTAAACTTGAGATTTTCGCAGCTATTTCTTCCCCCATCCCCATTGGTCCAACACCCCCCACCGGCAACCGTTCCAATCTAATTTCTCTAGTCTAGTCCTCTATCATCAATTTGGTAATTTTGTAATCAATTTCATATGCGTATTTGATTCTTCTTGTTGATGTTAGTTGAAATTAGGTTTATCGACACCCTCATGTTCATATTCTCTTGATTGTGGTATGTTAGGCTTTTGGTAGAGGCAAGATTGATCCCCTAAAGTTGAAATCCTCAATGCGTTGTGACTAGGGTTTTAGTGGTGGGTTGGTGTTAGGTTTATATTGTTGTGGGGTCTACAACTAATGAAGTTCTCTTATTTCGCATTTTCCAACCATTTCATCATGTGGTTCATCATGGTGAAATAATCTCTCTCTCCTTTTCCTATCTCCTACACCTAAGACCTACATCTTGGTTATAGAAACGGTAGAGCCTGGATTATTGCGAGTGCCCTAAGAGGATAAAAGATTGAGAAAACAAAGCAATTAATATTCTAGTTCCATCTAATCCTCACCCCAGCCCTTGAGTGATGTGCTTTATATGTGCTATTTTTCTCTCTAAAACATTGTTAGATTGTGGAGATCCTTATTAGATAATAAGTTTAGTTCAAATGCAAGTTTACGTGAGTTACTATGATTAAATCAGACGCAAAAAGATAGCAAACTAAATTTTATAATTTTACGGTTATACAAGTTCTAGCTTGTACAATTGATTGATTGTTTCTTTAATTAATTTTAGTAGGGATCTCCCCAATCGTTCCCCTCCCCCATCTTGCTATTGCTTTCCCCATCTATTTAACTATCTTATCATTATTTCGCCACTGCAACTAACTTATTTCACCACTACAACGATCTAATCGTAATTAACTATTTATCCACGTGTATAATGCAGCAATTATGATACTATCAATTGCCATAACTATGAGTAGTGGTGCCTCGTGCATTCAAAGTTTGCCCTTCCCCCCTACAAATGAAGGCTTAGTTATACATTTTTGTGTTAGATTAGATACTTGTATAGGGGTTTCTTTGCATATTTCCCTTTTCCTTGTACTTGTATATAGCCCATAGGGCCCATGGAATACATTGAGCTGCAATCCTAACATGGTATCAAGACTCTATGTTAGGGTTAGAGTTTCCTCCCCACCTTTTTTCAGCCGAGGAATGTAGTTGACCGTCAACATCCTATGCTCGCCATTGTGGCCTGTGAACATAACCGTTCCACGTCTACAAATGTTGACCACCGATCCGTCTCCAAAGCGGACGGTGCCAACAACTCCTTGTTCGAGCTCTGTGAAGACCTTGGGCCGACCAGTCATGTGATTGGTGGCCCCTGTATGAAGGAACCAAACCGTCGATATGGTCGTCACTGCGATCACCAAGATAGGCCAGCGCGTGTGGCTCCTCGAGGTAGACATCATTTGAGACGGGCAGACTCATTCCGCCAGCACACAGGCTTGTGCCATGAGAAGCGCGGGCTTCTCATCGTATTCCTGAGCAAGGTTTGCTTGTTCTCTCCTTAGTTGACAGTAGTTTTTGGCCCAGTGACCTAGCTTGCCTCAATTCTAACATTGGTCCTTCGATATGTCGCACGCTCCATCTCGGCCACCTCCACCACACTTGTGCTGCCACGGTTTATTGCGGTGTTGATTATCGTTGCCTGCCTTTTCATCGACACTGCCTGATGAGTCGCCACCTAATGATCCTCCTTTATGATGGCTGTTTTTGTATCGAGCAAGCCATTCTGATTGGGTGAGCAGAAGCTTTCCACTCGATGGTACACCGCCATTGTCGGCCAGCTCTAGATGATCTTCTGCAGTCTTCAACCTTCTAGTCACCTCAATCGAGGGTGGAGATGTCGAGCAGAGTCTCGATAGATAGAGCAATCTGGGCAAACTTGCGTGGCATAACTCTGAGGAATTTTTCAATGATTGTAATTTCGTCGATTTCCTCTCCGAGAGTGGCCAAGTTTCCCACAAGACCAGTCAGCCTGATGGAGAACTCATCGATGGATTCTCGGAATGCAATCGCTTTGAACTCCTTTCGAAAGTTGTGCCTTAGCCTTTTGCACGCTATCGATGCTGACCCGCATGGTCTTCATGGCGTCCCAAGCTGCCTTTGCTGTCTCCTTGGTGGCGAGTTTCACGATCATCTCACTAGGGACTGCCCGCAGGATAACCTCCAGGGAAATCCTATCCACCTGAACATCCACATCGCCGAACTCCACCGCTTCCCACAAGCCGCGAGCTTGTAGCATCATTTTCATCAGCGACCACTTTGTATAGTTGGTGTGTGAGGGTGGGAAAGCTTGCTGAGCTGCCGACCTCCTGCAATGTCAGCTGCATGACCAGCTCACAACCACCATCTTCCCGGTGCTGTCTAGGTCTGCGCACAATTACCGCGAGTGTCGGCACTCCTGGTGTGGTGGTGTCCTAGATGCCCTGCCGTGGTGCTTCGGCGTCCTGGATGCCTTGCCACGGTGCTCCTTATCTACCATAGCTCAGCACGAAACTCAACCATGTCTCTGATACCACAATGTTGGAGAAACAGCAAAGGGGAGATAAGTTATCTTGGTGTCAGGATCATGTTTTGGCTATAGAATCTCACACTTCTGCTTTGATTTTCATTCTTTATATAGATGCTACAACCGACATAGTTTTAGGCTTCTTGTAGAGCAGTACAATTTGGATTTTGTTTCTAGCTGGTCTAGTAAATATCTAATTACTACAGCACACATGGGTGTGTTCTCACACACTTTATATTATTTATCTAGCTAATCATGGCTGGTATACAGATTAGCAAAAGGTGTGATCAAGACTTATCTGTCACATTTCTTCAATGTGCTGCCCATAACTTCTCATTTTATTAGCTTATCTGAAGCGTTTTTCACTTGAGATCCAGGTTGGTGTAAACGTCTTGATGGCACAAGTTGGTTCCTTCGTTCCGTGTGATGAAGCAAGTGTTAGTGTGAGAGATTGTATTTTTGCTCGTGTTGGTGCTGGTGATTGCCAAGTAAGTTTCAGTTTTGTTCTTAATTTTCTATTTCTATTGGAAATGCTTTTGGTTGGAAGGCTGATTTAACATGGCGTTACAATGGGTATTACAAAATTAGCAAATAAGAAGTCTCACAAACTTGAATGAAAATCAGTACATGGTTCTTATTGCCCTTCAACCATCTTTATTTATATATTTGTTATGTTGTGGAGGGGGGATGGAGTAATGACTGTAATTTCAGGTTTTTTATTGTAGACAGTTGGGGAATTTTCTGGAATCTCTAAATTCTCATTGCTTGCTTTGATACATATATACAGTCTATGTGGGCCAATGGGCCATACTCACACAAACTACATATACAAATACACATATAGGCCCAACACTCCCCCTCAAGATGGGTGATAGATATCTATCATCCCCATCTTGTTACAAGATGAAACACATTCTATATTACCTAATCCTTTTGTTAAGCCGTCAGCTACTTGTTCTTTAGAGGTTACAAAGCCCAACACTAGTACTCCTTCATCTAGTCTTTCCTTAATAAAGAACCGATCTATCTCCACATACTTTGTTCGATCATGCTGAACTGGATTGTTGGCAATGCTAATTGCTGACTTGTTATCACACCATAGCTTCATCGGTGTAGCTTCCATCAACCTTAGCTCGGATAGAAGATTTTTTATCCACAACATCTCACTTAAGCTTGTAGCCATAGCTCTATATTCAGCTTCAGCCGTGGAGCGAGATACCACTGGTTGCTTCTTACTTCTTTAGGATACCAGATTGCCGCCAACAAATATACAATAGCCTGAAGTTGATTTTCGATCATCTAGACAACTGGCCCAGTCGGCATCACAAAAACCTTCCACCTTCATGTGTCCATTTCTCTTAAACCACAATCCTTTCCCCGGGTTTTCCTTTTAGATACCTTAAAATTCTATATGCAGCTTCTAAATGACCACTTCTAGGATCATGCATGTATCTACTTATCACACTCACAGCATAGGCTATATCCGGCCTAGTGTGACATAAATAGATCAATCGACCCACAAGTCGTTGGTACTTTTCTTTATCGACTGGATCACCTGAATGTGCACATAACTTATGGTTTGGATCGATTGGACTTGAAGCAGGACGACATCCGAGCATGCCTGTCTCATTTAGAAGGTCTAGCACATATTTCCGTTGTGATAACACTATTCTTTTTGGCGATCTTGCAATCTCAATACCTAGAAAATATTTAAGTTGGCCCAGATCCTTCACCTCGAACTCCTTCGTTAGATTCTCTTTTAATCTAACTATTTCTTAGTTATCATTGCCTGTGATAATCATATCATCCACATACACTGCAAGGATAGTGATGCGGCTATCGGAATGATGATAAAATACAGTATGATCACCATTACATTGTTTATACCCCAAACCACACATTGCACGTCTAAATCGATCAAACCATGCTCTTGGTGATTGTTTTTAGACCATATAAGGATTTTCGTAACCGCAATACTTTACCTTTTGTTTGAGAGGTGACAAACCCAGGTGGGATCTCTATGTATACTTCTTCCTAAAGATCTCCGTGTAGAAACGCATTCTTTACATCCAATTGATGTAGCGGCCAATTGAAATTTGTAGCACAGGATATTAGAGTTCTCACCGTACTCATCTTTGCTACTGGAGCAAAGGTCTCATTGTAATCAATCCCGTATGTTTGACTGTAACCCTTCGCCACAAGCCTTGCCTTGTACCTCTCAACCTTTCCATCAGGATTCTGCTTCACAGTGTATACCCACTTGCAGCCTACCACTTTCTTTTTTTCTGAGAAGGGTACAAGATCCCAAGTTTTGTTTTTTCAAGTGCTGCTAGCTCTTCTTTCATGGCTTCATTCCACTTTGAATCTTTCTTTGCTTCTCTCCATGTCTTTGGGATTGGCACTGATTGGAGAGATGCAATAAAAGCTTTGTAGGCTGTTGATAATGATTCATTTGAGACATAGTTAGCTGTGTCATTGTCACCACTGTCAGTGATACAGGTATCTTCAAAACCATATCTCGATGGTGGTTTCCCTGCTGTACTCCACCTTTGCCTCATTGCAATGGATAAATTTTCCTCTCCCCCTATTTCCAACTTTTCTTCCCCTGTATCAGAAGATACTTGCACAAAATCTCGAGACTCAGATGATTCACTTTCATTCTCAATAACATCTTGAGGTGATTGCTGCTCCACGGGCTGAGGCACCAGTGAGGTTCTTGACTTCCTTCTTGTATAAACCTGAAGATTTGGCTTCCTCTTTAAACACACCTGCAAATTCTGTTCTTCATTCGGATTTACCCTCTCTTTTCCACATGAAGGCTCATCCATAGAGCATGGGATTAAACCAGTCATCACTTGCCTTGATTCAGACTCTTCTCCATTATGCTCCAAGTCTTCACGCACTCCATTTGTCTCAAGATCTGCAAACAGCAAGCTAAGATCTGTCCTTTCTCCATAGAAAGGAATGGATTCTCTAAAGGTTACATCCAGACTAACATATACATGCCTTTCAGATGGACTCCAGCATTTGTAACCCTTTTGTCCAGATGAATATCCAATAAAGACGCACTTGATCGCTTGTGGATCTAGTTTTCCGACTGAGGTCGATGACCCCTAACAAAGCAAGTGCATCCAAATACCTTTGGTGGCACAACAAATTCATTTTTCTCAAATAACATTTCATATGGGGTTTTCAACCCAAGAATTCTTAATGGCATGCGATTAATAAGATGGGTGGCAATCATGACTGCTTCACTCCATAGAAATTTAGGCACATTCATTTTATACATAAGTGAACGAGATACTTCTAAAAGATGTCGGTTTTTTCTTTCAGCTACACCATTCTGTTGAGGTGAATCAATACAAGATGTTTGATGTAAAATTCCTTCTTGTGAAAGAAAGTTTTGAAACTCACTGTTCACATACTCTTTTCCATTATCAGTCCTGATGATCTGAACATTAGTGTTGAACTGATTTTTTACACAAGCATAGAAATCCTTAAAACATTTAAGAACCTTATTTTTATGTTTCACGAGATATAACCATGTCATACGAGAAAAGCAATCAATAAAGGTGACGAAATATTTCATTCCACTCACAGAAATAACTAGAGAAGTCCACACATCGGAATGAACTAATACAAAAGGTGTCACACTTCGGAGTCCTCTGCTAACATATGAGGTTCTCGTATGTTTCCCATACTCGCATGCATCACATACTAGTTTCAGTTTGTTCACCTTAGACATTTCATTAGGAAATACTCTCCTCATAGTCTCAAAAGATATATGCCTAAGTCTACAATGCAAAAGCATTACCTCAGCTTTCCCTTCACCTGTTATAGTTGATAGAGCAAGACATGTATCTTTAGCTTTATTTGTACTTCTATCAAAATACCAGAGTCCATCATGTCTGACTCCAGTCCCAAGTCTCCTCCCAGTTTGCCTTTCCTGAATTACACAATTTTCACGATCAAGAGAAACTCGACAATCCATATGATCAACCAATGAGCTTATGGAAATTAGATTAATCGGACAACAAGGGACATATAATACTGAAGATAGTGACATATAATACTGAAGATAGTGTAATAGATGGTGTGCCTTGCACTGTGCCAACACCCTTAATTGGCCGAGATGTTACATCTACAGTCTAAATTGTCTCCTTATGAGAGTGTGGATATGACATATATAATGTAAATTCACTTGACATACCAGTTACATGCCTTGATGCACCCGAATCTAGTATCCAATTAGAATTAGAATTTGAATGGATGTAGGAGCATGATTTGATATACCTGACTCAACTTGAACAAGATTGGCAACATTTCCACCTGTTGTTGTTGATTCTTGCTCTTTAGCCTTTACATCTTCTGATTCAGCCATAACCACATTCGCTTTATGATCACCACCATATCCACGACCTCTACCACCTCTGCTAGAACCACTACCTCTACTAGAACCACCTCTGTAGTTACCTCTACCCCTTCCTTGATTGGGCTTGGGTGGAGCACGACAATCTCGAGCCAAATGCCCCTTTTTTCCACAATTGAAGCACTCTCTAGTCTCGTAAGCTCCTGTCACTACAAATGTTGGACGAGATGGAGATGAACTTATATTTCTCACCATATTCAATCTCACCTCCCGTGTCATGGCTGCTATGGCCTCCTCTAAACTGGGGAGAGTAGGCTGATGGAATATGGTAGCACGTCTTCCATCAAACTCTGGATTTAACCCTCTCAGAAATTGGAGAACCCTTCTTTTTTCTATCCACTTCTTCACCCAAGTTACACATTCAGAGTGTGGTAACTCAATAGAATCATAGTGATCCACATCAGCCCATAAATGCTTCAACTCTGCAATATATTCCATCACAGATAGCTCCCCTTGCTTCAAATCACTAATCTTATCTTCTGTCTCAGCGAGTAACATTACATTCTCAACACCAGAGTACATCTTTTCCATTGTTTTCCATATCTCTGCTGCACTTGTAATAGTGTCTATAAACCCAGCTATGGTTGGAGACATAGAGCTCAGCAACCATGCAACCACTAGGGAGTTTGTAGCATCCCAATTCCTCCATGCAACACTTGACTTGTCTGCAGGCTCAATTGATTTTCCATCAACGAAGCCATCAAGCTTCTTCGCCTTCAATAACAACAATGCCCTCCTTGACCAGGCTAAATAATTTCTTACACCTTCTAGCTTAATATCATTTGACATCAATTCAATTTTTTGGACAGTATCTTCATGTGGCACAATTTCCTTACTTGAAGATGAAACCTCGGTTGACTTTGCTGCAAGTAGTTCCACCAATTTTCCAAGAATTTGTTCAATCCCTTGATTCTCTGCCATCACTCAAGCACTCTAGCTTGTTCCTCTCTTCTTCTAGCACCAGTGTTGCGCCACAACTGCACAAAATCCTCTCTGTTGCTCTGCTGCACGCAGCAGTTCTATTTCAGGAGCGCCAAGCAGCTTTACTTCAGCAACTCCTCTTCTCCACTTCTACCTTCCTCTCGGCACGGTCCTTCTTCCCCTCGCCGGTGCCCTTCTCGGATCTCTCTCCACTCTCTCCCCTTGTCTAATCCTCTCTTAGATACGGTCTCTCTCACAGACTCTCTCTCTCTCTCTCTCTCTCTCCCTTCTCTGATCTGCACTCTTGGCCAGCACACCGCCGCCTCCAAGCCGGAGCCGAACCCCTGCCGGGCGCCGCCTTGCAGGTTGCAACCCGCGCCTCTAGTCGTCGCTGCCGGCCACCGCTCGCCGTCCTGGAGCATGCCTCGGCGTCCTCCCTTGCACCGCCAACTGCCTGCTGCCACCAAGCCCTAGGGCTGAGCAAGAGCAAGCCAATGCCACCGCCGTGCACGACCAGCCGGCCACCTCCACGGGTCTCTCTTTCCTCCTTGCCGCACCGTAGCCACCAGCTTCTGCTTCTTCCTAGCTCTGACTAGGGTTCGGCCGTCGCCATAACCTGGGAATGCTCTGATACCATGTAGACAGTTGGGGAATTTTCTGGAATCTCTGAATTCTCATTGCTTGCTTTGATACATATATACAGTCTATGTGGGCCAATGGGCCATACTCACACAACTACATATACAAATACACATATAGGCCCAACATTTATACTCTTACATTAGCTGGTAAATAATGGCGTGGGTATTTTCCTTGCCAAGATGGAAACTTGCTTTTCCTTTTGAACAAACTTTATATCTTTGTTGGCAGCTCCGTGGTGTTTCAACCTTTATGCAAGAAATGCTTGAAACAGCATCCATATTGAAAGGTGCATCCGATAAGTCTCTTATAATTATTGATGAGTTGGGACGTGGAACTTCAACTTACGATGGATTTGGTTCGTCTCGTATTACCTTTCTTGAGCACCCCTTCCACATCTTTTTAATCATGTTTTTGTTTCTTCTTTGATTTATTTACACGTATTAAATGAGCATGTGTAAACATCCTTTTTCTTACTACAATTAATGAAACATTAACTTTTAAGATCGTACTTACCAGTACAGAATTTTAAGCAAACATTTTACACTCTTTTATAACTTTTTATTCTACTTTCATTGCACATATTACACTTTCTACTTGGTTAAATACATGTGTTGGACAAAATATTATGTCTTAATTCTGTTCTTTATTGAAAAAGTTTATCTACAGAAATAGAGTTGGACTATTCAGTGTTTATACCCTTACAAAAGTTTCCCATTTTTTACTGTTAGCTGTACTTGTTAATAGTTAATCATTCTTAGTTAATAAGTTATGTCATTTTAGTCGTTTGTTTTTGTTTACTACTTATTCAGTATGCTGAGATTTTAGTCAACTGGAATATCTGAATTGATTTCTTTACCAGGTCTTGCATGGGCCATCTGTGAGCATCTTGTGGAAGTGACTAGAGCACCTGCATTGTTTGCAACTCATTTTCATGAATTAACTGCCCTAGCGCATAAAAACGATGATGAGAACAAACAAGCCCCAGATATTGGAATTGCAAATTATCATGTGGGTGCACATATAGACCCATCAAGTCGGCAGTTAACTATGCTTTATAAGGTACCTCGTGATGAGAAATTGTGAGCTGCATTTTGATGCCCATTATTGGTTTGAGGATTCAGTACTGTTATTTTTGTACCTGTGTTCCAGTCCAGTCCATTCCTTTTCTTTTCTCTTGATAGGTATCAGTGGGATAAATTAAATGTTGTTTTCAAATCTCGTTGAGATGTATTCTTGTTCTAGGTTTCTCAAGTATTACAGGATCTTAAGCAGCCGCAAAAAAATTCAGTTCTATAGTTGCTTGACCTGATTAATTGCTTGAACATGTCCTATAATTTTATGATGAAATTCTTCTACTCATAACTTAGATGAGAAAGGTGAAAATTCTTATTTCGTGTCATTACATTTTACCATTTATTCTATTTAGCTGAACCAACATTTAGCCTGCATTCTGCCATCTCTAATTGTACTCATTTTCTTAATTTCATGTTAAATCCTCAGTCCTCTGGTGGTCTTCATTATCATAACGCCCATTATCTTAAGCCTGTAATGTGTTTTGCTGCTTGTAGAAGATCATATGTAGTTTAATAGTGTATGCTTCCAAATTTACCTTAGGGTGGACAATTTTTTTAGTAAGCCCTGGAATGAACTTGTGGAGGCAAAAAAGGAAAAGAAAAGGAAAATGACTCAACATTAGCAGTGTGCTAATTGCCTTCACACATTCTATTCACTGTTTTTTACATTCTTTTTGTAGGTTGAGCCTGGTGCATGTGATCAAAGTTTTGGAATCCATGTTGCAGAATTCGCTAATTTTCCGGAAGCTGTTATTGCTCTTGCAAAAAGCAAAGCAGAAGAGTTGGAAGATTTTTCTAGTGCACCCAACTTCAATGGTGATTCAAAAGATGAGGTATCTGCAACTAAAAGTCAAACAAAATGGTGTTCATTTACTATTAATGAAAACAAAATTTGCTCATAACAGTTCTTAGTTCAGCGCATGTATGTCATAATTTTCAGGATTATGAATTGTTAGAAAGAAGGAACTAGTGAATTTAATGCCTTATGGTATATAGGAAAAACTATTTAAAAACACGTCGTTTTTAGGGTGTGTTTCATCGGATCTTCAATGGTAATCTGAAAATATTTGGTGAATTAAACTTCCTTCATGTGTTGTTCCTTGCAGGTTGGGTCTAAACGCAAGAGGGTGTTCAGCCCAGATGATGTCACAAGAGGCGCTGCTCGGGCTCGCCTTTTGTTGGAGGATTTTGCCACATTGCCACTAGATGAGATGGATGGGACCAAGGCCATGGAGATCGTGACCAAACTGAAATCTGACTTCGAGAAAGACGCGGCTGGCAATCCTTGGCTTCAGCAGTTCTTCTGAAGGGCAGTCAATATTTGCCTGTACGGGGATTTTGTTTTGCTGCGAGTCCCAAGAGAAATATGTTGACGAAGGATCTTGTGATCCTTTTGTTAGTGCACATCAGCATGGACGTACCATATTCGACAACTGTAGGTTTTACAGGATAAGTAGGCTGTGCTAAATGATCTGCTCGTGCTGCTGCTTAGTGCAAGTAGACACTAGCAATGTATATATGACGGGTATGTAACGTATGTTTGGGTGCTATTCCTCCGTGCTGAACACGGAGTGGCTGCTGCTGTTCCGTTTTTAGTTTATCTGTCTGCACGGCATTGAACTCGCCCGAGCGTGGACGGCATAAGTTCCCATTGCTACATCGAGTATTCTGAAGGTTTTAACAAATTAACACAGCTACGCTATGTTGGGTGAATTGAGGACTCCGCCGTACACCTGGGGTGCTGGGTTCGTGCATCACTGAGTGCTTGGCCCAGGCTGTTTGGGATCTTTGGACGGTGAAAATGGGTTGAATATGATCAGGTAGTAGGTTATCTTGGAGGACAGCGCTATGGATCAGGCGTCTGATCCGTAACCAAAAAATCAGAGGCTTATTGACATGCGAGTTTTGGAAAAATAAACATGACACGGTAGCATTGAAACAAGATTTGTTCGATGAAACATGAAGAAACATTTACGAACATGTTGAAACATGATAAAAAATTGATGAAACATGATAGACAAAATTGAAAAAACATGAGATGTTTTAGCATGTTTTACTCTGTTTTCGAAAAAATTTCACAACAAAACGTAAAAAAAAGCACGAAAAAACTCACCGTCTTCTCAGATCCGACGTCTTGTTTCCCAAATCGGCAAGCTCCCACATTGTCCTCGTCAGATCCGGCCACCATTGCCATCTTCTCTCACCGGGTAAAGTTCATGGGGAAGATTTAGAGATGGGGAATAGACTATAAATAGATAGAGAGAGGAGGAGGAGGAGGAGAAGGTGGCGGCGGCGGCTCCGGTGAGCGGTGGCACCGGGCCACGACAACAGCGCCAGCCGCCATGCGAGCAAGGAATCATGGACGGCAAAAGCAAAGAGAGGGTGAAGGAGTTGCGCTTGGGCAGGACAGTTCGCTGGAAAGAAAGTTGAGGCGAAGCGCTTGAAAAAAAGGAGCAAGGAAGCACTAGAAAAGGAGCGTGGACACCACCCACGTAAGCGTATGATTTTTGGGCTTAGCCCCACATCAATCCCACCCCCGCATGCGGGTTGCGCGCATCGCGTCATGCACGTCCGATCGCGTCCGGACGACTGGACAGAAGCAATTTTGTATCTTGTATCCTACCGTAATTATTTTTTTGATACGGGTATGGATATGGGCAGCAAAAAAAAATGGGTAGGACATGGATATATGAATGCAGGTACTTACGAGTAGCAAACGGATACCGAATTATATGAGTGATATAATATGGATATTGGGTATCCAATTGAAAAGAGCACAAATTACATGGGAAGAAAATGTTTTGAAGATAATCTTAAATATACAAAGCCGGGTTGAGGTCTGCTCCTCCTGATACGTGGCATTTTTTCCCCCTTCGCTGCGGCCATGTCGTCCGTTTTTTTCCTGCCCATTAGATCAAACAGCGAGGTGAATCCAGCGATCTGCGGTTCCCCGTCTAGACTTTTTGCAAAAAAACCCTTTGATTTTTTTGTGATCAACCCGCCGTTCATGTAGGTAATCGAGGCACCCTTAGCCACGTTGTCACAAATGACCCCCTAAATTTCTTATTTTCATATCCAAGTCCTCTCGACCCTCCCGTTCCAGCCCCTGACCCTAATCCCCTCTCGCCTCCTCACGTCGCAGTCGCTCCTCTCCTCCCCACCTAAAGCGCCACCGCCAACTTCTCTTCCCCTCCCTTCGACCAGCCGCAGCCGCCTCCTCCTCTACCCGCCTCCATTTCGACCCGTCGGCGCCGTCCCTCTCTGCTGTCACCGCCGCCGTCCTCTCCCTCACAACGCCCCGCCTGTTCCTCTCCTCCGCCGCCGCTCTGCCCGCTCTGCTCCTCCTTCTCTACCCCACCGCGAGGAGGGCTGCGGCGGTGGCGATAGCGGCAGTGGCGGTGGCGTGGAGGGCTATGGAGGTGGCGGTAGCGTCGGCACCGGCTCCTAGTTCTGGAGGCGCGTGATGCCGGTGGCGGAGCCGCCCTTCCTAGCGCTGCCCCTCCTCAGACCGGTCGCTGCCTCCCTTCCATGGTAGAGCTCCACCTCCCGTTGATGCCGGTGCTCCTTCCTCTGCCTCTACCCATGCCAGATCCGATCTGATCCAGCCCCACATCCCTCGATCTGACTATCTCTGACAGGATCCTCACCAGCCGCTGAGCTATTGGAACCATGTCGTTGTTGCTTGCCTCATGGTCTGTTTCCTCAACAACCATCTATGTTTCTTGACAATATTTTGTCAAATATGCATGGCTCTCATGGAAAGGATACTTCAGTGGCATTGATTTGTGAAGATATGCATGGGTGCTTCAAGCCCTGGTGGCTTTAGATCCATGTATTCTGATAGAGTTTATCGGTCTCACATCACAAGTGACTATTTTGGGTCAAGAGAAGGTACAATCTTCAACATTTGTTGCAATATAGCTAATCTGAGAACTTGAATGTCTGGTACAAATTTCATGGGTAAATGATTAATGGATGGATCTGTGTTCAAAATCACTGTTTGCAATCTAATATATGCCACGTCGATATATGTGTTTCATTGCAAAAAGGTGTAATTGCATCAATATGTTAAGATACTTCTGTCGACGGTTGAGATATCGATCTCAAGTCGCTAAGGTTCTTTAAGATTGAGATAGGAGACACGCCGAACAACCACGAACAACAGCGAACAGGGAGACAGTTTTTATCCTGGTTCAGGCCTCTCGGGAGAGATAATAGCCCTACGTCCAGCCTTTCTTATATATCAGAGATGAATACAAGAGGTGGCTCGGCGAGACGAACAAGTCTCGGCGAGATTATGGGTGTACAAGTGAGTAGTATGTGATGATGTGATCTTAGATGCCAGATGCGTCTAAGTCGTCTCAGATGCCTAGCAGATACAAAAAGCCAGATCAAGTCCCCTCTACACGCCGTAGGGGCCTTGTTTATATAGTGCAGAGCAAACCGACCTACCGAGGGAATATCGGGCCGGGCTAACTACGAGATCGTGAATCTAACTCAAGACATGCCAAATACATCCCGAGGTAGATAAGGCATACTCCATGTCTTGGGGATCACGACTCCTAGTCCAATCCGGGAAACCACGTCCGGGTCTTCACGTAGCCGTGCAGAACTCTGTTCGAGTCGGACTCAAACATGATTCCTTGGCCATTACGCATCTAGCCAGCCAGGAAGCTGTTCGGCAGGATGCATATGAGCCAGATAGAACCTTCCAAGGAGCTGGGCCCTGGTAGGCTGTTCGATTGGGCCGTCAGGGAGTGGGCCATGGCAATGGGCCGTGATCTAATCCCCGACAACTTCTCTCATCCAAATTGTATCTTGCAGGAAAGGTTTTAAGATGTGTCATATGTGTCGGACAAATTACATTGTATACTTGATTTGTTTGGTTGCCATGTTATATAGAAATGCATTACCAGGTGATGGCCAGCGTATCCAATCTCTGAATTGGCGGCCATGGCCCCGCTTACTCTGCTAGTATAGCATAATAAGCGTATGGATGAGCTCATGAATATTTGACATGTCATCCAATGCCGTGGCGTTGTGAGGCTGCGATTTGCATGCGTACAGCTGTATCACAAGCCTAGAAAGCAGCCAGCGTAGTGGGCCGAGTGGGCATCTAAGCTTTTCAAGTGCGCTACAGCGGTCAGCCCAGTGAAGTATGTCGTGCAACAGCGGAGACTAGTACCACCTCGACAAGGAAGAAGCTGGACGGCTATAAATAAGGAAGAGGAGGTGAGCCAATGAACAACGTCCCCACCCAGCTGATGTCCCACGCAAGAAGTGGAACGGGTACCTGTTTGAATTAAATCATCTGCTAATTATCTCACTCATATTTATTAGCTATTAGCCGGGCATTAGGGTATCTAAACATTTAGAGACTCTATACCTGTCTACACAGCCATTTAATAGTTGTATGGAGTTTAAAAAAAATGTGGTGATCGAGTGGCTATAAATTTAAAACGAAAATTTTAAAAATTAAAAACAAATAATAGATTATCAAAAATTCAAAAATAAAAAAATTAATTTTTAAAATTTATATGGCAAGTGTGGTATAGTTTTGTTCAAAAAAATATCAGGAACCCATTTTTGAAATCGGTTCGTTAATCAGAGATACTAATAAAAAGATATAGAAAAATAATATAAAATAAGCATGGCTGCATGATGTACTGGTTGCATGCTCTGCAGGAGTCACGAGAGTCAAAAATAAAAATCGAGCGCTGCTGCTAGCGCAATCGTCTCGCCAAGCGACGGCTCACTTGATGAGGATATCAACATGAAGGGTATAACCGCTGCCTCTACGTCATCTACTTCCTCTCCGACCGCACCGTCTACTTCGACTTCGCCATCGCCTAGTGGCCTAAATCCAGGAGCTCGGCCTTTCAAGCCCAAGAAAAAGGACAAGCGCATCAAGCATGCAACACGAGGAAGTCCCATGTACCAAGGAAGGCCCATATGGAAGGCCAAGATGCTAGAAAGTTCGGTTTGGCCATCCAGCAGCACGTCAACTTTAAACGGGTGTAACTCGAGCTACTCCGAATTCGGCGTGCGACCACTCATTGGAAAGCTTTGGAGATCAGCTTTCCAATGGATCCAGCCCAACACCTAAATTCATCCAGCAGCGTCAGGAAAACACAGAAGAAGCTCATGGGCCACAATTTCAAGGTGTTGCGTCACCTTATTTTTGGGCCTATGGCCCATATATCTTATGGTTTTGGTGGAGGCCGCCCCTAGGGTGGTGGATGGCGCCCTGCTGGTCACCGCTCTATATATTGTCTCCGTCGTCGTATGTTGTCGTTTAGGTTTTGTTGTGTTTGGTAGACCCCCTTGTGTGTCCCTCCCCGAGATTGCGCGTGTCGACTAGACTGTCCGATACGGGAAACAGAACCTCACCTTTGGTTTGAGAGATTGATTTGTTCCAATTGCTATCTACTTGATTCTTGCAAGTTTCTTGATTGCTCGCAAGGATTAAAATCGATTGTGTTGGACATGGTTGATAACACTCGAGTTGGTGGTATTGCGATTGTCGGTTTCTTGCCCTCGCTGGTTGGTAGCCGAAAATCACAACATCTTCGTCTCGCAAATCGACGTATCGTTCTCTCCAGAAGATCGGGCCGACCTAGTGCGCATCATCACTCCTCTCACCCTTTTCTCTCTCATCCATGTCAGCAAAATAATGAGCTGGCACCTCTTATAGATAACTTATAGACAGCTGAAGTGGAGCATTGTACATGCCCTTAACCATTTCGTATTACCGGGTATGGATACTTATCAAGCCCGTCCCTATCAGACGCAAATTATAGCTAGGCTAGATATCAAGGTTTCTTGTTGTAACCCAGCCCAGGTATGGGACAAAACCAAACCAAATTATTAGTTAGGCTTTATAAAAGAATGATCATTGTATCCCGGGTTATTATGGCAAAACCATAGGCTTTGATTATTATGGCAGAACCATAGGCTTTGATCATTGTATCCCGGGTTATTATGGCAAAACCAAACTGTAGCTAGGCTTTATAAAAGAGGCCCGTTGAGCCCGATTCATTATGGCAAAACCAAATTTTAGCTAGGCTTTATAAAAAAATACTTGTCGGGTGCCAGCTGTTGTTATACTTGTTGTAACCCGGCAAGCCCAAGTTGTGTCGGGTTCCCTAACACCCGTCGGGTGCCAGCTGTTGTTATACTTGTTGTAACCTGGAAAGCCCAAGTTGTGTCGGGTTCCCTAACACCCGTCGGGTGCCAGTTGTTGTTGTACTTGTTGTAACGTGGCAAGCCCATACTTGTTGTAACCCGACAAGCCCATACTTGTTATTACCCAACAAGCTAATCCCTATCAAGGTTGTTATACTTGTTGTAACCACGTGATTATGAGTCGGCAAGCCCATCCTGGGTATATTGGGTATGGGTATCTGTCGGGTGGAACTGTTGTTATACTTGCCGTAACCCAGCAAGCCCATCCCTATCAAGGGCAAGCCCATCCCTACCAGGGTTTCTCTAGGGTGATTAGTTAGGCTTTATAAAAAGAGATCATTGTATCCCCTATAAGGGTTTCCCGAGGGTTATTATGGGTAAAACCAAATTATAGCTAGGCTTTATGAAAGAGAGATCATTGTATCCCAGCAAGCCCATCCAGGTTATTACGAAAAAACCAAATTACTAGATCAGTGTATTCAGGCAAGCCCACCTGGGTTATTATGGGCAAAATCAAATTTTATTATGGGAAAAATCAAATTACTAGATCAATGTATCCAGGCAAGCCAATCCAGGTTATTATGGGCAAAATCAAATTATAGCTAGGCTATATAAAAGAGAGATCATTGTATCTTGGCATGCCCATCCCTATTAGGGATTCCCAAGAGTTATTATGGGCAAAGCCAAATTATAGTTATGCTTTATAAAAGAGTGATCATTGTATGAAAGATAATACAGATCAATAAAGAATACATCACCTGGCTTTCTTAGTGGCACAACCGTGTAGTGGAGGCATGACGTTTCGCAAAATTATCGGTTAACCGTGGCTAGACGCTGGATAACCCGGCTCCGTGACCAGACGACTCAAAAAATCAGTCGATCAAACTGTTTGAAATTCATCAAAATGAAATTTCAAATAACAATTTGTATAAAATTTGTAAAAAATAACATTTATTCTATTCTAACCACTTTGCCTTAAACAAAAATTAAAGTTTTATGTGATTTTGTGTTTAATTGCCAAAACTGTGGCTAACCGCAACAAATCGCCGACTAACCTCCTAAATTTTGGCAAAATTCAAATTTCAATATTGGCAAAAAAACACAATAGACTTGTGGTAAACCACGGTTAACCGTCTCTGCTCAGTAGACAGTTTGGAGCTACAAAACGGTTTTGTTAACCCTGGACACAACCTGCTCCCGTGCTCGCGTGCCTTAAGAACGGCAACACGGCCCACCCATGCACGTCCGTTGCGACAGAGGCGCCCACGCATGTCCACGGCTGCGGTGATGGAGTGACTCGCCCTTGGACCTGCGTGCCCGGTGGCGGCCGATGACAGCGCAACACTACACCCACCCGCATGCCTTGCAGCTCCGGTGACTAGGGCTAGGGTTTCAACTTTCGACCGCGCCGATCCGTCCCAATTAAAATTGTGGTGACTAGGGTCAGGTTTCATCTGCACCTGCCCAAGCCCGCGCGCCTGCTATTGTTGCGGCAGTTGCGATGAAGACCCACATGCCTCTGCCTTGTAGGTACGGTTGGCACGGTGCAAAGAATACAGAGTCTTACTATAGTTTTTGAAGGACACTATAATGGCATGAATATTTTCCATGGTAAATCTTCATTATAATCCATGCAGTTCCAGGTAATCGCTTATATTATTTTGCTTTAATAAATTTTGTATTTGGTGCTAGTTATTTGTTCAAGCTCTATACTTGTTAATTCTGAGAATTTCAAATGAAATCCTATAACTTGATTTTACGTATATGAGTTCCCTTAATATGCAAAATCTTAGACCTAGCCCACCTTTGCAAGCTTCATATTAATGGATTTATTTTCTAGCATAGTGTTTCTATATTGATATAAGAGTAAATTGCACTTTTACCCCCTGAAGTTGGATGAAAATCTCACTTGGCCCCCTAAACTTTGTTTTGTCTCACTTGGCCCCTTAAAGTTTTAACACGTGCTAATTTTTTACTCGCAACCGAAGCCAACTTCAGGGGCCAGTGAGATTTTCATCCAACTTCAGGAGGCTTTTGTGGCACACAAAGGCAACTTCCAGGGGCCAAGTGATACAAAACAAAGTTTAGGGGGCCAAGTGAGATTTTCGTCCAACTTCAGATGGCAAAAGTGCAATTTACTCTTGATATAATTAAATATGCCTAGTAGATCAAAAATAATCAATAGAAATTCATGAAATGCCAAAAAAATGGGTGTCAATTTGTTGCTTTATGGTGTTCCTAGCATTGTGTGTTTTGTGTATAATTCATTGGGTGGTAGTCCCTGAATTATTAGAAACTTTTAAAATTGCTAAGGTAATTCTAGGAATTTAAATAGCTCCCGCAAAGTTTGTATTTGCTCATGGTGAATAATTCACATCTTTTGGTTAAGATTAAGATGTTTTATTTCCAAAAGTCAATAAATGAATTAATGGTCTTAGACTCTTAGTTGTTCTATTTCAAGCTTTGCTCCTATAATAGACATAATTATCTAAACAAATGCTGAATAGAACACAGTGCCTGAAAACACATATCTTACTTGTAGTAAGCAATCTTGCATGGATCAAAATCAGAATTGTTATATGCCTAGACTTACATATATTAATAGACTTACCTTGGTGAATAGTATTTATTCTCAACATCGTCTCAAGTACAACGATGTTCTAAAGACAAGAGTAGTGGAAATGGTTTTTCCGTTGTCACTAAAGAAATTTCCTACCCATATATCGATCCATAAATGAGATTCATTTGGCCCTAAGACCCGAAGTCTATACAAATGTAACTCCCTACCGGTGCGACGTGATCAACTAGCTTGTGGTGCGGTGTGACGTGCCCGATTGGTTGATGGGGCGTGTCAGGACCCGGTCTAATTGACCGAATCCTAATTGTGCATACAGTACTAGTCCCAGAAGATCATGGCTAGCACACACAATTTAACAATAATGGTACATTGCCTTGAGTTACATTATTACAACATAGGGACTAAGCGTCCCACAGAAGTCCTGATTTAATACATCAAGCACGCACGCAGGCCAAGATCTGCGTTACACACACGGTAACGCAGGAGCCTAACATGGCACGATTTATTCTAGCGACTAGACTATTCCACAGCGGCGGCAGCGAGACACAACCCTACTCTTCGTCCTCGAAGTCCTCCTCCTCCTCGTAGTCCGGGTCCTCCTCGGATGGCGAGTCGAGAAACCTCCTCATTGTTGAAATTTTTGGAAGAGAGGAAGGAGAAATAGGGTGAGTACAAAGGTATTCAACAAGTCGAGGATATATCTTTGATGGGGTTTAGTACAAATGGATGGCTTGGGCGGTTTTATGGAAATTGCGGTTATTAGCCTAGTTTTGACAAAGCGATTTAGAAACATTGAATCTCCATATTTTCTTTGGGCTTTTCTCAAGCGGTTCTCGCCACTTGGCCTCAAAGTGCCATAGCAAGAACAAAATCCTTTCTTCTTTTCTTTTCTCAAAACCGGCTAGGTCCATTCCACGCGACACTTTCCGATAGGCGTTACCCATTTCGAATATCACCGGTGGCCCTAGCTCAAACGAAATCCTTCTCAAACCTTACTTATCTTAAATCATTTGTTCAAAACCCTTTTCTAAATTGATTTTAAAATGAAGGAGCTACCATATAATCAGTCCTTGGCGCTCATAACATGCGACACGGCTATCATGCGGTTTTAACTCTGCGAGTGGGTACGCTTTACCTCGAGAGGCTACGCACCCAGACGATGTTTCGCCACAAGACCATCAACCACGAGGGCCAACGATCGGGCCCGTCCCATACCGGGCTCGAGGTCGCATCAGTAATGGCTCGTTCATAGGATTATAGGATGAGCGGTCCTTAGACTAGGGAGAATTTATATTTTAGCCCGATTTTCAAACCGGTGCCATATCGCACTAATCGACAAAATATCTCCCTAGTCGGAAAGATTTTGGGATAAGAGGAAAATCATTTCCTATTAAGCATCACCCTTGATGCGCTATCTTTAAATCATCCTTTCCCAAACATTTCTCAACAATATTCTCGAGTTCACACAAATGATTGAATCATTCGCATAAATAGTTTTAAGCATTTATCCTACCTCAACAAGGTATTTAAATAAGAGCAATTCATATTTTAGCCTTAGGTTTGATCCTAACATATCTCTTACCTTTCTAATTGGCATAATAACTAATTCTAGCAAATACGGCATTTATCTTTTAAACTAGCATGCATATTTTCAAGTCTAATAAACATTTTCTAAATAACCGAAAATGGCTTCACAATATGATCAAAGGGGACTTGCCTTGGTCGGGATGGCGGGTAGGAGCAACCGGCTGACGATGGACGGTCTAACCACGCGGACAACACATACAACATAATATAAACATCCATCAAACAGGGAAACATTTATATATGATTTTTGTTTTAAAAAAATCATGCACGAAATAAATATGCATGGAAATGTGATGCATGCACAACTATTTTATATTTTTACATTTTTATTAAATCAAGTGTATGCATCAAAATAATATTTTCATCATTTTTCTAAGGTTTTTGAAAATCATTCGCTATTTGCTAGTTAATGCAAAATGATTAGTTTAATTTTTATTGTTATAGGTATTAATATAAATAGAGAGTTATTAAATTTTTGGATTATATTTATGTGTGCACTTTGGACTCTGGAAAGCGTATTCTGATCGAATACGTTTCCATTTATCGAACCACACACACTACTGAGCTAGCACTAATCTCAAAGCATGGGTCTTCTTCAACCTCAAGCCAAGCATGCACAAAGACGCACAAAGACACACGCCATTGGAGCTAATCGAGCTCGGCTGTTGGGTGTGGCGACCTCCGTTCGCCAAACCGATCGCAAAAATGGATTCCTCTCGACTCGGCGCCTCCAAAGGACCCTATAGCTGGCGATCCGCCGACCGTGCACGACGTCGTATTTTTATACATAGCTACGATGCATGCTCTAAACTAGCTCGCATGGCTTCCATGGGAGCTCTAACTCGACATGGCACACGCAGGAAGACTACGACCTCTCCGGGATCATCTTCCCAAGCTCTTGCGCACCTAGAGATGAGCGAAGCTTACCCAGAGATGGCGAAAGAGCGCTACTGGCGACTTCCTTCTTGACTTGGTGATGCTTGGGTTCCTTCGACACGAGAAGAAGCGCAGGCACGGCAAGGCACCGAGCAAGGAGAGATAGGAGCACGAGCTCCACTTTATAGTGAGGAGGGCACGGCGAGCGTCGGACTTTACTCCGACGGATGGCACAATACATGAGGCAACGAAAGGCAGTGCTATTGCACACTAGCGTGGCGACAAAGGCTGCGAGGTCGAGGCGCTTGGCGTGGCAGCGAGAGAAGGTCGTGGCGTGGTCTAGATCTTGCCGACGACGACGTGAGGGGTTGCAGAGAGTAACTTCATAGCGGCAATTTGAGTTACTGAGCGATAAGCTTGCGGTCTGAGAGGAGAGAAGAGAGAGAAAAGGTGAGAGAGAAAAGTTTTCTAATTTTTCCAATTTTGTTTTCTCTTTTCTTCTTTCTAAATAATTATTCAAAGGTCAAATATTAAATAGATTTTGACAAATTCACATGGGTTTGAAAGCTTCTAAATGCACCCATTGAAAAATATTTATACCTTTAAAATTAATGACCCAACCCATTTTCAAAAGCGGTTACATGCAATGATGATGCCATGATGTTTTCAACACGTAAATAGTTTAATATTTTAATTATGCATTTTAATGAAATTATTAACGTGCCAAATTTGGTTTTGAAAATTTGGGATGTTACAAACCTTCCCTTAAGGAGAATCTCGTCCCCGAGATTCGGATTCTTCGGGAAATAACTCCGGGAACTCGGCGCGAAGATCCTCTTCACGCTCCCAAGTGGCTTCTGCCTCAGAGTGGTTACTCCACTGAACACGGCAAAACCGAAACATTTTTCTCCGGGTTTTGCGCATAGCCACATCCAAAATCTTGACCGGATATTCTTTAAGTGTCAAATCAGGTTGTAGGTCTGCTTTGTCCAATGGCAACTGCTCATCGGGCACACGGAGACATTTCTTTAATTGAGAGACATGGAACACATTGTGCACATCGGACGACATCTCAGCGATTCAAATGGTATGCCACCTCACCCCTTCGGGCTAAAATTTGGAAAGGACCAATATATCTCGGAGCTAGCTTTCCACTCACACGGAATCTGTGCATGCCTTTCAGAGGGGACACCCGCAGATACACGAAATCACCCTTGGCAAATTTTAGATCACGCCGGCGATTGTCGGCGTAACTTTTCTGCCTAGACTGGGCTGCCTTCAGCCTTTCTTGGATTAACGTCACTTGTTTTTCGGCCTCTTGCAAGATATCCAAACCAAATACCTTTGTCTCACCAGTTTCTTGCCAGTACAGAGGTGTACGGCACTTTCTTCCATACAATGCTTCATAGGGTGTCATTTGGATGCTTGATTGGTGACTGTTATTGTAAGAAAACTCAGCATATGGCAATTGCTTATCCCAGCTTGTGGGGTTGGCTAGGGCACTTGCCCTCAACATATCCTCAAGGATTTGGTTAACTCTTTCAGTCTGGCCATCGGTTTGAGGGTGAAAGGCAGTACTGAAATTCAGATGGGTACCAAGCGACTCATGGAGCTTGTCCCAGAATTTGGAGGTGAATTGGGTACCTCGGTCAGAGACAATCTTCTTGGGCACCCCATGTAGATGCAGACTATTTTGCTCATGTACATTTCGGCCAACTTGCCTCCGGTGTAGGTGGTTGGACAGGATGAAGTGTGCAACTTTAGTGAGGCGATCGGCGATTACCGGATGGAGTCATAGCGGATTGAGTTTTAGGTAGCCCGACAATGAAGTCCATCTCCACTTCTTCCCACTTCCATTCGGGAACCTTGAGCGGTTACAATGACCAAGTGAGCCTTTGATGCTCGGCCTTCACTCTTTGGCAGATATCGCAGAGAGCGACATACTCGGCAATATCTCTTTTCATTCCAGTCCACCAATAAGTGGTTTTCAGATCAGCATACATCTTGGTACTTCAGGATGGATAGAAATTGGGCTTTCATGGGCTTCTTTTAGGATGACTTCTTTAAGAGATTTATTGTTTGGTACGAAGATTCTCTTTTTAAACCAGAGTACTCCTTCTTCATCCATGGAAAAATCTGGTGCCTTATTCTTTTAAGCTTCTCTTTAATTTCAAGAACTTCATCATCACCTTCTGCGCTTCTTTAATTTGATTCATTAAGGTGGGTTGTAATTCAAGCATATTTATTTGGCCTACCTCAACCATTTCCAAGTTGAGGTCAGATAATTCTTTGTATAACTCAGGTTGATCTTCTTTAAGCATGAGATGATTACAACTGGAACGCCGGCTTAAGGCATCGGCCACCACATTGGCCTTGCCAGGATGATAATGGATTCCCACATCATAGTCCTTGATTAATTCCAACCATCTTCTTTGTCTTAGATTGAGATCAGGTTGAGTGAATATATATTTGAGACTTTTATGATCGGTGAATATTTCGGTTCTATTGCCAATTAGATAGTGTCTCCAGATTTTTAGAGCGTGAACCACAGCGGCTAGCTCAAGATCATGAGTGGGATAATTCTGCTCATGAGGTTTGAGTTGTCTTGATGCGTAAGCAACAACTCTCCTTTCTTGCATCAGCACGCAACCTAGGCCTTGCCTAGATGCATATAAAATACCTCAAAATCCTTATGGACATCAGGCAAGATTAACACCGGAGCGGAAGTTAATAGCCTTTTCAACTCTTGAAAACTAGCTTCACACTTATCATTCCACTCAAATTTATTTTCCTTTTTAAGAAGATTTGTCAAAGGACGGGAGATTTTTGAAAAATTTTCAATGAACCGACGGTAATATCCCGCCAATCCAAGAAAACTTCTCACTTGCTTCACAGATTTTGGTTGTTTCCACTCAACAACCGCGGTGACTTTTTCGGGTCCCTTTGCAACACCTCCTACCGATATCACATGACCAAGGAAAATCACTTCCTTCATCCAGAACTCGCACTTGCTCAGCTTGGCATACAACTGATTTTCTCTTAACCTCTCCAGAACCTTTCTAAGATGAATTTCATGCTCCTCTTCCGATTTAGAAAAGATTAGAATATCATCGATGAATACCACCACAAACTTATCCAGAAAATCCATGAACACTTTATTCATTAGATTCATGAAATATGGCGGAGCGTTGGTCAGACCAAATGACATCACCGTGAACTCATAGAGGCCATATCTTGTGGTGAAAGCTGTTTTCGGAATGTCGGTATCTTTAATTTTTATTTGGTGATAACCGGACCTCGTGTCGATTTTTGAGAAGATACAAGCTCCTTTCATTTGATCAAGCAGATCATCAATTCAGGAAGAGGGTATTTATTCTTAATTGTTACTTCATTTAGAGATCGATAATCTATGCACATGCGAGAGATCCGTCTTTCTTTTTGACGAAGATCACAGGTGCTCCCCAAGAAACACTTGGTCGGATAAATCCTTTTTCTTGCAATTCTTCAATTTGTTTCTTCAATTCAGCCATTAGATTGGCGATAGGCGATAAGGTCTTTGGGAGATAGGACCGAGTGCTGTGGACCGGTTATCACAAATTCAATTTCCGATCGGGGCATTCTGTAGCTCGTCCGGGAACACATCGGGAAATCCTTTACCACACTATGGTTTTCGTGGAAGAGGCCTCCAACTTATTAAGGGTGATTAGATCGGAGGGAAAGGATTTGCGATGAATTGGACCTCTGTCCAACACTATTAATTAATTTTCTTGTTTTGGTGGCACAGTCTATTTGACCTTTATTTTGGTTAACCAATCCATACCGTAATCACTTCAATTCCTCTTGAGTTTATAACCACCAAGTCTCGCCAAGAACTCGGTGTCTTGAATTTTAGCTCAACCCGGGGCACATCAAAGTGGACCTCATGACTTTTCCCGGATTTAATTAGCATTGGATTCTTGATTGCATCAGTTTTCAACTCATGATTTTTGACAAAAGATCTTTGAGATGAATGAATCGTTGCACGTAATCGAAAAGAGCGATGCGTGCATTGCACTTATGAAAAACTTACCCATCACCACATTAGGATCGTGGGCGTCCTCGTGATGGACGTGGTTCACACGCCCACGCCCAACGGCGAGGAGCAGATCTTGCGGTGGAAGTTCCGCGACCCATCCCGGAAGATGAGTCGCGAGCAAGCAGACTTCCTTGAGGCTCAGATTCTTATTGGGACACGGTGGCATAGTGACCCAACTGCTGGCAAGCAAAGCACTTTATGGTGGAGATATCTTTCTTTTGAGGAGTGGAGACTTGGGTGCGAACTGGTGGAGATGGTAGAGGAGCGGTGTCGTTGGACCCACCGAAAGCGAGGCGAGGAGGGATAACATGCCCACGATCACGAGGCGCTTGATCTTGAACGAGAACTTCAGAGGAATGGCTATCCTCATGGGCCCTCTTCTTCTTTCGGCGGCTAGGCATTGGCGACGGTTTTCCTCTTGTTTAACCGCTCGGGCAAACATTTGCTTAAAAGTGGGGAATTGAGAGGAGTCAATCAAGGCACGTATCTCGTGGTCCATGCCTTTCTTAAAGAAATATATCTTATCGAGATCGCTCCTCACGCCCCTTGGAACATATCGAGCCAAGAGTGTGAATTTGGTGAGGTACTCTGCAGGTCATGCTTCCTTGCACGAGGAGTGGAATTCAATTCTTTTAGCCTCCTTAACACCGCGGGAACATAGTTCTCTTCAAATGCCTCAACGAACTCAGCCCACTCAATAGCATCAGGGTTATCATGGGCCTCACAGAACGTGTCCCACCAAGCAGCAGCAACCCCAATGAGCTGGTGTGTTGCGAGCTGAACACTCTCAACCTCACCACATTGGAACATGATGAGCTTTTTCTCAATCTCCTTTAACCAATCCGCTGCTTCCAGAGAGTCAGCGGATCCAGCATACTTAGGGGGATTGGCCCTAAGGAAGTCATTGATACGGGAACGATAGGGAGGTGGAGCTGGTGTATGAGCAGGAGAGGGAGCTGGGACAGGAGGATGATTCCGCTCTTGAATCAAGTCATGGATCATCGGTGTTGCATTTGCATGATTTCTCGGGTGGTAGGTTCTTCAGGAGGTGGTGGTGGAAGATGGTGGTTGGAATCGGCTTGATGTTCGGGAGAATTTTCGTGGTGGGATGGTTGGGATCTTGGTTGGGAATTTTGTGGAGGATTTGGCAGAGGAGCTGGCGGAGGAACAGGAACAGGAGGAGGTCCTCCAACAGAATGTTGATCCATACGAACTGAGCGATCTTGCTCACGAGGTTGGTGTGAAGCACTTGCTCGGCTCGGGGCACTTCCATGACCTCGGCCCCGGGCAACATCCCTTCTTCCAGCCACTCGAGCAATCACCATCTGATAGGTAGGAGAGGAACGAGATAAGCATAAGGAGGAATTACGTTTTTCATCCAAAACATGGTTTTAAATAAGCAATTTGGCACAATGCACATTCATATTCATAACATAACAATTTTTAGGGTACAAACAGGGGCGCAATACCACAAACTGGTATGTCAGCCCAAATCACGAGCTAACTACCTACGGGTTACACGAACATACGCCGGGACGGCTAATAGGATTGGATCCACAAGGCCCACCAGGTAAGCACCAACCAGAGTAGGATGGTTACCACGGTGATCCAGAGAGGAAAATGCCTCATCTCCTCGAGGAAGAGACGGAACTCGCTCGGCTCGGGCCGAGGGCGAGGACTCGGGGAACGACGAGGACTTGGAGCGCGGCGAGGAGGACTCGGAGAACGGCGAGGACTCACCGAGCGGCGAGGGCTCGCAGAACGGTGAGCGGGAGGACTCGCGGAGCGAATCTCCGACCTTCTCCTCATCGCGGCTGGAGAAGCAGCGGGGCACGGCGGGGCGGCAGCACAGGCGAGGCGGCAGCACCGACGCGGCGGCAAAGCAAGCAAAGCAAGCGCGCAACGCAGCGAAGCAAAGGCAGTGGCGGCGAAATCGCGACGGACGGCAACGCAGTGAGGCGGCGAAGCTGCGACAGGACGGCCCTCTTAAAGAGGCGGCGAATATTTGAAGTGGGGGGGGACGGCGGCAAAGCGCGCGCAAAGCGGACAAGACCCAAAGCAAAAGAAAAGAAAAGAAAAGGGTGACAACGACCCAAACAAAGGATCTGAGGGCTACGAGCTAGTCACGGTCGCAATCGGACCGGAGACCAACTCCACGGGTCTTCCGTCATCATCATCATCATCGCCATCGGCATCCACGGTGAGGTGCCAACCGAGACGGTGGTGATCGAACCATCAACGGTATGCCTTGGAGCTCAACAAGAGAGGAAGGCGGAGCTTTCACTCCGGAAGGACCCAGATCCAACTTGAGATCCTTAGGGGTGAGCTCGAAGGAACACAAGGGAAGATCAGCAGGATCCTTAGGCGGGGACGCGGGACTTGTCCCGACCTCCTTCTTCTGCGGGCGCGAGGTCGAAGCAGCGAGAGAGGTGGAGTCCCGGAGGAAGAAGCGGCATTCCCACGGAGACGCTGGTTCTCGCGAACCAACTGACGGATTCTTTTGCGAAGCTGGACCTTCTCCACCAAGTGGAAAGAGTCACGCTTTTTAAGTTCGCGGCTCTCCTTCTTGGCTTGCTCCAGCTGGCGGTTGGTGTCATAGGCGGAGTTCAACTCCCGCAGGACGATGGTGTCGCGTCGTCCAAGGATTGACGAGCTTCGGCAAGGTGGTACACCGTCGGTCGTCGCTCACCCTCGGCCGTCTGAGCATGGCTGAACAGCTCGTTAAGCGGGCGAGAGGAAAGTAGCGAAGCGGGGAGACATCGACTCACGCGTGAATGCATCATGAGTCGATGTAAAGCAAGTCCGACACGTCTTGGATGGCGTCGAGCAATTGACGCGATTAGCGAGTAGCGGAACGGTCCACGAGTAGGCGGTGGACTGCGAAGAAAAACGATGACGACACCACACCAAAGAAAAGTCGTCCTTTGCGAAAGTAGTGGCCCCATGATACATAGGGTCACGAAACCAAGCGTGTTTCAAGATCGGAAGCGGTGGCGCCGCGAAACCTCCGTAGCCAAGTCCAAGGGCGGACGCGAAAGACGGCATCTACAATTTTTCAAAAGATCATCAGCAAAAATGGATTGCGAAGATTAAGAATTTATTTAACAATTATTTCCTTTATAAAGTATATGGTCTCTAATTCTAGGGCTACGTCCTAAAGCCAGTCGGCTCTGATACCACTTTTGTCAGGACCCGGTCTAATTGACCGAATCCTAATTGTGCATACAGTACTAGTCCCAGAAGATCATGGCTAGCACACACAATTTAACAATAATGGTACATTGCCTTCGAGTTACATTATTACAACATAGGGGACTAAGCGTCCCACAGGAAGTCACAGTTTAATACATCAAGCACGGCACGCAGGCCAAGATACAGCGTTACACACACGGTAACGCAGGAGCCTAACATGGCACGATTTATTCTAGCAGCTAGACTATTCCACAGGCGAAGCGGCAGGCAGGACACAACCCTACTCTTCGTCCTCGAAGTCCTCCTCCTCCTCGTAGTCCGGGTCCTCCTCGGATGGCGAGTCGTAGGGAGCCTCCTCGACTGTTGAAATTTTTGGAAGAGAGGAAGGAGAAATAGGGTGAGTACAAAGGTACTCAGCAAGTCGAGGATATATGCTGATGGGGTTTAGTACAAATGGATGGCTTGGGCAGTTTTGCGGAAATTGCAGTTATTAGCCTAGTTTTGACAAAGCGATTTAGAAACATTGAATCTCCATATTTTCTTTGGGCTTTTCTCAAACGGTTCTCGCCACTTGGCCTCAGTGCCATAGCAAGAACAAAATCCTTTCTTCTTTTCTTTTCTCAAAACCGGCTAGGTCCATTCCACGCGACACTTTCCGATAGGCCGTTACCCATTTCGGAATATCACCGGTGGCCCCTAGCTCAAACGAAATCCTTCTCAAACCTTACTTATCTTAAATCATTTGTTCAAAACCCTTTTTCTAAATTGATTTTAAAATGAAGGAGCTACCATATAATCAGTCCTTGGCGCTCATAACATGAAAGCACGGCTATCATGATGCTTTTAACTCTGCAGAGTGGGTACGCTTTACCCTCGAGAGGCTACGCACCCAGACGATGTTTCGCCACAAGACCATCAACCACGAGGGCCAACGATCGGGCCCGTCCCATACCGGGGCTCGAGGTCGTACTGTAATGGCTCAGTTCATAGGATTATAGGATGAGCAGTCCTTAGACTAGGGGAGAATTTATATTTTAGCCCGATTTTCAAACCGGTGCCATACTGCACCAACTGACAAAATATCTCCCTAGTCGGAAAGATTTTGGGATAAGAGGAAAATCATTTCCTATTAAGCATCACCCTTGATGCGCTATCTTTAAATCATCCTTTCCCAAACATTTCTCAACAATATTCTCAGTTCACACAAATGATTGAATCATTCCGCATAAATAGTTTTAAGCATTTATCCTACCTCAACAAGGTATTTAAATAAGAGCAATTCATATTTTAGCCTTAGGTTTGATCCTAACATATCTCTTACCTTTCTAATTGGCATAATAACTAATTCTAGCATTTTCTAAATAACCGAAAATGGCTTCACAATATGATCAAAGGGGGACTTGCCTTGGTCAGATGACGGGTAGGAGCAACCGGCGACGATGGACGGGTCTAACCACGCGGACAACACATACAACATAATATAAACATCCATCAAACAGGAAACATTTATATATGATTTTGTTTTAAAAAATCATGCACGAAATAAATATGCATGGAAATGTGATGCATGCACAACTATTTTATATTTTTACATTTTATTAAATCAAGTGTATGCATCAAAATAATATTTTCATCATTTTTCTAAGGTTTTTGAAAATCATTCGCTATTTGCTAGTTAATGCAAAATGATTAGTTTAATTTTTATTGTTATAGGTATTAATATAAATAGAGAGTTATTAAATTTTTGGATTATATTTATGTGTGCACTTTGGACTGAAAGCGTATTCGATCGAATACGTTTCCATTTATCGAGCCACACACTACACAAGCTAGCACTAATCTCAAAGCATGGGTCTTCTTCAACCTCAAGCCAAGCATGCACAGCACGCACACAGACACACGCCATTGGAGCTAATCGAGCTCGGCTAGCCGGTGTGGCGACCTCCGTTCGCCAAACCGATCGCAAAATGGATTCTCTCGACTCGGCGCCTCCAAAGGACCCTATAGTCGCTGATCCGCCGACCGTGCACGACGACGTATTTTTATACATAGCTACAGTGCATGCTCTAAACTAGCTCGCATGGCTTCCATGGGAGCTCTAACTCGACATGGCACACGCAGGAAGACTACGACCTCTCGGGATCATCTTCCCAAGCTCTTGCGCACCTAGAGATAAGCGTAAGCTTACCCAGAGACGGCGAATGAGCGCCACGGCGGCGACTTCCTTCTTGACTTGGTGATGCTTGGGTTCCTTCGACACGAGAAGAAGCACGGCACGGCAAGGCATCGAGCAAGGAGAGATAGGAGCACTGAGCTCCACTTTATAGTGAGGAGGGCACGGCGGCGTCGGACTTTACTCCGACGGATGGCCTGCACATGGAGGCAACGAAGACAGTGCTATTGCACACTAGCAGTGGCGACAAGATCTGCGAGGTCAGGCGCTTGGCGTGGCAGCGAGAGAAGGTCGTGGCGTGGTCTAGATGCGCCGACGACGACGAGAGGTTGCAGAGAGTAACTCATAGCGGCAATTTGAGTTCGGAGCGATAAGCTTGCAGTCTGAGAGGGAGAGAGAGAGAAAAGGTGAGAGAAAAGTTTTCTAATTTTTCCAATTTTGTTTTCTCTTTTCTTCTTTCTAAATAATTATTCAAAGGTCAAATATTAAATAGATTTTGACAAATTCACATGGGTTTGAAAGCTTCTAAATGCACCCATTGAAAAATATTTATACCTTTAAAAATTAATGACCCAACCCATTTTCAAAACGGTTACATGCAATGATGATGCCATGATGTTTTTCAACACGTAAATAGTTTAATATTTTAATTATGCATTTTAATGAAATTATTAACGTGCCAAATTTGGTTTTGAAAATTTGGGATGTTACAGGGCGGCATGTAACCTAAATGTTACAAAACATATATTGGTTTGACAACAACAAAATCTTGCTTCTGTAGTAGTATGGTTATGAAGTGGTTTTAAGCAGATGCCCGAAGCATGTGCTATCACTCGTAAAATTTTTGGTTGACGTGAAAAGGGGGAATTGGTCATTTATATTGGAATGAAAGGAATAATCTATACATAAGTGTGTTTTGGTAGGCTAGTGATTGTAAATATATATGAATAAAATGACCATTGGGCTATGAGTTTGTCCATATAGTTATTTGGGATATGCTCGGCTTCAGTGGGTGCATGGATTATGGTGAGGATGCACGACGATACAGCACAGGCATGTGGGGACCCGGTGCAGGCGTGACCTAGACGCGAGTACCAATCGCTAGAACCCACATAGTGGGTAGTTGATCATTATCTGAAGTAATGTGTTACCCTCTAACACGCAACTTGTTGGTGTAGAGCTTGTCACGAAATTGCATTATGCAGTTTAGTACTTCGCTATGATCAGAACTCATATTGGTATGTACCGCTCCTATACTGCACTATGACCAGGTTATTTGTTTCCATCAACCTTACGATCTTCTTTGTGCCAATGCATCAACTTCGCATGCTATTTGTTTGCAGACAAACACTTCAACCGGGAGATTATAGGAAAGTACTACACCACCTTAGCGGGGAGGAGGGGTCTCTTCATCTTATGTACCCTTCTACCTCACCTAGGTCATCACGCTTGGTCTTATATCGCGATGTTTTGCACACGGGATAGGTTTCCAAAACCTTGCTCTCATTGCGATCGAGGATGCAATCGTTAGGGCATACATGTATCTTCTGCACCTTCAATCACTACATGAATTGAAAATAGAGTCGACTGCCAGTTGTAGTCTCGACAGCCAACATGCAGCCGTCGATACGTATCTAATAGTCTCGACGTCCATTAAATGACCGTAAAAAATGAGCATCTAGGGGGTCACTCTCGACGGCCCAACTGGTAGCCGTCGAGATTACTTGGTGGTGGCCCCGCAGAGGCGTCCCAGGTGTGACGGTGTCTACGTCTCTCGATGGCCAGGCGTTAGACAGTCGACAAAAGGCTGTATGAGAATACCTGTGTCGACGTGGTCGTTGAGACAACATATTATTAAAACATTTTAATTAATGCTATTTTTTATTTTATTGTGGCTTAAATTTCATTTCAAATTTGTTTGAACTTGCTGTGATATTAAATTAAATACTACAGATATAGTGTTGATGATATATGATTTTAAATTGCTATGCTTTCTTGTTACATTACAATTGAACAATATCTGACGTAGCTTTTAAATGTACTAAAGTAAGGTTTGAGTTTCACCATTTAATTATCAAAATTTTCAAAATTAATATTTTTTATCGGATGAGGTTATTGTTTAGTGAATATTGAACAATACATAAAACTTATAAGTGCATTTAATTTAAATTGAAACATGATGATGGACCGTGGTAAACACATGAAATATTAAACTTCCATCTCAATTCTCCGGAAAGCTTCAGTTTACAAAGGAGTCACCACACCGGAAGCTAAAAAAATTGTTTTTTTCATACATGTAATTGCATGTTGGAAACAACATGGAATGGTTTGAACATTTGAAATGAATTTTTTAAAATTTAAATTTGAAATAGAAATGGTTGACCATGGAAGCCCTTTAGGGGGTGTTGCACTTGAGACAGGTAGTTTTCTTGACATCCAAATGAGAAGCCGTCGAGACAAAGCCTCTACCTCAATGGTAGTCAATAGATGCCCTCGACAGTAGCAGTCTCGACGGCTTCCACGGTGGCCGTTGAAAGAACTTTCCACGACGGAAGTTTCGACAGCTAGACAAAACCATCGAGCTTCTCGTTATGTCTGTCTCGACAGCCGTAGAAAACCGTCGAGACTAAGTTCGGAGAAGGCTTGTGTCGACGGCTGGGAGAAGGCTATTGAGATTGCCGCATAGGATTTGGCTGTTATAGTGGCAATCTTGACGGATTTCCTGTGCTCGGTGAGACTGCCATGGTTTAGATCTGGGGCAATGGCTCGCGGACTTGGTGCCAAGTCCCCGAGTCCTTTGCGCTCGCCGCCGCGCCACCACACCGCCGCCCGTCGCCCACTATTCGCCATCGCCACCTCCACCCACCACTGCTTCTCATCACTACCCACCGCCGCCTACTCTCCCTACCACCGAACGTGGCTCTAGCCTCCGCCACCAAAGTCGTCTTCCGCACCAACATCGAGGTATTTTTTGGGCTTTTATTTAAATGTTGGTAGTGTAGTGTCGACGACCACTAATGTTTAGTCAAGACTAATTATAACATAAGCATGATTAACATTAGTTAATATATTTAAATTATAAAAAATCTAAAAAAAGAAAATGTAGTTTAAAATTTAGAAAAATGATAACTATATATTAATCTGTTGATGATGACTGTTGATAATGACGTGAATGTTTGTTGTGCGATTAGCTAGCGTCCGCGGATGAGTTTAGAAGATGTCACCTAGCCGTACGTCACCCGTTTGAAAATGACACATCTCGTATGGAACACAGACAATGATTTGTTGTGTTCTAATACGAAATGTGACATGCGAATCTGAATTGTCCAGTGGAGCCCCTTATGGCCATCCCAATGAACATCCTACGAATGACCGTTCGAGCACACGTTGCGTCATGGTACCGGAGGCTTCGAGATGAGGTTTTCGACGACGTGACCCTAAGAGGTTCGCATGTGCATAAAATAAGTGTTTCGGAGCTTTTATCGGCTACCTGGCCATCGTTGCACTAGGAGAACCCCTAGGGTTATGCTGCTGAAATCTCGTCTCGAACCCCCGGTACCGCAGCGCAACGTGTGCTCGAGCGATTGTTCGTAGGTGGTTTTAGAAGCCTTCCAAAGCCTAATATAAAACCCTCACGTGCAACGATGACTAGAAACTCAGAGATGGAAGAAGACAGGAAGTGGATGTATGAAGGATGGCAACGAAACGGACACCACTCGGACGAATGGTACAACAAGACCGAGATATTCCTGAATCGTCCTGTCCAGGATGTGCCAAACGATAACACCAGGATAATTTGTCCATGTGTTGATTGTGGGAACTGCAAGAAAAGAACTTGTGCTCAAATGGAGATAGATCTGTATACGCTTGGCTACAAGGCTGAGTACCATCGATGGGCCTATCATGGAGAGAGTTTGTGGGCGGAGCCACCGCCATCGCTACCCCCAACCGACGAAGGTTTCGATGAAATTGATCGGGTCAATGATATGATGGATGACTTTCGGTCATAATTTCCTAGACGCTGAGCCACCCACAGCTTTATCTGAGTTCATGGAGCTTCTCGAGTCCGCAAAACAACCTTTGCACGATAACACAACAGTGGTCCTCTTATCTGTTGTGGCTCGTGTGAGCATCGTTGAGCCCTAATTATTATAGTGGCATTGATGACGTAGATATTTGTGCTAGGGAGTTCTTGGACCTTTCATGGAACCCTAGCAAGGCTTCGGCGAATATTTGAGCTGCTTCAAGATGATCTAAGCATGACCGGGCGAGTGAAGAGGTCATGCGTAGGTTTAGGAGTGGCTTGGTTTTTACTTTTGTCACCCATGCTTCAAGAGGGGTCTAATTAGTTCGATCATGTCGAGTCTTCCCTTCACTTAAATTCCTAGCGTTCTCTTAGTCCACAAGCCTTTCACAAATAGCTAAAAATCCTAATGTGCTAAAACTACCTAAGTCTTGCTTCGTCAGTGCTCATCGGACAAGGTCTGATGGGCCCAAACCCTAAGTGCCTTTTTCTGTTCTGGTTGGACTAAGTCCGACCACGGTCCGACAGTACCTTGTTCTGGTGCCTTAACCTTCATCGGACCGGGTCCGACCATCGTCAGTCTAGGTCCGACAATACGTGTCCCAGCTGTTCTGAGACATGGTTGCAGCCATCGGACCGGGTCCGACGGGTACTGTAACGGTTAGTTTTTGTAGTTTTCCCAAGCTCTAACGACTGGTTTCTCTCCGGGGGGGTATAAATTGAGTTCGGTAAGCAGCCATTTATGAGGTTTGATGCTCCACTTCACCCATAGCCAACATCTACTCATCTTAGAGGTGTTCTAGAGCCTTTCCTCAACCAACTCGTCAACCACCTTCCTTTTCCCAAACCAAGCTTCATAAAAGTCCTTCGATTTGGCATGATAGAGGCATTTTGGGCTTATTACTCTTGAAAACGGTGTTCTTTTTGGAGGAGTGGGCTTGAGAGTAGGCCTTGGCGTGTGGCTACTCTCGAGTCAGTGTATAGGTGACGGAGTCCACCTCGCCGGAGTGGCGGAACGACTACCGGGGAGTAAGTGAGGCATGTGGCTCAAGAGGGAGCCGGTCCTTGTGCGAAAGGGCTAGCCTCAATGGAGAGTAGGAATTACGACTCCGAACTTCGGTGAAACAAGTATTGTGTCACTTCTCCTTTTGTCTCATTTACTTCCACATTTATCTTTCACATGATTTTCTATAATTTGCTTTAAGTGCTCTGATGGGATGGAGTAGGTTACTAGTGTGTGCTGTTTAATTTGCTTCCGCTTGATAGGGCACTGGAACCTAGGATTGTGTCAGTCTTAATCTTGTTGCTAAATCAAGTATAACCCAAAAAAATTAAAAATTGCCTATTCACCCCCCGGTCTAGGCCATAGAGATCCTTTTAGCTCGTATGTTAGCAATTAAGTGCAAGTATAATTTCTTTATCAACTATTTCGACGAACTCATACTGTTGTGGTCCGATGTCCTTCCTCAAGACCACAAGATGCCTCCTAGTTGGTACGAGTGTAGGAGATTGATAGGTGGTCTCGGAATGCCATATGAGAAAATACACTATTACACGAACCATTGTATGTTGTACTACAAAAATGATGCGGGTAAACAGTTTTGAGATAAATGTGGGGAGTCCAGATATGTCGAGGTAGAGGATGCTCATGGAAACAAGAGACAAACTAGCATGGTGAGGAAAGTGCTTTATTACTTTCCGCTGACTTAAACATTTAGAACAGTGTTTCATGACTGAACAGACAGCGTAACAGATGAGGTGGCATAAGGAGGGTAAAAGGCCGAAGGGCGACTTGATGGTACATCCGTCAGATGGAGATGCGTGAAAGCACTTCGATCAGAAACATGTGAACTTTGCAGCTGATCCGAGAAATGTGCGCCTGGCAATTGCCATTGATGGGTTCACCTCTTTAAATATGATTGCTGCGTCGTATTTCAGTTGGCCAGTGTTCACTATGTCTGTTAACCTTCCGACATCACTTTTATTGAAAGAGTAGTTCATGTTTCTATCTCTCATTGTGCTAGGTCCAAAAAATCCTAAAAAAAATCTAGATTTTTTCATGAGACCTTGGTTGCAGAGGTAAAGGAGTTATGGGAGATTGGAGCAATAATGTACGATAAGAAGACAAATGCCAATTTTTCAATGAGGGCTGCCTTTTTGTGGTCTATTCATCTTTTTTACGGCATACGGAATGTTCTCAGGATGGAGCACGCATGACAAGCTAGCTTGTCCCATTTGTATGGATCATATGATCGCGTTCCAATTAACACACAGGGGGAAGGCATGTTGGTTTGACTGTCACCGTGCTTTTCTGAAGCCAGATCATCCGTTCAAAAAAACAGAGAAATGCTTTTCGAAGAAATACTGTTGTGAAAGGACAAAAACATCCTCGTCCAGGCTTGGAGGAGGCCTACATCGATTATGTCATAGACAAGAACGCTAAGCAGAAGGTGCATGATTTCATGTCCGGTGCACGAGTCACCGCGATTCTGGATTTCCATAGGTATTCACTTGTTGCATCTATCGTTTTTTGGCGCAAATGGTTCCAACACATGCATGATTCATATTTGTTTTGTCTGGTCAGAATTGTGAAAGGCGAGAAGATTACTCAGGCCGACATGCACAAGCTGTACCTGCAGGCTTGAGAGTATGCACAGGTTCAACCGGACTAGGTGTCGAACGTCCCGGATGCCTGGGAGGCCATGTTGCATCACTAGGCCAGCGAGGCATTCATGGAAAAGTCCATGAAGGCCAAGAAGAACAAAGCAGCTATGATGAGCAAAACTACGACAGGGAAGTCATCGTTCGCACAGCTGAGGAAAAGGATGGTAATGTATCTATTTTAATATTTCAAACTTCACTTTTCATAATAACAAATATATCAACACTACATGTACGATGCAGGGCTTCACGACCGGCCAGCTTCCGTCTTGGTTGTCCATGTTCCGGAGGGGCCACTCCTCCCAGAACAAAGGTGGCTCATTTGGGCCCGTGGACCATATAGCTGCGTAGCGAGAGGTATGTACTAGTTCATCAACTTTTGCTTCTTGCACATTCGTACAATCTAACTTATCTTCACTTCAATGCAGACACGATACAAAGAGGCTTACGCTGAGAAGCATGGGCAAGGCAAGGATCCTGAGAAGGAGCCACTTGACCCAGGTTTGTTGTAGGTCAGAGGATTACATTCCAGAGATGCGAGCTGCCCACTCGCAAATGGAGAGTCGAGGCGTCTTCGAGGCCCGGATGGAGAGGGAGAGGTAGCGGGAGAAGGAGGAGAGGGACAAGATGATGGAGGGGAACAGGAAGCTGCTGTATGCGATGAGGGAGAGCCTAAGTAGCCATGAGGAAGCAAGGCAAAGGCAGGAGGCAAGATTGTGAGGCAGCGAGTGGAGTTCGAGCAGAGGTTCGCCTATCTGGAGTCTCCCTCTCGACTGGGCGGGGAATGTCCTAAAACCTATAATATTCATCCACATGTTGTTTATTACAACTTAATACACAAGTTAGACGTAAATAAAATTTTAGGCTGGCCCGAGTGGTACCGCTGGTGGTCCGGCCTTCTACGGCGGTACGCCGAGACATCGGTTCCCTACATGACCTACGGCGCCTAGACTGCTCCACCAGGTGACTACATTGGCCCAGCTCACCCACAAGGTGACTTGTCGTACGTTACGGAGGAAGTGAGTCATTAACTCATGTTAATTCATGTTGCAAACATTTAAAAATGATGAACTGATAAACATATGTTTTGTATATATATATGTGCAGGGTTTCGGTTCAACGACTTTAGATGAGTTTCACGGCACAAAGGGAGGCGACACATAGGCGAGCCAGGAGGGTCCCACCTGGGTCACCAACCTCATCGGGGGTGCCTCGCCAATGTTCACCCAGCCACCCAATCCCCCGTCAAGCGATCCCCGGCCGAGCAATCCTGATCACTAGCTTGCTAGGTTTATCTTTTGAGAACATTACCTTTAGTTTAAATCTGGTCTTTGATGTGTTATGTGTTTGTGATGATGAACTTGGACTTGGATGTGTTGTGTGCTTGTGGCGATGGAATAATGTTTAATTTTGTGCATTTGTATATATTTTTTGTGCTTTTCATGAATTGTGGTCACATATATGCGACGTGGGTATATATGAATTGTCGGGACTTTTGGGTTTGCAGGTGCGGTTGCTGCTGCTGCTGGGAACAGCGGCGAAAACCGCGAAAATTTGTGTTTTTTGGATTTTAAAACAATTTTTTTCTGTTCTATTCCTGTCTCGACGGCCTTCTAGCAGCTGTCGAGACTTCCACCTGGGCCGAGGTGGGACCCACTTGTCATACTATCGACGATTGTAGACAACCGTCGAGAACGTCTCCCTGGGCCACGTCACCGGGAACCTATCGAGGTGGGACCCACTGTTGTTGCCTCGACGGCTAATGGTCGGCAGTCAAGAATACGCCACCCTAACGTCAAACGGTGTGTGGGAGCTCTGTATCGACTGCTAAACCTGTAACCGTCGATACAAGTTCTTTTGATGGTTGGACCGTCGAGACTAATCCTATTTCTCGACGAAGCTGCCTCAACGGCTTTGTCTCGACGGCTAGCCGTTGAGACTGAGTTCTCTCGACGGTTTGCTTAGTTTTCTTGATGGCTCGGGACGTCAAGACTGTTTCAGTCTCCTGTAGTGCCCCCAAATGGCAGAGGACTTTTTTGGCTTCGTACGTAGTTTCAGGAAGCAAATTACCCTCTAAAAGCAACTTCTTCATGAGTCCTAATAACTCGTCAAATCCCTTATAAGACAATTCATTGGTCTCCTTCTATTACATCAGTTCTAGTGTAGTATACAATTTTTTGTGGCCCTATCCATAGTTTAGGTACAACAATGTTCCATGGTCCTCACATAGGTGCCGAAACTTTTTGTAATGTCTTTCATCGATGTATTCTCCCTCTCCATGAAGCAACATCTGGTTTAGATCATCGTCGCAACTTCCCTAGTATATGTTCAAAATAACCGTATTGGCCAACATCCGAGATATTATGGTCCACCTTTTGTTCTTCACCATCTTCCTATATAATCTCTTCTTCACCGTGTTTGTTCCAAAGGGTATAACTTTCCACAAAAACTCTTGAGATCAAATGGAAATGAATTTGCTTAGAGTTTGACCACTCATTCTGATTTTTTGCAGTCTACTTAATTTATTATAAAATCATTTAAAATTTTAGGTGAATAATTCAATCTTTGGTTAATTTTTTAATAATAATATTACATCACATATTTTAAATAGATTTTTTAAACAATAAAAATCCAAGCAAAATCTAGGCCTTGTTTGTTTGAGCTGAAAGTTGCTGAAAAGTTTAACCTCAAAAAATTACAACCCCTTGAAAGATGTCTTAAAAAGTTCAAAAAATTACGAAAACATTGTTTTACGAATTCTAAGATAAACTATTTAAAACGCCACAAATATTACAACAAAGTATTACACAATTTGGCTTATACAAAAATGAAACATTTTCATTTAATTTAATTTTATTTAATTTAAGCTGAAAGAAACAAGGCCCTAGTTAAATTCTAGACTCAAAATTTCTCCAACAATCGATGAAACAAAAAATTGAGCTTGGTAAAGAAAGTAGTTGTGTTGTCAAGGTTGAGGTTGTGGTCTTGGTCTAAGGTTGTGAAGGTGTTGAAGTTCGGCGTGAACAAACAACGGGCAGAGCGAGAAGATTGGTGGGTCGCCCTAGACGCAGTCTAGGGGATACTTGTTTGGGGGCCGGTGATTGGTTTGTTCATTGCTCTTAACTGATTAATGCCATGATAGAAAAGATACAAATTCCCGTCCAAACCATATTACTGATCATTTTACGGGTAAAGCTGGGCAGATTCTGCAGATCGTTAAAAAGAAATCATCGATGGACCATACTTCTGGGATATGAAGTTGTATCGAAGGGGTGATGCCTATTATAAATATTGACCTTAATCAGGTTAAATGTGTGGTTGTAAGGCTGGTGTTATTTTGATCTATAGAAGTTTTGGAAATCTGGTTATTATATTAAAACCTCATTTAAAAATAATTTTCGACCACCACCTTGGCCACCTCCTCTACTTGATGGTGCATTTAAGAAATGTGTATCTCCACCTCCTCAACTATATCATGTCATATAAGTTATGTTGCTTAAAGGCCGACCCAAGAAAGCCCGACTCATTCACGAGTCAGGTTCAACCGTCTACGCGCCGTAGAACGTCAAACTGACGCCTAGGCTACATGTAATCTATGTTTTTGACGTTCTACCACGCTACGGAAAACTTATACGATAAGTTTTTAACAGATCCATTCTCACCTTAAAATTCGTCTGAAAGGAACATAAATCATCAAAATAATGTGTTACGTCACCCTGTTGGGATAAACCGGACCTTATAAGTGTGATGGACCGAGGCCCATGTGGTTGTCACCCTAGGGAAGCCTTATGATGTCCTGAACTCCCTTCTAGTCATCTCTCTTCTTATGCATTGCATAGGTTTTGTTATATTTTGGTAGATCCGTGTGTGTTTCTCCTTGTGTTCGCATGTGTCGACTAGACCACCATTGACGAGAAATAGAAGCTCACCTTTATATCATGTGCTTTAACCCTGTTTGCAATTTCAGATGATGTTTATCTTACAACTCAATTCAATTCGTATCAAATTCCTAGTAAACAGCTTCCAAAAGAAGGAAACATAAATCATCCGTTGACTAGAAAATCAACCAAAATAAAATCATCAAAAGTCGAGCAAAGAGGCCATTACACGGAACATGAAGCGATAGCTAAAGCTTTTGCAGAGGGACTTTCTTTTCTCTTCCATGTAGTTTTCTTTGAATCAAAGGGCAGCAGTTGGTCAACTTACCTATTCTTTTTTCTGGGGGTGGGATATAAAAACTAATCCTGAAAACAAAAGCGCTGCACCCCTGTGTCTATTATAAAAATATAATTTCTATAGGATAGCACATACACAGAGTGTACGCATTATATATGAAGGAAACATATTTCGTCGAGCTCTGCTTGAGTGTGAGCAGCGCCAACTCGAACGTGCCGTAGGCGTCGGCGAGCACGAGGAAGCCGTCGAGGAGGCGGTCACCAGTGGCGGCGTGGAGCGTCGTCGCAGCCATCACGGCCTTCACGAGCGCGAGCCCGCCAGGGCCACATGTCGCAGGCAAGGGCGACCATGCCCTGGGGGCTCCCCCGCCGTCGAGGCGCATAAGGACAGGGTAGGAGTGGCATGGCTGGCTTGATAACCGGGCGTGCATCGCCTTCCTCGTCCCGACCAGGCGTGCGTCGGGGAGCTCGCCGGGGTTGGAGACGGGGGAGGCGGGAGAAAGAAGGACGAAGGAGGAAGAAGACTGTGAGGAGAGGAGAGGATGACATGTTGGCTCCAAATATCGGTCCGTATTGTTTGCGTATTTGGTTCGTGTATAAGACAGAAAATACCCAAAAATGACATTGGTGATAGATAGTTGTAAAAATAATGTCATATAAAATGTTTCCTCTGGTCACAAAAAGATGTCACCGTTGACTTTTGTACATGCCTTTGACTATTCATCTTGTTCAAAAAAATTATATAAATATTATTTATTTTGTTATGATTTGGTTTATTATTAAATGTATTTTAAGCATAACTTATATTTTTACATATTTGAACTGAATTTTTTAATAAAACAAATGGTCAAAAACATGTCAAAAATCAACGACGACTTCTTTTTGTGACCGGAGGTAGTAATACCGACCTTGTAACGATAAAACCAAAAACACACGAAAAAACTAGGGATGACAATAATACCCACGGATTCTGGTATCCCGGGTACCCGACCCGATGGGTCCGGATATGGATGTCATTTTTTATCCATAGATTTCTAGGTACAGGTACCCGAAATCAACAGAAATGGGTATGGGTATTGTTTTGTACCTATGGATACCCAATAGATACCCGAAATAATTGAAAATAGTTGTTTATAGTTTGTGATTTAGTAATTAGTAGTTGTCACTTCAATTTTTCATTTTATAGTTTGTGTGCTTATATATATTTCTCTCTAAATGTTAGCAACACATGTATTAAATAGAAATATAATTGGCTAATTGGTTATTGTGTGTTTAAATGTTCTATATTTAGTAACTCTGAAGTGTAGGGTGGTACCCGTTGGGTATCGGATACCACAGGATATGAATATGGGTATGCATGTGTACCCGTAGATATAATCGAGTCCGGGTTTAGATAATATCTCTAGGTATCAGGTATGGCTCACACGTCCCCAGAAAAAACCCCAAAACTCAAGGGGCGTAGAGCATCACTCGGCGGCCCCAGCGTCTCGTTTTCTTCACGACTTGACCATCCTAAGTTCCTAACCCACTCGCCGAAACCCCAAATCACGCCAACTCCGAGGCAAAAATCGATGGGTGGCGGCGGCGACATCAGCCCAAGCAGCGCACCATCTTCCCCGTCGTCCTCATCGCTGCACCCTCACCGTGGTAATTTGCTCGGCGAGTAATCGATTTATCCAAAGCCCCAGCTACTACCGATCACTTTTTGTTCTTGACCTGTTGGTGTGCGGATCACTCATGTGGTTATAGAGTTTGCCGAGTACGCGTCGGTCTCGCCTTTCTCCAGCGGCAACTCCGACGAGTGCTGTGTATGCGACGACTCCGAGGTTGTGGACGCCCTTTACGGCAGCCAACTCCAGGACCGGTCGCTACGGGAGACAAAAGAGCTCATCAGGAGGTGAAGTTATTGTTCTTGTTTCTTTGGTGCTCTTTCACGTATTGTGATGAATCTTTTGGATTTCTGGTCTGAGATGATTGAATGGTCAGTGTTATCATGAGTTCATTTGGGGGCTGACCGCGGTTCCTGCTGTAGGATGCTTATGTTATGAATATGTAATTTGACACAAGATACATGATACGGTGAAAGGATTATTGAAAAGGAACAGTTCTGTTCTATAAAAATGGCCAAGAGTAATGTTTTTTGTTCTTAATTTAGCGCTACTATTTTTGTAGTTTTGACCCCCCCACACCATAGAACAATATGCATGCCTTGTTTACAGGAGACTGTCATGTGACAAGCCCTTGTTTATGGTGTACCTTCAAATGTAGAGCAAGTTTGGTAACGTGTTCTGCATCAATTTCCTTGTGCTCTTTGAGACCCTGGTTTGAGCTCATCAGTATATATAAACTTGCACTGGTTTGAGCTCATCAGTATATATAAAAATTACATGGAGAAAAAAATATCTCTTTTTTCTGTTCTTGATAAATTTTTGTTAGATATGTGAAGCCACTTTGTTTTCCAATAAGTTTGTTATTTGAAAGTCAGCATATGAGCAGGTACAAGCCTGGATACTGGATTGAAGGAGTGGGTGGCACAACAGCGGGGGACCATGTGTTGCCTGATATCACCACATTACTGTTGGTGGGCCCTAGAGGTGCTGGCAAGAGTACACTTGTGAATCGAATTACGCAGGTGTTTGACAAGGATGATGATCATTTTGCACCAGATAGGGCACAAGTGTCCTGTAAGTTTAATCATTTTTTGGAACACTGCTTCAATTGCAGATGTGCAACTGCAGTTGATTTTCCTACTGTTGTTTACACTGCTAGATGATTCCAAATCAAGTGGTACAAGGTTCCTTAGGGAGTACACAGTTCCTAGGAATTCAAGTTCTATATGTATTTATGATACAAGGAGCTTGTCCAGCAACCCAGAAAAGGATTTCAAGATGCTACAGCGGTGGATGACCAAGGGAATTAGCCATGGGGAGATGGTGACATGGTAAGAGGCGACCTTCACTTTGTTTCTATAATTATCTAATATTAGTCTTTTGCACATTGCTTAGCTTTACATTTGGAGGAAATTTGTATAATTGCTGAATCTTGATAGGTCTTTGTTTCCATTTTGGCATTGGTCAAGATATTGTGCTGACTCTAGGGCTTTTAGTTGTATACACCAAAAGAGGTGTGTTTGTTTCAGCCAACAGATCTGAGTTTTCCATTCTTTTGCCATTAATGGATCAGGACTTACAATGTCTTACCAGGATCATAATTTACTGCAGTCATATGCAGTCTTTACTTTACCATATCATTATCACTATCACATCTTTCTTCATCATTTGATCCTTCATTTGTTTTCTTGTATGATTTTTGTTTTGAGTTAGTATATTATGAGAAACACAATGAAGAATTATTTCAGGGGCTGCTTTCACATATTACCCTTTTGAACAAGCATATTATCAGGCATTCATTCTATCCTTGGTATTCTTATGTTTTTTAACATTGCTTTGCCATTTCATTCCTATTTTCATAATCCTCATTGGTGCTTGGATTTGGGATAATTTTTAGGGGGATTTGAGATTTAGTTCAAATTTGGACAATCTCCTTTCAAGTGAAATATCCCCAATCCATGCGCTCCCTTAGTCTTGAGCTGAGGGAATTACTAACTACTCAACAATGTCAACATTACTCTAGCTTGATTATTTTTTCACACATTTGCAAACAGGGATACAGATGATGACACTAAGATTAGAAGTATCAAATCAATGGGGAGACAATACGGTTTCTTGCCTTGCAAAACCAGGAAGGTCAGCTTTGTGATATTTGTTGTTGATGGTGTTTGTGTCCTAGAGTCAATTGACAGCAACAACAAAGGATACATGGACAATCTCCGCGAAACATTTATGTATCCATTCTTGTCATTCAGAGGTACAAATTGCTAAGATGCTTAATTGGTTATAGCTGCCTTTATGTAGTTGCCAGTTGTGCTCAGTTTATAATAAACAAATATTTATTGGTGCACATAGTTAAGTAACAAATATGTACTTCCTTACTATCATGTTCTTGTAAATGATTTGTATACAGATTGTAATAGTAATTTTTCATGACAATATTGTGCTGAAGGCATTTATGGTATTTCCCTATTGTTCTAGAGTTCAGTCTTGTGTGTGCCCCTTGTACTCAATGTATTGCCCTTAAGCTATTACAATACAGACTTACTCAATTCATCCACACAGTACACACTTCTCAAACTAAGTAACTAACACATTAAGACATGCTTTTAAATGATAAATTTGAGTTTGACATGTTAATCGTAGACATCAAAATCATGGTAACAAATTTGATTGCAGATGACAAGCCTGTTGTTGTGGTGTCTCATGGGGATAGACTGTTGTTACAACAACGCTCTCGTGTTCGAAATGAGTTAGCAGAGTTACTTGACATTCCTCTGCAACAAATCTTTGACATACCAGGTATTGTTGCGTCATCATACTTTAAGCCTTTATTTGGTGAAAATTAGATTTATAGCCAAGTAAAAATGTAGTTCTAGCACCGACAATCCAAGGCTCTGTTATATAGCATTGTAAACACAGGGTTATAGGATAGTGTTTTCGTATATTTCCATTAGTTAAAATATGCAAATCAAATAGGAACGCAGATGAGAAAAAAAAAGAGATGCCAAATGCAAGTGTATTAGCTCCCAAAATTGTAAAAAATTGCAATTTAGCATTTGAAAAATGCCAAAATAAAATGAATTTCAAAAAAATCAAAACAAATCATAAAAGTTAAGATGAAATGTTGAGGTGCCAAATAGAGTTGTATTCAACACATCAAATTTATAATCAACGGCTCTACATATTGCATTTGAGATCCAAATACAAACAAATTTTTTAAATCATGATTTTTTTTGGAATTCAGTATTATAGATGCTAAATTGTATTGTTGAAAATTTCATAAGAACAATCATTTGAATATAATTGTATTTGGCACATCATTTTTTTTCTGATTTGTTTTAAATTGCTTTGTATATTTTATATTTGTTTGATTTTGGCATTTAAATGCTAAATTGTGGATTTCATGATTCGAGGAGCTAAATGCACTAGTATTTTAAATCTCATATTTTTTCTATTTTCTTCCTTTTTGTTTGGATATTTCAACCAGTGCATTATATGAAAGTGTTATAGGGTCATCTGAATTTATAGTGCTATACGGAAAAAGCTTTAATTTCCAGTACTAAAAAGCATAATTAATATATTTACAAGTGCTATAGACCCAACTTCCCTTTTATTAGGCATTACTATTTGCGTTCTACATCTGATATCTTCTACACAGGATCTGATGATTGTGAGACTGATTTGGCGGTATTGGATATGCTGCGTTACTGCATCCAACATGCTGAGCAAAACTTCCCTATTAAACTAAACTATCTTTTAGAGGTTTGATTTTCTTGTACCATTTTATATCCTGTTCGTACGGTATAAATAATAAGTTCACATCTCGTTTGTACATTGAATAGAATTAACCTGATTTGTTCATACGGTATCCTACCCATGTGAGTGAAGATCTACTTGAATTATTTTAAATTTTTTACTGGGATTAATAGATCTTGAAGCTGTGTTCCAGACCATTTCCCCTGGGAAAATTGAATGCTGCATCCTGTAGCCAGCACCCAGCAGTCATTTATTGTGATATCCGCAGACATTTCTTGCCTTGGTTTTAGAGGTGAAATATATGCAAGTATGCAACCAAGCAAATTGATACCACTACTAACCTTATGTCTGTTTCACTCCAAAAAAGGCCCTTATGTCTGTTTTAATCAAAGTTAGGGGACTGTTCATAACTTCAATACATGATCTATATGTTTAGCATTGTTAAATTGTCCCCACTTGAACTGTTACAAAGCAAATACTGCCCGAAGGTCAAATTGCTCGGTGGAAAACAGTAGTTAAAAACTTGAATTTTGTTTGTATTGCATGATTTTTCCAACACCACAAAGAAGTTAATGTATTACAGTTAGTCAATAGACAATGCAATGCTGAAGGACTCAACCTGCTCGGCTAGGTAGTAATGTGTGTAACCAGGAAGAGTAACAATTGTTACTATCATAGCTAGTCTGTAAATAAGATTATGGCTATCATAGCTAGGCCTTAAATACGATTATGAGAAATTACTTCAGTGGCTGGTAGAGTTGTAGGTTTGGATTCCATCATGATTGATCATTGCTGCTGCCCACTTTAACGCATATGTGAGTGCACCTCTGCAGGAATTCTTTGAATATCTGAGCATATCTCTACAGGGCGTACTTATGTGTTCATGAGTGTGTGGTTGCTGTGCATCTACCTTTTAACTACAAAAATAATGGCATCAAATCTTTTTTCAAAATAATGGATATGCAAAAATTTTTCTTGTAATTTTCACCTCTTTTTTTTTTTCTTGTATAACTAGTTCCATGTTGAGATTTATATTTCTTTGTACTAGAAAATGTGGAAACTATCTTTTCATCTGTACGACGGCATAACTTCACTGGATGATTTGCTGGATGAGTAATTATTCAAAAATTTATGTTGGGCAGATGCATGGGCGTGAAACCCTCGCTAAGATGATGGAGCGATTAATGGGCTTAGATGCAATCATTGAAGCCGCCATTATTTTCCTGTGCATCGTAATCCTCTTCCTTCGGGTATCAGACAAATTGCTGCGATGGTAGCTTTGTTTAGTTGTGGATTGTACTGTATATAGAAGGGGGGAGACTTGTTACCTTCGTTACCTAAATACAAAATAGTATAGCCATAAGTAGTACCCAACAGTACCGTATGATGTAATGCATAGCACGCGTTCCTATATGCAAGATATTGTGAATCTTATTACCTGTTATGCTTGTATATATTGTTTGAACATGTTCTGAAGGTACTTCATACTGCACTATATGGTTACCATGGGCTGCTTGAGGAACACACAACTTGGCAAGTGCCCATACCATGCTACAAATTAGAAGAAACAGAATATATTATTTTGGTGTCTGAACTATGGATCTTGATCCAATTTGATCACTAAACTTAAAACGGGAATAACTTGGTACTTGAAATATAAAAAATCTGGTATATAAATGTTTCTTGACATGGTAACCGGTGGTTTTCACCGGTATTCTGACCAAGCTATTACATGTTTCTCAATTATTTTACAAGCTTATGAATAATCTCACCATGTTTTACCGTGTATCAATTTTTCAACATTTTCTTTAGCATTTTTAATAGTTCTAAAAATAAGGGAAAATGCTAAAAAATCATAATTATGTGAAAAATTTTATACGAGATTAGGCTATTATGAGTGCCATTAAAATGTTCCTGTATTACAAATGCAGTATTCCTAAAAATAAAAGAACTTATCATGAGCGTCATCAAAATGTTCCTACGGATATAGTAGTATACAAATACTGAAAATCGAAAAATAGGAAAGAAAATCAATTCAGTTTAAAGCATTATTTCTAATTGAAAGCTTACGGAAATACATAAATGCGATTGCTTTTCATAAATACAATGTACTAAAATAGAAAAAAAATAAATTGAAGGTATTATTACGATATATATGGACCATTAGATGGAGTGAGATGGCAGAGATTAAAAGTTGGCCTGTTGGATAGATTATTGAACAGATTAAGGCCCTGTTCTTTTTGAGCTGATCTGAACGGCTGAACAAATAAACGACTGAAATGATTGAACTTCGAGAGCTTATCGGGATAGTCTCGAGATTTGTATCCATTTCATTTGACTTGCTTTTTAAAGCATTAGGATCCACCTTCAAAACAATAAAAAAACAGACTAAAAAAACTCAAAACATGTCTTTTTAAAACGTAGATAAATCGTTAAGCTGTTATGCCGTTAAAATGTTAAGCTGAAAAGAACTGGGTACTCCCTCCGGTGTCAAAAAACTGGACGTTTTAGGCACTATTTAGAATACTAAGGCCACAATTATTATGGGGTATTTTTACTACGCTGCCCTTATTAAAGGCTATTATTTCATTAATTAGCAAGAATGAGGCATAGCGCCGTTGGTGGGAGCTTTTCTCTTGGATCAAGGGATGCATGGTTCGAATCATTGCGCCATTTTTTAGCTTTGCATCGAGGCCATGTAGCCAAAATGTCTCTGCTAATTACTCGGCACCGGAGGGAGTATTGAATAGTTTGCTACACTACAGTTCAGTTAAGTGCCACAGAATTTTGTACGGTTGATTTTGATGTCGTTCGACCATCCATAGTGATGTGAATTGTACTTGTACTTCATTCGTACGGATGCATCTGTATTTTTTATAAGGAAAATATAATTAGGGTGACTGAGTGAAGAGAGAGTTCATTTATGTTTGGAAAAGATACAGATTTTTACGCTTGAACCATGGCAATTAACTTATTTTTATCCTTAAGCTTCAAATTCAGGGTAACTCCGTCCTTAAATTATCAAAATGGTTTTGAGCAGTCAACAATGTTTTTGAGTGAGTCAACAATGGTATGGTTTTAAAAATGTAATGACCGAGTCAACCCGGTTTTAGAATTTAGGGGAACAAAATTGTACCTTTTTCCTCTATGTTTTAATTTTCACGTGTCTTCAATCTTCTAAGGGCATTGCTAGCAGATTGACTAAAATAAAATATTCTCTATATTCAGATACTTAGATAATCTCTAATGCTAATCCTATCATAACGTTGTAAACAAGTCCTAAATAATGTAGCAAATAAAATATAAGAGAGAAATGTGGATGAATGATGAAAAATGGTGTGAATAGTGGATAGAATCCCAATTTAAGGCTACCATTGGAGATGGTCTTTAATCCCTATGCCACTCCAACTGAGCCTCTATGTCAGTCTCTAAATTTAGATATTCTCTTCCTGAGCCTCTATAACTCGATATACTCTCCCTAATCTATATCTTTTTTAGATAGAAATTGTGCTACAGAGGATGAAAATATAGGAAACAAATAGTAGTTTTGGGATGTATAGATCAAAATTTAAAAATACTACTGATGATGCTCTAAGATGCTATTTGCAGGTTTTGCAATGTCATGGTCATCATATGCTGGTTTGGTTCCATTGTGAGAGCAACCCTATCACACTCCCGATATTATTGTAGCTACAATAATAAAGGGAGTTTTCCCACTTGCCCGCTTCTTTACCGCACTTCTTTTTCAGCACCTGCTACCGCCGCCCTCTTTTTTCCTGCGTTGGATTTTTTAACTGCAGATGATGCAGGCAGCATGATTGGGAGGCTGCGGCACATGCTCTTATACCTAGGACATGTTTGAACTTCTCCGTAGTTTATCACCTGGATGTCCTTGGGTTTGAGGTAATTTTTAGGGGCATACGTTGAGAGTTAAACAAGTGAGGTTCTCGTACTCATGACCCTCCATACTTTCCCTATGGACCAAGAACCCTGATACATTGTACTCCCTCAAATAAGATATAGTTGTTGTTTTAGACATAAATTAGGATACCAAGGTGGACTTTATTAGGGTGTATATTTACGATTGTACCCTTATTAAATGGGATCCCTTTTCAAAGTCAGCAGCTGCGCACGGCTTGGTTCGTACTCCCTCTGTCCTACAAAGAACGCATTTCTGGTTTTTTTTCAGACAGATTAGTGTGAAAGGCAAATGACTAATCTGCCCCTAATTAATTACATGCACAAGCGTGCTGCTGCCTTGGTTCCCAAAATAATTAAATGTGCATGCGTCTCCTTTGGTGGGGAACGGATATAGAGGGAAATGGGAGTGGGGGAGTTAATGGGCTGTGTCTTCTTTGATGGGCCCTACGTCTAAACATGCACTCTTTGTGAGACAATTTTTAAACACTAATAAAGCACTCTTTGTAGGACAGAGGGAGTAGGAGTTTTACGTTGTAATCGCTAGGTCTCGAGATCAAAACCCTTCACGTTTCATGCATTTACTCCATTTTCTAGCTCTGGCATTAATTAGGGGCAATATTGGACAGAAATCACCAGGACGAGCTAACACAACATGCTTTCAAACACTATGGCAAAACTGCTTAGCGACAAATAATATCGTACTGGAGGGAATAATTGCATAAGCTCTTACACATAAAAATACTAATAATTTTCTAGTGCGACTAGGGAAAGTCGGAAAAAACACAAGGCTAGGTGCATCCTAGCATATTTTTTATATCTATTTAGCCTGAATCACTAAGGGTAAGTTTTTTCAACTTATTTGCTTATCCTCATATACTCATTTTCTTATCTTCGATTTCAAAAATGCAAATATTTTGGTATTGCTGGTTCATTCTTTCTTTCTAAAAAGCGTAAAAATGTTGTAAAAGGCAAGTTGAATGAAGTGTCGTACTCCCAAAGACGCTTTGGAAACTCTCAAAGTTCAACTTATCATCAAATCTGTAGATCAACAAATCAGACAAGTCGAAAAGAACCGCACCTAAGTATCATGCGTCCGAGGCATCAAACAAAAAGCTGAGGACAACTATGTGGGGCTTAACACATCCCGTCTACATTAATTAATGCAAAAACTTGCTTGGGGTCACTTAAAGCAAGGGCAGAGGTAAAAAGCACACAAAAGGTGAGAGGAGCTTTGTGGTACTGCCCAAGCAATGGGCGGAGCATAGTCCTACAAGTCTAGGTTTAGGGTTTGACTATGGTGGCAAGAGAGGTTGGCGGAGGAAGGGTGGTAGCGAAGACTTGACTCTGCTATTATGGAGAAGACAAAGGAGGCCAGCACAGTGGAGGAGAGAAAGTATTTTTATGTGTAAGAACTTATACATTACTCCTTTCGGTACGATATTAGTCGTTGGTGAGCAGTTTTGCCAGTGTTTGAAAGCATGTCGTTTTAGCCCGCCTGGGTGATTTTTGTCCAATATTGGACCTAATTAATATAGGTCTAAAACGACAACTAATATCGTACTGGAGGGAATAGTGAATAAAAAAGGTCATGGACCTAAGAACATATCGTCTCTTGAGTGACACATCATCTCTTAAACAACAAGTCCCAATGCATCGTCTGTTAAACAATATTAAACAACAGTGAGCTGGAGAACAATACGACATTCAACAGATAGTATGACTGGATAATTAATGAAGAAACGATATCTAAAATAAGGGACTCATGCACTCTCTCTATATTTATTAGAGTTCCACATCATGATTTGGCCGAGGTGGAGTTTAAAGAAACATTGAAGGGACGCGCACTGGAATTGCTGTAATTAGGCCCAAATATACACCATTTTCAATCTTTTTCACTCGTGATAAAGGTTGCACAACACAAATCTATTAGAGCACTACTAGGGAAAGGAGCTGTACAAGGTAATGCCTTTACAAACCTCGCGGAGGCCCAAATATACACCATTTTCAATCTTTTTCACTGGTGATAAAGGTTGCACAACACAAATCTATTAGAGCACTACTAGGGAAAGGAGCTGTACAAGGTAATGCCTTTACAAACCTCGCGGAGCATCACCTTTACAAACCTCGCGGAGCATCACAAGCGGTTGGACCAAATATACACCATTTTCAATCTTTTTCACTGGTGATAAAGGTTGCACAACACAAATCTATTAGAGCACTACTAGGGAAAGGAGCTGTACAAGGTAATGCCTTTACAAACCTCGTGGAGCATCACCTTTACAAACCTCGCGGAGCATCACAAGCGGTTCCAACCGCTTGTAATGGTGTCTAAAAAGGCAAATAATATTATAGGAGGTGGGATTTGAACCCAAGACCTCATGACTCACACCTCACTCAGCTAGCCAACCCACACATGCATGATATCCGATGAGATAGGGGGAGCTTTCCTTTTATCTATTCGAAAAAGGACCCTCTAGAAACGGTTGGGGCTATTAAACCGCTTATAAAGGTTAGCATCCTAAGTGGTTTGTGTTCCCAACCGCTTCTAGAGCTCTAGCAGCGGTTGGGGACACAAACCGCTTAAGATTTTTGGTCTTTAGAAGGGGTTCATGCCCCCAACCGCTTATAGAGGTCCACTCCTGGCTTGGGGCTGGTTTAGGGCTATTAAACCGCTTGTAAAAGTCCGCTCCTTTTTTTCCAACCGCTTAGGAAAGTCCTTTCCCTAGTAGTAGAGTTCAGTTTAGAACAGGTTCTAGAAGCTGAAAAATAATGTAGATGACGAACATATATTTGTGTAACTACCCTTTACTGAAGAGCACATTTGCAATTTCAACTACAATTAATTATATACCGGTATGGGAAGTAATTGAGGTAAGCAAAATGTAAATGCGAGTAAAAAAACAAGTTCTTCAACCCTGGACCTTGCCTGTAGTCGATATGGTTGAATGACTTTTGATTCTGTGCGGACCCCGGGAGATCCTCAAAAATATAACTATCTAGGATTTCAGTTGCATTTCGAAATAGTACAGACAATCAAACTTTATTACATAACCAGAGTTATTTTACAATATGGCTTACAATTTTTAATACACCTCTGAAATTTACACTTCAAAACCACATGCATGGCTCGACTATAGGATAAGCTAAAAATCTACACCAAACTCTTTCAGATCTTTAAATGAAAAGTCTTCTGTTGAAAAGAGAGGGCCTACCTAAAAGAAGGGTAGCCCGCAAAACAACGGGTAAGCACTTACGCCCTAACAGGTTTCCATATGCATGCCTATTAACTACATGCAAGGTTTTAACAGAAATTGACAGAGAGATTTAATAATAGTCTTAATGCATATTTTAAAGATAGTTTTTAGAAAAATCCTATAGTTTACCAATTCTTTTCTAAACATTTTTTAATAAGATTTTTGATAAATACCTGACTTTCAACACTGACTCTAGACCAGACCAACAACAACCTTACAACCACACCTCTAACCTGATTTATGTCAATATGTAGAATATGCATCACCCCTACGATACAACTTCATATCCCAGAAGTATGGTCCATCGATGATTTGTTTTTAACGACTCTGTAAAATCTAACTAGCTTTACCCGTAAAATGATCAGTAATACGGTTTAGGCGAAAATTTGTATCTTTTCTATCATGACATAATTCAGTTATGAGCAATGAACAAACCAACCACCGGCTACCAAACAAGTGTTCCCTAGTCCGCGACTAGAGCAACCCACCATGCGTCTCACATTCCCATTGTTTGTTCACGCTAAACTTTCAACAACACCAACAATACCACCATTCACCAGCCTTAAACCAAAACCAATACTTCGGCAACTCAACCACTTTCCAACTCAACCAAAAGTTAGATTAATATGCAACAATCATGATTCTACATGCTTTTATGAGACCTTGCCATTATTATGGTTAGATTATATTCCTAGGGTTTTCCTATGACTTAGTGGGTGAAGCTATACTCTAAATGGGAGTATGACTATATGCAATCATAAATACTTTTAAATAAATTGGACATAAATTAATTAACTAGAAAATAAATGCATATTATAATATTTAAGAATAGAAAACCTGCCTGGTTCAGCTAGATCTTCGATGTCTGCACTCTTGCCCAAATATTCTTGCTTGGCTGATCCGGGTGCAATAAATTCGTTTTCTACACGTTGAAAAAGGGAAAACAAGAAGGTAATTTAATAAAAAAGGAAAAGAAAAATGCAAGGAGCATGAATGCATAAAATTTATTTTCTTAAAAGATATTTTTAGAAAAGGGTTAGGGTTGACTAAGATGGTGATGGTTTGTATAATTTGAATATCTCTGGAAAAATTTCTTATAAATGGAAATGGTGAAGGAGATTTTTGGCATTATTTCGGATAGAATGACATGGTAAAGTGGAAGGTCGATTTTGGTATTATTTTGGTAGTTCTCCGGATAGAAAGAATTTATGCATGTGTATGTGGGAAGATATTTGGTGTGGATGAACAGATTTTTAGAGATTGGGGTCGACGACAACAACGTTATCGGAGTTCCGAGATGGAAATTATTGAAGATATAAGGTGAAAATCTTAAAAATATATTATTAATTACAATATTAAGATAAAATATTTTTATTTTGGATTTTGGGATTTTTGGAAAATATAAATAAATTTTAAAAGCATTTTCCTATATAAAAGAGAAGTAAAAACATTTTATTTTCAAAATTTATAACTGAAAAGGGGATATTTTATGTTTTTATAAAATTCTAAGCTAAATTCTAGATTTTTGAGAATTTTCATAATTGTGGAGGATATTTGCTATTTTATGAAAATTGGGAAGTTATATCTGGAAATTTAAATAAAAGGAAAATTAGATTGGGTCAACTGGGCAGGAGCTGGGCCGACCCATTAGGAAATGGTGTTGTGCGGCCAGTGCATACCGCAGACTGACATGGGGGACAAAGAGGCGGTGAGAGAGAGAGGAAATGGAGGAGCGACGGGAGGAGCTCAATGGCGGCATTTACAGTGGGCGGAGATGGGTGGTGATTCTCGGTATGTGCAATTGGCGGTGAGAGGAGACTAGCTGAGGTGGCGGCGGTACTTGGGGTGACTGGTGGTGGCAGCGCGGCAACCACAGCATGGCGGCAGAGGAGGTCGTTGGCGTCGGTGCTTTGGTGAGGAGAGGAGGGGAGTGTGGTGGAGGAAGGAAGTTTGAGTCGGGGATGCGCCGGGGGAGGTCTATTTATAGGCGGAGGAGCACAACAGCGGCCGAAGGGAAAACCCGTCGGTGGAGGTCAACTCTGGCGAGGAATTCCGGTGGAGAGGAGGCGAACCAAGGGCTGTGACGAGGTGGATAAAATCGGTGGTGACATGTCGATGCCGTAGGAGCTGATGTCGTGGCCTGAGAGGGTTGGAATCGACGACGGCGTGCAAATCCGACGGGCGGCACGATGGAGGCGGCGGCGCCATCGAGGGGAAAACCAAGGGCTCCGTTGGATCTGGGGGTGAAGCAATGGGCGCCGTCGGATTGTTTCTAGTGAAGGGGTGCGGTTAAAGACTACGTGGCAAAATCTGGTGCATTGATGTAAATAGAATTGATCTGGCCGTCGGTTGCTACTAAATGCGAGAGAGAGAGAGAGAGAGAGAGAGAGAGAGAGAGAGAGAGAGAGAGAGAGTATTCTCTAAAAAGAAAGCGTAATCCAAGAATTTCCAAAAAAAGGGAAAGGTTTTAATTGAATTTTCAGAAAATAGATTAGGATTTGGAAATTCATAGAATATTGTAGGGAGCTCAGAAAAATATGAGATTGGTCTCTAAAAATCAAGAAAAATGAGGAGAACCTAATGGTGGAATAAAAGTTTATGGGATGAATATCCTTGGATAAATAAAAGAAGGGATTTCTTTAATGGAATAAAATAGGAGTTCCTTTGAAAAATTCTCAGAATATTAGGGAAGGTTTCTAGGGGCTTATAAATGATTTTTGAAAAAAATATTTACGCTAAAATTGAGTGACTTTTGGGTATGTTACAGATTCGAACCCAGAGGCTCTCTTTGATTTGTTTGGTTTATTTAAGCCAAAATTTCTCATTTTGTTATAAATCATTCGATATAACATCTTCTAATAATTTTTATTGTTATCTGAGATTTCCTTTAAATGTTTTAAAAATATATTTTAACAATTTTAACCTTTCCGTGTATTTTTTTTATAAGTTTCTGAACATTTGGCCAAACCTAATCAAACGGTCTGCATAGCCACAGAACCACCCGCCTCGCCGTCGGCCGTTGCTACTTTGGGCTTCGCTACCCGCCGTTCCCGAGTCTTTCGCCGCCGCGGTCGCTACATGCCCCGGACATGCCGCGTCCTACGCCGCCTTCCCTTCCTCCGGCGCTGCGTCCATTCCTCCGCCCAACCCCGCCACGCCGCCGCTGCCGCCACTGACTCCACCGTCCTTGGCCGCCTCACCCGCCTCCTCCTCCTCCACCGCTTCCCCGCCGCCGCCGCCCTCCTCTCGTCCTCCCCGCTCACCCCCGCGCTCCTCCACGCCGCCCTCCGCCGTGTCCGCCTAGACCCCGACGCAGCCCTCCAACTCTTCCGCCTCGCCCCCTCTCGCCCCTCCCTCCTCGCCCACGCGCAGCTCCTTCACATCTTCGCCCGCGCCCGCCGTTTCCCCGACGCCCGCGAACTTCTCGCTTCCCTCCTCTCCGCGCATCCCAAGACCCCGCCCCTCTTCCCCCACCTCGTCGAGGTCTACAAAGATTTCTCCTTCTCAGCCGTCTCCTTCGACCTCCTCCTCCGCGCCCACGCCGATGCCGGCCAGCTCGCTCACGCTCTCCATGTGTTCGACGAAATGACAAAGGTTGGTTCCCGCCGCACCCTGCGGTCCTGCAACTGCCTTCTCAACAAGCTAGTCCAGGTTGGGGATACAAGCACTGCAGTGTCTGTGTTTGAGCAGATACGGAGAGCCGGGATACTGCCAGACGAGTACATGGTGGCAATCATGGTTAAGGCATACTGTAGGGACGGCAGGATGGAGCATGCAAGGGACTTCATGGAGGAGATGGAAGAGATGGGTGTGGAGGTGAACCTGGTGGCGAATCATGCGCTGATGGATGGGTATTGCAGGCTGGGACAGTCTGAGGATGTGAGAAGGATATTGGATTCACTGCCGGGGAAGGGTTTTTCGCCGAATGTGGTGACATATACCTTGCTTGTGAAAGGATACTGTAAGGAGGGTAGGATGGAGGAGGCTGAGAGGGTGGTGAGGGAGATTAGGGAAAATGAGAAAATTGTACTTGATGAAGTTGCGTTTGGTGCAGTGATCAATGGCTATTGCCAGAAGGGCAGAATGGAAGATGCAGCTAGGGTAAGAGATGAGATGGTGGATGCCGGGCTCCAGGTTAACTTGTTAGTGTATAACGCAATGATCAATGGATATTGCAAGTTGGGGGGAATGGTGGAAGCACAGAAGGTTTTACAGGAAATGGAGAATAAAGGGGTGAGTCTGAATGAATACAGTTACAATACTCTAGTGAATGGGTATTGCAGAGAAGGTTCCATGAGCAAAGCATTTGAAATCTATGATATGATGGCAAGGAATGGTTTCACAGTGACAACGTTAACATATAATGCACTTTTCAAAGGTTTTTGCTCACTCGGTGCTATTACTGACGCGCTTAGATTGTGGTTCTTGATGTTACAAAGGGGTGTGGCACCTAATGAGGTTAGCTGTAGCACATTGTTGTATGGTTTATTCAACGCTGGTAAAACTGACCAGGCCTTGAACCTTTGGAAGGAAACCTTGGCAAGGGGTTTAGCAAAAAATGTAATCACATTTAACACAGTTATCAATGGGTTGTGCAAAATTGGGAGGATGGCTGATGCTGAAGAGATTTTTAATAGGATGAAGGAATGGAGATGTCTTCCTGATAGTTTCACCTATAGAACATTGATTGATGGTTACTGTAAACTAGGTGACCTGGGTAGGGCTATTCAAATTATGAGTGACATGGAACGTTTAGGTTTCCCTCCTTCTGTTGAAATGTTTAATTCTTTCATAACTGGGCTCTTTGTAGCTAATAAATGTGGTAAAGTGGATGATATCCTTGCTGAAATGAGTGCAAAGGGGTGTCCTCCTAATACAGTCACTTATGGGGCTCTGATAGCTGGATGGTGTAAACAGGGAGATCTACATAAAGCCACTAACCTGTATTTTGAGATGGTTGAGAAGGGTCTGACTCCAAATCTGTTCATATGGAGTGCATTACTGAGCTGTTTCTATAAGAAGGGGAAGGTTGATGAGGCTAATTTGATGCTACAAAAACTTGTAAATATTAACATGATTCCAGGTTGCAGTGCAGGAACACTTGAGATTGGCAAAGCATCACATGCCATTGATACTGTTGCTGGTGGAAATCGGCATTCTACGAAAATCATGTGGAACATTGTTATTTTTGGGTTATGCAAATCAGGAAAGATTGCAGATGCTATGAATTTGTTCAAGGATCTACAGAACAAGGGATTTGTTCCTGATCATTTTGCTTATTCTATCCTCATCCATGGTTGTTCTGCTTCAAGGTTTGTTGATGAAGCTTTTGGTCTTAAGGATGCAATGTTGAGCGTCGGTCTTGCTCCAAATATTATAACCTACAATTCTCTCATCTATGGCCTCTGCAAGTCTGGGAATCTATCAAGGGCAGTTAAACTTTTCAATAAGTTGCAATCAAAAGGTATATCTCCTAATGCTATCACCTATAATACACTAATTGATGGACATTGCAAGGATGGTAATACAACTGAAGCCTTTAAGTTAAAACAAAGTATGATAGAGGATGGTATTCAGCCTACCATATTCACATATTCTATACTTATCCATGGTCTCTGTACTCAAGGGTATATGGAAGAAGCAATCAAGCTTCTGGACCAAATGATTGAGAATAATGTAGAGCCAAATTATATTACATATTGGACATTGATTCAAGGTTACATTAAAAATGGTAATATGAAAGAGATATCAAAGCTTTATGATGAGATGCATATCCGTGGACTTCTTCCCCCCATTTGCTCTGGACATGCAAAACAAGGAGATCCTTTTATTGTGAACAACCTGAATGGAAAAATGCATCATGCAAAGATGTACAGCTAGAGTTAGAACATTCTTTGCATATACATTTTCCGTACTCAGAAGATGCTGACCATTTATGGTTCGTATGGGAAACTACATCATAAGGCTCCATTTTATGTCGAGATGAAAAAGTAAGTTATCTTTGCCTGTTGGTCTTTTATATCACTTATATAATTTACTCCGTTGTTAGTTTTACAGTCAATTGCAACCATGCCATTATATAGGTTCCATTTTGCAAAAATACCACTTCATATGACAATGACATGTTGCAGATTGCAGTTATGCCACTATAAGTTTTAACTTTGCAAAAATGCCACTTCTTGTGACAATGACACGTGGGAGCAACCTTGCCATTATAAAGTTTTCACTTTGCAGAAATATCCTTTGTTTATCTATTGTCATTGTCACATGAAGTGTCATTTTTTGGAAAACGTAAACTTTATAATGGCATGAGTGCAATTTTCCCTTTGTTTCATTCATTATTGCTTATTGGTCATATTATATATAGTTTCAGATGTTGCTTCATAACTCATCATAAAGTAGTGTCAAATGTTGCTTCACCCAACATTCACGATGTTTTTGGGCCGTATACATATCACGATGTAGAGGTCCGAATATCATCTCATTTCCATTATTTAAAAAGAGGTGATTTACAACCCAACATTTTATATAATCTAAATAATCTGATTAGCTTTCAAGTTGAAATCTAATCCACTAATGTGATAACTTTTGAAATGCAATTTAAGGTCTTCAGCTTATCTCATTTCCCTGTTTTTGCATGGTAGTTTGGAAAGTTAAGTGAACTTCGTTTGACTTGTTTCTTAGAGCTCTTAGACGTGGTTTCGAGCTAGAAAAAAATAGATTGCAAAAGTCAAAGCATTTCACTCTTTGGTTCGAAGATAAGTAGATAAGTTGAAGTGGACCTCTAGTGAAGTGCATCACTCTTGTGTTGTTTTACTAGGTCACAACCGAATAAATTCTTAAAAGTGGTGGAAAAGCATGCCAACTTCACCAACAAGACGTAGGGATATCACCTTTTTCTACATAATTAGTAAGTCTTCCATGGTATTACCAAGTGATGGAATTTATCAACTAATCCTATAAGGTCAACCACATAACCAATCTTCTTGATAAGACAACTAATGGAGATATATAGGGAGTGCAAGAAGGATTGACACATGATTTTCATTGATGTGAAAAAGGCCTATGGCAAGATACAAAGGAATGTTATGTGGTGGACGTTGGAGAAACATAAAAACCCAACAAAGTATGTAACTTTTAGTAAGGATATGTACAATAATGTTGTGACATGTGTGTGGACAAGTGGCGGTGACACTGATGACTTTCCTATCAATATAGGACTATATCAAGGGTCAGTACTGAGCCTTTATTTATTTACTTTGGTGATGGATGAGGTTACCAGGAACATACAAGGAGACATCTCTTGGAGTGTACTCTTTGCTAATGATGTGGTGCTAGTTGATTAGAGTAGGAGTAGGGTTAACAGGAAATTGGAGTTGCGGAGACAATCTAGAATTGATGGGCCTTAAACATGGTAGGACGAAAACCGAATATAGGTGGTGCGACTTCGGTTTTGCTAGGTAGAAGGAGAGAGATTTTACCCTAGAGGGACAAGCAATACCCAATAAGGATACCTTTCATTATCTGGGGTCGATGCTGTAGAGAAGTGATGATATTGATGAAGATGTTATTTATAGGATCAAAGTGGGGTGGATGAAATGACGATTGGTATCTGGCATCCTTTACGATAAGAAAGTGCCACAAAAGCTAAAAGGTAAGTTCTATAGGCAGTGATTAGGCCGACAATGTTGTATGGTGCCGAATGTTGGCCTACCAAAAGACGTCATATCCAACAATTAAGTGTAGAAGAGATGTAACAATTACGATGGATTTGTGGTCATACGAGGATATACCGAGTTTGTAATGAAGTTGTACCGGATAGGGTTGGGTGCCATTAATTGAAGAGAATCTTATCCAACATCTGTTGAGGTGGTTCAGACACATTCATTGAATGTCTTCAGAAGCACCGTTGCATAGTGGAATCCTTATGCATAGTGATAATATAAGACTATGCATAGTGATAATACAAGAGCATTTTCACATAAAGTTTTAAATGCACACTATCCATCAGTCTAAAATTCCTTCACACTTTACACTACACTAAAAGATTCCTTCCCTGCAGCAGATACTTTATTCCTGCATGCTTTATTTTATAGCTTCTCATATGCTCTAAGGAGAGAGAGGGGGCAACCTAATTTAACGTGGGAGGATGCAATAAGGAGACTTGAAAGATTGGAACATACCTAGAGACTTAGGTCTGTTCTTTTGAGCTGATTTGAACGGTTGAAATGACTGAACTTTGAGAGCTTCTCGAGATAGTCTTGAGATTCAGATCCATTTCATTTGACTTGCTTTTTAAAGCGTTAGGACCCACCTTCAATACCATGAAAAAACGGACTAAAAAAACTCAAAACACATGTCTTTTCAAAACGTACATAAGTCGTTAAGCTGTGAAGCCATTAAGCTGTTAAGTTGAAAAGAACAGGGCCTTAGCCTTAAATAGGGGCGCATAAAAATTAGCAATCCACGTGTCTGCACCATGACATAGCTTTTCACCTTATCTGACTTTTATGGGGTTTCATTTCTAGCCTACTCTAGTTTGTTTGGGACCTAAAGCCTTTGTTGCTGTTGCTGTTGTGGTGGTGGTGGTGGTCGTCGTCGTCCTATGCGAAGTTTACCTAGATCTTTGTTGTTGTTGTTGTTACCCTTTTCATGTCAATTCAGTACTTATGTAAATTTCATCTTGTATTTGTCAGGATGATGGCAGAGAAAAGAGACCGAATCATTTTATAAATGCAGGCACAATGGGCCTAATTTGGATGATTCGTAAAAATCCTACCATGCTAAAATTGAATGTCCCGGTAAATTTCAGTTCCTTTTCAAATTGTCATGCTTTTGAGAAACTCTACATCTGCATGCAAATATGAACCAACATAATACTTTCCAGTTATGAAGAAGATAAAGTGTACCTAGAAGCCTTTTCCCGGTTGCCTACAAATATGGAATACAGGCATAGAATAAAGCCATATTTTTGGAGCTTGATGAAATCACACCTGCACGACTCTCCAAAGAACGCAAGTAGTAGCAACACATGTAAGGCAGTACAAATGCAACTTCTAGTGTGATGAATTATGATCCTATGTATATGCACCAATAGATCTGTTACATTTCATTATCTTACAATAGGATGCAATACGCCAATACCTAGTGTGACCAGCTCTTTGTAGATCAACTAACAAAATTAGCACGCACGGTGTTTTTGCTGCAACTTGTAAACATGTTTTTGAGGAAGAAAAGAAAAGAGCTGTATACGAACATTTCTCACTGTAATTATTCTCGATTTCACACTGGAGAACTTTGCAGAACAAATTTGAAATGCTTTCATAACACATCCATAGGAACCTACATGAGGCTCTGAACACCATTTTCACAAGAAAAAATAGAGACAAATTTGAAATGCTTTCATAACACATCCATAGGAACCTACATGAGGCTCTGAACACCATTTTCACAAGAAAAAACAAAGGAAGCATATAAAATCTTATATTCCCAGTTACAATGATTTGTTCTCAATTTCACATGTAGCACGGAGTTAAAATAACAGAAAGTAATAGGTTCTCTCTTTATTGGCATTTTAATATATGACCAAGATGATGAGCTGCATTGCAAATCCTCTGAAGTGCAGCCAAAACCGATTTCAATGTGCCATGAACACCTGGTTTATCATCTGCGTGTTTCATATCTCCTTGTTTCGTAGCGGTGGTCACTATAGGATAAAAATTTGTTAGCACCATAAATCCTTTGCAGCGCACCCCACAAAAAAAAAATTCTTGATGTCCTTAATTGGAACTTCATCCTATCTGGTGGGGCATGGTTTGCACAACATGAGTATGTCGTAAGCATAAGGCCCTGTTTGTTTGAGTTTCAGGCGAACTTTTACCTCGTAGCCGGGTTTAAACAAACAACCAACTTTTGAACCCACTTCAAAGAAGCCAAAACGCTAAAAGTTTCATTTTATTGTGATTTGAGCTTTTCTCGAAGTTTAATTTTTATGGCTTTTTTAAAGCAACTTTTTAAATCGCCGCATTTCAAACAAACAAGTCTAAATTGATAAATAGCATAACAATAAATAATATATGAAAAAATCTACTTGATTGTCTCAACTATGATGGTATAGACACTTAACACCTCGTCTAGGAAATCGGGTATGTGCCCTAGAAGAACGTTAAATGATACGCAAACGGTTCTGAGAATGGTTTGACTCATGTGTTTGCTCAGGTGTATCGACACGTAGACTTCACACACGGGCATCTTCACTTCACGGAACTCCCGGAGACCGCGGCCGACCGGGGTCCGGAGCGATGGCGGAAGACTCAGGCGCCATCCTCCGCCACATTTCCTCTCTCAAGGACATGCTCGACAAGGTCCCTCATCCTCCGACCTCACCCCTCTCGTCTGTGCCTTCCTCTTGTTGCCGCTTCGCCACTCGATTCTACCTCAGAAATTCGGGGCGGTGAGTGAACTGACGCAGCTTTGCTGCCGCGGCGGCGCGTAGCTGCCGATTAGACGCCCGGCCGGCCGCCGTGACCACTCGCTTCGCCTGGAGCGGGCAAGTCGCCCGACCATAGGATCTCTAGCCGACGCTTGAACGAGAAGTGAATCTAGGGTTGGGGACCGGGGTTTTAAATCAACCGATGGAGGAGGGGCGAAATTGCTCAAATGACACTGAATTGGCTGGCACACTCAATTTGTCTCTGTTTTCTAAAATGACGTGTTGACAACGGATTTTGTTTTCAAATAACATTTTAACAATTTTTCCCTTTTCCACCTTTTCCCCGCTGAAAATTGGGTGAGCTTTCGAATTTGTCCTAGGCTGCGACTGCGACGAGTGACGGCAGCTGAGACGGGAGCGAAGTGGGTGGGAGGCGGCGGCGACAGCGACAGGAGCGGCGACAGTGGTGACGGGAGCGGTGGCAGCGGAGGCGACGACGATGGGAGCGCAGCGGGAGGCGGCGGCGTGGTGCTTGATGAGGCGGCAGCGGCAGCGGCAGCGAGGTGCTTGCCGAGACGGCACGACGCTTGCCAAGGCGTCCGGCTCGTTGCCACCACCGCCGGAGGTATGGGAGAAGGCGGTGAATCAGGGGCAAAAGGGAAAACAGGGAAAAATGCTAGAATGTTATTTGGAAATATAATTCATTGTCTCGATGTCATTTTAGAAAACAGAGACGAAGTGCGTGTCATTTTGTTTTGTGGCAGCCACTTCAGTATCATTTAAGCAATTTCCTTGAGGAGGAGTGGGGAGAGGAGAGTGAGAGGTGGAGTGGAGTGGAGGCACGGCGCGAGAGGCGCCGAGTGTGAGGCGAACCCTAGCCTCCGCCGCCACCTCCATTGGCCGCCGCCGCCGGTTCCTAACTCATCCCGGTTCGCTCTCTTCCCTCTTATTTGTCATGTATTCTTCTCTGGTTATTCTGTCTCACTTTCGCATGACTTCTGTGCTGATTCTTATCTTCCCAATCTCATCTCCTTCTTTATTCCCCGACCCTTTTCTCTATTATCTGTTAGGTCATTTTCCAAAAAGAGTTTCATTATTGCCCAGCTCTTATCAATTAACTATTATATACTTTCTTGGCTATTTTCTGAATCAGGTCAATGAAGAGATTGAACATAATATACAAAAAACAAGAGAAATAGAGTCAGAAATTGTGAAGCATTCTGAAACTGAGAAGGAGTATCTCATGAAGGAATCTGAGCTAATGAAAGGAGTATCAGTTGCTGAATTTGAACTCAATGGTCTTATCCAAGTGGCTGGTACTTATTGCCTTTATTCATGCAGTAATTAGCTCATTGGCATGTTTGGCAGAAGAATAGCTAAGCTTTTGCGATGTTGACCTGTCAAGCATAAAACCTTCATGATAGCAGTAATGTTTTGACGAAAGGGTATTAAAATGGTTCATTCACATGCATTTTTTTTTTCGGTTCTGAGCTTGAAGTCACTATTGATTTTTCTTCATCACACTACTGAAATCTAATTAATCCAGTTGATCTTAAATTCTACTTCACTTTTGAGTCCAGAGATTGAATGCAGATTATATTTTTGATCTTTCGCTCTCTTGAGAAACTGTTCTGTATATTTTATCTTTTCTCACTCATGTGCCACTCATGCCATGCCATGTAAAACAAGTGATCTGAAGCATAATATGAGGAATCTGAAAAGTTAAGCATTTTATGCAGATGACAAATGTTATCCCAACCAAGTCCGCTTTTTGATCAGTGGCCACATAGTACATCTATGTAATTTACGGCTTAGTTTTTTACCCTTTAGTTCTGAAATATTTTGTTGAGCAATGACCACAGTTGTAATAGATCTTTGTAGCTTCATGCAAACTGGTTCCTGAAAATTCCATTGCAATATCCATATTACTTTACAGTACTTTTTCCCTAAACCAACAGTAGTTTTCTTGTTCACCTAGACATCCTTTTGTACTTACCTTATTTGCTACATTGTGAGCTGTGTGGTTTGCCTGTACAACACCCTTCTGTGGACAAATGGGCATATCATACTTCTGTTTGACACCTTGTTTAAGACATCTCATAAGTGGTGAACAAGGCATAGTTGAATATTGTCTGTTGGGAGCCTGGGAGGCTGAAACAATCATGTAAATCACATCAGCTGCTATTTTGTTATCTTCAGTATTGTTTTGTCAATGGCTGCATGTTTATGCAGCAAATGAAGGATGAAAAAAAACTGTGATTGATCAAATAATCAATAGATCATTTCATAATTCATAGTTTTTCATTTCTTTATGATTATCATATAACAAGCATTTAATGTGCCTCATATTATATCATGAGTACAGATGCAGTGATAATATTGAAGCTAATGGATTTGTTTTTAGATGAGTCCTTATGCTTTCATAAAGTAAGCTGCCCATATATTGTAGCATCTGATATTAGCAATTGTGCGTGCAAATTTGCCTCCTTTGCTGTCAATTGCTTTAGCCTTGAAGACCTTTGTGATTTTCATTTATAAACACATACAAGCACTCCCTAACTTTCTATTCATGATGTTGTGCTTATATTTTCTCTGACATATATATCTCATGTTGGACATTCCTAATATTGTGTTTCTATGTTCTCCTTGCACCACTTAATGTGCCTTTCACTTTTCAAACAGCTGCTGAGACAGATTCACTTGAAGTGATGGAGGGCAATGTGGAATTCCAGAAAGCTACTCTCAATGGAATTAGAAAAAAAATCTCTGACAAAATGTATGGTTCACATTTTATCTATACATGAGGTCAAATGCTTCAGTGTACTGGCTTATATTGATAAATTTTGCTCGTAATATTATAACATGTTATATTAAAATTTTGACTTATTTTCTTGTTTAGTGCAAGAAAAAGCATTGTAAATCTTCAGAGCATGCGAATGTGCGGTTGAGCTCATGTATTAGACATTTCTTAATCATTCTGAACTGGAGCTCACAGAATTCTTTATACCGACTAAATAGTGGGGCTGTAAATATTATTATTATTCTAGTTTACTTCTTTGTCTGATTGTTGCTGTTCTGGCTTTTAGGGAAAATTTTATCAGCGAATGTAAGGGGTTTCAAGCTAACATGGTTGGAGATCTGAAAGAGGATTTGGTTCTCTTGCTTAAGGAAAAAAGTTCACTAGAAGATGAGAGTGAGAACTTGAAAATGAAGATCGAAACTATACAAAGTTCATCAACGGAATATATTGCAGATATTCTTGAGGAGATAAATGTAGAAAGTTCAGGTAAATGATAAGTTGAGCTGAAAATTAAATTCTTCCGGTTATCATTTTTTCTTGTTTGAAGTTGTGCTACTCAAATTGTCTAAATTTCTTGCATTTCGTTCAATGTGGCTATCAGTTTATTATCAACTGTTTTCGCATTTTGTTCATATGCACTTGAAATGTGGGAAACCAGAAAGTTCTGAAGATTTATGGGACTTGATTTGTGCTTTTTGTTTACTACAAAATACAAAAATTGTAAGGCCTTGCAATGAAAGTGAAGTACTGCACTTGACATGGAAAGCACCTATTTCCCATTTACAGTTGCTGTTGACATGAAAAGTCCTATATTTGTTTTTTTTTATTAATGTGATACAGACTGTCTCTTTAGTAGAGTTTTCTGTCAGTACTTCCAAATAGTTCTCAACTTGACTTTTATGTGGACAGAAGAAAAAAAATATTGTAAGCTTTGTCAAAGTTATGTTTTCCTCCTGTTGTCTTGTGGTCAATGAGCAGATTGTGTTTAGCTATGAATTTGTTAAATTTTCACCGCTATATTTTCCAAAATTTACTTAATTATCTCCTCATATATGGTGTTATCACCTGGAACCGTGTTAGTCGAATCACCAATGGTATTTTTAGGGTATACTATCATTAGTCAGCATCACTTCAGACGTTGATTTATCGATTCTTGTGTCAGTATATGTAAAGTTGTAAATTACATACGCAAATTCTCTTTTTGAACTGCTTTCTACCTAAATTGCATCAAAAAGCCTCTTTTGCTAACAGTGATAAATATTACAGTTTTGGAGTCTGATCTGCAGTATAGGATTTCAGAATTTAAGGATATCCTGAAGGATATAAACCATCTGAAGATTCTATTTAGCTCGAGTGGCTCTTAAGAAAAATCTTTACCATTTCATGTAACTGGATGTATAATTTGGCTCGAAACTTTTTGCCGTGAAAAGGACCATTTGTTCCCTTTTGCCCTCTTCTAAGTAGCCACCTCAAAATGAAATATATGCATCAGGCTGCTACTTTTATCTAGCTGAAGGAAAAGATGGCTGGATTCTTTAGTATCCCCAATGAAACTAGCTTGTATGGGTTTCATTTATCGAGGAAAGGCTAATCCCTTAAGTGGAAGTTCACTGATCCTTATACCTGTAAATTTAAGTTGGGGTTACTGCCTTACTCGACTATAAAGTATAAACCATGCATAATGACAACCAGTATATAGGCATTGGTATGAGATGTTGGTCTCGACTGAGACTCTACGGTCTATTCACACATTAGCTGGCAAATACCGTATCGTTTCATTATTGTACTTCTACTGGCATGTGTGTACATATTACTTTTCACTTTTCGCTGTATTAATGACAACCAGTAAGTTAAACAAAATATTGCGACATTGAAAGTAAAAAAAACAATGCAACATTAGAAAGTAAAACACTGGAACATTAAAATGTAACTGTTGCAACATTTGAAATATAGCACTGAAGCATAAAAAAAATTGCTGAGCACCGCAACATTTCAACATTCTAATTAAAACTATTGCCATATTTGAATTTTAGCAGTGAAATATAAAAAATAACTGTTACGACATTTGATTTTGAACAATACAACACTTCAATGAAAACACTATGACATTTGAATTATAACACTAACAATTCATTGAAAGCACTACAATATTTGATTAGAGCACTGTAACATTTTAATAAAAGTACTACAACATTTAAAATAGAGCACTGAAACATTAAAAAATAATTGCTGCAATATTTAAATGAAGCCAATGCAACAATTGAACGAGAGTACTACAACATTGTACGGATAAAAAGAAGGTGGTTTCAGAAAGACAAAAAAGATATTGCACACAAACAAATGAAAACTTGCAACAATTACTCGATAATGTTTAAAGCCAAAATTTGGGGATCATTTCTGCCACAAATCTGGTATCTCCTCCCAAACCCGACATGCCTACCAACTTCGACTACAAATTTGATGTGACACAACTCACATTGCGTGACACAACTCACATTGCACACACACCGTACACCGTGGTTGTCTTCCCTTCTCCCTCCACTTCTCGCTTGGGGTTTACATCGACGAGCTCCTCATCCTAGGCCAACACCCGCTGGCCACGAATATGCGATTTTGTTGTCGTCGCTGTTGCACTATAGGCTGAGCTGTTGCCGCATCTGCTGCTGCACCGCCGCTACTGTCGCGGAGCACTGCCACCATCAAACTCGCACGACCATCGCCGACCGATGCGCTCGTTATTGTTGAAGATCAAGCTGCAGCCTCCCCGAGGTCTCTCCTCTCTCACCTTCATATATGTCTCTCTTTAGGCGTGTGTGGTTGGAACTTGGAATTTGGAAACGGAGGAGGAAAACACGAGAGGGCAAGAGATAAGATGGAGAGGGAACATACACTACCCTAGTCCTGAGCATCCTTGGTAGGAATAAACCGTGAGGCGGTGAGGGAAATAGAAAAACGTGTCAGGGAAATGAGGCCTCACGGTAAACAATACACCAAAGTCCGTCGGATGCCTGAGCAAGAGCATTTATGTTTACTATAGGAATATTCCTTTTTGTCGGCGACGGATATTTTGTCTCGGCGGCTAGAAAACTGACGACAGGTTAATGTCGGCGGTCATCGAAACCTCGCCGACATATACAATCAACGTCAGTGGCCCAAACTAAGCCGTTGACAAAACTTCGGCACCCCTCCCGCCCGCAAACCAAAAATCAAATTTACTGCCCTATACGGCAAGCTATGTCGGCGGCTACCTCCCTGCCGACGACACATGTCAGCTCCATTCCACTGCCGCTAGCCAATTAAAATGGCGAGCGCCAGGCGTCGGACCTCCGGACGCACGCACGCACGCCGGACCGGCGCCGTCCATCCAATCGTCCGGCACCGCGCGCATCGGGCGCGCCTCCGCGCTCGCGTGCATGTGCGACTAGTTAGCGTGCAGTTGATCACTTTTTCAATTAAACTTCTGATTTTTGTATAAAATTCAAACAGTGTTCAAAATGTGTGGAATACATTTCATAATTCTTCTAAAATCGAGAGCAACCCATTTTAAATACTTTTTTAATTTTTTTTGATTTTTTCATTTTTTTTGAGTGAATCTGGGAGAAGGCACTTACGAAACTTACACCTATACTAGTGAAACTTGGCCGTGTGCTGATGAAACTTGGCCGTGTGCGGATGAAATCTGATGAAACTTCGATGTAAGTTGATGAAACTTGGATGAAACCTGTTGAAACTTGAATTGACCTGATGAAACTTGAAGAAACTTGTATGAGACCTGTTGAAACTTGATGAAACTTGCATTAAACTTGATGAAACTTGACAGATCGACATGTTTAACGAATATGAAATCCAAATTTCAGTAGGCGAAACCCAAGTTTTAGTAGATGAAACCCATGTTTTATCAGGTAAGTTTGAAAATTTATATGGCAATATATATCTTGTTTTGTTCGTAAAAATACGAGGAACACATTGGTGCAAACGGTTTGTGGATTAGAGCACCCAGACAAAAAATTATGGTCACCAAAAAGGAAAAAAATACTATGGGACCCACCCTGCATGTGCCACGCCTGGCGCTCGCCTGTCTGCGCGGGCTGCGTGCGCGTGTCTGGAGGCACCAGACGGCCGGCCACAAGCGTTTCCAAATTAAAATTCAAATTTTCGAGCCCGCCCAATGTCCAACGGCAAAATAAATAAAAAATCAGCGGCCGCTAGCGCTAGGCTTGAGGGTAATCTGTGTCGGCGGCATAAAACAGATCAATGACACAGGTTTTGTGGCTGGCGTGTGGCCCCGCATGCGCAGATTAGGTTACTCATAGGACCATTAGTGTCGGTGGCCCTCGGTTATGCTTTCGACACAGATTTTGTGGCTGACGTGTGGCCCCCCTAGATTAGAATGCTGATAGTACCATCAGTATCGGCGGCGTTTGGTGATCCCGCCGACACAAAGCCCTTCCCCCTCAAGGGTGTCCGTCTTTCCGGTCCATTCTCGATCACACCGGCACTATCTTTTGTGCAATGTTAGCCTGTATGGTGTTCAATAGACATAAGGACTTATTCCACGGGGAGTATCGACCTCGGTCGGAACTCTACTACAAGTTCCATTGAAACCGTAACGTCGTATTAGATTCGGGCCGCAACGACAAGTTTCATTCAAAGGAACTTTTATTAGAGTTCCAACGAAGGTCGATACTCCTAGGTGGAATGAGTGCTTATGTCTAGTGCATGCCCTAGAAGGTTACATTGCACAAAGGATAGTGCCGGTGGGCCGTGGCTGGACCAGAAAGGCGGCGGTGCTTGAGGTGGAGGGTTCAGTGTTGGCGGCCTAGCTAGAGGCCGCCAACAAAGAGTCGAACTTGACGGCGGTACGATATGGACCGCCGACAGAAGTTGCGCAACTGACATGTAGGCCCCGCTAATTAGAGTGCTCATAGCACCATCAGTGTCGGTGGTCTTAGTAGATGTCGCCTACATAGATGTTTATTTGTCGTCGGTTCGTGTTATGCCGCCGACACAGGTTTGTTCCGCTGACATGTGGGCCATGCGGTTATTTTGTGCCGCTGACGCATAATGTGTCGTCGGTCGAATGGCCTGTATCGGCGGCCTAGGCCACCGACGCAGCCCGAATGTTTAAAAAAAGGGGGCCCATGCACTAAGTCCCCATACCTAGCGCATGGCCCCCGCACCGCTAGACTCGCGCCGCCACCGCCGCGGCCGCGCCACTCCTCCTCCGCCGCACCGCCGCCTACCCTCCTCCGCCGCGCCGCTACCACCCCGCCCTCCTCTCCTCCGTCGCCTCCCTCCTCCTCCTGCGCAGCCACCGCGCGCGCCTCCTATCCTCCGCCATGCCACCGCCTCCCCTCCTCCGCTGAAGCCACCTCAGTGCCACCACCCGCGACTTGCGCCTTGCCACTACCAGCCCCCCCCCGCTGCTGCCTGCCGCCCCCTCCCTTCTCCACTATGTCGCCTCCCTCTGCCGCGCCGCCCCGCCGCCCTCCTCCTCCTCCGCCAGACCTTGCTCCTTCCTATCCTCCACCGAGCCGCCGACTCCCATGTCTCCTGTCGCCCCGAGCCGCCGCCTCCGAGCCGGCGTCGACTCTCCGCCGCCTCGGAGCCGGCGAAGGGGCTTCCTTTGGACCGGCGCCTCCACTGTTTTAAGGCTAGGCACACCCTGCCCCCGAGCCGGCGCCGCCCCTTCCCTCGAGCCGGTGTCGCCACTGCCCTTGAGCTGTAGCCGCCGCTTCTTTCGTTGCACCATCGTCTTCACCGGAGATAATTCTCTTTTGCTAGTGCCCCATTTTTTGTATGTGGTAGCTGTGTCGTCGGTGGTTTGTGAACCGACGACACAAGTAGTGATGATTAATTAGTTCTGTGACGTAATTAGTCTTTTATAATGTGAACGAAGCCAGAGTCAAAACACGTTCGGAGGCGCGACACATTTTTGCAAGGAACTCGGACGATGATTCGTTGTGTTCCATTATGAAAGATGTCGTGCTTCCGAGCTATCCATATTTTGCACAGCCCACGGATGTTTGTTTGCATACGGCGGTCGTGGCCACGGGGGTGTACGGGTAAGAATACAGACGGGATAACCATGTCGTTCTCCTAGTGCATAACTTTGGCGAGGGGATGTCGAGGATAGAGGCAGCTCATCACTACCTCACGGCAGACGAGTACATGGACTACCGTCCAGACTGGTTTGACAACTTCAAAAACGCCTAGAGGGACCTGTGCCGCATGTGGGCAAATGAGGAGTGGATCGAGAAGTCCAAACATAATAGGGCAAATAGGGACGCCAACCCCGAAATGTGCACCACCTACATGGAGCCTATGGCATAAGTCACATTGCGCGGGATATCGTAAGTACACTAAATTTTCTATTTACAATAAACTTCATTTCACAACTTAACTTAATCATTTTTGATTTCACGAAGGAGACGGAGTACGGACTTGAGCCCACCCCTCTCACCTTGTGGAGGATTGCACACATGCCTCCTGCCTTGCCAGACGACACACAACCACCGATGGCGCCGGCTGCCCAGGGTGTTCTTGTAACTGACCGACTCTTTTCAATCTCTACAACTACGCGTTTTTGACCGTTTTTGAACTAATCCGCTTCATATCTTATTTGTGCGCATGATACATACACCGCTTCCATGAAGAACAAGTATAGTGCCGACTGTGACCTTGAGGACATGTCGGCCGACCCTGCCATCATCTACGACGAGTTCGGTGGGACGGGTCACGACAAGTACGATGCGATGGACTCCGTGGTGCCACCACATTCTTACAGGGCCGAGGTCAGGGCACGTCATCAGCAGGCCTCCTCTTCCGCCCGTGCCCAGGTTGAAGCTCAAAACAAGCTTATCACGGAGCTTCAACAATAGAACTCCTTAGTGAGGGCGTAGTAAGAGGTGAAAGACAGGCTGGTGCGTGCCGTGGAGAAACAGAACGCCTTCATGATGAAGTTCATGCAATAGGTAACTAACATCGTATATATATTATCCTTTCTGATTTATACGCTAATTAGCACCTCGTATCCGCAAGCGTATCCATAGGCGTTCCGACAGGGGCGGGGAGCTCCGGTGTGCCACAGATGCCAGCTGTGCTACCGTTTGTCTTCACGCAGACGGCGGGTGCCCTGATGATGCAGCACGGCAATCTCCCGCCCTTCGTTGTGCCCGCCTTCGGACAGTTCGGCTCTGCACCGGCGCATTCTCTAGGGGTAAGCTATCGAAACCTTCGTTTTCCTGTTTCAACTCAAATGCATGAACCTAATATGTGTTCTTTTGTTATTTAGGTCTCCGGCTCGGCCACGCCAGCCTTTGCGGCAACTCTACAGCAAGGAGGGGACTCCGCAAGTGCAAGCGGCCTTAGGATGTTCGGAGAGCAGTTCGTCGACGAGGTGCTCGGCGATCCTGATAGTACCTTGAATGGTTCGCAGAACCATTAGAAAACACCTCCGTAGTGGTTGCATCCTTTTGTTCAAAACTTATGTGCTTTGTACTGTTTTATTGCCATTTATATTTCATTGTGTGTTTGACTGTACGAAACTGTGTTAATGCTTCTAAATTGTCCAAAATATCAGTTGAATGTGGCCTAAATCATTTGTATGTCATTTTGCAATGAGTTGGATGTATGTGTGGTCCAAATTGTGTTGCCAGCCACATAAATATGTGTGGTTGGTTGGGGGGACTGGGAATTATATGTGTGCTGTGATTAGGGTTTTTTTGCAGGTTTAAATTGAGATTTTAATGAAATTTCAGCAATTTTCAGTTGCTGGAAACAATATAATAGTCGGCGGCACTGTTCTGGCTGCCGACATAGATGGTTTCTGTGTGGGTGGTCTTAGAAAGGGCCACCGACATAGATGGAGGCTGTGTGGGTGGTTTAGGAAAAGGCCGCCAACACAGGTATATTCTGGTGCACAATCTGGGTACATATGCTCCATCTGTGTAGGCGGCATAAGGAAAGGCCACTGACATTTCTCCGCCATGTGTCACTCCTTCCTTTGTTCTGCGGGGCCCACGCTGTCAGAGCACGGTCTACGTCGCCGTGCCGTGAGGGGTACATGTGTCGACGGCCGTGTAAGCCGTCGACATAGACCTAACCCAGGTGGCTCCCCCCGGATGCGAAATTGTCATCAGGGCTGACAATAGAAAGTCCTGTGTCATTGGAGCTGCGTCGGCAGAGCAATGTCGGCGGCATTGGCTGCCGACACTGATGTCGATTCCTATAGTGGTTAATCAAATTATTTAAGTAATTTATATTATTAGATCAAAATAGACTCATATTAACTTTGTTGTACCATAAAAGGTAGGGAAACGCTACAGCCCGCTGTTGACACCCAAATTTGGCAGGAAATCGGATATCCGGAAAGGGCCAAATATGTTAGAATTATTGGGCCGAATCGGAAATGGGCTTCGTAGGTAAAGAAGAAGAGCATATCGAAGAAGTCGATGGATGCAAGACTTCGGAAGAAATACGGTTTGATCGGAAGCGCGACGCGGAAAAATAGGTCGTATCGGTATCAGCTTTGTAATAGTATAAATAGGACTTTAGGCCTCGAGAATAAAGGATCTAATACTCAATACACAAAACTTTCTCGAATCCGATTGACCTCGTCGAAAGGCTTCAACTCGCAGGTAGAGCTATCTCGATGGGATAATCGATTCTCTTCTTGTAACACGTATGCATGGCTGCATCATGTTGATCTCATGTATACAAACCATGTTAAACTTTCTCGGGATTTACCGATCTTTAACATGTTTTCGCATATTGCACTGTCTCGGTTCAATCGATCTGTAATATGTCTTTACCCTGTAATGCCGATCATCAAGTGTTTCATATGCCTTTTTCTAAATCTGATGTATACAACTGTCTCGTTTAATCGATCTTGTGTATGCCTTGTTTAGAATCTCGTACATGTGGATGTTTGCCGATTAGCATTGCATCTACCTCTATTAGTCTTTAAATCTTTAAATTAGTTTGTGGATTTATGTCTAGATTTGGATTTGAATACTGTCTTGGCTTGGTCAATCTATTCAATCTTTTTTTTGATGTAATTTGATGCACTGATGCATAGATTTATCGCTAATATCATAATAAAATACCAAAAAGAAATACAAAATTTAAGTTGATTATTATTCCACATTTATTTGCTCTATCAGGCATTAAGCCGATAGATCTTGTAATCGGATATTTCAAAGCCGATTACGGAAATCCTGATCTGGCTATTTCAAAAGCCGATTAGGGCTATATTACTGATGACTTCCTCCTTGTTGATTTACAGGTCAAATCAACTGGCATGCTTGGTTTGAGTTGCGACGCAATCACTGGATTGATGCTTCTGCACGTGTGTTCACAGAAATCCACGTTTTTGTGTCAACACCCGCACGTCCGGACCGTCGGACGTGCGCGTGCTACACGCGGTACGCGCGGGGGGTTGGGCACTGTGCTCATGCATACAAGGGAGCGGGGCCCACATCATTTTTTCTTTTGAATGGAAATAATTTTTGACTGGGTGCTCCAATCCACAAACCGTTTGCGCCAACGTGTTCCTCGTATTTTTTCGAACAAAACAAGATATATGTTGCCATATAACTCTTCAAACTTACCTGGTGAAACATGGGTTTCACCTATTGAAACCTGAGTTTCGCCTACTGAAACTTGGCTTTCATATTCGTCAAACTTACCGAACTGTCAAGTTTCATCAGGTTTAATGCAAGTTTCATCAAGTTTCAACAGGTCTCATACAAGTTTCTTCAAGTTTCATCAGGTCAATTCAAGTTTCAACAGGTTTCATCCAAGTTTCATCAGGTTACATCGAAGTTTCATCCAAGTTTCATCAGATTTCATCAGCACACGGCCAAGTTTCATCAGAACACGGTCAAGTTTCGCTACTATAGATGTAAGTTTCGTAAGTGCCTTCACCTAGTTCACATCAAAAAAATTGAAAACGTGAAAAAAATAAAAAAAATTCAAAAAGTATTTAAAATGGGTTGCTCTCGATTTTAGAAGAATTATAAAATTTATTCCACGCATTTTGAACACTGTTTGAGTTTTATACAAAAATCAGAAATTTAATTGAAAAATTGATCAAACGCACAGGTTTGGTAGTCGCTGTACGTGCGCTTTGCTAGTCGCTGCGAGGAGCGTCGGATCTGCATGGTATGGATCGATCCGATGGCCTTGGCAGGTTCGGACCGAGTGCCAGGCGTCGGATGTCCGACGCCTGGGCGCTTCTAGCAAGAACGTGTAATTTTTTTTTATAGAAACCTGCGTAATTTGATGTACGCTTGGATGCAGAGATTTTTGCTTTATTTTTTCGTTGCCTTGAAGATTAAGTTTGCCTTCCCAAGTTTCCAGTGCGGCAAGTAGATTGATTCTGCAGTATATATCTGGCACATTCCGTAGACCGTAGAAGATGTATATAGAAATGGAAGCACCGATTTGATTTTCATTTTCCATATATTTGCGCATAGGAAATACTAGTTTTTGTGGAATAGAATTACACGTACCCTTACCATAAATCCATAATCGCCTGCGTGAAAAGCTCAAGGATTTTGGTAATGATTTGATATGCTTCTTCTATTAGATGATACGAAGGTCATGCTTCTGCTATATATTTGCTACCCAGCCACCACCACCATTCATGCGATTGCCTTGTGCCCCCTCGCAATATTCTTCTCTGTTAGCCTAGCCACTGCAGCGCAGATGTCTCGGCGCAAGCAGGAGATGAAGCTGATCGACGACCTGAAGAAGCGCAGGGCGACGTACCGGAACCGCCGGGACGGCCTCGTCCAGAAGGCGTCGCAGCTCGCCACCCTCTGCGACATCGACGTCTTCCTCGTCTTCTTCCCGTCGGCGGGCGTCGGCGGCGAGGTCACGGTCTGGCCGTCCGACGGCCGGGTTGTAGAGGACCTGGTGGCGCGCTTCCGCGTGTCGAAGATGAAGCAGGTGTTGGACACCCCGGCGCTCCTCCGAGAGGGCCTGGACAAGCAACGGCGCAAGCTCCTCAAGGTGAGACAGCGGGGTGCCGACGACGCGCTCACGGAGTGGGAGTGCAACCTCGACGACCTTACCGTCGACGGCCTCATGGACCTGAACGCCGCGCTGGGCGACACGCTGCAGAGGGCACGGGCGCGGATCCAGTCCCTCCGACGCGGTCGCAACGCCGGCAACGAGGTCGTCCCATCCGCTGTCACCGCGCCCCTCGGCCAGGCCCGCGACATCGTCGTCGTGCCATCCGCGGCTCCGGACGCGATCGCCGCGCCGGCGGCCCAAAACGTCTTCTTCTTAGGCTTCCCTTTCAACTCGTCGGGCACCGGCGCCGGAGGATCGCAGTACCACTACAACCCATGTCGCTTCCTGCCACAGCCGCCTGCTCCGTTCCAGCCACAGCCGCTGGCCGTCCAGATGCCGCTGCCGCTGCCGCCGCCACCACTCGCTGCGCCGTCGGACATGGCCGGTGCTGGCTTCATGGAGATCCTGCCCTACACCACCAACGTCCTCAACGGCGGCGGCTTCTACGGCGACCTTGGGCAGGGTTCCTCCGGCGGTGCAGGGTACAACGGTGGCTTTGATTGCTTTGGCGATGGCTTTCATGGCCATGGCGGTTCTGTATCCGCTACCGGGTTCCAGCTTGAACACAACATGGAAGCTGGCGTCTGGCCGGTGACTGCACTCAACAATCCAATGGACTTCATCACTTTCCAGATGCTGCACAACTCGGGAGGTCTACCTGCCAGCCGCCGCTACCAGGGAGGGTTTAATTAAGTTTGCTAGATGCTGGTTAAATCTCTCCTTTCATATGCAGTTATAGATTTAGCGATGTTTTACAATTTACTATCCAGAGTGCTTGCGTAGGAACTATTTACATTTTGCATGGATTGTCTTGGTAGTGTTTGCTTAAGAGTACTAGTAGTAGTACTATTTACATTTTGTGTGGATGATAGATGGTTTAATTATGCGGTGAGCTTATTATATGCAATAAGAAGTTAAAGTTTTTTACCTTGTTTTTTTGGAGGATCTGTTTGAACTTGAGATATTTTTCTTTCAAAAATGAATCTCAACAGTAATTTTGGGGTCGAAAACATGCAAATCTTCGAGTGAAGTTGCCTGCTTATTGCTACTTTCCAGAAATCATCAATTTTTCAAGTCATTTGACTTGGATTAACTGCGACATTACTCGCTCACATCACAGAAAACCAGCTATGTCCTTCGCTGTTAGCAAGTCGCTTAAGAAAAAAAGAAATAATTTATTTAAAAATTCTTCTTACCCTTGCACCACCCCTTTCTAGACCCGACCCATGCATATCCTCTCCGATATTTACTCAGTTTATGGAAGGATAGATATAGTTATAGTCTATATATACATGTACTCATAAACAATCCATTATGTTAATTATTTTTGTTACCACGTTGTCGCGCATGCGACCCGTATTCGTTCTCAACCCTAACTTTAATGTGCCGCCTTCTCTATTGAGACGCCTATCCCTTCGTGGTGCATCACCCTCTCTGCTGACACCGCCTCTTCATAATGTATCCCTCTCTATATCATCTCCCTTCCCAACTTCAACCCTAGGATGGTAGGCTCTACCACTGACCCAACAGTCGGCTGCACTCCACCAGTCAGCTCACACACCATCAACCTCGCTGAATCCAACCCCATCAGCACTCTATATATATATATATATATATATATATATATATATATATATATATAGACACACCATCAACCTCGCTGAATCCAACCCCATCAGCACTATATATATATATATATATATATATATATATATATATATATATATATATATATATATATATATATATATATATATATATATATGAATTTCAATCTACGGATCCTCCGTTGACTTGACGGGTTTTAGAAATCGAGAGCGTTAGTGATCGATCCATACTGATTGATCTTGTTCATCTTGTCAAAACATAGCCACCAACCAAGTTTCGTATTTTTTAGAATTTGTTTGCTATTTGTCTGATTTTCAAAATTAGAAAACAAATAGCAAACAAATTCAAAAAAATACGAAACTTGGCTGATTTTCAAAATTAGAAAACAAATAACAAACAAATTCAAAAAAATACGAAACTTGGTTGGTGGCTATGTTTTGACAGGATGAATAAGATCAACGGTTTGGATCGATCACTAACATTCTCGAATTTCAAAAACCCATCGAAGTCTACGGAGGGATCCGTAGATTGAAATCTATGCTAGCCCAACTCTACACACACACACACACACACACACACACACACACACACACACGGCCCCTAATCTACCCCTGGGTGTAGATTAGGTTTAATCTACCCGCAACCGAACTCTCCAAATGGCGCACCAACCAACAAGCAAAGTGACGGCGTCAGATTCGACAATAACTCATAGTAATTCAAACAAACTGAATTTGGCACTGATAAGTAAATAGGTTTACATGTGGTGCCTAAAATTGTGAGAGCATTAACTACACGTTTTCAAATGTATTCTACCTTGTTTTTTCGATTTATTTTTTGATTCGTAGATCCAATGATTAAATCCTTTCCAACATCGTATTGCTGGTATTTTTTCAAACAAAACAAGATCCTAGTTGCCATATGAATCTGAAATATTTTATAAATATCAATTTGAACATGATTCTGATTTGAACGTAATTACTAGTAATCGAGATGAATGTGCTGCACGTATGATAGTAATCCATGTTTTATAGGTTCCAGCCCGATTACTTTTCCTTACTTTCGCTTTTTAACAGTAATGGACAGTAATTCAATTACTGTCATTTTTTGGGCAAAAAACTGATATGAATTGAGATTCCATCCTGATTACTTTCCATTCCCTCCAAAATCACATTCTTAAAAACGGAGAAAAATACATTCAACACAGATCAATTACTTCGCATTACAGTAAAAATCATTTTCCAGTAATCAACAAAGATCGATTACTTCGCATTACTTCTCCAGTAATCAAAAGTAATGGAACCGCCACGCCACTGCCTCATGCAGCAGCGCTGGAACACCGCGGAGCCGCCTCGTCGGAGCAGCAGTGGGCGGTGGAGGCCGAGGGCAGTGCCGTGCGTGAGGAGGATGGTCGGAGATGCCGTCGCCTAGGGCGCCATCGGGTCATCGTGGCCGGATCTAGGACGGTGGCGTACCGTGAAGGCGGGGACGGGGCCGGCGGCGCCAGATCCGACGTCCGCGGGTCGAGAGCGAGCGATCCGCGACGGCGGCGGTCGGATCGCGGTGACCGCGTCGGCAATGTTCGAGGCGGCGGCGGTGTCGTCAGGAGGCGGCGAAACTGCGGCGGCGGCGGGCGAGGCGGCGGCGGCAGCGTGGCGGCGGCAGCGTCGAAGAAGCGGGTGACGACAGCGGCGCGCTGCTGGCGGCGGAAGCAGCAAAGAAGCGGCGGCAGCGTGGGAGGCGGCGAGTGATAACGCGGGCGGCGGTTGCGTCGGTGGCGGCAGCGGTTGAGGCGGCGACAGCGTGGCTGGGAGGCGGGGAGAGACGACGGCGGGCAACGGGCGCGTCGAAGCGCGGCGTCGGGAGGCGGTGGCGGGCGGCGGCGGCGTCGGGAGGAGGTGGGCGACGACGAGGCGGCGGCAGCGTCGGCGGCGGCGGCGGAGGCGGTGGGCAACAACATGCGGCGGCATCGGAGGCGGAGGGCAGGCGGCCGGCGTCGGCAACGGGAGGTGGCTAGCGGTTTTGGAATGAGAGAGCGATCGGAGAGAGAATGAGTGGGGGATGAGGCACGATCAAAAAAAAGGAGAGAGAGAGAGACAATTTCTTTTTTTATTTTTTTAATCAAATGTATGCAGCGCTGGTTGGGCTCGGTGAGAGATGGTCCAGGGTAGTTTAACCTAATCTACACCTAGGGGTATATTAGGATCTCTCTCTCTCTATATATATATATAGAGATTAGCTAGCGTACTCTCGGGAGTACGGATCTCTCCGTACTCCCGAGTGGTTTTCGAAATTCAAGACGTCTAACAACCGATCCGAACCATTGATCTTGTTCGTCTCACTGAAACATTGTCAGTGACCAAGTTTCATATTTTTTGAATTTGTTTACTATTTGTTTCATATTTTTGAAAATCAACCATCCAATTAGTCGTAGTGCGTTCAAAAAGCTGATTTTCGAACATAAGAAATAAATAGTAAACAAATTTAAAAAATATGAAACTTGGTCACCGACAACGCTTTCATGAGAGACTAACAAGATCAACGGTTCGGATCAGTTGTTAGGCGTCTCAAATTTCAAAACCACTCGAGTATGCAGAGCGATCCGTGACTCTAGAGTACGCTAGCTAATCTCTATATATATATATATATATATATATATATATATATATATATATATATATGTATGTATGTATGTATGTATGTATGTAGCGCTGCCCTCCTACCGTCGTCATTGACGACAATGTCATGACACTTCAAAATGTTGAAATTGATAAGAGATAAAACGTTCTTATTCTCCCCTCGAATTGTATTAAAATCTCACTTAGCCCTCGAAACATAGAAATTTTTTTGATACCTTAAAGTTGATTTTGTTTGCACAATGGGTCTCACGCTGTGATTTCTACTGTGAAGTGCTAATGTAGATGATGACATGAATATTTTATGGACAAAAGTACATTATTGCCCTCTAAAGTTGAACTAAAGTCTCGCTTAACCCCTGAAAATTGAGAGCATTGACAACATGATGGACATGGAATCAATGTTGGAATTGCATTATGAAGAGTATTTTGTCGAACCAAATGGAAAAGGTACATCAATAACATGGACATCTATTTTGATAGATGCTACGTGGACACTTGATCAATGCTCTAGATCGACAATTTTCTGAAGCAATTTAGGTAAAGTAAGCAAGAAGATAAAGTGACAACTTGTTTATAGCTAGAAAGGAGAATAATTTAGGGGTCTGTAACCAAAAAATGTTTCAAACTAAAGGAGCAAGCTGCAGTGGATGAAGATGGAGAGGGTAATCGGGTCTTACGTTTTGGAGGATAAATGAAACTATAGTATAACTTTTGAGGACTATAGTGTACATTTCTCTATAAAATATCCTTGTTAGTCATGTCAAAAATCACAGCATCGGACCTATTGTTCAAACTGAACCACCTTTAAGTAGCCAAAAACTTAAGAGAGCCAAGTTTATCCGAGCCAAACAAGATTTGATAAAGCTTTGAGAAAGATAGCAATTAGCCCTTGTTAGAAGTTGATGTCGAATATGTGTACGAGTAGGTTACAAGGACTCTGTGTTGTAATAGGCAGGGTTGGTTTAGAGTTCTAGTCGGATTCTTGCCTGGCTTCCACTATATAAAGGGAGGCACCCCTGGTGTAACCATGGAACGACTTGATAGCGGTTAGGCTCACAGGAGGTCGTGGCCGGCTTGTGGCCACGACCCACGGCGGTCGGCTGCGTTGTTGGGGAGGAGCGCCCATAATCATTGCCCCGCAGATGTAGCCTGAGAGGTGAACTGTGTTACCAAATATCGTGCCTCCGGTGTCGTTTCAGATCTAGTATCGACGTCCTGTTTTTCAACAGCCCTATGACAAAATGAAACAATATAGATACCACTGGATTATCGCAATGTTGACAAGAAGGACCAGAAATTGGTCGCGGAGCTCGTCAACGATGTCTTGAAAGCTTTCTCACGTCTGAAAGTGACCACCTGTGAGCATCGTTGAGCCCTAATTTTTATTAGTGGCATTGATGTCAAAATTAATTAATATAAAGTGCTAGGGGGTTTTTGGACTTCTCGGAACCCTAGCGAAGACTCGGCGTTTTTGCAAAACTCTAATTTGAAGCGACGACAAATTTGCGAGCTACTCCAAGGTTTAAGTGCGTGACCGGGCGAGAGAGGAGGTCACGTATAGATTAGGAGTAGTTAGGATTTATTTTCTGTTTTTCGTCGGATTTCAAAAGAGGTTTGAATATCTCGGATCTTACTGGATCTTTGCGAATTCTCGAAAACTCGGTTTCCGTAGTCCAGCACTTCTAAAAATACCCAAATATTCCTTTGTGAGACATCTAGAGAGAAAAGAAACACCCTAACTTCTCCCACACACACTCAAGTCTTTTTCTCTCGAAAACACCCTCTGTCGGACGGCGTCTAGGAGCCGCCGGACAGCGTCCGACCAGCCAGAACAAGTCGAAGTGCTCTCTGTCGGACGGCGTCCGGTAGTTACCGGACGGCGTCCGATGATGTTCAATTTTGGGTCTTTTTTGCTGTCGGACGGCGTATGGGAGAAGCGTTGAGGGCGCCCGATGGTCTTAGCGCAGGTGCATTCCTTGCTGTCGGACGGCGTCCGGTGGGGACCGGACGGCGTCCGATAAATCTCTTTCTGTGAGCAGTGGGCTCTGTCGGACGGCGTCCGGTGCCCGTCGGACGGCGTCCGGTAGAGGCTAACGGCTAGTCTTTTTGTCCTCTTCCGAGGGCAACGGCTAGTTTTGCTCTAGGGGCTATAAATACCTATCTAGTGGCTGGCTATCTTAAGGTTTGCTGCTCCACTTCACCTACCACATTCATAGCTCATCAATTAGGTGTTCTAGAGCCATTCCTCCACCCACAAAGCATCCAAAGCCACAAATCATTAAACCCCAACACCGAGCTTCATGGAAGTCCTTCGATCCGGCATGATCGGGGCGTTTCGGGCTTGTTACTTTTGAAGACATCCTTCGTGGAGGCGAGGGCTTGGGAGTAGGCCTTGGCGTGTGGCTACTCTCGAGTCGGTGTACGGGTGACGGAGTCCACCTCGCCGGAGTGGCGGAACGACTACCGGGAGTAAGTGAGGCGTTAGGCTCGAGAGCGAGCCGGTCCTTGTGCGCAAGGGGTAGCCTCAACGGAGAGTAGGAGTTACGGCTCCGAACTTCGGTCAAACAAATACCGTGTCACTTTCCCATTTACATTCCTGCACTTACTTTCCTTGCATCACTTGTGTTAATTTGAATGCCATGTCTTAGTTGCCTTGTTATTGTTTATCGCTTCCGCTTACTTGATAATTGCAACTAGGATTGGGTCATTCTTAATATGATGCTTAATTAAGAACAATCGAAAAAGAATTTAAAAATTGCCTATTCACCCCCCTCTAGGCCTTAGGATCCTCTTTCACCACCGGACGAAAGGTTTTAGAGGTTCGTCCAGCGATCGACGGGGACAAGGGGAAGGGCGTTGAGTTTCTGCTTCAATCACTAGGACTGGATTACTCTGAAAGTGTTCTTCCTATCTACATCGAAGAGAAAAAATACTCAAAATAATCAACAAGTAAATTACATTTAATATTAATATAATAATCAATAGAAAATAAAAATTGCGGCTTTGACAGTTAGTCCTACCACCCAACATGGCGGCCGCCACACGGCACGACTGGAGCTCCTGCTCCCACCACCCCACACAGTGGGAACTCCTCAGTGGCGACACGTGGCATGGAGGTGCATCTATTAGATAGGGGGCGAGGCAGGCAAATGAAGTTTGTTTGTTTTTTTAAAAAATATAGGACATTGAAACACAATAAAATTTGAAAAAATGGAACCACTGAATAGAATATGTTGATAATCACATAATAAATAAAAGTAATCACCACTGAAGCTTATGCACGAAGTCGTTTATCAAGATCGTTGCACCGAGGAGGCGAGGATGTTTCCCTTTGGTTAGTTCAGGGTAAATTTTTTTTACCGTGTCGAATTGTTAATCTCAAGAGAAACAAGTTACGAAAACAAGACAAGAACAGGTATTAATTAAATAATTCCAAACCTATCATTAAGAAAAGCAATGCTGATTCCAGTCATAAAGGCAGCAAGGAAAGCGACTGGTTTCCAAAGGAAACCCATCCCTGCAGATATCGAAGGGAGCAAGTCAGAATCCCCCAAAAAAGAAAGGAGCAAGACAAGACAGGAAAAATTTTGCCTACCGAGGACGAACCTGATTAATATTAGGAGTGGGCAAAAAAAATACCAGTACCAAATTAAAATCGATCGAACTGAACAGAAAATATCAAAAAAATTTGTTTTTTCGGTACTTGGCATTTGGTTCAGTTTTAATTTGTAAAAAAATAAAATAGTACAGGTTTCGGCACGGAGCATCAGAAAACCAAAGAAAGCGAACTACCACGTGCATCCCGTCGTCAGCCATCTCGTGAAGGTAAAGGCCCATCAGGCCCAAATAATAGGTAACGAGATCTGTCCGAGTGGTACTGCGGACGTCCCGGGGATTACCCCGTGGAAGGGAGACGATCCCTGTCGTAGCTCGGAACGTGGAATCTTCATCTGATCCAAGGTTTTAGCGAAGAGGACGTTAATCCTGCTCCTGCCGTCAACCAGGCTTTTTAATTTGTTTCCTCGGACGACCGGATCCAGCACCAGTGGATACCTCCCAGGGAAGGCAATCCAATCTAGGTGGTCCGATCGATCGAAGGTAATGGGTAACTCCGACCAGCGTAAGTATTTGGGGACGACTGGCATGATCGCGTGGTAAGCTTCTGCTTCCGCTTGGACTCGTACGTGTCAAAGCCCCCGAATATGTAGCTAATCTCACGCTTCGTATCCTCGTAGTCCCCGTCTGGTTTTTTGCCGTGGCCACCTTTGGCCGCCGACTGCTTGGAGTTGTTGGCGAATTTCTGCAGAATGAGGCAGTCTTTGGCAGAATGCTTTCCATGTGGGTAAAAGGGACATACCGTTTCCATTACATTGTTGTAGTCGTTGTCTTTGGGGGGCTTAGGCCGATTACGCTCCACGTTGACGACCATCTCGTCCCCCTTGCGCTTCTTGCCCTTGGGTTTGCCCTGTTCGTCATTAGGCTTCTTCTTAGAGCCCCCGTCATGGCCACCACGATAATTTATGATGGCCTCCTCGGCGTTGGCTTCTTGATCTGCCATCGTGAACATGGCTTTGAGAATTCGCGGGGAGTCCCGAGTCATCTGTCTGATCAACTCCTCGGATTTGCATCTGGCGAAGAAGGCATCGATGATGGTTTGCTCCGAAACGTCCCGGATCTCGTTCTTATTCTTGGTGAAGCGCTTAATGAATTCTCGGAAAGTATCGCTCTTTCGTCAATGTTGTTGTCCAATCTCCCATCTCTCGGTGGGTCTTTCATAGGTCCCTTAGAAGTTGGCGATGAACTGCTCCTGGAGGTCGTGCCAAGACTCAATAGAGTTCTCCGGGAGTCCCGTGAGCCAGGTCTGGGTGGTTGGGGTCAGAGCGACTGGCAGGTAATTCGCCATCACATTCTGATCACCTCCTGCCGCGCTGACTGTTAAGGCATAAACCTGCAGCCAGTTCTTTGGATCTCTCTCGCCATCAAACTTGTCGATGCCTTTGAGGTAAAGCAGTTTGGCCAAATCACTTGGTGGAGATCCGGGGTGAACGCCCGAATCCCCTCCAAGGGTCGTGGCCGCCGTCGCCGTGGGGATCTGCTATGTGCTCCCGTCGTGGATCTTGACGACGATGTTCGTGGTGATGGTTGCGCCAATTGACGGTGCTTTCGGCTTGCTCATCGTTCGGCCAACTGCGGTGGCTGCGAGAATTTCGCTCACCGTGGAAGCGCTCCCGCCTTCTAGCTTCTATGTCGTGGCGAAGGTCGTGGCCAGCCGAATGATGTGGAGGAACACGCCTTGCTCCGATTGCGCATAGAGCGGCTATGAGCCGTACCGGTCGGAGCCGGATGTGCCTCATTCTGTTGGATAGCCACCATCTCTACCATGGCCGTTGCATGAGCCAAAGTCTGGACAAACGGGCTGTCTTCTGGAAGCTGCGGCGCGATGGTCTCGAGAAGTGTCTTGGAGGCGACGATATTCGCTTGAGAGTCATGTAGATGTCTTGATCTCTTAGCTTTGCCGCGCGAAGCTTGTTCCGGATGTTACGGCCGCGAGTACGGAGTTGACGCAGGCAATCTTGGTCTTCAGCGCGCCGCGGGTCCGCCTCTGCCGCCTCAATGGCGGCTGCATCATTCCGACTGGTTGAGAGGCAGAGTGGTGGTCGTGTGCACCGAGGACGAAGACCTCGTTGTAGTTACAAACCTCCGTGCTCTCATCAGACTTGGAGTTAGAGAGGGAGAGACTGACTTGTTCACTTTGTCCAATGGGTTAGTCAGCATTGATGACACCGACGAACGTGGTCGGATCCGATTGGATGAGCCCAACTGGTTGAGGAGATCGATCCTCCGCATGGTCACCTCCTGTCCCGATTTCGAAAATAGTCTGCACGAAGGTCGCAGCGTGTTTCTGAGACCGGAGGGAGATCCAATCTAGAGTGTTGAGTCTTCTTCGGGCCGGAGGACGTCCGTGCACGAGTAGTTGCTTCCGCCGAGTCCTTCGCGTTCGTCGAGGACGAGTGTGAAGTGGGAGCAGAGACGGATGATCCTGCCGAAAGCACACGCTGAGTTCTCCAGGCCAAAAGGCAAGGGACACGGTAGGATGCACGTACCTTCTTGCGAGATGATCCCTCCAGGAGAAGAAAGATGAAGATTGCCAATGCCGTCGGCGATGAAGTCTAGGGCACCGAAGCGTAGCGACTATCCCGGTGCGAAGGCGATGGACGACAATCTTGAGAAAGCCATCTAGCTTGATCGATGATCTTGACGCGGTCTGAACTCCTGGAAAAACGCTCTTTTTACTTTGTTTTATTTTAAAGTGGTTCTTGAATTTAATAGGATTTATCCCAACTCCACGTCATTAGATACAACTTTATTATTTTAAAATTATTATAGAAATTCAAGAGATTGCGAGTACCAAACTTCTAGAATTCATACATTTTTATATAAATTCTATTAGAGCATCCCCATCTCACCCCCTATCAGGCCGGCCTCCAAATTACTGTAGCAGCGATTTTTCCCGCCCAGGTCACACCCAGTGTCTTGCCTACTCAATTACCAGCCAGCGAAATTCAAAAATTTTTGAAATAGAGGCCTGTTTGATGAGCTTGCTGTACATGCTCTTAATTACATCTCACACAGAGAATACCCCTGATTAAGAATTCCAACATGCATATTACATGAAATTACAACATAAAGAAAATTACAAAAGACAAAAAGAAAATAATCTTCGTGTCTTCGGGGTGTCGATGACGGACGCTTTGTCGGAGACTTTTCAATTTAATTTTGTTTTACTAGCATCATGGATGACTAGTAACTTAGATGCTTTTATGGGGACATCACAATTTGAATTTTATGCTACTTTGATTAGCACAATATATGAGGCAAATATTTTTGAATGCCTTTATGAGTGCATCCTAATTTGATATGTATAACAATTTTCCATGGTTATATGATGGCAAATTTTATATTGTTGCCTTAGGCAACATTTTTTATGCACGCATATTTTAGGCATGTATATACTAGCCTACGCACATGCATATAGACATATGATTTGACCTTTTCTTTTCGGTCGGGATACGATCTTATTTATCCTTCATGAGGATTTATTTTAGTCATGCACAAAAATATATATACTCTATATAGAGCTAGGTCTGGAAATTTACTTTAACCATGCACATACCCATGAATATACTCTATATGTTGAGTTGTGCATGAAATATTTTTGAGGTCATGCACATGTATACTCTATATGTTGAGTCATACATGAAAATTTATTTTGACCATGCACATGTATACATGTACTACTAATTATTTTTTAATCGTTTGAGTGATATCATGCGCTAAGCATAACAATGATTTAATTCAATATCATTGCATACGCGCAAATTTGATGGTTTGGCCGTTTTGATGACCATTACCATTAACCAAGTTTTAGGCTATGCTGCTTTCCTTGAGCCATGACAAATAATTACAGTAGCATAGTGTTAATTGCTAGCTACTTTGCTTTACTAGCCGATTGATCACAGCATGCGGATCAAAACATGGGCGATGCACATGGTGCTAATCAGCACATTTCCCTTAACATGCATGAGTGATGTATTGATTGATGTTTAGTTTTATTTGTGGATTAATTAGCAGAATATGTCCTATATGGTGCTAATCAATTAATGCATTTTCTATTTTAGCCGTGTGGGCACGCATGTATGCATATGTACCTACGGCTGATTTTGTTAGTTGAATACAAGCATATGCAATGCAGTTTCATTTCTAGAGAAACATGCACGTCTAGGCTATATTATCCAAACATCAGATTTTGGCTTATGCATGCATCGATTTTAAACCATGCGGCATATAATTAGCCAATGCACGAAATGTTGGCAGTGTTTCGGTATTTTTTTTATATATAGGGCCAAGCTTAATCACCTTTTTTTTTTATAAGCGTCTAACCATGGCCCTTGATTTAAACTGCCCAACAGATCAAACGTATATATTTCGCTTAGTGCATGATATAATTTAGACTTACACAATTATGTTTTGTTGTGCATGTAACTATGATCATGTGGCATGTACATGTTTGGCTAATTTTCCTAGCCAGATGTGTGCATATGCACATGCGCGCACTTACGGCTCATTTTTGCTAGCCGCATAAACATATATGCATATATGATGCAATTTTATATTTTAAAGAAACATGCATGTCTATGCAGCATTATTAACCGAATACTGTATCAGATTTTGACTCATGCATACTTCTTTTCATTTGGACAGCACGTATATATGATGACTGGCTTCATAATGCAAAGAAGTTAACCTCCAATTTTTTTAAATCACCAACGTGATTAACTACATGCATGATGCATCACTACAAGAATCGGCTAGAATCTCGAGGGCTAAATCGTTTCTCAAGGGCTCCAACCCGGCCCTCGAAATTAAAGGCAGAATCTCGAGGGCGCTAAAAAAATTCTCGTGAAAGGCGCTTTTTCTCGAGGGCTAACCAGAGGCCCTCGAGATAGTTTGGACGGAGGTGCCACCGTCTGACGGCCGTTTGGCTAGCTGACAGTTCTCGAGGGCTTGGCTCTCGCGAGCTGTTCCCGCCCTCGGTTTCTTGAAATTTTCCAAATAAAGAATCTCACTCGTTCTCTCTCTTAGCCCTTGACCTCTCTCTCAGTCCTCTCTCTCTCGTTTTCTCTCTCAGCTGCCGACGGCGACCGAGGCGCAGCGGTCAGCGGAGGGTCGTGGCGGGCGAGGAGCGGCGGCCTGGGCTGATCCTCGACCTCATCCCCGACCACGGTGCCTCGACCTCATCCCCGCCCCAGCCGCCTCGGTTTACTCACCATCGGCGCCTCCTCCGTCGCGAGCGGCTGCCGGATCCGGGTCCTCGACGTCATCCCCGACCCCGCCGCCTCGCGTCCTGGCCACCGGCGCCTCCTCCGTCACCTCCATCGCGGGCGGCGGCCGGATCCTCACTGTCGGCACCTCGTCCGTCGCCTCTGTCGCGAGCGGCGGCCGGATCCAGTGGGAGGAGGCCGGGTCCTTCGCCGAGCCCCACCGTCGGCTTCTCCGGCGAATCCACCGCCATCGGCTTCTCCAGGAGCCAAATCCGGCCGCCGCCGCCTCCGTTGGTTCCTCCCTCCCTCTCTCTCTCTCCGAACGGCGGGTGGTGGGCCTCCTCCGTCGTCGCCCTTCCTCCTCCATCGTCATCGAGCCCCGCCGCCAAGCCCTCTCTCTCTCTCTCATGTGGAGATTCGGCTGTTCATGTTCATGTGCAGATGTTCATGTTTTGTGGTTCATGTTTATGTGCAGATGAATTTGTGGATTAAACCGAGCATTTTGATTCATGTTCATGTGCAGATGAATTAATTTGTGTTTCATGTTGATGTGGAGCATTTTTTTAAGCAATATATATTTGGCATATGGATCAAACCGAGCATTGATCTTATTTTCAAAAATTCCAGTAGCTCTTGCATCATATATATAGAATTTATTTTGCTATATTCATGTGCAGATGTTCATGTGGGGATTTTTTTTGCTACGTTACTATATGTGCATTTTTTTTATACGATGGGAAAAGGCTCTCAAGGGCTTAGCCCTCGAGAAACCGTCTCTATCTGCCGTTAAGTCAGGATTCCGTGCGTCCAGCAAGTGTTCTCGAGGACGCCTACGGGGCCCTCGAGATTTAGCTTCCTCGAGGGCGAAACGTCGTTTTTCTCGAGTAGCTAGTCTCGAGGGCCAGCCCTCGAGAAAGCCTAATCTCGAGGGTTTCTCCCCTTTTCTCGAGAGTTTTTGGCCCTCAAGATTCATGCTGATTCTTGTAGTGCATGTGCGTGCGATCCAGATTAATTAAACGCAAATATTTTTTATTTGAATGGGCGTCCATTTTGAGAAACCCTCTTCCTTGTAATATTGTTTGCTTCAAACCTAGTGCTCTCCTGCTCTCAATCGCACACAACAGGAGATTTTGGCAGCGTTTCTTTCCGTTTCTAAGCATCTCAACCTTTTGGCCTTCAATTTCTTTTTGGCCGCGAGCTTCCAACTCTTTCCCCCGTCCTTCTCTCGCCGGTTGAGTATGCATTTGAGAAATTTTGTCCTTGCACTCACTTGATTCATCAACGGACCAATCAAGCACATGAGGATGTATGTTTCATATGCTAGTATGCAGCATGATTTGGACAAGGCTTTTGTAGGGATTTACCCTTTTTATGGCCTTTGATATGATGATGATGATTTGCTCGTGCATTTTACCCTCCCATTGCCCTTGATGTGAACCAAAAGAGGCACATCAAGCTTAGGAGAGATTGGAGATGAAGAAGATGCAAAAGAGGTGAAAGAAGAAGGGAAGACCAGATCATATGTCTCACCTTCTTACCTGCTTATGCGTTTCTTCGAACTGCACTCCAGCAAGAACGCTAGGAACTCTTACTGATCTCTCTGACTCTAGCCGGCAGCGAAGCGCTCCTTTCCTGGGCAGCAGCGGCGGTGGAGTTTTATCACCTGCCTCTCAGCCTTTGCGTGCGTGTCTAGCCTCCAGAACCTTGCGAGCAACCAGATCCTCCTCGCTTTTCTGCCAGGCACCGGTATTTATAAGCCCATGGAGCAGTTGCTCGCTCGTCGGGTCGCGCACGCTCCTGAACGATCATGGAGACATGAACGCGCCTTATGGTTTCTTGACTCAAAAATGGTTGCGCCCGTGCGGCGAGGCCGCTTCTTTGAATTTTTCTGCAACTGTTCGCGCGTTCATCTTGAGCAGCGCTCTTTTTTCAGCAACTGTTCGCACGTTCCCTTGTATGCGCGCAGGCCTGTTCAAATACTATATGAGTCGCCTTAATTAACTCAACTGCCACAGCGTGATTCATTTTCCATTAATTATTTTATTCCTCAATTAAACCGCGGATCAAATTAATCCCTTGCTAATTAGCCGGCTAATCATATACAACACCATGCATGTGTATATATATTTTTTACGCCACATGTTTATTTGATGTATTTGATCTATTATCCTTTTTTTTAGACGTTTCCAATGTCTCATGATTTTATTTTATAACGGAAATTTAGCCGTTATCATAATTTATTTATTTTAAATACATCCGACAAAATTGGTGTCAACACGGTCCCCTACCTGGCGCACTAACTGTCGACTAGTGGCTAATCGGGGGGTCATCATCGGCAATGAATTTGTTACAAGGATGCGCACAAGAACCAAGCCAGATGATAGCACAAGAAGACAGGGATTTATACAGGTTCAGGACCTCAATACGGAGGCAATACCCTAGTCCTATGCTCTGGGATTATGTTTCTGCGAGAATTCGCAGATGTAGCTATCCGATGTAGGATGCGTACGATGATGATGAAGATGATGATCTGATGTGTTCTATGCCCCCTACCCCTCCCTTTATATAGTGTAGGAGAGATGGGATTACATGGTTCTATCTAGTGCATGGTACCAAATTCGGTTATACCGATGCATGATATGCTAATATGAATCTCCTAATTACATGGAGCTCGACTCTATCCTCAGGAGCATCCTTGGTGATCAAGTCTTGCGTAACCCGAGTGGTCTCTATCCCGATCCAGCCGGCTTGAGTCACCCGCTATCTGCCTCCTTATGGGCCTTCTAGAGGATATCTGGGGCCCATGTAGTGCACACCATGTCCATCCAAGATCACATTGAGAAGACTGAAATATCTCACAAGTTACAAAAACTGCTTACTAAGGAGGAGTGCCTTTGGCATCAGATGTCTCAAAGCAGATTGCTGCTACAAGGGGACAACAATACCAAATTCTTCCACATGGTGGAAAATGGAAAAAAGGAGGAAAGGCATATCACAGCTAGTGGAGAGGGACATACTAATTGAAGGGGATGAATATTTGGTGAATTTCGCCACTAAATTATTTAAAGATCTCTTTGGGACCATAGATCAGAGCCATTTTAAAATTAACCCAAATGTTCAGGGCAAGGATAGCAACATCACTAGGGAAGAAAATGTGCTTCTTACTGAGGATTTTAGTGAACAAGAAATTAAAAAGGCCCTGGATGGAATGAGCAGAAACAAGGCCCCAGGCCCTGACCACATTACTGTGGAGTTTTATCAAAATTGTTGGGATATTATTAAGAATGACATTATTATGCTCTTCAAGAGCTTTCATGAGGGTGTGCTGGATGTGGAGAGAATGAATTATGGTACCATCATCCTTCTACCGCCCAAGTCCAGTGATGCTGAGAATATTAAGCAGTACATACCCATTTGTCTGTTATATGTGATTTTCAAATGGATAATTAAAGCCCTGACAAATAGACTACAAATAGTTATGGAGAAGATGATCAGTAAATCCCAAACTACCTTCTTACATGGAAGATACATCAAGAATAGTGTGATGGCACTAAATGGGATAGTGAATCATGTCAAACAAAAAAAGCAGCGTGGGATTTTTCTAAAACTTAGACTTTGAAAATACATATGACAAAATAAACTAGGATTTCCTCCTGAATTGTTTGAAGTGGAGAGGTTTTGGTGAAAAGTGGTGTTGTTTGATGAAAGAAATTAGTATGAAAGGGATCCTCTTTGTCAATATCAATGGCATTAAAGGTAACTACTTTAAGAGTGCCAAGGGTGTGAGGCATGGTGATCCAGCAAACGAAATCTCTGGGCGAGCCAGAGTGAAGTACTTACGACCAACCACTATACATACCCATAGTAGCCGCTCTATCACCTTTGCTTTTAAACATTGTAGTGGATGGGCTCAATGGACTTCTATCTTTTGCCCAAAAAAATAAATAAGATTAGAGGTTTGGTTGGGGATTTTATTTAGGGGGCGCGCCCATTTTCCAGTATGCCGATGACACCATTCTGTGTCCACAGAATGATTTGGCCTCTGTTGTAAATGTTAAACTTCTGCTAATTCTTTTTGAGCAGATGTCAGGTTTGAAAATTAACTTTTTAAAGAGTGAAATTATTTCAATCAATGGAGACCCAGAGATAGACAAACAATTTTCTAAGGTATTCCCTTGTTGTGTGGGTGCATTTCCCATCAAATACTTGGGGGCTCTTGTGAGTCATAACAGAATAAAAGTTAGTGAATGGGGTGTGTTGACTGATAGGATTCTCAAGAAACTGGGAACCTGGAAAGGCAAGATGCTCTCTCTAGGTGGAAGACTGACTCTTATAAATGCATGTCTTACTAGTTCTCCCATTTATGCTATGTCCATGAGCTATTTACCCCAGGCTGTGTGTGAAAAAATTGATACAATAAGGAGAAATTTTCTGTGGAGTAGTTGAAATGAGAAGAAAAACTACAATCTGATTAAATGGAGTAGCGTGACAAAGCCAAGAAAAAATGGGGGACTTGGGATTCAAAACATTAGAACTCTCGACATAAGCCTTCTGTGTAAATGGCTATGGAAACTTGAAAATGAATTTGGCATTTGGCAAACTCTTGTTAAAGCCAAATACTATAAGAACAATTGTTTATCTTCCATTAAGATGAAACAGTCTGACTCCCCCTGTTCGAAAGCTCTTATGAAGCTTAAGCATTACTTTCTAAGGAGAAGATTCAGAGTGGTAAGTGATGGTAAATCCACAAGCTTTTTGATAGGGGACCAGCCCCTCTGTGAGACTTTTCTTGACATCTTTAACATTTACATTAATAAAAATTGTACTGTGTATGAGTCGTTTTTTGCAAAGATGATGGTTGGTTCGGGAGGGATTTGGAGTACAGATAATGAGAAGTGGAAGCAGTTCGTGGCTGACATTGGAAAAAAAAAAACTCTGTCCGACCTACCTACTGGATGTAGGTGAAACCCATCTAATAAAGGGATATACACTGTGAGATCCATGTATAACTCTTTCTTTTATGGTGGGGGATCTCGGTTATGGGGTAGAATTTGGAAGGCTAGGATTGCTCTAAAAAATAAATTTTTTGTTTGGCTAGGTGTGTGACTGATGTTATCTTAAGGAGGGGCTGGGTGGGGGATCAGACCTATGAATTTTGCAATACGGTAGAAACAAGATCTCACCTTTTCTTTGGTTGTGGTTCAGCTAAATCCCTAATTTGGGGGGTGATTGCTAAAGTTGTTGGTGTTAACATGATTCCCATTAGTTTTAGTGGTGTCCATGGTTGGTTTGGGAAAGTTCCCAGTGAGAGTCCGTCCCTGAGCATGTTCTGTCTAGCTGCACTCATTTGGACTATCTAGCTAGTGCAAAATAGGTAATGCTTCGAGAGAGAACCATTTCGGACCCTGTGGTTCTAATTTTTCGTATGATCGCTCCTATCAAATACTGGACAGGTTTGCTGAAAGTTGGGGACAAGGAGTTGATTGAGCTGGGGCTGTCCAAGATCTTCCAAGTGATCAAAGATTACCACGATTCAGTTGCGGAGCCACGCAAGGGGCGTTTGAATGATGCTAAAGCTCAGTAAATCAATAGCTGCCTTGCTGGCCAACCTGTGTGTGGCGTGCTACTCGACATAGCCTTCTGCGGACGTTGTTCTTTTGGTCTGTTTCCTTCTGACTGTTGCCTAGACTTGCTTGTAAACTTGGGTCTATAGTAGTGCCTTGCAAGGTCGTAGACCTGGTAACCCATCGTTTGCCTAAGATCAAAAATGCGATGTCGCATCAGCCTTCATTCAGTTCAGTCCATTTGCTTAACACATGCATGTCCAAAGAGATGGCGATGACCTCTCTACCAAATCTTGACTGTGTGCGACTTCCTTTAGTCCGTTGTTCTTCCTCAGTAGGCTCTATGGTAGAGCGATTGGCTGTTAACTAACTAATCGTAGTTTCGAACCCTACTTGGGCTGTGCGGGGTCTCTGGCATTCAACCTGGCTGTGAGATCCCAGCCCATTGTGTCTTCTTGGTCTCATAGCAATATGCTATCTATGAACCATTTGTTTCCGTTTTTCTAGAAGTACCTCATGTAATAAAATAACGTAACTAGATTTTAAATCACCTGGGAAATTACAAGATTGCATAAAAATAAATAAAATTGGCTTTGAAAGAAACACTTTCCTGCACATACCAAGCATTCTCTGGCCAATCAGTTGGTAAAATTTTTCACTGTTTCTTCCCAAATTACAAACTAAACAAGATGTTTTAAATATAGCAACGCCAATTTAATCTATCCCAACTTTCCATGCTTGTGGGGTTTTCGGGGTGGGGTTAGTATATGCAGATCTTGTGCATACTCAATTGAGACTTCACAACTGTAGCAGCGGCAGCAGAATCACAACTGTAGCAGCGGCAGCAGAAGTGCTCTCCTTTTCGTGTATGGTATTCTTGAACCCAAGTAGTAAACTAACATGATCCTAGTCTTTGAATGGCAACAACAGCCTCGTTACAACGTGCACACCTGTAAGAACTTGTAGCAGCACAACGTGTTTGTAGGCAATAATAGCAATACCTGAAAACAAAGAATTTATCAATAGCAAAATTTAAGATGAAAAGGACTAGGCATGTAATGCAAGATGAGTGGCATAATAATCAAGTAGCTAGCAAGTTGTTCAATAATTAGCATGGTTTGCAAACAAACATGCAAGGAACATTTTGTGTTTCCACCTCAGATGGACAGTATTGATGAACCATAAAAAATTTATAATTGACCTTTCACTCTCCAGTATTGATTCCATTAATATAAAGCAACACTTGCATGTATTATATTTAACAATACTATAATTAACATTACATGGAGTGCAAGAAGAAACAGGGTACCTGTGTTGGCATGGGAGAGCAATAAACGGGATGCTAGGATTGGAGCGACATATAGGACAGTCTGCTTCATCCCCAGAAGAAGCTGTTGATTTATCCTTAGAAAAAGGAAGAAGGAACTTCTTTGCTGAGGATGAGTTTAAGAGGGGAAGAAGCAAAAGCAACATTTCCTGCACAATTAAGCAATGTCAGCCATCATTTGGGAGTTCTGGATTCTAACATATGTTGGAAGTAAGTTGAGAGTAAAGTCCTGCTAAACACCAGTTACTCATAGTTCCAAAATATAAATAACACATTCAGCAAAATTCAAAGTGTAATGCTTTAGTACAGTACCTACAAAGTATGGTACTGCACAATCCTGCCACCATTACTGTAATAAAAACTCTATGTGAAGAATTTAAATCATGAGAACATGCAATATGTTCAATTTGAAAAAAAAATACTGGGACAGAAAGCACATGAGATAAAGGTTTATGCATACTTTCAAACTATATTCTAGTATCTCCAGATTAACTGCAGTGCATTTACAATCTATGCCAAAGGATGAGGGAAATGTTGGAGAAATATACAATCACAGAGGGTGATAAGTCTACAATGTTTACTACCCATTTAAGGTATGGAGAACACAAATGAAATAGGAAACTTCACTGTCTTCCTCAATAGAGCAGAATATTTAACTAATACAAAATTGATATTGGATTTAACAGAAAGTTACGTTTGATATATGAAAGGAATATAAGATTATAGCCTAAATTTTTAGAAATGTATGAGGTCCATATTAGATACACTCAAGATTTTATAATCGAGACACAAAATACAAAATTCTAAACCCATTTTGTGTCAAACTGATTACTGCATAAAGTCGAATTTCTTTTAGCAACTATTTGATATTTGTCAACCTACCAGAGGACCAGAAGGAAGAAAATTACCGAAAACTCATTCCAAACCAGCTGTCGATTCATGTACTCAAAGCTTACTGCTCTATTCATGTTGGGGCTCCCGTAAACAAGTCTTGCTTTCAGAATCCTCTCCACAATAGTTTTATACCTGTATAAGAACATGCAAAGCTCAAATTGTGTGCCTATCATACAGAATTCATAATGATTAAAAGTCAGCAAGATGATTGTTTTCAAGTAGTTAGCCATTTCATACAAATGATACATAGGCCTTGTACATTTCAGCTTAGCGTAGCGTTTCACTGTAGCAAAATTTATCTTTTCTATATATCCTATTTGATGTAATAATTTGTGATGATTTTTCTTAGATTTTTAGTAGTCCTCTTAAAGATCCTAAAACTATTTTTAAATTATTTTTTTTACAATATTTAAACTTCTTTTTAAAGACACTCAAATTTTGCTGCACTAATACGCTAAGCTGAAATGTAGAAGGCCTTAATCTAGCTCATTCAGGTTAACTATATGGTGACCGATCAATATCAATATGTAATCTCAGTGAATAGTGGATGTTGACAATGTTCAATTCATTTTACATAAATGATTATTTACTTACTGAGTGAAGTGTAGTATAACCCCTTAAAGCTGTAGCGAAATCCCACTTATGCCCTTTTTGATTCGCAGTTCTTGTTTGCTTTGGTTTTAGGCCTTGTTTGCATTGGTATATTGCTGTAGCAAATTTGAGAGCTCTCGAAATGAGGTCTAAAGATTATTAAAAAATAGTTTTAGGATCTTTGGAAAGGCTACTAAAAGTCACGAAAAAATCATTACAAATTATAATAACATATAGGTAATAGGCTATATAAAAATAACAAAATTTGCTACGGTAATACGCAACAGTATGATACGCTAAAAAGAACAAAGCCTTAGTTGAAAAGGTTGAGGGCCTTTAAAAAGAACGCAAAGCTAAAAAACATGATTTTTTTTTTTCAGATATTTATGAGAAAACACACAAAGGCCACCAAAAAAATATTACAAAATGTTACACTGAGTGGTCTATACAAAAATGATATTTTTCAAACCAAACTAAACTAAACCAATACCGCGAATCAAAGACAGCCTTAGCCCCTAAAAATTGGAAATTATTTTGCCTCCTTAAAGTTGTTTCAGTTTGCACCATAGCACGAACTCAGCCATGATGTGGCTGCTAATATGGTCCTATTTAGCTTAAGGTCAGGAGATTGACGTGACACAGGGGACACAGTGAAAGTATACTTTAGCCCCTTAATGTTGTAGCATTTTCACACTTGCGCCCTAAAGTTGGTAATTAGTTTTTGCACCTCTTAAGTTGTATTCGCTTTCCTCGGGCTGTAACAGACCACTTAAGAACCATTTAAGGGCGTATGTAACACTGAAATGGACTTTGATTGTTTGCAGCGAGTCCTCGGGCCACCTCAGGTACATTAAGGACTTATATTACAGTGACAAGGACCTCGATTAATTAGCCTGTATTTTGTAGAAAACCAAATTGAATCATAATTATTTTGTCTAAAGGGTGATGATGCCTTTCTATGGAATTGTGGGCTTATTCATTAGCTCCTATTTATGATAACTTGCTTCATAACTTAATGAATTTAATGCTCCTAAACTCTCAGAAATTATGTTTTTTAAGTTTTCTGATTTTTTGACAGGTTTGTAGCATACATTTGCTTTCTACATTAAAAAATCACCTTTAACAGCATGCAAAAAACTAACTTTCTGCTTTGGGGTGCTATGTGAGAAAATGCTACAACTTTAAGGGCCTAAATTATAATTTCATTCTGGCTCTTGTGCCACAGAAACTCATCCCGTTACACATAAGCCATTAGTGACATGTCAGCAACTACATAAGCACTTGAACAAAAAGTCTAATGGGGCTGAGGCTGGAGAGCACATGGATACAACTTCAAGGGGGTGAAAAAGTAATTTTGAACTTCCTTGAGCTAAGTAAAATTTCACTACAACTTGGCTACATTGTACTTCACTCTTAATTATTTATGCCAGACAAACTGGGCATTACTTCATAGGAATCTGTGAATATTCAATAATCAACATTTTCTGAAGCCTGTTGATGCTCCTAGTGCTTGAATAAATGAAAATAACATGTAATAAAAGATACCTTCCACCATAAAGAAATAACAATAGGTTAAAAAAAGAAGCAGCTCCGTAAAATCCTTCAGCACGCTGCACCAAGCCCCAAGCACGACGTGCTAGTGGTCTCTACATTGGGAAATAAAAATTACAGAAGAATTAGAAAAGGGGGTCCCTAAACTATGCCCATCGTACCAAATTGATCCCCAGACCAAAATACTGTATTTGACTGGTTGAGTGTGGACTGTGGAGGCCATTGGATGCCATGTCATCCAAAATACCCATGTGGACGCCACGCCAGCAAAACCCCCACCAAAACCAATGTATGACCGGTCAAAGGACCATTTAGGTCCAGTTTTGCTATTTTAGGGACTGGTCATACCTGGTATTTTGGTTCAGAGACCAATTTGGTACAGTGGGTATAATTGAGGGACCAATAAACAACTTTTTCCAAAACGAAACGAAGTTTTCAGAATTGAGTTGTAAAATATCACCTGTTCAGAATCACCCCATCGACGGAAAGCAGAAAAAGTGTGCAAGCGGGACCATATATACTGGCCACCAACAGTGCTAATACAGTACAATATCTTTTGAGAAACTGAAAGGCCAGGTCCTTCTAAACCTGTTCTGACTAAAAAGCAAATGAATTTCATCAGTTGATGCTCAGATAATATCACAAACAAACTAGTAGCCTAAACAATCAGTGAGCACTGCTGACATAAGGCCCTGTTTGGGCTGCTCTATTGTGATATGCTATGCTTATTTTTAAAGTTACTGTGGAAATGAAGTTGTAAAAGGCCAATTAAATATTGAGATAATTCCCTATTTGCCACTCCAGAGTGGTAATTCCCTGTTGTGTGACTGACATGCGAGTCCAATGCCGGCATGCCAGTGACAAATGAGTGGTAAATAGGGAATTGCCAATGTTTGAGAGTGGCAAATGCAGAAATCCCACACTAATAAGTTACTAGGTAGAATCCCATGCTTCCCGGGGGTTTCGGTAAGAAACAAATAAACATGAAAGGGCTAGAATGCTTAAGAACAGGAACCTATGTGAGAAACATGGAAACTTGACGGACTGGAATACTAAAAGCATGGAATATATAAAATTTTGAGGCTGTAGGGCTAAAATGCAAAATATGCAGAAGAGGACAAGACAACTCGTCATTCATCAGTCCAGCCTTTCACTGGTAGAGATCAAATCATATAAAGTAGATCCAGTCTTTTACTGGTAAGATTAAATCATATGAAGTAAATTATATTAAGTATTAACCAATGGTTGTCCTCTCATATTTTTATCTCATTATGTTCTGGAATGCTATAGTAATATCCGTTTGCATCTTGATTATTAAAGAAAAGTAGACAGTGAAACACCCAAATATCTAAAAGTTTCTTAACCAAATAAGCTTGCAAATTCACCACAATGCTAAAAGGATCTGGAAGCATCACAAGCAAAAAAAAAAAGAAAGACAGCTAGTAAATATTTTAATTGCACAACTTTGCAGAGCATACTTTGGTCTGCCTCAATTATTTTCTAGGGCTTGAGAGTAACATGGATTTAAATATGGATAAATATACTTGTTCTAGTTTGCATAGTGAAAACCCCGAGCTCCAACTGATTGGTCCAACCTGTCTCGTAACTATATATAAATATATGATACATAAATATAAAAACAGTTGTTAACAAACTAAAATGGTAAAAATACCTTCTTTTCCCGTGATGGGTGCTGCCCGTTCATCTCTATACCTCAGATTCATCAGCGCATTCCCTGGGGTTGGTTTATCAACCCAAATTGAGAACCTCCAGATAAGGAACTCGAGGAAAGCATCAAGTTCAGGCTCATATTGGAATAAGAGTCCTGGCTGATACCAAGAATATCAAAACCTGAGAGCTAACTTATATTCTGTGCAACCCATAAGGAACAGTCGAATCACTGGAATCAGTAAAGGAAGCACCTTCATCAAAGAGAACACTTTCACTAACTGCTCCTTCAACATGGCGGACATCTCGATATCCAGCCTAGCAGCATCAAACTGGTTGACTCGAGATATTGAGATCGGGATCATGATCTGCATTACACCAAACAAATTCCATTTTGTATTATCGTCAACACTCCAGTAACAAATTCTCTGCCTGTTCTGACGAACAGATGAAAAATGTTCCCTTTTTTAACAGCAGCTAATTGTTTGGTTAATGGTTGGGAAACTTTGGAAAAAGGATCTGCCGAGTACACGGAGATAAAGAAAAATCTCCAATTTCGCTAAGCTACAACGGAAATAATCAAGTTATTCTAAACAATTCCCGTAATAAAGGGAAACCGGAGACACGGGGTACCTTGGAGGAATCGCGCATGGACTTCCACTGGGGGTGGAGGCGATGGAACTCGGCGACCCATGCGTCCTGAGGCGGCGGCCAAGGCTCGGTGGAGGGTAGGGTATTGGGGCCCGCCATACGAAGGTGAGAACTTTATCCACCCGGGCCAGGAGCGGAAGAGCCGGGGCGCAGAGGAGGAGAAGCACAGGGCGGCAGCGCCGAAGTGTGAATGGATGAGAGATGCCGCCCCGAAGTGTGAATGGATGAGAGGGCTGCCGCGCCGGGGAAGCGGGGCGCTGGGCGACGACGCCGTGGGGAGGAAGGGGTTACAGGGCGGCGGAACTGACGAGAAGAGGATGGCGCAGGCGAGTGAGAGGAGAGAAGGAAGGAGATGGGTGGTCACTGGAACAGGTGGTGGCCGCCGACTTTTCATGCAGTCCTTAGCCAACGGGCCGGCCTGGTTCGACACGGTACGTTTTCGGGCCGGCTGGGTTGCGAACCGGGCCAAACGAATCAACGGGTCAAGTACCCAGCCCAGATTCGGTTCGCTGCTTGAACCGAACGAACCGGGCTGGGTCGGGTTCGTTTGACGCGGATCAACCCGGTTTTCATGTAATATATCAAAAAATTCTGAAAATCCAAAAAATTCATAAATGCGAACCATAATGAATGTAATTAATTAAAAGTTCAAATATATATGGAGAAATATTTAAAATGCATTACAGAGCTTTTTTTATTAATGTGTATTTACATGGCTGCTTCGCTAAAAACTTTACCAAGTAAAAACTTAATTTGAAAAAACCTTGTTAAAGAGAAAAGAGTATAACCTAAAGCTCTACAATACAAGCAAAAAAAATTTTGGGGCCTTTTTCAATCTTCATCAAGTTCTAAGCCCCCGAATGCAACCGCCAACTATTGATTTTGTCTCGGCTACGATGTTTTGCTGTCGTCTTTCGGCTGATGCCCAATCATTTGTACTTAGTAGTATTTCGACCATGTCACTATGTAGGGAAGTCCGTCTCTCCGCCAGTATTCTTGCAGCGTGGCTAAAAGCGGACTCGGAAGAAACTGTGGAGACCAGAACAATTAACGCATCCCGTGATAGTATAGATAGCACCGGATATGTTCCACCATGCTGCTGCCACCATAGAAGAATATTAAACTCTTCTTCCTGTAAGTCGACGACGTCCTTTGCTAGATAGGAGGCAAGCTCGCCAGCAGCTCCGCGTGATGCCTGTGTAGTCGGGCGAGTTGCACTACCCAAAGAACTTGAAGTGTCCTTGCCCGTGAAAGTCTTTCAAAAGGACATCTTTCTCCCCGTCTGTTGCACTGGTGGTGGTCTTGGTGGATGAACTTCTGCATACTTTTCTTCATATTTTCTATACAAATCATTAAGTTTACTTCTAACTTCTTGAAAATAATTTGAATAATCTATTCCAGTAGCAGCACCAAGTTGTGTTAGAGCATTAGTTAATTTAGAAAGTTTAACTCTAGGGTTTAAGAGAAAAGCAAAACAATATAAGAATGGAACATCTCTCCAGTATTTTAAATATTTAGCTTTCATATGGTTAACCACATCAAATAAAATAGGATCATTTTCAAACATTTTTAACTGATTAGCAATGTAATAAATGGATAATAATAGAAGAAGACGTAGGCTCATACACAGTAGAAGTGCTAATGGTAGCTTCATAAAAATCTCAAGAAATGAATGTAAATGAGTAAGTACCTGCCAAACTTGTGGTCAAAAGTGGTGTCCCATCTTGAGTTGTATATTGAGTGTTAATAAAAACTTCAAAAACCTATCTATATGGTAATGTATGCTGCAACATAAGATAGGTGGAATTTCACCTAATAGGCATGTCTAGGCCAAATTTTCTAGGCTGAATAAATGACGCAGGACAATAGTTTTTCCATGCAGCAATTCTTGTATTATAACTATTTAAAAATGAGATGGCATCCCAAATAACTCGAAGATAAGGTTGCAATATTTTTAAACCATATTTAACAATTAAATTAATAATATTACATGCACAACGTTGATGCATTAAAAAAGATTTGGCGTATGTAGATAAAACAGGTTTCAAAATATTCAAGACACTAGTATTAGCAGATACATTATCCAATGTAATAGAAAAAATTTATCGTTATTTCAAATTCTTGAACAACATTTATAATACAATCAACAATATTTTCGCCGGTGTGATTAACATCAATAAGGCGAAGAGCGATTACTCTTTTTTCTATTTGCCAGTTTTGATTAACATAATAAGCAACAACACTTAAATAATCTTCTCTAGCCCTAACAGCTCAGATGTCCGAGGTTAACGAAATAGAAAATATGCATGTTTTAAATTGTTCTTTTAACTTTAATTTGTTGGCGGTATACAATTTTTTTTCAAATCTGTAGTCGTCGTTTGACGAGAAACACTAGTATATCTAGGATTATGAGCAGTTTTAATATATTCTTCGAAAGCAGGAGAATCAACAAAGCCTAGATGTAAATCTTCAGAAGCAATTAATCGGCACAATGCCTCCCTAGGTACATCGGGATTATACTCCCAGTTACTTACCAAACCATCATGGTTATAGCTCAACTGTTGCTGTCTCATTTGAACACCTTTCTTATTCTTACATGCCGCAGCGTGCCTCTTTAGATGTCCCAAAGCCGAGCTCGTCGCCGCCGATAACTCCTGTCCACAAATTTTACATTTAGCCACATACCTCACTAGCCTGTCGTCCACAAGATGCTTCAACTCCTGATAGTCGTTCCACACATCCGACCGGTTCAGTCGAACCCGCTTCAATCCAACGGTATCAGAGCCGGAAGCACAAGTTGAACCAAATTCCGGTAGGGATGATCCTCGGTTCCGGTAGTTTCTGTTTCCTGAACCGGTTCCGGTACACTTTGACTGATTGGTTCGTAGTCATCCGGTGTTAATCCGAACTGGCTAAGGGGAATTCGTCTTACGAAGAACGACCATCAACCATTTCAGGAAGCTGTCTACACATGAAATAACAAAACAACACTTAATTTAGAATCACAATACACAAATCAAATATATAGCAAACAAATATATGGAAATATATAATAGGGAAAATTTGATATATGCCATTATAAAGTGGCCGGATCTGAAATATGCCATTACTTAACTAGAAACCTACTACATGCCATTACAAAGTGTCCTTTCTTCAAAATATGCCATTATAGAGTTTTTAACCCCTAATATTGCCCTAATCCTTCTCCTTCCTCCGTAATCCCTCCCTAATCCTTCTTCTTCCTCCCAAATCTTTCTTCCCGCTGTCACTCTTTCCTCGTGTTCCTCCCCGCCGCCCCACCTCGGGTTCCTCCCCTCCCCGCCGCCCCACCTCGGGTTCCTTCCCGCTGCCCTTCTCCCCGGCGCCGCCGCCGCCCTCCCCCCATCGGCTTCTTTGCCGGGCGCGGCAACCCTATGCGTGACCCCCCATCGGGAAGGCGGCGGCGGCTTAGGGGGGAGACTACACTAGGAGGCGGGCAAGATGGAGGAGGCGCGGGAGGAGGAGGCATGAGGGAGGCGGACACGGGAGGAGGCGTGAGGAAGAGGCACGACGGCGGGAAGCCGAGGGAAGAGGCGGCTACAAACATAGGGAGGAGGAGAGGGACCCAAGCGGGAAGCCAGGGGAAGGGCGGCATGCCATGCAGTGGGGATGGGGGCGGCATGCGTCGAGGAGAAGGGACGTGACAGGCTGGGAGAAGAAAGGCGGACGCGACCGAGGAAAAGGAGAGGGAGAGAGGGAAGAAGGATTAAGGAGGAAGGAGAAAGTTTAGGGGGGAAGGAGAAAGATTTGGGCAAGATTAGGGGGTAAAAACGCCATAATGGCATATTTTGGAGAAATGACACTTTGTAATGGCATGTAGCAGGTTTCTGGTTAAGTAATGGCATATCTCAGATCCGGCCACTTCATAATGGCATATATCAAATTTTCCCATAATAATAACCTCACAGGATCACACCAAAACATATGAAAGTTAGAAATATTTTTTCTGAAATATTTCTAACTTTGCCCAAATTTACAATTAGCAAAGCTTTTCTAGCTCAAAAATTGCAAATAGGCAATGCACACAAGAGACCCAAGAAAGAATGGGTTGGAAGGGTGGCTGGCAGAAGAGGGCGTGGGCACTTATTTATAGGAAAAAAATTTAAGATTTTTTGCTATTTTTATGAATTTTTAAAGGTTTAAATGGCTAGCACGGGTATAAAAAAGCGAACCAAATGAATCGGCCCGTCCGGTTCACTACCACGTGTTAGTCGTAGCCGTCGCCACGCCAGGCGCTGGGCGGGAAACAACACGGGGGCCGGAGCGGGCAGGCACGTGGCATCAGCGCATTGACCGGGGCGGGCGGGTGGTTGGCGCGTGGGGGACAAGCTGCGACAGCGTGGGGCCTGCGGGCTCTGCTGTGTGGCCGCGTGGGCACAGACGTGTAGTGCCGCCGCAGTGGCCACTGGCGTATGGCGCACTAGCGGTCTAGCGCATGGGCCCACGTGGCATCGGGGAGCGGGCGGGCGGGAGACCGGGCGTGGGACGGGGGAAGGGGGATTTGATTTTCAAATTTTCAGTTGCTACAGTACAACGGGGCAAACGGGCCGATTCGGTTCGCATAGTAACGAACCGAGCCATTACTAAGCAAACCGAACCGTGCTGGCCCGATGGGCCGCGTGGCAGGCCCAGGCATGGTTCACTACCCCGAACCGGGCCGGCACGGTTAGTTTTGGAAACAAACCGAAACGGGCCGGCCCAATGCATAGTAACGGGCCGCCCGGTTCAGCCCATATAGCCAGCTCTATTTTCATGTGTGCATATATTATTGGAAAAATTCGTTTTCAGCCAAAGCAACACTGATTTGCACTAAAATAAATTCGCTGCGTCAGAGTCCGTTGAAAAAGTTACAAAATAAAGCATGTACAGATAAACTATCGGCTGGAGATCTTAGAGCATATACAATGGTTGAGACAACTGCGGTCTTTAAGCTGTCTCTAACCATTAACATGTCATTTAGAGACAACAGTAGAGACTATTCATACAATGGACTGTTTCTAAACCGTCTACGCAATTATTAACGTTTGCATGGAAATTAACAATGTAGTGATCAAGTGTACATCTCATCTTTGTAGCCTACATAAAGAGAATTGAGATTGTAAATTTCTATCTGAAATTTTGTTTGAATCATTCTTGCATGATACTGTTCATGCCAAAAATGTTTTAAGAAGAGATTAATGCATTAGCAAACAACTATTCATTTTTTATTTTTATTTACTAAATTTGACGATGAAACACTTATGAAATATTTACACAACCAGGACATCATGAACCTATTAAAATAATTGGTTACTTCATCGCAGTGTGCTATCAAACAAAAATAATTTGCCAAGTGCATCGTAATATGCCCTTGAAGAATAACTTAGCCCTATTGCAAGGGTTACTATTGAGCACAATTAGAAGGAACAAATAGAAGACTAATACATGCTTTTGCTATAAGTAACTTCTCAATTAACCCCACATCCAAAAAATAGCCACAATAGTTTATGATTAGATCAGAACCATGCATTTGTTCATGCATAGTAGCATAGACAGCACTATAGTTGTAACAATAATCCATCTCATCGAAACAATGTAGCAAAATAAGATAGCCTTCTATCAGTTCGGAATATTAGATTCTTTCCCTTCTATGTAGCTGCCATCCTTCAATTACAATTTAGCCTACAAAAGCAAATTAACAAAACAGTTTGATTTAAAAGTACTTTCATGTTCATGTGAAAATAAGTCACAATGAATATTTAAAATTTACCTACCACTCATCGTCAAACAACTTCTTGCCCAAAATTTTTATTGCCTTCGTGTGTTCAATCATGTTGTTTGTGTCTTGGGTCATAAGAGACATGTAGGTTTCCAACATTTTGGACTCGTTCTCAATCAACTTGGCCTCCTTGTTGTGTTGTGAGGCTAGATGAGTAAGTTTAGCTGATTCAAGCTTTTCGGCAGAGACACGTTGTTGTACTTCCATCAAATCATTACGACCCTTGTTGGTTTCAGTTTGCACTTGTATGAACTTCTCGAGCTCTTTAAAATCTGATTTCACTTCCTTCTTCTCACAAACTTTGCTTTTCTTGGCATTGTGTTTGGCCTTAGATGCTTTATTCCCTATTGGCCTTGGGATATCATAAACATCAATGATATCATCAGTTGGACCTGTCACTGCAACCTTCCTTTTTCTTTCTTCCGTTTGATTGTTGTCATAGGCCTGCCACTTAGGTTGATCTTTTACCACCTTCCAAGTGCTTACATGCGTGAACCGCCCTCCATATTCTTTAGCATATAATTCTTGAGCCTTCTCCATCAACTGATCATTAGAAAACCCACTTGGCCAAATATTAGTAGCCTTAGTCCAACATGAATCGTATTGATTGACCAACCTGTTTAGTCTATGCCAACAATCTTTTGCTTGCTTGCACTTTCTATGCCGACTTTTGTGGGTGTTCATGTCGTATGATTTCATGACATCTTTCCAATATTGGTCATTCTTTTTATTATTGCCCATTATAGGATCAGTTGAATTCTTCAACCAAGCACTTGTTGGCGATTCTTATGCCTATTAGAATTAATCCGCAAGTGCTCGCAGTAGCTTTCATCCTGGAGTTTTCCAAATGTATCGATTTCCAACGAAGAACAAGAAGAGTCTAGTTTCTAGTCTTGACTTGGCCAGATGGATATGGTGTAATAACGAAAGTGGGGTAAGATATTTCGGGTCAAGAGGTTCCACTAAAGGTTTACACTAGTCAAGGGTACAAGGATAATCCACACACAATTTATACTCTGCATCGAAGCTCGACCGATTCGCTACGACCCGCTATCAGTTAAGAACACCGAATGATTATGATCACCACCAATTGGGCTCGACTGGGCTGAGACTAACGGGGCGGATTCCACAAACTGCCGCGTAGATAGCAGGGCTGTCACCAAGTGTATACCGGGTACTAACTAGTCTAGACACCACGTATATTCCTAGTAGTACTACGTACCAAGGACGTCACTCGATACGCACTCCCACTAAACCCAGCACTAATATCTATTGTGTGATTTGTCACCCAAGCACAGAGATTTAGCACTCAAGATCTAGCACTAGCCTAATACTAACAGAGAGACAATACATAAGAAATAAACTTGCTTTTTAAATAAAAGATGGGACTAAGTGTTACCGATAGAGGACGAAGAACAACTCACACCCGAGTTCAGCTCCGGAGCTCTAGTGGAGGGATGCCGACACTCCGGCTTCTCTTCAGCACTAACTCTCCTCTCTCACCTACTCTACTTGATAAATGGGCAGTGTAACGCTGCTTTGTGTTCTTTTCGCACTTCTTAGTGTCTCGCAAATGAGGAGAGGGGCTCCTTTTTATAGTGCGCCGCAATGAGTGTGTGCATGCCACGTGTAGGGACGGTGTGCTCTTCTCCTCAGCCGAAGGAGTACCCGAGGGAGCATCCAAGGGGGTCGGCCGGCCAAGCCGGTCGGCCGACCGGGCTTCGGTCGATCCCGGCCCTCAGTTTCGCATGGGATCCCTCTTTGACAATGTAGATCATCCCTTTAAGGCGGTTTTGGCAGTTGAGACCGGAAGAATTGGCTTTCTTGAGAGCCAAGTGATCCTCTCCAATGAAATGTCATCCATAGGATCAAAACGGCTTAATGTATACGGTTGGGATGGTCTCCTTTTGTGCTTCTCGGATCCTTGGAGAGAGGGCAACCCCGGCTTGGACTAGGTGCGGTTTGCCGGCCAGGGTTGCGTCGGCCGACCGAGGTTTTTCCTCGGTTTGGGTCCAATTTTGCCTAGTAGGTCACTGGAAACACAAACTTACCAAAATTTGTGGAACTTTGTTCATTTTCACATTTCTAGTTCATGTTCCTTCAATACTACAACACGAACCGGTTCTAAGGGCGCCTATAAATGCCCTAAAAAACGTAGAAACACCCCAAAAGATCTTTTCATGGCGTTTATATGGCGTCAAGAAAAGTGTCGTCGGGAAAGTCATTCCCAGAGTTTAAACTTTCCACGACATTTAATTGTGCCGGGAAAACACACCTACCATGGCATTGTTTAAACACCGGGAAAACTAGCCTACCATGGCATTTTTGAACACTGGAAAACTGGCATATCACAACGTTTATATGCCCCATGAATCCAAGCTATCGCACGTTTATATGCGCCATGAATCGAAGCTATCGCGCGTTTATATGCGCCATGAATCGAAGCTAACAATGGCCGTTGTATACGCCATCAAATACACATACAACAGCATTTGCAGTTGCCCCCGTTTGTATATAACGACGTTTAGAGAACTAACCGTGATTCATGATTACCGTATGATTAAATCATTTTATTAGACCCAAATCATGCACACAGACATTACAACAAAGAACACTTCTGAGCATCACATGATATTTCCCATGATCATGACATATATATATTTTTTACAATATTTTCCCCTTCCATATATATCAGTGTTACATGTGGCATTACAAGTTTAGAATGAACAAAACATGCATGTTATAGCTATTGGACCAAATCACCGGATACCCGCAGTACTCCTAAAAAATGAACAAAACTTGCCTAATCAACTAAAGAACTAATTTGCAATGAAAAAATCTTTCCTAATCAACTAAAAGACAGTTCGTACAAGTTAAAACGCCACAATAACTTCAAACTGCATGCTCTTCTCATATGACCAATATTTCTTTGTCACCATGGAAATCTTGAGTCAAACTGTAAATTGTTGAAGTCATCGTTAATTCAAACGGAAGAAACAACAGACTTTTATAGAAAAAAGAAAATACAAATCCCATTATAAATGAATTGTAGATAATTCACTCCAGATAATATAAGTAAGTTCCTTAGTATTATCAAAACTAATGGACTAAGATCCGCAAATAATTTCGTTCAAAATGACTGAAATCTAAACCAAAAAACCTAGTTTCCTTAGTACTATGATAATATCAGCACTAGAATTAGAGTCTATGATGTTCTGTACTGCAAATTTTCTAATTTCTGCTTCCAAGACAGAACAGCCATAGTTTAAAATTCCGGTCCTAGGCATAACTTGCACGAATACATTTATAAATAAAGTAGCATATGTCCTACTTAAGATCAATTTATCCACATAACCAGTGAAGCATTTGTGTGTCCATTTATTTGGTTGGATGGAAACATTGAGAAATTGCGGCTATAAATTCTATTCATAAAGAACATTCAGGGTGAACACATAACATAAAGAGCAATCACAAAATGGAAAGAAAAGCAGGACTCACTTATACCGAAAGGAGAGGCAACCCATGCTATGCGTTGATCACCCTGTATACAATAAACACTAGTATCAAGGTTGTGCTCTAAAGAGAATCAACATGGTAAGAAAAAATAGCTGTTGGCTATGTACTAAAAATGACAATAAGATCAAATTACATTTTACCTTGTTACAGTAAGATCAAAAATAGCCTGGCTATTGTTAGCTTTGTTAAATGAACTATTTAATTAGTCAAATAGTACACGCATGACCTAGAACCAAAGCATGTGATAAAAATACTATAAGTTAGTATGCAATTTACACAAGTGGTTTTATTGCCTAGATTATTGGCAATCTTGTCTAAGCAACTGCATGTAAATCATTGCATGATCTACTGCAGGGGCAAAAAATAACTATATTACAATTTACAAGATACACCACAATACAGTAGGAATTACACCAACTATGCTACCATCGATTCTAAGTAATCGAAGTTCTTAGGAAAGAACTTTTTCAGGGTTTGATACTAATAATATAGCAGAACTAATTCAAAAGGTGGTCACCGTACTGAACATCGTCATTTCTAAAGAAGATTGGTCCAAACAGCTCCATCAAAGGTCAATCGAACTAGTGGCATAAACCTGAAGGACAATTGAAAACGCTTAAGAGAATACACTAAACACTAGATCTGGCAATAGGAACCTGCATAAAAATTTGAGACGCATGAAAACACTAAACACTATTGAAGCAACAAGGATTGGAGATGCGAGGGGACAACTGCGGCGACCGATTGGAGATGCGAGGTGGGGCAGGGCGAACCGGTGTTCGGTGAGGTGACTGCGGCGGCGACCGATGGGGAGAAGTGAGGTTGCTAGGGTTAGCTACCGGCAAGAGGGCTGGATTTACTGGGCCGGGCCAGCACTTCGTCGGTGGTTATGCCATTCCCCGGCGTTTCTAATAGCCCTGTTAGATGCATTTCCCCGGAATAGATAAACGTCGTCGTATTCCACATAGCCCGATGTTTATAAGTGCCCTACTAAACCAATATGTTATGGCGTCTACAATCGCCTTTGTATAATATAACCCGGCATATGTATATGCCATCGCAATAAATGCCTGGATAACAACATACGCCGGCTTAGACTATTTTCTATGGCGTTTAGACCAAAAAATAAGCGTCGGGAAATCTAGATTATCCTATAGTGAATTGGGAGCTATGTTGATGGTCGGAAGTGTATGAAAAGTTATGGAAATTCGCCATCAACACACCCGCATGCTTAGGTCTTTGCTCGTCATCGAGTAAAGGTTAGCTTTAAAACTAATAACTCTGCGGGAATTAAATGACAAGCATAAAGGATATTCTAAGGTTTCACTCAAATTGAGAGGATTGAAAGTGGCTACTAACCTTATCTTATAAATGTTGGCAAATGGAACAGCATGGAACGATGACAACTTCTTTCCCTTCTTAGAGGTGGCTTTGAACTCGGTCTTCTTCCAGTTCTTATACTTCCCATCCTTGTGCTTGGGCTTGTCATCATCACTGCCTTGCTTACTCTTCTCCTTGCGCTTGATCTTGTACTGGTGAGGGCACGTGGAGGTAATGTGACCCTTTTCATGACACTCAAAGCATCGATAGCTAGAGTGTAGGTTCTTGGTTCGTCTCTTGAGGTCAAAGCGCTTCCCGAACAAACCCATGATCTCCTCAAGTGTCTTAGGTGGGAAGAACCTTGATCCTTCTTGATCCTTGGAGGAGGCAGGCTCGGACTTGCTTGGCTTGTGTCCTGTAGCCTTGAGCAATGGTCTTGGTCTTCTCAGCTAATGGAGTGGCTAGGGGCTTGATGATGAGCATCTCATGAGCACGGAGTTTGCACAAGAGAGCACCGGGAGTCATCGTCTCAAGTTAATTTCTGTTGGAGAGAACAGTGATGATTTCCCTATACTCCTGTCTTGGGAGAATCCTTGTCATCTTCCTGCACACATCAACATCAGGCATAGAGAGTACGAACCCCTTGAGTTCATTGATTATGGGGTTAAGGCGAGTATACATAGCATTTGTATTTTCATAAGAAAGCATATCAAATTTATCAAATTGCTCCGTAACAACCACTAATCTACCCTCCTTGAAAGCAGCAGTACTCTCATGGATCTCAATAAGAGAATCCCAAATAGCCTTTCTCGAACACATCCTGACTCAAGCCCATGAATATAGCATTCATGACCTTAGCATCATTAGTCATAAGTGTCCTCTGTGCTATTGTGAGTGGTGCATTCCCATCGCGTGGGATGGTGATGTCATTCTCAACAGCATCCCAAATGTTGACGCCAATGAAAATAAGATACATTTTCATGCGCTTCTTCCATAAGTCAAAGTGCAAACCATTGAAGGTTGGGATCCTATTGGCAGCTACACTATCCCCTTCGGCCATCTCCAATGCGGTGAAGCAGAACTAGAGAACTTGTCTCTCATACCAATTGAAGGAACATAAGGCCGAGAGAGGGGTGAATCAGACTATTTCAACTTTTACTTTAGTTGCACTTAGTCGTTTAGGCAAGTTAAGGCACACAGCTAGCGCGTACATTTCTACACAAGTCTAGTCGGCGGAAGCAATGAATTCACAAGTGTAGGAGGCACGAAAACACTCGCAGGCAGTGGATATCAAGATGCAGTAAGTAAATAAGATAGAGAGGTGCAAACCAATCTTTTTACCGTGTTCAGTGCAAGCACCTACTCACGTTGAGAAAGCTTCTGGTCAAGGAAGCCTATACTCTATCGTCTCTGGCCCTCAATCTACTCGGTGGTAGCTCTTCACCAACACATGGTAGGCGAGCTCCAAACCTTCACAAGTATCGGCAGTCTTCACACACGGACCCCAAAAGATCGACTTCACACGCGAAGCCGACCTCAAGCACACCGAGGATTTAGCACGTCTCCGATGCAATGCAGAAGAGAACCTTGGGAAGCAAGTTAGCCACAGATGCTATGGCGGGCTTTGCACACTCTGAATGACGGAGAGGAAGCACCGTAGGACGCACGGTGATCTTCACGAAGAAGGGTTTGCTTTTGGTATGCTTGACGGAGCTTGGCGGTGACGACGTCTCCCGATGGCAAGAATCCCAAGAGCACAAGACCGGAGACACTGCAACTCACCCAACCCTCATCCCATCATTGAGGATGGCAACACAACCATGGGAGAGGGCACGGAACTTGGGACGACGAGGAGGAGACTAGGAGATGCTCTCTTCTTCTTCCTCACTCCTCCCTCAATCTCTTTCACTCAATCTCTCAAGCCCTCATGGTGGATTTGGATTTTGCACTACAAGAATCCAGATTGTTTTCATCAGCCAAAAATATTTACATCAACTTACATAGAGCGGATGTAAATACAAGCCTATTTATTCAGCCAAGCTGATGTAAATACACCAAGCAGGCCCACGGTAGGTTTTGAAAATTTTCTCGTACTATTTACATCAGCTTGGCTGATGTAAATGTACTACTGACATCAGCCCAGCTGTTGTAAATAGGATGATGTAAATATATTTGCATAACTTATTACCCAGCACCTTATCCATCCCAAAAAAAAAGCACCACAGCCTTAGGGTTCCCACTCAGACCGCCACTCACCGCCGCCGCCCGCTCCTCACACCGCACCGCCCGCCCTTGCCAGCTCCTCCCACGCGCCTTCCGCCCAGCCGCTGTGCGCCAGCCAGCCCGCGCCGCCCGCCCGCCCACCACTGCCGCCCCACAGAAACGCCGCGCTCATCCCATTGCGCCGCCGTCGCCCTGTCCCCAACGCCGCCTCCCCCGCCCATGGCCCACGCCACGCCGCCCGCCCGCCCATGCCACCGCCAAGTAAAACGGTGTGATTGTTGGAGTTGTCGTTGGTGTTGCAGTTTTTGCATTGGCTGCACTTGCCACAATTTTTATATGGAGGCAGAAAAGGACAAAAGTATTATTGGAACTAGAAGGTAATTACTATACCATTATCACATTCTTTACTTGACTATACACTAGAATCATGCTATCTTTGTTGAACCCTGTTTTGCAGAGCTGTACACTATAATTGGGAGACCAAATGTCTTTGGTTATAGTGAGCTGAGATCAGGCATAGAAAATTTTAGTTCTAGCAACCTAACTGGTGAAGGGGGATATGGATCAGTTTACAAGGTTTGTTTGTAGGGTACAGTATTTATTTTCCTGTATTTGTATGTCATATGTAAGTTTGCAATGAAGAAATGTTGTTTCAGGATAATCTAAGTAGCAGTATATAGAAAATCAAAAGATATGCATAAATTCATGCTTTTGAAGTTCTATGGAAAGCATGTTTTAACTGTAGAGGTGTGAAATACCTTCATAATTTAGAACTGGAACAATTTTTACAGGGTAAGTTATGTGATGGAAGAGTAGTGGCAGTGAAATAGCTCTCGCAGTCATCCAATCAGGGGGAAAGCAATTTGCTACGGAAATAGAAACTATATCTCGCATGCAACACCGTAACCTCTTTAAGTTGTATGGCTGCTGCCTCGAGAGCAATACACCATTGTTGGTTTATGAGTACCTGGAGAATGGAAGCCTTGATCAAGCTTTGTTTGGTATGAGCTGATTTTGTTTGACATGGCTAAGAGTTCATCTTTAATGTAGACAGTTTATTTTACTTTTATCTCTAGGAAAGGGAAGCTTGAGCCTTGATTGGCCAACGCGATTTGAGATATGTTTAGGCATAGCAAGAGGTATAGCATATTCCATGAGGAGTCTAGCATCCGCGTTGTGCACAGGGATATAAAGGCCAGCAATGTCTTACTAGATGCTGACCTCAATCCAAAGATCTCAGACTTTGGGCTTGCCAAGCTTTATGATAACAAGAAGACCCACGTCAGCACAAAAGTCGTTGGTACATTGTAAGTGCATTTTCATCTGGCCCTCCTATATGCCGTAAACTATTTGCAAACATGTTTTAATAACTATTGGTTGCCACTGCTTTATCAACTGGTTATCTTGCACCTGAGTATGCCATGAGAGGTCATATGACTGAGAAGGTTAATGTACTTGCATTCGGTGTGGTTGCACTGGAGACTGTTGCTGGTGAATCGAACTATCATAATACGTTTGATGAAGACAGAACCTACATATTTGAAAGGGTAAGATCATGAACTTTAAACCCCAAAAAAGCCATAGGTGCAATTTGGTCATTGTTTTACTGATAGTACATATGAAATTTGTGCCTTGGTTGAGAATATCGAGCTCATATGATGCAGTAAACTCTTGACGAAAAATAGCATGTTCATTACTTTGGCACCATAACCAAGTCGTCATATATACCCGACAGTTGTATAAAGGAAGCCCCAATTAAACAGTTGTATAAAGGAAGCCCCAATTATGTTTCTGAACAACTCATACAATCTTGTAAATTTTTATGCACATAATATAAATTTGTAGGCTAGTTATGTAAAAATGATGATTGACAATCACGGGCCTGATTTCTACTGGAGGAGTGAACCTGTTGATCCTGTTGCTTTGTACACTAGCGGGGTTGGCAAGAAGAATGGAAGTTTTTTCATGCTTAATGGTTGCTTGGATACAGGCGCTATTTTGGCTTCAGCAAGGTCAATTGATGTTTCAAATGTTGGAGGGACAAGTGATCGTGAGACTCGCCTAGAGGCAGAATTAAGGCAATGTGCAACCCGTGAGGCTGAGCTAGCTGAGCAGTTAAAGAAGCAACAAGAATACATGATGTCATGGCAGGCATGACAGGCACAACAACAAGCAACTCTGCAAGTAAGAGTTTCTTCCATATATTGTAATATGCCTGCTTCGAATATAGTTCGTTCCATATTTGTGCATTGGACCATTTAGAGAAAAGCAATGAATTAATACTTAGACATGTGCTGCTTGCGTATTTTAGATATATAGTTAGACATTTAGAGTAAACCAACAAATATATACTTGACATTGGACCATAATTGTTAGTTTTATTTCAATATATGGTTATATCAACTAATGCATTATTTGTGTATTTTAGATAATAATACAATACTTTGTTATTTATAGACATACATGACGCGACAGTTTGAAGCGCCGTTGGATCTTCCCCCGCTTCCACCTCCACCGATCTTTGCACACCCGGCTCCTCCCACTCTCCTTCCTGATGCCGGTGTTGAAGGTAATCAGCAAGTCAACAATCCAGATGTTGGTTTAGGCAACAATGCTTTCGACGAGAAGTTCTTCCTCAGTTGGCATGGTCCTTACTTCTGGAGGTGATGCCGGTAGTGGTCATCGCTTCGCCGGTACTCCTCAGGATGCCACTCCTCCAAATTGAAGCCTTTTGTTGCATTTGTGATATTGCGAGTTGTATGTCGTACGTGGCTTATGTATGAAGTTGTTGCACTCTTTTGTTAAATTATCGTCTTGTGTTACTACTATATGGATTTGGGGATTTGTGAACTTTATATGTGAGGATATATGGATGTTTATGTGTGAATTGGTCGTATGATCGATGTCATGTGTGGATGGATGTGAATTACGCATGTTATGAACTGTGAATTGTGGATATTATATGCTGTGAATTGATTTTATGAAATGTATTTGAAATTGCAATAAATCAGTAAAAATGTGCTGAATTTTTGAACTATTTACATCAGCCAAGGCTAATGCAAATAAGTGCGACAACAACATATGCTGACGTGGCACTTATTTACATCAGCCTCTGACTATTGTAAATAAGTGCCAACGTGGCTTGAATAAGCACCTTGAAGCTAACGTGGAACATATTTACATCAGCAATAAGCTAATGTAAATAAGTGCCACATCGGCATCCCAGCTACCGGCAGGGGCCAACAAGAAATATTTACATCAGTCCTCAGACTGATGTAAATAGAAGCTATTTACATCAAGGCTGATGCAAATAGTTGTATTTACATCAACGACATTACATCAGCCTCTGATGTAAATAGCTATTTAGATTAGTTTTTGCCTTATTTACATCAGTACCTGGCTAATGAAAACAATCTGGATTCTTTATAGTGTTGGGAGTGAAGAACACCATGGGAGGAGCTCTCTAGGGGATGACTAGGGCAAGAGGTGGCTGCAAAATGAGGCTCCCTCACTTTCGCCCGTGCTAGTGGCTCCTATTTATAGATACAAGGTGAAAACCCTAAGAATGGACGGCCCAGATTAAATTTCCCATGTTGCAGTTTAATCCGTCAGACCTAGTCCGATGGTCGTCGGACCTAGTCTGATGAAGTGTTTCATTTTGGGAGTGACCTGGACGGACCCAGTCCGATGATGGTCGGACCTAGTCCGACAGAAGGATTGCATTAAGGGACCTAGTCACTGACACGCTTATCTGTCGGACCTAGTCGGACGGCCGTCGGACCCAGTCCGACGGGGTTAGTTTTTGCAGCCCACTTCGTTTTTTGCTATCCCTTTCTCCCTTAATGTCTCGCCTAGGGTTTTGTGCCATGTTTGTCGACTTGTGAACTCGGCGGGAACATTTGAACACTTAAGCAGGAAGTTTTCGTGCCCACCGGAAATATCTGGCTTTGAGACTTAGTGGCTACGAAACTTTGGACAGCTAGCTACCCCTGGAGCCCCCATACCTATCACAAACTCTCTTGAAGAAGAATGAGGATAAGAGACCGGAGATGTGCTCTATGGGACCCTGTAGCCAGAGATACGACGATCGGCATGCATGTTGGCCCTAGACTATACACACACAAGAAATAAAAAAAACTAGGAAACAAATATCCTTTATCTTGGCGTGATCCAGCTCTACAGCTCAGTTACCATCAATTACCAAAATCATTCTGCCCATGGGAGGCTTGACCTTACAGCCATTAATTACCAAAACCAAATAAGCCCATAGGAAGCTTGCTCTTACACCTTCAACCTGAGAACCTTATTGATTCTCAGCATGCGTAGTCGTATATTTTCGGGCTATCAAACGCTTCACCGTAATAGGGAAGTTATAAAGTTAGCTTACGGGTATGTTACGAAACATGACATGAGGTGTAAGAGATCAAGATGAAATTTGCTCCTCCTTAACAAGAGAGATATCTTTGGGCCCCTCGGTGTGGATTGATAGGGAAAAGTGCATGTCCATGCCAATGTGATTAAAGTGTTAATCACGATTATATCCATTACATTGACAAGTGAATGTGTCGATCTATCATAAGGGTGGCACACATCTCGCCTTGAGCTTGATTTAGATCCACTGCGTCCTAATTAATGGTTTTCTAATGTAGAAGATCCATTAGCACGAGTCCTAATGGGTTTCTCTCGAGGAAAGATCCATTAGCACGAGTCCTAATGGGTTTCTCTCGAGGAAAGATCCATTAGTGCGCTCTATAAAAGGGTGAGGTGGGGCGCGGGGTAGGTGTATCTTCCCACCAAGAAACCCTAGCCGCCGCCGCGCCCTCTCCCCAAAAACCCTAGCCGCCGCAAGCGCAGGTGCTAGCACACCAACGTGCGGCGTTCCACCCCTGGACGTGTGAATACCGTAGAGGCATCGTCGCTCCTGCGCCAGCGCTGATCAAGAGGATCGGCTACTTCTATTGCTAACACACGCCAAGGGTAACGATCTGTGATTCCTGACTTGCTTGATTCCTGGGTGTTCGTGGTAGAAAAATTTTGTTTTTCGACTAGTGTAGCACCGCGTTCTCCTTCAGTGGTATCAGAACCTTTCTTGCTTAGTCTTGAATCTAGTTGATATACATATGTTGATATGCTTTTGTTTTCGTCACGGGTTGATATGATCAAACGGTATAGGATTCTTGAGGTACGAGTTGGTAATGCCACAAGGCCAAAAATATTAGTTCGTGCTTTATCTAGATCGTGTCATGACTTGTCCATACTGGCTGGAATCACCATCTGAACTTTCACCACTTGTCATCGATGATATTAGCCAACAGATCGAGGCCGCGTGCGCGCAACCTACTTGAGGGGACCTCACGCATTTGAGATATGAGTTGATGGATCTAAACGATCAAAAAGATTAGTTTGTGCTCGTTCTGTCTCGCGCCGTGCATTACCCCTACCGGCTGGTGTCACCATCGGGGTAGTAGCCCATGCCGAACAGATCATGGCAACAAATCAAGATCGGTGTGATTGCCGCCTTCTCAAGCATCTCATGGATATTGAGGCATTCTGATGGCTCGGGATTAGCTTGATTTGATCAATTCGATTGAATTTCTATAGTGTTTTCGTTTCCATAGCGGGACCGCCGTGATAGTCACAGTAGCGGTCGTTATAGAAAACTTGTTCACATCGCAGGGTAGAATACGATTCTGTGCCTAACTTGTTTTTTTTCAAGGAATGATGTGAATAGTATGGCTCTCTTGTGTATGTGATGCATTGATGTAATTTTCATAGCCTATGTGATATGGTTTATTGCAGTTTGGGCTGCCATATTGTTATATAACAGCCTGCGTGCTGATTTGCGATGCTTGATACTTGCATGTAATTTTGTCACTAGCTATTATATGTAATAGCTTGGTGTATTATCATGTAGGCTTCTTGCATGATGACCCAGTGCACAAGAAGCGTGACGATGGAGATCGGAACGTCATGGGCCATACTATTTCACAAGTCAATATTATTGTTTGTTATGATACATGTCTTGTTATTTCTTCATATTTCATATTTAGTGGATGCGCTTTTTATATGATAGAATAGTTTTCCTTCAAAAATTAAGAGTTTTTGCCCTTCCAATAGCTGCACCCATAAAGGTCTTGTATGTTAATTGGCAGATTCAGCATACAACAAGGTGTCATTAACTTCCTTGACCAATGAGGTGAAGTCGGACTTCACATGCATAGTGTTGGTTTACTTATTGAGGCTATCAAAATGGTTTTGGGCCTCGGGGCGTCGGTGGTGGGAGCCAGGGCATTGGATGCCACCCAACAAACAAGCGTCGCATACGACGTGATTGGTAAGGGGTTTCCTACATATGTCAATTATTTATAGGAGTCGCCTCCACGCACTAGCCCTTTGAATGACTATGGATCTTGTCCTACTAAAATGCACTAGAGTGAAAGTGATTTTAGTGAGAGCATCTTTTATTAAAATTGTTTAATGGAAGATTAACATGAACATTGTGCTAAAACTTTTTCTTACATTACGGTTGTAGATGCCGCCTAATGCTGTCAATAATTCTGTTTTTAACTTGCAGTCCATTATGTAGAGAGGGAAGCTCTCTGGAACAAATTTTATTGATTAGGATCATAACTTAAGAATTGTTCTCAATTAAGAGAAAAATGAGTATGTCATTGAGGAGCCATATCCTAAGGAATTAGCTGAGGATGCTACTGCTGCTGACAAACGTGCTTATAAGAAGCATGTCAATGATGAGGTTGACATTGTTTCTCTCATGCTTGCTACCATGAACTCTAAGCTTCAGAAGCAATATGAGAACACGAATGTCTATGATATGATCACTGGCCTTCGTAGCATGTTTGAGAACCAAACTAGGGCTAAAAGATACTCGATCAGAAAAGCTCTGTTTGCGTGTAAGTCCTCATGTAATCAAGATGATTGGTTACATTGAGAACCTAAAAATACTTAACTCACCCTTAAACAAAGACTTAGCCACTAATGTGTTTCTCCAGTCACTTCCTGCAAGCTTCGAGCCTTTCATTATGAACTTACATATGAATGGCATGGAAAAAACATGATTGAACTGCATGGGATGCCTAAGACAGCAGAAGAAAGCATCAAGAAAAGTAATAATCATGTGATGATGATCCTAAAGAATGGTGGTAAGAAAAGGAAGCGTGCATCAAAAGGCAAGGGTAAGGATGTGACCTCGAATCCGAAACCTAAACCTAATGGTAAGACCAAAGGTGGTCCCACGCTTCTAATGAATGTCACTACCGCCATAAGCCTGGTCATTGGTGTAGAAACTACAAGAAATATCTGGAGGATAAAAAATTGTAGATATTAATGTTAAAGAAATTAATCTTTCTACTTGTCCTAACGAGTCATGGGTATTTGATACCGGATCGATGATTCACACTGGCAAATCGTTGCAAGGGCTAAAAAGGATTAGAAGATGTCCAAGCGGTGAGGTGGAAGTTCGCATCGGTAATGGCGCAAAGGTTGCTACAGTGGCTGTTGGCGTTTATCCCTTATCGTTACCTTTAGGATTAGTTTTGAAATTGAATAATTGTTATTACATTCCATCTTTGATCAGAAATAATATCTCTTCTTCATATTTGAAAAAAGATGGTTTTAAGTTTGTAATAAAGAACAAGCGTTGTTCAATTTATTTCAATTACATGCTCTATGGTCATTGTTTATTATTTAATGAATTATATGTGCTAGATCTTGAGGATAAGATTGTCTATAATGTTAACGCAAAAAGGCCCAAAACAAATGATTTTAATCGTACTCATCTATGGCATTGTCGACTAGGTCATATAAATGACAAACGCGTGCATAAGCTACATAGAGATGGTTTTTGATTCATTTGATTTTGAATCATTTGACACATACGAATCTTGTTTTGCTTAGCAAAATGACTAAAACGCCATTCACTAGCTGTCTGGCTCTAGTGAGATGGCTAGTAAATTATTGGCCCTAGTACATATTGATGTATGTGGACCAATGAGCGTTGTGGCTAGAGATGGATTTCAGTATTTCATCACTTTTACGGATGACTTAAGTAGATATGGCTATATCTACTTAATGAAGCATAAGTCTGAATATTTTGAAAAGTTTAAGGAGTTTCTAAATGAAGTATAAAATTATTTGTGCAAGACGATTAAATTTCTACGATCTAATCGTGGAGGTGAATATTTGAGCCATGAGTTTAATGAGCATCTTAAGCGTTGTGAAATTGTTCCACAATTGACTCTGCTAGGGACGCCTCAGTTGAACGACGTGTCTGAACGGAGGAATTGAACTTTATTGGACATGATTCGATCTATCATGAGTCTAACTGATCTTCCGTTATCTCTTTGGGGACTTGCTCTGGGTACTGTTGAGTTCACTTTGAATAGTATACCATCAAAATCCATAGATAAGACACGGTATGTGATGTGGAAAGGGAAACGTCATGATTTGTTTTATCAAAAGATTTAGGGCTGTGAGGCTTATGTCAAACATCAGTTGTCAGATAAGTTTCACGTCAAATCGGACAAGTGATAGGGTATTACTTTTGTAACCGGGAGGAGGTAGGGATGGCAACGGGGCCATTCCCCGACGGGGAGTGAACCCCCATACCCGATTCCGCTATAACCAAAATTCCCTGCTCCCTGTCCCCGTCCCCGGTCGCGGGGAGGATTTTTCCCCGTTCCCGTCCCCAATCGAGTATACGGGAACCCGACGGGTACAATTCTCTGATAACATATTTAATCAAACCATATTAAATCACAAGACAGAAACAACTTAGCAAGCATCCGGTTGCCAGCAACAATGATACATTCACAAGACATTCAGGACTAGCAAAAGCATGCCTCTTATCAGGCCAATCTGGAAGAATCTCTCTAGGAGTATCAGCCCAAATGAATGTCCTTTTCCTGGACTTTCCAACACCGAAAGCCCCTGCCTCCAAAATTCCAAACCAAACTACTACAGGAATCGCAGTTTATGTGGACGGCCAAAAACATAATGTCGGCGGTCAAAAAAGCCGCCGAGAAATCCAAACTCTATGTCGGCGGCATACACCGGGCCGCCGACATAGAATCAAGATTCCCCGCCCGCAAAGGAACGGGAGTTTTCCCCTTACTCTATATCGTCGGTATAATCAAGGCCGCCGACATAGCCACACCACCACCCCGCGCAGCCGGGAGATTTGAAAAATTTCCCCCTCCCGCCACTTCATCTGTGTCGGCAGCTCAAATAAACACGTCGACACTGCTCCTTCCCGGTCACGGCACCTTCACAGCCTTAACGGCGGCATCCCAAGGTGGTCCCACATGGCAGAGGTGGCACGTCTATGCCATGTGGGCCCAGAGTAAAATGGCCGGGTGCTGGAGAGCCACCTATGTCGGCGGCCTTATCTATGCCGCCGACATAGAGAAATTAGAAAAAACAGGGCGCGAGGCGGGGCTCGAACCCGCGCCGCAGGGAGCCCGCGCCTCGCCGCGCGCTGTTAACCAAGTGGGATGATAGCCTTATTCGACATAAGGGGGCACTGAACTTTTTTATCCCCTTATGAAACACTATGTCGGCGGCTATAAGAATGCCGCCGACATTGATGTACCTATGTCGGCGGCTTTACATATGCCGCCGACACAGAGCCTTCCACCCTCCTTTACAAACCTCCCTCACCTCCGCCGATAGGGTCGATTGGCCTACCCAAGTTCTAAGGGCATGAACTACACCTATTATCTCTTGGTTTTATTGATATGAGCCGCCATTCAAAAAGACGTACTGTGGAAATGTTTTTCGGTTTAACCACCCCTACGTCGTGGCTAATGTAATCGACACATGTAAACTAGTAGTCGGTCAATGAAGTAACATAGCGCGAAATTGTCGCTATGCGGATATGATCATGTAGAATGGATTAGTAGGTGTAGTGCAAGCTCTACAATATTGGTTTGCCCTATTGAACCGCCCAGGAGAGCCGGTTTTCCGCTTGGAAAGGTTGACGGTGGAGTCTCTATGTCGGCGGCCAGGTGGAACGGCCGCCCACAAAGGTGTAGGCGAGTCATCATTGTCGGCGGCCGAAGTATTGCCGCCGACATAGGTAGACCTATGTCGGCGGTCCCAGTAATGCCGCCGACATTGATGTGTTTCACAGGCCTGTGGGCCCGAGCTACTTGCGGGACCGTTGTATGGGCTGTGTCGGCGGCTTATGTACTTATGTCGGCGGCAATAGGCTGCCGACACAGACTAAACACTTGTAAAATCTTATAACCCGTGCTCGATTTGGTCACGAGCGCAATCCCCGCCCTTGACTCTTCTCTCGCGCGACGCCGCCGCCAAATCGCTGTCGCCACCTTCCCTGCCGCGCCCCTTGGCCGTCCCTCCCAGCGCCGCCCATCAAGGCTGTGGCGGCGCGCGCCTGCCCGCGCCGTCGCCGCCCTGCCCCACCTTGGCGCCGCCCGTTCTGGCCGCCCGCCCATTGTGGACCTCCGCGCCGCCACCTCTCCTCCCGGCGCCGCCACCTCCTCTCCCATCGCCGACGCCTCACGCCTGTAGGTACTATTTCGACTTTTTTTAAATGTGGTAGCTATGTCGTCGATAATGTTAGTACCGACGACATTAGTGGTTGTAATTAATTAGTGTACTGTAGTTAATTAGATGTGAATGCCTAATTAGCTGTTCGTTAACTAGATGTGCATGCCTAATGACATTAGTAGTTGAAATTATGTGAACGGAGCCGAAGTCAAACCCGTTCGGGGGCGCGGCACATTTTCGTAAGGAACACGGGCGGTGATTCGGTGTGTTCCGTTACGAGAGGTGTCGTGCTTCCGAGCTGTCCACGTTTTGGACAGCCCACGGATGTTGGTTTGGGTATGGGGGTCGTGGCCATGGGAGGTGCACGGTCGGAAATTGATCGCATAACCTCGTTGTTCTCCTTGTGCATAACATAAGCGGACGCCGCACTGTCGTTAATCGGGGAATCAAGGGGTTATATCCGCCGAATTCACCAAAGGCACCTCCCATGACCATGACCTCCATACCCAAACCAACATCCGTGGGTGGGTAAGCCCTCCTATTTAGCTACACATAGACCATAAATGTCGTGCGATAGATCGTTTACTTATCGAATAGATATATAATGCAGGAATGTGAATGCATTAGTGAATGTCTCATCGCTAAAATGTAAACCGCTATTGAATGTACATGTAGTAGTTAAGCGATGGAAAATCGACGGTGGATGTAACGATGGTTGAAAGAAGTTCGGGCACCACACGAACGAGTGGTTCGAGAAAGTGAAAAGTTTGTCAAGATTCTTTTCGAGGATTCCGCAACCCTACCGCATCAAAAGTGACTTGTCCTCGCGCTTAACCGCTCGAATCTGGAGAAGAGGTCAAGAGGATATGACCGAGCATCTCTCAGAGGCATGGTTTTAAACCAAACTACTTTGTATGGGTCTTTTATGGCGAGAGAAGCGTCCGCGCCCGTGTTCAGCTCAGGATTTTGGGAGGGCTACGATGAAGTCGAGCCCGACAGATTGGATGATCTAACGGATGATGTAGGTAGGGCTTTTAATCTATCTCCTGAGGAAGAGGCTGAGCCACTTGCCCAGAAATTCGAGAAGCTCCTTGATTCTGCCAAGGAGGCACTCCATGGGCATACCGATGTGACCGTGCTCTCAGCGGTTTCGCGTCTGGTGGCGGTGAAGACCAAATACAACCTCATCTCGCCAATTGCTTCAATGACGGTGCAAGGTTCTAGATAGTCTACTTCCTACGGGCACAAGATGACTCAAATCAGATGAGTCAAGAAGCTTTTGAGCGCAGTTAGGCATGCCGTGCGAGAGGATAGACTACTGTCCAAAGTTATGCATGCTTTATCGAAAGACCGATTCTGGGCTGACTCATTGCAAGCACTATGGTGAGAGTCGGTACGTGGTAGTTATTGGACAAGATGGCGTAGAGAGACAGACGACGGTTGCTCAGAAAACCTTCGGTTTCTTTCCGATTACTCAAAGGCTGCAACGTCTGTACATGTCCAAAACCACGGCCAGACATATGAGGTGGCATAAAGAGGACATACGTAGGAAGGAGGGCGTGATGACACATCCATCAGATGCAGAAGCCTGGAGGCATTTTGAGAACACTATCTGTTTCCTGCCGTATGGCGTGGCAATGTCGACGACGCTATTTGGAGAACACTATCAGAGCTGAGCTTCTTTTATCGAGAGTTGTGCGTAAAAGAGATATCCGCGTCGAGGATGGAGGAATTGGAGAAGGAGATTGTTGTGGTCGTCACAAAGCTCGAGAAGACGTATGTTCCTGGTTTTTTCAATTGCATGCAACATCTATTGGTGCACTTGCCGTACGAAGCAAAAGTTGGGGGTCCGGCACAGTTTAGATGAATGTACCCTGTTGAACGGATGATGAAAAATCTTAGATTGAAGGTGAAGAACAAAGCACGAGTCGAAAGTAGTATTGCCGAAGCTTGGCACATTCAGGAGATCGCCCATTTGACGGACAAATACTTTGCGACAAGAAACAAGGTACATGTGCCACAACCGAGGTATAAGAAGGCACGACGCAGAAGTACTTTCAATCTTGAGGTGTTCCATAACCAAGCCGGACGAAGCGTTGGCAAAAGCACAACACGTAACTTGGATGATGCAGAAAAAATTAGCATCCAGCTCTATGTGTACGACAACATGTGTTGAGACCCATGTGGTGGGTCCCCTTGTGTTGTGATGAATATATGTGACGGGTTTGATTTTGATGCGATTTCGAAGTGCTTTCAGTAGCATTTGGTTAAACAGGCACGAGTTGAGTGCCTGGCGGACGGTGTCCGATGCCGACTGGACACATCGAGTTGTGTCATGTTTTCGCGTTGTTGAGCGAGACCGGACGTTGTCCGGTGGGGTCGTGTCAGGGTGACACGTGTTGATGTTGAGCTTTCTTTTGGATGATCTTATGTTGTGCTAATCTTGCAGGAGAGGTAAGGTGTATGGTTTTGGTATGTGTTCACCTCTGTGATGCAGGTATCGGTGGACGCGCGCCGACGCTCAGCGGGGATACCGAGGTCAAAAGCGTCCGGAGGTGTCTGAGCGACGGATTCGTGACTGGAGGTCACAGAGGTGGTGTACTCGGAAGCTTCACCTATGTGATGGAGGTATCGGTGGTCCGTGGTCGACGCTTTCGGGACAATTTGGAGGTCAGTGCGTCCGGGCGTCAAAGCGATCGGGTTCGATGACCTGGCGGTCACATGAGGTGGTGTACTCGAGAAGCTTTGCCATGGCAAGGAGTCCGAGGTAGCTAGAGGCTGTGGCGTCGGTAATCATGGTGGCGAACCTGGTGTCAATCCGGTGGGCCGCATATGGGTTGGCGATCGAGGATGCCGTGCATGAGGTTCCGGGTTAGCCAGATCAAAACCCCGTTCGGTTCTGGGTTACCCGGTGGTAAAACCCTGTTCGGTTCTGGGTCATCCGGTGTGTGAGAAACCCTGGTTCGGTTCTGGGTTACCCGGTGGTAAAACCCTGTTCGGTTCTGGGTTACTCGGTGTGTGAGAAACCCTGTCAGGTTCTGGGTTAGCCGGTGTGGTTAAAACCCTGGAGGTTACGGGTTAGCCTTTGCGAGAAAACCAGGCGGGCCTGCGTGGCTCGATGCAGAATATTAGGTATGCCGAATATTCTAATATTCCTGTGATGGTATATAAGAAGAGAGTGGAGCTAGGAATCAACTCCCCACCATGTAGCCCCACGTGAGAGGTGTGAGGTGTGGGGAGAGAGGGGTCTTCCCATGGTTGTAACGTGGAAAATTCCAGAAATAAAATACCAACAAATTCCCAAAATATTTGTGAGCCTTGTCCTTTTATTTTCATCAGTTTTTGTGAGAGAAAAAGAAATTAGAAATGAAAAGAAAAAAAAGGAAAGAGAGAGGGGCGGCTAGGGTTCCACCCAGCCGCCGCCACCTCCATCTGTGAGAGAGGATGAGAGAGAGAGGAAGAGGCCGGCCTAGAGAGAAGGAAGAGAGGCCGGTGGAGCAGGCCGGCCGGCTGGCCATGGTGGCGGCGCGCCGGTGCCTCTACGACGGCGACTAGGCGGCCAGGAGGAGGCGGTGCTCCGGCCCGGTGCTTGGCGTGGCAACCTGTGGCGCCGGCCATGGCGGAGGCGCGGCGGAGGCGCGTCAACCAGTGGCGCGCGAGCCTGAGGCACGGCGGCGGCGAGGCGGCGCTGGGCTTGGTGGCAACCGGCGTTGATGCAGCCTGTGGCCGGTCAGGGGGCGGCGTGGCCTGGGCACGGCCGCAGGAGGAGAAAGGGAAAAAAGAAAAATAGTAAATTGTTGAGCTCCTGTTCGCTGTTCATCTAGTGCGCCTGTGTCTTGTTCATCCCCTTCCCTACGCACAGCACATGAATTTGAGATAGATTGAGCCATGGGTAGAAAGAGAATCAAGAGAGAGATCTATGCCCTCTTCTACACACGCACTACATATTGAGGGGGAGAGAGAGAGATGAAGCATCTGTTCTTTGTTCCTTATCAAGTAGTGCAATATGATAGAGAGAGAAATTTACAAGAGAGAGAGGGAGAGAACAGATCGGGTAGAGAGATGAAGGCTGAGCCGGTTCATCCCCTGTCCCTATTCTTTCTTCCAGTGAGCAGTGCACGAGAGAGATCTAGAGGGAAGAGAGAGAAAGGGATTGAAGTAAGAAAGAGAGTGGGAGAGAGACACGAGCAGCATAGATGGAAGAGAAGGTGTGCTCCTCTGTTTAATCCGATGCATACTCCTGTTCCACGCGAGGAGTGAGACGACGGCGGCGTGTATCTCTGGCTTTCCTCAGCCCGCGCATATACCACTGGCCCCGACGACGAAATCCTAGACGGCGTGTCTGCAGAAGTCTCCCCATCGTGATGATCTTGTATTTGGGACGACCACGAAGTGTTCGATGTGTTGTCTAGGAGAGCATCTAGTTCGTAAGAACTCATAAGCGTCAGATGTGATGTCCAAAAGGAGTTGTGGGGGTGTTAACCGATAAAAAGTTGGTCGGGCTCCTATTCACCCCCCTCTAGTCGCCGATTCTGGTCCTTCAACATGGATGAAATGAAGGTTTACATCGAGTAAGCCAATATTTTATATATAATTGAATGAAACACATTTTGTTGTAGTCAATATAATTGAATGAAACATCTATTATTATAGTCAATTTATTCGAGAAGTGTGGAGAAGACCAGGTGAACCCTCGGCCGCTCAAATTGAAGAGTTAAAACGACAAGGCTGTGGGCAAAACTATCCAAACTTTCTTATATGGTTTCATTACCACGTAAGTTTATCCTTTTAAACCGCACATTTCAATTTCTGTACGTAACTTCTATCTGACTTGTCGTGCATATGCTTACGCAGTGTCGTACACGTTCTAGCGTGCACAACGATGTACGACAAATGTCACGTGGATGCAATCGTACGTTTAAGGTCCATGGATGCTATGATTGTCATGGATATCGATATCGATATGAAGTAGCAGAGTATGCTCGGCCAAATGCTACCACGATGAATAGTGGGGTCGTCAGTTATGTCACAGACCCGCATGGTGGTTCAGACCAAGAGTACTATGGGATTATTGAGGAGATTGTGGAAATATACTATGAAGGCAATAACGATCTATCGCTAGTACTGTTTCGATGTAGATGGTTCGATATTGAGGCGGGGCGCGACTGAAGTTGGGTCCGTTGAAATCAATGAAACGAAGCTATATAAAAGGCCCGACGTGTTCATTCTCTCCGAACAAGTCGAGTTAGTGTTCTATCTGCCATACACCCATGCGGATTACAAAAATTGGTGGATTGTCCATAAATGTCATCCCGTTGGTGGATTGCCCAACCTCACGGAAGAAGACTACGAGCCCCCTGAAGAGCCATATGTGGAACCATTCCAAGAACACGACTTGTCAGGACAGCTGCACATTGATATTGATGATATGCAGCAGCAGCCGGAACAGGAAGGGGAAGAGGAAGAGGAAGAGAAAGAGGAAGACGAAGACGCAGAGGAAGAGGAAGAGGAAGAGGAAGTGGGAGAAAGCGAAGAAGGGGAAGATGAAGAAGAAGAGGAACAGGAGGAGGAAGGGGAGGCAGAAGCAGAAGATTTTTAACGTATTCATATTTACTTATGAGTAGCTAGGTAGAATTACTTTATTTAATTTTATTTTTATTTATCTCATATCGATCTAATTGTATCATTTACTTTCTTTTTTGCAGGATGATTGGGTTTCGGCGTAGGTTAGCTGGAGCGACGGAAAAGCTCTTTGGGATTAAGTACAAGAAGAGAGGGCAACACATAGCGGAGGAGGGAGCGGGAGAAGGGAGCGGGAGTGGGCAAGAGGGGGAGACGGCCGAGAGCAAAGAGAATGGTCTTGCGGTGTCGGTCGAGAGAGGGAGGGAGCGGGAGGGGAGAAGGAGCGGGAGGAGGATGAGAGCGGGGAGGATGAGAGGGATTGGGAGGCGGCGGACCCGACAGGGGGTGTGCAACAAGGTTATAAGGAGAAGTGGGTGCTAGACGGGAGTGGCGAGGAAAGTACAGGGGAGGATGATGATGAGAGTGAGGATGAGGATGAGGTGGAGGATGAAGCAGACGCTCAGGCTTGGTTGGGGGAGATGGAGGATGATGATGAAGAAGACGAGGACGAGGACTACGTGCCCTTCGAGGCTGGCGAGGGTTCAAGCTCCAAGAGACACCGGGCGTAAACAAACCGATAAAACAATGAGAATCCAAATGACGGGATACGGCACGTGTTTCCGTTAGGAAGAGGTATGTGTACTGATCACTTCAACAGCTCATTTTCGTGTCTTTTATTCATCAACACAATATAGCTAATTAAACAATTGTTCTGAATTGTACACGCAAAGACGCTGGTTTGCGCCAACAAGGGGCGGGACGGAGCCGAAAGCAGATAGGGTGCTCGCAGACACTACTACCCCGGTAGTGGGCATCGGCAAGGATAGGCGCCGACGATGACTTGAGCGATTACAACCTCGTGGGTACGAGGAGGAGGAACGATCGCCAATGCCGTCGCCGGCGAGTTCGGGTAACATGTTCACTACTTTAACCATTTATGTCTTTTATACAATTGACGGTTATTATTTTAACGATTTGTTTCTTTCTTCATGCAGCACGCCATCGGTTGAACCTCCCGACGACCGCCGAGCACTACGAGGTCGTCGCCGATGTGATCGACAAGATGACATCCAAAAGGTTAGAGACTCCTCGTGCTTGCTCGCTTGGATGCGGTGATCAAGCACTACCGACGGAGGGCACGAGGATCACGAGGGACCAGGCTGGTCAGGAGTACCTGGACGCGGATCAATATCTTCCCTGGCGTCCAGACTGGTTGGACATGGAGCCAAGGGGTTGGAGGTATCTTTGCCTCACTTGGGAGACGCCTGAGTGGATCGCCATGTCCAAGAGGAACAGGGAAAACAGGGAACTCGGGGCTGAAATGTGCACCACCTACATGGGCGGCCTCGGCATGGGTCACGTGACACGAGACTTGATGAGCAAATTCATCTTTTATACCTATAATTTACTAGATTTGACAAGGTTTAATATGTCACTATTTGATTTCACACAGGAGGCTGCATCCGGGGTTGAGCCCTCAGGATTCGCCGTGTGGAGGGCTGCACACACGCCTCGTGTGCTCCCAGACGGGAGACAACCACCAATGCCGCCAGCTGCCTAGGAGAAGGATGTAAGTAACCAGCTCTTTTCACTTATTTACTCTTACTCGACAGTTTCTAACTATTCTGCATCATCTCATTTGTTCGCAGGATGCTTATACTGCGGCCATGCGGGCGAAGCACGGTGAGGACTGTGACCCCGCCAATATGCCAGCCGACCCTGTGGTTCTCTACGACGAGTTTGGTGGGAGGGCTCACGGTAAGTATGGCATGATGGACTCCGTCGTCGATCCCATCGCAGACGCCTCGAGGTCGTGGCACGTCGACAAGAGCCTCACCGCCACCTCGCCACTAGAAGCCTGTGCCAAGCATATCGAGAAGTTGCTACAAAAAGGGCGATGGATTTAGCAAAGTGGCGCAGCAGAAGCGCAAGCACAAGCGAAAAGGATGCGCGAACGAGAGGAGGATGGATATGCTCGTAATCGTAACCTCTACCGATGCGCTTTTGCAAAAGGTAATTAAAATCATGTCCTATCCGCAGATTATATCTCGCTGTTGTTATTTCATTGTTTTGACGCTAACATATCATATATGTATACATTCGCAGCATTCCTGGGCGGGTCCTCGGCCTAAGCCCAGCGCCTCGCATCACGTTCGCTTACACGCCGTCGTAGGGCCACCACCGACGCAGCCCGGCGCTTCCCGCTTCGTCGCCGCCACTCGATGCTCCAGCCTCACAAGACAATGCCTTCTCCAGGAGTATGTATTTCTAGCATAACATTTTCATAAGAGTACATAAATACATAAAGTTAGTCAGATACATGATTTCCTTCGATCTTGCGGTGTCCTGCTCACACGCACGCGCATGCATGTATGTGCAGCGAGGGAGCGACAACAGTTATTACGCCTCCGAGGCCCACCGGTTCGTGGAGGCTTCTTTGCCTGAGATCCCAATTTCTATGGCGATTCATAGAACCCTTAGGTTTAGTATCTACGCACTTATCGATGTCTAAGATATAAAACTTGTTAATATTCTATCAATATGACATATGTGTCATTTGGTAATGTATACGGAAACTATGTGTCATTTGGTTATGCATGTGGACGCTTTCTGCCATTTGGTTTCAATTTGTTGTGGAATTTGTATTTTTGTATTGATGCGATTGTCGAGTGCTCGAAAAGATGTGGATTCGAGCACGTAAATATGTGTGGCCGATATGTGGAGAATTTGAGATTGGAATTATGTTGGGGCTGATTATTTGCAGGTTAAAACTGAAGTTTTTAATAAAATACAGCAGCTATTTTAATTGCTGCTGTAATAGCTATCTCGGCGGCATAATATATGCCGCCGACATAGGCCAAGCTGCAGGCGTTCCCGTGGCGTTGCCGGTACGACATCAGTGTCGGCGGCGTAGGAAAATCCGCCAACATATATTCAAGTCTATGTCGGCGGATTTTTATATGCCGCCGACACTGATGTCCTACCGGCAATGCCACGGGAGCTCCTGGAGCTAGGCCTATGTCGGCGGCATATGTTAAGCCGCCGACATAGGTGGTGACACGCGTCTTGTCTCGGTTGGTCGGCGGACCCCATCTGTCAGGGCGCCGTTAAGTGGGAAGAGCCGTGAGGGCAGGTCTACGTCGACGGCTTTTAATGCCGCCGATACTGATGGCATCCAGTGGGGCTTGCCCAGGCTGTGGCTTTGTCGGCGGCTTCGTCGATAAAATCTAGTTATGTCGACGACGGGGCCTTGACGGGACAGTGTCGGCGGCTAGCCACCGAAATAGACCTATGTGGACGGCTTTACGGGCTATGTGGTCGGCTTTTGCCGACCACACAGATACTGATTTCTGTAGTGAACCTAATAAACAGGTAAAAAAAATTCTGAATATAAAGATAAAAATATCCAGAATATACAGATAAAAAACACTAAAAGCAGTGTTAGATAGGTAAGAGAAGAATTCACACCTGGTATCCCATCTCCAAAACCAAAACTGATGCAACTGCCAAACGGAAGGCCTGCCCTATGTTAAAAGAAACGAAATTCCTAGCATTTTCTAAAAGAAATATCTAGGACGGAAATATTCCTAAAAGGGAAGAATGCTAAAATTATCTCACACTGAACCTTACTCCATGAGCTTTGGCTGAATCTATTCATCCTAGAAAAATTCTGACAATAGAAAAAGCATATACAAAAGTCAAGCGATTGGTTGAAAAGATTGTAAAAGCAGTAACAATTTGATAGCCTAGGCATAGCAAAATGACCAGACCTTGGGGGCTAGCGGACTAGTTGAGGGCTTGAGGCAGGACATCATGCTCTAGGCTCCAAATAGCCACCGCGCCGCCGGATATGACCGCGAGATGCTCAGATCCAAGCGTTAACGACATGCAGGTGTGCACCGTGCGCTCGGTACCCGTACAGGACTAGATCAAGCCGCTATAGAACGACGAGCAGCAGCCCGAGGCTTGTTGCTGGTGTGCGGTGGCGCCCTGGTAGCAGAAGCAGATGGATCTGTGACTTGGAGGACGAAGGTGGCAGCGATGGGTTTGAGATTTTGGGGAGGTGGATCTGGGATTTGCGGGAGGAAGGTGGAAGCTAGGGTTAGAATACGAGCTACCAGTGCGGGATTTCGTTTTGAGCCGCAGGTATAGTTGGCCAAACGGGCCGTGACAAACGGGCCGGCACTAGGCACGGCACGGCCCATAGTGCCCAGGCACGGCACGACACGATGGCGGCGTGCCCGTGCAAGACGCACGCACGATGCCCCGTGCCGTGCTTGGGCCGCCACCTCGGCCCAGTGGGCCGGCACGAGCACGGCACGGTTAAGGTGCCGGCACGATGCGGTCCGCTTCCCACAGGCCGCAGCCCACCCCCACCTCCCCACCTCCGCAAGCAGCCCGTGCCTCAGCGCCCATCGGGGAGGATAAAACCCCGCCGACGCCGTGACCCTCCCCCGTCCCCCTCTCCTAACCCTAGCGCGCTTCTTTCCCTTCCTCGCCGACTTCGCTCGCTGGTCGCCGCTCTCTCCCCCTCCTGCTGCACGCCGCCACGAGCCCACGACTCTCCGCCATGGCGTGACGGCGCCACGCCGCCTCACCACCACTGGCGCACCGCCTCACCGATCGGCCGCTCTCGCTCTCGTCTCTCTCCCCTCCGCTACACGCCGCCACCGCCATCGCTGGGCGCTTGCTTGTCGCCGCCCACACGCCGCCGCCGCCATCGGAGCTCGATCAATCCCTTCTCCCGGTTTCGTTGTGTCGATTCGTCATCTCCTAGTCCTAGATCCGTTCATCCTCGTCATCTCCTAGTCCTAGATCCGTTCATCCTCGACCTCTCCGGTCGATCTGGTGCTCCGGATCCGCGAAATCGCGAGGTAAGTTGTCAATTTGATATTTTGATTTGTTCATCCTCGATCTGTCGATTTGGCTTCTTCTTCTTCTTTGCTTCTTTGCTCGTAGATCCGTTGAGGAACCAGACGGACGGATTCGTCCGTCGTTGACCTCGCCGGCGACTTCGGTGCTCCGGTTAGGCCTAACCCTAAACCGTTGAAGGAACCGGAGAGCCGGCGATGGACGACAACGACAACGGACACACGGTCAACGATGACCTCCGGATGATGGGGATGCGCGGAGATGACGAGGAAGACCTGGGCGAGGACCAGGAAGCCCTGTTGGGAGGCGAGGGTGAGCCTATCGAGATTGGCGATGGCGGCGGCGACGCTGGCGAGGGTGCCGGGATGGGATCCCAAGCTGCAAGCACCAGGCAAGCGGCAGGGAAGGGAAAGCAAGGGAGCGACCTTCCACCTCTGAAGTGTGGACCAATTTTGAGAAGATCTTCAAGGTAATTGATGGTAAGAAGGTAAGGGTTCAAGCTAAGTGCCTCCTTTGCAAAGGCATACTTTCTGCTAGATCAACTGGGGGTACTGGGCATCTGACTAGGCATAGAATTGCATGCATGAAGAAACATGGTAGATCAAGCATGTCTCGAGACCCTCTACCGCAGTACAATCTTGATGGTACACCTAAATTTTGGAAGTACAATGTCGATGTTGCACGCTCGAGATGTGTAAGTTGATTGCTAGACTTGATCTTCCTATCTGCTTTTGGTGAGCATCCTGCATTTGAGGAGTATATTAGGAAATCTCATAACCCTAGATTTTCTACTGTCTCTAGACAAATCACAACTAGAGATATTGCTAAGTATTTCAGTGAGCAACGTGCTAAACTTTTGGAAACTTTGAAAACCAGTGTTAGTTCTATTGCTATAACTTCTGATATCTGGTCTGGCAATGCTAAGGAAGACTATCTTAGTGTGGTAGTTCATTATGTTAATGATAAATGGGAATTAGAGAAGAGGATCATAGGCTTAAGGCTTATTGATGTCTCTCACAGTGGTCAGAACATTGCTGAGTGTGTGCATGGTGTGGTAGCTGAGTTTGGTCTAGCTGATAAGACCTTTTCTATCACTTTGGACAATGCATCTTCTAATACAACTGCTATGTCATTACTCACCCCTTTGCTGTCTGGTTATGTTGGTGATTTGTTCTTGCATCAAAGATGTGCTTGCCATATAATTAACCTAATTGTCAAGTCTGGTTTGAAGAGGCTCAAGCCTTATCTTGAGGCATTTGGAACTGCAATTTCTTTTTTAAATTCTTCTAACCAGCGTATTGCTTTATATAAAAGTTACTGCATGGCTATGAATGAACGTCCTCGTAAGTTTGGTTTAGATATGGATGTGAGGTGGAACTCCACCTACCTTATGCTTAAGCACCTGGTACCTTACAAGAACACATTTGATGTGTTCATCTAGACACACTACCCTAGGGGTGAAGGTGATAATGCTTTGCTTTTGACTGATGCACATTGGTATGTTGCTGAAAAAATATTGGAATTCCTTGAACTGTTTTATGATTCAACATGTGTGATGTCTGGTGTATACTATCCAACTTCTCCACTAATGTTACATCATATTATTCAGATTGCCAAGCATCTAAACAATTATGAGAATGATGAAATGCTTAGAAGTGTGGTGGTCCCTATGAAAACTAAGTTTCTTAAGTATTGGAGGGACATACCACTTCTTTATTCCTTTGCATTCATTCTGGATCCTAGAGCTAAATTGAGGGGTTTCAATAGAGTACTCTCTATTTTGTCTAATCTTACACAATCTAATTATGCTGCATACTTAACTTATGTGAGAGCACAACTTTCTGAAACCTTTAACAAATATGATATCAAGTTTGGTGATGTCAGATTGCAGAGGCCTTCAGATCCACCCAAAACTGGTAAGAAAAGGACTAACTGGGATATGATATATGGTGATGATGATCCTGTTGGTTCAGTTGGTTCTCCTTCTCCCTCCACTGCTTCTCTTAATCTTTCTAGAAGAACATCTGCAAGTGCCTTGCTGCAAGCAGCAAGCACTGGTCCAACATCTCTTGGGGTTGGTTCTGAACTGTCATCATACTTGGACAGTGACACTGTCCAGAAGTATGACGATGATTTCAATCTTTTGACCTGGTGGCATGAGCACAAACTTACATATCCTGTTCTTTCTATCTTGGCTAAAGACGTTTTGACTGTGCCTGTTTCTACTATATCATCAGAAAGTGCATTTAGTCTAACTGGCAGGATTATTGAGGAGCGGCGACGTCGCTTGACGTCTGATATGGTGGAGATTCTGGCCTGCATCAAGGATTGGGAGCAAGGGGAAGCAAGGGCTCAGCACAACTTGGAGGACAAAGAACTTGAAGATGCTTTCTCTAATCTTTATCTTGATGAAGCTCCTGAGAATGCCTGATGGTCATTATTGTAATCTTTTGTATCGAATCGCGTACTCGTATGGACTATGGACTGTATGTAACTTGAACATTTGGAGTTGGAGCTGGGCTGTACTCTTTTCCTATCTAGGGTTTTCTCACGAGGTGTGAGTTTTTACCTAGATAGGTTTTTAATGAGGCAGCCATTACACAACAGCTCAACCTTATATATGATATGAAGCTTGAACTATGTGATTTTGGTCTGTTTTGGTGCTCTGAGTGACTAAGTCTTATATGATCATATGAGCTTAAGTTTTAGTATTTTGAACTTGTGATCTGTTTTAAAATTGTTATCTATTACCTGTGAACTTGTGAATATATGATATTATGATATGATATGAGATCTTTTTTAGACTTTTGGTCAGTTTTAGTTAGCTATTTTGAAATTCTGGACATTATATTTGAAATCTGGAACATGAGCTCTCCATTTTGAGATGTTGTTCAGTTTTTGTGCCTGGGCTGGCATGGGCACGGTGGGCGGCGTGCAGTGTTGCGTGCCGCTTAAAGACGGTTAAACTCTTGTAGTGCCGTGCCTGGGTCGCGTGGCCGGCACTAGTGTCGTGCCGGCATGGCACGGTTAGTTAGCCGTGCCTGATAGTGCCGTGCCTAACGCTTGCGTGGCGCTACGTGCGTTGTGTTGCGTTGCGTGCCGTCTTGACACGTTTGGCCATCTATAGCCACAGGTGTGGGCGGGCTATGATGCCACCGAGGCATATTTTTCGGGGAGGGCCACATTTCATTGATTTTTTCGGGGCCAAACAAGAAACGGGGACAGGGAGGGGTGGGACGGACCCGCCCCCGCCAAACCCGATGGGGATAATTTTTCTTCCATTTCCATCCCCACGGGGAGTGATTTTCCCCCACACCCATTCCCTAATAAGGGAATTCCCCGCCGGGGATCGGGGAATGGGACCCCATTGCCATCTCTAAGAGGAGGGCAAAGTGTTTGTCGTCCGGAATGGTGTTTTTTTGGGAAAAGAGTTTTTCAAAAGAGCCAGTGGGAGCAAGGTGCAACTCGAAGAAATTGGAAAATATCTAAAAATGTTTCAGCTCCTATTAATCCTCAAGAGATGCAAAATGTTGTAGAACCTATGATAGAGGCGCCAGCCCCACAAAAATCTACAAGCCAAGCTACGCTCCTGAAAGGTATATATTCCATGCTATAGAGCAGCGTAACATATTATTGTTGGACAATGATGAGCCCATGGACTATGCGGAAACAATGATGGGACCGGACTCTGAGAAATGGTTAGAAGCCATGAGATCCGAGATAAAGTCCATGTATGATAACCAAGTATGGGATTTGGTTGATCTACCTGATGGTGTAAAAACAATCGAGTGCAAATGGGCATTTAAGAAAAAGATAGATGTCGATGAAAATGTTCACATCTATAAGGCACAGTTGGTGGCTAAAGGGTATAGGCAAATTCGTGGTGTCAACTACGATGAAACTTATTCGTCTATAGCCATGCCGAAAACTATCCGAATCATGCTATCGATTGCTGCATTTCATGACTATGAAATACATCAGATGGATGTTAAAACAGTTCCTGAATGAAAACCTGGGTGAGGATGTGTACATGACACAGGCCGAAGGTTTTTACGATCCTAAGAATGTTGGCAAGGTATGCAAGCTTCGGAAGGTCATTTTTATACTGAAGCAAGCATCTCAGAGTTGAAATCTTCGTTTTGATGAAGTGGTCAAAGAGATTGACTTCATCAAGAATGGAGAGGAGCCTTGTATTTATAAGAAGGCAAGTGGGAACACAATTGTATTTCTAATCTTGTATATGGATGACATTCTATTAATTAGAAATGATATTCTAATGTTACAAATTGTACAATCTTATTTGAGAAAATATTTCTCGATGAAAGACTTGGAAGATGCAGCTTACATCTTGGGTATAAAGATCTATAGAGATAGATCGAGAAGGCTGATTGGATTAAGCCAAAGTACGTGCATTTACAAGATATTGAAACAGTTCGATATGGAGAATTCGAAGAAAGGTTTTCTGCCAATGTCACATGTTATTAATCTTAGCAAGACTCAGTGTGCCTACACACATAATGATCTGGAGAAAATAAGTAGGATTCCATATGCCTCCACTATTTAATCTATCATGTATGCCATGTTGTGTACACGCCTAGATGTTTCTTATGCTCTAAGCGTTATAAGCAGATACCAATCGAATCCAGATGAAAGTCATTGGGTGGCTGTAAAGACCATTCTCAAGTACTTACGAAGAACTAGAGAAATGTTCCTGATCTTTGGAGGTGAAGAAGAGCTCGTCGTAAAGGCTTATGCCGATGCAAGCTTCCAAACCGACAGAGATGATTCACGATCGCAATCCGGTTTTGTATTCTGCCTCAATGGTGGGGCAGTGAGCTGGAAAAGTTCCAAGCAAGAGACATTAGCTGATTCCACCGCAGAGACCGAGTATTGACGGCATGTTCTCCGCTCAACCACTGCGGATCACACCCCTGGTCAGATTTTCAGTCTGCTAGCCAACTCGATCAAGCTCGATTCGATTTGAGCGTCGGGCACAACAAGGAGCGACTTCAGATTTACCTGTGTTCGGACCCCTCGCGGGTAATAGTCCTACTCCCCGCCGAGCCTTAGCTCTTTTCCGATTGTGGTTGAATGGGAATGTGTTTTGTGGTGTTTCGAATGCACGAATGCTAGTACTCGTATGCTATCGCCTCTCCCCTCTCCCCTCTCGCTCCTCCCCTTTATACAAGCTTGGTGGCGGAGAGAGCCGAGGGGGTAAGCGATCTGATGCTCTCGACACCGACAAGACATGACAGAAGAGACGAAACGTGCAGCTGCCCATGCATGCATGGGCGCCGCCTCGCGTGCCATGAAGTGGCCTCCGACCGCACATCCACACCGATGAGTCCATGGTAGGGCCCCGCCGCTCCTCCCGACACGGGCGGCCTCCTCACGCAAACCTTCTCTCTCACGGTCAATTCTTCTGCGCCATGGTGTGGCCGCTCGAGACCTCACAGAGGTCATCAGTGGCGGTAATCATTTCTTCACTGTCTATCCGCCGCATGATGTCTCATTAAATGCGCCGTCCTTCGCAGCAGGGGAGCCTTTGTCCCAAGACTCTTACGCAATGCTCCCTCGCAGCTGGCCCCACTCGACGCGTGGGACCTCGCCTGTCTCCAGAGGGGTGGGGCCTCGCCTGCGTCTCCAGAGGGGCTCGCCCAGCGCACTCCGCTGGCGCGTGGGGCCCTCGCCTCGTCTCCAGAGGGGCTCGCCCACGCACCACTGGCGCGTGGGGCCCTCTCGGCCCCGAGGGGCTCGCCCACGCCACTGGGCCTTGCTCGCCCGCTGGACGTGTGGGGCCCTCCCGGCCTCTGAGGGGCTCGCCACGCCACTGGGCCTTGCTCGCCCGCTTTGACGCGTGGGGCCTCCCGGCCTCTGAGGGGCTCGCCGCCACTGGGGCCTTGCTTTCGCCGGCCGACGTGGGGCCCTCCCGGCCTCTGAGGGGCTCGCCCACGCCATTGGGGCCTTGCTCGCCCTTTGACGCGTGGGGCCTCTCTACCTTCTTAGGACTCTTTGTACCCGGTATTTATTACACCGACAAGAGCCGGGTCCACCATGATACGCGAATCGTCGCAGATATTTTTCCGTTTCTTGTGCGGCGGAGAGGCGAATCGGGGGCCCACCACCCGCGGCGTCAGACGCCGATTCCCCACCGCACACGATCTTCCTTGGGAACTACGCCGCTTTCGCTGGAAACCAAAAGCGCTGGGCAATGATGCGCCCAGCATGGGCGGAATCCAAACCGTCGCGCCGCGCGCCCACGCCTATAATATTTCTCTCGGCTGCGATAATCCTTCCGCACGCTAAGTCTTCACAACCGCCAATCGCCTCCCTTCACGCCACCACAGAGCCTCCTTTCTCTTTACCAATTTCTTCACTGCTTTCCAATGGCGCCCAAACGCAGCAAGGATCGCCGTGGAGGCGCGCCGTCGTCTGGGCCAGGCTTTCCTACCTCCGCCGCCGATGAAGACTCAGTGAGGCGGCTTCAAGTGTTCGTGCCGCCAACCGCCGCCCGGTTCCGCCCCGGCACCATGGCGCCAAGCCCTCGCGACGGGGAGATTGTCACCTTCGTCTGGGCGGCGTTGGCGGGGCTCATCCCGCCGTACTCTGAATTTTTCTTGGGGGTGAAAGAGGATCCTAAGGCCTAGAGGGGGGGTGAATAGGCAATTTTAATTTTCTTTTGATTATTCTCAATTAAGCATCAAATTAATAGTGACCCAATCCTAGTGTCAATTGATACGCAAGCGGAAGCGATAAACAAGTCAACAAGCAACTAAGACATGGCATCACAATCAACACATTCAAAGCAACGGTAGTAAGTGCGGAAAGTAAATAAGAGGCGACACGGTGTTTGTTTGATCGAAGTTCGAGCCGCAACTCCTACTCTCCGTTGAGGCTACCCTTGCGACAAGGACCGGCTCGCTCTCGAGCCTCACGCCTCACTTACTCCCGGTAGTCGTTCCGCCACTCCGGCGAGGTGGACTCATCACCAGACACCGACTCAAGAGTAGCCACACGCCAAGGCCTACTCTCAAGCCCACGCCCCACGAAGGATGTCTTCAAAAGTAACAAGTCTCAAACGCCCCGATTATGCCGGATCGAAGGACTTCCATGAAGCTCGGTATTGGGGTTTGATGGATTGTGGCTTTGGATGATCTTGTGGGTGGAGGAATGGCTCTAGAACACCTAATTGATGAGTTATGAATGTGGTAGGTGAAGTGGAGCAGCAAACCTCAAAATAGCCAGCCACTAGATAGGTATTTATAGCCCCTAGAGCAAAACTAGCGTTGCCCTCGGAAGAGGACAAAAGACTAGCCGTTACATCAGACGGACGCCGTCCGACAGACTCGGACGCCGTCCGACAGAGCGTCATCGCTCAGCAAAAATAGGTTTATCGGACGCCGTCCGGTCCCCACGGACGCCGTCAAAGCAAGGATCGACCAAGCCCCGAGCTACGGACGCCCCAGACGCCGTCCCCGCAGCCGAGAAATAGCCACAAGTGAACTTTATCGGACGCCGTCCGGTAACCACGGACGCCGTCCGACAAAGGTAAATTAATTTGGATTTTGAGCTGGTCGGACGCCGTCGGCTTTCGAGCACGCCGTCCGACAGAGAGGGAATTTCGAGCCAAAATTGTGGGGAATTTAGGTGGGTTTTCTCTCTAGAAATCTCACAAGGATATATATGGGTATTTTAGAAGTGGTGGACTACGAAACCGAAGTTTTCGAGAATTCGCAAAGATCCGGCATAGTCCGAGATATTGAACCCTTTTGAAACCGAAGAAAAACAAGAAATAAACCTAACTACTCCTAATTTATACGTGACCTCTTCTCTCGCCCGGTCACGCATTTGAAATCTTGGAGCAGCTCAGAAAATTGTCGACGCTTCAAATTAGGGTTTATAAAAATCGCCGAGTCTTCGCTAGGGTTCCGAGAAGTCCAAAAACCCCCTAGCCCTTTATATTAATTAATTTTATCATCAATGCCACTAATAAAAATTAGGGCTCAACGATGCTCACAATCTCCCCCTTTGTGGCACTTGATGACAACCCAAAAGAGAATAAAATTTTTGAGCTGCAAAAAGGGTTAGTGCAATACAAATATGCGAGCAATTTTAATAATTAAGAAACCACAACTCGACCACAAAGGTGTGCAAATAAAGGAAACTCCCCCTAAATTCATGCAAAAATTAAATTCAGAAGCCAACAAGGTTCAAATGTCATAAAACCAACCAAGGTATCAACCACAAATTTCAACGAGTATCGAGGCATCAAATAATATTACAGTAAACACAAGGTAAACACAACCTCGATCTCACTACCCCTCCCTCTACTACTCTCTAACTTCTCCCCTTTGTCACCAAGTGACACAAACGGAAAAGGTCCTAATCTTGCTGATCTTGATCCATGTCGCCGCCTCCGTCATCTCCCCGGCGCCGGTAGAGGAGCCACGACCTCTGGGACGCTTGAACAAGGGCATATGAGTGCAGAGGGTACCGACCGAGGTGAGGAAGGATCATCAAACATCCTGGTCGGTTGAGGATTTGGCAAAGAAAAGTTGAGATGACGAGCGATCTCTCCACCAGTGAAATAAATCTTACCAGGAGGAGGGTATGACTGAGGTGGAGGCACAAAGGAAGGAGTAGGCCCAGAAGGAGGGTACACCCAAGGATGAACCGGTGGTGGGTAGGCAGGTGGGCGAGGAAAACTCTGAGTCTGCTGGTAATCCTGATAACTGTTGTGGGCATGTGAATACCAACCATATGGATTTGCCCTTTCGCACTGCATAAACATCGCCCCATGTATCGCACACGGTGACTTAAATTCGCGAACTCATCTCGCCAAGTACGCTCTGCCTCGCCAAGTCTGTCATCTCTCTGCGGGTGGTGCATGCTCTTCTTTCACCTCGGTGTGAAAATTTTCACATCTGCGCAGCCCCTCATCTCACCTATCAAAGCATCATACCACGGAGGAGGGATGCTGAAGAGGAGCTCGCACTGTGTTGGCACAAACGATCGCATTGGGGCAGCAGGAGCAAAGACAGAGTGGTGGAGGAGCATCATCACTGTGTCTAGCTAACTTGGGTTTGCTCCCAAGAGAATTCAAGAAGTTCTTTATCCGATGCTTTTTGATTACATTGTTCCAACTCCTTACTTCATCATTTGTTACACGCTCGTCTCCGGAGAGCAATAGACCAATATAGGGAGCTAGAGGTAGTGCCCTATTAACTTCTCTCAAGATGGCGCCATCAAATTCTCCCAAGAGGGTAGCTCCAACATTGATGGTCTTGCTGTCGGAAGAAATAACATGAACCGGTTGCAAATGGGAAGAATTTCATCGCGATTGCCACCTCGAACAAACAATGTGCTTCGAGTATAAGATTAATAAGGGCGACTTCAGCCGAATGGCGATTTGCCTTATCAATACTAATTTCTTCATCATCAAGATCCGGTACATAATCGACTTCACCAAAGGAGGATATTTGCCCTCCGTAAACCATCTTCATAGCACACCTCATTCAAATCGCGTGCGAACTGAGTACCCAAGGCGTGATTCATCTCGCCATCGTGATCCTTTGAACTGTCCATCAACTGAATGATAATAGTTTGACTCTGTCTCGTCTTGACAATCATAAAGTAGCAAAGAACTCACAGTTCCTTTCTTGACTCGAGTCAATTTCTTGTTGGAGATCAATTACGCTAGGCCCGGTGTGGTGCTAAATATGGTGTGAACCTCAGCCCCACCACCTGCTTTGTGATCTCGATCCAGTCTACGGTGAGGGTCCCTAGGACCCGATCGAGGGAGCAGAGAAGCACATGTACAATTGTTTTCAAACTTGGTGTAGAACACAGAAGTCCCCGGTATCCTCTCGCTCGAGGGAACCCTTCGCATAAGAGACGGATCTTCTCTTTCTCGTAGTCTCCATAGATAGTTTCGTAACACGATCATCCACGGGTCGTCCTCGGCGACCATTGTCTCGATGACATCCTCATCAATCGGGTCCTCAAAGATATGTCTCGTCAAGATCCTCTGCGGTGGCGAAAGAAGAACCCGCCATCCGAGACCAATGAATTTCTGATCACGCCGCTGAATATCTGCTCTAGTCACTTTGCTTGGGCGAGGAGGGCGGCATCGCTAGCCGCCTCATCGACATAATCCGGATCGCCCTTATCGCCACCGTCGCGCCGATAATCGAGGGTCCCTGCCCGAGCTTTTCGAATTTCTTCAATGATTTCGACATGTTGAATCACTTCCTCTGACAATGAAACCACTGACCAGAACAACCTCGCTGCCAACTGCCACTGACCAACGATCCACTAACACGGTGCCAACCCACCACGGTCCAACCCTGAACACGAACGCGGGAAAAACCTATTCAAAACCTAGAACTCGGTAAACAACGAAATTTGGCGGGAAGAAAGGCGGAAAGCCGTTACCGAGTCCTAAAAGCGAAGAAGGAAGACGCCGTGCGCGAGGAGATCGCCCCCAAGGCCCTTCCTGGTAGGGGAAAGGAGGAGAACGCGACGGAGAAGAGGCGCACGAACGGGGCCGTCCAGTTCCAATCCACACGGAGGGGATTGAAGAGGATGACGAGGAGAGGCCGCCGGTGGTGGTGGAGGTCGCCGGAAGTCGCCGGAGGGTCTTCCCCGGTGAGGAGAAGGGGCAGGGGCGGCGCCGGTTTGGAGAGGAGGAATAGATCAAATGAGGAGAGAGGGAGACGAAGGGGTAAGTTATACAGATTTCCGCGTGGTTAGGCCCTGTCGGACGGCGTCCGACAGTGATCGGACGGCGTCCGACAATCTGATTCTGGCGCCTGATCGACTTCGTCGGACGGGGTCGCGAGGAAGCCAGACGGCGTCCGACAGGGGTATTGCGACTGGAATCGACCTTGGTCGGGACGGCGTCCGTGGTTACGGACGGCGTCCGACAATCTAATTCATGCGACGACACCACTCGCCGGACGGCGTCTGAGAATCCCCAGACGGCGTCCGATAAAGGCAAGAATCACATTTGTTTGATCTTCTGATTAGTGGGCCCCACCAACGCGAGAATTTTTATAAAATTAATGTTTTGAAGTGATGATCTCCGGCTTGCTCAAAATTCAAAGGAAGATTCAAATGTGAGCAATTTGAAGTTATTTTAAAATTTTAATTTTGAAGAGATAAGATACTAAGTTGACAAATAAAACCAAATTAAATTCAAAAACCCAAATTTTGATCTTGAGATGAAGAAAATGTGTGAACCCAAATTTTGCCTTGATTTCTCATATAGGCATGAAAATCGCGATAGGGGTTCACTTTAGAGTTTAAGCACATGTTTTTGAATTTTGGTTCCTTTTCAAATACTTTCAACAATTTTGATGCCAAATGATTTTCAAGAGAACAAATATGCATATGGAGCAAAATTTTTAAGGGGGTAAGATTTTCAAAACTAGAAGTTTGAAAAGGTATGAAGATAAGGATAGTCTATTAAGCTCAAATTTGTTTTGGCTTGAAATATAGGACAAGAATGTGCTCACCCAAAATTAAATTTATCTTTTCACCACTAGAGGGAGTTTTGAGATCATGAGTTGAAACTAAACTCCCCCTAAATATGACAAGGGTCAAAAGCAAATGGAAATATTGAAATAAGACCCAAAAGTCATAAAAACCAATCAACACGCATTTGATCTATCTAGTATGTTGAGTTCATTCCTTAATTTGCAAAACCGTGCCTCATCCAAGTGTTTGGTGAAAATATCCGCCAATTGGTCTTCCGTTCGCACGTAGGCAAGCACAACGTCACCCTTTTCAACATGGTCACGAATAAATTGATGTCGAATGTCGATGTGCTTTGTACGGGAATGTTGGACCGGATTGTTGGCTATTTTCACCGCACTTTCATTATCGCATAGAAGTGGCACTTTTTCAAATTTTAACCCAAAGTCACTAAGCATACGAGTCATGTATAAGAGTTGAGCACAACAACTCCCCGCCGCTACATATTCGCTTCATGTAGATAGCGCCACGGAGTTTTGCTTCCTCGAAGTCCATGACACGAGTGGCGCCCTAACAAGTGACAACCCCGAGGTGCTTTGGCGATCAATTTTGCAACCGCATAATCCGAAGTCGGAATAGCCAAGAAGCTCAACACGCGCTCCCTTGGGGTACCAAAGACCTAGGCTAGTAGTGATTTTTAGATATCTCAAAATGCGTTTAACGGCAATAAGATGCACTTCTTTAGGGGATGCTTGAAAGCGAGCACACATGCACACACTAAACATAATATCGGTCGAGAAGCGGTAAGATAGAGAAGCGAACCGATCATGGAGCGATAAAGCTTTTGGTCCACGGGCTTTCCATCTTCGTTCAAATCAAGATGCCCATTAGTGGCCATTGGTGTTTTGATCGATTTGCAATCGTCCATTGAAAACCGCTTGAGAAGGTCCTTTGTGTATTTTTCTTGACAAATGAAAGTCCCTTCCCGAAGTTGCTTGATTTGAAATCCAAGGAAGAAAGTGAGCTCTCCAATCATAGACATTTCGAATTCCTTGGACCTCATCTCAACAAAGTCCTTACATTTAGATTTGTTAGTGCATCCAAATATAATATCATCCACATATATTTGACAAATAAATAAGTCATTTTCAATAGGCTTTAGAAACAATGTGGAATCAATCGCACCGGTTTTAAATCCCTTTTCTAAGAGGAAGTCCCTAAGACGCTCATACCATGCTCTAGGAGCTTGCTTGAGACCGTATAGCGCCTTAGTGAGCTTATAGACATGGTTTGGGTGTTTGAGGTTTTCAAAACCGGGTGGTTGCTCGACATAGACAAGTTCATCAATAAAACCATTTAGAAAAGCACTCTTAACATCCATTTGAAAGAGAGTTATGTTATAGAGAGAAGCGAAAGCCAAGAGTAACCGAATAGCTTCAAGTCGAGCAACGGGGGCGTAGGTTTCTCCATAATCAAGTCCTTCCATTTGTGTGAAACCTTGCACCACCAATCTTGCTTTGTTTCGCACCACTTCACCGTTCTCATCTTGTTTGTTGCGGAAGACCCATTTGGTTCCAATGACATTGTGATCCTTCGGTCTTTCCACAAGTTCCCAAACTTTATTGCGGGTGAAGTTGTTTAGTCCATCATGCATGGCGTTCACCCAATCCGCATCCGCCAATGCCTCATCAATGGTCCTAGGCTCAACAATAGACACAAAGGCGTGATGCTCACAATAATTAGCGGTATGAGAACGGGTTCTTACGCCTTGATTGAGATTGCCAATGACTTGATCTAGGGATGATCCTTGAGAGAGTGCGGTGTTGTTGGGCGGTACTTGTAGATCAACGTCTCCCCTTGAGCTTGATCAACTTCAAAGTTCGTGATCTCCGTCCACCGCTTGATCTTGAGTTGTTGGAGAGGTGTCTTGAACTTGATCATCGATGGAGGTGGTAGGGTGATTACTTCATCTTTTGGTGCCTCCGGTGAGGGTCTAATTTCCCCAACTCCATAGCATCATGCGGTGGCTCATCACCTACATTTCTTGTCAAATCTTGCTCATTTTGCGAGCCATTAGTTTCATCAAACTTGACATCATAGGCTTCCTCAACTAGCCCGGTAGAATTGTTAAAAACTCGAAAAGCTTTTGAGCGAGAGGAGTACCCTAACATAATACCAACGTCACACCTCTTTTGGAACTTACCCAAATGAGTCCTTTTTTGTAGATGTATACCTTGCAAACCAAGACTCGAAAATCTGAGATGTTGGGTCTTCGCCCCACTAGTAATTCATATGAGGTCTTGTGAAGGAGTCGATTGGAGGTAGAGGCGGTTGATGGCATGGTACGCCGTGTTGATGGCTTCCTCCCAAAAAGCATGCGGCGTGTTGTACTCGTCAAGCATTGATCTTGCCATCTCTATCAAAGTACGGTTCTTCCTCTCCAACACTCCATTTTGTTGGGGAGTGTATGCCGCCGAGAATTCGTGCTTCACACCTAACTCATCACAAAATTCTTCAACATTTGTATTAGCAAACTCGGTGCCATTGTCACTCCTCACCTTTTTAATAAAAGAGTCAAATTCCTTTTGAGCTTTCAAAACAAATCTTTTAAACACGCCACCGCAAGGGATTTATTTGCAAGGAAAAACACCCAAGTGAAGCGAGAGAAATCATCGACAATCACATGACAATAAGAATTACCGCCTATGCTCGCATAGGTGGTTGGGCCAAATAAATCCATATGCAAAAGTTCAAGTGGTCGGGATGTAGACATAAAAGTCTTAGTCGGATGAGAATTAGCCACTTGCTTGCCGGCTTGGCATGAGCTACATAAACGATTTTTCTCGAATTTGACATCCTTCACTCCAACAACCAAGTTGTCTTTAAAAACCTTTTTCAAAGTGCCCATTCCAACATGTCCAAGACGTCTATGCCACAACCAACCAAGAGTGGTTTGAGCGATAAGACAAGTCTTGATTTGAGAAGTTTCACGGTTTGAAAAATCAACCAAATATAAGTTTTGAAACCGGGTGCCTTCAAATGCAACACTTTGATCCTTAGTGGAAACAACACGAACTCCGTTGATCGAAAAGAAGCAATCAAAACCCAAATCGCACACTTGAGCAACGGAGAGGAGATTAAAGTTGCAAGCTTCCACCAAGAGCACATTAGAGATGGATAGGTCATTGGATATTGCAATTTTACCTATGCCCTTTACCTTTCGCTTAGAGTTATCCCCAAATGTGACCTTGTGTTCGGGGTCCTTCTCCTCCTCTAGTGAGGTGAACATACTTGAGCTACCGGTCATGTGTTGGGTGCAACCGCTATCGAATATCCAATGCCGGCCACCGCTCTTGTAGTTCACCTACACACACAATCAAGCTTGGGTTTTAGGTACCCAAGACTTCTTCTTGGGTCCTTTTGAGTTAGTCATCAAGCATTTGGGCACCCAAATAGCCTTCACATCTTTCTTTTCATTTGGTGCACCAACATATTTAGCATAGGTAGAGCCATTCTTCCTCATAAGCATGTAACTAGCATTAAGCACTTGAGTTTTAGACATAAATTGAGATGTTTTAGAAAGAGGACAAGCAATGGCTTTATGTTTTTCATTTTTACAAATGTGGCAACGGGTCCCTCCCTTAACGAAAGTTAGCTTGGGCTTACCCCAGCCACCCTTGGGCAAATCCCCGAGATGAAATCCCAAACCATGCTTACCCAAGGTATACCTTTGCTCCCGAAGCACCTTGTCAAGAGAGTTGTTCCCCACAAGCAATTGAGCCAAGCTAGAGTCTAGTTGCTCAATTCTATCTTTAAGAAGCAAATTTTCCTTAACTAGCTCATTAGCACATTTAGCAACACCACAAGTGCCAATTGAACAAGCATTTTCATTTGGAGAAGTAGCACTAGTGGGTGAAGATGAGCTAGCATTGGGTGTGATCGTGGGTGACAAGGTAAAGGATGTGTCATGAGATAAGCTAAGTGAACCGTCTATAGTGTCAATCAAATCACAAGTCACACCAACATTGCATTTTTCAATTGAGCAATCAATCGGAGTTTCAACATCAACATTAGAACTAGCAAGTTTATTTTCTAGAATTTCAACTTGCAAATTTAGAGCTTCATAATCATCTTCTAGAGTTTCATGCTTTTCTAACAAGTTCTCAAATTCATTTGCTAGCTCTTTATGCACCTTTACTAGCTTCTTTCTCTTAGACTTTTCCTTCTCTAGAGCATTATTCAAATCATCAATCAAAAGCTTAAGCTCACTTTTAGAGAGGTGCTCATGTGTTACCTTCTCCTCTAGTGCCATAAGACACATGGGAGGTGAGGGTTGTCGATGGCGACTCAGGATATCTTCGTGTTTTCATTATCGGAGGAGTCCGCCCAAGAACCTTCATCATCGGTGATCCATTCCCCAATCACCTCTTCTTGTATATTTGCGGTGAGGCAAAGCTTTTGCTTGGGAAGAGCCGGAGGAGTTTTCCTTGATCGCAAGTCCGGCTAGCCCATGAGCTCTAGTATCTTCTTCTTCGGAGGAGGATTGAGTGGACGATGAGCTTGAGCTATCTTCCTTCTTAGTCTTTTGACCAGCAAGAGCTTTCTTCTTATCCTTTGATTTGTGATCACTCTTGCGGTAGTGACGATATTTCTTCTTGTCATCTTCCTCATCTTCCTCTTGATTCCTTGCCTTGTGCTTGTTCTTTTACTTCTTGGGCAATCCGCCGCCAAGTGACCCTTCTCTCCACATTCATAGCAACGCATCTCGAGATAGGTCTTCGCCTTGAAGAGGATGATCCGCCGTGAAGCTCATCTTCTTGATCAACTTTCTTGACCTCTTGACAAGGAGGGCCAATTCTTCAATCTCGGAATTGCATCATCTGAGTCTTCATCATCTTCTTCAATCTCAACTTTCTTCTTTGCACTTTTGGCTTTGGCGGGAGAGCGATTGACTTCTTGTTGAGCGGAGACTCTTCACTTTCAAGAAGCGCATCTCATATGAGTTGAGTTGCCCGAGAAGCTTTGTCGGTGTCATTTTCTTGAGCTTTGACTTGGATGCTCGAATCAAGGTCACAAGTTGATTAAAGCTAAATGGCACAACATCAAGCATCTTCCGACAAATGTCAATGTCTTCCAAGACCTTCTTCTCCGAACATCCGGCAATTTCATTGACGATGGGGTTCAACCTAAGAAACATTTCATTAACACTTTCATTAGGAAGCATCTTGAATTGGTCAAATCTTTTTCTAGCACGAGATAGCTTCTCCTCAAGCATCTCGGCACTACCAACATGAATTTCTCTAAGATGCTTCCAAATGTCATAAGCTTTAGAGAGATTGCCAATGCTATCAAAGACTTCGGAAGACACACTAGAGAGTAAAGCATTTCTAGAAATGGCATTAAAACATTTGTACTTAGCTTGAACTTCATCAAGAGCAATTGTTCCGGCCGGAGGGTCCGGATAGCCGGTCTCATAAGCGACCCACACATCATAGCTAAGTGCCTCTAAGTAACATTGCATCCTAATTCTCCAATAGTTGTAGTTTGTTCCATCGAAAATAGGAGCTTTTCCAATTTCTATCCTAGGCCCTCTTGAGCCATCTCCTAGCGGTTAAGCTAATACGGAGAACCTAGTCGCCCGATACCACTTTAAAGAGGATCCTAAGGCCTAGAGGGGGGGGTGAATAGGCAATTTTAATTTTCTTTTGATTATTCTCAATTAACATCAAATTAATAGTGACCCAATCCTAGTGTCAATTGATACGCAAGCGAAGCGATAAACAAGTCAACAAGCAACTAAGACATGGCATCACAATCAACACATTCAAAGCAACGGTAGTAAGTGCGGAAAGTAAATAAGAGGGCGACACGGTGTTTGTTTGATCAAGTTCGAGCCGCAACTCCTACTCTCCGTTGAGGCTACCTTGCGACAAGGACCGGCTCGCTCTCGAGCCTCACGCCTCACTTACTCCCGGTAGTCGTTCGCCACTCCGCGAGGTGGACTCACACCCGACACCGACTCAAGAGTAGCCACACGCCAAGGCCTACTCTCAAGCCCACGCCCACGAAGGATGTCTTCAAAAGTAACAAGCCCAAACGCCTACGATCATGCGGATCGAAGGACTTCCATGAAGCTCGGTATTGGGGTTTGATGGATTGTGGCTTTGGATGATCTTGTGGGTGGAGGAATGGCTCTAGAACACCTAATTGATGAGTTATGAATGTGGTAGGTGAAGTGGAGCAGCAAACCTCAAAATAGCTGACCACTAGATAGGTATTTATAGCCCCTAGAGCAAAACTAGCCGTTGCCCTCGGAAGAGGACAAAAGACTAGCCGTTACACTCTCACCGGACGCCGTCCGACGGGCTCCGGACGCCGTCCGACAGAGCGTACTGCTCAGCAAAAATAGGTTTATCGGACGTCATCCGGTCCCCACCGGACGCCGTCCGACAGCAAGGATCGACCAAGCCCCGGAGCTACCGGACGCCCCCCAGACGCCGTCCGGCAGCGAGAAATAGCCAAAAGTGAACTTTATCGGACGCCGTCCGGTAACCACCGGACGCCGTCCGACAAAGTGTAAATTAATTTGGATTTGAGTTGGTCGGACGCCGTCAGCTTTTCCAGACGCCGTCCGGACAGAGAGGGAATTTTCGAGCCAAAATTGTGGGGGAATTTAGGTGGGTTTCTCTCTCTCTAGAAATCTCACAAGGATATATATGGGTATTTTTAGAAGTGGTGGACTACGGAAACCGAGTTTTCGAGAATTCGCAAAGATCCGGCATAGTCCGAGATATTCGAACCCCTTTTGAAATCCGACGAAAAACAAGAAATAAACCTAACTACTCCTAATTTATACGTGACCTCTTCTCTCGCCCGGTCATGCATTTGAAATCTTGGAGCAGCTCAGAAAATTGTCGACGCTTCAAATTAGGGTTTATAAAAATCGCCGAGTCTTCGCTAGGGTTCCGAGAAGTCCAAAAACCCCCTAGCCCTTTATATTAATTAATTTTATCATCAATGCCACTAATAAAAATTAGGGCTCAACGATGCTCACAGGGGGTGCTCGCCTTCTACGAGATCCAGGCGGTGCACCTTCCCCCCAATTCCATCATTGCGCTGGCCATCTTCGTCCACCTCTGCGAGATGTTCATGGGGACGATGCCAAACCTCCCACTCTGGCGCCCGGCTCTGGCGTGCACGCGAGGCCGCGCCCGTCTGGGTCTTCGAGCTGCTACTTCACGCCCGCGACATCGCCGCCTTCATCCTGTCGCGCCCAAGTCCAACTGGAAGGACTGCACCGACAATGGTCAGATGTTGAGGACTCCGGTAGCTGCGACGATCTTTCTCTCCTCGAGGGTCCCTTGGAGCCCACCGCTAACCGGGAGCTCCGCCCGATGATTCAGCGGAGTGAGGCGATCTTTGGCGACATCGCCGATCTTCGCCGCCGCTGGCTCACCGGAACCCTCACAGGCGGATTTTTGCGGCGCCGACTTTGCCCGCTCCGATGAGGACTCGCCTACTGGATGTACTATGGCGATAACGATGGAGTCGCGTCGCCCTCGGCGGTGAGTGCTCTTCTAGTCTTTGGGTCTTTTGTCTTTCTTGGAATCCTTTTGCTCGTGACTTTGTGCTTCATTTCTTGCTCGCCACAAATGGGAACGTGCCGGACGACGTGTTCGGATCGGTGGCCGGGTTATCGACCCTACCGGTCGGCGACACTTCACGCTCGCAGTATCCTCCCCTCGCGATCGGGATCCACGGAGCGAACCAACACTTGCGCGGCGCCGCCCTATGGAGGTCTCTGGTCCCTTGGTCCAAGTGGCGCGAGGGCCACTACAGATCCGCGATCGCCTCGGCGACCGCCCAAGCTTCCGCGGCCACCGCTACCTCTGCCGTGGCGGCCAACTCCGATCGCGCCTCCGGGAAGCGCCGCCTCATCCTCGCCGTGGACGACGACGAAGAGGAGGGAGAGACAAGCCCAAAGAGGGCCCGCCCCTCCGATCCCGAAGCTTCGCCGCCACCGCGGCCCCATCCAGCTGGGGCCTGCCGCTCCGCCGCCGCTCCGCCATCGGGCGAGAGCGGCGACTCTTCAGAACCAGCGCCGCTGCGCCAGTTCATCGCTTCCGCCCACGCCGACGCCTCCTGTGCCGGCGCTTGCCAACGCGTCGGCCTCTGCTGCCGCGCTAGTGCTTCCTACACCGGCACCACTCGCGCCAGCGCCTGCTTCGACGGCGGTGACCGCGACCGCGCCGCCGTTGCCGTCGCAAACAAGCGACTTGGAGCTCCCCCCTTCAGCTTTCGCCTTGTGGCGCACCGCTTCAGTTGGCTTTCCTGCGCCACGCACATTTCACATTAGGGTTAGCATGCTACACGCTTTTGCATACCGATCCTGTTTGTCCCTCTTGGAACAGTATGACGCTGGGCATCGAGCTCCGCCCACGCGACTCGCGACCCATTTCACCGCCCGCCTCCTTCGACGGAGGTCGCTCGCGGCAATGAGAGTTCGCCGCGCCGGCGGAGAACCCTCGCCATCAAGGTCGTTAGCGCCGCCGCCATCTCGGCCGTGACCGCCGGCGAGGGCGCTCCTTTTGAGGCGCGCCGCACCTCTCCCGCACTGGCGACACGGGAGGAAGCCCTTGCCTTGGCGGAGCGATCTGCCGGCGAAGCTGCGGCGGGCCTTGGCCAAGAAACCGCCACGGCGAGGCGATGACCAGCGAGGTGCGGCAGCCTTAAGCCGCCGCCTCGCCGCCAAGCGGTCAAGACCTCGCCGAGCAGCTCGGCGCCTCCGAACCTTGCCGACATGTCGCGACCGCCTCATGGCTTCCGGACGCCTCGCATCCACTGGTGTTACCTTGCATCCTCGCTGAGGAGACGGCGGCGCAAAGATACTGCTGGGCGTGTGGGACGAGCCGCCGAAGCCGCCTGGCTCCTTCCGGCGGCGCCTGGACGCGGGCGATCAAGACGGTCGCCAAAGCGCTCTCGGCAGCATGTTCATCTTGGGCAATCTGTCTTGCTCGAGACGCGCGTTTGATCTCGACGCCGCCATCGGGAACCTTGGCGCCACTGGACGGTTTGAGCGGTAGCGGGTTGACACCGCCGCCGACCACGTGTCCATGATGGGGCGCCGCTCCGGCGGAAGATTTAAGACGAGGAGGAGTAGCGAGACTCCCGTCTTTTTGCCTTGTAAATGTTGCCTATCAATGCAAACAAACTTTTGCTCTTTTGTTGTGAGTCTCACTTGAACTCGCACAACTTTAACTTGCGGAATTGAATGGGGCACTGGCCACCAAAGGCTTTAGATCAACGTTCGCCGCAAGTGAGCGCTGCTTCCTTAGGCATCTGGTTACTTCAACCCTTATGGCCTCTCGCAACCCGAAGTTAAACATTACGTGGCGAAGCGCTTAGCTTCCGGAAGTGGTCTAGTCGCGGTGCATTGTTGGCGCATTGCCTAGACCGAGCCGACGACTGGCTAGAACCGCCTTCCGTCGCTTTGCCTCGCACCAACGTAAGTTATAGCGTTTGCCTTTGCAACTAAGGGCCATCACCATAAGTATTTTCGCTACCGACTTTCAAGCAGAATGTTTTCTAACAGACCTTTCTAAGGCTAAGCCACTGAACGCCAAAAAGCTTTAGACAGAGCTCTCTGTTGAAAGTGAGCGCTTTTTCCTCAGGCATCTGGTTACTTCAACCCTTACGGCCTCTTTGCGAACCGACCCTAGACGTCGCGTGGCGAGCACTTAGCTTCGGAAGTGGTCTAGTCGCCGGTGCATTGCATGCATTGCCTAGACCGAGCCGACACACCAGGCTAGAACCCGCCTTCCGTCCGCTTCGCCTCGCCCAACCGCGAGTCATAGGCGTTCGTCCCTGCAACTAAGGGGCCATCTGCCTTGAGTACTTTTTCGCTGCCAGCTTTCGACAGAATGCTTTCTAACAGACTTTTTGAGGCGAAAAAAAAGAAACAGATGCCCACAAGGAGACAGAACTTATCTCTTATTGAAGATGGCTTTGTACAACGCAGCCCCCGAGGCGAGCGGTGAAGGAAGAAGACCTCGCCGCTCGGCTCCAAAGGAAGGCCAAAAAAAAAGCTCTTGGAGCTGCTGCCTACGAGTAGAACTTCCTCAGCTGCTCGTCGTTCCAAATGTTCGCCAATTCGCGACGGTCCTCGAATGCGAGCCTGACTGAGCCTGGGCGGGAGACTGAGACCACCTTGAAGGGGCCCTCCCACAGGGGAGACAGTTTGTTGCGCCGCTGCGCTTGGATTTTCTGTGAGAGCGAGGTCGCCCATCGCCATGTTCTCACACACCGCCTTGCTTGATAACGGCGCAGCCTTTCTTGATACTTGGCGGCCGGATCGCCGCCTGTCTCGGATCTCCTCCGGAGATTCACTTAAATCTGGCGCCGGTCGTGGTCTTGGTCTTCGCTGAACGCCGCCACCCTTGGGGAGCCGAAGGCGAGCTCTGATGGGAGCACCGCCTCAGAGCCATACACCAGGAAGAAGGGGGTCTCGCTGGTGGCTCTGTTGGAAGTTGTCCGCAGCGCCCACAACACAGTGGGGACTTCTTCAGCCCAGCGCTTGCCGCGCTTCTCCAGGCGATCGAACGCCCTTGTCTTGAGCCCTTTGAGTACTTCCGCGTTCGCCCGCTCCACTTGCCCATTGCTCTTCGGATGTGCAACGGAGGCGAAGCACAGCTTGGTACCCAACTCTTCGCACCAGTCTTGGAAATCAGCGCTTTTGAGGCGAGGGCGTTGTCGATGATGATTACATTGGCGACACAACCGGACGAAGATGCTTTTCATAAACTTGATAGCCGCTGCGGATGTGATCGCCGGGACCGGCGAGGCTTCAACCCACTTAGTGAACTTGTCGATAGCGACGAACAGATGAGTATAACCTCCGGTCGCCCATGCTGAACGGGCCAGATATCAAATTTCTGCATCGCGAACGCCAAGAGAGCGGAATGGTCTGCAGCGCCTGGGCTGGTCGGTGGATCTGCTTAGCATGAAATTGGCACGCTTCGCATCTCGTCACCAGCTCGAAGGCATCCTGGAGGGCAGTAGGCCAATAGAAACCGTGGCGGAAAGCTTTCCCAAACAACGCCCGACTCCCTGAATGGTTCCCGCACATGCCTCCATGGATCTCAGAGAGAATTTCACTCCCGCTTCGAGTGGCGACTTCGGTAGAACTCCATTTGCGCCACAGCGTCTGTGTCCCCACCTACGGGCGTGGCGCTTGGCCTTGCGCGCTATCTTCTCACCGACGCGTCATCGTCGGGATCACTCCATCCCGCGGGTAGGCTAGGATCGGATCCATCCGCGACCTTCCGGGACGAGTGTGGCGGCGTTTCATACATTGTCGCCGACGCGTACTCGCTTTGGCTTTGGCGTTTCGCCTCAACCGCCTCGGCAGTTCTTCCGCCTCCTCCCTAACCGGGGGCTGCGGCGAGATCGGTGGCGTCTCCTCCAGAGGTGGGAGCTACGTCGAAGCGTCGCCCCGCCAGAATTGGGGGCTGCGACGGACGGTCACAGAAGTCTTTCTTCAAAGACCCCACCGAACAGTGCCCTTGATGAGGCAATGCAGGATAATTCATCCGCCATGTAGTTGTCGCGGCAAGGGACGTGCAAGCCCAAACCCTCGAAGTGCGCTCCAACGGCGCACCTCCGCCAGTAGGCCGCCATGCGGGATCCGGCGGGAGAAATCCTTCCTCGCTGGTTGATGATCGAGAGAGTCGCCTTTACTTGTAGCCGCCGGATGCCAAGGGTGAAGCCACCCCGAGCCCGGCGGCGATCCTTCGTACTCGCGGCGTTGTTGGTGGCGCGGAAGTCCAAGACCACCAGTGCGGACGACATCGCCGGTGGAGACACCAGGCGGCCGCCCAACCCCTCCGGCGGAATGAGCCGTCAAGAAGAGAGTCCACGGCGAGGAGGTGGGGTATCTTCAGCTCAGTGTCCGTGAGTCCACTCGTGATGAACTCGCGAGCTTGCCCTTTGATGGCCGTTCGGGGGCGAATTTGAGATCGAATTCCGCCAGCTCCATGGCCCACTTGGCGTCGACCCGTCGCCTCATGGTTGAAGAGGATCTCCCGCAAAGTACTTGGTCAACACGTGACTTCTCCCCCGAAGTAGTGGCGTAGCGGGATGCCGTCGGCATGGCGTAGAGCATCTTCTGGTGCTGTGAATACCTTGTTTGGCGTCGTGGAGGACCTTCTCGGCGTAGTAAATGGGCGCTGAATGCCCTCTCTTTCCGCCACCAAGACCGCACCGACCGCTGGGGTTTGCCGCGACGTAGAGGATCAATGGCTCGCCGGGTGCAGGGGCGACCAGCACAGGCGGGAGGTAAGATACTTCAGACCGCCGAGCGCCTCCTGCGCCTCCGCCGTCCACTCGAACTGGTTGGTCTTCTTTAGGAGCTTGAGCAGTGGGAGACTTTTATCCCCCAGGCGGGCTATAAAGCGGCCTAGGGAGGTCAAGCAGCCCACCAAGCACTGCATCTGCCGAAGTCGCGTCGGGGGCTTCATGTTCTCGATCATTGCGATCTTGTCGTGGTTCGCCTCAATCCCCTCGGGAGACGAGGAATCCCAGCTAGGTTGCCCGACGGAACGGCGAACACGCATTTCTCTGGATTAAGCTTGATGCAAGCTTCCTCAGGTTGGTGAAGGTTTCTTGCAGGTCGCCGATCAACTCCTCCGCCTTCTTGGACTTCACCACCGGATCATCGACATACACCTCCGTGTTCCGCCCTATTTGGGAGCGGTGGCGATATGCATGGCCCGGCCGATAGGTTGGGCCTGCATTCTTCGATCAACGCCATCCTTGTATAGCGAAGAGACGCCCATGGGCGCCACGAAAGCGATCTTGTCTTCATCTTCTTGACCATGCTAATCTGGTGGTACCCGAGTGCGCATCCATAAAGCCTGTACCGCCGCACCCGCAGCTTGAGTCGGCGATGAGATCGGCGCGGGCAGCGGTATGGATCGCCGCACGCCTTGTTGAGGTCGGTGAAGTCCACGCACATCCTCCAATGCCGTTGATTTCTTGGCGAGGACGGGTTCGCGAGCCACAGGATGGGCGACATCTGCGGACGACCCCGCCTCAAGAGCTTGTCCACCTCTGGCGGATAACTTCTGGCGCTCCACCGATCGCTTCGGACCTTACGCATGACCGGTCGCGCCGGGAACGTCGCCAATTTGTGCTCAATCACCTCCACGGGACCCCACCATGTCGGACGGTTGCCACGCAAACACGTCTGCGTTAGATGGAGGAAGGAGACGAGAGCGCCTTCCTATTTGGCGCTGAGAGAGGCGCCCATCCGAACGGTCTTCGCCGGGTTTGACTCGCTCAGGGAGACCGCCTTAACCTCCGCGGACGAACCGGGGGAGGCACGGGTCTTCGCCGGAGGAGCTCCCAAAGTCGAAGCCTCGGCCTTCTGGGCACCGATCGCCCCCGCCAAAGCGAGATCGTCCTTGTCGCAGCGGAGCGCCTCCGGGCGGTCCACTTTCAAAACGATGGGGCCAGCTGGCCCCGGGATCTTCACCACCATGTAAGCATAGTGGCACACCGCAATGAACCTGGTCAGCGCCGGCCGACCTAGTATGGCGTTGTAGGGGAGGTCGAAGTCCGCCACCTCGAACTCGAGCATCTCGGTGCGGAAATTGTCGGAGCCTCCGAAGGTTACCGGGGGACTGATGCGCCCCAGAGGGACGGACTCAGCCCCCGGCGTAATGCCGAAGAATGGGAGCGTCGGGCGAAGCTCCTGCGGCTGGATCTGGAGCGCCTTGGCGGCCCTCGCGGAGATGAGGTTGAGGGAACTCCCTCCGTCTACCAGCACCCGCCCTAGCTTTGCATTCCGGACCGTGGGCGCAACCACGATCGGGAGATGCCGAGGCAGCGATCTTGGTGGGTGATCGGCCTGACTGAACGCGATCGTCTGCTCCGACCACGCCAGCTGCCTTGCTGACCCAAAGCCGGGCACGGCGGCGCACACTTCCCTCATCGCACGCTTAAAGCTAGCGTGGGACGGATAGGTGGCCGAACCGCCGTGGATGACGGCAACTTCGCGCTCCGCCTGCTGAAAACCAAGCGAAGCCGTCTCCTTGCCCTTGCCGCTGCCGGACGCCTGCTGCTGCTCGTGGACTCGCTTGTCCACCATCTTGCTGACGACATGGCAATCCGCCAAGTCGTGGGAGTTGTTGCGGTGAATGGGACAGTAAGGCCTTCCGTCCCACTCACGGGGGCGATGGTCTCGCCCTTCGTCGCGGCCGCGGGGGCCGTCGCGGCCACGGCGATCGCCATAGCCGCCGCCTCGGCCACCCCTACGGGGACCGTACCCGCCGGCGCCGCGACCTCCTCCTCTTTTCTGCCCGCCGCGCCCATTGCGCGGCTGGCCGCGTCGTCGTCGTCGTCGTCGTCGTCGTCAGGTTTCGGCGGCCATGACCTGCCGGTCTCGGCCGCCTTGCGCTTCTTCTTGTCCTTGCCGGGGTTCCTCGAGGTCGGCCTCGCCGCCGCCATTTGTCCCGCCACGCGGCCGGGCGGATGCGGCTCTCCGCTGAAGGGCGACTTGTCGCCAAGGTGAAAACTCCTCCGTCGTCTTGATCTTGCGGGTGGCCATCTTCTCCTTGACCTTGGGGTCTCGGCGCCTCTCCTAAATGCCGTGACCACGGCGTCGATGGAGATGTCGGGGATGGTGTTGCGGACTGGTAGCGCCGAATATAGTCGCGGCGACTCTCCCTTCTTACGCTTCCACGTTGTGGAGGTCGTCTTCTACTCGGGCTGCTCGAAGGTGCCCGGAAGTTGGTGACGAAGAGCTCAGAACTCCTTCCGGGACCCCACGGACTCGGGCAGGTTCATGAGCCACGAGCGGGCTCTGCCGGTGAGGACCGCGGGGAAGTAGTTCGCCAAAACCTTCCCCGACCCTCCTGTCGGCTGCATCACCGTCGTATAGATCTGCAAAAACTCATCAGGGTTGGTGGAGCCGTCGTACTTTTCGATGGGGGCCGGACGAGACCGTTCCGCCTTGGACGCTGGGCGCAGCTCCTTTGAAAAGGCGCGGCACCCGACGTTGGGAGCCTCCTGCTCCTGGACGCGGTCCTCGCCCCGCCGCCCCCGTCGCCTAGGCGGCGCCGAAGGAGCGCCACCCTCACTGGCCGGGGCAGCTCTGCGGGAACCCTCTTGCTGGTCCCACGACGGCGGCGAGCAATGTGTCGCGCCTTCGGTCGCGACCCTGCGGAGCTTGTCCGCAGGTCTTCTCCATGCAGACAAGTGGCGGTCCTCCAGATGGGACCGGAGATCGCGGCCACCTGCACGCCTGCCCGGCCGAGCCCCCGGAGGGGTCGCCTGGCTCTTGTCGTCTTGGCCCCGCCCCCCCTCACCAGGAGATCTGCGAGAGGAGTGCGAGGGCAACAAAAACGGAGGGCGCGAAGCGCGGTTCCCCGCCCCGAAACTTGCACCACCGGCGGCGGCGGCCGACAGCAGGGTCAAAGCGGCCACCACGGGCGCCGGGAGTCCGAATGCCGGAACGGTGGGTTTTCAGCAAGGCCACGCAGCGTGGAGGTTCTGTGGCCGGAGTGCACTCCTCCAAGGCCAGCGCCGCTTAGCTTGGCAAAGGCGGTGCTTCCGCTGAGGCTCCAACCCTAGGCGGCGGCCACCGCCGGGTGATCCACCGCCATCGCCGCGGCCGACTCCGTGGCCGCGGCTCTAGCGGCCGCTTCCTGCTCCATCGCGGACTGCTGCTCCGCCATCGCCTCCTGAAGAAGGGTCGAAGAGCTTGAACCGATGCTAGCGCTCCCCTACAGCGCGCAGCATCGCGGCGTGTTCTCCGCTCAACCACTGCGGATCACACCTGGTCAGATTTTTAGTCGCTAGCCAACTCGATCAAGCTCGATTCGATTTGGCGTCGGGCACAACAAGGGCGACTTCAGATTTACCGAGTTCGGACCCCTCGCGGGTAATAGTCCTACTCTCTTGAGCCTTACCTCTTTTACGATTGTGGTTAAATGGGAATGTGTTTACAGGGTGTTTCGAATGCACGAATGCTAGTACTCGTATGCTATCGCCTCTCCCTCTCTCTCTCTCCTCCTCTTTTATACAAGCTTGGTGGCGGAGAGAGCCGAGGGGTAAGCGATCTGATGCTCTCGATACTCGACAAGACACGACAGAAGAGGCAACGTGCAGCTGCCCATGCCCATGGCGCCGCCCGCATGCCATGCAAGTGGCCTCGACCCGTCTGACACCGATGAGTCCATGGTGGGGCCACCTGCTCCTCCCGACACGGCGGCCTCCTCAAGCAAACCTTCTCTCTGCCGGTCAATTCTTCTGCGCCCACGGTGATACCGCTCAGACCTCACGGGGGTCATCAGGCGGTAATCATTTCTTGTTTGTCTATCCCGCGTGATGTCTCATTAAATGCGCGTCGTCCTTCAGCGGGGGGAGCCTTCGTCCCAAGACTCATACGCAATGCTCCCCCCGCTGGCCCCACCTGACGCGTGGGACCCTCGCCTGGTCTCCAGAGGGGTGGGGCCCTCGCCTAGTCTCCAGAGGGGGCTCGCCCACGCACCCGCCTGGCGCGTGGGGCCCTCGCCTCGTCTCCAGAGGGGGCTCGCCCACGCACTTCTTAGGACTCTTTGTACCCTGGTATTTATTACACCGACAAGTATATTACAGCTTCTGAAGCAGCAAATAAGGCTGTTTGGATCAGAAAAGTTGTTTATGAGTTAGGAGTTGTCGCTCGTGCATACTATCCAGTGGACCTCAATTGTGACAATAGTAGTGCCATTGCACAAGTGAATGAGCCTAGGTCTCACCAAAAATCTAAATACTCAGGAGTTATCACCTCATCTGTGAGATCTCGATAAAGGAGATGTGAAGATTTGCAAAGTGCACATAGATCTGAATGTTGCTGATCCGCTAACAAAACCTCTTCCGCAGCCAAAACATGAGGCACACACAAGAGCCATGGGTATTAAATACTTGCATGATGCACTCTAGTGCAAGTGGGAGATTGTTGGTGATATGCCCTAGGGGCAATCATGTGAGATGATTGTATCATACGTCTATGTTCATGTACTTATGATTTTCTGAAATAAATGTCATTGCTTTGTTCATTGAGTACGACTTAATTGTGAAACACATTGTCAATATGATATTATTCTAAATGATCCCTGATCACGTATCATTATATGGAGCAATAGTGATTTGACCAGCACATGTATTGATTGATGGTAATGTTTCGTATACCATAGATGTGGAGATATCAAATCAATACTGTGGGCACATGTTAGAGAATATGGGGTTGGATAGACTCGCTCTGAGACACTGCTAGTATAGTTAGCTTAAAAGTGCCATTAGGGTATAGTCTCCAGTGGCATACCTTTACGGTCCTTCGACCTGAGATCCTTATTGATTCTCAGCATGCGTAGTCTTATACTTTGGGGCTATCAAACGCTTCGTCGTAACAGGTAAGATAAAGTTAGCTTACGGGTATGCCATAAAACAGGACATGAGGTGTAACAGATCAAGATGTAATTTGCTCCTTCTTGATAACAGGAGAGATATCTCTGGGCCCCTCGGTGTGGATGCATAGGGAAAGTGCATTTACATGCCAATGTGATTAAAGAGTTAATCACAATTATATCCATTGTATTGACGAGTGAATGGATCGAGCTATCACAAGGGTGGCACGCATCTCGCCTTAAGCTTGACTGATATTGTGTGGCAAAAGGATTCTATGTGAGTGTACCAAGGTTCACCCGATTCGATCATTGTGTACATTCGGGGTCAATATATGCTGCTAGGTACCGCTATTGACTTGTGGTCTGGGGAAAAAGTTTTTGGGGACTGCGGCCGACTTGTGCATGAGCCTAATGGGTCACACACTTAACATGTTAGAACATGTCTGATGGATATGATATATTAATGGGTTTTATGTGGATTTTGATCCATTGCATTCTAATGGGTTTCTATTGTAGAAGATCCATTAGCACGAGTCCTAATGGGCTTCTCTCGAGAAAAGATCCATTAGAGCGCTCTATAAAAGTGAGAGGTGGGACGCAGGGTAGGTGTGTCTTCCTATGTTGGGAACTGAACGAAGAACCGTCGTGAGCAAGCCCGAGAAAGAAAAAATTCTCCAAAAGCCACCCAAAAATGCCTCCTAAGAAGACATCGACCCACCTCGCGGTGGTTCCCGCTCCAAGCACTCTCATCCCGCTCCTCTCCCTTGCGAGGACGCGAGGTCCGATGGCGAAGTATGATCCTAGGGGTCTCGGGCCCAGGATGATGACCCCTACCCGTTATGCCAATAGCTGCGTACCAAGAGGTGGCCTGCCCCGAGGACCTTTAAGATGCCTACCTTCAAGCCCTACGGCGACAAAACTGATCCAAGGGAGTTCCTCCGAGTCTGCGACAGAAATAATGATGGAGTTAAAGGTGAAAGGTGCAATATGATGAACAACTCGAGATGGCCTTATGGAGAAACTATTAGCTTTTATGGGGCACTCACACTTTTGAGAAAACCGTACGTGGAACCGAAATGTATAGATCATGAGAGAAGATTACAATGGCCTTGTTTGCTAAATGACCAAGCTACCCCTGTCCAAGTAGGGTAGAACAAGAAACATCATTATGTTCCTAGTCGATAGATTTGGTAGCAATATTGTTCCACCGTTGTACTAAAACGAGGGTAACGATACCAATTCCAACTTGTGTCTCGTTGAATGATCTCGTAATACTTATCCTTGGGCCTCACTTGTGTTGCCCCCCCCCCCCCCCAACCAAGTTTGGCAATTGATCTAATGATATGTCTCTTCTACGGTTAAAAAGGATGATGAATTTTGGCATGATTATTACTAGCCACATATCTCATACCTCTAGGACATGTAGTGGTATATATAAATGGTCGTTGTCTATAATTAAATATATGTGAACCATGAGAGCGCTAAAGACAATATATACAATGGTAGAGTAAAGAGAGGAGAAACCAAAAAGTGAAGAGGATGCACAACAAGACCATTGGAGATCTAGAATAAGGCAAAAACTACTCTTTTAAAAAGTAGGCCATATTAAAAAAATGGATTTGTGGTTGCTTGATTGTTGGTTCTTTACACGGTCTCAAAGCCAAGTAGGCACAACCGACACATATTGTCGTGTTTATCATAGAATCACAATGATTTATTCCAATTTTGCTTTTGCTTACGGGCAATTGCCTGTTGCTCTCCACGCTCCCTTCCTATTTTACCTCTAATTCTGATACAAACTCTTCTACTTGGCTACAATTGAGGAGGTCTTATCAATGAAATTTCCATTTACACGAGATCTAGGCATAATTCTCAATCCATTCTATATAGAATTGTTTTCATTCCTTCACAAAATAACATAAAAACAAACACATTCGATTCTTCTCAATCGGACTCCATTGTTAACAAACATGATTATGGTTTCCTAGTAACCCCAATTTATAATCGCCATATCGTTCAAACAACACTGATCCCATTTATATATTTGTGCAAATTCTTCCCCAAAATCGTATATACCAAAAATCATATATAGGCATGCTTATGGTTTCTAAAAATGAAAACAGGGTATTATTGCAGTTACCTAAAATTTTAATATAGTAACCGAAATTTGCGAGTTTGTGTCGTTTTATAATTTTCTCGTTGATATGTGTCCTTAAAAAATATTACCATACTTCGCTATTTGGACTTCTCAGGCTGGGCCGCTCGGGCCTCGGGGAACACACGAAATGACAAAAACATTCCATAACTGTTCCGTGAGGAGTCGCCTTGGTGGGGCCCGCAGTCAGAGGGCGCTGTGCACGGTGCATCTCCTCGTCTCCCCTCCTCCCTCGCCTCCTTTCCAGTCTCCACGGTCCACGCCCTATTTTACAGCTTACACCCGCCGCCGCCCTTCCCCGCGCCTTGCAGAGAGACATCCAAAGACAAGAGCTAGAGCGATGGGTTCCTTCTCCGTCTCCGGTCTCAACCCCGCCGCGCCGCCCTTCGAATCGGTGTACAGGAGCTATCCTCCGGCCGCCTTGCCGCCGGTCGGCTTCCTACCGCCGCCTCCGGCCCTGGCCTACGCGGGCCTGTCTTCTTTGTTCTGCCGCTGCGGCGGCAGGTTCGGTTCCAAGGGCGGCTGCGCCTGCGGCCAGTTCGTTGTGGTCGAGGTGCCCGCGTTCCCGCACCCGGCGGCATGGGTGCACCCGCCGTTGCCGCCGGCGAGGCAGTGCTACTGGCCATCGCCGTTGCCGCCGCCGCCGATACCGCCTCGCCCGATGAACCATTGCCGCATCGAGGAGATCGGCGAGGCCGCGCTGGCGGAGGCGGGCGGCGCCGAGCCGTCCCCTCGCTCTGTTCTCCCCTCGCCACCGCCGCATCGGCGGTCAGCGGCGCTCCCGCCTCCCGCGCGGCCTCCGGCTTTCGGAGGCAAACCTCGCCGCGGATGGCACTCATGGCAGCCACCACGTCTCGCCTCCGATCCTACCGCGGATGCGACGTCCCTCATGATTCGCAACATCCCAAACAAGTTCATGTACGTGCTGGCTGCAAATTCCCGTCCATATCGCTTAAAAATCTCTTCTTTGTTATACCTTCCACATCCCTTTTGTCTTTGCTGCTTAAAAATCTCTTTTTCCTTGCAACAGGAAGGGCTGGTTCGTGAACATGCTTGACCATCATTGCGCCGAGGAGAACGCTAATGTCGGCGGCGGCGCGGTGAAATCGGAGTACGATTTCTTCTACATCCCGGTCGACTTCGGGTACTAATGCTATCTTTTGCATGCACCAAACCTCCGAGTTAGCTCTAAATCTAATCAAGCCACGATCTGGCGCTTTTGGTTGTCTGATCTGAACACTCGATTGTCGGGCTCGTTTTCTTGGTTTCCCAGGACCAAGTGCAATAAGGGCTACGCCTTCGTCAACATGACGACGGCGGTGGCTGCGCGCCGGCTCCGCGACTTCCTCCAGGGCCACAGCTGGGCGGCGGCGGGCTCAAGGAAGGTGTGCGACGTCGTGCCCGCCCGCCTCGGGGTACGCACCACGCCGCCGCGCGTCACCTTAATTCGAAAATTTTTACTGTTTACCCATAAAAAATCACGCAAACGAAAAAATGCCCAAGGTCTACGCTCAATTGCAAAAATGCCCCTAGGCGCTCTCGGTTAGGGCGGCATCGGGGCATGGCGCTCGGCGGAAGCGCGCCAAGAACTCGGCGCCACGCCCAGGCGCCAGGGCTCGGCGCCCTCGCCAGGCGCCAAGGCGGCGCGCCTCGCCAGGCGCCTAGGTGGGGCCAGTGGCATGGCGCGGCGAGTGGCGGCGGCGAAGCGGCGCTGGGGGTGGCGGTGGCGGCTGCGGGTGGTGGCGAAACGCAGCGGCAGGCGGCGGCAGCAGCAGCGGCGGCGGCAGCGGCGGCGGCGTGGCGTGGCGCTTCGTGGCGTGGCGCGCGCGCCATCTCCGCGGCGCGCGCGCGCCGCCGCCGCCACTCGCCGCCCTTCGCCGCCGCCGCCACGCCGCCGCGCCGCCGCCCGCCCGCCGCCTCGCCGTGCCCTACGCCGCCACCACGCCGCCCGCCCGCCAGCGCCCGCCGCCTCGCCGCCGCCCGCCGCCAGCATCGCCCGCCGCGCCCGCCGCCTCGCCGCGCCCTCGCCGCGCCATGCCACGGGCCCACCTAAGCGCCTGGCGGCGCCCCTGCCTGGCGCCTGGGCGGCGCGCGAGCCCTGGCGCCAGGCGTGGCGCCGAAACCCTTGGCGCGCTCGCGCGGGCGCCATGCCCCGATGCCGCCCTGACCGAGAGCGCCTAGGGGCATTTTTGCAATTGGGCGTAGACCTTGGGCATTTTTTCGTTTGCGTGATTTTTTATGGGCAAACAGTAAAATTTTTCCCTTAATTCGCAACCCCTCTGCCTCGGCGTGCATGTGCCTTAGCTAATCAATCGTTCGCTGCTCGGAATTCGTAGGGGCTGGACACCTTGGTGTCGCACTTCTCCAAGTCGCGCTTCCCTTGCAGCGACGAGGAGTTCTTGCCGGTGTGCTTTGAGCCGCCGCGGGACGGTGTCCGGAAGACAGCGGGGCGGGTCGTCGGCCGCCTCGCCACCGCCCGCGGCTCATCATCAGGCCAGGCTTCAGCTGTCTAATGCCGGCAAAGGTATATGTCTACTATCTTGCATTCTATCCATTCTTGATGCTGTGTGGATGGATAGAACAGGAGATAGAGATTCAGGTTGGTGTCAATGTGTGATTCCCTATCGTTTCAGTGTTTAGAGCTTAACTGCCCCATGTGGCCTTGTTGTATAGTATTATGCGGCCGGGCTGTATGATGAGTTTGAGTTCATCAACTGATCTAAATCCCAAGACTTGTGCTAGCTAAATCCAGTTTCGTGACTTGTTTAATTACATGCAAAGCCTGCTTAAGATTCTTAAGAACTGCTGTGTTTAATTTCCTGTTGTGCTAGCAGCTGGGTATGTTCTCTAAACATACTACTCTGTATATGTATACACATTACATTGCAGTATTGCACACTTAGATTTGAAGCCAAAATAGAGGGATACATTTTAGAGGGGTCAATTTGAAGGATTTTTTAACGGAATTTGACATTACAGAAAATGTCTCCAAATTTTGGAGGAATTGAAGTATGTGTTATATAACTTTTTTTTCTCATCCGTACGAGACTACCAATACATTTCCTTTCTCTCTTCATTATATGCCTATACAATTTGAAATAATGTTTAAAATTTCCATATTTTTCTTTCAATCAAATAACATGCAATGATGGCATGGATTTCAATTCCGGGAATTTATGCTATACACCTTCCTAAAATTTCCATATTTTCCATATTGTTCTTTATATCCCTTCTATAAAGTACTATTTATTTTATATATTTTCAGAATATCTATTTAAAAAATAATAACATATAGAGATAGGATAAAGAGTCTCTAAATATAGTTACCACAAATGAAAGTCTAAATTTAGAGACTGACATAGAAAGTATGCTGAATAATACTTGCTAGATGATACTGGATGGTGCATGTATAGAGATATTAGGATTAGCTGTAATAGTGTTTTAAGGTGTTTTACGAAACCGTGGGACATGCTCTTTATCATGTATGCTTTCTTTTTTTTTTCCCTATTTACAGCGGTTCTTTAATTTGTATTATTTCAGTGCTTTTTGTACCTGAGATTTTAAAAAGATGGCATTGAGAAATAAATATTTTTTCTAGATATTCTAAACCATTTTATTCCTACGAGTGTTACACACGCATGCACGAATCCAATATGTAGAAGCTTTGAAACGAAAATGTTCGGTCCGTTTGTAACATGTGGATGGATTACTCCAATTTTATTTTACAAGAACGTATCACGCAAATAGTAGTGGCTTGTTAGAGTTGATTCTGATCCGACAGTTTTACAGTTGTGCTCATCCTGGCAGGGCATGCATGAGGGCATGTTTGCCAGCATAAAATCTTGGAACGACCTGGTTGTGAATACAGGCCTTGTTCTTCACGGTTTAAATTAAATTTAAAATTTGTTATTTTTATACAAATCAAATAACATAGTACTTTGTAGTTATTTTTATGGGGTTTTAGATATTTTTTAAGAGTTTTGTTTTTACTTTTTTACTCTCCGAAACCTCTTTTAAGGGGTCACGATTTTTTCATAATATAATTTTTAGCAACTTTCAGTTGAAATGAACAAGGTCATAAGCATCGGCAGCATCAAGTTTCTAAATTTCGATCTCAATATTTTATCTGAAAAATACTCTTCGGTCTCTATATTTTTATATTCTCCACTCTCCAATAGTATGAGAGAAGAGCGACTTCATGCATGGTCTACACATCTTTATGTCTATTTTTTTGTTCCTTTGCACTACTCGATCCGAAGCATGGCCACGGGCTACATTGATGGAAATATACAAAAATCTTCTTTCCAACGTATCAAATCGTGCATCTTTTCGACTTCCAAAGCTAGAGTTAAGACCGTTTTGGTGGAGGTGTGAGGGCCGTCAAATGTAATGCAAGAATTGAAGAAGCTCTTCAAATGCCACAACATGATGACGTTTGGGTTCAACAAAAAGACTCACTAGTTCCTTTTTGCTTTCACACCTAAACTAAGAGGGTTTTTCCTAGTATAAATACATATGTACTCCATCCATTTAAAATAAATATATGAAATTGATTTGAGATAGACATTATTGTGTTCCTCCGAGCATGCTATGCGTTGCCATTTGGATCGAGTGTCATGGAGACACCTCTGCTATTTTTGTTTATGTGATTCCTAGTGAATAGCACCTAGCTTGTGCCTCCGTGTCTTCGAGTGTACTTGTGTGAGTGTATTTGTGCTAGTTCTTTTGTTTGTGAATTGATGATTGATTGGATAGCAGGCTACGGTTGGCTTCCGCATCATTGAGTCACAATTCAACCAAGTTACCCCTAGTTTTGTGGGCTTGCGAATGTTTAGATAGTAGGTTATGGTTAGCTTTTTGTTCGCCGGGACACAATTTCACCAAGTTATTTAGTAATCCTATGTTGAGAAGATCGGGACTTCTTGTACGTTGCCTTTTCATGGGGTTGGTACACATCACTGTCTATATAAAAATGATATAGCAATCAAATAGAGAGTCTCTAAATATATAGGGACTAGGGGGACGCCCTAAATTTAGAAAAAAAAATCATAGACTCTGCTGGATGGGTTATAAAGATTGAAATTATTCGTAATAGTGTTACAGAGAGCATCTAGGAGACATACTCAACATTTTCATTGACCAGTCGGTTCCCTAAATTTCAATCTTTATATCACATCTCTAAATTAAAACACTATTCAGTCTCTATATTTCCAGACTCTCCAGCAGAGTCTCTATCATCAAAAGATGTAAGGACCATATAATCTATAAATATAAAGACTACGGTGAACCTAAATTTAAAGACTGACGTAGTGACTATTAGATGGGGTTATAGAGACTGAAATTGTCCGCAATAGTCTTATAGAGCACATGAGATATGTTCAACATTTTAATTGACCAGGACAATATTAGAATTTATGGTCTTATCATGGTTTTGAGCATGTACAATGGTACAAAATTGTCTCTAAGCCATTTACAAGGCTTGCTATGTAGAATGAATGAGTGCATCCCGTGTAATTTATCTTAGGGCAATACTCTTAATAAGGCATACCATAAACTGGAAGACAAACTATCTGGCGCAGATCCAAAAGATAAAGATACATTTCCCTTTCTTCTACAAAAAGAGTGTTAGAGGAGTAATTCCAACTCTCTGCGAAAGCACGAAATAAAGATCGATTCTACTGATACCTATCAAGAGAAATGATGTGGAGTAGAGAGGATGTGCGTATAAGTTTTGGTCATCTCCAATGTAAGAGTCGACTTTATATGGGAATTAAGAAGTTTGGTATGTGAGCAAGCCGATTAAAAACATGTGCAGAATCGGTCTTTATTTTGTGCTTTTGCGGAGAGTTGGAATTTCTCCACGACTCTCAGCTCAGTTTTTTTTTTTTTCACATGTGTGACTTGTGGCAGGGAAGTGTGCCATTGATCACCTCATCTGCAGATGTTTTATGTCAGCGAAAACTGTAATTCGAAAAGATACAAAAATATGATGGGAACGTTCTTATGATTATTTGCAACCTCAACGCCATTTTGACGCACTTTAAAAAAAAGTTTAGTTGATCACGCCAATCAGTTTCACTGTCTAATTGAAAGGTACTCCTTCCATCTTTAAAACTATGTTTGAGGTACTTGCCAAACTAATGAAAATCTTTCTATAAAATCTTTTAAAATATTTAGGTTCAGCACTTGATATTCATATATATGGATTTCATAATATCATAACTTTGGTGCATATACAAATTAATATTAAATAATTTATAAAAATAATTAGTGATGGAAGTTATATTTTGTGTGAATGGACTTCCCAAAATAAGTTTTTGTGATATTGATAGGTAGAAAAACCTCTATTTAATGCATATACAACATATTAGAAAAATGGTAAAAATTGTTAGACTAATGATAAGAAATATTCTCTCTTCTCTTGGAGAGAATTGATGATCTGTTCGAAAGTTTGAGATGCATTTAAACCTTGGTAATAAGTTGATAGACCCACTTGATAACATTTTTTTTCTTTTGAACATAATTTGTCATTCAAATGAGGGGAAATGTGTGTTTTACCCACTCCTGCATCTAGTTGGGATTTGGACAGTGAATTTGAGGTTGGACCAATGATATGTGTCTAGCAATAAACATACTCTTACCCATTCTCGAATCTAGTTAGGATCGATTAAGAAAATTGAACTACGCTTGTGGGAGCGACTCGATTAGAGGGAGCCGCTTTCCAACCTCTGCAAGGATCCTCCAATCTCCAACCTCCAAAGGATCCTCTATCATAGTTACCACCACATATTGCTAGGTTAGGTGGGTATGAGCCCATGCAACAGAGATCATAATTGTTTGTGAAAATACGGCAAGAGGATTCACACGCATTTGATCCTTTTCTGTTGTGATGCTCGCTGATCCCCCATTAGCAAAGCTAGCAGAAGCTCTATATGACGTTTTAAATTTGCAGCACGTATAGAGTGTCTGGTAGGTGAGGGAATCTTTTAGAGTGTAGTGTAAAGTCTGAAAGGATGTTTGCAGCAAAGCTGTAAATTTGCAGCATGGGTATTTGCACTCTCAGCAAGTTTGCACTTATTAGGCTTGTAGTTTTGTGAATCTTGTAGTCTCTTATTGATTTTCTTCTTTGTTGAGCTCACTTGATCATGGATTGATTTCATTATGGTTTGTTCTCGATTAGTGGATGGTGTGTGACAACTTTAGCATTAATTAGTGTGTGTTTTTTGTGTTTGAATGTGGTGCTTTCGTGTTCAATGCAAAGAGGACTTGAAGGAGCTATTTGGTTGCCTATAAATGTCTTGACATGGTTTAGTTGGTGCACCTCAGCTTGATTGAATGGTTGAAAACACTGTTATAGCCAGGCTCCATATATGAACATTGTAGCAACCATGCTAATGGGAAACACAAAAAAAATGGACTTTCCCTAGATGCACCGTATGTTGGCCTCGTGTTCTGTGCAAGAGGACACAATCAACCACCATATCAAGCCATGCATGCTGCTGCTATGTGGGAGGTAAGATTTTTCCTTTTTTATTTATATTTTTTTATTAGCATCTCCGATTACCGAACAGATTATAAAATTGGGTTTCTGATATTTTTCCGAACAAAACTAGACCACACTATTGTATAAATTTTAAAATATTTATGTATCAAACACCATAAACACTCAACACTAGTCTCCTGAGAGAAGCCAATCAGAGAAGCTCGAAGCGACAGTTAACTTTTTGTGCATGGAAAGGATGCATTCTCCTATGGGTATGAAAGAGAAGCACAAGCACGGTGCCATGTATGAGGAGCTAATCTCGGAGGCACTGTGGAAACAATGCATTTTTAGGCCTTGTTCTTTTCAGCGTATTGTTGCGTTGGCGTATTACTGTAGCAAATTTGAGAGCCCTCGAAATGAGGTCTAAAAATTTTAAAAAATAATTAAAAATAGTTTTAGGATATTTGGAAGGAGTACCAAAAGTCATGAAAAAATCGTTACAAATTATCACAACATATAAGCTATATAAAAATAACAAAATTTGCTACAGTAATACGCAACGATACGATACGCTGAAAAGAACAAGACCTAATGTCGCAGATTTCTGGTGCGAATCGGTGTGGCAAAACACTTTTCGCTAGTGCTGTACCGTTAAATCTCTTCCATGCGCTGTTGATCAAACGGCTAGCATCAAGGCAATGTTAGGTTATTGTAGATTTCTACCATTGCCTATGCAATGTCAGATGATCCGAGTCCATCCAACTGGTGCACACATTTGAATCAACCAGACCCTCCATTTACAATGTCCATTGGCATGGGTAGAAAGGACATTCCAAAGTGTAGAAAAAAGAAGGAACATATAAAGAAGGGAACATATTCTAGGTACCTGTGCGAACATTAAATCTCAGCTCTCCGATCTGCATTCATCGACGCACTACTGGCTTTTTGCTACTCGTCCTTCCCACCTCCCTTTATCATTGCAGAAAAAAAACCTCTCCTCTATGGATGAGGGATGGACGCCTGAGATTTAGGCCCCCGTTCTTTTCGGCTTAACGGCTTAACAGCTTAACGACTTATCTACGTTTTGGAAAGACATATGTTTTGAGTTTTTTGAGTCCGTTTTTTCAGTGTTTTAAAGGTGGGTCTTAACGCTTTAAAAAGTAAGTCAAACGAATTGGATCCGAATCTCGAGACTATTTTGAGAAGCTCTTGAAATTCAGTCATTTCAGCTGTTTAGATCAGTTAAAAAAAACAGGCCCTAAAGGCTCTGTTCTTTTCGGCTTAACAGCTTAACGACTTATCTACGTTTTTTCAAAATGAATGGTTTCAGTTTTTAATTTCATTTTTCGCCGTTTTAAATGTAGGTCTTGACGCTTTAAAAAGCAAATCAAACGAAATGGATCCGTAAAAAAAAACGTAAACTTGCAAAGATGTGGTCGTACGTTGTCATTCTGTGGTTGACATGTGGGGTCGCCGTGTGATGCGACAACCTCTGGCCATTAATGAAGTAGCATGCGAAAGACATCCCCAGGGCTGCCAGCCTTTTGCACTCCGACCGAAGCGCAAGGTGATCATGAGAGAGAGACGGACGGGGTGTTCTGGCCGGGGATGTGATCGTGCAGTGTGCCAGTGTGTCTGTGTGTGTGTGGCCGCCTGGGCGGGAGCCGTGGTGGGCAGGGAGGAGACCGAGGGCGGCCGCGCAGCACGGCATCTGTCAAAGTGTCGAGTCGGAGCAGCGCAGTGGACCGGCATTGCGTTGGAAAACGGCGTGTCGAGGTTGGACGCCTCACGCCCGCGCGCGCAGACCACCCTCTCATGCATCCATCCTGCTCATGCCACGCCCCTCCCTCTTATCATGATTCGTAACATTCCAAACGGAAGTTTAATGTGCAGCTGCTGCACTTCCCTCTCGCTCCAGCACGGTACGCACCGCCGCACCCGCATCACGCCGACGCCGCCGCCACCTCTGCACGTTGCCACCCCTCCGCCTCAGCGTGCGAGTTTTTGCCGGTGCAATTCGAACCGCCGCGGGAAGGCGTCCGGATCCCGGAAGACGGCGGGGCCTGTTGAGTAGGTACTGTTCTGTAAAACATACTCCCTCTAATTTGATAATTTCTGTCGTTTTAGACACGATCTCACATACCAAGGAATCCTTAATTACAGCTCGAAGTGCTACATCAATCAATAAATGTGTGTAGCTCAATTGGTTTGGTTCCAATTTTCAAAGCCTGAAACCCAGGTTCGATTCCCAACCACCGCAACTGGCCTTTCTTTTTCTGCCACTCGGCTACAGCTTGTGCTTTGGAAATGTGATTGCATTTACTGCAACAAGGAAATCTCTACAGCGACAGAAATTAACGACATGCGTGAAAAAAGCTCCAGCGACAGAAAAAATCGAACCGGAGGGAGTAGTATATACTAGCACACTACGCCCTCACTTCTCGAGGGATCCATTCTGAGGTGTCCAATAATTTGAATGCGAAAATTGAGGTGTTCAATAATTTGACCGGTTGCAACTTTTTTAAGTTTGTGTTATTTTTTTTGGAATCCCTATGAGATCACCGATACGTATATCACCATCTTCATTGTATATCTATATTAGCCCTCCAAACTTGCAGCATTTCTCAGTTAGTCCCTCAAATTTGCTTTTTACTTTCTTGACCCCAAACTATCTCCGTTTGCATTGCTACCTCAAAACCGTTAGGACAACCATCAAATGTTAACATGACACTAAAAATTTTGAAATGAAATAATTTTAATTTTCCAAAGAGTATCAACTTCATTGTTTTTGAATTTATGAATTTTTCAAATTCAAATATTCATAAATTCAAATTTAAAAGTGGAACTTCAGAATTTCAAAGCTGATAGCTTGTAGTTCTAATTCTTAAAATTCAATATATTTACAAAAAATTTAAATTTGCAATGTTTTTTGAATTTCGAAAATAATGTTTTGTAATTCTAATTTTAAAATTTTAAAATTATAAATTTCAAATTTCAAACTTCAAACTTTCATGGCATGTGAACAAATGAAAAAAATTACTTTCAAAATTCCTACTTTTGAAATTTTGAGTTTGAATATTTAAAAATCAAACTCCAAAAATTTGCAATTTTGAAATTCCAAGATTCAAAATTTGAATTTGAAACTGAAATTGAATTTATGAAATTTCAAAATTGGTTGAAACTGATCTTAAAAGATCAACATTGACTTATTTTATAAAATTGCAATTTTAAAAATTTATAGTGAATTTCACTCATCCTTAAATATTTTATACATGCATGACTAGCCACGTTGGCATCAACTTCGATGGTTAACGACCAGTTACGCAGCTGCATCATCATTTTAACGGTTTCATAATTGATTTAGGGTAATCATACAAACGGAGACAAGTTTAGGGTGCCGTCAAAATAAAAATACAAGTTCAGGGGCCAAGTGAAAAATGTTGCAAGTTTGGGAGCTCATTGTGCAATTTTCTCTAGATTTAATGTTTAAAATTTTAATATTTTTTAGTGGTAATCAAACAACATGAATGATATCCAAGGATATTTGAGACGCTAGGCGGGTAGAGGGACCACATAGTGCCTAGGTGACCTAGGCGGAACACTAGCGCTGCCTAAGCAAACAAACTTACGTATGCAATGTTTAATATGTTAGAAGATAAATTATATTTTCAAAGAAAATCTACAACATAATAATGTTATGACCGTTAATATATAGCCATTTAAAAGAAAACTAAACGTCATCTAGACAGCCACTAGTGTTCTTAGTTAATATGTTCTAATGAGGACATCATCGGAACAGATACAAACTCAGCACTAGCACCATCACCACCTCTTATGCAAGGATCAATTATAAGGACACAAGCTCGTCAATTAAATCAATAGGTGAACTCATTCCTCGGACTCTATTTCCATGACATGGTGATAGATTGCTACCTAATGACGTTATTTTGCTTAGGAACCATGTAAAAAATCGGCACAAATGCAAGATCATCTCTCGGGTCGGATGGTGGACTTCGTCGGCGATTCGTCGGCGACGACGCCGAGCAGTCGATCTCCATCGGCCACAGGCTTGGACGTGTAGAGGAGACGTGGCGCCATGCGGATTCCTTGATCGCGGAGGCGGCTTCGCGAAGGGCTTGGGATGCGGACACGTCGACTCTTGAGTGGGATCCGGGTCCATATCATGGCGAATTTACTTTGCTGCCCTGTGAGAAAGGTTAAACAAGGCGGCGACTGTTGGGTCTCGATAACTTCCTTGAGAAGATTCGCCCTCGCCATTGGGGATGTGTTGAAACCCTAGCGAGCGGGAGAGTGCGCACTTTCGCTGAGGTGGTGCGAGGAGTTCCTGCTGGGATGGCGAGGGGGCCTGGATCTCAAGGCGGTGGTGATTCTTGGAGGCAAGGTTGGAGGGGTCGTGGTCAGTGGGGAAGAGGATTCCGCGGTCGTGATCTTGGAGGCTGGAGAAGCAATTCGGGTGCTCGTGGTCGATGGACTTGGGAGCGGAGAGCGGAGGATGATCTTGTTCTTGGATCTGGAGTGACGGATCCAACAGAACAAGCATCTATCCAGGACATAGAAAGGTTCCCTGGCGCTAAAAGATTAAAGGTAATTCCTGAGAATCCAGGAGAAGGGGGATCTTCGGGGGTTGATTCTGGTCGAGATCGTCAGAATCAGGGTTCTAGATTTGGACTTGGTTCTTTTGGTTTGGGGGGTGATTCTGGACGAGATCGTCAAAATCAGGTTTCTGGATTTGGATTTGGTTTCGCTGGTTCAGGGGTTCATGCAGCGACGAGTGGAAATATGGTGATGTAGGGGGATGCGAAATGGATTCACAGAATTGGGTTAACTCCTCCAAAAGATAATCCCTAGGAGGGCAAGAATGTGATTGATAGTGTTCATAGAAACATAGATGATTTGGGGAGAGGTTTTCAGGGGGGAAAAACTGGTGATGGTGGTCAAAAGCAGTGGGATGCTCCAATTTGTTTCAGATGTAAAAAAGTTGGACACTTTGCTGCTGAATGTGGAGAGGTACTAGGATGCACAAGATGCGGTTTGGAAGGACACCTTGCTAAGAAATGTCTGACTAAAAAGATTGTGGATCATGTACCATGGCTATGTGGATTTGGAGGTACACAACAAGGTTTTTTTTTTCAGTGGAAGACATTGGCTCTGATGGTCATTCCAAAGAGCAAGCATGCATAGCTGTAATTACAGTCACTAAGGGGGATGCTAATGCTAAGGAAGTGGAAAGAGATGTTAGCACTTTAGTCAGCAGTGTTTGGAGATGTGTGGCTAGACCTTTTGGGGAAAACAAGTTCCTCATGAGATTTCCTACAGCCAAAAAGATAGAGGAGGCCAATGCATTTGGTGAAATGAATATGAGATTAAAAGATGCCACTTTCATCATTGAACCCTGGAAATCAGAGATTGGAGCTAAGGGGAGACTACAGGAAGTGTGGGTGAGAGTCAGAAACATACCTCTTCATAAGAGATCAGAAGGCACAATACGGAGTATATGCTGCATGGTAGGAAAACCGCTGGAAATTGACATGAATACGATCTATTGGATTGAATATGTCAGGGTGAAAGTAGGATGCTTAAGCATTGAAGATATTCCTGATGTGGTTGAGGGGGAATTGGACATGTATTTGTATGACTTCTATTTCGAAGTAGAGAAAAATCTGGAAAACTCCAAGAGGGACAAAGATAGAAAGGCAATATCATTGACTGAGTTTGGTGAAGGCCAAGCTGGTGCAAGTTCTGGAAAGAAAGTAGATGGATTGTCCTTGAAAACAAATAAAAATGATGATAGTCAGAAACAACTTTCTATGTCTGCCCCTCCCAAGACTAATACAGATAAAGGGAAAAAGGCTGCTGAGAAGGAAAGGGTAACTGATACGCAGATGGATGATTCTCAGGGGAGTTTAAGTGAAGGAAGTGAAGGATTAATGGATCATATTATGCAAACTTTGAATGAAGATAAGGATGGTGGGTCAGGTGATAAAATCTTTGATATGGGAAGGCAACAAGCCTGGCTGATCAAATGTTCTGCTCCTGTGTTAGAAAAGAAAGGCAACTCTCACGATATCTACGAGTATGGATCCTTCCTACCAAAAACTTCCATTGTAGCAATTGAGGAGATTGATGAACAGGGTGCAGTGGGGATGAAAAATGAAAAAAAAAGTTATCACCATGAAAGATAAAGATGAGGGGTGTTTGATTCACAAGGAAGGGAAGCAACAAAAGCAAAATGAGATGCAGCCGGTGAGAAGAAGCTCGAGGAACAGGAAAGATGATGTTCCAACCCTTGAAAAGGCCATGCAGGCCAAGAAGAAGAAAAATTTAGAAGGTACTCTTTCCTTGAATAATTCTTTTTCCACTCTTGATAATGAAAAAATAATGGAGAAAGCAAAAAAGATGGGAATGCAAATTAATGTAGGAGATATGGAGTGTATTGATATCATTAAGGACCTAGAGATTGCTAGGTAGAATTTTAACACTAAGATGGAAGGGAATGATGATGTGATTAAAAATGGAGAAAATGCAGAAAATAAGGACCAAGAGATAAATCAAACTGTAATTATGGACTGGCAGGAAGACAGTGAATCTGAAGGAGATATTTTTAATCCTGTTATTACAAAAAAAAAATTGAAGGGACAAAAAGAGTTTAATGATAAAAGAAAACTAGGAGTGCTGGTTGATAGATATGTGACCAAGGGTAGGAGTGCTACCAAGGGTCTCAGAAAAAAATTGAGGGGGCATATTAAATAATATCTCAATTATTCTCATGATGAAGGACATCCAATTAAATGGTGTGTTTTGGTACTGTAGAGGTTTAGTCAAAAAAGGAATGAACAGTTTTATAAATGATTTATGTATGGGCTTTAAGCTTGATTTCATTGTTTTGATTGATACTCAAAAAAGCCATATTGATGATAAAATTTTAAGGGGTTTGGATAAGAATAGCTGCTTTGTTGGCATTGGGAGCCATCAAGGGCTAAATTAGGTGGCATTATTTAAGCTGTTAGAAATGAGAGATTAGACATTGGTAGCGTTAAAAAAACACAGCACATGCTGGTGATGAATCTATGGGATAAAAAGATCAAGGAAAGATGGTATCTAAGCTGTGTTTTTGGACCTGCCCAAAATGAATTCAAAGGAGAGTTCATTGATGAGATGATGAATAACCTCCAGAAGATTGATGGTCCAATTTTAATGGAAGGGGATTTCAATATTTTAAGAGCTCCTGGTGATAAGAACAAAACCTTCAGGATGTCTAAACATTCCTTTGCTTTCAATGAATTGATAGAACGGTATAATCTGAATTAAATATGTAACAGTGGGAACATTTTCACTTGGTCTAATAACCAGCAAAAACCTACTCTGGAAAAGTTGGATAGGATTTTTGTTTCCAATGATTGGGAGGATTTGTTTCCTTCATTGGAGATCATTAAGAAACCCAAGGTCCTTTCTGATCATAATCCTCTGGTTATCAGTGTGGGGATGAAAAATTGCGCTAAAAAGGGCTTCAGATTTAATAACACTTGGTTGGAGAAATAGGATTTCCTGAATATTGTTGAAAAAAATTGGAGTAAGAAAATTAAGAGGCATGATGCTTTGGGTGCCTTTATGATTAAGATCAAGAGATTGAAAAAGACCCTTAGAGGCTGGGGGGCTAATAGTTGGGGAGAAGATAAAAAGAAGAAACAAAAGATGGCTGAGAGTTTAGAAATTATTGATGATATTGAGGGGATTAGGCCTTTGTCTCATGATGAAGAATTGAAGCGAAATTTATATGGTAATCAGTTAAGAGAAATGTATTCCAAGGAGGAATTGGAATGGCATCAAAAATCTCAGAGCAAATGGTTGCTTTGTAGGGACAATAATACAAAATTCTTTCATGTGATGGCCAGTGCAAAAAGAAGAAAGAAAATGATAGATCACCTAAAAGAAGGCGATGAGATTATTGAGGGGGATGATGCTCTGAGTAAACACATCACTGATTATTATGCAGATCTTTTTGGGGGAGATCATAAGAGTATCATAGAAATAGATCCAAAAGTTTGGGGGAGTTCAGAAAAAGTTTCAAAAGAGGAAAACGAGATGCTGATGGAAAATTTTAGAGGAGATCAAAAAAGCATTGGATGGAATGAATAAAAATAAAGCACCTGGCCCAGATGGGATACCTATTGAGTTTTTTCAAAAAACATGGAGTATCATCAAGGATGATATTATGAGAATCTTTGATCAGTTTCATAAGGGGGATTTAGATATTGGGCGAATTAATTATGGAGAAATTATTTTGCTACCCAAAAAACAAGCGGCAGATAATGTGAAGATGTTTAGATCTATCTGTCTCTTAAATAACCTCTTTAAATTGATCTCTAAAGTCCTCACGATTATGAATAAGCTGATAAATGGGAACCAAAATGCTTTTATAAAAGGAAGGAATATCATGGATGGTATCCTAACCTTGCATGAAATCTTGCATCATACCAAAAAGAGTGGCAGGATGGGTGTTTTCTTGAAAATTGATTTTGAAAAGGCCTATGATAAAGTCAATTGGGAGTTCATGTTTAGATGTCTTCAGTGGAGAGGTTTTAGCTCAATTTGGATTGATTGGATTAAAAATATAATGACCAGGGGCACATTGAGTGTCAATGTGAATGGTAAAAAAGGAAAATACTTTCAAAGTAAAAGGGGCGTGAGGCAGGGTGATCCCATATCTCCCCTTCTCTTCAATTTGGCTGCTAATTGCCTCAGCAAGATGCTAAACACAGCTATGCATAATGGATTGATCAGAGGTTTGGTTATTGATATCATTGAAGGGGGATGTAGCATTTTGCAATACGCAGATGATACTATTATTTGTTTGGATGGTGCAGAGGATAGTATTGTCCATGCTAAATTGTTGCTTTATTGTTTTGAACAAATGTCTGGTCTAAAAATTAACTTCGACAAAAGTGAATTGATTGTTATTAATGATGAAAAAATGATGGAAAAAGATATTGCAAGGTACTTTAATTGTAAAACAGGTGTGTTGCCTATGGATTATTTGGGGGTCCCCATTAGTTATAAGAAGATTAGTGCTGGTAATTGGGAGTTTCTGATTGCAAAGATCAGGAAAAGATTGGATGGATGGAAAGGGAAGATGTTATCTATGGGAGGCAGATTGACTTTACTGAATGCATGTTTGTCTAGTATTCCCATTTATACCATGTCCATGTTTCTACTTCCCAGGGGGGTGATTAAATGCATTGATAGGATCAGGAGAAAATTCCTCTGGGGAGGGACTAATGAGAGAAGAAAATATTACTTGACAAAATGGAAAAAGGTTGTGTGCCCTAAGAACATGAATGGGATGGGGGTTCAGGATCTAACAAAACTGAAAATAAGCCTCCTTTGTAAATGGTTATGAAAATTGGAGAAAGAGGATGGAATATGGCAACAGATTGTTAGAAGAAAATATTTGAAAAAAATCATTTAGCCAATTATAAAGTCAAATACTCTGATTCTGTGATTTGGAAAAACCTGATGAAGATGAGAGAATTCTACTTGCCCAGGAGGAAATGGGTAGTTGGTTCTGGTGAAAAAATCAGTTTTTGGCATGATATCTGGATTTCACCTCAACCCCTGAAAAAGCTATTTTCGGAGATTTACAGTATTTGCACCAATCAAGGAGCAAGTGTTGCTGAAATGGGGAAAATGCAATGGGATATTTCATTTAGAAGATGGATGGATGACATAACATTAAAAAAAATGGAGTGTATTAAAAGAAAACTTGATGAATGTGAGGCTGAACAATGAAAGAGACGATTGTCTTTGGGATGGGGGTAAAAACCCCGTCTTCTCTGTTAAAAAAATATATGATAGTCTTTTCAAGGCGAAGGGACGAAATGTGAGTGAGGGAATGTGGAAATCCAAATTGCCCCTGAAGATTAAATGCTTTATCTGGCTGGTCTCTAATAATGCTATCCTATCCAAGGAGAACTTGAGAAAAAGAAATTGGGGTGGGGACCCCAGATGTTACTTCTGTGATTACATTGAGACTACTAACCACTTATTTTTTTGTTGCTCTGTTGCAAAACTTATTTGGGGAATTTTGTCCAAAAGCATGGGTATTCGATGGAGACCATCTGATTGGGCGCAAGCTGTTCTGTGGAAAAAATCTGTGTTAATAAAGAATAGAAACCTTAAATTCATTTGCATAGCAGCTGTTTGTTGGGGGATTTGGAAAAAACATAATGAAGTCTGCTTCGAAAAAAGAAGGATCAGGGATCCATTGTCAATGGCTTACAATTTTTGTGCTTTTGTTCAATATTGGTCAGGTTTGCTACAGGCTGATGATCAGGCTTTGGTTAAGATGGGGCTTGACCTTAGATTCAAGACAGACCAGGAAGCAAGCTCTACTCGGAGGCCGGGGGAGGACAAGTGAAAAGTTTAAAATTCTGGAGCTGTTGTCGTAGTGATCCTGTTACTTGGCTAAAAGACATGTATCTTATTTAGTGCAAATTCTGGGCTCCGTTTGTTTGGACTTGGTTGTTTGTTCAGTAGACATCAAGTCCTATGTCTTAGCTCCCTAGGTACTGTATCTTTATGTTTCTCTTGTAAGTTTCCGAATATTGTCTGTGGATGCTTTCGTCTTCGTAATGAAAATGGAAGTGGGGCTTGGCCCTTTTGCAAAAAAAAAAAAGGAACCATGTGAAAGATCAGCGAGAACTCATTTCAACATCAAGACTTGGTGCAACACAACACAAACCCGAGAGCAGCCATTCTCGACCATCCAGGAGCAGTTTGTAATAAAACAAGCATAACTTGGTCATCTGAGTTCGTTTGAAGTGTTTAACCACAGTTTGAATATACTCAGAAGACTAGCTTTTCCAACGGATCTAACTTCACCTCCAAATTCCTTCTGTAGCTCCTGAAATCTTCAAAAACATGTGCAGGCAGAACAATTTGGGCCTTGAACAGCATTTTGGGCAAGGCCCATGTATTCCCCACCCCTTTCCTTACTATGGTTTCCCTCTCCACAAGTTCCAGTAGCCATCCTTCTATATGTGGCTGTTTACTCACCACTTTGGAAAGGTTTTTGTTCATTTTATTGTCTTCCACTTCAGAGAAACATCCTTAAATCCCTTGTGTTGGTTAGCCAATCGATTCAAGCTGCAGAAGCTCAACTCCATTACTGTGAACTTAATCTTATTTGCCTTTCCAAATTGCCCTTTACTTGTTCTTTCTTATTTCTTCGATTGTTAGCAGAAATAGACCTTCGTTATCAGCTCAATCGTGTTCTTGGCAGGGTTGATAATGAGTAGGATTGGTGGTTTAGTAATCGTCGGGCCATGTCCTTGTGTGTCTGGTAGCTGGTCCGTCGAAGTCTCCATTCTACCAAATTGAGCATACCCACTCACCGGAAGATCGGGCAACACATTGAGCACATCAGATTCACTCATGGACTCAGTAAAGATATACTCACTATTAGAGATGCTCTAATTAGTACGAGATTTTGAAACATGGTGTTCCGACTATTAATATCATTAATGGCATGCCGGATTGGTCGTCCTCCGACTATATTTTGTACAATGTATCCCTCCTATAATATCATCAAAAGATAAAACTTAACATGATATTAGAGCTATTGCTCATCCTATTCCTACCCTTTTGAATAATATCTCTAACCTTTCTTCATTACCCATACTTTTTTACTAAATTGTTTTTTTTTCATTTATTATATAGGAGTTGTGCACCGGACATAACTCTATTTGCAAGAATGGTGTGTATCCTTGCACGACTAACATTTTACAAGCAAGTACAAATGGCCAAATCGAAAGTGTGGATAATCAAGAGAAGGATAAGCAAGATTTGACCACGAATGATAACCAGGGCCATTCCTGAGTTTTTGGGGGCCCGGGGCGAAATCATAGGCGGAGGCCCCATAACATAAGTATTAGATTTTTTATAATACCATATATCAACTAAAAAGACAAACATTCAATGTATTTTAGAAATTATAACGATAAACAGAAGTACAAGTACAAGTAAGATTTTTTTTTACCTAAAATATTTGTAGAGATCATCTTAGAAATGCCTTCTAACATTTCTAGATGCAAAATCGTCAATTATGACCTCAATATTAATATCATCCAATAATTTCTTCTCAATACATAAAGTTGCTAGATCGTTTAACCTTTCTTGAGACATTGTAGACCTCAAATAGTTCTTCAATAATTTTAACTTTGAAAAGCTTCTTTCAGCTGATGCCACAGTTACCGACACAGTAAATAAGATATGATAAGCAACAGAAATATTAGGATAACAGTTCATTTCTCTGACAAACTCAAAAACCTCCATAGCAGACATGTGTACCTAGGGTTGACAAGAAATCAATAGACAATAAAAATATAGAATGAATCGATTTGGGTATGTTATTTTAATCTAGTCTAGTTTAAAGAGACGAGATCAACTAGTCAACTACGTACCTACGCACTTGATCAATCGATACAGGCACACAACAGAGCTCATTGGCCAAAGACCGAATCGTGATGTGCGGCCTTTGCAACGCGCCGGGGTGGGGGCCTCGTCCATGGGGGCCAGGCGGGCCCGCTTGCCCCCTCGTGCACAACCCTGATGATAACAAGAAGATACATGACGCTTCACCCCTGCTTCCAACGCCTACAACTAAAGATGTACCTACATCAGCTGAGGAGGAAAATAAAGGTAATGAAAAAGGTACAATATTCACTCAAAAGAAGAATGATGTTGATGTGCTGAAACTTTCCATAAATCATGATATGTTAGAGCAACAAATTGTGGAACCCATTGCTAATTTACCTTTGTCACAAGATGATTTGCTCAATGTTTCTTGTGATAAAGAAGAGTTGTGCAATAAATCTTCACTTATATCTATGCCACAACTAGTGAATAAACATGTTACTTTTACTTCAGAACCAAACACTTGTGCTCAAAATAAACATGCTGTTCACATTGTTAACGAAAATGATGAGCTGAAATTGTTGTCTTATTTAAATGTTCTGGGTTATATTAAATTTGTTGTTCTATGTGATCTAGACAATTTAGAGGAGAGACTTGTTGATCAATACAATTTACCTTGATTATCTAGAAACACTTTTCATGCTATAGGCAAATATAATGATAATGAAAAATACATGGTGAATCGAGTGTACATTTGCTCAAATCTGAATTTTTCTTACGATGTACAACCATTTGATCAACTGGAGAACAAAATTATCAATAATCAGAAGACACCAAGTGACTCTAGCTCTGTTTCGAAATTATATGAAAAATTTCAAGAAGGGGAGGATGTGGATCCTAATCAATATGGCTCTAACACTTTGATTACAAATGGTATGATTGTTCCTTTGCATTTCTTTGGAGCTAACCTTTTGCAGATTAACGAGGATGAATCGAGAACGACTCACAATGAAGAAGGAGAGGATGATGTGACCATGTCTATCATAGGTATGACCAACACTACCTCAATGTGGTGGTCATTAAGATTTCCGTTAACTACATCGCCAGCACGCACGTCGACAAGTTTTCGATCGACTACTTCATCTTTGACCTCTTCATCTACGACAAGTTGGCAACACTTGTGACATCTTCTACATCCTCTATATCAACTATGATGCCATCATCAACAATATGACATCATCGACCCGCACCATGGCCAGATCGCGTGCACAACCGGCAAGCTTATCATGTTGATATTGTGCTGCCGCCGCCATCAGTTCGACCACCACCTTGGCAGCCTCCACTACATGAAAACATACTCAAGAAAGGCGCCTCTCCACCTCGTCGACGACCTCAGGCCCAAACACCCATGTTGCTTAAGGCCCAACCAAAGATCAAACCCAATTCGTCGTCCACGAGCCCAGTTCGGTCAACAGGAGCTGTCCAACTTGAAAAGATCATAACTCGGTCATACGAAGTCCGTTTTGGATGTTCTTGGTATGCACGGACAAGCCCACGACGAGAGCCTTCCAATGGATCCAGTTTGAGGCCCAAATTCTATCAGAATCAACAGGAATAGCGAAATCAAGAGGACGTTAAAATCTGCAGAGTGCTGCGCCACCTCCACTTTGGGCCCATGGCCCATGTAACCCTAGGGTTGAGCGCCCCAAACCCTAGCCGTCGCTATATATTCAGTAGGTGTCATCGTTTAGGCTTGGGTTTTGCTTAGATTATTCTGCCGTCGTAGTTTCGCCGTGTATCAGTTTGCTGAACCCCAACTTTACGTGCTTTAATTTCAGATTGCATCTACCGTGTTCTTACTCGTGTTCTCGATTCGCTTGCAGGAACTAGCCTTCTTGGTGAGGTCAACCGTGTCTTGGCGTGGTTGATAACGAACGGAGACAGTGGTGTAGCGATTGCAGACTTAGATCTGTTCTGATTGGAAGCCGGATCGTCAACGTCGAGTTCTCCACCAATCGTGTTTATCCTACCTGTCGGAAGATCGGGACCCCCATCCCCATCAGTCTGCTTGCTCAAGAGCAAGGATGAAGCACTAGATCACTTTAAGATTTATAAGGCTGAAGTGGAAAACCAACTAGAAAAGACAATTAAACGGTTAATGTCTGATAGAGGAGGAGAGTACATCTCCAAGGAATTCGCCCACTACTGTGAAGAAAGTGGTATCATCCATGAAACCACACCTCCCTACTCTCCCCAATCTAATGGGGTGGCCGAACGGAAGAACTGAACTATTTGTGACCTGGTTAATTCTTTGTTACAAAGTTCTGGTATGTCGGTCCGATGGTGGGGGGAGGCAGTTCTCACAGTTAACTATGTCCTGAATAGGGTGGCGCCGCGCAATCGCGAGGTGGCTCCTTATGAAGGTTGAAAGGGGAGAAAACCTAACATGTCTCATCTTCGGACTTGGGGCTGTCTAGCGAAGGTCAGTCTGCCTTTACTGAAGAAGAGAAAATTGGGACCCAAGACTGTAGATTGTGTCTTTCTAGGATATGCTGCAAACAGCACAGCCTATAGATTTCTAGTGGTCAAATCTGAGACTAGTGAAGTCGCTTTAAACGACATTATGGAGTCTCGTGATGCGACATTCTTTGAGACTGTCTTTCCTATGAGGTCTAATGAATTGATCACACCTGATGGCTCTAGTGAGCATTACTCTATTCCTCCCGAGGTGGCTGAGCCCACTCCTGATTTGGAGTTGAGGAGGAGTAAGAGGCAAAGGACTGAAAAGTCGTTTAGTGATGATTTTTCCATCTATTCTGTGGATGATGAACCACGTACCCTCGCTGAGACATATGCATCTCCTGATGCAGAGTACTGGAGGAAGGCAGTCCGTAGCGAGATGCAATCCATCATCGCTAATGGAACGTGGGAAGTTACCGATCTTCCTGGTGGGTGTAAACCGGTGGGCTGTAAGTGGATCTTTAAGATAAAACAGAGACCCGATGGTACTATAGAAAAGTACAAGGCTCGTATAGTAGCTAAGGGTTTCACACAGAAAGAGGGCGAGGACTATTTTGATACCTATTCCCCTGTGGCAAGATTACCCACCATACGTGTGCTTTTAGCACTTGCTGCTGCGTATAAACTCCTAGTCCATCAAATGGACGTTAAGACCGCTTTTCTTAATGGAGAGCTGGATGAGGAGATCTACATGCAGTAGCCAGATGGTTTTGTGGTAAAAGGACAGGAGAATAAGGCTTGTCGCCTGATTAAGTCCTTGTATGGTCTTAAGCAAGCTCCCAAGCAATGGCATGAGAAATTCGATAACACATTGACATCTGTTGGGTTTTGTGTCAACGAAGCAGACAGGTGCGTGTATTATCGATTCCGTGGGGGACATGGTGTCATTCTATGTTTTTACGTGGATGACATATTACTATTTGGGACCAACTTGGCTGTCATCAATGAGACAAAAGATTTTCTTTCCTCTAATTTCGATATGAAGTATCTAGGAGAAGCTGATGTGATTCTAAATGTCAAGCTTATTAAGGGTGAGAGTGGGATTACACTTTCACAATCCCATTATGCGGAGAAGATCCTAACCCGTTTTGGGCATATGGATTCTAAACCTGCCTCCACACCCTATGATTTTAGTTTAAGACTTAGTAAGCACACTGGTGAGGGTGTTAATCAACACCTATATTCACAAGTAATTGGATCCTTGATGTATCTCTGTAGTGCAACAAGACCCGACATCTCGTATGCTGTATGCAGGCTGAGCCGTTATACGGCGAATCCAGGAGATAGTCATTGGGTAGCACTACATCGAGTACTTAGGTACCTTAAAGGCACCATGAAGCTTGGAATCCATTACTCGGGCCATTCGGTAGTCTTAGAAGGATTCAGTGATTCTAACTGGATTAGTGACTCGGATGAGATGAAGTCTACTAGTGGATATGTTTTCACTTTAGCTGGTGGAGTTGTGCCTTGGAAGTCGGCTAAACAGACTGTGATAACACACTCAACCATAGAGGCTGAATTAGTAGCACTTGATTCAGCTGCGGTGGAGGCAGAATGGCTGAGAGAGCTTCTGTCTGATCTACCTATGCTGGAAAAGCCGATTCCAGCAGCCTTAGTTTGCTGCGATAACCAGACTGTTTTAGTCAAGGTTAAGAGTAGAAAAGACAATATGAAGTCCTCGAGACATATTAAGAGAAGACTTAAGTCTACTCGGCATGCGAGAGAGACGGGTGTTATTGATGTAGAATACACTCAGTCTGATAGTAATCTAGCTGATCCTTTTGCAAAGGGTCTGTCTAAGACGACTATCGAAGCAGCGTCTAGAGGAATGGGGCTTATACCCTGCTAGTAGTAACAAATAGTGGTAACCCATCCTAAATGAGCGGAGATCCCGTGAAACAGGCTCTGGGACAACGAAGCTTTGTGGTACTGTAAAGCACACCTGTTTTGGTCCCATTTGCTGCCGTGCTTATTCTGTTAGGAAGGATGAGGCTAAAACCTCTTAATAAGTTTCGGAGTCTTATAAAAGGCGGGAATTGTCCTCTGAGATTCCTTGAAGAAACAAACCTATATGAGCTGACCGTGAGGTCGCGGTTCGTGAGAGGTAGTGGGTATACTCTCTAGTGAGCTCATGAAAATATACAAGGACATGACTGTAACGTCCTGCCCCGCTAGAGGTGCAGATTTGCAACCTAGTACTGTGTGCTATGTAGATGAATGCCCTCACACCAAGGTCTTGGATCAAGGCGTGGTCCTCCTTTGCCTGTGTTGGGTTGAATTTCTTATAGCTAAACATTGGTTCAAACCTTAACGGTACCTTTGTTGAACAACAGTATATTAAACTGGGATTATCGGTGTTACTACCTTTGTCGATATGGGCAAAAGGGTGGGGATTGTTGGGCTTTTGCACTGGGCCTTTGGGCTTGGCCCATTGGGAGAAATAAGAGAGGGAGGGGGAGAGAGAGAGAGAGAGAGGGCAGCACTGCTTCCCTAAGGGCAGCCGTTCCGCAAGGCGCGCGGCGCGTGCGATGTGGGCTGGCTCGCCGGCTTCCTCGCGCAATTTGTTGCTCCTCCGAGCTGATTCCCCTCTCTATTAAGCCAGTTGCCTTCTCTCGGGTTGGTTGGTGCTTGCACGAGCTCTCATCTCCCCTCTTTTCTCTGTGTACTCCACTTCTCCTCCTTGCTCGCTGGTTCACCGGCCGGTGAAGGTCCCCGTGGTGGTGGTGCTGCTCTTCTTCGACTTGGGTGCCCGGTGGCCACGGGCTTTGGGCGCCGAGTCCCCGTGCTGCTCCTCTCTGTACCTCGGGTTTCCACCTCGGCTTGGTTCGTGGTGGGAACGGCTGGCATCGTATCTCTGGATCATCTCGTATTCTCGTCGGTGGTTACACGGTGTAGCCCTGCGATCTGTTTTCTGGGATAGCGAGCTGCTCGCGCTTTGCCTTCTTCGCTGCCTCCCTTGTCGGCTAGGATCCGACGCTATGAATTTCTAAGTTGTCTCTGTGACTGTTGTGAGCAGTGAACCAATTGGAGAAATTTGGGTATCTAATTTTTCTATTAGAGGCTATTTCTCTGATTTGGATGCACTGCTATTGTGGCTGTTGACTATATAACTTTGCTCTGTGATGTTATATTGATTGAGGCACTTGTGGGTACAAAATTGTTGATTCTATCCTAGGACTATATCATTTAGTAGATGCACTGTGTAAGAATATAAGTTCATCACAATTTAGACGTTGATCTGTTGATGTGTAGATCACTGGATGGCTAATCACTTTACTAGGTAGTACTTGTGCTGTTTAAGTTGCACCTGCAGTTTACTATTCTTTGTTGACACCGAAACTCTGCACTTCTGTGCTGTTTCGGTTGGTTCAGTGCAGTTTGTTTTATATCTAGTGATTAGCACATTTATTTACTTGTAATTCAGCAGAGTTGTTTGCTAAATTGGGATGTTTATGAGCTGAATTATATTCTGAAACAGTGCAGATTTATTTGTCTAGTCCTTGACAGAGACCTCATTTTTTACTTGCCTGTGATATCTTTGAGTTATTTAACTTGGACGGCTGTTTAATAGCAACCAGTTAACTAAATTAATCTGAGAGCAATTTAATTAGTTCATTAGTGATTTATTCACTAATTTTTCTAGCTGCCATGTTCTTTAATCAGTTTATCATGTCACTTGGTACTTTGAAGTCCAATTTAGTAGAGTACATGATAAATTCTTTTTACCATGACATTGTTTTGTGTGTGCTCATATTCTGGATATTTGGTCATCTTATTATACTTATATCGCACTACTTTCAACACTACAAGCCCTAGGCGTGGGCTAGTCAAAGCAACACAGAGAGCCATCACCAGTTTAAGGAGCGACTACAAGCCCTAGGTGCGGGCTAGTCAAAGCAACTCAGAGAGCCATCACCGTGGTAATTAACCAGTAATGCAATACTACAGATTCAAATAATATGAACTTTTGTTCTGACTCTTAACTATTTCATGCTAGAGAATTGTTGAATTGCTTGTCATCTGAATCACTTCGTAGATGGTGTACATATGAGTGGTCCTACAATACATTTGATTATCCATATTTTACGAATAATGAATCTGTGAACTACATGATTTTTGCAAAATTAAGCCACCTGTCAAGGCTCACGCCACCAGCGCCGTGCAAGCGCTCTCCCCGCCAATGTTGCCGTCGCGCTGGTCAATGGAGGCGAAGAACACCAGCGTCCTCAGCTTCGTCTCCGTGTCCCTGGTCGTCAACCCCCGCATCTCCTAGGCAACGTCCTAATCATCATCCTGCAAAAAAATTGAAATGCCAATTCAAATTTGATCAATTGAATCAAATGAACAGTTCTCGGGAGAGCTCACCATGCATTTGATCTGCAGTTCTCGGGAGAACGACTCGGTGCTCCTCTTGTCGAAGTCACAGCTTGTCCTGCTCCATGGGATGAGCCGACGCTTGGACATCGAGGTGGGCTCATGCTGGCACTACTGAGGCCAACGTTGGCCCTAGGGATGAAAACGGGTCGGTTACGGTCGGGTAGGGGCTCATATCGTATCCTACCCTAATTTATTTTTTCGGATATCGAGTCGAATACGGTAAGGTCAAAATCGGGTTGGATATGGTTACGGTTGCGGGTTTTTACGGTCGGGTAGAAAGTGGATATCGGATATCATACGGATGGATATAAATCGGTAATCGGGTACTAGCGTTATTTGGCTTCACGAGTCATGACAACCACATCATGTGTTCCAAACTAGAGTAGCAAAAGACAAGGTGGAAAAGCATTAGCACACATTATCAAGGGCATAGAAATATACAGGTTTTTAGAATCAAAATTCATGTATCATTGCGCAGCGAATTATGTGTATCACACTATCAGTGTTGATTGAAATATGAAGTTACATCAGTTGATCATAAAAGAAACAAAGTGCTAGATTTTGACAAAATTTAAAGCGCATATGATGTGATTCAATAATACTTGAGAAATGCATGTGGTACATGACTGGTAACACTGTCAGTTAACCAAACCACACACTCAGAAATTAACATTACACTGACGCCGGCGCCACAATGACGGGCGAGGGCGGCGCGACGGTGAGGCGGCGCGGGGGGGCGGCGGCGGCGGCGAGGGACGGTACGAAGCGGCGGAGGGCGGCGCAGCTCGGGCGATCGCGAGTGGCGGCGTGGGGCGGCAAGGCGGCGACTGGCGTCGAACAACGTCGGGCTTGGATGGACAGCGCGTCGGCGGCCTTGGCGCCGAGGCGGTTTCGGAAGGCGTCGGGCGGCGTTAGGAGCGCGCAGGACGGCATCGGGCGGCGCGACGACGAGGGGCTGCGCGGGACGGCGTCGGGCGGCGGCGAGGTAGCTGGCGGCTGGGTGTGGGAGTGGGAGTGGGGGGAATGGAGTGTTAGCTTTAGGGTTTCTATTGGGCTAAATGTTTATTGGGCTGCTAGTGGATGGATGCCAGGCTAACCTCTTATCGGGTATCCGAAAATTTATAATATCCGGATACCCGAATCAGACCCGAATCCATCGGGTAGCTCTCATATCATATCCGACCCGAACCCGCTCAGAAAAATTCGGGTATTACCCGAACCCGACTCGATACCCGACGGTTAAAAAATTTCTCAACCCATTTTGTAACCGGCTTCTACCGGGTCGGGTACCCGTCGGGTAGTACCCGACCCATTTTCAGCCCTAGCTGGCGCTGCTGCTCATGCTCCACGGGCATCAGCAGCTGCACACGATGGCGACGGCATGACATGCTGAAAATCACAAGCGACAGGCGTGAGATAGAAGCGGTCCTTTCCAAAAGCTTCACATGACGGCGAGTGGTGATGACAACGCCGCGGTCGGCGACGGCGGGGGCAGAAAAGGGGGCGGTGGGGGCGAGCAACCACGCTGCGCCACCGCGAGCGCCTGCGCCTGCGAGGGCTCCATGGGCTGGGGGAACGGGAAGCCTAGATCTGGGCGTGATACAGTACGACGGCGACAACACGCGAGGCGAGGGGGCAGGGGAGGCCAGGGCATGGGAGTATGTTGTTCTATTGGACTGCTCCGCCGCCGCAGGCGCCTGTGCCTACGAGGCGTCCATGGACTGGGGGATCTGGAAGCCTGAAACTGGGGGGATCCGATAAGACAGCGGCATGGAAGGAGTCAAGGTCGAGCAGAGCAGACGCAGCGGCGCTCGGACGTGGAAGGAGGTGGAGGCGGCGTCGGCGTCGGCGCTGCGGGAGTTTAGGGCACGGGAGCACGGGCGTGAGGCGTTTGCTTCGAGCTATATTGAGTGGCAGAGGCGAGTAATTTCCTCTGAACTCTAGGTGTATCTACGAAGTCAAAAAGGACAGTGCTGCGAGGAGAGGAAAAATTGGAGGGGGTGAACAGAAAGCGACACAGACTGGAAAGGACCCCAGTGCGAGCCTACAGGGACGCGGACAGAAAATTACAAACCACAAGGGCCTTTCTGCAAACCTGTCCCCCCGAGAGGGCCAAATCGGGCGGCTCGGACGAGGGGCACGCGGCGCGATCAAACGGCCGAGAATTTTCGGGCGACGTGGCCTCGCGGAGGAGAAGTAGCGCTACGCGCGATAAAGTAGCGCACCAAATGGATTAGACTTGGTGCAATGGATGTGCTTGTGAACTTGCGATTTTGACTTTGATATGTATATATGTCATGTTCTTTTTTATGGTCTCGAGTATGTGTTCTGTTTTATGGTCTCGAGTATGTGCTCATTTGGGATATTTATCTTGGTCTCCTTTGGTTTTGCAAGTGTTCACATGTTGCTGCTAGGTGTAGAGCTGCCATTTTCATGATTTTTTTCTACCATTTTTTAGGCTTTTTTCCTGAATTTTTTTAGCCATTGAGAAAGATGAATGCCAACACACACGTTGGCTGCTGGCTAGCAAGGTCTCACTTGACGGTTCTAGGCCATCAAGAGAGATTGGATTGGGCCCATAAGCCAAGTGGCATCACACACCCCAGTGCGACTCTCTTGACGATCCATGGCTGTGGTGATAAAAACACCTCGGTCAGGACAAGGATCCTAATGGGATAGCGCATGTCGTACCTCTCTCGATGGCGTGCAGGCCATCGAGAGTAAGTCTTCATCATCCCGAACGGTGCCTCGGCGAAAACTCTCGGCCGTCATGTGTCATGTCATCGAGAGAGTTTGTTTCAACAGCCTGGCCGCTTGTTACTCTCTACCACTCTCTCACGACCGCCTATTCTAGGTGGCCAGCCGTTAAGAAAAGGTTATCTTGAGGGTTTCTGATTGTTCTCGACGGTTTTGGCCATCGATAAATCTCTCTCCTCCTATAGTAAGTGGTGACTACCTTTGGTCGGTCAAAGAACCAAATCAACACAATTTCAAAAGTTTGGAGGCGGGTCTCGCCTGGTTTTAATTTTAGAAACTAATTTGGCTTACACAAAAGATTAAAGGCTAAGTTGACACTTTTCCTTTCTATATTCTAATTAAACATGACAATTGATAAAAATATTTCTTCAGATAGAAAATATAAGACATATGTTGATCTTGTGTACAAATATAAAAAAGAATGATATATTAATGAGAGGTTTCCTCACGTATACCCATATTTAGGTTTTGTTCTTTCGGGCTGATTTGAATGTCTGAACATCTAAAATGACTGAAATTCAAAAGCTTCTCGATGCAGTCTCAAGATCTGAACCCATTTCGTTTGACTTGCTTTTTAAAACATTATGTCCCACCTCCGATACAACGAAAAAAGGACTCAAAAACATAAAGCGTATGTATTTTCAAAACATAGATAAATCATTAAGCTGTTAAGCTGAAAAGAACATGACCTACTTCCTCCGTATCAAAATGTTTGTCACTTTTGACTTTTCAACAAACGTTTGACCATTCGTCTTATTCAAAAAATTGGCACAAATATGTAAAAAAATAAGTCATACTTAAAATATATTTAGTGATAAAACAAGTCACAATAAAATAAATGGCATTTACATAATTTTTTTGAATAAGACGAATGGTTAAACGTTTATTTAAAAGTCAAAAATGATAAACATTTTGATACGGAGGGAGTAGCTTATTCTCTTTAACCATCTGCGTTTAATTACCGTATTATCTATCATCTCTTCAACACAATTATATAGAGGTGTATATAAATTACTATCTTGCACTCATTTATCAAAAATATGCATTAATACATGGAGTACGTGGCTGTTGTTGGCCGACTGTGTCTGGCATGTGGGCCGGCCTGTGATGCGACTATGCCTCCCGACGCCCCGAGCCCCCGAGCCAGGACTCCCTCACTCCACTCCTGCCATGCATGCAGCATGCCAGCCTTTTCCATTCCTACGGGAGTGTGAGGTAGGGCTCTGGCAGCGGTTGTGGCTGTGCCGTCGGGGTGATGCAATCCGCTCGTTGGACGGGGGGTGAGTAGGTGGCCGGAACGGCGGAACCGGAGGCTGCGCAGCACGCTATCTGTCGTTGCCTCGTTGGGCCGCGCGGGCGAGACCGCGAGATAAACATAGCAGAGTAGCAGCAGCGGGGAAAAATTGGTGAAATAATCCACTTTAAATTTGAAATTAATAAAATAACAGACAGTATATAAAAATACCCTGACTGGCACCCTGTCCGGCCGCTCCGAGTGGCAGCCGCCACACCGCACGGTGGGAGCAGAGCTTCCGCCACTGGGCACGGCGGGGATAGTGCGGCGGCGACGCGTGGCGCGGACGGCGCGGCGCCGCGGCCGGGCGACGTGGCGGCCCAGCGAAGCTCCCCCGCCACGCCAAGACGGCGGAGCAGTTCTCCGGCCTGCGCCTCTGCTCTGTGAATTTCAGCGCCGTTTTACCAGATTCATACTTAAACATTTAAAATGAGCGGAGAATTTCATTTTATGCCAAGTAATTACCTTGTAGGATATATATGTTGTTGTATGTTGTGTATTTTATTAAACTACAACATATGAAGCACTTTAATTTACAAAACATATATTTTGTTGAATATTTGATGGAAATTTTAATCAAAGAAAATTTTAAAATGAAAATTAAACTGCAATTTCGCTTAACATATATCGCCATATTTTTTAGAATATATACGGTGTACTATGAGGAAAAATTGGTTGAATAATATATATATATATAAATAGAAATTGGGAAAATATGTCGCAACGGTCGGTAATTGCCGGAATATACCCACTTTCCGCCGTATGGGATGGCTAAAAGGCACTTCCGCCACTCGGGATGGCTTCCGCCACCCCAGATGGCAAAAGCCAGGGGTTTCGGCCACCCCCGGTGGCGGAAGCCATCACAGTATGACACGCGTCCACGGCTCGCTTGCTTGTGGCCGCCTCCTCGCCATGGATTGTCTGAGACGGCCCGGAAAAAAAGATTAGATGCGCTGAAAACGAGATAGATTATATATTATTTTTGTTAGCTGCTTGATCACCTCATAATGTCCTATTATTTCATGTCAATTTTAATAGGAGGACATAAGAGCATTGTATTTATTTTAATTATTTACACGAAAATGTATTGATCGGACTGAAATTTTTTTGTAAAATTAAAAGTGACAGAAAAAATATTTATAAAATTAGAACAAGTTACGCACCATAGTGTTATCCGATTATCTCATTTTTTTAAGGCATTATCAAATACGATAGCGTTATGACATTATCATTGTTTAACTAATTTGTTCACTCCGTTCAATTAAGTAAGAAAAATAAAAAGAAGTAAACAAAGGAAAAATTTGAAACGGTAATTAGTTTTTTCTATCGGAGCAAGTAAACGGCTTATGGTATTAGAGAACCGGAGATTAAATAATAAAAATTCAGATTACAACATACAAACAATGGCACGCGTGATGCATAAGACAATCTACCGTAATAGTGCATCATATCTAAACCTACATGCCTTAGGAGATTTAAAAACATTGTCATAAACGATAACCATACTACTGCGTGCAGCGGGGGTATTTCCCCTTCGCAAACGCGCTAGGTCCTGCATCCCTGGCTCTAGCAGCCCTCTCGCGCTTTCTGGGTGCCGGCGGTTTACACACAACGCCTCCGACATGCAGGGCACAAGCGTTCCATGCGGACTTGCATCTCTAGTGTACGACTTGTCATTTCGAGACGTTGTTCGAGATCTGCGATCCTTGCGTGCAGAACCTTGATGTATGCATCTGCTGCCATCGGAAAAGGATCATCCATCCATGATGTCATACGACAATCGTTTATCTGTTTTGCAAAGGATACAAGGTTAGGTTACCTACGAAAATCAATTCGTTATATATGAATGTAAGTAAACTCACTGCGTATAGAGGACATAGGTAGAATCTCCGTCCGATCCAACCAGATACTGGCCTATCGAATGTCTGCACCACTGCATCAATTTCACATGCACACTTGGGCCAGTCCCGATGGATGTGAGGGCCGGGCCGCAGCATGGTGGACTGCATGCGGTAGTCATGTTTCATTTTGATCGGAAGGTCATCCGAAGGGTAATGGGCCTGGCCTCCCGGACCGGACAATTGCCACCAACTTGGCCTAATCCATGCATTGCTGGAACGTTGTTCGGCCATCGTACTATGATGGAAAATGCAATTAGTATCCGTAATTCTCATAATACATAATATCCTCATAACAACTTTTAATACCAACCATTAAATATTCAGGTCAATACCTAACAATTAGCACAACGATAAATATTTTCTTATAACTACTCTAAATTATTCTCAACAAAACAACTAATCTCTGCAAAATCATCACGCATGCTCATGGCAGTTTAATAACATGCATACCTTGCTAAAACTTCTGCAGCGAACACTCTTCCTCTAGATTATTTCCTCTACCACTGAACGTACCAACGCCTGCATGCACATTGAGATGCAACATGTGCTGAGAAAAAAAAACACGAGAGTCCCTCAATGAGAAGAATGCGAAATCAAAACCAGCAGAGGCCTCACTGAGCACCGGGGCAATGAAATGTGTGGGCAGCGAGAATGGTGTGAAGCGAAGTGAGCGGAAGTCCTCCTTTTATAGCTGAAGTGTTAATTAAATTATCATAAACATACCATTAATTACTCACTAATTAATCCTTTACTAATTAAATAGGGGTTAAATGCTACTGGCAGACATGATAAGACGTGTGCATGGCAGGCAGGACAACACATGAATGACCGCGCACCAGCTCTGTAATCAACACGGCGTCTGTGCGCACCGAGGAAATCAAAAGCGAGTTTAAATTATCATAACAATATAATTTAGTAATCACTAATTACTCTTTTACTAATTTATTACGCACTAATTATTCATTAGTAACTAAATAAACCACTAATATACCTGCCATGTATATATCAAGCAACTCGGTGGCAAACATGACATGACGTGCACAGGAAAAGTTCCTTTTTTCCCGCGCATGCACATGCACGCATTCAAGCACGCACTCCCGCGCGACGGTATCCGAGGCATGCAGCTGGCTAGGACGAAGCCCAGCCGCGGGCGAAGCCGACGCGCGTCCCAGGCAGCTGGCTTCCGCCACCACGCGTGCCCGAAGGTGGTTTCCTTCGCCTGGGGTGGCGGAAGCCAACCTTCCGGCGCTTGGGGTGGCGGAAGCCGAGGTTCCGTCGCCCGCGGTGCCGGAAGCTAGCACATTTTCGTAATTACAAAATCATGTGGCATACTTTCCCAATTTATATTTATATGTGTTTTATTCAACCAATTTTTCCGTTCTATGAAATAATCTCTTACTGTAACGTATTTTTTAGAATATATCAATCATGACTAAATGAGTCAAATTTCGTTTAAGCAATTGAACAAATAAGAAATTTCCATTGCATTTATTACATTCATTACATATGAGAACATGACAGGAGAGCACTTATCCCCGGTGACCCCTTGTGTCGTATGTGCTTGGAGTGTAGTGGTCCGGTGGATTGATGGTACGGCGACCTGCGGCCTGAGAGGGTCCAAATCGAGCTTGCTGTTGTTCTTCCTCCCGCTTGGTATGTACCCGCGCCAGAAGCGATGGCGTAGCTAGAACCCCCAAAATATGAGAAACCGCCATCATGCTTTGTTCATATGGGGTTTGTCGACCTTGCACGACTGCTTGGCCGACAAGATATGGGGTTTGCTCCCCATGCATAGGTTGCTGAGGGACACCATAGGGTGTCTGAGCTCAACCGTTGGACCCTCCTGCCTGATCTGGATGGGGGATGGGGCTGGAAAAGGTGGCTTCGCCGAGTATATCCTCGAATGTATGAGTCGACGGCAATGCAGAATCCAGCATCGATCCTCCCATGTTTTGCCACGCGGTATCGTATGTACTTTCATGTGTGCCTAAATAGTCATCGTAGTCCTGTGGTGATGGCACTGGCATGGCGTTGATGTCGAAACCCATCTGAGTACCTTGCCCTATGAAGGGCGACGGAGGGTGGGCACTGGGTTCAAAGTGTGTTGACGTGGAAGCCCGAGGAGGTTCAGACTGCCGACGTGGAGCTGAAGGAGCTGGGGAACGCCTATCCATCGATTGTGTTCTTGCGGGAGCAGCGGATGCTGGATGAGCTGGATGCTCGGGGCTATCTTCTCGCGCAGGGCTTTCTTGTCCATCATCCGGCGTGACTGTGCCCACCAACCCCTAATACTGGCCGGACAAAGCGATGTCCTCGCCCTTCTAATCGTGCCCTCAAAGACTAATTGGATGATTGGCCCGTCTCATGGCGGTTGTGATATTAGTTGCACCGCATGGTCGTGCAATGATCCTGCCTCCTGTGTCTGCAATGACCAGTAAAAAGGCCATATGAAGTATGGAACATAGAAGAACCATAGTGACAAAATGCATCGTACCAGAACATGAACGCGTTGGGCGTATCCCTCTGGTTGGCGTAGTGGTGGTGCTGCAGCCTGTGGTGCAGCAATCTGGCATCTCGTCCTTGCCCTGTACCACTCCATGTAGCCCCAGACGTCCGTTAGCTGCGCGGGTCCATCGAGGATCGGACATCGTCGGTTGCCCTTTCCGCCCACCGCCGATGTGGTTCCTATGGACATTCGCCCAATCACGGTTGCGTCCGGAGGTACTCAGCCTGAGAATATGAATAACTGTCTATTAGGTTGTAAGGATTAAATAGATGAATTGAAAAACATGACAAAGTATCATACGAATGGTACGAAAAAATAATTGCATACCCATGGGAGTTCCCAGGATGGCGAGGTGCTGGGAGTGGGAATGTCTGCCGGTATCCAAATTGGCGTTGAAGGCGTTCCGGAGAATATCCCTCGACGCATTCATGCAGACTAGGAAGCAAGTTGTCATCCAATATTATACATGAATGCCACCGCATGATCTCGCCAGCAAGCCCCCCGATGAGATTTCATAGGTTGACATGGGGCAGAAGGGATCCCATATCACTTCGTCAGCTGTGATGGTGTCGAAGTTGGACACCAGTCGCAAGTAAGATGCTCTATCCGTGTCCGTCAACCACCGCAGCCTGACATGCATCCATTTATACCCCATTGTTGGTCTCGTTGCTGGTTGGATGGCCTCATTCACCTGTACGGGGTAGTACTGAATTGCGGTTCTGGGACGGTTCATTGGCAGGTAGCTCCATGACCATAATTGGATGTGCAGTGGACAAGCACCAAAATATTGCATTCGGGGATACCCGCTGGCACGCAGCACACATCTCGCGGTATGTATCCGCCAGTACGGCGGATCCCCAACTGAATGACTCGTAATCATCATGAAATATATCATCGTTGCAAAGGTCACGGGCCACAAAGACTAGGTGGGGAGGTATGGAGTCGTCGTTACCATTAGTGAACATTACACCGGCGAGAAGATAGTACAGGTAGACCTCGTAGTGCAGCATAACGGTGGCGGGGTCAGCATGAGGAGGGCAAGGGCCGGACTCAGGACGGAGGTCCAGCCATGACATGGAGACACCGTTGTCGCTGCCGTCATAGGCAATTCCAAACCTGCATAAATTTCGAAGTGATTAGTATGCGTACTACCAGCACAATATTAAAAAAATGTAATAACAAAGACGATAGAAACACCTCTGTTGGATATATGCTTTCCAAGCGTTCTTGCTTGGTTTGCTGACAACAAAGGGTCGACCAGAAATCGGCAAGCCTGTAAGCATGAAAACATCCTTCAAGGTAATCGTCATTTCCCCATATGGCAAGTGGGCGTAAGCGTCTCGGGACGCCACCGGTCGACAGATCTTGCGTGACTAGGCGAGGTCAAGTTTTGGAAGTGGTGTGAAACGGTTGTTTCCCACTTCGGCCCCGTTAATAGTAAGGGCCCACGACGGTAATCCCGCACGCTCGAGGAACATGGTATACCTAAGGTCAAAATTTTTTATCTTGCGTGACCCCCTAAGTCGAAATTGATGCATTTACAATAAAAATATATGGTGTTAGCACATGAAATGTAAATATGACTTAAACATACTCAGCATTCTGACCTGTTCTGTGCCATTCTCCCATTTGGCAGACCTGTGACCGGCATCGGTGACCGTGAGATGTAAACTCGAGCGCCATTTCAGTATGCTGCAATTGTATACTGCGATACAATGGATTGAATTGTACACATATGAAAAACAAGGTGACTGTAAATGAAATAAATCTGCCATGCAATATAAAGATGAAGACTGGGATACAATGGATTCAATTGTCTTATTACAACATCATCAACTGGATGAAATAAAACGTCGCACGATCATACGGTTATCCCTGATTAGGACACCGCCTACGGTCATGGCCTGACTGTTTATATATACGACAACGCCGCAAACCATCACCAGCCTCGGCGACATCCATGTCACCTGGTAGTCGCGTCGATGCTTGTGCGGACGGCCGGGTTCACGACGTTTTGTAGTAGGAAATGGATGGAATGTTGGACCCTCTGATGTTTTATAGCCCGCACCAAGATTAATTGGTGCCATCTTAGGAGCCCATGTTTGTCTTATCGCATTCATGGTGCAATAGGGGGAGACATATTGGGTGCCATCATTACCACTAGATCTCGACAGCCGCCAAAAGCGTGCGAGCATGGGATGTGTTCAAAGCGAGGCTTGTTGCAAGTGCAAATCGCCTCGTCGCCCCAAGTTGACACCTATGTTGATTATCTCCGGCAAATCCGATCGTGTACTTCCGCTTACCTTTGGACACTGAAGATGTTATCATTCAAATCATATATTGATGTGCGGTGGTCTGAGATTTCGACGACGCTTTTCTAGGATGGCTTCACGCGAAGCGTAACATCTTTGGTGATTTGCATTGCGGCCAGGCCTCGGTCATGAAATAATCTCTTGTCCTAAAAAAGGTCATCTCAATGATTGTGCATATTGGGAGCCCCCGCACGCCTCTTAGCACATTATTGTATGACTCCGCTATGTTTGTTGTCATCACCGTATATCTGCAACACGAGACGTCATGAATTTACGCCCAACGGAATGAAAATGACATTCTATATCTGAAACACTTACAGGAGCCATCAGTGTCATGGGCAAGAGACCATTTCTCCGCCGGTTTGCCTGCTACCCACTGAGCAAAGGTCATGTTACGGCGGTTGGTCACCTGCCGCCCCTCTACTATTTGGACCCCTCCGGTTGTTTGCTCTTCTTGGACCGTCCTTTTAGTGCGCTCGTTGATTTGATTGAATAAGGCATTGAATTTGCGCACCTGATTTTGCAAACACATTGTCTTGAACCTCTTAACTAGAGGTTTGCTCTTGAATGAGCTGTACAGGTTCGCCCCCAAGTGACGCGCATGCACCACCGAGAACGCACGTCTAGCCACATTGGTGCGTCACCCGTGGTGAAAAATTCTATTGCATTTAGGATACCTATGTGGCGGTCCGAGATGAGGCACACTCTAGGCCGATCCATGACGACGTGAATTTTCAGCAAATACAGGAACCACCTCCAGCTATCATTGTTCTCGCTCTCAACAACAGCAAACGCGAGAGGTACTATCTGGTTGTTCCCATCAGCTGCTAATGCAGTTAGCAGAGTACCGTAGTACCTGCCACTGAGGAACGTCCCATCCACACATATCAAGGGACGATAGTGGCGGAAGGCCTCAATGCACTGCCCGAAGGACCAAAACAATCTCATCAAGTAGAAGTGGTTTGGCGCGACACTTCCATCTTGGAGATATACTGGTTCATGTGCCGAAACATACCGTGTCCCAGGGTTGCTCTCCTGTATCTTACGGAGAAGACGAGGAGCCCAATTGTATGACTCCTATAATCCCGAACAAGATTTTAAGTGACTTCGCTTTGCTCTCCATGCTTGGTGATAATTGATAGACATGCCAAGGCGGCTCGCACCTCAAACCATGATGGAGTGTGGTTTTGAGGATATGTCACTCAATTGCGCACAACAACATCCGGCTATGAATTTGGAATCCACATTGCTGTTAATATTGCGTACCAACTCCTCCGTGCGGTGTGCGGCTCATACCTCTCGATTATAAAGTGATCCTCATGTTTGGGCGTGCGCCCAACATGGAAGGAGCACTCGTGTCTCTTCACACACTTCACCTCGTACATGGTCGGATTGGACCGTGCGACAAAGTGCTCACGCCGTGTGGTTACACCATAGTTGGTCACAAAGTGGATGACCTCTTCCTTCGTCTTGAACTCATGCCCCATCGCTATGTCCCTATGCATATACCCCACGTGGAAATATTGGAGTGGTCACCTATGACCCAATTTGAAGCATCCAGGGCACGATAATACTGCACGGCATGCATCGGATCGTCCTCTTCTTCCTCTGCATTTTCACCACCTTCGTTACCCTCTTCAGCCAGGGCCTCCGCATCTATCTCTCCCACGTCCACTGCGACCCCCGGCTCCGTGTCCGTGCCTAGTGCCTCAACACCAATCAGGACATTAGCCATCGGGTCTTCCTCATTGACATGCGGCATCAGATTCATCCCTCCCTTCTACGGTATTGCTCATTGACCTCGAAAACTCGTGGCTCTACCGGACGTACATGCCAAACTGAAACCCTTCTTCTTCCGATTTATTCACGTAGTACGTCCAAGCCCCCTTACTTTTGAGTGGCCATAGGTTGTACACATACACCGTACTATTTGGAACCGGGCATGGTCTAACACCGTGTAGGACCAGCTTGTATTCATGACGGTTTATGCCGTGTTTTCTAGTAATTGTCCTCGATAGCATTTGTAGCTCTATTGGCATTGTTATTGTGGTCTGCACATGGTCGCATGGGTGCATGCTAAAGAAATTCCCTTGCACCGCCGCGGGTGCATCTCCGTAAAATATATGCAGTGGTGCCTAAATCTACGTCCGTAATCTGGACAACTAACAATTATTACGTACATGAAAAATAAAACTACGTAACAAAATATAACTACTATGCTCAAATAAAAATATATGCATGTCAATTAAATAATCACTAAGCCCAAAATAAAAAATTACTACTAACTCACTATGCTCGAATTAAAATATACGCATGTCAATTAAATAATCACTAAGTCCAAAATAATAAAATTACTAATTATTCAGTAAGGTACAATCATAATTTATTATTATTCCATTTACATAAGCCTACATAAGTAAAAATATGTATCCACTACATATGTCATATTCATAATGGGAACTAACTAGCGATTATTATCGTCCTTGTTTCACTAATGTTTCACTAACTAGCCATTATTATCGCATACAAAAATTACTAATTAAACACTGAGCCATAATTAAATTAATTATGGTTTTATTACACTAAGTCCGAATACAAATTTAAATATAACTCACTAATTAAATAATGCAAACTTGCCTGTCAAAATAATCTCTTCCAAAATGAAACCAGAAATTGCCTGCAATAATTACCAAAGCATCATTTCTTCTGACTAATTATTTTGTACGCACTACAAACTTTAGATTGAAACCTAACATAACGAGTATAGAGATGTCAATTGCAACCGGAGAAGCTGTAAGCTCGAGCTAGCATGCATGTTTAATGTGGATTAAACTTATTCATTCGGTTAGTTTTTTAATTTAAAAGGATATTAATGTTCTTAAAATTTTAATCAAAACCTATCTCAAACGTTAATTATTATTGTGACCATGCATGAATTAATGCATGATGCCGGTAGTTTGTATTGTGCATGCACATGCATGCTAGCGAGCTCATGTGTCCATCTCTGGTGGGCGCTCGTTGAATCGGGACCTTAGTTGATTAAAGCTCATAAGCCCATAATCAGCTGATGTAATCTTGGTCCGAGCTTAATTTAGGCGCCTTGCACGCTCAATCGATGAAGCTACCTACCACCCAACACGAGTGCACTATGCTCAATTAAAAATACGCATGTCAATTAAATAATCACTAAGTCCAAAATAATTAAATTACTAATTAATCAAGAAGGTACAATCAAAATTTATTATTATTCCATTTACATAAGCCTACATAAATGAAAAATATGTATCCACTACATATGTCATATTAATAATGGGAACTAACTAGCCATTATTATCGTCCTTGTTTCACTAATGTTTCACTAACTAGCCATAATTATCGTATACAAAAATTACTAATTAATCATGAGCCATAATTAAATTAATTATGGTTCTATTACACTAAGTCCGAATACAAATTTACATATAACTCACTAATTAAATAATGCAAACTTGCCTGTCAAAATAATCTCTTCCAAAATGAAACCAGAAACTGCCTGCAATAATTACGAAAACATCATTTCTTCTGACTAATTACTTTGTACGCACTACAAACTTTAGATTGAAGCCTAACATAAGGAGCTAATTTAACCTCACAATTAGTGCATAATCTCTATTATTTGTCATTTTACTTCCTTCTACTACTAAAATATTTATTTATCTTACATGAACTAATGAAATATTACTGTTATGTAAATTTTTATACATAAAATGCTAAGCACGGTCACCAATTTTATACATGAAATATTACGAATACGAAGAAGTGCGAACAAATGAAATCGACTCGATCAATGAAGTTTGGAGCAATGCAGAACAAATGCCCGTGCACGCTTCTCAACTGGACCACCAAGAGGAACCGCGAATGAAAGCAACTGATGGAGTGAGGTCGCGTTCGTTCGCGCAGACATCGGTTTATATAGGTGAGAAATCTCATTACTGTGTTTGGTAATTGCGATTAATTAGTGCTAAATGGTAATTACCTTTTGCTAATGGGTTGGTGGTCGTCGATTGGTGGTTTATCATTGAACAAATGCATGTGATAGCAGTGACATGAAATGACAATGAGCGAGCCCCGCCGCCGGATTTCCAGACGCTGTCTCCGGCCCACTGCTCCCACCGTCTTGGCGTGGCGGAGCTCATTGGGCCGCCACGCCGTCGCCCGGCAAGGCCGCGCTTGCCGCGCCAGCGTCGCCGCCGCTATCCCCGCCGTGCCCAGTGGCGAGAGCAGAGGCTCCCGCCGTGCGGCGTGGCGGCCGCCACTCGGAGCGGCGGGACAGGGTGCCAGTCGGAGTATTTTTATATACTGTGTGTTATTTTATTAATTTCAAATTTAAAGTAGATTATTTCACCAATTTTTCCCAGCAGCGGATGGGGCAACGCATCGGAAAATGGCGCCGCCGAGGGAGGGAGAGGGAGCGGCGCGCGGCCGCCCGCGCGCCAGTCTGCCCTGCACACGGCACGGTGCATACTCGATTGCGCCCGCGAAAAAACGCAGCCATCGAGAGTCGAGCGTTCCTCGGTCATCTCGCCTGGTCCTACTAGCGCTGCCAATGTTGCCAATTGCCGCAGGGAGTTGGGGATCAGTTGCTTGCATCGCTGGCTCTTCGATTTATCCTCCTGCTCATACCAGTGCCCAGTGGAGTGGAGTAGTACCGTACGTCCTAGCTTGCACCGCTAGGGCGCCAGTGCTTTCTCTCGTACGAGCCCGTGCTGTGCTTTTCGGCTGGGCGGACAGATCGGAGAGCAAGGAAAGATCCAGTGTGCGTAGACGGTCATGCCATGTCATACGCACATGCACTGCTATGACAGTTTGAAACTATGCTGTTAGCAATTTTTAGATAAAGTGATAGTGATAATTGAATAAAACTTAGTATCATCTTGCTAGTTGGTGGGAGAAAATAACAATATATAAAGGAGAGTTTCCAACCCCGTGTCATGAGGCACATGGAAAATGAGAGTATTATATGCTAAAGTCACACGCACGCGCGTGTGATTATGGGATTTACCGCGTGATGTTCCTTCATGACTTGTGACTTCGCGAGTCACCGTGCCGTGGATTTATTCTTATCGCGTTAATCTCCTTTTGTTTTTGGATTTATCCGTTGGCAATGTAACTTCCCGCGTCCGATTTTTGTGGATCAAGCGAGCGGTTCGCAATGTGCGTGTGTGGTGTTCAACGTGCGGCCATTTTGAGTGGAGGAGGTGGTTACGACTACGAGAATAAAATCTACAGGAGATGTCTATAATGTTAGAATAATTATGGGGTTGGCCCATTTAATTATTTTAATAGAAATTCCAAGAGGCTCATTTAATACTAGGAGTTATGAAAACGGTTTAGTACCGTACGGAAAATTGGGAGGAGAATATTTCAACTTAAATAGTTGGATTGTGGTTCTCCCAATTAGAAAAGTGAGAAAAGAGAAAGGCAGGGCCACACACGCGCGCGCGCCAAGCCGAGTCGAGCTCGAGCCGAGGTGTGGCGTGGGCGTGACGTGTCGAGCACGGGCGATCTCTCTCCGAGCCGGGCGACCTCTCCTCGGGCACGGGCGACCTCACCCTGAGCACGGGCGACCTCTCCCCATAACCGACGACTTAATGGCAGGATTGATGACGTCCGTTACGTAACCGACGACTTAATGGCCAGATTAATGACGTCCGTTACTAGTGCTTGATGGCGTCCAGGTTCGACGAACTTTCTCTTCCTGGCGCCTATAAAAGCATGAGCACCTCGCCCTGTGTAATAGACTCTCGCACTCAAGAGCTCTCTCTCTCCCGCACACTCCATTCTTCCATCTGTAGCGCTGCCGTTTTGCATTCCCGCCTCTGTTTCCTTGCGCGCACAAGGAGCCTCTTTTTCCAAGGATTTCATAATTGGACCTTGAACCCATTTCATATGATGGGAGTTGCCGGAGTATTAGGTGCGGCTCTGCTATGCGCTATTCATGGTGCGACCGTAGAAAACACTCTATTCGAGGACGGTGATGGTGCAAATACCTTCCGCGCTTTTAACCCAACTCAAGCCGAACATTCCCGCCTCTGTTTCCTTGCGCGCACAAGGAGCGGAGGGAGCAGGCCTCCGGAACCTCGTCCTTCTCGAGATCCTGCTCGGGATAGAAGGCCGATAAGGTTTTTGGGGAGCGTTCTCACGCGACTGCTCTAGTTCTTCGTCCCTGGATCATTGCGAGGAGGCGTATGTACATATACACGGCACCGACGTTCGACTGCATCGATCTCTACATTGCATCAACGCTTCTCTACAACAACTTGTGATCGTCTACATCAACCGTCATGGCGGCTGAGAATGTGCAAGTCATTCCTCCGCCAGCACCTGTGCCTGCGCCTGTAGTGGCTGCGGCTCCGGCTCAAGGGTATATTTGTTTATACCGTGCCTTTGTCTTTTTTATTTTCCTGTTCATTAGCCCTTGCGTATGAGATAGATATTTTTATATCTAGTACCTTTGGTCTTCAACTGGAAACTGGCAATTGTTTAATTATGATTTACATAATTTTGTGGATTAAAATATTGAGAAAATTCCTAATATTTCCAACATATAAGACCTCACTCGTTTTCTCTCATGTTTCCATCTGTTGTGTTGAGTTCTCGCGCGAGCTTCGTTACTCGTCAACCTTTCTCTCTGCGTGCACTTGGAGGAGGGACAGCGGGATCTTCGATCCGGTTGCTGCCGTGAGACCTGTACAGGAGGGCGGCAATTAGGTTTTTGGGCAGCACATCCATGTGACCGCTCACGCCGACGAATCTTGTCATCGACTATTTCCTCTACGGCCGGCCGTTTCTTCTTCGATTCCTACTCCCCACTAGTCCTTACGGAAGTTTCTTCCACTCACTTCAGTAGTCGCGAGTGCAGCTCGGGTTTTTCTCTGATTGCAAGTACGAATAGCCTGTTGTGTGCCTGTTTGGTTATTCATGTGATTTGCCGTGTAATTAATTTCAGAATTGATATGATACCTATATTTCTAGCACTAACCACTGTTGATATCAAGTATATCACTAGTACTTTTTTTACTTGAACTGTCAATAATTAACTGACAATGATAAATGAGGTTTATCGCTGGCGGTTCTAGAACTTGTAGTGATAATTATCACTAGCGGTTATCGGATCACATCACTAGTGATGAAACTATATCACTAGCTGTTCTCTGACCAACCGTGCTAGTGATATGTTTATTATCAAGATCTGCTAGTGTCATGTTTATCATCACTAGCAGTTGTATGTCTGACCCGTCAGTGATAATTTTTTGCAGGCAAAAAGAAATTACTCATAAAAGTTGGCTACTTTTAAGTTTTGCTAGCCATGCCATATGTAAACACAATAAGTAGCATATATTTTACTCATCTAGGTCTCACATATAGCACAGAATGACAGATAGAAAGCTCACAGGCAATCATATATACATCTATTTATCAACACACACATCACAACATCAATGAAGACAACGATTACATAAGCATCCACAAATATAAAACATAGAAAGAGAGAATGATAACCACATGAGTATTACAAGCATCAACATCAACAGTGGTACAATTAGATCGCATAAAGCATCCACAGTAATCACTTTACATCCACATGAACACATAAGTTTCACTATATATTAAGACTCATTCTAACTTCTGACTACAACATCGAGACAAGTTTACAACACAGAGAAGTTCACAAGTTTACATCCACAATAACACATAAGTTTCAAAAGTAGAAAATTAACGATAGACATGCAAATAAGATCATATGTGTACCTATCATTTGCAAGCAAATAACAGTGCACCTTGTCACAAGCGAAACAAGTTCACACGGTGCAAATAATTCATAAGCAAATACATAAGATCTATTAAATAAATAAATAAATAAATAAATGAGATTAGTACGAAATGGTTCAATTCATAAAAGCATAGTAGTAATCACCCACTAGAGTTATAATCCCATATAACATGTGATGACTTCTTGGACACATTTGTAGTTTTTCAATTTGAATTAGGCTCCAATGAATCACATTCAAAATATGACGATGACTTATGTGATAAGATAACGTCTAGAGGTCCAGCACTACAGGAATTGCACTATGTGTCGACGGCCAAAGCCGTCGACAAATCAAGCCACAAAAATTACCGACATAGAGCCATGTCATCGGCTGGCCGTCGACACGGATCCGTCGACACAAGTCCATGACACAACCTGTCTATGTTGTTGGCCCACAACAAACCCGACGGAAACTCCGCATTCCTAGGTGGCATGACTATGTCGGCAGCCTGTATAGCCGCCGATAGCTAGTGACACACCTTGACAGCATGGTTCCGTAGTAGCGCTTTGTCATGTGCATCCCGTAGTCCGATCGTTGGGCGCCACGTGGTAGTTCTATGTCTACCAAAAAGCTGCCAACACAGCCCCTACCAGGTGGCCGTTCTGGCTCACCGGACCGCAGTCTGTGTCGGCAGCTATACAGAAGCCGCCAATAAAGCCCCATTCTATGTTGGCGGGTAGACACTAAGCCACCGACAAAGACCCTTTTAGATGTGGCATAACAACTATGCTCTAAAAGACTAGACATTCCCACATTAGATAAAAAGTGAAAAATGTATACCGTCAACTATAGTGGGTTTAAATTGGTGCTTTCAAATATATGTTTAGATGAATATAACATATTATTGTACCAATCTAACTATCAAACTAACAAATCGTATAGACGCAAATTTTCATTACTTCGTGAGTATTCAGATGGCCTGAATGATAGATTGTATAATGAAAACAATACACGTGGTACCTCCAGATACCAGGCATGTGGGAGTACCTATTTGTTGTCACCGGCGGCAACGAGGACAGAGCACGGTCGAAGGTTTTGGGATGGTAGCGACAGAGAGCGTTGACGTGTCCCTAGAGACTAGGACACTCCCTAGAGACTAGGACACTGGCGACGGGTTTGCGGACGACAACAACGGCTTGCATGTGGCCCCAAATACAAGGACGCGGCGGCGGGGCGGCAGCGGTATTGTGGATGTCGCCAATGATGATTCTGAGATAGGGGCGAAGGAGTGCTAGCTGGAGAGGAAACCTAATAGCAATGCATGGGACTTAGAAATTTTTGGGATTGAATCCTACACGCTGCTAAGTTTAGTGTTATATAGATATGACTATCACTGGCGGTTTGAACATAGATCCGCTAGTGATACACACTATCACTAGCGGTTCTATGTGTGAACCGCCAGTAATAATGAAATTTCATCCCCTTCGGTTATTCCTAGAGTCGGACTATCACTAGCAGTTCTTTGTGTGAACCGCTAGTTATGACAAAAAAGAGAAAAGGGAGGGCGAGCTACTCGGACCCACGATCTTGAGGGTGAGCCACACTCAAGCGTCGCGTCCTAGCAAGTGTGCTATTTAGTTTTTAGTCAACAAGTATGGGGGCAAAATTTATTTATGTACTAATTCGCTACTATTGAAATAAAGTATATTTTATGAGCCTTTTAAAATTTTAAAATAGTAGGAAGCTATGTAAAATTACTATATAGCTTCTACACACCTATGTAAAGTAATAAGAACCTTATAACGTTTAATATATGCAAAAATATTTTAGTTGTTTTAAAAATGGATTGAATCTATGTATCATAGGCTAAAGCTATAAAATAGGTTCATAGATTTCATTAGTCAACAAAAAATTCCTATAAGGATGCCATTTACAATATAATAAACGGTAATGCTTCAATACGGGCGTCCGACCCATCGGACACCGCGCGGCCCTGCAGCACGCGGAATGCTGATGCACTGCGCTGCTAGGAAAAAAACAACGTTTCATTTTCTTCTATTTAATTTTCTCATTTTTGTATCTATTTCATATGGAGTCCAAAATGCATAGAACAAATTTCATAATTCATCTAAAATCTTAATAAACTCATTTTAAATACTTTTTTATATTTTTAATTATTTTTATTAGCCAAATTGTTTCAACAGTCTATACAAATTGTTTTCAATAGGCTAAACTAGTTGTTTCAGCAAGCTAGACATATTGTTCCAACAGAAAAAACTAATTGTTGAACTTGGATAGGCATCGTTTCAGTAGGCTAAACTAATTGTTCCAACAGGCAAAAAATATTGTTCCAATAGACTGTACAAATTGTTTCAACAGACTAGATAGATTGTTTCGACAGGCTAAACTAAGGCCCTCTTTGATAGCTTGTTTAGTTGTAGTTTTTGTTGGGATTGCAACTTTTCTTATTTTTATATACACCATTCACTTTATTTTCTGAAAATATTTTTTTATAACTTTGTAGAGTTTTTCTCAAAGATGTCAAAAATATTTTTTTAATAATTTGTTTAGTCTTTCATAGCACTTTCAAAGGTGGTCAAATATTCCCAACAAAAATTAAACCAAAACTAAAAAAGCTATCAAAAGAGGGCTAACTGTTTCAACATGCCAGACATATTATTCTAATAGGCTGTACAAATTGCTTAATAAGGCTAGACAAATTGTTTTAATAGGCTAAACTAGTTGTTTCAGCAGGCTATATATATTGTTTCAATATGCTAAACCAATTGTTTTAGCATGCTATATATATATTGTTCCAATAGGTTAAACCAATTGTTTCACTTGGTTATACGTCCACCAGGCAAAATTAATTGTTTCAGCAGGCTAGCCATATTGTTTCAACATGCTAAACTAATTGTTTCATTTGGATAACAAATTATTTCAGTAAATTTTTATATAGCAACTTTGGTCTTGTTTTGTTTGTAAAAATGCGAGGAACGCAACGGTGCAAACGGCTCGTGCATTGGAGCAACCAGTCAAAATCTGTGGTCGTTGAAAGAGAAAACGGAAAGGAACTTTTCGCTGACGTCATCGCTGATGTCATTGCATGCGTTGGACAAGGGGAGCTTTTCACGAGCATGCTGCGCCTGCGATGCGTTGGACTGGGCCAACGCAGCGTCCGACGCGCGCACCCGTCGGACGTCCGTCCCCAAGTCCACGTCTATAATAAATTACAAGACTTGAAACCATACACACAAATAGTTAGGGTTTGCACACATAAACTAGAAAGGTCAAATGGTTAGCCCTTCATGATGATCGATGCGCAGATCGTGTTGTGTCAGGCAATTCGGTTAGACCGGGCTGGATGGGAACTTTGAATGAGGGAATCTCAACAAAATGGTTGTACTCCTCCTCATCCATCGCATTGTAAACTCTGCTGAGAACATGTATTTTTTCTTATTAGCAGGGTTGGCTACGTAGAAAATATGCAAAACTTGGTTAGCGAGCACAAAAAGGGTCCTCTCTATAACTAACTCACTTAAGATTGATGGTGGTCACACCATTGTCATCACTTTGCACACCTCGTAGTATGAACCCATCTGCATCGAAATAGAGGGATTTTCAAGATTACGTAGTCAAGCTCTTAGATCTTCTTAATAAATCCATAGTAGAAGCTTTTATGATGTGATATCTGATCTTTGTTGTGCTCCTCTTGGTATGCATTTATAAGAACACTGCAGTTCTGGACCATGCACTTCTTATCTCGCTCTATTTGTGTAGAATGTGTACCTATTTGTGTCATACTCTTGTCATGTCACAACTGACTGCCGGGCCCCTTGCCTTCCGTAGAGGTAGATCGGCACATGGAATTCCCATAAATCATAGCTTGAACCACTCAATGAAGCGACGATCGATTATGCTAAATCTTGATCCAAGCCTCCATTTTTTTTAGGAACCGAGACTAATATGGGCGAAAAATCATGCTTTTAGCCTAGTAACCATGAACCGGGACTTATGCCACTATCAGTCCAGGTTTGTGGCTAAGCAGGAGTGATGTGCTAAGATAGAAGGCTCGTTTCCTAGTAGTGATGATCTCTAGATCTCATATGTGTACTCCTAATTGATTGATTCAAATATCTATAATTTATGTTTTTTTTTTACTTTTTTCTCTCTTTTTTCGTGATACATGTTGGTAAGACTAATTTTCAAATAAAATTTACGTCTAAAAAGTTATAATTTTTACTTCCAAATTTGACTACACAATTTTATTTATTATGTAGAATTTTTCTCATGTTTTTATGAATTTTATACCCTTCCAATAAGTATACAAGTATACAAACATATACGATATTCTCAAAGTGCATTCTTGCTAAATAACATTAAACCAAATATTAATTGCTCTCTCCCATACATCGATATCATTCCAACAACAAAAGTTTGGAAATGTAGCAAGAAATCAACAAAAAATAAGCTAGTTTGGAACATTAATTATAGGAAAAAATCTACTTACCCCCTGAAGTGTTGACCATGGCGCACATAACCCCTGACTTCAAAAACTAGATAACCAGCCCCGCAAACTATTTAACCAGTGCACATAGCCCCCCGGTAGCGGTTTTGAGGGTGGTTTTGCCACCGAGGCTGCACAGGTGGATGGTTTTGCCACCGTGATAGCCTACGTGGCAATTTTATTTAAAAAATATTATTTTCAATACGGGTCCACATGCCATCCATATCTCTCTCCCATCTCTCTTCTTCCTCCCTCTCTTAGGCATTTCATCGAGCAGGTCGCACATACAGAACAGTGAGAGCGGTGCTCGCCGGCTCCTCGTCTCTCTCTTGCGATTCGACTGGCGCACGACGGGCGTCGTGGGAGTGGTTGGGTAGAGGCGGCGCTCGAAGGGTGGCAAAGGGGTGGCGCGATGGGCGGAGGAGGGCAGCATCGCCGTTGGCAGGCGACGCGAGGGGGACGCGGAGGGGCGGTGTGGCCACACATTGGAGGAGGAGGCGAACGGCGCGGTACACAACGGACGGGCAGCGCCGCCGTCGATGGGAGACACGGGGGGGTGTGGAGGGGCAGTCGGCGTAGAGGGAGTGGTCGCCACGCGCGGGCCAGTCGGCGTGGACAAAGGAGGCTGCGCCGAGCCGTCGCTGGTGAAGAGTGCTGCCATGCTGTTGCCGCCCTTCGTCGCCGGGGAAGAGCACTGCCGCGCCTGCTGCCGCCCTTCGTGTTCCACCCGTCCTTCACGGAGGAGATGGAGGCGGCGTGGAGGGAGATGTCGCCGTGCTAGAGACGGAGGCGGTCGTGCCGGGCTAGTCGACGTGGAGGGAGAGGTTGTCGCGCCGGGCCAGTCAGCGTGGAGGGAGCCGGCTGTGCCGGGCCACCACCGTTGAAGAGTGCCGCAACTGTCGCGGCCCTCCGTGCCACTGCGGCTTGAAAGAGAGAGGGAGAGAGATGAGGGTAGGGGAGGAAGAGAGCAGTGGGTAGGGGATGACAGCATGGCCCAACATATTTTCCTTTTCTTTTTATTTTGTTTTATGACTAGATTGACACCTCAGCTCACCACGTAGACAAAATGAGCCATGTGGACGACAAAGTGTCAAAACCACCCTCAATACTACCTAGGTGGGTTATTTGCACCGGTTTCAATAGTTTGTGGGCCTGGTTACCTGATTTTTTATGTTAGGGGATTATGTGCGCTCGGATTAATACTTCAGAGGGGCAAGTAGATTTTTTCCTTAATTATATGTTAAACTTTTGGTCTAGTTAAAGTAGATCTAGCTAGCTAACTTCCAAGTATTAACCTTCCAACAACTAGCAATAGACGTAGTAAAAAAGAGAGCAATTAGAGAATAGAGAGGTACCACTTACCTTCCAATTTCCAAACAGTAAAACACTTCAAATCTTTAAGAAATGAGCAAAAGTTGGATGTTTAGTACTGGTTTGTTCTATCCTTCGCCGGTGCAGCACGCCACAATGTCAGGAAATAGAAGGAGATGGATAGCAAAAACTCTGTCTCAAACCAATTATTGTGGTGCGCAGGACTATCTTTGGAGGTTCGATATTAGCGGTTCGAATATCGAACAGCTCATGATATGATATTATCCCCAGCGTTTCTTTGCATGAACCGCTGGGGATAGTATCAATAGTGGTTTGTTCAAATACCGCTAGTGATCCTCATACTATGACTAACGGTTGTCATCGCTGACAGTTTTTTTAGGGGTCGGGCACGGAGCGGGGAGGGTCAGAGCTCATCATTGGAGGTTTTCACCTTAGCGATAAGGGGGCGCGGGTTGGCGTTTCTTTAGTAGCTTGGGCCGCTGAAGTTGCATGGATAAATACACAGGGAATTGACCCACAAAATTTATCTCTCTTCTCTTAACCTTTTCTTCTTGTTTTGAAAATTGCTTGATTTGCTATAATGATTCTGTTCATCAGTGATTGATTCCTGGGTATGAACTAAAAGTCTGGTACACTAGCTGCAACGTGGTGTTAATACCCAAATTTGGCTAAAAACGATTCAACTAAAAGAATCTTGAATCAGCTAGAAATGGAAATACACATGGACTGGAACCGTGAGGAAGAGTGATTTGTGACGAATCAAGTAAAAATGGAAAGAAAATGATAAAGATTGGCATGGAGAAGAAGAAGAAAGTGAGAGGAGTTCAAGTCGGGTTAAATAGCAAGATTCATGAAATGTTTGTGTAGAACAGAATCTGTTGGGACGCGTTGGTCTTTACCAATACCTAGCCTTTGGCCACAGGAAAATTACCGAAATAATCAATGTTTAAATGACAATTAAAAATAATCCACTGGCTAAACAAATTACTTAAATAGCGATGGCCCCGCCACTGGGCACGGCGGCCAACACACCGCATGGCGGGAACTTTGCTCCCGCCTAGGGATGGCAATGGGGACCCGATCCCCGATTCCCCGCGGGGAATTCTCCTATTAGGGGACGGGGATGGTAGGAATTTAGCCCCACGGGGGACGAAATGGTAAAAAATTAGTCCCCGTCGGGTCTGGCGGGGACGGGGATGGTTCACCGTCCCCTGTCCCCGTTCCCCGCGGGCCCCCGTATATTTCCAATGCTCTGTATATTCCAGCAATCCAGCCCAAGGCCCATTTGTATTTTAGCCTAATGCTTGGGGAGTTGGGGACCTAGCCCAAGGCCCAAACCATTCGATACCTCGATTTCAACTTGGCCAGCCTCCAGTCCAACCTCCTCCTGCTCACTCGCCCCCGGCCGCCTCCTGTCCTGTCCTTGGGTGGCCGCCGCCCTCTAGCCCCTCCTCTGCTGAAACCCTGACGCCGCCCAGCGCCGACCAGCGCCTACACGCCCATTGCCCATTGCCCGGCGGGCGGCGGCCCGACGTCAGCCTTGACCCAATGACCCGGCCCGGACCCGACCCTGGCGCCGACGCGACCCTATATGCCCGCGCGCCGACCTGCGCGCCGCGCCCGACCTGCGCCGACGCTGAGCGCGCAGCGCGCCGTCTCGCCGGGTCCGGCGGCAAGCTCAGATCGGCATGGCCGCGCCGCCTTCGCCCTCGCCACCCCTAAGCTCCGACGGCGACAAAGGAAGGTCAGTGACTAAATGCTCCTCCCTACACCCCACTCCGCACTCCCGAGTCGATTACTTGTAGTACACCTCCTTTTGAGTTCAGCATATTCGATGGCTGCGTAGTACACCCATCGATGTGCCTGCTGTTGGATCTTAAGCGGGGACGGGGACCCCGCGGGGATTAATTCCCCACGCGGGGACGGGGATGGGTCAATTGTTTGCCCCGTTGCATTTCACGGGGACGGGGACGGGGATTTTTCTCCCCCGCGGGGACGGGTATGGCGACGCATTCCCCGACGGTGAATTCCCCGTTGCCATCTCTACTCCCCCGCCACCCCGCGTGGCTTCAGCCTGCTCCAGCCACACCACATGGCGGCTGCATGGTGGATGCTCGACATGTCGCCGCCGCAGCTCACTGGATTGCCGACACGTCGCACAAGCAGCTGGGCAGAGAAAGGGGGAATCTTGCATGTCTGCATGGCTGCTCGAATCACGTGAACAAGATTAACACGGTAATTAAGAGCTGCAGTAGGCAGACCGACATAACTGTGTTACTTTTTGAATAAAATATTCTTCCACCGACAGAAATATGTGGAGGATGCACCAACAATGCACGGTTGGTTTAATCGAACAGTAAACACGCGATTTATGCTAATTAATAGAGTTTAGAAGTCACAGTGATCACAAAATTCGGTTTATATATATTGCTGTCCTGCTCGCTGGAAGCCTTCACACTCATTCCTCAACCGGTGGAGCTCGAGAGTCAGTAGTCAGGTATGTGTATGTGTAAGTACCCAGCACGACACGGCGGGAGCTAATATTTATTAGTTAATTAGTGTTAGTGTAGTTTTGTTCTAAGCATTTAATTATATATATTTTGTTTAATAGTTTTATTTATATTCAAGCATTTAATTAGTTTGTTAAGGAGAAAAAATGGCCCACAATTATAATTTAAGTTAGTGATTTATTTGTAGTTACTAACATAAATGATTAAATTTTAATTGCATGTATTGCGTAAATTAATATATACTTAGAGATAAATTAGAGCTAGTGTGGTTAGTAAAATAGTGACTATATTTTTGCATGTAATTATTTGTTTGCTTAATTGAACATATTGCGGAAATTAATCTATAATTAGCATGGAAATTAGTGATTTAGTTGTACGTAGGTTAGCGACATTATAGTTAATAATTAGTTGTTAATGAGTGTTAGTCCAGTTGCTATATTCTATGTTTAACACTTAATTAGATATATTATGTATTAAGCACTTAAGCTAACATTTAGTCCAATGTTCGAAATAGTAGTTAAATATAATAAAACATATATTTCATGTTAATATGAATGAACACGCGCATGTTACAGACGTAAATGGAGACAAAACTACATATTTTTTTACAGAGATGCACCCACACCAATGCAAGGGAATTTTGTAAGCATGCCGGACCAGCCTGGAGGGTTCAACCGGCATGGACAACAAACCCCCTACGACTTCCATTCACAGGTGCAGCACGGGGAGCAAACCCCCCATGACGTCCCTTCACATGTTGTGCACGGCCAACAAACCTCTTATGAACAAAGCATAATGAGGGGTTTTTCACACTATGGTGGAGTTCACAGCCTGTGTATGTCCCAACCGCGGAGCAAACTGACCATCAAATTAGGTTTGGACCTTCTCAGGCTACAGGACAACATATGACACATCCACCAAACGACTACATCCCAAGTGCATACGCTACGAGGGGTCGTCGGCGCTAAGTGTTATCATGTAATCTACATAGTATGACATTATTTTGACATTTTTCCATTTTAAATGTAATGCTCCAGTAATGCTATATGGACAGGCATTGCTCCAATAATCTCGACCACCCATCTCGTTAAATCAATCACATCATAGCAAGTTGGATGCTCGCTACCCCCCACATGTCGCTGCTTGCCCACGCGCTGCCAGGAATCTAATGCCATTTTTGTTTAAATCAGGCATCCAGTGGCTAGCCCCGAATCACCATCACCCGCAGCGGCTATCTCTTGTTCAAACACTTGTCCCTACCACTGCAACTGTATTTGTGTCTCTCGCTCATACATTTTGCTCAAATATGTTGCTCCATTTTTAGGAGTTTGTGAGGTAACGTCTCCAGAATGTTTTTGCAAGTATGTAGTTACTCAAATATGTCGTAGTCCGTTAATGTGTTGTATGTGTTTTATCATCCTATTTATATATAGTAGATGAACAACGTGCATACCACTCCTCGTCCATTTGTGCCACCTAGATGGTGGCTGTCGTACAGCCCAGGAGTTGAAGCACACGCACCCTCTCAAGATTTGCCGGTTGTATCGAGGTCTCATTACAACATAAATCCTACGATGCTAAGAGATCCCGAGTTCTATAGAGGATGGCCGAAGTACCTCCACAGGTGGACACGGTCGTGCAGATTTTCGATCGTGTTGCAGATGGTTTTACGAGCCGTATATTTTACCGATGTGCCATGTTCGAGGTGCGTATATCATCAGCCTAAGCTTATTACGTTATAAAGGTCATCGAGAATATACTCTATTTTTCGCAGGCATAGGATTGTGGCTTCACAAAATGGATGGATGATCCATACCCCACGTCTGCATCGACATACACAGACTGTCTGCACACAAGGATAGCACAGTTAGAGCACCGAGTAAATAGTCTATGGAGTGCACAAGAGAAAGTGGCAGCGAAGACAATCAGTTCTTGACCCACAATATGAGGTGAACCTCCAATGTACAAATTTAACATGGCTTTGTGGCTGTCACTATTCCGATAGGCCGAACGAATTAGTGCGCCAAAGACGAAGGATATTTCGGAGGGAATACGGGCACCTCGAAGACCTAGTCTTCGAACAAAACCATGCATGTAGTACTAGGTGGTGCATTTGTCTATGTCACTTTCCAAATCAAACGCCTTAAAGTACAGACGTACTTGTAATCCGATCACCGGCACAGGCTGGCACATACTAGTTCATTTTGAGCAGTCAACAGTCGCCAGAAAAGCCTGCCTCGCATTAACTCATGTTGTCATGTCAACAGTCACAGGTAGAGCCTGCCATGCATTAAGCAGTGATGTCCTGTCAACAGTTCACATCGTCTTTTGCTGTCTATATTCATTGTCGACCACTACAAAAACGTGTCAACAATTCACATCGTTTTAATTGTTCATTATTTTGTCTATTTTTCCGGCTGAATGGATAACCAAAAACATGTTTTTATAATTCTAATTTTGTCAAGTTTAAAATTTTAAAAATAGACATGAAAAATTTCGAATATGCATCATCCACTGTACAAAAGAATCTAAACCTCGTCTTCCTCCTTCTTGCGTTGCTTTTCCGACGATCATAAATAAAAATAAAACCATGGAGCTTGATTAAACTTAGAATTCAAAATTTAGCGTAAAGTTGACAAAATTAAAATTCTAAAATTTTAAAAAATAGAATTGGAAAACTTGATTAAATTGGAAGCGTAAAAAAATGAATGTGCCAGTTCTAAAGCGATATCCTCGTTCTCTCAGTGCCATGCGTCGCCGTAGTAGCGCATTTGCTACACGGGGTGGCGAAGTAGCGAATTTGCCACACGGGATGGCGGGAGGAGCGTGTTTGACACACGGGATGGCGGATGGCGGGAGCAGCGCGTTTGCCACATGAGGTGGTGGGAGCAGCGCATTTGCCACACGGGGTGGCAGGAGTAGTGCGTTTGCCACGCCGTGTGGCGGCAGCTTTGCTCCCGCCATCCCGTGTGTCGGCCGCCTTGCCCAGTGGTGGGCCCTTCAGTCATTTCCATAACTTAATTAATCAGTGGATTATTTTATAATTTCCTTTTAAATGTTGATTATTTAGGCAATTTTTCCTTGGCCATATAATATAAATCACCGACATGCAATTAATACATGGAAGCGCTTCTGACCCGCACGTTAAACTCGTCGGACGTCTGTGCAGCGGCTGTGCTGAATCATAATGGGGTTGGGCACTGTGCGCATGCATGCAAGGGCACGGGCCCACATCATTTTTTATTTTGAATGGCCATAATTTTTAACTGGGTATTCCAATCCACAAACCGTTTGCGCCAACGTGTTCCTCGTATTTTTTCGAATAAAACAAGATATATGTTGCCATATAACTCTTCAAACTTACCTGTGAAACTTGGGTTTTGCCTACTGAAACTAGGCTTTCATATTCATCAAACTTGCCGAACTGTCAAGTTTCATCAGGTTTAATGCAAGTTTCATCAAGTTTCAATAGGTCTCATACAAGTTTCTTTAAGTTTCATCAGGTCAATTCAAGTTTCAACAGGTCTCATCCAAGTTTTATTAGGTTACATCGAAGTTTCATCCAAGTTTCATCAAGTTTCATCAGCACACGGCCAAGTTTCATCAGCACACGGCCAAGTTTCGCCAGTATAGATGTAAGTTTCATACGTGTCTTCTCCCAGTTCACATAAAAAAAATTGAAAAGTGAAAAAAAATCAAAAATTCAAAAAGTATTTAAAATGGGTTGCTCTCGATTTTAGAAGAATTATGAAATTTATTCCACGCATTTTGAACACTATTTGAATTTTATACAAAAATCAGAAATTTAATTAGAAAATTGATCAAACGCACAGGTTTGCTAGTCGCTGTATGCGCGCTTTGCTAGTCGCTGCGAGGAGCGTCGGATCTGCGCGGTATGGATCGATCCGATGGCCCTGGCAGGTCCGGACCGAGCGCCCGACGCTTGGCGCTCGCCTTAATACACACCTACATTTTACCAATTCTTTAGATAATATCCGATGCCTGGCGCTCGCCTTAATACACACCTACATTTTACCAATTCTTTAAATTATTATCTATTTTTATTGCATGAGATCTAGTTTAGGGTAGTTCTGACATGTTCTTCGTCTCATTTGGGCGGGCTTCCAGGTGCACCTAATTTGAGTGGTTTGACAGCATTTTATCTATAGAATGCTTGCAATTAAATTGTTAATTTTGCATCAAACTTTATGGTTAAATGTTCATGGATCCAATCTGCTCCCATTACTGTAGATTTGAGCATATAAATGCCATGAGCTACCATGTGAAAATGGTATAAATATTGGGAGAAGTGGGATTCGAACCCAAGACCTCTTGTCTCACATCTCACCCTTCTAGGCAGCCAATCTACCGTCGCATTATGATATAGAAAGGATATGCCTTTCTTTTAGCCTTTCTAGAAATGAGGCATCCATACCGGTTCGTGGCTCCAACCAGTACCGTTGCCCACTCATTCGTGCCGGTTCATGATACGAACTAATACTAAAGTACCCCCGTGCCTTCAGTACTGATTTGTATTATGTACCGGTACTAATGTGAGGGTATCTGTACCGGTTTGTGATACGATCCAGTACTAAAGCCCACAACAACCCTATGTTCAATGAACTAGTACTGATGCCATTATTAGTACAGGTGCCAAACAAACCGGTAGTGATAAGTTGTTACTGATACGTAGTTTTCTAGTAGTGTACTATGGGTTCAATGTATCAACGACTTGTTAATTGAGATAAATTTGAATTGATTTGGTACAATATCAATGTGGATCCAATGTCCAATTTTTCATTTAATGTTGATCCAAGCTTGTATATGTTATTTTGTGGATGTGGGAGCTTTGTATTTGTGATTTTTTGATGTGAGAGCTTTGTCTCCGTGAATTTATGGTGTATGTTAGCATGGATGTGTAAAATATGTGTATTCTTGATTACATTAACATATGGCATGGTTAGCAAAATCTAAGTCTAGCCAATTTTATGGGTAATTTTTGTTTCTTCGGAAACTTATCACTGGCGGGTCACAAAGAGAACCTGTAGTGCTAAAAAACATATCACTAGCGGTTTAGGTAAAGGACCGCTAATCATATACTTGTTATCTCTAGCAATTCTGGAACCACTAGTAATTCTTGATTATCACTGTTACTTAATCACTGGCGGTTAAAAAACCACTAGTGGTTCCGATTAATCGCAGCATGGTGGTCCAAAAACCACTAGTGATAGTAGTTTTGAACCGGTAGTGATGATGTTTACTATAGAAGGCAGTCAATCCAGACCATATGCCCGCTGAGGAATCAGACCCATTTAGCCACCTATGTTCTTTTGTTTGTTGTGCACTTTTTAGCTTTCTCTTTATTTCTCTTGTATATTAGAATTGATATCATGGCTGTAATATAATACATTAATAGTTTGCTTTAGTAAATGAATTAAAATCTTTTACACCCTATATTTTTAAGAAGAAAAATTTAATTGCCCACAAATATATATTCATTATAGCCTATCACTCAATATGTAAAGAAAGTACATGTTCGTTATATTATCTGAGAAATATTTGTTCTAGCCATTATCCTCACATATGTTATCCATATTTGTTCATATATTATTCATATTCATATACGACATTATACTTGTCCGTATCTATATCGAGCATTTATGAATCCATATCCAACAAAATATCTGCATAAATATAATATGAGTGTTTCCGATCCGTTTCCTCCTATGTTTATGTATCGATAAACATGGTGTTTGTGTGTGTATAAACGACTCTATAATGGAGCAGTTCGAGAATTGAGCCTACATTGATCCAACTACAGATCTTATCCGTCCATTCCCTTTATCCAACAGCCATAATTGCGAGCTGGATCACTTAAACTTCGCTTAAATTACCACCATGCATTGCCACTCCACCTAAACCCCAATCACCCGTCTAGGCTCAAATCAACATGTGCACCATCTGTCCTAAAAAAACACGCCCATGACCTATGCCTTGCCCCGCGCACGTGATCCGCTGACGCTCCTGCGTCTTGCCCCCATCGTCCAAGCGCCGGAACCGCACTTGCGCCACGCCTTGCCTCACGCCCCAAAGTCCGAGTGCCTCCGCCACCGCCTCGCACCACCACAGCACCTGCGCTCCACCTCACCATGCCCCCAAAGCGTAAGCGCCTCCGCCCCCCCACACCTATGCCCCACCTCGCCTTGCGCCACCACGGCTCCTGCGCTCCACCTCGTCATTCCACCAAAGCCCAAACTCCTCCGCCGCCATCACACCTGCGCCCCACCTTGCCTCGCTGCCCCGCCCAAGTGAAACACGCGTGTAGCCAACCCGCCTCCCAAAGATCTCAAGCATGTACTCCTCTGCTGCCACACTCGCTTGCACTCAACGTCATTCCATCAGTCGTCAACCACGGCGGCATCGACATGCATCATAATCCGGCGCATCCTCACCTTCTCCACCAGCCGTCGCCGTTTCTCCCACTAGTACGGCGTCTCCTTCCCGCCGATCCTTGCGATGATGGCTATAACTTCTAGCCATTCATCACACGGGTTGTTCAAAAGGGGCTGGGTCTAGTGGGAGGAATCTAATTTTTTTAGGTTTTTACCATGTAAATTAAATTGATGAATGTTTAACAAAGTGGCATCATTTATGTTGTGCTAAGTTAAGGATTTTTTTCCATTCTTTAAGATGGAAAACTGTTTAAGAACATAACAATTTGAGTGTAAAGCATCAATATTCAACAATCACTTCTCGGATATATTACTCCAACGTGCTTTGCACGTACCCGCCTGCTAGTATATATATAGATGCAATGATTCATCAAATCTCTAACAACACTCCATTAGCTGTGATTTTTTAAATATTTTTTGTCTGAGGAATCTGTTTTATTGCAGGATGCTAAATCGAGTCACACAAGCAGGTTCAAGAACAACACACCAATGAAAAACAACTAAAACATCACAAAAATTAAAAACAACTAACACAATATAAATGAAGAACGATAACCGTCAACAATTCATCTAATACCCCGATAAAGAAAAGCCCTAAACTTTTCAGGAGCAAATGGATCAAACTGATACGAAATTTCCACGCCATGGCGGAGCTTCCATGCATGCATGCAAACCCGCGACAAAAAGACAGACCAAAGCTTGACGTTAATTAGTTTCTCACTCAAACAGTGAAACAGGCGACACCGACAGGCTCAACGCCAGCTCCGCGGGGCGCGCCCTGCCCCGGCAAGCCCAGCGTCAAGGCAGTCCCTGCATCACCCTCCGCTTCCTTCTTCAAATCCCCGGGTTGCAAGGGGAACAGCTCGAGGCACACCGGGACGGCGGCGCCGCCGTGCTCGGAGTTGCACCGGTTCTCGACGGCGTTGTAGAGTGCCGTCCACAGCTTATCCTCTGCCCCCGCCCACGACATCTCGTGGAAGTACTCCGCACCGCCGCCCTTAGCCGCCGCCCTCGGTGCAGCGCCTTCCAAGCTTCCTCGTAGTCGTCGATCGGCTTCTTCGGGTTTCCCTGCGTGGGCGTCCGGATATGGCCTGCAATATATATAGCGTATATGCGCAGAATCAAAGCCCGGCCCCGGATTAGGTTTCGCGATCGCAGCCAGGATATAAAAGGATTAAAGGAAGTGATCAGCATTAATCTGACCGCGCGTACGTATTGACTTGCTCGAAAACCTGCCCAATGATCCATACATACATACGGACACTTCCTATTATTTTGGCTCTTTCTTATTTTAGGGCTTCAATTTTAGTAAGTTTCTGATTGATTGAAGATATATCATATCGTCCTACTCATCTATCTTACCTATTTGAGCGAGTGGTATTTTCAGAAATTTTGGATTGACTCAAGGATAACTTGGAAGGACTACATATATATAGCTAACTAGAACGGAACGTTGTGGCGTTGTGCATCAAGTGGGTTGGCTTTTATAACGGTGTCTTTGCATATTGTAGTTATATTATTTTGCTTATATTTGCGTCATAGTGGGTTACTTTTTGTAACGATGTCTTTGTGTATTGTAGATACATTATTTTGGTCATATGGACATTATCTGTGTTTCTTTTCTTGGGCTTGCTCGTGCTGCTGTGATTTCTTTGTGGAATGCGGTCGATAAAGAGGAAGTTTAATGTTGAAAGAGCACTCCTATTGAACCATTTGGTCTGATGATGGCTTTTATGGGTGGTCGCGCCAACAATATACAATTATTTAAGTATTTCTTCAGTTCGATAGAGTTTTTTGTTTATCGCCTGGTTCCATTTTTTTGTAATTTTTAAAAATTTTTGAAGGTCACAAAAAAAGAAGTATAAGAATGTCAGAAAAGAGCAAAGGAATACTTTTTGACATAAGGAAAAGAAAATAAGAAAGGCAAGAAATATGACATAAATAGGAAAGAAGGAATAATTTTTAAATTAGAACTTCAAAAAATTTCAAGAACACCCAAACTTTGTTTATATGTTCTTAGTACAAGAACAATTCCATTTTTGTGTACTCACATTTCATTTAACTACAAAAAAGAAAATAGAAAAGGGAATAAATATGTTCTTAATAGGAAAGAACAAATAAATTTTAGATTTGAACTTCAAGATGTTTTGGAAAAATACAAACTTTGTAGAGGGATGGTTCATTTTTGGGAAATTCCTATTTTGCAGAATTTTTTGGTACGTAGGGAAAAAATAGGAAAGAACAAACTATTTTCAAATTTGAACTTCACAAAAATTTTAAAATATGAAAACTTTGTGCGGATGTTCTTTCTGGAGGTATGGTTTGATTTTTGCAAACTTCTATATTTTTCAGACCATTTTTGGGACATAGGGTAATAAAATAGAAAACGGAAGAAACGTGGCTTAAATAGGAAAGAACAAACTATTTTAAAACTTGAACTTCAAAATTTTATAGAAAGCATTAAAACTTTGTGTGGATGTTCTTTGTGTAGCTATGGTTCCATTTTTGCAAATCTATTTTTTTTTACGACCCACAAAAAAACTTAGAAGTGGGGAAATTGGTCTAAATTGGAGGGGAAAATGCGGAAAGGAACAATATTTATAAAAAATTGTAGAAGGACAGAAAAAATCAAAGCAACAATATTGGAAAATTTTCTATTGATTGGATTTTCACAAATTACCCAATTTTTCGTGGATCTTTCCACATGGGCTTTTTAGGTCTCGGCCTGGTTCCAGTCTTGGCATTTTAAGAAGAGCATCCCCAATTGCCCCATATCCCACCCTCAAAAACACTATTACTGTGTGTATGAATAGTGTTTTACAGGATGGGAGAGAGGATGTTGGGGATGCTCGAAGAAGAAAAAGAGTAGAGAGAAATTAGAAATTTCTATTTGTTTAGAATTTACAGAAGTTCATGTTTAGCGCGCCAAATCGAAAAGAATAAGAGGAGGGAAAGGAGCAACGGAGAAATATTCGTAAGTGTCGGGGATAAATCACGGCCCATTGCCATGGCCCGCTCCCTGACGGCCCAATCGAACAGCCTACCAGGGCCCAGCTCCCTGGAAGGTTCTATCTGGCCCATATGCATCCTGCCGAACGCCCTTGGTGGCGTGGTGCTTGTCTTGCCAAGGAATCGTGTTTGAGTCCGTCTCGGACGAGAGTCTGCAGCTACGTGAAGACCCGGACGTGGTTTCCGGATTGGAATAGAAGCCGTGATCCCCAAGACTAGGAGTATGCCTTACCTGCCTCGGGATATATTTGGCATGTACTGAGTTCGTTACGGTCTCGTAGTTAGCCCGGCCTGGTATTCCCTCGGTAGGTCGGTTTGCTCCATGCTATATAAACAGGGCCCCTACGGTGTGTTTAGGGGCCAAGCCATCACCCTAGCGAAGAACTTTTGCATCTTAGCACCTCGTAGACATCAGATCATTGCGCTATCGCACTTGTACACATATAAACTCGCCGAGACTTGTTCGTCTCGTCGAGCCATCTCTTGTAATCATCTCTGATATATAAGAAAGGCTGGACGTAGGGCTATTATCTCTCCCGAGAGGCCCGAACCAGGATAAAAACCCTTGTCTCCCTGTTCGTTGTTGTTCGTGGTTGTTCGGCGTGTCTCCCATCTCACTCCTAAAGAACCTTAGCGACTTGAGATCGTTATCTCAACCGTCGACAGTTGGCGCCGTCCGTGGGGAACACGCAGATCGAGCATGTCGAATTCTCTCAGCGACCAGGAGACTATTCCTGAGGGATACGACTAAGAAGGACAGGACGTCTCATCCCCTGTTAGTTCAGATCGATCTGTTCGGTCTCGAACACTTTTCGTATCAGAGGCAGAATTCTCTACCTATATGGCAGAAATAGCTTCAGATCGCACTCCCGTCATTGACGATGACTACGGAACTGATAATCTTTACGATGGTTTAGATCTGTCAGACTCCAAGGCTATGTCGGTAGATTCCACCTGTGACGACACAGCGATGACACCGTCAAGCATACCTTCTCATGGCCCCCGCAGCATCAACATGGCCGATGCAGGAACCTCCGGAGATCACCTGCGGGATGCGGCGCATTTGGCGAGATCGGGCAGATTAATTCTGCCCGACAACAAGATGAGGTCGCGCTGGCTGCTCACGAGCAAGATATCATTCGCCGCAGCCTCGACACCTCCATCAATCAGACCTTGGCACGGTTTCGCGACCGGTGTAAGCGACAGCGTCACGACCCACCTCGCGTGCCGGCGCTAAGTCTCCCGGCGAAGCTTCCCTGTCGGGTCAACTCCCGCGTGGCCGGACTCGATCGGCGTAACGCGGATGGTTCAGGGATCCCGGGACCCATAGATCAGAGTCGAGAACGGCTCGAAGCTATAGCAACGGTCCTCAGGTCCACCAATCAAGCCAATGCTGTTGCTTCTAACCTAGAGCGATTGGCCGAAGGCCTAAAGTCCCTAGGCGAAGTCAACACCTCCTCCAGGCAGCACAGTCAACCTGCCCGGAATGACTCGGACAGCTCTAACCGATCGTGTGACCCTCATCACCATCGAAGGAACACTGTTCGCGATCAAGCTACCCGTGGTCGCCGTCGCTCGCCAAGTCCCCGTAGTCGTCACGACCACAGGGGTAAGCGTACACGTGATGATCACGGACGGTCCCCTCGTGAGGAGCGCGTAGTCGCGACCACGAGGAAGGAGCGTGACGGATTGTCCCGGAGAGAATTTCTCCAGGCCGAATCTTCCCGTTCAGCAGGAGTCCCTCCGCGCAACAGGGCCAATGTCTTCTCGAGACTAGGTTCTGCCGGGGAAGGTGGCCGGTCGTATGCCTTGGGCTGCAGGGCTTTCTCTGACGAGCTTCGTGTTGTCCGATGGCCCTCAAAGTTCAAACCCGGTCACATGGAGAGGTACAATGGGACACAGAACCCAGAGGAATTCCTTTCCATCTATGCTACAGCCATCATGGCGGCCGGGGGTGACGAGCTTGTTATGGCTAATTACCTCCCGACTGTCCCTGAGGGTGCTACTCGGACGTGGCTGTTCAATCAGCAGGAGGGTTCCATCACCTCATGGGACCAACTTTGTGACACTCTGATCGCCAACTTCCAAAGCTGTTACGTGCGTCTGGGCAAGGAGGATGATCTGCACCAGATGATCCAGATGAACGGGGAGACCCTCCGCAACTTCGTGAAGCGTTTCATTAAGATTCGCAACACGATCCCGAACATCTCGGACGAATCATTATCCGCGCCTTCAAAAGCGGAGTCGCGACGAAGCGGCTCACCCAGATCTCGAGATCAACGAGACTGGACCGCCAACGACCTGTTCAAGGCGGTGACCGCTATGCCAACGCGGCGAAGCGCGTCCGATCAAAAAGCGTTCGACAAGGCGAGCTGCCGCTTGACTGGTGTGGATGAGAAGAAGAAGAGCAGCAGCAACCCTGGTGACAAGAAGAAGAATAAAGGTGATGCGAACAATACCGTCGCTAGTATAGATCGCGCACCTCCTCCCAAGGATGGGCAGAAGAAGCCCAACAATAACTACAAGGGCAAAAAGCCTGCTCAGGGAGGCGAACAAGGCAAGAAAGCTCCAAGCGACCGATTTTGCAAGTTCCACCAGCACTACGGGCACGACATACGTCATTGCAGAACTTGGGCTGCAAAGCTCGAGGATTTCTACAACGGCAAGGGCCCAATGCCCACCATGCCCGAACAAGGTGATGCCGGTAAGGACAAGCGTCCAGCCGACGGTGGTGATCGGGACGATGATGACGAATATCAAGAGCCCGTGAACCATATCGCCGTTATCTTCGGCGGCTCCTCGGCTTATACCTCTCGGCGCAGCCTCAAGGAAGCTGCACGGGAGGTCCACAACGTTGAAAAAGGCAAACCACAGCCTGAATCGATGAAGTGGACCGAGGTTTATATCTCCTTTTCTAAGGATGATTGCCCCACTGGGATGACCAAGCCTCAGCGTCCCCCTCTGGTGGTCGCTCCGACCATCAACAACGCCAGAGTTGGCCGTGTCCTGGTCGACGGCGGGAGCGCTTTGGACCTGCTATCATCAAAGGTCTTGGACGAGATGTAGATTCCTCGCTCCAAGCTTAAAGAAGTCGCAATGCCTTTCTACGGCATTCTTAGGTGGAAGTCTGTTTGACCATTAGGGCGATTGTTCGCACTGTTACCTTCGGCAGTCCAAGCAACTTCCGGACGGAGTTGATCACGTTTGACGTGGTCGATTTCCCTTCCGCGTACAATGCGATCCTAGGCCGGCCATCTCTTGGAAAGTTCATGGCCGTATCCCATCATGGATACCATTGCGTGAAGATACCGGGCCCTAACGGCGTAATCACGGTCAAGGGCAACTACAAAGCTGCTCTGGATTGCGACGAGCAGTCCCTCGCCCTGGTCGACCAGCTTCCGCCGCGTGGTCCCGAAGTTCCGCAGACCAAGTCTGCACGCCCTAGGGTCTCCCTTCAGCCAGGGGGAGAGACCAAGGAAGTTCCGCTGTCTTTGGATGATTCCTCCAAGACAGTTCATCTGGGGGCCAGTCTGGACCCCAAATAGGAAAGTGAGCTCATCGCCTTCCTCCGAGCTAACGCAGACGTGTTTGCTCGAACCGTCGATATGCTCGAGTCCCAAGGAGGTTATCGAGCATAAAGCGGGTGTCCGGCGGACAAAAGCCTGCTCGCCGAAGTTCGGCGCTTTTGGAGTTCAGCGGGGATCATCAAGGATCGACAGCAAGCCGCTTTCATTCTTTGGTTTCATCCGCGAGGTTGATCACACCGAGTGGTTGGCCAACCTGTCATTGTAAAGAAGAAAGGCGGCAAGTGGAGAATGTGTGTCGATCACACGGATCTGAACATTTGCTTGTCGTGGACAATTTTCCATTGCCTCGCATAGACCGGTGGTCGATGCGATTGCGGATCTTGACTCTTGAATTTTTGGATGCTTACTCCGGTTATCACCAAATAAGCATCTCCCCCGAGGATGAAGAGAAGACTGCCTTCATCACCCCCTTCGGCACTTTCTGCTATACGACCATGTCTTTCGGTTTGCGCAACGCCGGTGCCACGTTCCAGCGCTTAATGGAGAAGACTTTCCCAGAGCAGCGCGGAAAAAACCTGGAGGTCTATGTCGACGACATAGTTGTAAAGAGCAAGCATGCTCCAGATCATGTAAAAGACCTGGCCGAGACGTTTCGTAACCTCGCCAGACATCGAATAAAATTAAATCCAGAGAAGTGTACCTTTGGTGTTCGATCTGGAATGTTGCTCGGTTATGTAATCGGTTCGCAAGGAATTTCTGCCAACCACGAAAAAATCGAGGCCATTGAAAACATGCAGGCTCCAACTACCGTCAAGGAAGTTCAGAGCCTCACCGGGCGGATGGCTGCTCTGAGTAGATTCATTTCCCGTCAGGGCGAACGCGGGCTGCCCTTCTTTAAGGCCCTGCGCAAGCACAATGGCTTCGAGTGGACAGAGGAAGCTGATCGGTCTTTTCAAGATCTTAAGCAATACCTGTCCAACCCACCTGTCTTGACTACCCCGCGGCACGGCGAACAGCTCTTGCTCTATCTTGCTGCATGCCTCAAGCGGTGAGCGCGGTCTTGACGGTGGAAAGGGAAGGCATCCAGCGGCCAATCTATTACGTGAGCGAGGTACTTCACGGATCTAAGGAGCGTTACCCTGAGGTCCAGAAATTGCTCTACGCCTTGCTCATGTCCTCCAGGAAACTTCGCCATTATTTCCAGGCGCATCAAATACTGGTCCCGACCAAGTTCCCCCTTGGAGAAATCCTAAGGAACAAGGAAGCAGGCGGACGTATAGCTAAGTGGGCAATGGAATTGGCAGAGTTCGATATTCTGTTTGCTGCCCGAACTGCTATTAAGTCCCAGGTCCTGGCTGACTTTGTCGCCGAATGGACCTGCCCGCCCAAATCCCAGGAAGCTCCCGAGCAGCCTGATGACCCCCTTGGACCATGTTTTTTGACGGCTCGCGCACTGGAAACTCGGGGGCTGGTTTTGTTCTCATCTCCCCCCAAGGAGAGCAACTCCAGTATTCTATTCAATTACACTTTGCGGCGACTAACAACGCTGCAGAGTACGAGGCCCTCCTCGCGGGACTAAGAGCGTGCAAGTCGCTCGGTGTCCAACGGCTGACTGTGAAGGGAGATTCACAGCTGGTCATCAATCAGGTTAACAAGGAGTATCAGTGCTGCGATGACTCAATGGCGCGATACCTGGTAGAAGTGAGGAAGTTGGAGCGGCATTTTCGATTTTTCGAGGTGCTCTTCGTGCCTAGGAAGGACAACTTCCTAACCGATCAGCTATCCAAGTTTGGATCCTCACGCGAACCTGCTCCGGCAGGGGTGCTCGTCGAGCACCTTTACAAGCCCTCAATCACGTCTCCGGACGAGGCAACTGAGACAAGTGGTGCTGTCTCCGTCATCGAGCAGGCTGCGAGCTGGACAACGCCATTTGTCCGGTACCTTGTAGATGGGACCTTGCCCGAAGACGAAGCCGAGCGTTCCTGGCTTACAAGGCGTGCTGGTCCATACAAACTTGTGGACGGCATCCTTTACCGTCACGGTGCTCTAGAAGTCCTCTCCAGGTGCATCTCATAACAGGAGGGTGTGTTCCTTCTTAGGGACATACACGAGGGTGCCTGCGGCAACCACGCCTGCTTCAGAACTCTGGTCGGCAAAGCGTTTCGCATGGGCTATTATTGGCTCACAGCGTTACAAGATGCTCGGGATATCGTGACTAAGTGCAAGGCTTGCCAATTCCACGCCCGGAAGGCACATAAGCCCGCCCAAGAGCTCCAAACGATCCCCCCATCCTGACCTTTCTCCACATGGGGTATGGACCTGCTCGGCCCGTTCCCTAAGGAGTACAAGGGCTACACACACTTGCTCGTCGCCATCGACACTTTTACAAAGTGGATCGAGGCAGAGCCTGTGTCGTCTCTTCACGCCAAAACGGCTGTGCGCTTTTTCAAAAGCAACGTGATTACGCGCATTGGGATTCCCCATAAGCTAATCACCGATAACGGTACCCAGTTCCGAAGCGAGCTATTCCAAGAATACTGCGAACAGCTGGGCACCAAGGTCTGTTTCGCCTCTGTGGCACATCCACAGAGCAATGGAGCAGTCGAGCGAGCTAACGGACAGATCGTCCAGGGTATCAAACGGCGCGTGTTCGCGGCACTCCGCGAGCACAACAAGGCCTGGGTCGACGAAGTTCCTTCCGTCCTTTGGGCTGTTCGCACTACGGCCAGCCGGGCAACCGGGAAACTCCTTTCCAACTGGTCTACGGTGCAGAAGCCATCCTGCCCGCCGAAATAGTACTCGGCTCGCCTCGCACGAGCTCAGTCAACTTGGTTGACGGCGAGCAAGAGCGCTTACTCGATCTCGATCTCCTCGAAGGCACACGCGAACGGGCACAAGTCAGAATGGCGCGCTACCAGCAAGATCTTCGTCGGCATGCTGCCAAGACAGTTCGACCAAGGGCTTTGAAGGCGGGCGACCTCGTTCTGCGCCGTGTCCAGAACTTGTCCAATGCCAACAAGTTAACTCCACGCTGGGAGTGCCCATTCACGATCGTTTCTTCTGCTCGCCCGGGGGCTGTTCACCTGGCAATGGAGGACGGAGAGAGTCGACCAAAGACGGAACATCGACCCGACCGTAAGTTCTTTGTGTAGGTCTCTTTGTGTGTTTGCTTAGCCTTGCGCTTTTTGTCAAAATTCGCGTCTTAGTTCGTCCAAGTCTCTCGGGCACCATGTAAAGTTCAATCCAATTCTTAAGTGAATTCTCGCGGTCTCTGCACCCCTTTTCACTTCTTGTCTTCCGAAGACTACCCCTTTCTCTCTGGTAACACTTGATGGCTGCCCGGTCTTGCGAACTCTTGGCTCCGCACTTTTCAGGGTTTCCCTGCCCGTATCTTGCTTCAACGAGTTCTGAACTCGTGGTTACGAACATCGCTTTTTCCACCTTGCGGCTAAGTTCGCTCTCGTAAGCCCTCATGGCGAGAGGCACTTACTGCTTGGCGCGACCACTCGGCAAAGTCCGCTCTCGTAAGCCCCCCGCGGCAGAGGCACTTTCCTTGTTCGGTTACTCTCGGAACTGCCTAACTTACGTTGACGAGCAGTCCATGGAACGAGTCGATCAGGCTGCGGGTGTCGCTCTATCTCTCTACGCACGTGCTCAAGTTCGCAAGCTTAGGTTCTTGAGCATCGTCCGTACCGGGGGCTAGGGTGTCGCTCTTTTTCTTGTGCACCTGTTCGGGTTCGCAAACTCAGGTTTCCGAGCAGATGCACAACGGGGGCTGGGAGTTAGGCTAAGCGCTCTACCGGTTTTCTTAAACTTCCTAGCGCTGTTCGCTTTTCTCTTAGTTTCTGTTCGTTCCTGTCTTTTTGCTGCTCTTTTTTGCAGGAAGAAAGGTAAGTGCTTTATTGCATTACTCAAAAGTTTCAGGTACAAGGCCCTTTAAGATTCTGAGCAGGTGCTACTTAGGAGCAAGCTGCTCCTTTAGCTCCTCCACTTCCAACTTGAGGCGCACGACTTCACCTTGGGCCTTGATCCCTTCCCGGGCTTCAGCTCGGAGGCGTTCTATCTCCTCCTTGCTCCGCTTAGCTTGTGCCACACTTCGCCGGATGGCCTCGACCTCTTGGTCTTGGCCTTGGCTGGTGGTGGTCGAGCCTCGCTCGACTAGCTCATTGCTCGACGGTCTTGAGCTGCTCGTCGGCTCCATGACCTGTTCTCCACGGTGATCGCCCTCACCGCCATCCCGCGCATCTCCTCGATCTCTTCTGTGAAGCCCTGTGGTTGAGATTTTGCACGAGTCCCGCAGATGTCAGCTCTTCCTTGGCAAGCTGGGCCTTGAGCTTCTCGACGTCCGCCGCAAGCGCCTTCCGCCAGTGGGACGCGTCGGCGAGCTACTCTTCGAGCCACTTCGTGCGGCTCGGCTTCTCTTCCGCGGTGCTCGCCTTCCCGGCCTGCACGCGAAGCTCCTCGGCTTCTTTCAAGAGAGCCTTGGAGGAACACCTCTCTCGGGTTAGCTCGGCCTTGAGCTTCTTCGCTTTTGCCTTCAGCCGGCTTCGGCTTTGGGCTAATGCAGAGGGCTCCGCCTCAGACTCCCTCGTCCGGAGGTATTCTCGGAGGGACGCCAGTACTGCGCTCCGTTCGATGGTAACACCGTCCTCGAGTTTCGTCATGGTATCCCTAAAGACCTGAGGGAAAAGGTCAAATTGATCACTTTGCGATGATATAGCTAAACTGAACAAGATTCGGTCTTGGAAGTTTACCTTGCCCAGCCGATGCTTCAGCCCCCGGCGTAAGCGGTCCTCGAGACCGTGCATGACGAAGCCCCGCTCGTGCGGGATGAAACTGGCGCGCTGCCTTTGCCGCCGGCTCCTGCGCTCCTTCTTCCTGCGGGAGCTCTTTTGCTCGGGAGCAGGGGCGACCGGCGAGGCGCTTTCGTCCCCCCGCTCCTGCTTTTCTTCCTCCTCTGCCCGGTCGACCTCGGGCAAGGTCGGTGCCGCTCCACCGGACGACACCGAAGCCTCCATTGGCAGGGCAACTTGTGCTGCCTGCTCGTGGGTCTCTTCTTATACCTCGGCGGCGGGAACTTCGCCCTGCTCGCCGATCACCTCCGCCGGTTCAGGGATGGACTGCCCCTGCGACGGAGTGCCTGGTAGGACCGCCTTCTCGGTCCCACTGGCGGCTTCCGAGCCATCGCTTGGCCCATTGTCTGCGTGGCGCCGGCGCCGCTTCTTCGCCTCCGGCCGCTCCACCGCGCCTTTTGAGCGTCAAGCTATCATTGAGCTCGGCGGAGCAGCTCCACGCCGCCACCTGTCTTTAAGGTTGGCTACCTCGTGCCGCGATACACCGTGTAGGTGCTCGGCAAAGAACGAACGCCGAAGGCGCCTCGGCGTCGTCCGTGGCGGTCTCCTCCTGGGCAGCTGATGAAAAAATACTTAGTCAAGCCCAACACGGTCAGGAAATTCGTAAGGTCAAAGAGATTCATTGCTACATACCTGCCGTGGAAAGCTTGATCTTGATCTTTTTTGCTGGAACCTTCCGCCTCTTCCTTGGGGGATCCTTGGCGGATTGTCCGCCCTGGTCCCTGGGTGCTCGCAGCGATGAGCTCAGCTCCCTGCTGAGCTGAGCACTCTTCTCGCACAACGCAAGAAGTTTTTCCTTGCGCACGACTTCTTCCTCAAGCCTCCTCTATTCGGCGACCTGTTGTAGCCGTGCCATGTGGCCCGAATGAGCCTGCGTGTAACGCATAAGCCAAAGGGTCATGTTCTTTACCTCTTCGTTGCTCTGCTCGGTGAGGAGGGAGGGGCTTGGTCTTCTCCCGCTGGGTTGACCGTGCGCCCGCTTGGTCTGTTCGGCACGCTCTGTCGCCGCGGGTGGTCTCTTCAACGGCTAGTGGCCGCCATGGCGTGGCGAGCTCCGCGTAGGCTCAGCCGCCACCTTGGGCTTTATGGCCACCTTGGCCTTGCCTTTCTTCGCCTTCTCCTTCTCAGACCCGGAGGGCTCCTCCACGATCCCTCTAAGGATCAGTTGGTCCTCCTCCGCGTTTTGAGAAGCGGACAATAGCATTAAACAACGGTGCAAATCTAGCAACACAGCCGAGCATGAGTCATTTACCTCGTCATGCGGACAAGCACGCTATGCTGGCAGTGTAGGCCACCTCGCCGGTGACCTCCCGTCCTTCTTCGCCGCCTTCAAGATGGCGTCGACCCGCCGGTCACCCACGCGTCGGTTGGCTTCTCCGCCCAATGTAGGGGATCGTTAGTTCTGCTCGGAGGAAATGATCAATGTAAAGGTTGAGTCTTAAAGGCACTTACCCGTGCTCTCCTTGTGATGTCTTCCCATCCTCTATCTTATAGAAGGATAGGGCCTTCTCCGCAATGATGATTACATTGTTGTGTAGTCTCGGATGATCTCCCGCCTGCGTGAGCCCGAGGCTCACGAGGAGGCGATCTTCCTCGTCAGTACCAGTCCTCGGCGGTCATCTCGGCGAGGCATTGGCGTCTTCGCCGGGCGCCTTCCGGTGAAGACGAGCTCTTGTCGCCACTCCGCCGGTGTAGAACCACCTCGCCCACCACGCGCCCATCGAGTTGAGCGGCGGTGGCCGAGGGTACGGCGTCGTGGCGGTGGCCCGAGCTTGAGGTAGTAGCACCCAGCGCCGAAGCGGGGCTGCTCCTCGTTACTGATGTAGTAATGAAGGAACGGCCCACCGACGGATCGATGTCTAGATAGCCTTCGCACAAGTGTGCAAAACGGCTATCTCGAAGGATGGAGTTCGGATTGAGGTTTGTTACCTCCAATCCGCGATGTTTAAGAAGGCTCGGCGAAGTCGCCGGAGACCTCAACCCGACAAAGGCGAATCTGTCAAGTCGACAAACTCTCCTCCAATGCTCCGAGTTTCCTCCTCCCAGGCGACCTCCATCGGCGGCGTCGATGTGGCCCTCCTCCTCCCAAGCCTTCAGGTCCTCCTCGGTCAAGCTAGTGGGTAGGAATTTGGCCATAGCGATCCCAGGGTTGGACGAACAAGTTCTTGGGTGGAGTTTGGCTAGTTGATGTTGAGCGCGGTTGGAACTAGGACTTAGGGAGAAAAGGCGCGAGAGCAGAAGTGGCTGGCCGCGGGCGTTTGGGTGCTTTTATAGGCCTAAACGAGCAGCTCTGCAACGGTTTGCCACAAAACGGCTAGTTTTTTCCAGAACGGCTAAGTAAAACGGTCGATTGTTTTCATCAAGCAATGACGTAAAATTACCGTTGGAGTCTGTCAACGGCTATTTTCTCCAGCATCTGCGCTGAAGGTTGAGTGCTCTGCTCGGGCAGATGTGATTCCCTGTTCGACGCAATAGAGTTGCTCGGTACTGATCGGGTCTGTTCGGTCCCGGACAAGTCCTGTTCGGGAGTACGATAACCTGCTCGGTCGTTTGTTGCACGTCCTTGTAGCAGCAGAATTACCCTCTTCGTGACTTAGAGTCTCAAGAGGAAGGCCCCACTCTAGTGAGTTCTTCCACTTGAGTTTCGGGGGCTAGCTGTCGGGGATAAAATCACGGCCCATTGTCATGGCCCGCTCCCTGACGGCCCAATCGAACAGCCTACCAGGGCCCAGCTCCCTGGAAGGTTCTATCTGGCCCATATGCATCCTGCCGAACAGCCCTTGGCTGGCGTGGTGCATAACGGCCAAGGAATCGTGTTTGAGTCCGTCTCGGACAGGAGTCCTGCACGGCTACGTGAAGACCCGGACGTGGTTTCCCGGATTGGAATAGAAGCCGTGATCCCCAAGACTAGGAGTATGCCTTACCTGCCTCGGGATATATTTGGCATGTACTGAGTTCGTTACGATCTCGTAGTTAGCCCGGCCCGGTATTCCCTCGGTAGGTCGGTTTGCTCCATGCTATATAAACAGGGCCCCTACGGCGTGTTTAGGGGCCAAGCCATCACCCTAGCGAAGAACTTTTGCATCTTAGCACCTCGTAGACATCAGATCATTGCGCTATCGCACTTGTACACACATAAACTCGCCGAGACTTGTTCGTCTCGTCGAGCCATCTCTTGTAATCATCTCTGATATATAAGAAAGGCTGGACGTAGGGCTATTATCTCTCCCGAGAGGCCCGAACCAGGATAAAAACCCCTGTCTCCCAGTTCGTTGTTGTTCGTGGTTGTTCGGCGTGTCTCCCATCTCACTCCTAAAGAACCTTAGCGACTTGAGATCGTTATCTCAACCGTTGACAGTAAGAAACTATAAGAGAGGGGAAGAGCAAAGGAAAAATATTCTAAAATTGTAATTATTCCGAATGTTGGAAATTATCAAACTCTTTATGGTCTAGCCACGATTCCTTTTTTTTTTTGCAAACTTTATATTTTATATTTTTTTGGGGACATATGGAAAACAAAATAGAAAAGGGAAGAAGTATGCCCTAAGTAGGAAAGGACGAACTATTTTTAAATTTAAACATAAAAAAATGAAAAATATTTGAACTTTGTATAGATATTCTTTGTGTAGTCATGGTTTCATTTTTCAAACTTTGAGCGTTTTGGATTTATTTTGTGACCCATAAAAATCAAAATTGTAAAGACGAAAATTGATACAATTTTTAAATTTGAACTTAAAATAAATTGAAAAATATTTAAACTTCGATGGATATTCTTTGTGCAACCATAGTTCCCTTTTTTTGCAAAATTTTGGATTTGTTTTGTGACCTACAAAAAACAAATTACTATGAATTTTTTGGATTTTCTGTGACCTAGGAAAGAGGGGACTGGCGCACTAGGAAACACTATGCAGGGCAGGCGGGAGGCACGGGAGCAAAGCATAGTACTTGTCCCCAAAAAAACCTAGAAAATAGAAAATTTGCAAAAATGGAATCGTGTCTAGACCATAAAGGGTTTGATAATTTCCAACATTCGAAACAATTGAAATTTTAGAATATTGTCCCTTTGCTCTTCCCCACTCTTATAGTTTCATACAAATATTTCTTCCTTGCTCCTTTCCCTCCTCTTAAAGGTATAAATGTTAATAGTTACTTGAAGTACTTTACTTTCACCAAAAAAGAAGTTTTTGCTAAGATTTTGATTAGAAGATAGTAATTCTAAAAAAAAATTAAAAAACTATTTACAGATAGAGTAGCATAGCAGGCACAATATGGATGGATATATAAGGAACAAAACAATATGATTAGACCGTGAAAATTTAATATGCAGTCTTCCAAAAAATTGCTATGGTCTCCGCAAATTTTTCCAGAATGTTAGTACAAAAGAGGAAGTCAAATATGCCTCCAATCAGAACATGATTTAAGATACAAAATTGTCACAACCCCAATTTCACCGAGATCTACCCATGATCCATTGCTAGTCCTAGAGATCAATGCTAGCAACTCATAAGCGACTTGAGTCGAGCTTCACAACACAATCATCATAACTAAGAAAATATTATAATAATGCAAAAGTAATTGTATCACAACCACTTATTACAATAGTCTGATTAGATCCATATAATAATATTCGGAGTAGCGGAAATCCAAATGATATGTAAGAATAAATAATATGATGATGCTCTCTAATCTAACCCTTTAGCGATAGCTTGCCTTCCGCGAAGTCCGGCACAGAATCCTCCTGATCCTGTGGGCAAACCGAAAACAAGTCTTCTCCTGAACAAATATATCCGTGGTTTTTGTATAGTGAGTACACGGCTACCCAGTAAGAATCCTTAAATATGAATACACGGTATAACAAGAACAGGATGGTTAATTTGCACAAACACCTATTCTAGTCCATATTAATTAAAATGTTGTGAAAACATTTGTTGAACAATTAATAAAGATGAACGACTCCCCAAGGTAACAAACAGAGCTCGGCTTCGAAAGCCCCTCTACAAAATTCTCTACAAGAGAACTGCCCTGCAGCAACATACTCATATGATGCTATATGTACCCATATGTGTTGCAGGCATCTATAGCGTCACATAACGTAGGTGTTGTTATAGGTGGTGTTGCTAGTTGTATACTGCATCACAAAATTATATGATACGATATGTTTGTATATATGTTGCTAGCTAGCAATATAAATTTAGCATCACATATACGTATTAAATTAGTAGTATCTGACAGCATCACTTAAACGATCTATTGCAACATCATTAAATGCACGTGTATATAATTATATTATTTTTGTAGATAATATAGCTGTCACACATAATTTACTAAAATTTATCTTGAACAACTCGAAATATGGGCAATAATCAAAAAATGAATTTTATTCGTTTAAATATAATATAATGTAATGTACATCACTTTACATACAAACAGAAAACAACTCCTTTGTACATACATATAGAAGCCAAAGAGTAATTAATAATTGAATTAAAAATATAAAATACAAAAACAATGTCTACTTAATTTCTATTCTTTTCTGTCAAAGCATCCCTCGTCTTGGATTGGCTTAACACAATATGCTCTTTCACCCTGTTCTTCACAAGACTGTACAAAATCACCCAATTTTAATTGGTCTCAACATGGAAGCAACACTTGGTAGGCACTTTGTGATTGCAACAATACCTTAGCCAAAAACAAAGATCGAGAATATTAGCATAGTTGTAAAAAACATTGCTTTGTACCACAAAATTATGAAATTAAACCTACATGAAGAGCAATTTGCATAAGCAACAACAAATGACCTTAATAATAAACTTTCAAAATTATGCTAATAATGGCGAAAAGCGACTTCAATGGAATCTTAGAAAGTCATCTATATTTTCAACTAAAGTTTAGAGAAATAAAATAAAAAGCCACGTATATTTACCGGGAAAAAAAATTATAGTGCATGATAACAGTAAAGTGTTGATGATGAACAGTCAATTAACTAGATGCTAGGCCAATATGATTTTATGTTCATAAATTTATTGTCAATTTTGTGTTAGCATGTCAATATGATTTTATTGCCCAATAGTTTTAATGTCAGGTTCAAAAAGGGACTTCTGATTAATCTAAAGAATCCTGAATCATTATCTTTCACTGCATATGCCTGTTACTGTGATGTGATATACATCTTAATTATAGCATTACTATTGCTAAAGTTGTTAGCACAAAATCTTTAGGTTCTGGCCTGCTAATAATTTTGTACAAAAAAGGAAGCACTTAACTCAAAATCAAGATCACAGGTGAACTTACATTATAATCTCCTTGATAATCCTGGATAGTCTGATCTTTCACTTCAATTACTCTGTTAACAATTTGTTTAATGAAATACTGATCATGAGAAACTGTTATCACAGTGCCTGTGTATTCCATTATTGCCTCCTGCCATGCATGCAAAACGTAGTTGTTAATACTGTATGCTCAAGAAATATCATTGAAAACAAGGAACTAATAGCCCATAAAAGAATATGTGAAGAACCTCCAACCTCAAGCATTTCTTTTGATGGAATATCAAGGTGATTTGTTGGTTCATCCAAAATCAGTAAAGTAGATGGAGTCACCAAGAACTTGCAAAAGGCAAGCCTTGCCTGAGAGAACAACAAAGAATGAGTAAAATATACATAGATCAGTAACACTAATCTACACAAACTAGAATATCACTGAAAATCCACGTTACCTTTTCTCCACCACTTTAAAATTGGACCATTCATAGTGGAACAACAGCCAGTTAGCAATCATATTCTTTTGTTATTTCAGTGAGTACTGTTAAATTTGAAAAGTAGCCATGGTCTCACACAAAAAATTGTTGAGGGCTTGAAGCAGTATCTTCTTTGTAACTACTATTCTTCAACTTTCGGTGACAAGCCATTATACAAAATCAAGCCAAGGCCCTGAAACCATGTAAAAAGGAAGATCTTTTGCATAGATTTGTGCACTAATCAGGACTCAAGAGTCAAGAGTCCTGAAACATTTTTTTCTTTAACAGTCAATATAAAGTTCTAGGGAGGAGGCAATTCTTCACTTTGAGAAGCAAGAAATTTATTTTGATTGCTTGTAATTACATACCTCAATATGATCAGAAAATAAAGGCTCCTGCAAACTCCCTTGCTTCATGTGCTCAATTTTCATATATCTCTTATAGTCTGTGGAGAACAGAAATGTCAAGCTTAGGCCACAGACATGAGAAGCAGAATCTAAGGCATGGTATATATAGTTATTATTAAAAGAAGCATGTGATGACATCAATAATGAGGTATATATAACTTTATTCATATATCACTCCTAAAGTATTTACTAACACATGAACTATTCAATCACCATTTATCACACAGATCAAAGCATTGATACAAAACTGAGTACAAAACTGCAGTTCAATCCATACAATTCAGAAAATAAACAGGTACACTTAAGTTTATCCCTACATTGATACAAGTCTCACCATCCCATACAACTTTTTTGGAGTGTTTGCATTAAAAACACTACTACAGCCGTGGATTCCAAACAAAATTTACAAGCTGGTGCTATTGATTCCATGCTCCTGTGTATTCTACGTTGATGAGGAGCAAGAACAAATATCATGAGGCGTTGGGGAAGATAGACAAAGACTTCAGGAGGCAAGAAGATTGGGCGGTGGTCGGCGAGGGCGATGACAGATTCATGCTAAGCTCCGCAGGCAGTGCTAGCGGCTGCTCCATGTGTGCCAGCCACTAGCACTCCTGTAGTTGGCCAACACCATAAAGCATGATGTTGGCATCGATTCCATGTTCAGTGCGTGGTTGGCGAGGACCCATGGTCATCTCCATGACGGCGAATTCATGCGACAACAGCTAGGTTTACCGACGGGATATAGTGTATGATGGAAAGGGGAGGGAGTGGGTTTGAGCACGGGAGTTCCCGAATTGGGGGATTCGTTGGTGGGAGAGCCTGAAAACTCTAATTTTGGGGGATTTTGACCTATGGATCGTTTAATTTGAGGGAGATTGGACGGTGCTGGGGAGAAAGGATGCGAGGAGGAGGAGAACGCACCTAGGAGGAGGGAGCAGCCACCGCCGTCCCGGAGGAGGAACCGTCCAGGAGGAGCGAGAGCCGCCGCCACCAGGTAGCCGGTTCACCGCCGCCGCGCCAGCCGCCAGGTCGTCAAATCACCGTCCCCGCCACTGCTCCTGCTCCAGGTCGCTGCTGCGCCAGGTCGCCTCCTCTCCACCGCCGCCGCTAGGTCATTGGAGAGGAGGAGAGGCAAGGAGGGGAGGTGGCACCGGCGGGGGAGCGAGAGGGGACGGCGGCGGCGGCATGGGAGAGCGAGAGGAGAGGCGGCGGTGGCACGGGGGAGCGAGAGGCGGCGATGGAGAGGAGAGGCATGGAGGGGAGATGGCACCGGCGGCGCGGGGGAGCGACATGAGGCGTGGGGACGGAGCGACGAGCAGCGTCTGGGCCGAGGGGCAGGGCCGGGGGCAGCTGCAGCCGTTGGATCCAGGCGGTTGAGCGATCGGACGGATGTAAATTTTTGACGGACGAACAGAAAAAGAAATCATATTCTCTTTACGGTTTTGCTCCTGCACGGACGCCTGCCTTGCCCGCTCTCCGCCGAAGCCGCCGAGGACGCCGAGGACGCTGCAGCCGAGGACGCCGAGGATCACGAGGACGCCGAGGACGCTGCGCTGCCGCTGACGCTGAGGTCGCTGCAACTCGCCGCTACTCATTTCATGCCGCCATCGCCTGGCATTGGCCGCCGCCGCCGCCGACCGCTTTCATCACACGCTTTTCATTGCTTTCGCCGCCGCCGATGGCCCATTGATCTACTCTTTTGTACCTCTCTAATTTGCTCGATTTGTAGCTTATGGAGTCTTTTTCACTTTTTTATACTGTTTTTTCAGTACTTCTGTCATTCTGTGCGGTGAAATTTCTATACAATTATACTGAAAAAAGAAGCGTCTGCACGAAACGCAAAACGCAGGCGCCTGCGTTCTAGTCGGTCCCTTCTCTTTAATATTATTATAGGTAGGGAGGTAGAGATAGAGATAGAGATTAGGTAGAGATAGAGACTAGCACCACTAAAAATATATGATAGTTTTATTTTACCAATATAACAAATATATGTCCTCATGTAATTGTTTTTTTTTCTCATTTGCATTATGGCCTAGTTTCTATATTTTATCAACTAAATATAATAGTTTTTCTTATGTTAAACACATCATATATACGTAATATGTAGCAACATGTTTATTAAGTGATGCTAAGTTGTGTAACAAGAAATGTTTTCATGAGTAAATTCAATGATTCAACACATGTGTCAACAACACATATTATGTGATGCAAGACTATTTTTTAGCATTATAACATACATGTGATGCTAGTATGTGTTGGAGTAGACATGTGCTTTGAGTTTTCTGCATCACAAGCCATATATGATGCTAAGTATGTGTTTGAATAGCCTAGTTATGTTGTAGTCACAAGCCTCGAATACTCAAAACCAAAACCAACCCATCAGGTTATTAATTAACACATGAGACTACCATGTACGGCCTACCTCCCCTCCCATAACCGTGGGAACGACTATCATGATAGTTTTAACTCTGCAGAGTGTAGCACACTTTACCTATAAGCCGAATGGTACTTTTACATCTTACCTCTTCCTTAGGAGCCTAGACCAAGTAACAATACAAGGCGATTCATTAGTTCCCTCTGTTAAAACCGATACCCCCTCTAAGGTTTAGGCACTCGGGCCCCCCTCTTGAGCCAACGGACCATAGCCCGATCTTTTCAAAGTAAAGTGTGTTAACAGTCTTTCCTAACTACTAAGCCAGGACTAGCATATACAAGCTTAACATGCTTAAGCTAGCACTTATGGTTGCGCTTGTTCGGTTTGGCTGCATTGGCACACATCCAAAGTCCTTAGACCAAGGTGACTACCTCCACAACAATCCACAGTCCACAAAACCACCCGACCATGCCACCTTTAGTCAACACACGCCACGTAGGTTTTAGTTGATTAGGTTAAAGTAACTTAGCATATACCAAGTCACAAGATTAATAGATGATGAATAACCTAACTAATAACCCACGAGCACTAGCATCTATGCATAAGGATAGGCTAGGAATAACAAATAAAACAGCAATAAATGGCTAATTCACAGGGTCAATGACGCAGTGTGAATATTAGGTTTCTACCCTTCCCATCATTTTATGCATGAGAAAAAAATAAAAACAATAAACGGGTGAGTTTTGTAAATTGGGAGAGCAAGATGCAACTATCTTGCCTTGGTAGTACTCCGGGTCTTGGGAACCTCCTCCGAACGGCACCTGCAATCCTCCCGAACAACGCAGACACAGACATCTACACGTATATGCATATGTGCAAGAAACAGCAAAACAATCAACAAAACATATAGCTCAATAAAATATATAAAATTATAGGAAATTTATGGAAAATAATGGTTCTGGAATCATCTAATTTGGAGTTCGGATGCTCTCGGAACAAATCCTGGAAGTTTTGAGAAAATCAGAAAACTCTGAAAATAAATAAACTGGTTAAATCAAGAAAAACCGGAGGACCAGGCGAACCGGCCGGCTCAGCGCAGCGCACGGGAGCAGCGGGGACGACACGCGGCACGCTGTGGATTGGCGGGCTTGGTGCGGGCGGCTGCAGTGAGGCAGCTGTGGCGGCGGCTGGCGTGGCGGGGTTGGCGACGGCAAGAACGCTGCGAAAGCGATGTGGCGACATGGCGGCGTCGCGCGACGGGCGGCGGCGGCGCATCGCAGCGGGGGAGCCTTGTGTGAATGGCGCTGGTGGCGGCGGGGGGTGTGTTACCGCGAGGTCGGGCTGGATTTCAATGGTGGTATGGCCGACGAGGTCGCCGACGGGCAGAGAGGCGGCGGCGCTGCCAGAACTCCGGCGAGCTTTATCTTGGGCAAAACTCCACCAAATCCGATGAAATAAGTATCCATCTGGACCGCCTCGACGAGCTCTACACGATGGTGGCTTCTACACCTCGGGTTGGGCAAGGCACAGAGAGATCTACCTCGGAACACACTTTGGGCTAGGGTTTTGCGACAGCTAGGGTTTGCTCTGGGATTGTCTCGGGTTGTGGTGCTGAGGGGAGGGTCTTGGGGTACTTATATACTGCTCTAGTCGACCAAGGGCAGGCCTCCAATACGTAGAACTTGACTTGGGCTCCAATTCTACTCCTAATAGGTTTAGAAATCCCTTATTTTTGGTATTTTTGCAAATAAACGAATTTGGACTTGGGCTGTTGGATCTAGGCAGGTCTAGGCCTCAAATATGTCTCCACCAAGTTTGGGCTTGGGTTTAGCACGTTTGCCCGTCATTTCATTGGGCCGACGAGCTCCCGGCAGAACGGCGTTGCACTGCGGAAACACAGGCTAGCCTTGGGCTCTGGACTTGAAATTTGGAGAGTGGCTAATTCATGACATTTAGGATTTTTGGGAATTTTTCCAGAATTTTTCAAAAAGGTCTTCTAGGGTTTTGGCTTAAACCTTAGTTTAAATTAATTTAATTCGGGGTTTCGTATATAACAATTCCCTTTTAATTTACTTTTGGGTTTTCGAAAATACAAATGACATACGACAAAATAGAGGATGTCACAAAAATCCATTCTCTCCATAGATAGAAATTAGAGGGAAACAATTGAGGGGGAAATCCAAATAAATGTTGGATTAGTTCAGTGAGGCATATAACATTATGTAATATGCACACCATAACAAAAAAAAATCATAGTTAAGTATATTCCAAAAGATTGTGAGTACCAAACTGTCGATGCCAAAAAAACAAATCTTGCAAGGTAAAAGACCACTTTATATAATTTATTTTGTCTGCTATAACCCTTCTTAGTGGTTAATGCTACTAAAACCATCGGTACCTGGAGAGAAATAACATGTATCTCAGCAATTTGGAAAGAGATGTAATTTCCGTATGTATAAGCACAAAAGAAGTACCCATAATACGTAGAAAAATGATCGCACGAACTAAAGAATGAATAAACCATGTTTGACAGATCGTTCACTGAAAATGAATGGCACGACACGTTGCGAGCATGAAGAAACAAAATAACATGGAACTCAACCAACTCTAGTGCTAGATTTCTTGTCAGCCTCTCTAAGTGAACGATGCTAATGTCCTATGACATGTCGTGTACATAATACTTTAGAATTTAATTGGTGGCATGAACTACCTTTAGTCTATCGAATTGTCGTGTATGCTGGACTGCATATAGCATCCAAATCTGCCTTAATCCATAAGCGTAAATATAAATAAATGGATACATTGGCAATGTTTTTTTTCTAAAAAATGGGAATGCAGGTAACTGAGACCAGGCATCAAACATAGATGAACAGGCCAGGCAAGCAAAAAAAAAAAGGTTAAGCTAAAAAAATACCCAAAATTCACCTTGTGCTCTGATAAATAATTGTCCCCAAACATTTCAAGTAATGAATCTGCATCTGCACACTATAAAAAGTTGAGATGAAAAGCACAAAAAAAAAATTTGCCTTGTGCTCTGATGAACAATTGTCCCCAAACAATCATGGAATGAACTCTACATTTGTTGGTTGTAACAAATAAACCAAGAACTTGGAAAAATTTTTATTTTCGACAAAACAAACTTGGAAACTAATTTGTAAATTGTCAAACCATATGCCATGCACCATCTATGATCTTGGTCGATATCGTTTAATTCGCAAGCAGTGTCAGTTCTGCATGTTGATGAAGCACATGTCAGTTGTGTTGCTGGGCTGAAACCCATGCCATGTAAATGCATTAGCTTTTATCATATTCAACACCTGACCTTGAAATCTCATAAAAAGCAAAGATTCAATTACATAATAGAATAAGTTAAATTGCTAAAGAAAGAATTGATCCGCTATGAAGAAGTGTTTATGTAACCTCTAATTGCCTGCTGTGCAATGTGTAAAAGGCAGATTGAAAATGAGAATGAGAGGGGAATAGAAATAACCTGCCTTTGATGCAGAGGAGGCACTGATAGATTCAACTAAAATTACAAACCTTGAGGCTAAGTTTGAAGACATCCGTAAATGTTTCATTACTACACAGTGTTTCTGTAAAAACTCAATTCTGTAAATGTCAACATGCAAACCAAAAGCATACTATACAGTAGCACACAGGTAGAATTCAAAAGGAATGTTATGCTTTAAATTGACTGACGAAGCTACATATATATCTATGCAGTACTACGGATGAAGAGAAGATGTAGAACTATGAAAAGTCTAAACATATTTTTTCACTTTTAATTAAATACCATAATATGAAGCACTGTAAATATATAATCACATATGGCTCGCCATCCATGATACAACCTTTGAATCCTGAACAATAATGCTTGCATAATACTCTCTCCGGTCATAAAGTCGTTGTTGACTTTTGAACACGTCTTTGACCATTCGTTTTATTCAAAAAACTACATAACTTATCATTTTTTTTGTGATTTGTTTTATCATTAAAGGTACTTTAAGCATGATTTCTTTCTACACTTATTTACATTAAATTTTTAAATAGGACGAATGGTCAAAGGCGTGCCCAAAAGTCAACGGTGACTTGTTTTTATGATCGGAGGTAGTAATGATTGGTGGAATTTAAAATTAGCACGGGATAAAATCATTGTTAGCAAAAGGAAATCAGTGATTCTACGGGCATGAAAAGAATAAACATTTGTGCAATCCACCAAATAAGTAGAATTTCAGACGAAATGAACCGAAAACTTCCTATAGTGCGCTAATCATGTTGCAACCACAATCACAGAATTTTTGCTAATTGTTTGTGTTTGTGAATGTAGATTAACATAATATAGTAGACTATGTGGTAGCTATCTATTAAAGAGCAAAGGGGCATGAAACTAATTTGAATTAATAGAAGGAAACAACGGTGGCAAACACCTTCTCTCGAATCGAAGGAGGAGGAGGAGGAGGAGGAGGAGGAGGAGGAGGAGGCGCGGGGCTACTGTTGGGAGACGTGGCGGCAGCGGTTGAATCGAGGAAGAAAGAGGAGGAGAAGGCGCGTGTCTACCATAGGGAGTCATGACGGCGGCGGTGAAGAGAGACAACCAGGATGGACACTACAGGAAACGAAAATAGATTCGACTGCCAAATACTGATTCGACGGCCAAACATTAGCAATCGATACATGTAACGTAGTCTCGACGGCCATAAATAAGCCGTCGATACAACTCAAACCAGGGGTCAATATCGACGGCCCACAAAACAGCCGTCGAGTTTGCTTGGGGAAGGCCCACGGAGAGGTTGCGTGGCGTGACGGCATCTAACAGTCTCGACGGTTCACCGTTAGGCCGTCGACACTATCTCACAGTCTCGACGGTCTTAAAAAGCCGTCGAGACATTTATTTTATAAACTTTTTTATTCCTTTTGTTTAATTTTTATTTCAATCTTTGTTGAAAATTGCTGTGATTTTGAAATAAAAATTAGAAATGTTGCATTTTGTTAATTTTTTAGGTAGGTATTTTTGTAATGTTTGAATTGAGGAATATTGAACATATATAGCTTTTTAATTAATGTACTAAATACTGTTTAAATTTCAGAATTTCAATTTTAGTAGTAAAAAATTCAAAAAATATTTGGGTGCGGGCATGCGGGTATCGATTATTGAACAGTAGGAAAACATAAATTTAAATTTACAAATGAACATAATTTAAATTCAAATGGGATGTTTGACGTTGCTTTCAACACATGAAATATGAAACTCCAGGTGAACTTCTCCGAAAAGCTTCTGGTTTCAAAGGGGTCACCTCATAGGAAGTTCTAAATTCTTTGATTTTTTTTTCAAGTGTGTAATTCCTAGTAGAAAGCAACATGGAATAGTTTGAACATTTGAAATTAGGTTTTTCAAATTTATAAAATTTAAACAGAGAGGTTTGACCATTGATGCCCTTAAGGGGGGTTACCCTCGAGACAAGCACTAGTATCGACGGCTTGGCATGATGCCGTCGATACAACGACCCTACCGACGGCGATCAATGAAACCCTCGGGAGAGGTTGTTTCGACGGTTTTATTCCGTGCCGTTGACACTAGCTTCCCCGACCACTGTGTCGACCGCTAGAATCTATGCCGTCGACACTGAGCAAGTAAAATTGTACAGGGTAGTGTCGACGGCCTAGGGTTTGGCCGTCGACACTGCCCTAGTTATAGAGGGACCGCGGGCTCGGGAACTTAGCAAAATCGCTAAGCCTCCACGCCGCCTCGCTCGATCCCACCGCCTTCCCGCCGCCGCGCGCCGCCCCAACACCTCACGCCACCGCTCGCGTCCCCTGACCTCGTCGGGCAGCGTCCACGCCGCGCGTCGCGTCCCCCGCCGCGCTGTCCGCCTCCACGCCGCGTCCCGCCGCGCGCGCCACCTCCGCCGCCGCCATCTCGCCGCCGCCGCCGAGCCGCCTCCCGCCATCTCATTGTGGCTGCGTCCCCGCCGCCGCCGCATCTCTCTCTCTCTCTCTCTCTCGATATATGTTATATTGTTGTCTTGGTGATGATATATTTATAATTGTATGATTATTAATCTGTTAACTTGGAAATATAGAATCATCGATGCCATTCTTTGCATATTTTGCTTTATTACATGCACAACAAATTCGTATGGACTCTTATATGGCTATCTGCACTTTTAGTAATTACCAAAGCACTCGAACTTCTCTTTTGATGGCATTGAAGAGGATGGAATATTCGAGCTTCATCCTATTCTTCACATGAGATAGATGAACATGAGAATGATCGAGCTATTGATGGATTGCAAGATCGAGTGAGCATTCTCAAGCGGGTAAGTGCTACTTAATGATCAAATTGCTTAATGTAATGTGTTTGTTTATTTGGTTAGATAGTGTTCACGTATACGATTCCACTTAATTTATCTTTAACCTGTGTCACATTGACAAGATCATGCGATGATATTTTGTATGTCAGTAGTTGTTTTCCCACTAAAAGAGCACCTATGTATACTAGAACTTTGTTCACAGGATTGTTATTTGGACCCAGAACATTAGATGGCCCTGAAAATATGTGCCCCTCTCTTTTTTTTTTTTTTGTTATTATGGTTTCAGCCTCAAGGATAAATGATATGAGTAGTAGTCAGTCCTATAAGGCTATGGTGTTTTGCTCAAATTTATCATCTATTTGGATCTTTGTTCTCAACGCCCTTCAGATAACCATTTGTGCCAGTTATAAATAATTGTTTGTGAAAGGAATCTTTCACCCTGTTTATCAATTTGGTGAATTTGCAAACAGTTACATATTGATGATTAATGAAGTTCTTTTGTTTGCTTGTAGTTGTCTGGTGATATCCATGAAGAGGTAGAGACTCATAACCGGATGCTAGACCGCATGGTATTTTTATTTTCGGAGTACTCCTATATTTATCTTGTTAACCTTGTTTGTACTCAATAACTTGAATCTACCATTCTGCTATCTGACCATCATGCCTGATTCAGGGCAATGAAATGGATACATCAAGGGGTTTTCTCTCTGGAACTGTGGACAAATTCAAGATGGTAAGCTGACGAGAGCAGCAATATGCTATTTATCTGCTCGTTTTACTCACCAAGACCAACCCTCTATCCACCATTTAGGTATTTGAAACAAAATCAAGCCGAAGGATGGGGACTCTGGTAGCATCATTCGTAGCGCTTTTCCTGCTGGTATACTACCTAACCAGGTAGGATTCTTGTGATTTTTTTTATAATATACAAATTTTTTTCTGCTCTTAGTCTGTCTCGACGGACAAATTTTCAATTTTGGTGATTTTACTCAAGCTAAGTGCTTCAAGATTAGTAACATCATTCTTACTTCATTTGCGCTTAGATTTATAGTTGCCTCCTTACTTCAATATAACTCCCATATATTGAAGGTGTGGATCTAACGCAAATTTTTGTTTTCTCCATGGTCAATGAAGGTTTTTGAATGAGTTTATAGCTCGATCAATTATTTTGAATCTAATAGTTGGCCACTTTTTGAAGTAGATTGCAATAAAATGTTGTGTATATATGCTTAGATATTTTCTTAGATTAAGTAGCTTCATATATGGTGAATAATCTAGAAGAAGTTAGAGTTTCAGTTGAGAATGAACAATTATGATTGCATGTAATTGTGAAAACCTAGGAAAGTTATGATTTGCTGTCTCACTAATTTATATCCGGAAGAATTCAATTTTTTTTTTCGCTATTAGTGCATCTCGACGGCGGAGAAGAGCCGTCGAGGCGCGCTTCTGAGGGAGGTCGTCTCTCACGGCCACACCATAGCCGTCGAGACCGCCTAGCTCGAAGTTACCGAAGCGGCTGAAAAACCGTCGAGGCCGTGGCCTTCGCCCACGTCACAGGCCTCGCCATGGTGGGGCCCATTAGCACTAGTATCGACGGCCCTATAATGGCCATCGAGACAGATCCAACGATGCGGGTAACGGCGTCCTAGGGGTCTATCTCGACGGGCTATACTTTAGCCGTCGATACAACTAGTGTCGACGGCCAGACCGTCGACACTACGGGCCTCTCTCGACGACCTTCACTCGACGGCCTTCTCTCGACGGCTAGCCGTCGAGACTGACTATACCCGACGGTTGTACGATTTGTATCGACGGCTTTTGCCGTCGACACTGTTGCCGCCTCCTGTAGTGGGAGCCTTGCCATCACCAAATCCGGTCTCCCAGGGGCCAACTGTCGATGGATCCAGGCTCACCGGAGCTCGGCTATGGCAGATCCAGCCTACATGAAGGCGAAGATGGGAGAAGACCATGGCGGCGGAGGCTAGAGGAAAGGAGGGCCGCAGCGGAAGAGGACGGCAGTGGAGGAGGCATGGGGAGAGGATGGCAGTTGTGTTGTGCCCGATGATGTCACGTGAGGGAGAGAGGACGTCGTGCCTCTAGTCGAAGATGAGAAAGGGGCGGCCAGGGCTGCCGCAATGCCACGGAGAAATCCACGCCGCCGCTTGTGATGACAAATTGGGAAATACAGAAGAGGGGACATGAAAGGAAAGGAAAGGGGAAAAAACAAGTAAAAAATGGGGAAAATTTCAAACCCGCACCTCCCATGCGAAATCTAGTGCCCGAAACCAATGAAGCACTCGCCACGCCATGTTGCATTTCGTCGGGAAAATTTCTTTTATATATAAAATCTGAAGGGATGGTCGGATCTATCTCTCGCTCGCGATTGAACGACCACGAACCGACGGTGCGACGTGGACAGGCTCATCGCGCAGGAGCGAATGTATAGTGCCGGCGTGTCTAGAAAATAATTGGTCTTTTCTGCATTTCTTACTACATGCGCTTTCCTCTTATTTAGGATATACTCACTACTAGGGAACTGACTTTCCTAAACGGTTGAAAAAAAAAAGAAGCAAACTTTCACAAGCGGTTTAATAGCTCCAAACCAGCCCCAAGCCAGGAGTGGACCTCTATAAGCGGTTGGGGGCACAAACCCCTTCTAAAGACCAAGAATCCTAAGCGGTTTATGTCCCCAACCGCTGCTAGAGCTCTAGAAGCGGTTGGGCACACAAACCGCTTAGGATGCTTGGCCTTTATAAGCGGTTTAATAGCCCCAATCGCTTCTAGAGGGTCCTTTTTCGAATAGATAAAAGGAAAGCTCCCCTATCTCATCAGATATCACGCATGGGTGGGTTGGCTAGCTGGGTGAGGTGTGAGTCATGAGGTCCTGAGTTCAAATCCCACCCCCCAATATTATTTGCCTTTTAAACCGCTTGTGATGCTCCGTCAGGCATCAGTCGCGGTTTCTTGTGATGCTCCGTCAGGCATCAGTCGCAGTTTCTCAAATCAGGCATTAGTCGCGGTTTCCTTCTCGCGGTTTCTTGTGATGCTCCGTCAGGCATCAGTCGCAGTTTCTCAAATCAGGCATTAGTCGCGGTTTCCTTCTCAAATCAGGCATCAGTCGCGGTTTCTTGTGATGCTCCGTCAGGCATCAGTCGTCAAATCAGGCATCAGTCGCGGTTTCTTGTGATGCTCCGTCAGGCATCAGTCGCAGTTTCTCAAACCGCTTGTACAGGCATTAGTCGCGGTTTCCTTCTCAAATCAGGCATCAGTCGCGGTTTCTTGTGATGCTCCGTCAGGCATCAGTCGTCAAATCAGGCATCAGTCGCGGTTTCTTGTGATGCTCCGTCAGGCATCAGTCGCAGTTTCTCAAACCGCTTGTACAACTCCTTTCCCTGGCAGTGACTCGCCGCACCAGCCTCTCCTAATTTGATGCTAGGTGTGCTGGCAGCTATGGACGGATGCGGCTGCAGCCTTCCGCGCTGAGCATGACAAGTGTTAACCAACAACGCTACTAGGTTTAGTCCATGGATATTGATTTATGCGCTCACTATAAAATTCAGAAAAAAAACAAGGGTGAAAATTTACTTTGCGGCTGAGCAAAACAGACAGCATGGACGGGTAGTGAAGAGGCGGCTCGGGCGGGTGAAAACATGGTAAGGGAGCCGACGAGGATGTGGTGAGGCGGCGCGTTGGTGATGAGGCGTGGGCAAGCGATGGTGTAACGTACCCCAATTTTCTATTTTTGGAAAAAAAATTTCCGCAAAAATATCATACAAGTCCCCAAAGCCATTCCTCGTTCCTCTAGCATTTTCCAAAACCATATCCTATTTTATCCCATAAAGGAAATACATTTTTCTATTTTTTGAGAGGCGTTCATCCCATGAAATATCAATTTTTTTTCCATAATTTGGTTTTTCCCATTTTTTGTTTTTTATAATTCTATATCATATTTTCCCGAGCCTCCTAAATTTTTCTACAAATTTTTGAAGCCTCGAGCAATTAACCAGAAATTCTTTACCCATTTCCTAAAACCATTCCATTCCTGGAAAATTTTTAGAAAATATGCTTTCCTCCTTTGGATTCCGCCACCGATGCCGCCCCTCTTCCTTCCCCGCCTCGGCTCCAGCACATCTCAGCCCATGGCCGCTTAGCCCAACCCAACCCAAAGCCATAAGTGATGTCAAACGGTCGGGATCGATTCCGCCCAATCCATTGGTAGAGCATCCACCACGTCACCTCACTGCGTACCGGTTAAGTTTCAGTTAAAATGCCGCTAAATGCTGAGGTGGTGCCTATGTGTTAGTTAAGTGCTGACATGTGCGCATGTGGACGATTACGTGGTGGTGGCTAGGAATGAAAATATAGAAATTTTTTAAAAAACCCAAAAAAGGGAAAATAAAATAAATAACGTAAAAAATAATAAAACCCCAAAATAGAAAAGCCACAATAAATTCAGAAAATTTAAAATATCTAAAAAATAGGAAAATTCCCAAAAAGGAAAATATTAAAAAGTCATTTTCCGGGATTTTTTGAAAAGTCATTTTTTGAAACTTTCCGTTCTTGGATTTTTTTTTGTATTTTATGAATTTTTCGGGATATTTTTTGGATTTTTAGAACTTTAAGAATTTTTAAAATTTTGTTTTGGTATTTTTGGATTTTGTTGATTTTTCTATCCTAGTCACCGGCACGTAACCATCTTCATGCGAACACGTCAGCATTTAAAGGACACATAGGGGTGACTTCAGCATTTAACTGTATTTTAACACAAACCTAATGGATCGGGGGCAACGGTTCAAATGGTTACAAGTTCAGGGGGTTGACATTGCAATTTACAAGTCTAGGGGGCTAATTGAGATTTACTACGAGTTCAGGGGGCAACAATGCAATTCTCTATAAGAAAAAACCGATGTAAACATGGTGTTACAAAGAGCAATGTATGCTGAGAGTTAAAATGCCAATCTCAACAGGTGGTTTGTTAAAACGTCACTCCTCTCTCACTGATATGTAAGACCATGTATATCTATAGAAGTGGATTAAATTGATGTTTTAATGAAATCATTTATTAAGAGTGGCTAATATGTAAATATTTGGCGTCAAACTATGTATAATAATATCGGAAAAAATATAGATTACCCTAGAACTCTTGTCTTGTTATAGAATACCTCCTAAACACTAAAAATTGGAATTTTACACCTTAACTAAGAATACATGATAGATTACCCCTTGACTCAGGTTTGAACAATTTTTGGACTAATAAAAACAGATTTAAAGCTGTATATGGCAGCAGGCCATCCGATGCATAAAAAATTGATTTTCATCCACTACTATTATGACTCCAAATCATCAAACAGAAGATTTAAGTTGTAGCAGGCCACCCAATACATTAAAAAGCAAGATTTTGCTGCTCTCCGATGCATAAAAAGGAAAAATTTTAAACTCACGACCTGAAGTTCACAGCAGGAAGGTTTTGCTGTCATCCGATGCATAAAAAGCAAGATTTTGCTGATATTTGCTACCATGTGATGCAGTCGGCAGAGAGCTGATGACCAAGGGGCTGGAGTGACACCGGTCTGGAGTGCTGCTCGACGCCGGCCGGGGTTGGAGCCGACGCGCGCCGCCGGGCGTCGCCATGGGCCGCCGCCTAGGCACCTCCGCGATGCCCCCGGGCGCAGCTACCACGCCACGCAACCACCGGACGCGGATCCTCGGCGTCGTCGGAGCGATCGAGATTTTTGGCCGTCGGTTTTGATCGATCGGCTTTCCTTTGCCACTTGCACGGAAATCGAAGCGTTTTTCTCTCCCCTCCCCACTCTCACAGCAACGTCAGGGGATCCCGATCCCGCAACCACCAGGTTGAGCAGCCGATGATGGGTCTTTAGGTGGCGTGCCGGCAACGGGGCTTGAGGCGGCTTGCGGACGGCTGGGAAGGGACGGGGAGCGATGGAGCGAGCGAGTAACCCTAGTGATTTGGAGATTTTAGGATTTTTGTGGTCAAATCCATATTGACTGGTCTGAGAGGTGGATTTCGTACTGTTTACATAGTTGAGAGGTGTTTTCTATTGGATTTAGAGTTTAGAAGGGTATTTTATACCAAGCCAATAGATCAGGTAATCTATACTTTTTCGCCCGTGCGTCTTTTCATGTTCTTCGTGTCGCTGCTGCTACACGATAGCTCGAGCAAGTGAGCAGGCCTCTGTAGCTAGTGTACACCCCCCTCCGTCCCGATGACCGCCGCCGCCGCCGCCGCTCGACGCCTACTCCGTCCCACCTCATCAGCTGCCACCTCCAGCACCCGTCGGCTCCTCTCGTCGACCTCTCCCGCGCCTCCCCCACGCAGCCCCAACACCAACTCCACCGTCGCCTTCGATTGGTCCGACGACGAAGAGAACCCCTCCCCTCTTCCACCCGCATCCCCGGCTAAGAATCCCAACATGCCGCCGCCCTACGACCCCTTCAGCAAAAAGCCCGCCGTCGCCGAGCCGGCCGATCCCACAAATCTCCAGGAAATCTTCCACCGGATGCGCACCGAGGGCCTCGCCGACTACGCCGTCAAGATGTTCGACGGATTGTCCAAGGACGGGCTCACCCACGAGGCGCTCGCGCTCTTCGCGGTCATCAAGGACAAGGGCGCCATGCCCGACGTCGTCGCCCACACCGCCGTTCTCGAGGCCTACGCCAACGCCGGGCCGGCCCACTGGCGCAGCGCCGTGCGCACTTACGACCGCATGCTCGCGTCCGGGGTCGCGCCCAACGCGTACACGATCGCCGTGCTGGTCAGGGGGCTCGCGGCGAGCGACCGTTGCACTGAGGCCGGCAAGTACATGGTGGAGATGCTCGACCGCGGGATGCGGCCGAATGTGGCGACATGTCTAGCCGTATTCGAGGCGCATGTGAGGACGGAGAAGGTGGAGGAGGGGAAGGCGCTACTGGAAACGATGAAGGGTAAGGGGTTCGTGCTGGATGAAGAGGCGATACGCAGCGGCACGGTGAAGCGAGGGCATGTATTCAGGGGCGTCATGAACTTGCTCTTTGGCAAGTGATAATGGTAAAGTTCTGGGTTGCTAGTGCTCAGGATTCTACTTGAAATTAAAATGTCTACCGTCGCTGAGAACAGGGTTCGTGTTCTATGGTTTGTCATCGGTCTGTTATAGTCTTTAATGTTTGATTACTTTTCTTTTGAATTGACAATATGTGCATTTTGATGAGTTCTGGAACTGATTTCTGTTAATAATATTTAGCTTGATGTTTCAGGAGTAGTAAAAGAGGTGTTTAGACTGGTCATTGTGCAAAATTACTTTTTTTCGCTATGCTCTAACATTGTTTTTTCCCCCAAGGGACTATAGATATAATTATTCTCAGCCAGTACAGGCCATATCTTTTATCATTTGGGCTATTACGTACTAGTATTGATTTTGAAAGCGGTGGATAATTTCTAGTCATGGGCTTAACCCCTCACATGGTACTCAAGGAAAAGAGCATTAGGGAATGGAAGGATGGATTAAACAAAAAATATTACTCCATAGGCATATGCATCATAATTCTGTTGTGGCATTACACAAGTGCAAAAGCAAAGATTGTTTGATGCAGCTAATGCAATGGTTCACTTGTTACAAAATTGTTTACTATTCTACTGAGAATTGTTCTTAATGAAGATTCATTATGTGGTTTTCATTACTATCTGGAAGTAGCTAACAATTTTAATCTGAAAAGTTGTGACCCCTAGAGAGGGGCTTTGAGGGACCAAAAAATCATGAAAAAGTTATTTTAGAAACTCTAAGAAAACCATTTAAAACCCTACAAAAAATAATTACAAAACACTACATTGTTTGGCTTGTACAAATGTGCCATGCTAAACTTTAATTTAATTTAATTTAAGATGAAAAAAAAGGCCTATGCTAACCAATTCTGTTCCACTGAATCAACCCCCTTTCTGATGGCATACCTCTACAACTATCTTGAGACAAAATAACTACCACCTCTGGTTGCATATATGTGTCATCTTATATAAGGACGTATCTAGATTGACTACATGGAATTAGTCGTTCTAGATTCATCGTGAATAGACTTCTATTATATTTATTTATTTTATTTGTGTAAACAACTATACTGAGGAGATATGGTAATTGATCCTAAACTTAAGGGATGCTAATTATTTGAATGAGCTGCTTTCTGTCAGTTCCGCAATGTTAAAATGATGCAGTCGTCCCCACATGACAGTTCTTCCAAATCCATTATTTTGTGGGGGAAGTCAGTAGTTTGGGTTTTAGGATTGCTGTCGATTGCTTCGGGCTGTGAAGACATTGACACTAGGAGTTCCTTGTGAATTTAGGGGCAAGCAGTGATCTGTTCAGTGTTGAATTGCATTACAGAAATTACATCAGGGAGTCAGATGTGCTTGTAGGATTCCAAGATAACAAGGTTGTATGGTTCGACAGGTGTGAAGTGGATACATGGTCAATGCTCTGGATTCATGTTTTTGTTGAGCAAGTATGGTATAAGAAGGACGACAAAGTGAAGGCATTTTGGTTGCCTCTGGGAAAAATTTGGTATATGGTTTTCAGAGTATACAAGGTGATGCAGACATAAATTTGATGGTTACATTTGTTCCTGGATTCACCACGTTAGTCATCTATGTATTCAGCTGTTATGCCTACTGGGATGAATGTTATGTTCCCTGCAAAGAGCATGGATAAACTGCCAGACTTCTATGTAGATGTTCCCAAGATCCAAGTCCCCTAGTCACCAAAGAATTATGTAGAAGATGGAATTGGTGGAAGAAGATGCACATGAGCAGGAGGAATGCAGGAAATATTTTGAGTGATAGTAACTACGAGATGAGTCAGGGGGATGATGACTTAGGGGAGCAGGAAGATGGTGAATCGCATGACATGTAGTGCAATGATGCTACCACTGATGGATCTGATTCAGATTATGTGTTTCAGATGAGGACCTGGGTCTTGCATGTTCCGACGAGGATAATTTAAAGGTGAGATACAAGTATCCAGTGTATAAGTCCAAATTGTTAAATGTGGTGAGAATTGCAGCTTGTATTCAATGGGCCCAAATGGGCTGAATAAGTACATGTACAAGAGAAGGGAAATATACAGAAAACCCTCTATATATGTGCTATTTTAACACCCCCCTTCAAACTTATGGTGAATCTACAACACTGAATTTGGAGAGATGTACATCATGCTGCACTCTCGTCTGTGCCTTCGTGAAGAAGTCGGCGAGCTGAAGATTTGAAGGCACATAATTGAGAGCAACCACCATGTGCTCGCACTGGATCGAACATAGTTGGCATCAACTCCAATGTGCTTAGTGAGCTCGTGTTTCTTTGGATCACGAGCAATCTTGATAGCAAGATCTTTGTCGGAAAGCGATGGTCGGAGTAGAGACAGACACACCAAGGTCGGCAAGAAGCCACCGAAAGCCACGTGACCTCGGTATCACGGAGGCCAAAGCACTGAAGCTCGACCTCGATCTTGGGCGTGAAGCAATGATGGCGCTTGATCTTCCACGAGATCAGGGAAGAACCAAGGAAGATACAGTATGCTGAGACTGACTTGCGCTCCACAGGATCGCTAGCCCAAGTAGCGTCAGAAATGCGCTGGTGAAAGCAGACAGAGCTGGAGGAGAACAAACGACGGTCGGCAGTACCTGGAAGGTAGCGAAGAACCCGAAGGAGATGACCGTAGTGCACACTGGTGGGAGAGGCCATGAACTAGCTAAGGATGTGCACAGCGTGGGAGACATCCGAACGAGTGATGCCAAGGTAGACAAGACTCCCAACAAGGTGGCGGTAGCGAGTGGGGTCCTGAAGGGGAACCCCATCGGTGGGTCGAAGTTGGAGATGAAGCTCCATCGGGGTGTCAGCGGTGCGGTCGTCGCTGAGGCAAGCACGAGCAAGGAGCTCCTGAATGTACTTGCGCTGAGAAAGGTAAAAGCCCTCAGGTGTGGAGTCAACCTCAATCCCCAGAAAATATCGAAGTGGCCCCAAATCAGACATCTGAAACTGCTCACTGAGACTGACCTTGACGAAGACAATGTAGTCAGGGTCATCTCCAGTGATGAGCATGTCATCAACGTACAGGAGAAGAAGAGTGCGACCCCGAGAAGAGGTGTGAACAAAGAGAGCAGGATCATGTGGACTAGGTACAAAGCCAGCAGCAGTGACAACCGAGGCAAAACGCTCAAACCAAGCACGAGGGGCCTGCTTCAGGCCATAGAAAGAGCGTCGAAGGCGACACACGTGACCATCAGGAACACTGTAGCCAGGAGGAGGGTGCATGTAGACCTCCTCACGTAGCTCACCATGAAGAAAGGCATTCTTCACATCGAGCTTGGAGATGGTCCACTGACGAACAGAAGCAACATCTACTAAAGTGAGCACAGTGGTCCTGTAAGCAACTGGGTTGAAGGTCTCGCCGTAGTCAAGACCAGGTGTCTGCTGGAAGCCACGAGCAACAAGACGCGTCTTGAAACGCTCGAGAGAACCGTCAGAGCGAGTCTTGATCTTATAGACCCACTTACAAGTGATCGGACGGACGATAGAAGGACACGGGACGAGATCCCAAGTGCCAGTGCGCTCGAGAGCAGCAAGCTCCTCGGCCATCGCGAACTGCCACTCAGGATGAGCAATAGCGTCGCAGTAAGAGGTAGGCTCAGAGGAAGTGGTGAGAGGAACAGAATAACCATAACGGTCAGGAGGTAGGATCTTGCTCCGATCACGAAGAGCGTACCGAGGTGAAGAGGCAGTGTTTTGAGGAGGAGCAGAGGAAGTGGGAACTCGAGAACGAGAGTAGTGAAACGGAAAGGGTGGTTGAAGTGGTATGGGTGATGGTGGAGACACAACCTGGGAATGTGGAGGTGGAGACACGACCTGGGAAGGTGGTGGTGGAGAGGGAACTGGGGAAGGTGGTGGTGGAGAGGCGACTGAGGAAGGTGGTGTAGGAAGAACGGGAGGTGGTGGAGGAACAACTGGAGGTGGTGGAGAGAAGACCTGTGAAGGTGGTGAAGTGATGATCTGGGAAGGTGGTGGAAGAGAGACAACCTGGGAAGATGAGGAAGGAAAGGCAAAGCGATCAGGAAGGCTGAGAAAGGAGAGAGACTCAGGTGAGGCCGTACCAGGGGAGTCAAAAGAGCGAGACTCATCAAAGAAGGGACGCGACTCGTCGAAAGTGACATCCTTAGAGACACGAATCTGATGACCGAGCGGATCCCAACAACAGGCACCCTTGCGCTTTGAGTCGTAGCTAAGGAAGGTGCACTGCACTGACTGAGCAGTCAACTTGGTTCGCTCACGAGGCTGAAGAAGTACATACGCCACACAACCAAAGGTACGAAGGCGAGTGTACTCAGCTGATTGGCCATAGAGGCGCTCGAAAAGAGTGACACCCTGAAGAGCAGTGGATGGCTGAATGTTGATGAGGTAAGCAATTGTCGACCTTTGCTTGATTTGAATTGTGGTGGGACTGAGGTAGAGAGCATCATAGCTCGAGCAGTCTCAAGCAGGTGGCAATGCTTGCGCTCGGCAACACCATTCTGCGTATGGGCACCAGTACACGAGTATTGAGGAAGAGTGCCCTGATCAACAAGAAGCTGATGCAGAGCAGTGGAGAGATACTCACCAGCAGAATCAGCACGAAACACACGAATGGATGAAGCAAACTGAGTGCGAACCATGGCTGCGAAAGCCTGATAGGCAGCCAACACCTGATCACGAGACTTGAGGAAGTAGGTCCAGGTGAAACGAGAGAAATCATCACTAAAAATCACATACCATCGATTACTCTCTTTTGAAACGAAGGGAGCAGGTCCCTAAACATCAGAATGAACCAAATCAAAAGGACGAGCTGATACAGAGTCACTAGTAGGGAAAGGCAGCTGTAGTTGTTTGCCAAGCTTACAGCCCTGACAGGGGAGGGAGGTATCACGAGAAACCTTCGCAAGAACACCACAACGCAAAAGAGAACACAATCTCGACTCAGACATATGACCTAACCGGCGATGCCACTGAGCAAAACTGGCGGAAGTGGTGGTGGCGAAGACAGTGGCATTAGAAGCGCTGATCGACTGGCTGGGGACGGTGGTGGTGTAAGCGAAAGTAGAAGGAAGACGAAGCCAGTCGAGAGCCCACAACCTGGGGGAGTCACGGGTTCGCCAGCCAAGACCAACAAGGGTCCCTGTACTGCGAACCTAGATAAAACAGAAGTCAGGCTCAAGAGTGATGCTAAAACCCATATCAGTGTGCTGACCAGCAGAAATCAATTGCATAGTAAGGCAAGGCACATGGGAAACATCTGGAACAAAAAAGGAAGAGGTGTGAAGGGTGCCCTTTCCAGCAACTGATAGAGGTGACCCATTAGCAGTCTTGACAAAGACAGGAGTGACTGGAGACCGCAATGGGTGAAGATGAGTGGAATCATATGTCATATGGAAAGAAGCCCCGGAGTCAAGGTACCAAGTACCTGAATCAGCTGAGATACCTGAAGCAGCTGAGGGAGCCTGGTAAGTAGTGGCAGAGGATGCAGTGGGAGGCCGAGTGTCGAGGCGAAGCTCAAGACGCGCAAGGCGATCAGTGAGAGCCTGAGCCCACACCGGAGCCTCAGGAGGAGCAGAGCCAGGAGTGCTCCTAGAGGTGGAGCTGCCAAAGGTGCCACTCTGCTTCTTGAGGCGCTTCTGCCTGGCTGAATGGTGTGACTGTCTTCTTGCGATGAGTTGCGAAGGAGCGCCGGAGCCTCCAATCTGTGTAGGAGCAGAAGTACCCCCCTGCGACCAAGCCGCCTGCTGGTGCGGGAAGAGTAGCAACAGGGCCACCTGCTGGGGCAAGGAGCAGCAGCTAGGTCACCAGAACAGGTGTTGGTGTCGCCGAGGTGCCCAGCACGGTCGCAGGCGAGGAGAGGACACCCCAAAGATGAGTCTCCTAAGCACGAGCCTGAGTCAGAGCCTAAGTGAGCGACGGCAGCGGTGTGCGGGCCAGGAGCTGAGCCCGAAGCGACTCAAACTCCGGACGAAGGCGACTGAGGAACTGGAAGACTCGTGCACCGAGCCGGTGATCCCGTAGACGAACGCACGTGGCGCATGAGGGATCTGGGGACGGCTCCAGAGAATCCAGCTGACGGTAGACATCACAGAATCGTCTGTGGAAGTCGTCGACGATGAGTCTCTTCTTTGAAGAGTCTCACCAGACGCAAGAGTGATGTGTAAGCGCTGGTCGCCTTTCGGTATCTTGAGCTGCACGTAGTCCCACATCAGACGAGCGGATGCCAGAGGGACCACATCTAGGGCAAGATCCGTGCGCATGCTGCCAACGAGTGCAGCAACAGCGCAAGCCTCAGAAGCACGCCAGTCCTCCAAGCGGTGAGCAGCAGCCGTGTACACCTCAAGGGCTGCTCAGAGAGCTCTGCGAGAACGGTACCGGCCGACCATCAAGACTGGCCGAGGCGGCTTTGGGACAAGAAGAAGCGCCGGGGGTAGGGGAGGCACCGGTGAGATGGCCTAGAGGCGCTGGCTGTCTAGGCACACGCGGAGCAGTGTAGACTACTCGCGGAAGTTGGAGCCATCGAACTGGATCGGTGGGAGTGCAACCGGGCCAAGCACACGAGAGGCAGACGCCATGGTGGTGTGCTGGACCGAGCTCAACGAGGATGGTTACTGGCGCCGAGGGCCGAGGCTGCTCAACCCCGTAGACAGAAACAGGGAGCCGAGGGTCGAGGCCGGAGCTGAGCCCCGCAACTCCGGCGATAGGGAGGCCGGCGAGCCCCGCAACTCCGCGAGCATGATGGCCACGCGCCGAGACAGCGCTGGGAGAGGCGGCGGCATGGAGTTTTGGGCGCCCGGCGGGCGCTGTGGTGACGGGCCACAGGAGGCGAGGGCAGGGCGGCGACGGGCGCGGAGGCGGGGGGGCGAGGACAACAACGGCGGCGGCTTGGCGGGAAGGCGTGGCGCGTCGGGCCCAGGCGCCGCGCGTGGGAGCACCCGCGAGGTAGGGAGAGGGAGGAAGAAGAGGAGGAGGCGTCGCCAAAGGGTTCCTCCGGCGACGGCGGCGCCTCGCCGGTGGCGGCGGCAGGTGGTGGGGAGGAAAACCCTAACCCTAGGCTCTTGATACCATGTTAGATGTGGTGAGAATTGCAGCTTGTATTCAATGGGCCCAAATGGGCTGAATAAGTACATGTACAAGAGAAGGAAAATATACAGAAAACCCCCTATACATGTGCTATTTTAACACAAATCAGACTTGGACATTCCTGAATTGAAGTTGGGATGCTTTCTTAAAAATGACCCTGACAGTATAGAGGCTTCTTGTGATGTCAAATGCCAGTGGGATATATATATGCCTCATGGGACAGTAGGGTGAAGCGTATCATGATTAAGGCCTTGTTCTTTTCAGCCAAAAATGGTGAAAATTTTAATCTGAAAAAGTTGTGATCCCTCGAGCGACATCTTGAAAAGTTCAAAAAATTATGAAAAATATTTTTTCGAAACTATAAGAACTATTTAAATCCGCATAAAAGTGACTATAAAATACTGCATCATTTGGTTTGTAAAAAATTACAAATTTTTAATTTAATTTAATTTAAGCAGAAAAGAAAAAGGCCGACATTCTTGCCACAGGAGTGGGAAAAACAAATGGTTCACCTCTAAGTTCATTGCAACCAACTATTTGGACACCATCAGTACAATGCTTAAAACAACATTACTGAGCTAGCCAGGTTGGTTCAGAAAGATTTTAACATCACAGCGTCAAGGAGCAAGTTGTACAGAGCCGAATGGACAGCCCTTAAAATGATATATGGTGATGAGCTAGAATAGTACAAAATAAATTTTGGGATTATGCTCATGAGCTGAAGAGGGCAAACCCTTGAAGTTCTTTATTTTTGTCTTTGAATGAAGGTGCCATTCACAATTTGTACATCTCAGCTGCATGCTAGAATTCTTGATGGGGTTCAGGCCTATAATCTTCTTAGATGAAGCCCATATGAAAACAAAATATGTTGGTTGTTGGTTGCAGTTGGCATTGACCCAGATGAGTGCATATTTCCTATAGCCATGGCAGTGGTGGGTATAGAGACAAGCAGTCCTAGAAATGGTTTTTGCAAACTCGAAAAGTGATTTGAAGGTCACCAATACGGCTTCCAAAATGTTGATAACTAATAAGCAAAAAGGTGTCATACAAGCCATGATAAGAGTGGGAAGATGTTGAGGACAGACTTCTCTTAAATATTTCTCTAAAATGTTGTCCGGATACGGATACGCGACACGGTGATACCGTTGTTAATAGTATATTGTATAGGGGTTTATTTACTATTTTCCTTCACCTGTACCTTGTATATCTAGGCCCATTTTGGCCCATAGTAAACTACTGGTTGTCCATCTATCATGGTATCAGAGCCATGGACCTAAACCCTTAGGGTTTCCTCCTTCCTCCACAGCAGCCGCCGCCGCCGGGTTCATCACCGGCTGGCGTCGCCGCCGGCGACCACCCGCCGCCGTGCCTCCTCTTCCCTTCTCCTCTTCCTCCTTTTCCTCCTCTCCTAGCCCCCCGCCGAGCTAGATCCATGCCGGATCCGCGCCACGCCGCCGCGCCGAGATCTGTGACTGCGCCGCCCGCACAGCAGCTGCAGCCTCGTCCTTCCTCGACACGCGACGCGCGTCCATCTATCAACCGTGATACGGTAATTTCTCTAAAATACGGATATGGGAATACATTTACATATATACATGGTTGTTAAGGCTTCCTTGAAGCGTCGCTTCATCGACACTTAGGCGGTAAAAAGGTTTTTTGCGGACGCCATAGCCGACGCGTCGCTTCATCGGCCGTGGCGTCGCGAGCCCAAGTCCCCCTAAATCGTCGCGTACCTTGGCTAGTATGAGGTCGCCTAGTGCATCTCTGATCTGTGACACCGCTTGGTGCTCCTCGGATCTACGCCACCGCCTAGCCGTGGTAGTGCAGAAGTGCTCCGCCTGTCCTCTTCATGTTGTCGCCGTCGCGGAGTGAACCTCCGACAGCGGTTGGAGCTGAGGAGTGGGGGCAGTAACTGGAGAAGGGAGTAGTGGAACTCGTCGGCTGGACCATGGGAGGAGAGCGAGGCGGCTCTGGAGAGGGGAGATGGAAGCGGAGCGAGCAGGGGAGAAGAGAGAGGTGGTGCTGGATGGAGTGGCGGCGGCAGCTTGGTCTTAGGGTTAAGAACGGGGAGGGAGAAGAAGTTGGCGTTTGGGCTGTAAGAACGGGGAGGTAAATGAAGTGGATATTTGGGCTGGGCAACTGGGCCTTGTAAGTTGGCCTTTATAATTCATAACTGAAAAATGCAACACTGGATTTGAATTGAGCCATAAAAGTGGTAATTATTTGCTTTCATTCGCCATACTTATGTGTCTATGGCGTCATCTCGCCGTCTTTGAAGTGCTTAATAAATTTGTTTGGTTGGTGCATTCTGAGATTCCCATCTCTGAATCTGAGAATCTTACTTTTTCTTGTGTTTGGTTGCCAGATCTCGGTTTTGAGCACAGCTCTGTGGATGCAAGATTCTCCATCTGACTTGGCTCGAGAAACACAACCGGCGTTTCTCTGGATGCAACGCATGGTGGCCTCGTGTTCTGTGCATGGGGCCACAATCAGTCACCATAGTTTTTATTTTTTCCTTTTTTGTTTGTATCTTTTTATTAGCATATCCGATTACCGAATCGATTCCAAAAATGAATTTTCGACATTTTTTTCGAACAAAAATAGACCACACTCGCTATATAAATTTTAAAATAATTAAATTTCAAAATATTCATCTACTAAACACTAAACCAAACACTGTCTCTGCATCTGCACATCCCGTATCTCACCAGCCTGGCTGAGTCGGACGGGCCAGGCTCGTGAGAGAAGGCAACCAAACAGCCTATAAAAAGTAAAAAGGTCCAAGCGGCTGCCGTGCGCCTTAAGCACCATAACAACCATGCATATATATATAATATATAATTAGTATATATATTATAAATATATGAATGTGACATCCTCATTTTTATTTTTTTACTGAACATGCCCAAATAAATGCATTTTAAATCTTCTCTCCCTCTCTGCCACCTGTCTTCTCTCTCCCTACCTAGTACCTAGCCTCCACATGCCCCCTCCACGCGACCCCTGTTGTTTACTCCTACTCTCTCTTTCTCTCTCTTCACACTCCACCTCTCTCACGTCGCTCTCCGTGGCTTTTCTCCTCCTACAGTCTCTCTTTCTATCTCTCTCCACCCTCCAACTCTCTCAATCTAGCTATCCCTGGCTCCGATGCTCTTCTCTCCTTACTCCTCTCTTCTTCCTCCGCCAATGTGCCTCCTGCGCAGAGCTCCCCGTCTGTACCTGCGCCACCGCTGCGCTACCTCCCGTCGCCGGAGCTCCCCGTCGCTAGCTCTCCGCGGTATCCCACAAGTATCTCCGCGGTATCCCACAAGTATCCGATTTATTTTTATTATTTGAAAATCAAGATAATGTCCAATACGTATCCTTTATGTATCCTAGCGTATCGGATACGTATCCGTATTGATTTTGGGACGTATCCAGGTATCATATAGTCAGGGTACTTAATTCAGATGCACATTCTTGGATACACGTTCGGATACGTATCCGTATCCGGATACAGATACGTGGATTTTGGGACGTATCCAGGTATCATAGCCAGGGTACTTAATTCAGATGCACATTCTTGGATACACGTATCCTAGCGTATCTAATACGTATCCGTATCCCGTATGTGTCCGGATACGGATACGTGGATTTTGGGACGTATCCAGGTATCATAGTTAGGGTACTTAATTCAGATGCACATTCTTGGATACAGAACATGCCTCCAACTAAATGGTGCAGTTTTTTTCCAGAGAATTCCCATTGTGTTGCGAGGTATTCAACAGGTACATACTAGATTCAAGGAGCCAGCCCATACTCACAACGCTTGAGACAGTTAGGCGTCAGCTTATGACAAGGCTGCACAATAAAGGGAAGGAGGCCATGAAATGGAAGGGGAGCATCTGCCCGAAGGTTGCAAGCAAGATTCAAAAGAATAGCCAAAAGGGCAAACACATGTTTTGCTTTACCTTCTGGCCATGGTGTGTTTGATGTAACACATAAGGGACAAATATGTTGTTGATCTTCAGGCCAGAACTTGTGATTGCCAAAGATGGTAACTGATTGGTATACCATGTTGCCATGCTATATCATGCCTAATTAAGGCATGAAAGAAGGAAACCAAAATTGGTAGTACCAGCTTGCTATCATATTGTCACCTAGAAGAATGTATATAGTTACATTATTAGATCCCTAAGGGATTAAATTGCTTGGGAAAAGAAAAATGGTGTGGAAGTGAAACCTCCTAGGTATGATAAGAAAGGGCTGGCAGGCTCAAAAGATGCAGGAAGAAAAAAGCAAGAGAGGTACAAGGTAAGCACAAGATCTCCAAGCATGGAGCTACAATGCACTGCAGCTACTGCAAGGGGCTAGACCACAACAAAAAGTGGTGCAAGCTAGGGAAGTCAGGCATCAAGCCAACAGACCAAAACTGGATTCTTTCAACTGAACAAATGGAAGATGATCAAGCCTCCATGTCACAGGTATGCAAGAAACCTCTTGTTACATTTCTGTTCTGTGGCAAGCCCTAAATCTGAATGGTAGTTTCATTGCAACAGAATATTGGAGGGGGTCTTAATGGTAATTTTATTGCAAATTCTGTGCAAGCCATCCTGAGAAGCCAACAAAGTGCGCAATCCCTCCAGACCAATGCTCCCAGACAGTCCCTTCATTGCAAATTATGTGGTTGACCATCCAACAAGATTGACTACAGCAAAAAAAAAAAGGCAAACATGGGATGATAAGCAAGAGGATCAAGGAGGCTGGTCCAAGTTAGAAGAAGTAAAGCAACAAAAAGTCAGCCTTCATTTTGTATGTTATGGGTACGTACTATAGCATGTGTGGACAGTACCCATGGTTACTGTAGCATGCTATAATACCGCGGGTAAGTAGCATGTGGCCCTAGGTTGCAGTTATTTTAGGATATATTCCTATTTATTAGGGATTAGTTTCTTATAGTTTAAGTTATTTCTTTCTTATAGTTTAATTCGATCTTTTCTTAGAGTTTAAATCGGTTCTCACTATAAAAGGGGGGTCATGCATCTTTTATTATCATTCAAGCAATGAATTGAGTTGAGATTAAATCTTATAGACGGTGGCTCCGATAACAGTCAAAGACAGCAGTTTCGACAACAGCTCGTCTCGCTCGCGTCAAGGGTCGTATCCACCTTGTTGCGGCAAACACGCAACATTGTATATCCGAGATGTAATATATGCACTGTTCGCCTACACGGCCGTTTAGAACGTTTACACACCGTTTAAACGCTACTCAGTAGTCAATTGTATAGGCCGTGTAGGCCGTTTAATCCGTATAATCCCGTTTAATCCGTTTTTTGGCCCGTTTAATCGGCCATGTAGTCCGACTATTCGCTAAACGAAGAGTGGCCGACTGTTTAGCGTTTACCGTTTAGACTAACACTGAATATATGCATGGAAATGAATTGCTAAATATAATGGATGGCATGGAGACGCTCTCCTCGGCACGAGAAACTCCAACCACGTCGATAGCTGACCCATGTGAAAAGAACCGTGGCGAGGCCATGCTCGATGAGGTGGACGTCGCTGGCAAGGTGAAGCAAGCACTAAAGATCACAAAGGTCGACAAGGCAGAGGAGCCGCCTCATAGTATGAAGGTCGGCAAGGTGGTCAAGGTTGACACGGACAATATCCTTGGTTCGTGCGCCTCCCGTCTAAGGGCTCCCAAGGTGACGAGGGTCTCAGTGGAACGACGCCATGGAATCCAACACACTGTCGCTCCACATCTTTCTCCATGCCAAGCAAATAGTCGACGACCACGATGTCTTCATCTTCGGCGACAAATGAATTGTGGACATGCTACGCCCTCGCGACTACGTCAAGCTCATTGTGATGCACTTCATGTTCAACGTCGGTGTCAAGCTCATGGGCGTCATCATGCAAGTCTAGGCCTGCGAGCACGTCGGCGTCGAGATCTCGCAAGCTTCAACCTTTAGGACAAGGTTGATTTTAAGGGGGAAGTAATGTTATGGGCAGGTCCAATACAGCCCAAACGAGCCATGAACAATACCTCGGTACTGTAGCATGCGTGAACAGTACCCACGGGTTATGTAACATATGGCCTCGGGTTGCAATTATTTTAGTATATGTTTTTATCTATTAGGGATTAGTTTTTGAATGTTTAAGTTATTTTTTCTTAGATTTAAAGTCGCTATTTTCTTATGGTCTAAGTCAGTTCGCCCTATAAAAGGGCGGGTCTTATATATTTTATTATCATCCAAGAAATGATGTGAGTTAAGATTACATCTCATAGGCGGTGCCTCCGATAACAAACAAAGGCGGTAGATTTGACAACAGCTTGTCTTGCCTATGTCAAGGGCAGTATCCCAACATTGTAGATCCGAGATGCAATCTATGATATAGCATGGAAATGAATTGATGCTCATTTTTCAATGAAGGCTGTGTAGGTCTGACAACTGCAAATGATATACGTAGTCTTTAGTAAGTGAAGGCTTCGGTGCATGACATCTGATAGATGTGTATCACTGCTACGTTTAGTGCGCTTTTGTTAAGAATTTCGGACTTGTCTGACCACTGCTAGGATCAACACTCTTTTGTAAAGCAAAAACTCATTGCTTCTGGATGGTCTTTATGATTTGCTAGCAAATTTGATGAATGATAACATTGTCATGGCACTAGTGCATTTCCATTAATTCAACTTAGGTACTCATTCAAATGCACAAATTGCTGAAATTACATTTTGCTGGCAATTAGACAAATAATAACAAACAACTCGGCCACTCCTAACACTGGCAATGCTACAAACAGCAATCCCATTCCCTATCCTACTCGGTAACCACTGCATCAAAGTCTTCATGCATGATATGCCTCCGGTACTCGTCTCCTCAATCCCAAAAGGGGCGTCGGGCCTCGCCAAATCCCAGCGCATTGCAATGAAACCAAACCAAATAGGGATAAAACCAAACCAAATTGTTATGAATTGCCAAATTGGGACTCACCTCGATGTTGTTCTAGCACTTCAAGAGGAGGAACCAGTCTAGATTTTTGTCAGTGTTAAATCTCTGCTCGAACCAGTCTAGATTTTTGTCTGTGTTAAATGTATGCTCGAAGCCTCGAACCAGTCTAGATTTTTGTGTGTGTTAAATCTATGCTCCATGAGGCTTCTACGACGGTATGGGCAATGAACGAGCATCACTGCTGCTCGATCTATCTACCATTGAGTTAGGCTATCACCAACAGCGAGCCGGAAATGCCCAGTACCGCTAAAATAGGGGAGTTTGAGTACTATTTGGCCTCCAACAAAGTCCCCTAAATGACCCCTATCTGTCCGGGGAGGAGAGGGCTGGTCCCCCCGGACCCGTATCATATAACGCAGTGGGATGGCGGAGGAAGGCGTCGGCGCAGCGGTACGGTGAGGAAGGTGACAGGACGACGAGGAAGGTAGCGGCGCGACAGAGGAAAGCGGCGGCGCTGCGGAAAGGCGACGACGCCTATTGGTGATAAGCGACCACGACTGAGGGAGAGAGAGGGGGAGAGAGATATAGAGAGGGAGAGGGAAGGAGGTGGCGGTGTGTAGCTTCGGTGGCGGCAGGGGCTCCCAGAGAGGGAGCAGGCAAAGGAGCTGAGGGGATGGGGGAGAGCCGGAGAGAAGGTGGGGAACGAATGAGGGTGGGAATAATACGATAATTAAGAGTAATCAATATTTAAAGGATGTTGTCGGAGATGGGAGAGATATAGGGAAGAAATCTTTTAGGGTATTATGGGGTGATATTTAGAGGGTAGTGTTGGATACAACCTTAGGGAGAATAGGATGCATGGAGAAGGAGATCCGCCAAGGAGAATCACCACTGCTGATCGATCAGTCTGCCAGGGAGATTAGGAGAAAGGGATGCAAGGAGGAAGAAAGGGATCAACTGCACCAAATACTCTCTAAAGACGGTCCAACGAAAGGAGAAATTAAAATCGACATGATTGACATTTTGGACATTTCACGTAACGTTCCACGTCAACATCATGTGGCAATTTAAGTAACCATGTCATCATCATATATGGACGACACACCTAACCCATCTAAGCGACGTTGGTGGCCAACTCACCTTTTTCACGGCTGTTAGAACGTTGTGAGACATGCTGCCAACTATGTGAGACATGTTGGCAACTTTCGTGAGCCACGGTGCAATTTATACTCTTTTTAAGATGGTAATCCTTCGGTCACAAAAAGAAGTCACTATTGACTTTTGGAGATATCTTTGACCATTCGTCTTATTAAAAAAAGTTATGTAAATATCATTTATTTTGTTGTGATTTAGTTTATTGTTAAATATATTTTAAGTATGACTTATATTTTTATTATTTTTTGAATAAGACGAATGGTCAAAGTCGTGTGTAAAAATCAACAGCGACTTCTTTTTGTTACCGGAGGGAGTATAAGAAAGACACACATTTACCCCGCCGCAAAGGCAAAGCGTGAGAACCAGGAGTTGAACGGATCTCCCACAACTGGGATGCTACCAGCTGCTCTCTTATCTCTATACATGTTGTTAGATGTATCACTTTGAGCAGGACATGAACACAAAAATAATAACAGGAATACGCAAGCCATAGGATGTAGTCTTAGATGGGCTATTTCTATAGAAGTTATACATTTTGCAAAATTTTTATTATTTAATCCTTTTTAAAAAATTATTTTTTTTAACTCCTCGGAATTTTTTTTTCAAATCTAACCCTTTTGGGCGCGCCACGGCACCTGGCACATCATGCCCACTCTGACGTGCCGATGCATGTGGCGCGGAAGAGGTGCCACGCTGGTAGCCTCGGTTAATGGCCGCCAGCACGGACTGGTGTGGGTCCCACCTTGATGCGCCATCCCGCTTGGCGCGTCAATGCCATATACAGAGCGCCGCGCAGGGCTTCTCCTCTTTCCTTCCCTCTCCCTTCCCTCCTCATTTTCCCTTCTCTCCTCCTCTTCCCCTAACCAATCACCTAGTCCATTGCAAGAACTTGATCTCCATCCGACTGGATTTGTTGTGGGGAAAAGCTTTCCTCCATCATGACAGGTGATCTCCTCTCGATTAATGTTTTATTGATCCATGTTTGACACATTTTTGATTGAATTATATGGAGACTTTATATTTTTAATTTAATGTAGGAAACAATGCCGACAAAGGGAAGGCAAGACTCAAATATGAGGATTACCCTAGGAGTAAGGATGCTCCAGTTCGTTCCTCCCCGTTTCCGGTTCCAGTTTGTGAGCACGGCCTTCCTACGGAGGTTCAACAGTCTAGGGACCCTGATACTGCCGGTAGAGCCTTCTACACTTGTGGTATAAAGCACAGTAACAATATGCAGTGTTCTATTCAGCCGTGTTGTTTTTTCGAGTGGATTGATCGGTCAGAAATGTACGATCCAAGGATCCGACTCTTTCCCTGGCGCTCCATGGACACTAAACCAGTAAAGGATTTTAGGCGTTGGATTCTTCCTCGTGCAAACCCATCGGAAATGGCAAATGAGGAGAAGGCGGTCGCAAGTGCGGGGAGAGCAGTACACCCTCCTTTATGTCATTGCGATGAACGGTCCATCTTAGTAAGGCCTAACCCAAGGGTGGACTTTACCCCATTCTTCCGTTGCCTGTACAATGATTCAGTTTGTGTACGCATACCATTTTCTATTTAAATTAGTATCATTTTGTACTAAATTTGATAACAGAGTGAATTTTTCGTAGGATGGATGGCCTTTGTGTGATTTCCAAGAGTATATTTATGGTCCCAAGTCCTGTTGGACTTCTAGTGCAGAAGTGGAGGCCTTTTCGGGGATAAGAAATGGCCACGTGAGGAATATCCACCCACTACTTGTAAGTGCGGGATACTGGCCCGTACAGGTGTTGTCCCATCGGAGCTCGGGTACGGATATTATCGTGGCAACTCTTATGGTGATTTTTGGGTATGTTATACTTGCATAACTCTTTTTTATTTGTTGCTATATTTCATTGCATGTTTTGTTTGATAACACTTACGGTAAATTTTGTAGGAGGGAAGGACGTGTGATTGGGAGAAATATCAGGGACAACAAGCTTTGGAAGCCGAGATTCTTAATTTGTGTGAACCTGAACGAGAGAACGGCGGCACGGTGCGCTTGCCACGCGCCCTCCTCGCAGGAGTCTCCGTAGTAGCTGCGGAGGACCTGGTCGACCGTGGCGGTGTGTGTGCACCCATGCCTCCTTGATAGACGGGGGTCCGGTGGCTCGACGACTAGGGCGGAAGCACCGCGATTGGCTGTTGACCCATATCCTGCTGGGTCATGCACCTCAATTTCTGGGCCATACGGCGGCATGTCCTCGTCACTCTCTGTAAATGACCAATATAGGAACAAGGGTATAAGCATGGAAATAAATTGGACTGTATGACATGCACACGGTCGTACCTCCGTAAACGCCCGCAAGGCAACGCTTTCATGTGCACCAGCATTGCCAAGAGCGACCCCAGCCTCATTGGAGAGGCGTGCAAGCTACGTAGCCTGTGAAGAGCAATAACAAGTTAATGTAGTGCATACTCGCAGACGGGATAAAATACTTGACGCTTGGTTTGTACATGCATGTACCATGTAACGCTGCAGTGGGGCTCTCTCGGGCTGCACACCCTCCCGTGTCAGGCGATCGTACTCGTCTGTGATGTCGTCGTCCAAGTTCGTGTCGCCGATGGGCACGTCGGTAAGGGTTGGCTTAAGGAAAAGCCTGGCCGACCGGTGGAGCCAAGCCAAGTACTCGCTGAAGGCCTGATCGTTGTGCATCGCTCCTTCGCCAGGCTGCCGCCTCTACCTCACCTCCCACAGCTCCAGAGGCTGGCCGTGCGTGACACGCCAGTCTAGCTGGCTGTACCTCTTCTTCCTACTGAACCTACAAAGTTTCGTGAACGGTGTGTTAATGCAAATTTTGAATGAATTAATCGAACTGATTTAAAAACAATTATCTCACTTGTGAAGCCTCTGATCTGTCGAGTGAATGGGAGGTGGGGTCCGCTGCCTACGACCAAACTGTCTCATTGTCCTACACGGCAGGTGCCACTCCACTATGTGGAAGAACACCAGCGGAGTAACCGTCCTCCAGAGCTCTAAGTCTTGGGTGCAAAGTGTGCTAAGGGCCATGTCCTGCACCTCGGCACGGCGGTACGGAGTCCAGATCACCTGCCATTGCATCACGTAGTCCAGCTCATTCGTGTACTGCAGGTACCTCCTGTCGGGGTTTCCGCGCACCGACTTGATGTTCTTCCAAATATACATCAACGTGGGCCTGGATCCCTGGACAGGCCATGCCTACAGGTCGAATGAAGTTAGATTGACACATCAATTTGAATATAAGTTTTGTGCAGCATCACGTACCGGCACTGGCGACCGGTGTGGCCTGCCAACTGAAAGCCGCTCCTAGGCCCACACCTGGAGAGGGTACAGACATCCTCCAAGGCTAGATGTACCAGCTCCGCGCCGGCAGGCCTCGCACAATTGCCGGTATAGCCAGGCGAGTGTGGCCGACCCCCACGAGTATGTGGCGATGTTCTCCCACTGCTGCCTCAGGACGGGGAGGACACTCCAGGTGACGGCGTTGCCGGACGCATCTGGTAATAGAAGTTTGCGACCAAGTGCCACAGCCATACCCGTGCGTGCGTCTCTACCACTGCGTGGAGAGCCTCAGCTGGGCAAAAGGGGAAGCGCTCGCGCAGCCAGGCGGAGCTCATCCCGGACGTCCTCCTACAAACATACAATAGTTTCAATCGTTGTACATACCACAATCAAGGAATTCACTAAAAACGAAACCAAGTTGACGATGCTCTTACTTGCTCCGGTCGTTCTCGTCCTCCGAGGGCCGCACACCAATGGCGCCCTCCACCAAGTCGCGCCAGGTGCCGGGATTTAAGATCCCGCAAACTGCGGCGCCCTCCAAAGGTAACCAGAGGACCATCCCCGTGTCCTGCAAGGTCACCGTCATCTCTCCGCACGGGAGGTGGAAGGTGTGTGTCTCGGGCCTCCAACGGTCGACGAGAGCTGTCAGTAGTGGCCCGTCAAGGTCCGGCAGCCCCTGTGTGACAGTGCAGGCTAGGTCGAGGAAGCCGGCTTGCTGCAAGTAAGGGGCGAACCTATCGTCCCACGTGAGGAAGATTGCGTGGGTACGGGGACGGAGCGAGGGCAGAGTCTGCAAAAAGAACAAACCGTAAATAATCACTACGATGGATAAAACAATTACAATCCGAACAGATGAGTGGATGGCCAAACCTGTTGCTCATCGCTGATGAGCCGCGCACGATGGTCTTTGTCGTACTCTGTCTCAAGGAGCGGGTACTGAGGGTGCGCCATCCTACAAAATTTAAAAAGAGAGTTAAATTCCAGCAAAAATATTAGTTAGTTTTATGCAAAATTTAAATCGTAATACCTTTGCACGTTTTCTACGGCTAGTAGAATCCTTATATTTTTTATTATGCGTGCTCGTATTGTGCCCAACCCGATGGCATTTAGAGCAATGGACCATCCCTGGGACCTCGTCGAAATCTCCTGTTCCATATGTATCATCCCCGTTACCATTTGTACGGTCCATCTCTCCTCGAAACCTCTTTTTTTTTCCGCCGGCCTTTCTTATTCTTAAGTAAGGTAGGATCGGGCCAATAGTCGAATCCACTGAACTCTGGCCACTGCGTGGGATCAAGGTATGGCTCAAAGGTCGGTTCCCATATCTTCAATGTATGTGTCTTCAGGTAGAGTGGAGACATGTACGTAGGAGATTTGTGGTCTACCCCTCTTGAGGAGCAAGCGGTGATCATGTGTGAACAAGGCGCATGAAGCAGCTGCGGAACCTTGCACGTGCACTCGGCTTTGACAATGTCCACCTTGTAGTTCCTGCCGCCGAAACGCTCAACCCCCAGATTAGTTTCCCCGGTGGACTTTACATTGTAAACAACTCTATTCGGGTCATGTGCTTCTGCGATGTGGTTTAGAGCATGCACCTTCTTTGTCTTCGACGGGCCACACGTGTGAGGTTGTCTGACATGACTAATCTCCCATCTACCAGTATATTTGTCGAGCCAAGCCCACACACCCCAAAGGCATCCTTGTTTGAGTTCACCGTGTACCTGACTTTGACGTCCGAATGAGTGACATTGTATAGCCTATGGTGCCTCACCGCATAGTCCATCAAGAAGTATTGCAATTGCTGGAAAGACTCGAATGACATGTCCTTTCGGATCTTTAGATTCTCAGAATCCGGCAGAACATCGGTTGACAACAAACCGCTCTCACATATTGCCATGTGAGTTCGGCTTAGGTCCTCAAAGGTGGTCACCGTGGGCACATTAACATTAACTGTCCTAAGCTGCCTCCTCTCCGCAGCCGACAATGCGTACGTTGCTTGCCCTCTATCTCCTATGCCTAAACAAACAACCTCGTCATCTTCTTCGACATCATCTTCTTCCTCCACCTCATCTCTTTCCCCCATCTCTTCTTGTTCGCCTTGCACCCCTTCTCCTTCTGCCATCTCCTCATCATAGGATTCCTCCCCGGATCCTAGAGAAATTTGGTCGTCTTCTACGTCACGGTCTTTCTCCTCAAAAAGTCCATCGTCAAAGTCATTCATGAAAAGACCGCTATCAAAGTTATCAAGCGGCTCTCCCACCGCCTCCGCAACACGTGCTTCAGATCTGACCTGCCTTCCTCCAACTATGCCCAACTCCAGAGTCAAGTGCTCAACAGCCTCATCTTCGTCATCAATACTTTGCACAACTTGTACGAGTCTTGCTAATGAGCCACTCCCACGAGCGATCTCAACCACCACCTCCCAACAACTGACGTTAGAATTTTTCACAACCTCCTTGTAGCTATTCCAATCTGACTCTGATGAAATCTTCAACATCACATAGTGTGCCCTAGCATTCCTAAAATCAAATCTTCCTTGTAACAATAGTTCACCCTCACCAACCCCACGGCTCATGAAAGACCGGCAACGGGAAACTAAATCATTAAAACTCAGGCTCCTATCAAACAATACCACATCTTCCTTCATATTCTCAAACTCTCCGTTTTCTCTGACGGTACCACATGAAAAAACGGACTAAACGATCCATCTACAAAATTTAAGATAACAAATACAAATCATTTAGACCTAATATACAACATCATTTACACCAAATTTAAATGCCATACCCGTGCATGCAATGGATTCTACACGTTAATAACACAGACAGTAGATGCAACACGGTGACCATGGTGCTCAGATCGATCTAAACACGACCATATGGAACAAAAATCAAGTTTTTTCTTAGAACCCTAACTATCCAAACCCTACGAAATGCGGTTAATCGAGAGCCAAATCGGAGGAAAAAAGTTGGAGGATAACCTTAACAGGAGGATGGGGAACGATTTCCGCACACCGAAGAGGCCGGAGACGGGCGGCAACAGGCGGGTGGTGGCCGGCGGCGACGCAGCGGGGCGGGGCGGCGGCGGTGTCGGGGAAGAAAAACAGGAGGGGCGCCCCCGTGTGCATCTCTGTAAAGGGCCTTGACGCGCCAGGCGGGGTGGCGCGTCAAGGTGGGACCCACGCCGGTCCGCGCTGGCAGCCATTGACAGGGGCCGCTAGCGTGGCACCTCTGGCGTGCCATATGCATTGGCGCATCAGAGTGGGCATGACGCGCCAGGTGCCGTGGCGCGGCCAAAAGGGTTATATTTGAAAAAAAAAATTCGAGGGGTTAAAAATAAAATAATTTTTTAAAAATGATTTAAATATAAATTTTTTTGTATATTTTGTAGGCTGAATTTTTTTCATTATCTGAAAAATGTAGTCGTGCTCCAATCTAGTCTTGCTATTTTGAATTTGCCTAGTCAATTTTTTTTCACCATGCCATGACTAGATATCTCTCCCTTCGTCCAAAAATATAAAATGTGCATGCATTTCATAATTCAAACTTCTTCAACTTTGACCAATAATTTATCCAACTATATGTAGATTTTGTGATGCACAAAAAAAATTGATTCGTCTTTGAAAGTACTTTCTAATTAATGGTCACATTTTTGTTATTACAAACAACATATAATAAGAGAAATTAAGCATTAAAGCATATTTTTTAAGACCATGCCATATCAAACCACATGTTATATTTTTGGACAGAGGGAGCACGTAGTTTGTATCATTTGTGTGTCTTTAATGCCTTTGAAAATTATGGTTACACTAGTAATACAGTTTTGTTATATGTAGCGATTATACATTTTCCTTGCATGTGTGATTTTGTAAACCTCTAAACTTAATTTCACCGACTTGTTATTGATATATGCATAATTTTCTTTATTTTTTCTAAGGGTCAATTAGTCATATGCCACTATAGAGTTCCCATTTCAAGGATTTACTATTACAAGGTTGAAAAAAAAGTAGAAGTGCCACAACAAAATTTGAAAATTGCGAATGTGCCATTGTAGATCATTTTTCCCCTGTTCTGTTCATTGAAATTTTTGTAAACCTTCTTTCCTAGCTAGCTGGCTCTCCTGTAGTCTCACTACTTTCTTCTTCCATCTATCTATTCCCCACACTACCCCATGCAGATGTGCGATGGACTCTATTCACCTTCCACTCTCACTACAGGAATCTCCCTCAATACTGAGGGCTAAAAACCCTCGCGATAAAGGACGAAGCCCTCGCAATTTACTATTCACGAGGGCCGGCCCTCGTGAATAGGCGCTCGCGTCCGCTCCCCCGCAAATAACAACAGATCACGAGGGCATGGCCCTCGCGAATAGTTAATCGCAAGGGTTTTAATATGCCCTCGCGATTAACTGGCCTGCAGCTTTATCGCGAGGGTCACCCAGCCCTCGCGAAAAGTATGCGGGGCCCACGTTTCTGGCGCAGAGCGGTCCTCAGCTATTCGCGAGGGCCACATAGCCCTCGCGAATAGCCTCCCTCACAGCTAATCACGAGGGCTATTTGGCCCTCGCGAATAGCTGTGTGCCCACTGCTAATCACGAGGGCTATGTGGCCCTAGCGAATAGCTGTGTCCTGTGCTTTTTTACGAGGGCCCTTTAGCCCTCGCGAATAAGCATATTCAGCAAAAAAAAATTAAATATGAATTTGAAAAAAATTTAAACTGCAGCAAACACAGCATATATATATATCAATCGACAATTCACTCTGAATAATTATCCATGTAACAAATTTTAACTATTTTAGAAGTACAAACATAATAAAGAACTTCCAATATATCCATTCATGTCTAAATATGGTGAAGACAATTTACTTTGAATAATTATCCATGTAACCTGGATATCACCCTTTCCAACTATGCTTAGTTCCAATCCGACAAAATATGCCTCCATCACAACAGGTAATAATCGATACAATATACATCACGCTAGTATGGAGGCTATGACATAATCTTACACATGAATTGATTGATAGACAAGGCACTACATTACTAACCATCAAGAAGAGCAGCAAAATCAAAAGTCGGTGCATCTTAGGTGACAATGAAGTGACTCTATGTTTGGCATTGGAAAATATTATAGTAATCAATACACATAATTAGAGGAAAACCCAACAATTCGAATAGGAACTTTCAACTATGCACTATGCGGGAGACATCGTTGAACTACCTATTTTAAACTTAATTGCACATCAATAACCTCTATCTTAATTCTTAAGAAAAGGAGCTACTCAAGTATAGTATTATATGATGGAATAAGTTACCAAATTCAAAAAATAGTTTTGAAATAACTGAAAATTCAAAAAGAAAAAATAAAGCACCTTCAATATAGAAATCAAGTGAACAAATTCTCTCTTCCATCAATGATTCAGAGGGATGCATATCACCAACTCGCCCAAGATGTTCCTATTTCAAAAAATGCAAAGATTATTAAATGAGACAACCTGTAACACAAATTTAAATAGTACAAGGCCTCTTTTCATAAGTAGAGATAAAAAATATACAAGGTAATGTAATTCAGTAACACAAAAAAATGGAGAGACCTCAACCATGTCTCCTAAAAAGAATTATTAATGAGAAAACCAAACTCTAACCGTGCATTAGGAACTAATAGAACATGTATGCACACGCATTTCAAATCAATACATCTGTTTGTTTTCTTTAGTAAATCAGTGTGTGCACTACAAGGATGAGGCATGGAGCTAGATAAACAATATAGGACTTAATTCTATTATATACAATAAACAAAAAAACCAATCTCCTCTGATCGATCTGAATCCTATCAAGGTTAGGAAGGAAACCAATCTCCTCTGAAAATGAACTGGTCAATTGGTTCCCATAATCCCATTTAAGAGCCTGCGGATATCGATAATGTGGTTTTCGTTATAAGGGCAGAAACAACTGTATGAAAGCAATAAGAAATCAAAGAGGCCATTTCGCGAAATAACCATTTATTTGAAAAAACTGTTATATTATGAAGCGAGATATTAAAATGGAAAGTAGAACAAAGTATCATAGTGCAAACTATCTTTAGCCAATTGCGGTGTACACCAAATGTCTAAGTTGAACCACCGTATCAACACAAAGGGTATGAAGGAAAATGATTTGAACCATGCTATTGATAAAATTTCTAAGCAACTGCTGCAGATTTCGACTTACAATAGTTCGACAAGTGATGTTGCCATCATCCTTAGGTTTGCTCCCACCGATGTTATTCCACATAAAATCCTTCAAAGAAAAAGAATAAATAAGAGTACTCAATCCGTCCTTTGTATGTAGGATTAAAGGAATGAGTGATCCACACAACCACGTGGCCGCCTGATACTAACTTAGTAGCTAATTAGCCAGCACAAATCATTCCACTTACATTATTTGCATGTGAGAAAGCTGATCAAGCTCAGGAGCCAAAGTTCCAGATAAATTCAGCTGTAGAAGCTCCCTGTAATCACATATATATTAATAATTTTGTAGATATAAACACTTTAATAGCTGGGCAATGCAGGTATTAGTATAAATAGCTCACGGTGCCAATGCAGGTATTAGTATAAATAGCTAGGCAATATTGAATGCTGGACGTACCAAGAACCAGAGATAAACTGCAATTGACTTATACTCTCCGCATTAATCTCTCGTAGATAAAATTCGCGAAGCTCAATTGCTCCGCTATGAGGGATAAACAAATGGAATTAACACAACCCTAGACGAATTTCACCATTAACAACTTCCACATCTTTACCACTAACAAGCGCGGAGGGAATATCCATTTCACGAGCCACCGCAACGCGCACAACCACCGAACCAATCGATCTCCCGATGCGATCATACCGAAGCACCTTGACCGAGTTAGCAAAGATAGGGAGAATAAGGTGCGGATTCGCACAGCGGCACCTTGCTTGGAGAGGATCTTGGTGAGGCATGGGTCGTTGGGGACGCCGATGTAGTCGCCCTTGCAGTCGCGGGAGCAGGCTGGACTTTTGTCTCCATGCCCAGGTCTCGGTGGCGAGCACCGGCAAAAGGGCGGCGGCGGCGGCGAAGGCGTAACGCGTCGGTGATGACAATGGCGGCGGGCTAGGGCAGTTGGCGCTTCGGACTTGGGCAAATTTTGCCCAAGTCCGAGTGGCTCGCCAGATCTATATGAGCGCAGATCGCGAGGGCCAAACAGCCCTCGTAATAAATCAATCATTGGCGTTTTCGCGAGGGCCACATGGCCCTAGCGAATAACAATCGGTCACTGCTGCATGGGCCTCAGTTTACTAGCCATACGCTCACTAATCACGAGGGCCAGCTGGCCCTCGTGAATAATTAGTCACCGCCTCCTTTTCGCGAGGGCCGGTGGCCTCGTGAATAACAAATGTTCTTCTTGTGTGGGCCTTATGTCCGTCTGTGTCGGAATACGCAGGAGACAACACTAATCACGAGGGCCACCTAGCCCTCGCGATATAGGCTGGCACGCATTTTTTCGAGGGCTCAATGTAAGGCCCTCGTGTCTATAGGCATTTAAATACGAGCGCTGTTTTAGCCCTCGCGTATAATGCTTATATACGAGGGTTTTTCGGAGAACCCTCGCTACTAATAAATATTCTCCTACCCTTCTACCCTCAAATTATTTTTAAAAAATACCAAATAATAGTTTAAAATATGTTTGAGTTACTACTATTCTTTAATATACCATTTTTTGCAATAGAAAAAAATAAAAACATAAAACGAATTTTTCTGATATTAGCTCTTTCTTATCTCACACTACGAGCTTACCGATATACTAAACATTCTAGTAGACATTTCGAAAATTCATTTCACCAAATTATATAATACGTTATTTATGAATTACATGCATTACGCATTACCCGTTACACACTATTTAACACTTGTCTCCTCCGGGGACCGATGATGACTCCGTCGTTTGTCTCTCGGAGTCGAATTCGAGGGAGAATCCTTCACGGTATACCAGAGTTAACCAAGTTTCTGCGGAAGAACTAGGTAAGACAAAAAAGTGTGGGAGATTTAAGGCTAACAGAGGTTTTTGGTTTTCAATTTGTAGGCCTTTTAGTCACGAGGGCTGGAGTAGGACCCTCGCTAGTAGTTGCTGAGGCATCCTTATTCGCGAGGGCCGTATGGGAGCCCTCTCGAATTAGCAACATTGGGCCGTTATTCGCGAGGGCCAAAAGTTGGCCCTCGTGAGTAACCTGCGTCTTCTGCTTTTTGCGAGGGCTTATGTTAGGCCCTTGTAAATATATACTTTTTAACGAGGGCTGCAGACTGCCCTCGTGATTTGATATCTTATTACGAGGGTATTGTGTCGGCCCTCGTATATATTTTTTGGCCCTCGCGAAATTGGGAATTTCCAGTAGTGTCTCCTCTATCATCGACTCTCCTCCCATCTCTCATGTTCCACTTTTCCCTACGACCGATGCTAGGAATGGCCACACCATCGAGAATGGCACGGTAACGAGCAGATGGCAAGTACCCCACACTAGCGGCTAACAAGTGAGGAGAGCCATATGAACTTGGGGCTGACATGTCTCCACCTCCAGCTCTCTCTCACTTAGATTTGTGCCATCACTCTTGGGCTTGTTGGATCCACTTTCCTTGATCCTCCATGATCTTTGTCGTCCTCTCTTCCCCTATCTTTGGCCATGGCAGTAGAGTAAGGAGCATGAGAGTGAAGGTCATGTGTGGCGGTCTCTAAGGGGCCTTACAAATAGGGGCATTTTGGACATTTCTTAGTTAGAATGGCATATAAGTTTTGTAATTCTTTTGATGACACTTTTATGATTTTTGACTTTTATATGACAAATTATGAAACGAGACCTACAGTGGCATATAACTAATTTCCTTGAAAACTTTTTAAAAAGTGAAATATTTTTACAGTAACTATTGCAATAATATGTAAGTTTTCATCTATATGTAGTGAAATTTTGATCGTTCATATTGAAATAGTGCTAGCTAGTTGTCGACGATCAGAAAACCGGTTTCATGCTGAGTTTACTTCTTGAATAGAAGATAAAAAAGGCCTCCTTTTGCTAGACCGTGGTTGTGGCAATGCCTCAAGTGCACAAGAGAGCTAAAGGAGAAGTGGTGTTTATTTTAATTTAGGCCTCCCACATATAGACACAATAACCCTATTCTAGCGTGTTGTTAAAAGTTGTTTTCCCTAGGAAAACGATAGGGGAGGGGGTATTTATCGTTATACAATGGAATAATAGACCCATGACGCTAATGTAACATTACTCACACCGGTTATAGATAATTATAGCGGTGCCTTAACGCATGCTATTACTTATGCTTGACCAACCACATTGTGTGCAACGACTCTGAGATCATAGGTGGTGTGGCTACCATGGGTCTACTTCCTATACATCTGATTTTTTAATCTTGGTCATTTTTCTAGATACTTGTATCATCTTTTGGTAACTCTTCAATATATAAAGAATATTCTTAGCCCTGACAAATCCCTCCTACTTCCTTGCCCCATCCGATTATCGACATCCATTGTAGACTAATCCACATATTGCACCAGTGGTCTTTGTCTCCAATTGCTGATAACCACCATGGACAATTTTTTCCTAAACGATTTTGACTTCTATTTTTGGCGGGCACAAAATCGTTTCCAGAGATAATCCGAAATTCGGAAATTTCAGAAATTTCGGTCGAAATAGAAGTCAAAATCTGTCAAATAAGAGCATAAAAAAGGTCGAATTTAAACAAGTTTTAGCTGAAATATGGCCAAAATTTTGGTGAAATTTTGTTAAAATTGCGGCCGAAATTTTGGTCCAGCCAAGCTCTTATTTTGCATGAGTACATGACCACAAAATAAAAAACTGAGTATGACCAAATACTTAAATAAAAATCTCCATACGACTAATAAAGTTCACATTTGACTAGCCAAAAGATATGACCAAAAGTACAAGTTTGAAAGGTCTTATTTTGCCCGCACTAAGGTGTTAACATCCATGGTCTTCCTATTGCACTTCCTCCTTTTCCGACCTTGCCGAAGATCCTTTCTAGCTTGTTGGACATCCTTTTTTTTGTATGGTTGTCTTATGGTCAGTTTCTTGGAGAAAAACATGAGACAATTTATTAAATCTTTTAAAATACTATAGAAACAAGGAAGATGCATACAAATTAATTATCTAGATTTTAATCATTATTTGAACTATTATCACTGGACTCAACATAAGTGGGTTTGCTAAGTAGACTCTCCCTATACATGTCATTATCACTCTCCAATATATCTTCATCCCTCATAGGCTTTTTACCCATATTTTCCCTGCTTCCAACACTATTAGATTTCCTCTTCCTTATCCTAGCACACAATTGCTCAAATGTCGCTCCATGCTCTTCTTCACTATGTAACCATTCCATGATTGTGTCTGATTGATTAAATAGGCCAGCGTGAAGAGTCACTGAATATGGATCAACATCACCTTAATCTTTAATCACCTTTTCTTGCTTACGCGCAACTTCAAATTGTAGTGAACAGACACTAGCTTTTTGAGCTTGTCATAACCAAGACGCCCTTACAATCTCATATGGATCAAGGCAAATGCACTCTAGTTTCGCTCACAACCGCTAGACGAGATGCACTACGACACAATTCTAATAGCATACCTCTACAGCTTCCTTGTCTCGCCTCCAAATATTGTCCACCAAACATCTAGAAAGATATAGACACAAGACTTTGTTATGTAAAAGTATCACAAATTAATTTGTAAGGTGCACTTACTTGCTGACATACCATCGATGGAGTCTTGTATCCTCTCTATTGCCTCTAGGAGTGAGTTAGCATAATCATTGTTATCGCTTAGGTGCAAGTGATAGTGTCTACTGGATCAAGAACAACAATTGCAAATGGTAAATAATACAACATAAATTACATTTGAAGATAGCATGAGAAGGCATGAGATACATAATTGACATGTAGTCATGTACGTAGTACCATTTTTCTTACCATCAATAACCAAAGTGTTTTTATACATATAGAAGAACACACGATCATTGCAATAAACCATGAAGTTGATTATGCTCATCGTTGTGGGACCTATCCATGACTCACACATGAGTGTGACACCACATATAGCCCAATTTTTCTTGAATCTATCCATAGTGTTCTCCATGCCCTTGTAATTTTCTTTCAAACCTATATTGCCAATGTCATTCCCATTAAACAATGTTGGTGTCAGGCCTAGTTGTTGAGTCAACCTCATTGTAGCTCTAAAATATGGACAATTGGCTTCAATCCAGGTTTATCATTAGCATGGAACGACATTGACCAAGTTTGCCTAAGCTTTTCCATGGTGCCCTCTACCACATAATAGATCCTCAGATTGAACAAAATGAGAACCTCTACCATTACCATGCCTACGACTACGATTATTCTGCCAATAGTACTACCATGCCCACTACTAGCTCTTTGCTCATATGTGGAACCCCTTCCTTAACGAAACTCAAATTCTCTTTTTGATCTTTGTATTGCTATTAGAACCTGCGCCTTCTCATCGCTAGGCACAAATTCATCTATCCGATGGTCACTAAGTTTCTTAATAAGATCACTTTCTAATATTTTTTGAATTTCTATGACTTTCCTCTTCTTCATTCGAAATGAGTGGTTATTCCTCATAGCATTCGAACTTGACTTGACACAATCATGCATTGTTGCACATTACCAATTATACTACCTAAATGCTCTCTTAGCCTGGTGGCACCTCCCAATTTGAAATTATGCCCACAAAATCCACATTTGGAGCCTAAATTAACTCTGAAGCCATGATTCTACACATTCTTTATGCCTCCATCATATGCATCACTTTTTGCTCCTGCAATTCATGGAACAAAAAAATTCAAGGTGAAAAAACATCATAAATATATAGAAATGATGCATGTGCTGCACATATTACGAAATATCCAGACACCCTCAACTCAGAGTGCTTTCTACATCAATGAGTGTGGTTTGAGTACCATCGGCCGTCTTTCCAAAGCCTCCACCGATACCATTGCCTTCACAACTGACCATTTTCTCAAAGTTGAACACCCACCATTAGTCAATTACAAAGTAGCATATTGCCGTCAATGGAGTGATTTTAATTGACAGCGATAACTGATAAGTAATGGCAAGTAACGAAGACCAAGATAACGGAGAATATAAGATTTCGATTTAACAAACCAAATTGGTTTATGCAGGTAGGACTCCTAGATTCTTTGAGAATTTGAGATCAATACATTTCATCGGACAACAATGCTAAATCAATTCAGAAGCAACACATCAACGCAAAGTGTAGTCAATGCATCGAACAATAATGCATCAATGCATCAGTAATTCATCGGACTGCAAACCAAATCGGTTCATTTCACACTCTATCGCCTAAATTTCGTAATCGTAGCAGTGTGCATACACAACAAGAAATGCACTGGAAAGTTGATAACTTGGGGTCGTCGACTCCACGAGCAAGAGCGGATTGATGGAGCCGCCGCCGGCCCTGCCGACTGTGCCTTGGGGGACCCGACGCCACAGCCATCGCGCTCCTGCTACCTTACAGCCGCCGCCGCCGCCGCCACCGCAGCCGCTGGGAACCTCGTCACAGCCGAGACCACGAGCAAGAGTTGGCGCCTCCGCCACCGCCGCGGTGCCGCCGCTGTCGTCACACTCCCGGGCGAGCTCAGGTTCTTCTGTCGTCGCTGCAACACGGCTTTGAGCAGGGGTGAAGCCGTGAAGCACTCAAGCTAACCCATTTTGAGGCAGCTTTGGATTTAAATTGGGCCGAAAATATTTGATCGAAATGAATTTTTTTTTTGTCTTGGACTGAAGGATGGAATTTTCGTTATTTCGATGAAATTTTGCCGATACAAAAATCTCTGACACCCACTAACTGGATGGTAATGGCCATCGGAGATGCAGGACACCCCAATACCGACCCATCACTAAAGCAAGGTAAAAAAAAAATGAAAACTTAAATTTTAACACTCTGAAACATTACTTAACATAAAAAAGAGGGTAATCAAATTAAATGTAGTTAATAATTATTGTACAAGACACATGGAAACACTAGGGAAGAACAAAAGATGCCAGCCACGACATAGCGAGAAATGCGCAAGCACCAAATTGCAAACATTTGTGGTAATCCCATCGTGGGAGTGGTTTTGCAGCTAGAAAAACTCGGAACACTTGTGGTCGTTACGCTCATACCCTAAAAACAACAACATTTCTAAATTAGGTTTGACCACCCTCCTAAAAATAACACAAATGCATGGACACATGGCCTTAGCTCTAATCAATCTCTTCTCCTTGTATTGAACCCTCTCCCTTCTCTCCAACTACTTCCATGCCGCCAAAATTGATGGACTTGGATCCTTTTAGCTAGAGTATGTGGTGCTACTCGAGAATGTCCGGATGAAAATCTAACGGTCTACATCAAGTCAAATGAGAAATTGATATTTTATATTACTGCTATATTCCTCATGTGCCATGATCTTGACTAGTCGATTTTGATCCAATGGTCCAGATCAAATGATGTTTGGACACGTGAGTTCCTCACTCTTATACTAACCATGCCATAAATAGACAAAATGCATGCAGACACAACTCCTCAGCTACGCTCCTAGATAGTTGTATCGTCTCTAAACTAATCTCCTACGTATAAAGAAGATTCCTCGTCCCTAAATAATCCCTCCTACGTATCGCCTAATTTTGCTCCTATGGTTTTTGTGCTGGTCAATTTGTAGATAGTTTTATCGTCTCTCAGCTACTGTCCTGTGTATAAACCCTAACTAATCCCTTCTACTTCCTTGCCCTCTCCCACTATCAGCATCTATTATGGACTGGTCCACATGTCGTCACCGATTGTCGTTGGTTCCTCCATGTGCCGACACCCACTACTCTAGAGACAACACAAGGGAAGAAGAAATGATCCATACATAAGATTGCGAGAAATGAGCTAGCACCACATTGCTAACATTTGTGACAATCTCACCGTGAGAGTGGTTTTGAAGCTAGAGAAGCTCGAGACACTTGTGGTGGTATCCTCAAAACAAGAGGAATTAGGTCTGACCACTCTAAGCTCCCTACTTTTAAGGAAATGAATCTCTCTACTTTTATACTAACAATGCCATAAATAGACACATGCAGACACCACTACCTCCCCTTCCGCCCTCCTCTCCGTCGTTCCATGACCTGGCGATAGGCTACAGGGCCAGTAGGGGGAGGGAAGGATCGTACAGACGACAGCGTGGCAATGGCTGCGGCGGCGGCCGAGATCGTGACGCCGATGAAGGCGACGTCCGACGGTGTGTTCCAGGGGGAGAACCCGCTGCACTCGGCCCTGCCGCTGGCCATCCTGCAGATTTGCATCGTCGTCGTGCTCACGCGCGTGCTGGCCTTCCTCCTCCGGCCGCTCCGGCAACCACGCGTCATCGCCGAGATCATCGTGCGTCGTCTCGTCGTCGCCACGCCTCTCTCTGGCGCGTCCGTTTGTTGCTGGACGTGGTAAATTCGACACCGTTTTGATTTGATTGGGTTAATTGGGTTTCGTCCTCAGGGCGGCATCCTGCTCGGCCCGTCGGCGATCGGCCGGAGCAGCGTGTTCCTCAACACCGTGTTCCCCAAACAGAGCCTCACGGTGCTGGACACCCTCGCCAACATCGGCCTCCTCTACTTCCTCTTCCTCGTCGGCCTGGAGCTCGACCTCCGCGCCATCCGCCGCACCGGCACCACGGCGCTCGCCATCGCCGTCGCCGGGATCTCCCTGCCCTTCATCCTCGGCATCGGCACCTCGTTCGTGCTCCGGCAAAACGTCGCCCGCGGCGTCGCCACGGGGCCGTTCCTCGTCTTCATGGGCGTGGCGCTCTCCATCACCGCCTTCCCCGTGCTGGCGCGCATCCTCGCCGAGCTCAAGCTCCTCACCACCGACCTCGGCCGCATGGCCATGTCCGCGGCGGCAGTGAATGACGTCGCCGCGTGGATACTCCTCGCCCTCGCCATCGCGCTGTCGGGAACCGGGTCGCCGCTGGTGTCGCTCTGGGTGCTGCTCACCGGCGTCGGCTTCGTCCTCGCGGCCTTCTTTTTCCTCCGGCCGTTGCTTGCGTGGATGGCGCGGCGATCCCCCGAGGGCGAGCCGGTGAAGGAGATATACATCTGCGCGACGCTGGCCATCGTGCTCGCCGCCGGCTTCGCGACGGACACCATCGGCATCCACGCGCTCTTCGGCGCGTTCATCGTTGGCATCATCGTGCCCAAGGACGGGCCCTTCGCCGGCGTGCTCCTCGAGAAGGTGGAGGACCTCATTTCCGGCCTGTTCCTGCCGCTCTACTTCGTATCCAGCGGCCTCAAGACCAACGTGATGACCATCAAGGGCGCAGACTCGTGGGCGCTCCTCGTGCTCGTCGTCGCGACGGCGTGCATCGGCAAGATCGGTGGCACGGTGATCGCGTCCCTCCTCGTGCGCGTGCCGCTGCGGGAGGCGCTGACGCTGGGCTTCCTGATGAACACCAAGGGACTCGTGGAGCTCATCGTGCTCAACATCGGCAAGGACCGGCACGTCCTCAACGACGAGACCTTCGCCATCCTCGTGCTCATGGCGCTCATCACCACCTTCATCACCACGCCGGTGGTCATGGCCATCTACAAGCCGGCGCGGCGGGGCCCGCCTTACAAGAACCGGGCCGTGCAGCGCGCCAACCCCGACGACGAACTCCGCATGCTGGCGTGCTTCCACAGCACGCGCAATATCCCCACCATGATCAACCTCATGGAGTCGTCGCGCGGCACGCGGCGGCGCGGCATCACCGTCTACGCCATGCACCTCGTCGAGCTCTCCGAGCGCTCCTCGGCCATCTCCATGGTCCACAAGGCCCGGCGCAACGGCATGCCCTTCTGGAACAAGCGACGCAACGGCGACGGCGACGGCGACCAGCTCGTCGTCGCCTTCGAGACGTACCAGCAGCTAAGCCGCGTGTCCATCCGCGCCATGACCGCCATCTCCGACCTCGGCACCATCCACGAGGACGTGGTCACCAGCGCGCACCACAAGCGCGCCGCGCTCATCGTGCTCCCCTTCCACAAGCTCCACCAGATGGACGGCCACATGGAGTCCCTCGGCGACCAGTACCAGCACATCAACCAGCGGGTGCTCCACCACGCCCCCTGCTCCGTCGCTGTCCTCGTCGACCGCGGCCTCGGCGGCGCCGCCCAGGTCGCCGCCAGCGATGTCTCCTACACCATCGCCGTCCTCTTCTTCGGCGACCGCGACGACCGCGAGGCCCTTGCGTACGGCATGCGCATGGTCGAGCACCCGGGCATCACGCTCCACGTCCTGCGCTTCCTGCCGCCAGCCGGCGCCGACATCGCCGCCGACAACGCCTTCCTGGCGGAGTTCCGGGCCAAGGTCGTCGCCGGCAACGACTCCGTCCGGTACGAGGAGAAGGCGGCAGGCGGGAAGGCGGAGGTCATCGAGGCGATCAAGGCGATGGGGCGCTGTAACCTCTTCCTGGTAGGGCAAGGGGCGCCGTGTGAGCCGTTGACTGACCGGAGCTCCGACTGCCCGGAGCTGGGGCCGGTGGGGTGCTACCTGGCGCTGCCGGAGTTCTCGACGGTGGCGTCGGTGCTGGTGATGAAGCAGTATGACCCGACCGCGAGGCACTACGACCTCGTCGAGGAGGTCCCTGACATCGCGCTGGACGTCGACACGCCGGGCCCGATCCGCAAAGGAGAGAGCTTCCGCGACGGCTGATCCATGCGGCATGCATACAGTAGACGTACTACACATACAAAATTATCAAGCCATTAACATCTTGTAATCTAATAGAGGTTCAACTTGTTGGGAATATATTGTTCGATTTGCCTATTCGGTAAAATTTTGTTGGATATGAATATGACATTTCAAATGTGCACGAATATGTAAATGTAGTAACGAAAACGCTTGTAGCCGGTCGACCGGCGCGCGCGGACTCGCGCCGCGCATGCAGCGCGCGCGTCGCACGAACGCATGCAGTGCATGCAGCGCACGGACGCATGAACGCATGCGGGCACTGTAGCATACGGGTGGGTCCCGTGATCCCTTTTTTTCGGCAACCATAATTTTTGACTGGATGCTCCAATCGACAAACCGTTTGCACTAACGTGTTTCTCGTATTTTTACGAACAAAACAAGATATATGTTGCCATATAATCCTTCAAACTTATCTGGTGAAACTTAGGGTTCGTCTACTGAAACTTGGGTTTCGTCTAGTAAAACTTGGGTTTCATACTCGTAAAACTTTCCCAAACTATCAAGTTTCATCATGTTTCATCAAGTTTTTTCAAATTTCATCAGGTCAATTCATGTTTCATCAAGTTTCAATAGGTTTCATCCAAGTTTCATCAGGTTACATTGAAGTTTCATCTAAGTTTCATCAAGTTTCATCAGCACACGGCCAAGTTTCGCTAGTATAGATGTAAGTTTCATAAGTGCCTTCTACCAGTTCACATCAAAAAAATCAAAAAAATGAAAAATTCAAAAAATTCAAAAAGTATTTAAAATGGGTTGCTCTCGATTTTAGAAGAATTATGAAATTTATTCCACGCATTTTGAACACTGTTTGAATTTTGTACAAAAATCGGAAGTTTAATCGGAAGTTAAATGAAACGACGACTAGCAACTAGCGGCTTCATCCATTTCACACAGGAGCACAGCGATTCGTTCGATCCTCGCGGTGCGCGCTGATCCAACGGAGGTGGCTGGTCCGGCGCGCCAGCGTCCGGACGGACGTCCGGATGCTGGCGCTCGCCATGTAGTAAATGCATGCATATTTTTACACATTTAGAACATGGATTTCAAAAGTGGGGAGTGTCCCGGCGCATCTTCTATTTTAGCCTACACTCAAAAAATAAACATGAATTTCAGGTAGCTTCCACTACTAAGAGAACTACGCATAGATACCGACTCAGCAGTATCGGTTGAACATGAACCAGTATTGACGATGACATCGGTACCGATTTATGGCTGCAAGACATTAGTACCGGTTATGATGCACTTATGGGTTCCCGATCTTCCGGTGAGAGGGATAACTTCGATTTGGGCGGAGGATGACTTTAACGATCCGGCTACGAACCACGCAATGATAAGTGCCCATAATCGCTAAACCACACTCCTGATTGTTATCAACTATGCCAAATCCCAGATGACCTGACCACGAAGGTCTATCCTTACAAGCAATCGAAGAACTCGCAAAAACAAGGGTAAAGCTGAAAGGGAAGCACACACTCGAACTGAGGTTCTGAACTTGTTTACAATTGCACTTGCTGAGATAGGAGAACAAGCAATATAGTTCCACACATAGGGGTAACTGATCTAAAACAAAACCTAAAGAGAAAAAGAAGAGGCTTGTCCAATATATAAGAAGGGAGATGACTATTGGAGGTGCTCTCACACAGCAGGAATACGTGGGGACTCAAGATGCATTTAAAAGTGGTGCTGCACTCGAAGAGATTGTTTGCTGACTATCCGTCGACTTCTTTTGACTGCTTTGTATAGCTTAGTAGGAATTTGAAGGTGATATTGTATCCGTTGGAAAGATGACGAAGTTATCTTTCCAACGAGTGCCCACACGTCCCAATCGAAGTCCATTTGCATTCTCTATGCTTGTTTAAATTCAGACTGGTAATTGAAGGCCGAGTGGAATACCTTTATATTCACACCATGTTTTATTGCCTTGGTTGGTGTTTAATGCCTTGTAGCTGTTGCTTATTGAAGTTCCTATGTATAATAATATTATTAGGTAGTAGCCTATTCCCCAAAGTATAACTATTCAACACGAGAAAGGAGTTTACCTGATAATTAATTTGTCGTGCCTGGGCTCGGGTAATCGGTCCTGGAATGCTGGTCGAGGGTTGCTGGTCGGGAGGGGAGTCTTTGGTCGTTGATCTCATGGGTGTATCCGATGTAGCAATGTCCTCATCAGGTTAGGCACTCACATTTGTACCGGTTCATGGTATGAACCGGTATTGATGAGCTCTTTGGCACGCGGGTGCAGGCAAGGTGGCACGTGTGTCCATCAGTACCAGTTCATAACACATGAATCGGTATTGATTCCCTCACATCAGTACCGGTGACGAATCGGTACTAATGCCTTTCAGAAACGTTCAAAAGGAATGCATATCCTACTCATATCAATATGCGTGGGTGGATGGGTTGGATAGAAGGGTGCGTTGAGAGTCACGAGGTCTCAAAAGGTTACATGTTCGAGCCGGGAACCCAATATTGGTGCCCTTGGGTTTCAGTTCCAAATGGCTCACACCGGTTCAAGAACTGGTACTGAAACCTATTGGGAACCGGTATTAATATTTTCTTTTTGTAGTAGTGTACAAAAACATTCAAGGAAGCTAGTGTACAGGAATCAAACTCAGTGTCGGCTGCCAGAACCGACGTCATTGATCCAAAAAACCGACGTCATAGGCCTTTGTCGGCGGCTGGCCGACGACACAGATTCACCGACACTGCTTGGACGACACTGCTCACTTTTGTCGGCGGCCAACAAATTCCCGACGTCATTTCTCCCCTCCCCCTCCCTGCTCCCTACCCCCCAAGCCCCTCCTCGTTGACGTCGGCCGACAATAGACCGCCGAGACATCCTCCCCATCAGTGCGTCGGCCAGAGATATGGCCGACGTCACTGCCCTCCCCTCCCCTCCCCTCCCTACCCGAGCCCCCTGCCCCCCTTTGTGACGTCGGCTAGAGTACTCCCGACGACAAAGCCCCCTCCCCTCCTTGCCCCCGCCTCCCCGCCCACACTCAGTGTCGCGGCAGGGGCATGGCCGACGTCAAAGCCCCCCTCCTTGCCCCCTGCCCCCCTGCCCACACTCAGTGTCGGCGGCAGGGGCATGGCCGACGTCAAAGCCCCCTCCCCTCACTGGCCCTTGCCTCCCACCCTCCTGATCTGTGTCGTCGGCCTATCCTCTGGCCGACACAACTTGTTTGCAGCAAAAAAAATTGTCATGAATTAATTAAAATTTTAATTTCAACCTGCAATTAAACACAATTCCCAACACAATAATATTCCCCAACTCCCCTCAGTATATCCACATATAATTAGGTGTTTGCCACCACAATTTGGAGTACATACACATTCACATAGCTTCAAAATTAGAAAATGGCCGATAATAAAACAAAACATCATTCTCTGAGTCCAAATATACATACAAACTGTTCATAATGGTGACACAAACAATTCTAAGTCATAAGCAGTTCTAAATGATAGGAACCTAAATGAAAAGTACACTAATGGTTCTGCGAACCATCAAAAGGATCGGTGAAGAAACCCTCGACGATCTGCTCTGCCGCCTGTGTGGCACTGGAATCAGCCCCCTGCAGACCATTTGTTGCACATGCGGGCGCAACTGAGACGGACACCTGCAAGATTGGAGGAAACCTGAATTTGAAAGTACATGTGCATTTGCAAACTTGTATGGTCTATACTGCAAAAACAAAAAAATTCAATGATCCTAGGAGAAGGCTGTAAGTTCATAGGACTCCTAGGTCCAAATAGGTTTTGGCATTTGGTGCCACGTCAACTAAGGACATTATTTTGCCTAGCACATTCTTTTCATGTCTTTCGGTTGCGTGCGTGTCCCTAGCATAGCATGGCATGTGAGACTTAGTCTCTAGCAAGTCGGTCCCATTGAGCACTCTAGTTGTCGTCTCTCCGGGGGAGTCTAGGTCCATCTAGAACATTCGAGAGCGTCCGAGAGAGTGCCAGGTGTCCGAGGGGGTAGTTGGCTAGCTGTCGATGCCACCGAGTGGGCCCGGAAGCATCCGAGGCCGAGTTGTCGTGTCCCGGGTAGTTTCGTAGCCACCAAGTTGAATCAAAGGCCTTAGGCGCGAAAACTCCCGCCCAAAGACACTTAAGCCTATTCGGAATTGATTCGATCCTATCCGAAAGATTCCGTGGGACCCACCAAGCCCAAAGCCGACAAAAGTGACCAACTAACTCATCTCAAGTCACTCAAGACCATGTGAGAGAGAGTAGGTGAGAGAGGATGAGAAAGAGGTGAGATGGCTGCCACGAAGCAGTCATCGGACGCGTTCGACCATTGATCGGACGTGTCCGATCACCTGGGGACAGGGGAGCCAGTTCTGCCGTCCGAAGTAACTTGGTCATTGGACACGTCGACAATTGCTTAGGCGCGTCCGATGAGAGGAAACATAGCAGTAGCGGCTAAGTCCTAGACCAACCGATTTGCAGACTCCGTAATGTCTCCACCGGTCCGCGTCCAAGCCGAAGACTCCGTCGCGAACCTTGTACAAAACACCTCTTTCGTAGAGGTCGGCGCCTTACCAAGGTGCCGGGGTGTCGGGATAGCCCTCGACGTGTGAGGGAGCCCGACCTCAGTGTAAGGGTCCGAAGCAAGCCCGGGCTTTGCCTCCGAAAGCTTCCCGAGTAAGTTGCCGGCTAGGGACGAGAGAGTCCGGTCACTCTTTGAGTGATTCGGCATCGTGGAGTAGGTGCTTGCACCGAACCATGTAAAAAATCGTGAGTCCACCTTTTCCCTTCTTTCGCATTTAATTTCCACACTCTTGTTTGCTTCGCTATCCATTGTTAGAATTGTTAGTTTAATTCCGCTCCGTAGCTCTTCGTTAGTTAGTCAATTTAGCTTAGTTGTCTAGGTCATTTAAATTGACTAGAAACCAACAAAAACCATAAAAATTAGATAAAACTTGCCTCTTCACAACCCCCCCTCCCCTGGAGGCCTACGATTCCTTCAAAGGCACTGGAGGAAGTGTATCCAGGACATCGGCAAGAACTGTGCATATGGTTTTTTCTGTTCAAACTGTGCTAATCTATATATAAATGAGGCAAGAACTTCTAGAAAATTATAAGCTTATCTTTACCAAAATAAAATATGTACACAGTAATAATAATGTTCAGTGGAGAGCTATACTTGTCTCTTACCGTGAACCATTTAAATGAAACAATCTAGTGGAGAGCTATGCTGTCCAAATAATAAGCTTGTAAGTCCATTGTCTGAAAAGATCAAAGAAATTTACATCACTGTAACAATGTAAATTGATGGCTAGCATTGCCTAAAATTGGCTCTAAAGCACCTAAAAATCGTAAAAGCCTTTCAGCAATTTAGAATGGGAAGCAAAGATAATAAGAGCATCTTAGCTTGTGCTAGCAAATTGCTCACCTGGCATTAAGTAAAAACATGAGCCTGAAGCAACAGAGGTATGAAATCAACATATCAGAATGTATACCTCTTCTTTATATCTTTATACCTCCCATAATATTGAAAACTAGCAATTAAACACGCGCCATAGGGTGCCTGCTCTGCACAAGCTGTATTAGGAGATATAATTGTATGATCAAATAAAAGACATGTATTTTTAGAGATACTATCTAATATAACATTTTAGATGGCAGAAAACACGTTCGTCCATCAAACTGTAAAGAGATTTGGTGTAAAACCTGAGCCACTGCATTCGTCTAACCAAACTATAATTGTACTTTACTCAAATCAGTAGTTAACAAAAACCTTCAAGAATAAACTCAATAAAACTATGTTGGTCACTAACTCATCTCCTGTTGACTCTATTTTCAGCTCGTTTCAAATGCTTTTTTTTTTACAATGCAGTAAATAAGTGCTACATGGCTTGCACAACAAGATAAAAAATTATGAAGAAAGCTCATCATTTTACCAAAATTTGCATTGGCTCTACAATCATACAAAATTGCAGCATGAAATAGACTCTTTAAGTCAATCAACCTAGAAAATAGCAGCAGCAGAAACTGAACTGGACAAATGCACATGGACTCATACGAATCAACATGACAGCAAGAGATCCTTTGGCTTTACTATCATATACAAAAGCAGCTCATTTCTAAGTGTGCACGACACATTATCCTATTAATGCACCGCATATATGCAAAAGCAATGCAAAGCTCAATGAGTGAAGCCTAGTAGAGGTACGACAAAGCAATCTTCTGAATCCACCATTACGTATGCATGTGGGATTGGTAAGTATTAGGAGGAGATGAGGGCGCGGAGTGGCGCACGTACTCGACGTCCACCGTCAGAGCCGCCATCGTTGCCGAGACGCGCCGAGGAGGGGAACCTGAACCCTAGGCGGAGATCGGCAGAAGCCGGAGGCGCTCGCGCGAGAGGAGAGGTCAGAGGTCAAAGGAGCGCGGCGGGTGGAGGCGGCGGAGCGCAGCTGGCGAAGTGGGCGGTAGGCCTACGCGGCTGGCGGAGCGCAGAGGATGAGGGGCCGCCTCCGTGCCCGGCGGGGAAGACGAGTAGCAGGCGGCCGCCGTACCCGAGCTCGCCGACGTCGCCGCTCCCCTCCGTGGGCCGTCGCCGCCGAGCCCCTCCGCAAGCGTCCTCTGCGGGCGGCCGCGCCCTCCGCGGGCCGCCGCCGGCGCTCTCCGCTGGCCGCCGACGCCGAGCCCCTCCGCCGGTCGCCGCCGCCGAGCCGCTCCATCGGCGTCCTCTGATCTGAGAGAGAGAGAGAGAGAGAGAGAGAGAGAGAGAGAGAACTGAGGGAGAGGGGACGACGTCAAAATTTTTTAAGTGAAGGGGAACTCAATTATTGGGGGATTGGGGTGAGGGGAAGCCGCACTGTCGTCGGTACACACATACGCCGCCGACACAGCCTCCTGCAAACCCGTTGTGTCGTCCGCAGGTGAGTGGGGGCCGCCGACAAAACATCCCATAGCCTACCTGTGCCGTCGGCATGGTGTAAGCCGTCGACACAGCCAGTCGAAATGGGCGAATCTATTTTTTACTATTTAAAATTACATTGAATTTGTTTTTTACTATTTTTAAATTGCATTGAATTTAGTTTCTACTATTTTTTAAATTGCATTCATTTTTTGTTTTACTATTGTTAAATTGCATTGCATTTATTATTTTTAAAGCGCCCAGGCGTGGTGTGAGGTGGAGCAATTGGTGGATCGTCGGTTCCCTTCTCTCCGGTCCATTCCCACGCCGCACAGCCTTTCATACATGAGATATGACCACATATGGAAATCTCAAAACGTTAAAATGCAGGCGTCGACCTCCTTCGCCCAACCTTCCAATCTATGTGCGTGTTACTTTGAAACGTCTACGCGTACTGTATCGATATCGATGATGCTTAAGCAGTGATGTTGTAATTCGTATGCGCATGTACGTATCGCTCCCGTCGGAAAAACTGGGAGGGTGGTATGACGTAGCTATAGGGTGAGTATCTTGCCCTTAGAACCCTAAAGCTCCTGGACGTGGTGTGAGGTGGAGCAGTCGGCAAAAGCGTTGCAAAGGGGGGTGGGAAGGTCTGTGTCGGCGGCCCAAACCCTGGCAGACGTCACAAGGGGGTCTGTGTCGTCGGCCCTGCCTTGGCCGACGTCAAAGACCCCCCCGTGACGTCGGCCACCCTCTGACGACACTCCCTCTCGCCTCCCCTGTCGCGTAGCCCATCGCAAAGCCGTGTCGTCGGCCAGGCCTTCCCCGCCGACACTGACTGTCGTCGGCCTGCAGGCGGCGGACACAACTCTGTCGGCCGCGGACAAAAATCTTTTGGCGGGATCATAATTTCAAAATTTTGGAACCGCAGCGATTAAACCTCGCAGAGCGATGTCGGCGTTTTGCCTTGGCCGACGACACTAAGTGCCTCCAGGCGTTTTTGTCGTCGGCTGCTCTTTTGGCCGCTGACACAGGTTGTCGTCGGCTACCTGGCCGCGACACAGCCTTTCTGGCCGCCGACATAGATATCTTTTCCTGTAGTAGATTAGAAAAGTTTTAACTTACTTATCTTATAAACATCATGTTGATGTTCACAAATCCATTTTGTTTGGTCGAAAAGAGCACAATTATTTAGAAATTGTTAAAAATGGTCAGTTAAATATTTTAAAAAGTTATAGCATTTTAGAGATGTTACTTGAGGCGGGCGATGGGACATTGGCCGTGCACAGAAGTACCAGTGGCGGAGCTCATCACAACTAATTCTTTCGAGTCTTGAAAGGCCGTACCATTTCATCACAACCAATCCACATGGACCACATGGGTATCAACATTTTAGTAGGTTGTGGTATTACACGATGGTGGGAGGCAGTTTGGTGGTGTAACAAGATAGCAGTGACAACGTGAGAGTTTGTGGGTGGTCATACGACATTGACTACCGAGGGATCACACACACGATGGCCTAGAGTTGGGTGGGTGGGGCTAGATCATAGTGAGAAGGGAGGAGGATCGATGAGGCAGTAAGGACACTACAAGAAGTGTATAATTGCCTGTGTGAGAGGAGATGGCGGCGGTAGAGGACCATGGAGCAATCCACAACGAGGAGAAACGAGAATGGGGATGAGAAGGGGATCAGGTGGTGGGGGTGAGGTGATGAAATGGAACTAGAGAGCTTGAAAGAAGGGTGAGGCGAAGATATTGGCAAAATCGCCTAGGTCACGACGAATTGATATCCTTTATTTATTTTGAACTGTAATTTTAAAATAATAATGTGCATCATTCTGCTAATGCAGAATCATCACAAATCACATATCAGCAAGTAAACTATAAAAAGTAGCAACATTCTTCAATCGGTTCCTTTCAAAAGCCTCCAACGAAGTTAGATATATGACATAGTAACTATGTGAGTCTCATAATAATGTTTCACAACAAGAAACACCGCTATACTAATATGCTTTTCATCAACTTTTAAGAAGAGCTGCTTTTGAAATTTCTTCGTACTTGGCAGGGGTTTTTTTTTTTTCTCTCTCCAATGGTAAGCTGAGGCCTGAGGGCACAAAAAAGTAATTTCAGTCCATCTTTATTGCGAGTTTGTATTTTTGAGGAGTAAATTTTACATCAAGAACCAATGCAACAAAAATAGCAGTAGATACCTTTAGTAAGTTGCCTCTATTACCTACTAAAAATAGCAGTATGTACGTATGTATGCATGCATGTATGTTCAGAGAAAAACTAAGTAACGTTGTCCCATTCTTAGAGCAATCCGACGGAGGAGAAAACAACAAACCCCGATATTGTTCTTCCTCCTCGCGATGCCGAGCTCCTGCTCGCTCCCGCGTCGTCCTTCACTGTCGGGCTACCTTGCAAGCGCCGCCTCCTCCCACAGTTAGGGTTCAAATTCGTAGGGTGAAAACAGATCGGATACGATCGGATGGGGCCAACCTGTATCAGTATCTATATTTTTTACTGGATACGGATTTAGATACGGATAGTATCGGATACGAATTTGAATACGGACTTAGTCAGATACGGTTTTGAACTGGATATGGATCGAATACGAATATAAAACCGGGTTTAATTTACCATAATACCTCAACTGAATAAAAATGACATCAGCTTCGAGAAAGTACATGACTCATCATTCATAGAACACCCACAAAAAAAGTCCATAACACATGACTCAGAAAATATAACAAAAGTTGAATGACTTATGTAGTGATGTAGTTTTCATAGTTGGCTAGTAGCTTGATCCCCATATCCAAAAAAAATATCCGTATCCATATTCCGAATTTGGGTACGTACTATCTGATGTATATCTGTATCCGTGGATACCAATCAACCCGTATATGAATCCGTATCCATGAAAAAATCGGATAATTATTTGTATCTGTATCTGACCGGATAAAAAAATAGGATCCAAATCACTAAAAAAATGGATATGCATCCAGATCCGATCGGATATTATCCGTTCCGTTTTCATCCCTACGGGTTTGAGGATGGGTTCCCCATGTTCACCGAGCTTAGAGAGAGATCGGGGTTGCCAGAGGGGGACAACGGCCCTAGGGTGGGGTCGGGATCAGGGGGTGGTGAGGCAGTGGCGACATTGCCGTGGCCATGGGACCGATCGATGGTAGTTGGGTCAGTGACGAACGAGTGGATCAACACACGCAGTTGCTAGGCGTTCATGTGGACGGGGTGGCTGTGGAAGAAATAATATGGGTGTCAGAGTGGCGAGGCGACGATGATGTTTGTAACAGCCCAGCTGTTATTTTTAGTTAAACATGCATAACATATTGTTTTCATTTGGTTTTGCTGTGGCTCCTTAAAACTTTTCATGAAGTTGCATATAAGCACCAGGTAACCTGGTGGGAACGTAGGACTTTAAACCAGAACGACTAGTACACTGACTTCACCTTCTCATTAAACAACTCGAACTGTGCCTTGGTTTGTACCTGGCAGGCTGAGAACCAGTCGTGCGGATATTGAGAAGGCGACACAAGGATGACGAAAGTAAGGAAAGACTTGGATTGGAAGGCTTACCTTTCAGTTCTCGAGTCGATTTCTTTATCTGGACGTTTGCCTAGAAGACCTCCCCTTCCAGGGCCTTTGCTGTGCACGGAGGGCGGCCAAGGCTTCGTCACGACCTGAAGAAAGACAAGTTACACGGATTTGCAAAACTAATAACAAGATCAGTGCCACGCTGTTGAGCACTTAATACAAATTGAAAGTGCATCTAGGCCCTAAGTGATTTTGGTGATTAATGAGTAACAATTATAGAGCTAATATTTCTATTGGAGAATTGTGCACAGATGCTATACAGGTTAATTCCATGAGGAACATGTTTAAACGAGATGGTATACCCCTCAAAAGTGAATGTATTGCAAGAAGGCATCAAGACTAAATTTTATTTGTAAATCTATATTTATTGAGTCCTAGGGATGCCATACTATAAAGAGGGATGCAATGGAGAAGCTTATAAAGGTTCCTAAGTGCTCAAAATAGGTATCTCGAAGTTCGTGTGAGTTTTCCACTCAAAATACACCCTATACAGAACCTATGCCATCAGAACATCCGACGAGGGCCGGAACATCCGATGGTAATCCAGTCTGCCAGTTTTTCATGCCATCTAGTAAAGGGTCCATCGGAACTTCGGTCGGAACATCCGACGCGGGTCGGAACATCCGACGGTGTCAGAACATCCGATGCGGGATTAACTGCAGCAACGGCTAGTTTTTGGGATTCCCTATTTAAAGCCGTCTGTAATACCTGTCAAAGGTTACTCACTCTGATTACATCCTGATTTGAGCCTAATTCATATTCTCCATCATTTTTCTCAAGAACCCTAGCCTTGTCTCTCTCTTGTTCATCTTTTGAGATCTAGATCTAGAGAGATCAAGGCACCCAAGTGCTCCACGAATTAGAGATCCAATTCCTGAGCACTTAGCGATTCCTGAATTTCTTCATCGCATTTGTTACTCTTGGAGGCTTGAAGGGCTCCTAGACGGCTAGGTGTCGCCGGTGAGTCGCCGAACTTTGTATGGCGTGCCTCCGGACTTTGTGAAGGTGCGAATCTACCTCCGCAAGGAAAAGGATTCAACTAGTGATCGCCGGTGAGTGCTATGTGCTTCATCGGTAAGGGGATTAGGGTCTTGGTGATCCGGACTTTGTGCCTTCCCTAACGGTGAGTAGGATCTCCCTTCAAAGATCCGAACATCGGTAAACAAAAATCGTTGTGTTTTTCGTCTTGATCTTGTTTGGTTGTTTTTACTATTAGTATTGGCTTGTTCTGAGTATTCTTGAGTAGATCTAATCTTGGTTTTGCGAGAAATAAGTTTAATGCAGGTTTTCGACAAATCCAGAATACCCGGGATCGGAACATCCGACGCAAACATCCGACCCAGATCAGAACATCCGACGGAGAAGTTACTGGACCAAGTCGGAACATCCGATCTGCATCGGAACATCCGACGGGCTGGTCACTGAATTGAGTTTATTAATTCCGCAATTTTGTTTTATTCTCCTATTCACCCCCCTCTAGGCGGCATAGCGATCCTTTCACAAATGGTGTTGGAGTCTTCTACATGGCAGTACCGCAGCTCATTGACCTCCTTGCGGAGTTCCTCGATTCCACCGCAGTACTTCATCTTCTAGGCATAAAGCGCGTTGTCGAACTTGTCTCTTGACTTGAGTTGTTCAACGGCTTTCTAGAGACACTGGGATTTTTGCGCTAAGCGATTACCTAGGTTCTGGAAAGAGATAGGAAATGTCCAAAATACTTAGATTCTGCAAGAAGCTGAAGTCCGAGGAGAACATACCTCAAGCACTTTGGAGCCATACTCCATCATGTGCCGCAATATTTCCAACTCCTCTGCCTCCTCGGCATCGTTGGCTATGTAGCCTTCTATCTCTTTCCTCCATTTGACACTGAGGGGAGGGTTATAGGAGGGAGCCACAGGGCGAGGAAGCTCCTCAATTTATGGCTCCGAGTTTCATGGAACCGGAGCTGGGATAGAGCCCTCGGCCTTGGAGGTAGATGGAGTGACACTCGGCGGTCGAGCGGTCAGCAAGGGAGCGGGATGACGGGTCAGGTCCTCAGTAGAGGGTACTTTGGTCCGCAACCTTGGCGATGAAGGAGCAGTAGCGGCAGCAGAGGCTTGAGCCTCCTGGGTGGTTTCCTTGCCAGGTGAAACCGTAGCTGGAACGGCCACGAGGATGCCGGTGTCGGGCTTCCTGTGGTTGAAGACACTTAGGTGCTAAACTCCCACAGAACGATGAAAAGAAGAGTGTCAGAAAGACATACCTCTGTGGCACCTTTATTTTAAGGCCCACGCCCTTCCGAGTGGCCTGACCACTCAGGGCTGAGCTAGAAGGACCACCTGGCCCTGATGCGGGCTCTGGGTTTGCAGGCGGGGATGGGGGAGGACTCGGGGCATGAGCGGCGGAAGGAGTACTCACCTTTGGGCCTTGACGCTAACGATGCAACTGAGGCGTGTCATCTTCCTCCTCCTCCTCATCCGAGTCCCTGAACATAAGCCCCTTGCCTTTCTTTGCAGGAGGCGCGTCAGCCGAGTCCTCTGCAGGACGCTTAGGCGGTGCGGCTTTATGTCCAGGGGCTTCAGGAACTGGGGGAATGGAGAAAAAGGCCGCGCGACCTTGGAGTTGGCAGAAAATTGGGTTAAAGGGAAAAACGAGCTCCACGTTGCTAAGCGAAGTTAAGAGAAATGAAGTCCTTTGCTTACTGTTGGAGGTGGATTCGATAGCCTATAAGGATCCGGGCAGCTGGTATTGTTGATGGGCATGCCGGGGCAAAGAGATTGGTAATTCAAGTAAGCCGGGCTTTCTCGGGAAGTTTTTCTTCTCCTCCCCGAGTGGTATCTTGGGGCCCCGAGTACTCGAAGCCAAGGTGGACACTTTCCTTCAAGGGCTGGACATGGTGGAAGTTGTAGTTTGTTACAACTCCAACACCGGTCAACCCCCTTGTTTTCAAATCCTTGAGAAGAGGGAGAAGTTCCTTAACTTGGTCGCTTTCGCTCTCGGCGAGGAGAGAGGACCAGGAGGGGAGAACTACGGGGCAATCCCCTGTAAAAGACGGAAGGGCTGGCAAAAGATTTGCACAGTAGAACCATTCAGCGTGCCAACCCTTGTTTGAAGTCTTCATAGGAAAGTCCGGATAGAACTTCTTGGTCCCTTCCCGCAACTGAGAGACAGCACCCCCAACGCCCTTGGGGGCTATCATGTTTGGGAAGGGTTTGAGGAGGAAAAGGGTTCCGAAAAGATCTAAATGAGGCGATATCCTACGATATGCTTCACACAGATGGTCGAAGACGGGGATTTTAAAAATAGAGTTGGGATTGATATGAGTCAATTCAATTCTATAAAAAATGTAGAAGACCTCTAAGAAAGGAGGAACACGGGAGGCCAAGACCACGAAGGAAAAAGGATTCAGAAACAACCACCTTGTCGGAACGAGGGGTAAGGGTGGACTCACTGGCAGTGGCACACCATGAAATCAACTCTTCCGATGGAAGTACGCCGGCGGTTACAAGCTTCTGAAGTCACTAGTTGGTGGTTATGCATTTCATCCACTCCTTGGCGCTCTTAGTCGCTTTCGTAGTGGCAGGAGATGGCGAAGCTGTGGGAGGATTTGGACTGGTGGTGACGGATTGCGTGGGGAATAGAAACCCTAGTGGCGAAGTTCACTGGAGCAAGCGAAACGATGCATGTGAGAATAGGCGGGGTAAAGCGATTCGCTCTCCCTGGCCCCAAATTTAAAGGCCGCAGGGCGTGTTTTTGGGCTGGGCCTTGACTTGGTCTGAAACACGTGTTATTTGGATTGACATGAAGCCTCGGTGCGTCCGGTGTTGGGCCGACTGCCCTGAAACCAAATCACTCGGATAAGGATGCCGGGTCAGAACAGATGTAGAGCCGCCAAGACGAATTTGGGTTGACTTAATTTGCTCTGATGAAGGCAAAATCAGTCGGAGTTTGAGAAACATTGCAGAATGAGAAAAGTTTGGAAGGCGATGATAAACCCAAAAGTCCAGAATATTTTCCATTTAACATTGCACAGCTCTTAGGCCGGATTACAAAAGAGATAGTAGCACAACACAATGAGTTAAGGCACGTTGCTGGCTTGCAAAAGACCAAAAGGAGAAAAAACAGAGAAGCTATCCTAAAACCATCCTTCTACGAGGATGGCAGCAACCAATGAGTCCTTCAAGGGGATCCGCATTGCGTACAGTTGCGAGAACCCGTGAACCAAGAGGCAAATGGCCTCCTGGGCGCGGAGTTCCGTGTTGATCTCTCAACACTGCTGCCAAATCTCCTCAATGGCAGCATGGACGGCGGCGGCGGCTTGCTCGGTGACAATAATCGCCCAGGAGTCGAGTTCTTCACCTTGGTTTGCCATTGTACGGAGAAGTGAAAGATGAGCGCTTGGTGGAGGGGAATGAAGGCTTAGAGGCTGGATGTGGTTTCACGCACTAGGGTCTTTTACATGCAAAGGATGCGAAGAGACAAAGCCCGTTAACCGTTTAAACACAGGGTAAGCCATTATAACGATGGGACTATGGTAGGTGTGATCTCGGTTCCCAACGACGGCGCTGGACACTTCGGCTTGGTCAAAAGGCGTGAAAACCCTTCGTATTCCTTGCTGGGCTCAGGCCCAAATTCATTTAAGCAAAAGGCAATCCCTTTAACAGGCTTTCTCGACAATACATCACGAACAAGTGATAATATCTCGACATCGAGCCTATTGTCGACGGTTGGGATATTGACCCAAGTCAACTAAGGTTCTTCAAGGAGGAGATAGGAGACACGCTAACGAAGCAGGCAAAGAACGAGAACAGAGATGTGGGTTTTATCACGGTTCAGCCTCTCGAGAGAGATAATAGCCCTACGTCCAGCCTTTCTTATATATCAGAGATGAATACAAGAGGTGGCTCGGCGAGACGAACAAGTCTCGGCGGGATTATGGTGTACAAAAAGTATTATGCGAAAACCTCGTGCCCTCTACACGCCGTAGGGGCCTTGTTTATATAGTGCAGAGCAAACCGACCTACCGAGGGAATATCGGGCCGGGCTAAGTACGAGATCGTAACGAACTCGCCATGCCAAATATACCCTGAGGCAGATAAGGCATACTCCTAGTCTTGGGGATCACGACTTCTATTCCAATCCGGGAAACCACGTCCAGGGTCTTCACGTAGTTGCAGTAACTCGCTCGAGTCGGACTCAAACAGAAGCCTTGGCGTTCGCACCATGCCGGCCAGAGGCTGTTGGCAGATGCATATGGGCGATAGAACCTTCAGGAGCCGGGCCCCGTAGGCTATTCGATTGGGCCGTCGGGAGTGGGCCATGGCAATGGGCGTGATTTTATCCCCGACAGCTAGCCCCCGAGACTCAAGTGGAAGGACTCACTAGAGTGGGGTCTTCCTCTTGAGATTCTAAGTCACGAAGAGAAAAATTTTGCTGCTACAAAGACGTGTAACAAACGACCGAACAGGTCATTGTTCAACCGAACAAGACTTGTTCGAGACCGAACAGACCCGCCCGGCGCCGAGCAACTCTGTTGCGTCGAACAGGGAACGACATCTGTCTGAGCAAAGTACCCAGCCCTTGATACAGAAATCGGAAGAAGTGAGGTGAATCATCTCCTTGAGGCTGAACATCATCAAGGGGGGATTGGATTCTTGGTAGTGAAGAGCGTACCACCGCATCCGGCAAGATCAGATCTTCCGGGAGAATGAACATAGCAAGTCGCGAGACGGACTCGTGCTGCTGCATCTAGGCATTCAGATACCTAGGAAAAGATAGGGGAACCACCTCTCGGGCTAGAGCTTGCCCGAGGAAATAGAAATTGCGCTCTCGAGCGAATGTCGCGCTCAGGAGCGAGGGTGATGTGCCCCCAGACGTAGATCGTATGCCAGGAGCAGACAATGCATACGAGGGGGAAGGTGACCCAGTCCCCGAGCGTAGAGCTCGTCGAAGGAACCAGGTAAAGAGATCTAGTCCCCGAGCCCGGAGCTCGTTAAAGGAACCAGAAAGTACGACCAGGCGAAGACGTGCCGGTAGAACTGCGCCCGGCGAAGAGCTGCCCGGTGCGAGGTGATCCAGCCCCCGAGCACGGAGCCCGTCGCGGGGACCAGACGTGCGCTCCGGGCGAAGAGCTGCCTGGTGCGAGGTGGATCACAACCCGATGTAGTCAGAGCCGCAAGAGAACGTGTGAAATCAACGCTTTACCCATGACGTATTCCTTGCGACAACGTAGGCGTTGTCTTGGCAAGTGCAGAACCGACGCTTGGAGTGCCCGTTGCGATGAGAATCGGCTTACGATGGGCTTGCCCGTTGCGATGAGAATCGGTTTACGGTGGGCAGGACTCCGTTGGTGGCGCACTACCTTAACTTAGCCGAACTGTGAAGGTCAGTGCAGGGCAAAGGCGAGAAATCTTACGCGGACGAAGTGAATCAGTCCTTGGGCATGCGCGGAGCAAACCCGGGAAAAGAGGGATGCAGACATCGGTTTTGGTGGGAAGCCTGAGACCTCGCCACGACCATCACCGGAGTCTGACGTTCCCCATTCCTGCATTTCCTGCAAAAAACAAACAAGAAACAAGCCAGCAAGGGGAAAAGGAGAGCAAGAAAAGGGCTCTAAGAAGAGCAAAGCGAGTTTTGGAAAACACGCAAAAGACGACCTACCCGCACAAGACATAATTTTTTTCCGGGTACGTCCCCCAATAGTGTTAGTGTCACCTAGGCGAATGCGGAACCGACGCTAGGAGTGCCCGTTGCGATGGGAATCGGCTTACGGTGGGCAAGACTCCGTTGGTGGTGCATTGCTCCGGATTACCGTGCCAGGAAGGACGTAGCATGGATAAAAAAGACGTGTGCGGGCAAGTGCAGCCCCGCTGTGGCTAAGACCGCTAACCAAGGAAGGCGATTGGGACCTTAGCCGCAGGCAAAACGTGCGAGGCGAAATCTTATCCGGACGTGGACCCGTGCAGCGTTGGTGTCGCCTCGGCGGGTGCGGAACCAGCGCCAGGAGTGCCCGTTGCGATGAGAATCGGCTTACGATGGGCATGCCCGTTGCGATGAGAATCGGCTACGGTGGGCGAGAACTCCATCGGTGGTGCACGCGCCGTTAACGAGCCGCATGGTCGTCGCCAGATAAAAAGACATGCTCGCACGCGGGGAGCGATACGGGAGCGAAGGACCAACGAGGTTTTGGAAAACCAACGCTTAGGAAAGGAACTGGAAAACTGAAAACGTACTGGGGTTGCCGAAATTCAGATCAAGTCCCATCTGACCGAGGAGAAACAGTCCTCCGAGGAGCTGGACGAGCAGCTTAAGACCGCCGAGCAGCGCTTGAATCAGAGCGAGAGTCTGACCGAGCAGCTTTTCCTGCAAAAAAGAGCAGCAAAAGACAAGGACGAACAGGAAACCAAGAGCAAGGCGAACAACGCTAGAAAGTTTTAAGAAAATCGGTAGAACGCCTAGCCTAACTCCCAGCCCCCGTTGTGCAGCTGCTCGAGGACCTGAGTTTGCGAACTCGAACAGGTGCACAAGAGAAAGAGTGACGCCCTAGCCCCCGGTACGGACGATGCATGAAGACCTGAACTTGCGACTTCAAGCACGTGCGTAGAGAGTTAGAGCGACACCCGTATCCTGACCGACTCGTTCGTAAAGCGCCGTTAACGTAAGTTAGGCGATTCCGAAGGTAACCGAACAAGGAAAGTGCCTCTGCCGCGGAGGGCTTACGAGAGCAGGCTTTGCCAAGTGGTTGTGCCGTGAGCGGTAAGAGCCTCTGCCGCGGAGGGCTTACGAGAGCAGGCTTAGCCGCAAGGCTGGATGCCGTGTTACGCAACTCTGAGTTTAGGAACTTGTTGAAACAATATACGCGTAGGGAAAACCCTTAAGATTGCGGAGCCAAGAGTTCGCAAGACCGGGCAGCCATCAAGTGTTACCAGAGAGAAAGAGTAGTCTGAGAAGACAAGTGGAGAGAAGGGCCGGAGGGGGCCGCGAGCATTCACCGCTCAATGGGTTGAACTTTACATGGCAGCCCGAGAGACTTGGACGAACTAAAGCGCGAAATTTGAGAAAAAGCGCGAAGCTACGAAACGAAAGACCTACACGAGGAACTTACGAAGCTGGTCGATGTTCCAAGCGCTGGTCAGCTCTCTCCCGACATCCACTGCCAGGCGAGCAGCCCCGAGATCCGGAAGGAGTTTTGATCCAGTCCCCGAGCACGGAGCTCGTCGCGGGGACCAGACGCGCACCCCGGCGAAGAGCTGCCCGGCGAGAAGAGATCCAGCCCGAAGCGGAGCTCGTCGCGGGAGACGAGACGCAGGCCCGGCGAAGAGCAGCCCGGCTGAGTGATCCAGCCCGAGCACGGAGCTCGTCGCGAGGACGAGCGCGGCGCCGGCGAAGAGCTGCCGGCGAAGAGATCCGATCCCGAGCAAGGAGCTGGGAACCAGATCAGAAAGGCGATCAAGATCCAAGGGATCGATCCGATCTGACAGGGGAAAGAGATATCCTGTCCTTCTGAGTCGTAGTCCTCAGGGAGAATCTCCTGGTCGCTGATAGAGTTCGACAAGCTCGATCTGCGTTTCCCCACGGACGGCGCCAGCTGTCGACGGTTGGGATATTGACCCAAGTCAACTAAGGTTCTTCAAGGAGGAGATAGGAGACACGCCGAACGAATCTAACAAAGAACGAACAGAGATGGGGTTTTATCCCGGTTCAGCCTCTCGAGAGATAATAGCCTCACGCCGGCCTTTCTTATATATCGAGATGAATACAAGAGGTGGCTCGGCGAGACGAACAAGTCTCGGCGGGATTATGGTGTACAGAAAGTATTATGCGAAAACCTCGTGCCCTCTACACGCCGTAGGGGCCTTGTTTATATAGTGCAGAGCAAACCGACCTACCGAGGGAATATCGGGCCGGGCTAAGTACGAGATCGTAACGAACTCGCCATGCCAAATATACCCCGAGGCAGATAAGGCATACTCCTAGTCTTGGGGATCACGACTTCTATTCCAATCCGGGAAACCACGTCCGGGTCTTCACGTAGCCGTGCAGAACTCTGTTCGAGTCGGACTCAAACAGGAAGCCTTGGCCGTTACGCACCATGCCAGCCAGGAGGCTATTCGGCAGGATGCATATGGGCCAGATAGAACCTTCCAGGGAGCTGGGCCCTGGTAGGCTGTTCGATTGGGCCGTCAGGGAGTGGGCCATGGCAATGGGCCGTGATTTTATCCCCGACACCTATTTTGACCTCGGTACACCCAATAAGGGCATTTGAGCAGAAGCGCTACCTGTTAAAAGTGTCTCATGACATACTCCCTGTTAGGTCACTAATCAACTTTGCATGTCCAAGGTTGAGTGTTGGTCAGGCTTGAATATTGTTTCGAAGGTATGCCCATGGCGGGTTGCCAATTGTATACCGCAACCCGGATGCAAAATACCTCTCAGCCAAAATTTATTCAAATGGTATGCCCTTAATTGTGTCACCAGCTGATTCTTCCTCCGGTTGGGAGAGGTACTCGGTTGAAAACACGCCCGATGATGGGCTCAGTGCTGAATTCTGCAAGACAAAATTGGGTGTTTGATGTCGCATACTCTTGCATATGCTGAATGCTGTACACCGTAGGACGGTTGCTGTAGCTGCATGGATTAAGGCACTGCCCATGATGGGCTAATTACTGTTTTCACAAGATGAGAATAGGTACCGAACAGCCAAATCAATAAAATACACCATTAAGAGTAGAGTGGCGTGCCTTATAAATAGGCCGACTTCCAAAGTCTCAATATTGCTGTGTAGGATGTTGCTCTCAATTTCTAACATTAAGACCTCTTGAGTTCTTTACAATCTCCTTGCAGATTGTAGGAGTGAATGCTCAACGAAACAGTCAACAAGATATCTGACTCGATTGCAAAGCACTCGGGGCTACCGTGGACAAACCTAGAATTCAAAACTGAGACCTCCCTCAATGCACAAAACATTCTTATAAATTAACTCACCAATCTGTCAAATTGCATTGAGATACTTTTTCCTTTTGACCCTTGTATTTCGAATGTTACAACGATTATTTAGCCATCTAAATGACTTCAAATGAAAACATTGTCAACTACAAAGTTGTACATATTGTCAAAGGCTACATTTTTTTTATATAATTATTTAGTGGATAAGATTTCGTATAAAAAGTTATAAATTTCAAAAAAGTGCTATAGTTATTATCACTACTTGTGGACAACATGGGCCCTAGGTATCCTCCTAGAGTGCCCATAAGTCCGGGCCGGCTGGAAGGCGTTAGATATCACTCGGACTATGTGTGACTTGGATACCAAGGAAAGATCGAGGATAGAGTTTGACCACGATTTGTTAGGAGATTAATATTTGTAAATACCGGTGCATATGCGTGCTAGATACTCTAGAGATAGGATATAACGTAACCAAATAGGTACGACGAGTAACCTTATCCCCTGCACTATATAAAGGGGGGCCGGGGGCATCTTATTTAATTTGATTTACAACCTACGATCTGGAGAGCTTCTTGTAATCGAGATCTTTATATAATCACAAAGCATAGGACTAGGGTGTTACCTCCATTGTTGAGGGCCTGAACCTGTATAAAAAATCTCCCTGTCTTGTGCTACCATCTGACTTGAGATCTTACGTAACCCATATAAATTCTATTGCTGACAAGTACCCCCAAGGCTACAACCATCGATACTACCAGTTTGTGATAATGACTATTTGGGCATCTAAATGACTTCAAATAAAAAATTGTCAACTATAAAGTTATAGATATTGTCGAGAGCTACAATTTTCGTATAAAAGTTGTCTTCATTCGACTCTGCATGAAAAGTTATGAATTTTTGAAAACGAGCTGGTATCCCATTATCACTATTAGTTTGTATTAACAATGATTTAAGCATATAAATGACTCCAATGTAAACATTGTCAACAAGAACATTGTAGATATTGTCGAGAAATAAATTTTTCATACAAATCTTTTCTCCATCGAACTCTATAAGAAAAGGCAATGACTTTTCAAAAAGGAGGTGGAATCCATTATCACTACTGGTTTGTATTGATGGTTATTTGGACACCTAAATGATTTAAAATGAAAAGGTTGTCAACTGCAAAGTTGTAGATCTCTTTGAGTGCTACAATTTTTAAATAATTTTTGTCTCCATCTAACTATGTACGGAAAACTATGAATTTTAAAATGAACTGCAATCCATTATCACTACTTGTTGGTGTTAGGAACTGACAATGGTAAAGATATTTTTATTGTTGGTTCTTTTTATTTCTGATTATCACTGCTTGTGGGTCATATGAACTGCTAGAAGTAAGTTATCACCGCAATTTCTAGGTAAACTGGCAGTGACGAGGCAATATGAAACAGTATTATGTAGTAATGGCCGTAGACTTTGGTTTTGGCTCCAGTTGGACTTGTAGTCTTGTAGATGTAGCAGGCCCAGTAGGATCTAAGGCCAAGATGTTGGCTTTGGAGTTGCCGTATCACAGCGGGCTGATCTTACAATTTGTTTAGTTAGCTTATGTTAATTAACCGATCGATCGTTTGATTAGCAGTTTTTTCCCATCGATTAATTATCTTATGTGAAAGCTAATTAAACATCAGAAGCAATTCTTTGAATAGTTTTTGCTCTGCTTGTTTCATTTAGCACAGATAACGCGTGGAACGCGAGTACAAATTCCATATTGCTCGTCTCTTCATTACCCCATCCATGGATGTAATCGATAGAATTACAAGCAGCAGGAGCAATTGTCTGTCCATGATACGACTATCAGAAAGGGATCCCTTCACAATCAGATTGATCGAATTCAAGACCGTGTTTGTTGATTGGATCAAAAGGAAGAGATAGCTTGGCATCTTGCATCTCCCTTTTTTAACTTGAGACTAAAAAACAGAGCCTGGTTACCAGCTGGAGTACATGAGAGTGCGTGACTGCCAAATTCATAAACTGTAAGACCGGTGCTTTACGTATACCCATAATCCACTGAAATGCTCTATAGACATGAACCATGTCATAGTTGTACAATCTTTCTACAAGGCCTGCTACATGCAACAGCACAACCTGATACCTGGTGGGCTATCTCTGAAAAGCCACATGCATCCTATACATATATGCAATGGACAGTACGTACAGGAAATACAACCACAGACGTCAAACAAGGTGATTAATATATGAATGACAGGACAAGCTAGCCGATCGACAGATCAATAGATGTACCAAGAGCTTTGAACTACACACTCCGTATTGTTGTGACGGATTAATTACTAGAACTGCGCGGAAGAAGTGTAGGTGCCACCGAACCACCAGGTGGAGGGGGCCACGTTGTAAGCCGTGACGACGCGGCCGTCGTCAGCCTTCACCATGATCGAGAGGCTCTGGCCGTTGAGGTAGGCGCTGCTCTGCCAGTTGGCTCCCCAGTTCCTGCTCATGGCGATCCAGTCGGTGCTGGAGCCCTTGATCCACACCTGCGCCACCACGCCGCTCCCGCCCACGTTCGCCACCAGCACCAGCTCGAAGTAGTTGTTCCCGTTGATGGTGAACCTCATGCCCCCGCTCCTCTGGCACGAAACCCTGCACATTTCACAGCCACATGCACATGCACATGCATGCTGCATTAATTAGCATCCCTGCCTGCGCGCGTGTTTTGATTTGTGTATGTCACATTTAAATTTCAGTGAAATTCCGGCGAACTTTCGTGGATTTTCGCCCGGCCGGCGAACAGATTTTTTTGGGGTGGTGGAAATATGAATCTAACTACAGTTCATACTGTCCTGAGAATTAATGTCCTCAAAGTGGTGCTGTAGCGGCCGGTAAGGAGATGGCCATGTATTCCTGGAGCAGTACGTCCAAGAAGTAGAAAAATTCCGCGGTGAAATTTCAACAATTTTTTTTGTTTTTGCTGATTTTGCTAATTATTTCACTCTGGCCACCTGATATATGATCGAATCTGAATCCCTTTGAGTTGATACGTACGCACCTTTGGTAATTGACAGGGACAATGCCGGCCTTGTAGATGGCGATGGTCTCCCACGCCGGCTGCGACATGTCGAAGTGCAGCCGCGGCGGGTTGCACCAGCCGCCGTTGTCGCTGGGGAGGTTGTAGTTGGGCGGGCACAGGTTGGTGGCCGTGATGGTGATGGGGTTGCTCCCCGGCTTGCACCACTGCGTCTTGCTCGAGTCGCAGGCGATCGTGAAGCACGCGCCGCACGTCGCGCCGCCGTTGAAGAGCGCCGAGCTCAGCGCCGCCGAGTTGGTGCCGTACCCGGCGTTGTACAGGTTGCCGTACCCGCACGCACCCCCTGCATGCGTTGATGTACGTGGTGTAATGCTCGTCAGTTTAGCAGAGAAACCCTAGATCTAGATGTGCAACACCATGAAGTTTAGAGAAGAATGCTATACCCATGGTGCCGGACGCGTCGTTGCCACCGTAGAACGTGGCAAAAGCTGGAGTCCATTGAGCAACGGATGGCCTAAATGCAAAGGCGGCCCACAAGGTAGCCAGGGCGAGCAGTGCAGGTCTCTCCATTTCAGAGAGTATTGATCGGTGCTAGCTTTTTTTTTCTTTTGAGGAATAGCTTGCTAGCTTTTGGTATACACGTACTGACGAGTAGCAAGAGAGGAAAAACAGGTGTTTGCGTTGTGCTACATGCGCGTCATGAATCTCTATTTATAGTGATTTTGCCATGATACTTGTCAATTGTCATCTCGTCGGTTACGAACAATGATGAAGTTCTGCACTATTGTAAAATTATTAATCTTTTCCGTAGTGATTTCGTGTTGAATTTGTCATCAGCTCATAATTTACACACCATACACGGATCATGCTAATGATTGAACGTGTTTCTGGCAAGTCTTTCATTCTCTTGCAGAACAAGTCTGCTCTATATATGCATGCCCATGTGCAGTTCTTCGCTATCAAATCTTAAGGGGAGCTAATGGATGTATCCTTGTGGATGCAAGTTGCCTTCCTTGATATTTGGGTGCCATTTTAAGATTTTCAATGATAAGCTTTACACATTTGTTCCCGAGCATGTGACCATGCGATAACCTTGATGTATTGTTGATTACACGGTTTTTTAATTAGTAGTATACCATTTTGCATGCGGTAACATCACATGCATGTGTGGCGCTAATCAGTCATATGCTCGCGGTGAGGCAGCTTGTGAACTAATAATTATATTATGTCTGATATCCATGTCTGAGCCGAGTCAACCCCTTAATCCATGTTCCTAGCTATATTATATAATGATGGTTACAATAGCCACATTCGTGCTAGAATTAAACAACGCCACATAAATCAATAACAATAATGTCCATACATGGATCGACATTTTATTCCAATAACGATCAATCATGCATGTGGTACTTGTAGAAATTTTTACATTCGAAATTAAAAAAAGCACAACTAGGTTTTTGTGTCAGGAAGACATCATCATGATCGATGTAGGTCTAGTGCTGGGAGTTAGGCCATTACGGGCCGACACGGTTGTGCCTGCAGGCCGACCTGGATCAGGCTGGCACGGCACGGCATGGTCACTCCAATCGTGCCTGGCTAGGCTGGCAAGAGATGCCAAAATCATGGCACGGCACGGCCCAAAAGCACGACGGGCCCTGGCCGTGCCATGCCATGCCAGCCCAAGCACGACCTGCTTCCATCATTTACAGCAAGACACCACTTAAAAAATTCAGAAAAATGAACATTTCATTGCACAACACTACAACACATTCAGGAGTCCAAATCTTTAAAATCTAACACAAAAACACACAAATTGAGTGGAAATGGTTTTTATCTATGGTCTGCCTCGTTAAAAACCTTACACCCCAGTGTGGGGCTATCTTAGTAAGGAAAAGAGTATAGACCATTTCAAAATAGTTCAGGGCCTGTTACAAACTCAATCCAATCTAGATTATACAGTGCACAATCATAATATCGCAGAATAGATACAGACGTAGAGGCATACAACACACAGACATAGACCAATGAAACTACTCAATGTTGAGATCTGCCACTGCAAGTTCAATCTCAGGGTCTTCAAGTTGATGTTTCTATGTTTCTTCCTTTCATCAGCTCTCTGCCAATCTTTGAGGTATGCTATTGCCTCCACTGTCTCAGCTGCTAGAGAAGACCTCCGTTCTTCAATGATCCTTTCAACGGTGCTAAATGTTGCTTCATAGGAAATAGTTGAGACTAGTACAAGTAAAATGTCCCTAGCAAATTGGCTTAAAACAAGAAAACTGTACTGGTGTTCCTTCTACCATTCTAGAAGGTTTAACTTAGAACCCTTCAGTGTATGATCAGTGGCTTCAAAATTAGTAGTAAGATAGTGATTAAGTTTAGCACTAGGATTGCACGTGTTACTTGAGGTAGACACAGCAACAACAGTTTCTTAGCCCTTGGCCCTCTTCCACAAATGAGAGGTCAAGGACTGATCAAGTTCCATCTCTAGGTCAACTGCATGAGAGTCCACTTCACTTTCCCCAAAGGGGGAGATTGAAAGTGCATCTAGGCCCTTAAGAAGTTTTGGTGGTTAATGATTAACAATTATAGAGCTAATATTTTCTATTGGAGAAATGTATACAGATGTTATACAGGTTAAATTTATTAGGTACATGTTTAATGTGATGATGTACCCCTGTGATGGTGTACTCCTAAAACATGGATATGGTGTGAAGGCATCAAGACTAGTAATTATTTGTAAATTTTTATTTATTGAGTCATAGGTATGCCGTACTATAAAGAGGGATGCAATGGAGAAGCATACAAAGGTTTCTAAGTGCTGAAAATAGGTATCTCGAAGTTCGTGTGAGTTTTTGCACTCAAAATACACTCTATACAGAACCTACACCATCAGAACATCCGATGTGGTCGGAACATCCGATGGTGAATCCAGCCTGCATGTTTTCAATGCAATCCAGTGAGCAGTCCATCGGAACATCCGACGTGGGTCAGAACATCCGATGGCTCTCGGAACATCCGACGTGGGTCAGAACATCCGATGGCTGTCGGAACATCCGACGCGGGTCGGAATATCCGACGCGGGATCATCTGCAGCAACGGCTACTTTTTGGGATTCTCTATTTAAAGCCTTCTCTAACACCTGCCAAAAGGTTACACACCCTAATTACACCCTAATTTGAACCTAATACATCCTGTTCATCATCTCTTAAGAACACTAGCCTTTGTCTCTCTCTTGTTCATCTTGTGAGATCTAGATAGAGAGATCAAGGCACCCAAAGTGCTCCACGAATTAGAGTCATTCAATTCTTGAGCACTTAGCGATTTCTAATTTCTTCGTTGCATTTGTTACTCTTGGAGGCTTGAAGGGCTCCTAGACGGCTAGGTGTCGCCAGTGAGCCGCCGAGCTTTGTGTGGAGTGCCTTTGGAGTTTGTGAAGGTGTGAATCCACCTCCGCAAGGAAAATAATTCATCTAGTGGACACCGGTGAGTACTGTTGTGCATCGCCGGGAGGGGATTAGGGTCTTGGTGATCCGGGCTTTGTACCTTCCCTAACGATGAGTAGGATCTCCCTTCAAAGATCCGAACATCGGTAAACAAAAATCACCGTGTTCTTCGTCTTGGTCTTGAGTATTTGTTTTACTATTGGTTTTTGACTTGTTCTGAATATTCTTGAATAGATCTAAACTTGGTTTTGAGAGAAATCAGTTTTTGCTGCAGGTTTTCGTCGTTTCCAGTACTGTCAGGATCGGAACATCCGACGTCCATCGGAACATCCGACCCAGATCAGAACATCCGACGCAGGGCTCTCTGGACCAGATCGGAACATCCGACCTGCATTGGAACATCCGACGTGCTGGTCACTGTATTGAGTTTATTAATTCCGCAATTTTGTTTTATTCCCCTATTCACCCCCTCTAGGCGGCATAGCGATCCTTTCAGTTCTGGACAGGCTCAGAGAATATCAACTCGACGCGAAGTTTAGCATGTGTGAGTTTTGGATCAACGACGTCAGTTTCCTTGGGCACATCGTATCCGCCGATGGAATTAAGGTAGATCCATCCAAGGTGGCTACCGTGATGGAGTGGACAGCACCACGTCTGTTATCGAAGGAGCTTCCTTGGAATAGCAGGATACTATCGGCGTTTCATCGAGAATTTCTCGAAAACGGCCCGACCGATAACCTAACTCCTGAAAAGGATATGAAGTTTGAATGGACGGATGCCTGTGAAAGGAGTTTTCAAGAGCTCAAGCAAGGACTCACCTCTGCTCTGGTATTAGTGACATTGGACACTAGCAAGAAGTTGGAGGTATACTGCGATGCCTCCAAATATGGTCTAAGGTGTGTCTTGATGCAAGAAGGAAGGGTGGTAGCTTATGCATCACGCCACCTGAGGAAACACGAGATCAACTACCCCACCCATGACCTGGAGCTGGCCGCAGTCGTGCATGCATTGAAGATTTGGAGGCACTATTTGGTGGGATGACCCTGTGACATATTCACCTACCACAAGAACCTTAAGTTTGTCTTCATCCAAAGCACCCTCAACATGAGGCAAAGGCGATGGCTAGAGCTGATCAACGATTGTGACCTGAACATTCAGTACCACCCTGGGAAGGCCAATGTCATAGCCGATGCCCTTAGCCACAAGTCCCAATGCAATCATATGGAGATTGACTCGGTCCCTAGGCAAATAATCGAGGATTTGAGTCGGCTTAGGATCGAAGTGGTTAATCAAGGATACCTAGCCACGTTGGAAGTTAAGCCAGATCTGCTCGATCAGATCAAGGATAAACAAAGGGATCATCCTAGCACCCAAAGGATTGAGAGGCTCATAGCCAAGGACAAGGGTTACAAGGTTTCCAAGGATGATCAAGGGGTGCTGTGGTTAGGGGAACAGATCTTCGTCCCATAGGACTTGACTCTGAGAGATCTGATTCTGTCTGAGTCGCATAAGTCTCCATACACCCTACACCCGGGAAGCACCAAAATGTACCAAGACCTAAAACTGATGTTCTGGTGGCCGAGGATGAAAAAGGACAGAGCGGAATATGTGGCGCAATGCCACATATGCCAACAGGTCAAGGCTGAACATCAGCGACCAGCTGGACTGCTCCAACCACTGAAGGTCCCAAAATGGAAGTGGGAAGAGATTGCTATGGATTTCATACTCGGACTCCCCAAGACCAAGGTAGGATACGATTCGATTTGGGTGGTCGTGGATCGTTTAACCAAGGTTGCTCTGAAGACCCGAGCTAGGTGGCTAGAGGGGGTGAATAGACGCCAATCAATTTTGACGCTTTCTTTTTGCACATGCAGTCCCTCTAAGCATTCCGCAAAAACTGCTTCGTGTCAGAGATGAAACCGCGATGGATAACATGACAACTATGTGTACCCATGACATGTATAGATGATATACATATGAATATGTGGGGATTTTAGAGCCACAATCCTGGTTGTCAAGTATCCAAACAAGAGAAATCAATTCAAATCTTGCTTTTGAAAAGTGATCATGACAAAACCTCAAAGCAACTTTCAAAATGGAAAAGCAGATTCTTTCAGAACTTGTCCTCTCATACAGCAGGAGGTTCGTGGCTTTAGGGTGCTCTAAAAATCATGGGAATTTTTCTCCTTATGTTTCAATGTATCAGGAAGCACTCCACCAAAAATATCCTTAAAAATCCTTACAGAAAAAATATAAAAATTCAAACACCACAAGCTGCTTTCTGTAAAACAAAAACAGATTCTTCAGAGTTTGTTTCTACTTGGAGCAGAGAGATGATGGCTTTCTGTTGCTCCAGAAATTGTGAGAATTTTTCTCCCTATGCAACCATGAGTCTGAAGCACTCCACTAAAACTCTCCTCAAGAATAAATGCACAGAAAACATGAAAAATCAAACACCACGAGCTATCAAGAACTTTGAGCAGAAAGTTTGGGGCTCGGTTTGCACTTCATAGCTCCCAAATGGAGAAACCAGTGGACTTAAAATTTTTACCACAGATGGGTATATCAGTCACGCATCTTTTCCAACTGAAATCATCCCAAAATGATTTTTCTAGATTTTGTTAAAAATCTTTTACTGACTGCTACGTGGATGAATGTTTCTGGATAGATTTGCAACAGGTCAAGAACTTGATCTCTTGCCTTTCATATAGTTGTAAAGAGTGTGGTAAATCATATTAGCAACCTCAAGGATTCATATATCATCAAACACCAGTAATAAATCACAAAGACTCATCTCCAAATAAGAGCTCCAAAAGAGGAAGGCAAAAGAAAGAAGAACTTGGACCAAATCAACACGATGATCATGAAGATGAGAGATTTCATTGCATAAAAGTTGGGGGATTACAAACCACACCTCATGTGGTCAAAAGCACTCTAAGTGCCACCCTTACACACCCAACTCACCCTCTCTATTTCTGAAATTTTCAGCTCTAAGGGATGAGGAGGAGGTGCTCCCCTCCCTCCTATTTATAGCCCAAGGATGAGATGCCCTACACCCTAGAGCCCATCTCCGCCCTTCATTTAAGGATGAGTGGTGTACAAGACACACTCCCAAGAGGGAATATTCTCCACATATTCCTCCGGGAAATATCTTTGCAGCTTCCTCGGTCGCCAGCCCACGCTTGGGCCCACCGGTCGAACCGGCCACCGCCACGAGTTCTGAGGCACATGACCTCCAGTGCCTCAGATTCCTTGCCATGGCTAAGCTTCTCGAGTACACCACCTCATGTGACAGCCAGGTCATCGAATTGGTCGCCTTGACGCCTCTCGACGCCTTTTGACCTCTAGCTGTCCCATAAGCGTCGACCACATACCACAGATACTGCATCATCGAGGTGAACACACACGAAACCAGCACACCTTACCTCACCTGTAAGGTTAGTCTATCACAAAATTACCAACACAAAAAATCCATGACATCACAATTAGGAAGCCCTAACACACCACGTGTCAGCTTAAATTCCACCGGACCACGTCCGATCAAAACTATTACCTAGCTCAAGCTCAGCACAATGGTCCGATACCAATTCCACGACAATTTCCACAAAAGCACCATTTAACATTCTTCAAAACACTTCAAATTCCATTTTGTCACATATATTCATCATCAAACCGGGGTACCCTCCACATGGGTCTCAACACGCTCACTTCATACCCGTAAAGACGACCTACAAGGGAGAAAAGTTGGCTGAACTATACATGGCTAGAATAGTGAGTCTACACGGAGTTCCCAAGCGAATTGTGTCGGACCGAGGGAGACAGTTCACTTCTCAATTTTGGGAGAAATTACACTGTGCCTTAAGGACCAACCTGTCCTTTAGCACCGCTTTCCACCCCCAGACAGATGGTCAAACCGAACGAGTTAACCAAATTCTGGAGGATATGCTAAGAGCTTATGCCTTGGAGTTCTCCGTGGACTGGGAGAAGTGGCTGCCCTACGCAGAATTTGCTTAAAACAACAGTTTCCAGTCTAGTTTAAAGATGTCACCCTTCGAGGCCTTATATGGACGCAAGTGTAGAACCCCTCTCCATTGGTCCGAGACAGGAGAAAATCAAGTTTTCGGCTCGGAAACCCTTAAGGACGCTGAGGATAAGGTCCGAATTATAAGAGAAAGGTTACTAGCTGCCCAATCAAGACAGAAAAGCTATGTGGACAATCGACGAAGATACCAGTTTTTCCAAGTAGGAGACTCGGTTTACCTCATGGTAGCGCCATGGAAAGGAAACTAGAGGTTCCATCAGAAGGGAAAACTGGCACCACACTATGTAGGACCGTATCCTATCACTGCTAGAAGAGGGCAAGTGGCCTACCAGTTGGATCTACCGGTGGAACAGGGAGATGTACACAACGTTGTCCATGTTTCCCAACTCAAGAAGTGTCTTCGAGTCTTGGAAAGCGAGTTGGTTGAACTTCCAGAGCAACCTATGGACAGAAATCTCGCTTACGAAGTACGCCCGGTTCGAATCATGGACACTATGGAGAAGCATATCAAGAACAAGGTCATCAAAATGTGCAACGTCCAATGGAGCAATCAAACCGGCAACTAGTCTACTTGGGAACCCAAGGAGCTACTTCGGCAAAAGTACCCCGACCTGTTCACCGACTAGGTACGCAATCTCGAGGTCAAGATTTTCTTTTAGGGGGGAGGGATTTGTAACATCCCAAATTTGGGGACAATTCAAAATTTTGCTTGAATTTCAAGAATCCGTTTGAATTTGAAACCGAGCTGACATGGGGACCCCACCGCCAGCTCTCTCTTTCTCTCTCTCTTCCTCTCCTTCTCTCTGGCGGTGGCCTGGCCTGCTCGCCACCTTGCTCTTCACACGCTTGTACTTGGCGCCAGATTCATCATTGTCTTGCTGCATCCGCCATCATCGTACGCCGCAGCAGTCAACTCGTCGTGCCGCACAACGTCGTCCCTTGCCGCGCCCAGTGCCGCGCCGGTCCTGTCGCCGCGCCTCTCGCTCAACCGCGCCATCGAGTGAGCCTTCGGGTCCGAAGCTCGCCCCGCGCCTATAAAAGAATGGAGCTTCCTCGCCGGCGCCGGTTTTCGCATCTCCCCAAATCCTATCATCACCGGCATCGGATTAGACCCGGCGATTCCGTGAGCCTCAGTTCAATTCCTTCCGTCTCAAACTACTAGGCAGTGCCCTAATCCTGCCGCCTCGATCAATTTCAGCTCGAGCGCTCGGAGCTGTCGTGCAGCCGCTGCCTCTGTCTCAGCCGCCGACGAGCCCTCCACCGCCAACCGCCTCCGTCCTTCTGCGAGTCTGTCCTTGATCCCGGCAAGCATCTACACCTCTCCCGCATGCTCTCCTCCCAATCCCTTGGCTTATAAATCCCTAGCGGGCGCGCTTGCCACCGTCGAACCTCCGGTTCTGCAGCCGCCGTCGCGCCGCCGCGTCCGGCCACCGCCGGCCTCGTCGATGGTGTCGTTAGGATCGTTGGGCACCATAGAAGCGAGGGCGTACACGCTCACGGTCGTAGCACCGCCGCGACGTTTGCCATCGCCGCCGAGCCACGTCACCGGGCGAGAGGAAGACGACGACCCAGTGCCGCCTGATCCGCGCCAAGATGCATGCAGAGAGTTATATGATACGTCGCTGATAAGTGGGACCCACAGACCGGTTTCGACCGTTGCGCGCGTGCGTTATCCAGCCGGGCCAGAGTCACTGACAATGGGTCCATGTCCCACCTGTCCGGTTTAGTGGAGACGCCAGAGCCGCGTGCGCCTTCGCATCGTCGTGGCGCCTTTTCAAACCCATTTTCGACGTTTCCATCGGTCAGCGTGGGCGTGTGCGCGATGTTGGGCCGTGGGCCGATTCCGCCAATGGGCCGCTCCGTTCGTCAACTCGGCGCGAAGGATTTTATCCTTTTCCCAGCGTTTTAATCATTTATTTTATTACAGAATTAGCTTTTGATTTAATTAAAATAGCTAAAGACTCCCAAAAATTCTAGAAAAATTTAGATAAATACTAGGAACCATATTTGGTTTTATAAAAATATAACCATGGCGACGGAAATAGGGATTTTGGCACTGGTAGTTGAAAATGTAGATTTACCTATATAGAAATGGTTAATGTAATTATAGGGTAATTGTTGAGTATATTAATTGGTGAATTAGACCTCAAATGTTCTTCAGAAAATATAATGGATAGGTAAGTGTCTTAACAAATTTAGAACATTTATATTTGCCCTTAGTACTTAATTATATTCATAAGACTATTAATTGCTGAACCCAATAAATAATTAGCTCATTGAAATAATTAAAGACTAACCTTAGGAAATATATCAATGAGTGATATAACGTAGGATTATCTCATTTTTGGACGAGCTCCTAGTAAAATATAAACTCCGTCAATGAGTGATATAACGTAGGATTATCTCATTTTTGGACGAGCACCTTGTAAAATATAAAGTCCGATAAGCTTTACCCCATACGTAGGTTGGATCTCGAAAAGTCGTCATCTTATGCCGCTTAGAAACCCTAATCACCCAACTACGACCTTACCATACGAAATCGTATTTTGGCGTATAGTGGGCTATTGTATACTGTTAATATTATTTATTAATGCACTCTGTCATGCATAGCATATCATACGAAAATTAGACTCGCTAATCGATCAGGCATTAATGCCGAGGGTAAAGCCTAGGTTTTGGATGCATCATGTTTTCTGTTGCATTAGTAAGTAATTATTGGTTTGATTGTATGATTAGACGTGGATGATCCCAAAGGAAGGTTTGGGGACGCCGAGGAGGAACACCTACCTGAGCAAGGCAAGTTAACATTTAATCTTCAAATGTTATCCGTATTACGAAGAGATTGTGACTTTCCCTAGTGCGGATTAACATCGCTAAATATCATGTTCATTACCCAGTTTTCTGTTAACTATTTTGTTTATTAATTAAATGCATGCTTAGTAAACTGCCTAATTGTTAATCATGTAATGTTTATACATGCCTGCCTTTGACCTGTTTAGCCTTAATGACTGCCTTGATTGTCATCACTCTTGTTAGCTTATGATTAATCTGGTAACCACTTTAACCCTACCTAATGGGTAAAACTTGCTTAGACTAGCTTAGGCTTAAACAATTCGTTTGGCTAATCACCACGGAACAGTGAATCGATATTCACCGGTCATTCATTCACTTCATTCAAATATGACATGAGATATGACAGTTAGGGTTGTTTGTTGCATTTTGGGCTGAATGTGTTTGAGGGTAAGGATATGTGGGATGTCGGTCTGATTTGGTCTGTTGGTTGGGATAGTCTAAGTGTGGTACGGTCGAGGATCGTGGAAGTAGAGATATATATACCGGTGGGTTGCCCCTAGAGGACATCTAGATGGATTATTGAGGCACATAGTGCCTGGTGCTGGGTTTAGCCAGGGCTTACCCAGGAGGAGCGCGAAGTAACACGCGTAGTGGGGAGATCGCTGCCATCTAAGGGATGGGTCCAACAAAACGTGTGGCCACACATCCCCATGATAACGGTCGGCTAGTGAGGGCTGGCAACCCCCTAGGCCGAGGCGGGCATGCCATGACATGTGTGGTCCACAATAGGATTGCCAAATCCTGGAAGGATGGCGGAACTAGGAAATGTTGGGGGCAACCAGAGGAAAGTCAGGGAAACGAATAAGCTGGTATGGTAATCGGTTAAGCTGGTTTGGGCACTTGGTCGAGAGTTGGTCGAATGTGGGTTGGTTGGTATTGTAGGCTAATCAGTTGGCTTTGGGTGCATTAATAAGATGGTAAACCTCTGATTTATATAAACAAGACAAATTCTAGTTGCTACTAGTTAGGATGATTCCAAAATCTTATAAATCTGGCTTTAAGCAAATAAAATAACCCTTTCCTCCAATAAAAGCCTTCTAAGCAATATATGCATTAAGGGAAGTGTTAACTAGCCAGTGTTTGGATGACGCTGACCTCGCCTTCTCACCTTCTTTAGACGAGGGAATTGAGGAAGACCTCTACGAGTGTCATGAAGACGACAAACAGGACTTCGGTGGACCTGAAGAGTCTTAGGGTCGCTCCGGTGATGGACGCTAGCCGATAGGGATTCTTTTGGATACATATTTTGATGATCGCTGCAACTCTGAACATTGTTTTGTAAATTAAGACGTGTATGGGCCGCCTTACTAAACTCGCCTAAGGTCATAATAATGATTGTAATATTCAAGGATTTTTATTTATCGATGTATGTTTGTATCGGCTATATGATCTTCCACGCTAACATACTGATCCAGGAGTTAGTGCGTAGGATTATCGACCCTCAAGGTAAGTTAAAATTGAGGGGCGACAATTTGATTATTGGACACGTCTTTTACCATTCGTCTTATTCAATTTTTTTTTGTAAACATCATTTATTTTGTTGTGATATGTTTTATCAATAAAGGTATTTTGTTGTGATATGTTTTATTCAAATGTTTTAAACATGACTTATTTTTTTGCATCTTTGCGCAAAATTTTTGAATAAGACGAATGATAAAATACGTATGTTCAAAAGTTAAAAGCGTGAAACAAAAAAAACCAGAGGGAGTATTAACTATCGGATTTAACCATTAGATCTGTTCTTATCTGTTTGATTTGGGGGAAATTCTCATCTAAACTACAATCAGGTTAAAGTTATTTTTCCATTATTTTGCTTGCACCGTCAGATCTGGTTTGTAAAGTCACGTAAACTTTCTTGCACCATCATCTAAACTACAGTCAGATACGTGGTATTATTGAAAATAAAAACATGCATGGGACGGATATATGTCGGGTATCGTGTACCCCCGGTGGGTGCGAATATGGGTGTGCCGTCGTACCATGTGGACGGGACCAGATATGGTATGGGTTGATATATCCAGCTTTGGTACAAGTCTCGGGTTCGATCCGCTCGATTGCCATCCCTACATGATGCGCAATGCATCATGATACATGTGTATTGGTGGTAGCTCTAAGGACATCAAAGGCGTCGACATGATCCAAAGTTCTTTGCTGCTAAAATGGTCTGGTATTTTTTTTAAAAAAAATCTCGTTATTAATTCAAGCATTGGTTTGGCAACAAAAAGCACACAAATGCTAGATGGCGCTTCCACAATGGTAACAGAAATTAATAAATATTGTGGCACTTCACTGACCAACCATCAATAGTCTTTGTGGGATGAACTTGAACCGACACAGGCAATCAGCTTGTGTCGGTTTGTGGCTTGTGTTGGACTTTTAACCATTTGCCTAAGGGCATGTACAAAGGAGAGTTCAAGATGTGTCTCTTAGCACAAGCATCCATACAAAGAGAGAACATTAAATATACCTCATACAATAGGTTGTCTTTAACCATTGTCTCTAAAATCTAAATAAATGAGATACAATTAAGTTCTTGTATATGCATGCATACATCAATGTTGCTTCATTGTTTCAACTGCATATGCATGAAACGCACATGCTACTTTTTTTCCAAACGTTGTTCAAATAAAGAAAAATATTATTTCTAACAGAATACACATATATTGATGCTAGAAATAAAATTACAAATTTCATATTTAGATAACACACATAAATTTATATCATGATTTCCTCATTTCGGACCAAAGTGCTGCCATATATGTTGGACTAAATCATTCTTCAGTTCAATATGCGTTGAACGGGCCCGAATTGCTGAATTTCTCTGAAGTACTCCTCAAAGCAAGGGTGAGTATTAGTGCTCACTTCGGGTGGTAGAATGATCAATGCTCCTAGATTCCCATTCAAATCCAAAGGGAGTGCAACCATTTCCATTTCGTCTTCTACTATCATATTGTGTAGAATAATGCAAGTGAGCATTATGTTGACCACATCTCCCCATTTCCACAAACGTGATGGACGCTCAACGATATTAAATCGAGATTGTATCACACCGAAGGCACGCTCTACATATTTCCTTGCCTCTTCTTGATGGTGTGCAAATAACTTGTCTTCATCTGTTTGAGCACCTGGTATTGTCTTCACGAATGCTGCCCACTTCGGGTATATTCCATCGGCAAGGTAGTACCCCATGTTATATTGCTTTCCATTTACAACATATTGTACCCGAGGAGCCTTCCCTTTCAAAGCCTGGATGAACAACGGTGACTTGTTTAAGACATTGATGTCATTGTTGGACCCCGCAGTTCCAAAGAAAGCATGACATATCCTTAGATCTTGTGATGCTACTGCCTCGAGTATCATCGTGAGGATACCCTTCTCACCACGAGTGAATTGGCCCCGCCATGCAATAGGACAATTCTTCCATTGCCAATGCATACAATCTATGCTTCTGAGCATTCCAGAAAATCCACGAGATTCAACAACTTGTAGACAGTGTTCGCCTACATGGTCTACACGGCCGTGTACACAGCCGTATACACGGTACACGATGGGTTACTGTGCTGTTTAGCACATAAACGGTGTATTACACGCTACAGGGAATTGGAATTACACGGCCTAGTCGGCCTACACGACACGGCAAAAAAACGGCGTACATGGCGTTTTTCAGCGTGTAGCGTGGCGTCTAGGCTATAGGAGATGTGACATACAGGTTGAGGATACATTTGTTGCATACTTGCACTACTTGGAATCATTTTTTTATATATGAACTACAAATCTACAATGCACGTGTAATCTTGGAAATATATTATTCATCTATGCCACTTGTCAGTATAGTTTTCTAAGCATATACATGTTTTTTTATTTGTATTTTAATTAAAAAGTACAAAAACGTGTAATCCGTGTAATCCTGTGTACACGGCGTGTACACGGTCTACACGGCGTGTACACGGTCTACACGCTACACGAGACTCTGCCGACCGTGTACCGTGTAGCGTTTAGGCTAACACTGCTTGTAGATGATCCAACTCATCACTTCTAGGAGGGCGCAAGTACTCTTCGCCGAAAATTGTGATAACTGCTTCAGCAAATTTACCCAAGCACTCCAAAGCTATGCTTGCACCGATTTTTAGTACCTCATCAAGTTGGTTAGCCGATGTGCCATACGCTAGCATACGAATGGCCGCCGTACATTTCTGTATTGGTGAGAGCCCTTGCCTTCCCGTGGCATCATATCTATTAGAGAAATATGGTAAATGGCCAAGTGCATTCACGATTCATAGAAAAAGTGGTCGTGTCATCCGAAACCTCCTACGAAACATCTCGTCCGTATAGATAGGATTCTCAGAGAAATAGCTAGCGAATAGATCATTGTGGCCAGCTTCACGATTTCTTGAAATATGCCTCCTACGGATGAATCGACGTCGACGGCAGCGACGACGTTCTTCAAACTTGGCCTTGAGCTTCTCTCCAATCCGTTGTAGATATCCATCAACAAACTCTTGCTCGGCGACAAAGTCATCCACCGTGTACACATCACTTAGATCGAAGTCGTCAAGGATGGCGTCGTCGAGGTTCTCATCAGAACCTTCCTCTTCGTCGGACAAGGCTATTGGTGAGGTGGGAGTGCTAAGTCAAGAGTGTTGAGGTACCTTGTGGTGGCTAAGGTTTATATAGCAAATGATGTTGGTTGAGTTCACACTACAATAGTTTATGTTCAGATTAGCCTCATCGAGTAATACAATACTTTTTTTTTTGTTCAGATTAGGAGCATTAGCAGCAGTTCACACTACAATAGTTTATATTCACACCAATTCACATTAGCAGCATTTCACTAGGAAATTGAGTAGCATTTCACTAGAAAATTGAGCAGCATTTCACCAGGAAATTTAGCAGCATTTCAGCAATACACCATAACAATTCAACAGCATAACAATTCATAGCATAACAATTCATAATTTCAGCAATACACCATAACAGTTCAGCAGCATAACAGTTCAGTAGCATAACAATTCATAATTTTAGCATGCCAGCTAATCATTTCAGCAATACTTCAGTGCATTTCATTGTAATTCAGGAAATAGCTTCATCCTCAAACACTTCAGTGCAGCTACATGTTCAGCTCAAATGTCGTCGGCCATCCCAGATGTGTCTTGTGTGCACAAACATCTATAAGTTTCTAGCATCTTGGTTTGTTTTTCATATAATTTGGCATCCTTCTTGTCCTTTGCTGTCAGAAGATCGATCTTTGCTGACTCAACCTTCTCGGCTAATAGCTTTTGCTACATTTCAAGAACCTTCATATGCTTGGTATGACAATCATTTTGATTTTGTTCAAACTTGTCGAGGTCAACATCTATTGCTGACTCTTTTGACTTCCCTTTCGCTTCATGTGCATCCCTTTTAGCTCCTTTTTGTCCTTTTGGGCGAGGGAGTTCTACGTCTTCAAAAATATCTTCAACCGCTTTTCCATTACCCACATCCTTCCTTTTAGTCGGCTTGTTGTTGTAAGCAATCCACTTTGCTTGATCTCTAACCATATACCACACATTCATTAGCACAAAACGAGCCCCTTGGTTGTCTTCCTCATACATTTTGTGTGCCTTGTCTAGCCACATTTCATCCGAATACCCACTAGTATATATATTCTTCGAACCTTTAGCCATGCATCATGGAATGCGTTAGTCAATCTATTGATCTTGTGCCACCTCTCCTTCACTTGCCTTTTGGTCCTCCACCTGCTTTCATCTGTGGTCAAGTTGTATTCTTCAACAACTTCTCCCAAATATTTCTGGCTTTTCTTAAAATTGCCACTTATTGAGTCGACGGAGTATTTCAGCCACGCACTCATTTGTACATATTGATCAGAACCATGCATTACATATTAAAATTAACAATATGCTGCCATGGAATTAACAAAAAGCAATACAAATATACATACCACTTTAACATCCTCTGCCTTTGTCCAAAGCATTCGCATCTCAGTCCTTACATCTTCATTGCCATCGTTACTCTCGACTTGGACAAACTCATGCTCTACAATTGATGGTGAAGATTGTTTGTCCTGCCGTGACTCATTCACAGGTGCAAAGTGGGACAGTCCTCCAACAAAATGGGCATTTTGACCGTTCAAAGGATTAAAGAATCCACCAGAACTGAAGCAAAGTACAAAATTCCAATATGTGTTAATTTACGACGAAAGGAATTAAACTTTATTTAGGAGAATTAAACAAAGTACACATTTATCTTTTTGAGAAGATTGAGAAGGCTAAGTACAAACTATTGCATAACTCACTGAAGTACTATGATGGGAAATTTGAAATACTACTGCTGTACTATTTTGTAAGTGTATATCCATGTGAACTTCACTCTTTGAAGTTATACTACTGCAATTTGAACTTCACTTTCTAAAAGACTAAGTGTCTATCCATTTGAAATACTACTGCAATTCATTCATGATACAACCATTCAACAGTTTCTACAGAAAATCAATTCATCTTTAAAAAGGGTAAACTTTCTGCAGATAATCAATTTATTGAAATACTACTGCAATTCGAGCTTTACCTTTGTAGCATGTCCTGCAATGTTGATGGAGAATTCGAGCTTCTTCCATGGGCGGCGTCGGCTGGAGATCCTTTATGGGCGCCGGCTGGAGTTCCACCATGGGCTCGCCGGCTGTAGAGGGTCCTTGTGCGCCATCGACTGTGAAGGGACCGAAGCCCATGTAGGATGGGAAGGGGCCATGGCCGTGGAGATGTCATGGGTGGCAGCGGTGTGGCTGTGGAGGGGCCACCGAAGAAGGTTACGGAGAGGGAATGGGCGGCGGCGGCGGCTGTGATTGTGGACGGGGAACGGGCAGCATCGGAGGGTGAACGGACGGCGGTGGCGGCTGTGGAGGGTGAACGGACGACGGCGGCGGCTGTGGATGGTGAATGGTCGGCGGCGGCTGTGGAGTGGGAACGGCGGTCAACGGGTTAGCGTAGCCCTCCTACCATTTTGGTTTGGCGCCAAATGGTGGAGATCGCATTGGATGGATCGAGAGGATTTGGTGGTGGAGATGACTCTACGCCTACAACGGTAGCGCCCCCCGTCTCTATTGCATCAATGCTGCAGCCAAGAGTTGGCTCTTCGTGGAGAGTCAGCTCTTCCACTTTTCCCCCAAATCATGCACCACGTCATGCGAATTTTGCCAAAACACCACTAAGAGACAGGTTAATTAATGCCTTTGTACATGCCCTAATCATTGCAAGACCGACACTTAAATGGCAATTAACTGTGCTAATCATGTTTGGCTGATTGTTGACCAGGCCTTAAAGAGTAATTAATCACCCTAATCACGACCGTTAACGTCTCCCCTAATGACGCGCCCTGATCTGTCAGGACCCGGTCTAATTGACCGAACCGTAATTGTGCATACAGTAGTCACAGGAGGCTAGCACACACAATTCAACAATAATAGTACATTGCCTTCGAGTTACATTATTACAATATAGGGGACTAAGCGTCACAGAGGAAATCACAACTTAATACATCAAGCACGGCATGCAGACCGAGATACAGAGTTACACACACGGTGACACAGGAGCCCAACATGGCACGATTTATTCTGGTGACTAGACTACTCCACAGGCAAAGCGGCAGGAGGGACACAACCCTACTCCTCATCCTCGAAGTCCTCTTCGTAGTCTGGGTCCTCCTTGAATGGAGAGCCGTAAGGGGCCTCCTCCATTGCTTAGATTTTTTAAGAGGGGAAAGGGAACAACGGTAAGTACAAAAGTACTCAGCAAGTCAGGGATATAAGCAAATGGGGTTTAGTACAAATGGATGGTTTGGGTAGTTTTGGGGAAATGCATTTTTTTCCTAATTTTATAAAAGCACTTCGACAAAGCTTTAAACTCAAATATTTATCTTTTGAGGGCTCATTCTCAAAATGCTCTCATCATTCGGTCTCATGCCGTAGCGAGCTATCACCACAATTCTCGGAACGGTGGCTTAGGCCCAATCCGCGCGGGCGGTCCATGGTAGGCCGAACTCAATCTAGGACGCACGCCAGTAGTACCTATCTCAAGATCAAAACTCTTTCTCAACAAATTTTACGGAACTCAAAACCTTTTTGAAAATTCCTGGTTTTTATAAAAGAAGAGCAACCATATGAACAATCCCTTTGCATGCTCATGACCGCGAGCACTACTGGCATGATAGTTTTAAATCTGCAGAGTGCGTATGCTTTACCCTCGAGAGGCTACGCACCCAGAAGTGTTTCGCCACAAAGCCGTTCCATTCAAACACCAACGGCGACCGCCGGCAGTCTCCGCCAGGGTTTTTTGGTTAACAACTAGGCCCATCCCATAACGGGACTCGAGGTCGTACTGTATGACTCAGTTCGTAGGTTCATAGGACGAGCAGTCCTTAAACTAGAAGAGAGACAATAATTTACCCTGTTTTCTTAAAATGGTACATTGTCACACCAAACCGGCAAAAGTCTCTCCCTAGTCGGAAGGTTTTTAGGGGAGAGTGATAAATTCATTTTTCACCCATGGCACATCGCCCTCGATGCTTCAGCCTTTGGCAAAGAATTTTCTTGAACATTTCTCAGTCCTTTTCTCTTCACACAATTTGTTTTCATACACAAGAATTATCCGTCTGTTTGATAATATCAGATGTAGGCATTTTTCTACCATCAATGGAATGCGTATATACACAAGAGTAATACACAAGACTAATAGTAAGTTTTTATGGTTTAAACTTATCACTAGTCTTACCATGATTCATTAGGTTACATAACTAGCTAGTAGCTACTAAATACGTCATTTTTAGTTTTAATTTAGCTTGCAGATTTTCAATCTCTAATAAATCAATCTAAAACGAAGCACAAGGCTGACAGTATGATCAAGGAGACATGCCTTAGTCGGAAGATGGGTAGGAGCAACTGGCGACGTCGGACGGGTCTAACGCTCCTTGAGCTCCTAACCACGCGGATAGCACATACAAGATAGTACATTCATCCATCAGATAGGGAAATATTTTTATGCGATTTTGTTTAAAAATAATGCGTGAAAGAAATATGCATGAAAATGTGATGTATGCACATGAAATGATAGACTCTAATCTTTCAACAATTCAAGGTGCCATACCTACATGCATGCACAACCATTTTATATTTGTATTAAATCAAGTATATGCACTAAAAATATTTTTCATCATTTTTCTAAAGTTTTTGAAAATCTTTCGTTATTTTTTATTTAATATAAGATGATCAGCTCAATTTTTTAATTGTTACAAGTCTTAATAGAAATTGAGAATTATTGAATTTTGGGTTATATTTATGTGTGCGCTTTCAACTCTGGAAAACGTATTCTGCTCGAATACTTTTCCACTTAACCAAGAGCCATCTACCCTCACACTAGCACCAATCTCAAAGCAAGTTTTCTTCTACCTCTAGCCATGCATGCAGGCAACACAACACGTACAAGCAACACCATGAGAGCTCATTGGTGGAGCTCAGCTAGCCGGCTGTAGTGACCTCCATTTCATAAACCGACTGCAAAAATGGATTCCTCTCGACTCAGCGCTTGCAGAGAGACCTACAGTTGTGGTTTCAACGACCAACAGTTCTACCGCCGAGGACGCGTATTTATACACAGGCTATAGTTCAGCCTTCCTAGCTTGCTGGCACGGTTTCCATGGGAGGTCTAGCAAGTATGGCACCAGCATTGAGGACTACGGCTACACACCGAGATCAGCTTCCCCACGGCCATGCACACCCAGAGGTGTAGACAATGTGGAGGCTTACCGAGGCGGCGGCGCGACGGCAAGGGACAGTGGCGAACCAAGCACTATAATGCTGCAACCTTTTTCTTGACTTGGCAGCGCTCCGGGCTCCCTTCTGTGTTGCGGCAGGGAGGAAGAGAGGAAGCGAGTGAGGGAGTGACGATGAAATGGACGAAGGCCACAGGATTGAAAAGAGCTCACCGGGAGAAGCGTAGGGCACGGCGTGGCGCAAGGCGAAAAGGAACGTGGCGCACAACGCTTAATTTATAGGCCGAGACAGCTCTCACTACTGCGGATCGGGGCTTCACAAGCGGCCCATCACAAGCGGCTCGCTTTAACCCGCTTTGGACCCGATCGCCACAAGCGGTTCGTGGCCAACAGGTGGGAGGGTGGCGGGAAAGGGCATATGCAAGCGGTTCGTGATAAAAACCGCTTGCACAGATAGCACATTGTAAGCGGTTCGTATCACCAACCGCTTGCACTCCTCTGTAAGCGGTTCGTGATAAGAACCGCTTACAGTATGCTATCTGTGCAAGCGGTTTGTATCACGAACCGCTTGCATATGCTTTTTCTCTTCCCGCTCAGTGCATTTAACCCCTTCTTCCTCCCGAGCAGAGCTTCATGAAGATATCTTGACCGGCCGAGCTATTCATGCAGGGGAGGTGCTGCCAAAATTTTTAATTGAGGCTAATAGCTCCAAATTAAGGTTTCCCAGGTAAGTAAACATGGTCTCAACATCATTTTCATGTGGACATTGGTTTTCTTTTTGCATTGGATGTGGAGAAATATTAAATAATCTTGTTTGAATTGAAGGGTGTTTGTTTTGCTATAGCTCTCTCTCTCTCTCTTGATAATTTGAGGCAAGATGTAGATCTATTGGGTGTTTTAAGTCTCATATTAGTTTTGTATCCTTTTTTTTGATGATGTATAAGATGTTGAAATTAGTTGGTAGGGGTGATTATTTGTTTTAGAGAGCAAGATCTAGCTTGGTGCCGTAGCTAGCTCTCCCTTCTAGATCTTTTGAGGCAATGCGGTGATCTATTGGATGGTTTTAGTTTCACATTAGTTTAAAATAGTAGGTAGGGTGATTTTTTCAATTGCTATAGAGCTAAATAGATGTAGGTTTTTTGCTAGGTTGGTAATAATTTTTTTTGTGTATGAAATGTAATTAAAAATATTTTTGAAAAAAGTTTTTTAATTTGTGAGATTTAGTTGGTTTAGCTATAAAAATCAAGAAAGTTTAGAGGTAATTAAAAAATATAACAATTAGTTATTTCGAGTTAAATATTTCAATTTGAAAAATATAATAAGTGTTCTTATTAATTTAATTGGTGCAGATGAACCGGTAATGGATGTATGCGGATCGTCGGACAAGGGAGTTCATCGATGGCGTGAATGCTTTTCTTGATGTCGTATTTCGAGACTTGCCTCTAGGAAGCTTCGTACGGTGTCCGTGCGTAGATTGCAGGAACGAGAAAGAGCACTCAATGCGAGGACGGATCTGAGGCCACTTGTTGATGAGAGGTTTCATGCCGAACTATACATGTTGGACTCACCACGACGAAGTAGAGCATACCAGCATAGAAGACGAAGAAGAAGCCGATGAAGAGGAAGTGACATATGATGGTATGTCGGACGCGACGACATACGAGGACGTAGAAGATACACAAGGTGATCAGTTTGGTGTGGATGATGACCTGGACCAGATGCTGCGTGACGCAGAGGGAGATATCACAGAGGACAAACAATATAGGAAGTATCAGGGATTGTTGGAGGACCAGAGAACTCTTTTGTACCCAAATTGTGGTTAGGGGCACAAGAAGCTACGCACTACACTAGAGCTCATGCAATGGAAGGCTGTGAATGGTGTGTCAGATAAGGGTTTCGATGAGTTGCTGTCGCTCATAAAGAAGTTGCTCCTTGAAGATAACACCCTGCCAGAATCCACGTATCAAGCCAAACTGGTCATGTGTCCCTTAGGATTGAAAGTACGGAAGATACATGTATGTCGCAACGACTGTGTCCTATATCGCGGTGAATATGCCGACTTGGATGCCTGTCCAGTGTGCAAGGAACCCCGTATAAGACTAAGCGTGACGATCGGTGAAGTAGATGGGGTGCGTGAAGAAGAGAGCACCGCAAAAGCGTTGTGGTATTTTCCTCGATTCCAAGGCTGGGCGCGATATTTGCAAACAAAGCGCATGCAAAGATGATGCGTTGGCACAAAGAAGAGCGAAGGTCGACGGAATGCTTAGGCATCCGGCAGATGGCTCGCAGTGGAGGATGGTCGATCGGAAGTACAAAGACTTCGCAGACGAGGTCAGAAACATAAGGTTCGGTTTGAGTACCGATGGGATGAATCCTTTCGGAGACATCAGCAGCAGCCATAGCACCTGGCCAGTCACACTATGTGTACATAATATTCCTCCATGGTTATGCATGAAGAGAAAGTACATAATGATGCCGTTGTTGATCCAAGGTCCCAAGCAACCCGGAAATGATATCGATGTCTACCTGAAACCTTTGGTAGAAGATCTTCAAACGTTATGGAACGGTGTAAAGGTCTGGGACGAATACAAAAGGGAGTATTTCAACATGCGTGCAATGTTATTTGTAATAATCAACGACTGGCCAGCGCTTGGTAACCTGTCTGGCCTAACTGGCAAAGGCTTCAAAGCGTGTGTGCAGTGTTTAGATCAAACCGATGGCACGTACATGAAAGGCTCTCTAAAGATGGTGTACATGGGGCATCGCAGGTTTCTTGTTCGGAGCCACGCGTTGCGGAAGAAACGCAAGGAATTTAACGGGGAGGAAGAACATCGTTCCCAGCCGAGGCATCGAAGTGGCAAGCAGGTGTTTGCTATGGTGCAGGATCTGAAGGTAGTTTTTGGAAAGGGTCCGGAAAGCAAATCTGTGCCGAATGATGAGGATGGCCATGCACCCATATGGAAGAAGAAGTCAATATTTTGGGACTTGCCTTATTGGGAAGATTTGGATGTTCGCTACTCACTGGACTTCATGCACATCACCAAGAACGTCTGTGTGAGCTTCCTAGGATATATAGATCTGTACGGAAAATCGAAAGATACAGTGAGTGCTCGGAACGACCTTGAAGTCCTGGGCATCAGGAAGGACCTACACCCTGAAAAAAGAGGTACGGAACAACTGTACCTACGGCCAGCGAGTTATACTCCAAGCAAAGAAGAGAAAAAAAGCGTGATAGAGTGTCTTAGCAGTGTGAAGGTCCCTTCCGGATACTCATCGAACGTAAAGATATTCGTAAATATGAAAGAGAACAAAATTGTACATCTAGAACCCCATGACTGTCTTGTGTTGATGACACAGTTGCTCCCGGTGGTTTTAAGAGGTGTACTGCCCGAGTGGGTAAGGGGGACAATCACAAAGCTGTGTTCGTTTTTCAACGCTGTTTCCCAGAAGGTCATCGATCCAAAAAAACTGGGTGAGCTGCAGGCTGACGTGGTACAAAGCGTGGTTAGCCTTGAGATGATCTTTCCTCCTGCCTTTTTTGATATCATGGTTCATCTCACTGTTCATCTAAGCAAAGAGATAGGTATCCTTGGGCCCGTTTATCTCCACAGCATGTTCCCTTTCAAGAGGTACATGAGCGTACTAAAGAAGTATGTACGTAACCGTTCTCGGCCAGAAGCATGCATTGCCGAGGGTTATGTGACAGAGGAGGTGGTCGAGTTCTGTGTGAACTACATTGATGATCTAGACCCCATCGGCGTCCCTATATCACGGCATGAGGGCGGGCTACGAGGTAAAGGGACACTTGAAGAAAAGTAGTTGCATGCAACGATCTTGAACATTTAAGCAAGCACATTTCAACGTGTTGAAGCAATCGGCGATGGCCGCCCGTATGTCCTCCAACACAAGAATGCTCTATGTCTCCGGTTCGAGAGAGAAGACCGACACGTGGATAACTTTGAGACACATGGATTCTTTCGTAGCATGGTTACAAAACCATATCCTCAAGAGCAAGTCCAACAATGAACAGTTACAACGCCTGGCTCGGGGACCATCCGTTGAAATAGTGAGATGGCAGGGGTACGAGATAAATGGTTACACATTCTACACGAGATCACAAGATAACAATAGCACAAACCAGAACAGCGGTGTCCATATAGAAGCCGCCGACAATAGTGGCAGGGTGGACACATATTATGGATTCATAGAAGAGATATGGGAGCTCGACTATGGGCCTTTGAAGGTCCCATTGTTTAAGTGCTAATGGGTAAAACTAAACGCAGACGGCGTGAATGTCGACAAATACGGCATGACTACCGTCGACCTTCAAGAAGTCGGCTAGTTGAGAGAACCATTTGTTCTCGCGAACAAGGTGAGACAGGTCTTCTACGTATTGGACATGTCAAGCAGACCAAAGAAGAATCAAATCAAAGACAAGCAGAAGGAACAGCCAAAGCGACACGTGGTTCTCCAAGGTAAACGAAGGATTGTCGGAGTAGAGGACGTTACTGACGAGGAAGAGTACGATCAGTTCGATGAGATCCCTCCATTTGCAGTAGATGTCGACATAAGCATCCTGGATGACACAAGCATGGATGCTCCGCACATACGCCGCGATCACGATGAAGGAAGAATTGTAAAGACAAAAAATGTAAATGATTAGGATGACCCTTATTATGTGGTCATATTAAATATATTATGTGGTTGTATGAACTATGTTATCACGTAATAGCATTTTTAAGAATTTATAAGGTGGAAGCAATATTTTTGGAAAGAATAATGGCCACATATTTAGAAATAAAAGTAATATAAAAAAATATTTTTTAGTATTTTCGAAAAGAATAATGGGCTAAGTACATATTAAGAAATGAAAGCAAAGCCAAAAAATAATTTTTAGTATTTTTGAAAAGAATAATGGCCACATATTTCGAAATGAAAGTAATGCCAAAAAATATTTTATACTATTTTTGAAAAGAATATTGGGCTAGCACATAATTAGAAATAAAAGTAATGCCAAAAATATTTTTAGTATTTTTGAAAAGAATAATGACCTAAGTACATATTAGAAATGAAAGTAATGTAAAAAAGATTTTTAGTTTTTGGAAAAATAATGAGCTAAGTACATATTTACAAATGAAAGTAATGCCAAAAAGATTTTTACTATTTTTGTAAAGAATAATGGGTTAATCACATATTTAGAAATGAAAGTAATATAAAAAAAATATTTTTATATATATTTTTGGAACAAAAAAATGGGCTCAGTAAATATTTCTAAAAAACTAAAAGGCAAGGCAAGCGGGCTCGAACCAGCGACCAAAGACTGGGAGCCCGTGACTTAAACGCCACGCTAGCCAAGTGAGAGGAATTTTCATTTCAACAGAGAAGGGCGCAATACCTTCTTAAACGTTATCGATAGAGTGGTACGTCCCAAGCCTCGCCACCTCGCCACGTGTGATGGCCCCACTTCTACAAGCGGTTCGTCCTACCAACCGCTTGTAGAAGTGACCTCTACAAGCGGTTTTTATCACCAACCGTTTGAAGAGGCATTTACTGTTTCGCGGCGGGCGAAATTCCAAAATTTTAATGGCGCGCTACCCGTATTCTTTACAGGTGGTTAAAACTACGAACCGCTTGCAGAGATATTTTCACAAGCGGTTTGTAATACTAACCGCTTGTAGAGGCCTTTCCTATATAAGGTAGAGGGTTCGCGGCCGAAATTTTCTATAAGTCCTTTGCCCCTGTCTCCCTCAACCGTTCCGCCGCGCCCCACCGCCACCACCCTCGCCGCCGTCTAGCACCGCACAGCCGTACCTCGCCGTCGTCGAGCACCGCACGGCGGCCGCCTCCTGGACACTCCACCGAGCCGTCGTCGAGCACTGCAGAGACTTGTGGCATCGACCATCGTGTCGCAGCGCGACCAGCCTCCGCTACCCTGCCGGTGAGCACCTTTGCCGGTGAGCCCCCTCGCTCCCGTTCGCCGTGGACCTCCTCCCCGCCACTTTGAAGACGAAGGGCCGAGGTATCGAGTCCCCTTCCTTCCTCTGCCCCCATTGCTCGTGATGCACTTGTAGTGTTCGACGGAATCTTGTGCAGTGTAGATGCTCCTATTGCTCCCTCCGTCATGCTCCCATTGCTCCTCTCTCCTTCCCTCACCGCCATCTGTGGTGCTCCCATTTGCTCTCGCTTATTGGCCAAGTTTGGTCTTGCTCTTGCTCTATGATGATTGCTACAACTTGTTTGGTACGCTCATTGGCCAAGTTTGGTATCGCTCTTGTTTGTATGATGATTTCTAGATGTGGCTTGTTAACTCCTTAATCCTATGTGCATGGTCTTATACTGATTGAACTTAGAATCCTTTATTTGTTCAATGAGGTTTAAAGGTAATTAACAATTGGATGGCTAATTAACTTTAGCAACCCTTTAATTGCAAGTTTGGTACTGCTCATTGTCTTTTATGTGATTTTCCTTGGTTTGACCATGCACATGTGGTAGGATTAATCCTTTCAATCTGAGAGCAATAGTCCTTTCTCTATCTTTGCTCTATGTGGAGATGTTGCGGATTTGGGGATTAGGGATGTTGGTGCTTGCTGGATTTAATGCCAATTGAGGTGGATTTGGGGACCTTGCTCAATTGAGCAAAGGGCTAATACATCAAATTGAGCAAATTGCTTGATGATGATTGCATAATTTTTAGCTTTAATAAGCGGTGATGCAATAATTTACAATCTGAGAGCAATCATTCATACATATGTTTCTTTGTTTATGTATAGTCCGTGGTGCTCCCATTGCTCCCCATCTGTTCTTGTCTTATTGCGGTGGCCGATTGGGCATCCGGGGATCTATTCTTTGAATAGAGGCCGATCCCATTCAGGTATTTGCACCGTGGTTTGTGGGCTATGTATTTATCTTTGCTCGATGATGATTGCACTATTTGAGGCTTGTTTAATCTGTTATTTCAGATTAATTGAACTTATGATATTTAGCCCAAATTGGAGTTGGATGGCTAATTAAGTTTAGCAACCCTTTAATTGCAATCTGAGAGCAATTTATAATCTTTCTAATCTGAGCTTTAAGCTGATTTGGTTGGATTAGTGGCTGCCATGTTTTTCAAGTAAGCCGGTGATCATAAGTTGAGCATCGCGCCGCGGCCCCTTCCCGGACGCTCCTTGGTTGAGCATCATAATATTGTACTCTTTCCCTCTTTGTCCAGTGGACCGATTTCTGGGGGACTAGCCTTCGAGCTAGAGGCCGTTTGACCTAATCTGGATGCACATGCTAATTTTGCAACAACATTAGGTGTCGAGAAATATTGTATTCAAATATTGTATTTAAATATTGTATTCAGGCCGGCACAGCCCAAATTCTTTCATGCCATGCTATGCTTTAGGTATTCAGAAATATTGTATTCAAATATTGTATTTAAATATTGTATTCAGGCCGGCACGACCCAAAATCTTTCATGCCATGCTATGCTTTAGGTGTCGAGAAATATTGTATTCAAATATTGTATTTAAATATTGTATTCAGGCCGGCACGACCCAAAATCTTTCATGCCATGCTATGCTTTAGGTGTCGAGAAATATTGTATTCAAATATTGTATTCAGGCCGGCACGACCCAAATTCTTTCATGCCATGCTATGCTTTAGGTGTCGAGAAATATTGTATTCAAATATTGGATGACATCTAAGAGATGTATATGTTGTATTCAAATATTGTATTGAAATGTTTTATTCAAATAAAAAGAAATATATATGTTGTATTAAATGTTCTATTATTTCGCGTGCATGCACAGTGATAGATGGCGCACTCCGGACACGATGATCTTGATTTCGATGCGGGAAATGATTTTCTACTTAATGAAATCGCGATGGGCACTCTCATGTCCTACGATGAGGCCAACCCGGTAGATCCAATGGGTGATCAGGCCGTACCGGCTCAAGCCGGTGACCAGGCCGCCTCGGCTCAAGCCGATGAAACTAATGTCGACGGCTGTGAGGTGTATATAGCCTGGACACTAAAATGACCGTTTCTTACACTTCTCATAGTAAGCCTCTGACACGTGTTCCTGTTTTTTTTTAAGCCGGAAACGTCCAACAGCCAATCCAAACAAATACGAGGGCCTAACAAAAAGCCGTCGGCGGCACGTGATTACTCAAGTTTCAGCCTTTGGGAAGCCCGAAGCCCTATGTCGGCACTTGCCCCCTTCAACAACGTCTGCGGAGTCATTGTGAGGGATCACGTGCCTATTAGCATCAAGACATGGCCCAAGGTTACTACGGCTACGAAAGAGCTGCTCTGGAAAGATATAAAAGAAAACTTCACGATTCCGACGGCTTACGAAAACAAGTGCAAGAAATTTACTCTGAGCAAGATGGCGTTATGCTTTCAGTCATGGAAGAGCGAGCTCAGTAAGAAGTACGTGGAGACCGGAACAACCCCAGACTTCAATAAGTATCCGAAGCTAGCGGATCACTGGCAAGCATTCGAGGAGTACAAGTTGTCGGTGAAGGCAAGGCCGCGAGTGAGCGTAACAAGGCCAATGCACGAAGAAAAATACCACCACCATCTCGGTCCGGTGGTTACATCAAACTATGCCAAAATGGGAGAAGCGGGAAGATGAGCTTAGAAAAAGGGTATAGTATCGTAAATGAAGATCGGGAGCTCCGCCCACGCAACTGGACCTTGGACCACGGAGGGAGGCTGAAGGATGATGGCAAGCTGGAGATGGCACCACAAGTGCAACCCGTGAAAGAAAGGATTGTGCAAGCCATCGAGAAGCAACGTGCAGGATCCTTGGTGGTAGACAGGGAGAATGACGAGCTTACCTGCGTACTCGGGAAGCGCAGAGCATCCAGGAAGGACACGAGGACTTGGCAAGCAGGTGTCGTGGATGGCTGGCTTCTCAAATGATCAAGCCACATACTGGAGCCGGGAAAGAAGGAAAGTAAGAGAACACAACAGAGTCAGCAAAATCGAACAGGAGCTCAAGGAGCATAAGGAAAACATGGCAGAAATGCTAAAGCGGGAAGTGCATGCTGCAATCGCCAGTCTTCAAAGACCAGGTGGGGTTGTTGTCATGGCTCCGGACAACGTGGTTAGTCCCCCGGCCTCCGGTCCACGAAGCAGCTACGCGTCAAACAACATGTCGACCGACGAATTGCAGGCCCGTTATCCCGTGGACGACATCACCGTGCCCTGCCAATGTGAGCTACGCGTCCAACTACACAACCTCACCCTCAAGGTGGCTTACGCTTTGGCCTTCCCGGTGGAGTCGGGCCAGACATTCCACTGTAACCCTATACCCGCGGGATACTCCAAGGTCACGGTAGACGAGGTGGTGGCCGGATTTGAGGATATGGAGTTCGATATTGCTGGAGGAGACGATGTGACCAAGCTTGGAGAGGCCGTCCATAACATCATCCTCTGGCGGAAGAAGTACATCGTGTTTCCTGATGGTGCGGAGGTGACATCTATACCGAGACAGAACACTCCACCGAGACGGAGCTCACCTCCTCCACCAAGACAAAGCACGCCACCACACGCAACGCCGGTGAGACAAAGCACTCCACCACCCGCTAGCGCTATGCGCAGAAGCCCAACACCGCCAAAAGCCCCTCAAAGCAAAAGGAAGCAGCAGCCTCCGAGGGAAACAACGGAGCCGGCATCTCCCCCAGTAAGAAGCTTGCTAGCAAAAGGAGCATTCCTGCAGCTAGAACGACACCAAGCAGCAGAGCGGCCGGTTTTCCATTCAGACAGAGAATGAAGGAACCCGTAAAAACACCTTATGAGATGACGCCTGAGGAGCTGAAGAGCGAGTCGCAGAAAGCTGTGGACGCATGGATACAGGGGTATAAAGCTAAAACAAATCCACCGCCAAAGGAACCAATTGATCCAAAGATCGCGGACTTCTTCGCGACAACCGTTCAGCACCGACCGCATCTCTGTACCGACTACCAAAGAACTATCAGAAAGCATGTCTTCAAGAGTAAACAATCTCAGGGCACATACATGAGCAAGGAAGAACAGGAGGAGGCAAAACGTCTACAAATGGAGTATGACTTCATGAGGGAAGCTGGCCTTGATAACTTAGAAGCCGCCCGTGGATTAACTGATGATCTTCCAACGGCACAAGTCAGGTGGCCATTTAAGCTGGCCCAGCCGTTGCTAGACCTAAGGACATATGAAAACTACCGGTCAAGATACGACGCGCGCATGAATGGTACGAACACAGGTACGCCAGGGGATATGCTCATTGCTGCGTCTCGTTTCAAGAAGAACATTTACATCGAGGGAATGATCAATTGATAAATCTTAAATTTAAAGACTGGTACAATGTGTACCATGCAGATGCCATCAACGTGTCCTTCATGACCTGCTGGTGCCTGTGAGTGTCGACTCCACAAGATGTATATATATATCTATACATGCTGCTTGCCGAGAACCTTAATTAATTAACTCAATTAACCCATTTTCTGTAGAATGGAGATACAAATACTTAGAAAGCAGAAGCCGAACTCGATTGGTTTCGTTGCCCTTGGTTGGTCAACGAGGAAGTCGGCCAATACCCTGGAAAACCAAAGGAAATCCACGACTACGTTGTACATGCACTAGTACAACAACACTACAAGCCATACATACTTCTACCATTCAACTTTAAGTACGTGCTGATGTCCTCACTAACATCTCGTTCTTACATTGCTTAAGGCACCTGATGGCACACTATATATTGTTTAATTACATTTCATAACTGTTGCAATATATAAATAGGTTCCACTGGATCCTTATAATCATAAAGCTTGACCAAAGCATGATCATCGTCCAAGACTCACGGAGAAAACCGCAAAAGGAATACCAGTGGATAATTAACCTCCTTAACAAAGGCGTTCACGAGCTTTCAAGAGATTGAGAAAGGACGTTTTAAGAAGGAATTCGATGTCAAGCTAAGCGGTAGATGCGCTAAACGCACGTAATTGCCCTTTGTCAATTAATATTTCTTGTTATTCTTGATCCGTAATTGCCCCCGATCGACCATAGGTAAAACAACAAAGCTGCGGAAACAACCTATGTGGCTACTATGTGTTCCATTATATCCAAATGATGTGCCACGGCGAGCTTGAGCCTCAAACTCTGAAGAGGTTCAGTATATATATGCACGCAACCATGCATCTAGCAACAACTTAATAACGTTCTTATGTGCTCCATTAATTTACATTATGGGTGCACGATTTATTTATTTTCACTTTAATTGAATTGGCGATCCGACATGGATAAACATCTTCAAGTGTTACCACATCATCGGGTGCTCGCATTACGAGAACAACTATTCGGATTCATTCTCGATGAGGTCATTAACCCCCAGGGCGAGTTCCATTATCGAGATCCATATTCCAATACGAACGAACTAGGGACGACTTCTACGTCGTCAAAGAGCGTCAAGAAGAGTACTGCAAGAAAGAAATGAATTGTTTTGTCCATTTGCACAATGTATATTAATTATAAACTTTCTAAATTTGGCCGGTGCATATAAACTGTACATTATTACATGTATTATCTAATATATTTAAGCTTGTTTGATCGCTAATTATATGCTCATCCTATATGTATTTAAATTGAAACGATAAATAAAAAAATCTCCTGCCGAAATATATATTTAAATATCTATTTGTGCCGCCTAGAAATGAATTAACCAGTGGTAAACGTACTGCACGTCTGCGCAAGCGGTTTTTGAACCGCTTGCGGAGATGCCACTCTACAAGCGGTTCGCGGGACGCTAATAGTGTTTTAGAGGAAAAATATAGAGGAGCTGCTGGAGTTGCTCTAACAGCTTGATCGGGCACCAATAGTCGGCTTGAATTAGCATAGAAGGACCCCATCGCATGTCACATCGGTATCTTTTATTTTATTTATGTTTTAAAAACTGTTACTTACACCGTTTTAGTTTGGTCCAAGATGTATGACCGGTCTATGCTAGTGGTACCATTTATATATATATGAGATGAATAATTCGTCTACAGAATAAATTTAGTCTTTCTTGGAGAACTGTTGTGTTAGGATTTAATTTGGAGATCGAAATCATATGAGAGGATTACATTCTGTTAGATAATATGTTGGGGTAACATGGTGTATATTTGACTTTGTACTTGTCATGTTCAGCGATTTTTAGAGATTACAAATCTATAAAGACCTTGTGCTAAAGAAGCTGTTCGTTATTGACACAGCTGTGATAGTTTGCATAGGAACTAGTCAGTTAAATGAACAGCACCGGATATCTCTGCGAAGTCAACCGTAGAAACTTAATTCTGTTCCCTGTTGATCAGTTCGATAATTGGATCATGTGCAACCGGAAGATCGATGATGGTTTGCTTAAAATATAAATATACGTTGTATTGTAGGAAAACTAGACAAGATTTCAAAACGACAAGAAGTCAACAACAGTAACTAACATAACTAACAATGCATTTTCCACAGGTACACGCACTAGAAATGAGATTTGGTGTGAACATAACATCATCACCACAAATTTTGCGGGCATATATGTGCTCTTCTCTTGCAATTAGTCTATTAAAAGTTATCATCAGAACATGCACCACTACTACGGAACGGGCCTTCCATCCCGGCACATCAGTCCAGGTTACCATCAAACCGGGACTGAGGTTAACTTCAGTCCCGGTTCAATGGTAACGAGACAAAAGCACGGTTTTCAGACCCGGTTGGTTCCACCAACCGGGACCAATAGGTCGATTAGCGCGTGGGTTTGCAGGTGGGGAGTACTAGTCCCGGTTGGTGATACCAACCGGGACTAACACTGGGCTCCGATAATTGGCGCCATTTCTCCTGTCACAAAAGGCCGGTTGGTGTTACAACCCGACCGATATTTATTATTAGTCGGTTGGTGTTACAACCGGATCGATATTTATTATTAGTCGGTTGGTGTGACAAACCGAGACTAATCTTGGGCTCCGATAATTGGAGACATTTCTCCTCCGGTAACAAAAAGTCATTGCACGCGCTTGTGAGGAAGGAGCGGAGACCGGAGCTAAGGAGCAAGGAGCTGCTGAGGCGAGAGCAAGGAGGAGTGGGGGGAGCCTCTCTTCGCCGCTACTGGGAAGCGGTGAAAGGGATCGAATCATCGGATCATCATCGAACAACGCGTGTCGCCCCTTGCGCAGCGTCGCCACCACGCCCCGCCTCGCCCTGTCGTCCACCACGCCCGGCCCCGCCATTGCCGTCGTCGCGCGCAGCGGCCCATTCGTCAGCGCCTCTCCGCCACGCCGCTGAGATACATTTATCCACCGCATCGCGTCCTCGTTTCGATCCCACCGCCACCATCGCCGCCGCCGCCGCCCGCGACCACCGCCGCCACTGCTACCGGCGCAACTACAAATGCCGACCTTTGTCTGTGTTTTTTCCATTAAATTTCCGTCCAGATTTAGGATGTCTTGTTGGACCGGTGACAACGCCACTAACATCGAAACCACGCTCCCTCCAACTAGGTCCAAAATGTGCTGTTTTCTAAAATGTTTTTGCCCCTCCACCATTGCTTGTTGTGGAGGAAGGAATACCCACAGAAAAAGCGCAAAAGACAAAAAATACGTGGCGACCAATGATGTGCCACGTCGCGACGATGGCGGTGGCGGTGGTGATGAGGAGGGCGAGGGCGAGAGCGATGGCGAGAGCGATGGCGACGGGAATGGTGGTAATGAGGGCAAGGGCAAGGGCAAGGGCAAGGACGGCAAGGGCGAGGGCGAGGGCGAGGGCGAGGCGATGGCGATGGCGAGGGCGAGGGCGAGGGCAGCGAGGGCAAGGGGAAGGGGAAGTCATGTTCCCATAGAGTGTGATTGAGACATCGAGATCACATTCTATGTTGTACTTTTTAATTTAATTTTTATGCATTTAAGAATTGTTGTTGTCTGAACAATTATTATAATTGTACGTGCTGCAGACTTTGTATGTTTATTGATGCATTTTAATGTGTACTATCATTGGATGCTTGTATGTGAAGTATCGGATTATGTTTGTATGTGTATTGTTAAATCATGTTTGCATGTGTACTAGCATTGATTAATGGAGGGGACAAGGATTGGGAAGGGTATTTCATGAATGATGGATGTTAAAAAATATTATTATTTTTAATTCCACATATCTACACCAAATTCCTAATAGTATCAATGATGGATGATCTTTCTTTGATTCACCCAGAGTATTTAGCCTTGCAAGATGTTTGTTTGTATGGTATCAATATGTGTATTTGATCACAAGGTATCGTTACACTCAATGCTATGAATATGTATAATGCAGATGGATCGGCGATGGATGTACATGGACCGATGTTCCTCGCAGATTCGTGGAGGGTTTAGAAACTTTTATTCGTCATGTTGAAACCAATATTACCTTAGACTATATATGTTGCCCATGTATTGATTGCAAGAATCAAAAGGTGGGTAAACCGTGAGCAAATTCATTTTCATTTGATCTCAAGAGGTTTTATGGAAAATTATACTGTTGGACCAAGCACGCTAAGTAGAGATTACACGGGTGAAGAAGAACAGTGGACGACAATATCTCGAACGCCGCCAACACAGCTTATTTCGAACATATGCAGGGGAGTTTGGCGGCGATGATATAGACCAGATGTTGCTTGATGGAGAGGAGAATACGTTGATAAAGGCATTATGAAAAGTTTCATCGCCTTTGGGAGGACTATGAAACACTGTTGTATCCAAGCTGCGGACGAGGACACGTAAAGTTGCGTACCACACTAGAACTAATGCAATGGAAGGCGGCAAATGGATTGTCCGATAAGGATTCAACGAGTTGTTAGGCCTCATGAAGAAGTTGCTTCCAGAGGGTAACACATTGCACGAAACTACGTCTGAAGCTAAGCAAGCTCTCATCCTTTGGGCTTGGAGGTCTGAAGATACATGCATGCCGTAACGATTGCATCCTCTATCGCAATGAGTGTGAGAATTTGGAAGCCTGTCCGGTGTGCAAAACATCGCGGTATAAGACCAAGCATGATGACGCAGGTGAGGTAGAGGGGGCACGTAAGGTGAAGAGAACCCCCGCTAAGGTGGTGTGGTACTTTCCTATAATTCCTCGGTTGAAGCGTCTGTTTGCGAACAAAGAGCATGCGAAGATGATGCGTTGGCACAGCGATGCTCGTAACGTTGATGGAAAGCTAAAACATCCCGCAGATGGGTCGCAGTGGCGAAAACTTGATAGGAAATACCCGGAGTTTTCAAGCGATGCGAGGAACATACGGTTTGCGTTGAGTACAGATGGGATGAACCCCTACGGTGAGTTGAGCACCAATCACGATGACGGCGGTGACTCTATGTATCTACAATCTTCCTCCTTGGTTGTGTCGAAGCGGAAGTATATTATGATGCCATTACTCATCCAAGGCCCCAAGCAACGAGGAACGACATCGATGTGTACCTAAAACCGTTGATCGAAGATCTGCTAACATTGTGAAACGATGGTGTACGTGTATGGGATGAATACAAAAGAGAGTACTTCACCCTACGTGCATTACTATTCGTGACCATCAATGACTGGCCAGCACTTGGTAACCTGTCGGGCCTATCTATCAAGGGATATAAAGCCTGTATCGAGTGCTTGAACGATATGGAAGACAAGTACCTGACAAACTCTCGGAAGGTTGTATACATGGGTCATCGTAGATTCCTAAACCTGAAGCACCCGTTACGGAGTAACTTAGTTAATTTTGATGGGACGGAAGAGAACCGCAAGAAGCCTAAGCATCACGAAGGGGCGATTTATTTTCCATGGTGAAGGATCTGAAAATCGTATTTGGAAAGGGTCATGGTAGCAAACCTGTCCCATCACTCCCTCCTGAAGAAGCTAAGAAGAAGGCTAGTTGGAAGAAGCAATCAATTTTTTGGTATTTGCCTTACTGGAAAGACTTAGAGGTTCGCCACTCATTAGACTTCATGCATATAACGAAGAATGTTTGTGTGAACTTGCTAGGATTACTAGATATGTACGGCAAATCAAAAGATACTATTCGATCACGGAAGGACTTACAACTATTAGGACTCAGCAGAATTACATCCGCAAGAAAGAGACAAAGGGCATTACCTCCATCCTGCGAGCTACACTCCAAACAAAGAAGAGAAAAGAACATGATTAAGTTGTTAAACAATGTTAAGGTCCCTTCCGGATACTCGTCGAACATAAGAAGACTTATAAACACAAAAGAGAATAAAATCGTGGCGTGAAATCGCATGATTGTTACGTGTTGATGACCCAGTTGTTGCCGTGATGTTGAGAGGTGTTACGCGGACAAGGTACGAGGGACAATCGTGAAGGTGTGCTCGTTCTTCAATGCCATATCACAAAAGGTCATAGATCCAGATAAGTTATGTAATCTCTGAGGATGATATTGTCATTGCTTTGGTCAACCTTGAGATGATCTTCCCTCCGTCCTTCTTTGATATGATGGTCCATCTCATGGTTCACATGGTGAAACAGTTAGAAATTCTCGGACCGTCTTCTTACACAAAGATGTTCCTTTCGAGAGGTACATGGGTGTGCTAAAAAATATGTTAAGTAATCGGTCTCGCCTGAAGGATGCATTGCCGTGGTGTTGTACGTAAGAGGTGATTGAGTTTTGCATCGACTACATTAATGAATTGAATCCGATTGGCGTGCCTGTATCACGCTATGAGGGGAGGCTACAAGGAAAAGGCACTCTAGGGAGAAAAGAATCCTTTTGCAAAGATATACTGTCATTTAGACAAGCACATTTCACAGTATTGAAGCAAGCAGCTTTAGTGGCTCCATATGTCGATGACCACGAGAAGATTCTACGAGACGAATACCTAGGGAGGTCAGAAAAGTGGATCGCAAACAAGCAAGTAGAGAGTTTTGGCGGTTGGCTACAAAAGCAGCTGTTGGGCAAGGAGGGTGTCCACGAACAATTGCAACTCTTAGCTCGGGGACCATCAATGACAATCGTATCATGGCAAGGGTATGAGATAAATGGATACACATTTTACACTGCATCTCAGGATAGCAAGAGCACGAACCAAAATAGCGGTGTTCGAATTGATGCATTGGACAAAAATGGAAACATGGACACCTATTATGGTTTTATAGAGGAAATCTGGGAGCTCGAGTACGGACCTTTGAAAGTCCCTCTATTTCGATGCCAATGGGTCAAACCGACAATTTGTCCAGATTGACGAGTACGGATGACAACCGTGGACCTTAAGCAAGTGGCCTCTGAGGACGAACCGTTCGTGTTTCGCCAATGATGTCACACAGATTTTCTATGTGATTGACATGGATAGCAAACCGAAAATGCAAAAGGGACGGAGTACCAAAAGGCGAAGGATAATACTTGTATCTTGATAAGCCAAGACACCATGTTGTTCTTCTGGTAAAGAAGGATTGTCGGAGTTGAGGGCGAACGGATGAAGAAGAGTATAATCAGTTCAACGAGTGCCGCCTTTCTCGGTGGATGTAGACATTACTATCCTCAATGGTGATGACGATGCCCTTACGCACGCCATGACCACAACGAAGGATCACTTGTAAAAACAAAGTAGTTGCATATATGTACTATCATTATTTTTCCGATAATCATATATGTACTAAATTATTTTTTCAAGACACCTCATTTTCGACAAGCGTTTTGCGTCCATTTGGTTAGTAGCGCGCAATAAAGCGTATTCTTGATATTTATTCTATTAAACGGAATTAACTGAAATTTTATACTAGTTAATGTAATTTCTAGTGACGACGTGAATTTAGATATTACGTGAATATTTCATAATATTTCGTATGTTATAATGATAATAAACTATTTACGAACAATCTTTACAATATTACAAGAAACCTCATTTTCTAGATATTTTCAATCCATTTAAACAATGCGCCCCCACTCATACCGACAAGCGTATAGCGTCCAACTAGTTAGTAGCGCGAGGCAAAAGCGCGGGCTCACTGTGCCGCCGCGGTTCGAGCCCCGCTTCTGCCCCTGCAAACACATTTTTTTGGAAAAATGGGACCATTACTCCCGGTTTAAACCACAAACCGGGACTGAAGGCACACCAACGCACAGCAGAAAACATGGGCCCACGCGTCAAGAAACGTTAATCCGGTTTTATTTTTAACGGGATTGATTGTTCTCACGCCCGGTTTAAACCACCAACCGGACCGATAGGCGTCTTACGATTACGTAATTTTGTGACCATCGGTTGTGCAGGCCCTGTGTCGCTTGTCTCTATCGGTCTCGGTGGGTGTTTTAAACCGGATCGAAGGCTTCATGCCCCACGCGTCGCTTCTATCCTTCCTCGGTTCGCTAAGCGTCGCTCTGTTCGCCTCCCGATGTAATTAATCGGGAGGCGAGCCACAGGCAGCCTACATTTTCCAACACACGAGGGAAAATGGAAAGATCATCGAGCCCTTATAAATTTGGACGGAATCAACATCACGAGCTTATACCTCCGCCGCCATGTCTTCTAGCTCGATTCATCGCCGTCAGGTCGCCACCACCGAAGCGGTGGAGGCTCTCGAGTTTTGCCACTCCCGGGGTGGCATCTCTCGAGGGTACCGATTCGAAGAGGATGAGGCGCCATGGTGGTCCGACGACGACATGTCTGACGATCTCTCCGACGATCCGGAGGGCGCCGACGACCGACCCGAACTCGACGGTGGCGACGGCCGACGGCAATGGCTCGTCGTCGAGACCACGACAATGGGGACGAGGGTGACAAATGGCGGCAGCAACGACGAGGAGGAGGATAGCAGTGACGGCGAGGGCGGCGCCGATTAGACATTATGTAGTAGTTTTAGTTTTTCTTAATTTCATGCGAATCTTCTTTTTTTAAGTCCAAAAATGTATCCTGTGAGAATTTTAATGGAATTTACTGATATTTATTCAACTAAACGGAATTAATCGAATTTTATACTCTTTAATGTAATTTCTAGTGACGACGTAAATTTAAACATTACAATGAATATTTCATAATATTTCATATGATGAGTGATAATAAACTATTTACGAACAATACTTACAATATTAAAAGAAACCTCATTTGCTGGAAATTCTCATAATACATATTTTCAATCCATTTAAACAATGCGCTACCCTTTGCAAAGACGCATATAGCGTCCAACTGGTTAGCGGTATGAGGTAAAAGCTGGCTCATGTGCCGCCTTGTGTTCGAGCCCCGCTTCTGCCCCCTGCAACACAAATTTTTTTTTGGGAAAAAAAGGATCATTAATCCCGATTTAGTAATCCAACCGGGACTGAAGGCCTACATTGCTCCCGGTTGAATATTCCAACCGGGATTGATAGTGGAGTTAATACCGGTTTTTAGAATCAACCGGGATTGATGCCCCTATATGTCCGTTTCCCCCAATTCTTCAAAACACTCACCCTAAACCGCGCCAAATTAACCCTAGGTCGACACGCCGCCACCGGATTCGCCGCCGCCTAGAAACCCTCCGACGCCACCCGTCACGCCGCCGCCGCCTACAAACCCTCGGACGACGCTGTGGACGTCGCCGGCGCCCGTGTCGCCGCCCACCACGACCCACCGACGCCGCCGCCTCGTGTCGCCCCGCCGACAACCCTCCGACGTCGCCGCCGCTCGGTCGCCCACGCCGACAACCCTCCGACGACGCCGCCGCCACGATCGCCGCCCCTACAACCTCTCGACACCACCGTCCGTGTCGCCGCCGCCTACATCGTCCGACGACGCCCGTGAAGTCGCCGCCGCCACGACAACCCTCTCGGCGTCGCCGCCGTTATAACTCCTCCGACGAGAGGTCATCCGTGTCGCCTGTTAATTCTCGACCTATTTCACATACAAACATTGCTCTAGCCTCTATTCGCCTGCAGCATTGTTGAATTGTTTGTTCTGTGACCTAAAGCATTACAGTGCTTATTTGATTTAGCTTCACAAGTTAGTTAAAACTTGCAAGCAATTTATCACTGCCTTATGTGAGGATGCACTTGTATTTTCGGTGCCTTTATTTGTTACAATGGCGAGCGAGAGGATTGGTGATGATGAATTTTGATGGAGATGTTTGGGATTCATCCGGATGTGAGTTGAACTGCGGCACCGGTGAGGCCGTAGAAGCCACCGAGGCCGATGAGGAAGCCGGTGAGGCCGTAGAAGCCACCGAGGTCGATGAGGAAGCCCGTGAGGCCAGAGAAGCCACCGAGGCCGTAGAAGCCATCCGTCCGATCAAACTAGTACCCGATCACGTCGCCGAGGTCAAAGTAAGAGGTCAAGTCAAGGCACATAATCACCGAAGTCGGCGAGGAAGGCGAGCCTCTGAAGCCAAACATCGGCGATTGGGCGTTTAGATCGACTTCGGAACGATTGTTAGGGACCACGTGCCTATTAGCATTGTCAAATGGGACGACGTACTGCAGACCTCAAGAACACCTTATGGACCGATATGAAACAAGTTTTCACCTTCCCGGGGACGAATGAAGGTGAAGAGTTACACATTGAAGAAGATGGCAATGGCATTCCAGACGCTCAAGAAGAAGTTGAACAACGAGTGCGTTAAGAATAATGTACTCCCCGACTTCAATAAATATCCAAAGTCGCAAGATCATTGGGATGAATTTGTAGGGTACAAAACTTCTCAACAAGGTCGAGTATGAGTGAAAAGAATAAGCAAAATGCGGCGAAGAAGCAATACCACCATCGTCTCGCCCGGTGGTTACCGCAAGCGATACCCAAATGGGAGAAGAGGGAACATGACACGCTTGTAAAAGGTGTCGAGCCCGTAACAATGAGATGGTCCGACGGATCGAGGAATTGGTTCTTTGGTCATGACGGCGCCTTGACGACGACGGTAGGCCGATTTTGGTGAAAGAATCGAGATGTTACAAGAAGGCTTCAAGAGGCGCATCGAAGAGTCGGCCCAAGGCATCTTCGTGCCAAATAGGGAGAACGATGAGCTAACCAGGCCCTCTGAACCACGAGCACCACGGACGCACACGAGGCGCTGGCGGCGCCCCGTGGAAGGTTGGTTTCGCGCAGATGCGAGACTTACGTGAGTCGGTCGAGGAGCAAGGGCCGACAGGCACAACACCTCCTCGACCTTGAAGAGCAACTGCGCGCAACACAGGCGAGCATACAAGAAACAGTCCGAAGAGAGGTGCAGCTAGCCTTGAGCCAGGCGCGGGAGGCCGATCACCAGGAACCGCCCAGTAATCCCAACGTCATTAGCCCCTCCATGCGGCGGAGCAGCTGTGCTTCCGGTGGGCTGCCCGAAGAAGACTTGGCCCGCTATCCCGTGGACGACATCACGCAGCCGACACCTTGTGAGCTGCACTTCGAAGCGCGGAACCTCTCCATCAAGGCAGCTGTAGGCATGGCTTTCCCAATGGAGGCAGGGCAGGTCATCCATGGCCAACAGATACCCCCGAGCTACGCCAAGGTCTCCGTGGAAGAGGTATGCCAGGGGTACGAGGACCTTGACCTCGACATTGAAGGGGGTGATGGGACCACGAAGCTAGGAGAAGCAAGACACAAGATCGTGGGTGGCATAAACGGTTCATAATTTTCAAAGGTAACATGCCGTGTCCTCTCCACGGTCTCTCAGATCAACTCCGAACGCAGTCCTCTCACACGAAACTCCAACTAACACACCGCCAAGACAGACCACCCTACTAAGCAAATAGCTCCCAAGAAGGTGCCGCTAGGTCAAGCCGGCGTGATGGGGGCCTTCACCTCTCAAGAAGACAGGCCTATGTCATCCGAAAAAAACACCTCCAAGCTGCCGTATGATATGACCGAAGAGGAAGGCGAGCGGATAGTAAGAGGCGAGGTCACCGCACATTTTTGAACAAACCAACTCCACCGAGGGTCCGGCCGATGCACGGACGAATGGCACAAAGGCAAGAGGTGTATCTTATCGATCAAGGATAAGATCGACAAACCGTAAAGACCACCGTGTCGGACTCACGGCGCATCTTGCGTAAGGAATCGAGAAGGAACATCGAGGAGCAGATTCGGAAGAGGAAGCGCAAAGGAATTTCTACATTGAAGCCGGGCTTGATCCGTAAATGGTCTTGGGCCTTAAGGACATCCCCGTTGCAGAGGTACAATGGAAATATGTGAAAGGTGGATCGCTCGTAAGGCGTGAGGAGCTTCCCCGCCTAACAACGAAGATGCGGCAACTCCATGATTGGTATTTGCGCGCAAATTAAAATGGTATGGAAATGTTGGCGTCGTCTTCAAGCAACACCATTTCTACCGGGGACTTTGAATTCTTCATTCAATTTGAGGTTCGCATTACCTATATCGTGGATTGGCGGTCGACGCCGCCATGGTGGTTTGTTGAGAGTCGTAAGTGTATTCTTTGTAAATTTCGATCGTGCCAGCCGGTATACTATACTAACTTCGAGGCCTAAATCAATTTTCCTTATGTAGAATGGAGATTAAAAGATGCGCACTGGAGGGAATCCATGAATTTGGCTTTCTTGACCCATTGGTCATTAACGAGTACATTGCTAACATGAGGGCACAACAAACAGAGACCACCATTTACGAAGGGCTAATGGCACAACGACACAAAAGATATATACTTCTACCCTCACGAATTTAATTTAGGTACGCGTTTTCGTACCGCCTTATTTTAATTCCTTTTGTTAACACTGTTGGAACTAATTAGTAAACCGCGTTGACATATATTTGTGCAGCTTTCACTGGATCCTTTTTATTATAGAGCTAAATCATAGCAGGATCACGGTCATGGACTCGAAAAGGGGACCAGTTGAAAAGTACAAAGACTTCCTCGCCATGCTCAACCGGTACATTCCACTTCCATTCATATCTTACTATTTCTGTTTCTCCATATCAAACAAACTCAATTATATATAACTTGTAATCAAATGTGCAGTGCCTTCGCAACGTTCCGCAAGAATACCGTGGGAACATTCAAGACACGTTTCGACTTGCACATCGCTAAACATGTATGTATATCATATTATAAGTATTTTGTTAGTTAACGTAATTTCCATGATCTATTTCATGATTTCAACTCGTCGACCACAGGTCTTGTATCAACCACCTGCAAACAATTTATGCGGATACTATGTGTGCGAGATGATGCACAACTTCATCGGGGCACACCGAGTACACAAGAAAAATGCAGGTTTGGGTGAGTAATATATAATTACTACCTTAATAACGCCTAGGTAGCTACTGCAAACATTTTCTATAGTTTGAAAGATTGATATGTTAATTCCCTATTTAATGATAGATTCCCCTAAAGTTGGCAAAAAAAGGTTTGGAAAAAGGTCCGGAACTATCGCCGGTGCGTGTCAAAGCAATTCAAGAGTAAATCGCCGGCTTCCTTTTAGATGAGGTCATAAATCCGATGGGCGAGCATCACCACCCTACATTTAATAAGATTCCAGAGCCTTCAAAAAATACTAGCCAACCGTCGAGGAGCGATGCTCGTAAAAGATCCCGATAAAAAGTGTATGTGCATTGTGTACATTGTATGATACTTATGTCTAGCTAGCTACCTAATACATATTTGTTGTTTAACAAAGGAGCAGATTGAAGATTTCATGGCGTGGAGTCACGGAGTCTTTGGCCCCGAAGGTTATCTTTTCGTAAGCGCCCTTCCCTTATGTTCTTGACGAAATCTGAAAGATAGAAGGTAAAGATCAAATTTATATATCCGATTCGTTGTTGGTTACTTGGTTTGGTGGTGTAAAATATGTGGCGCCAGTAAATTTTAAATAATAGCATGTTGCCATTTCTACTGTTTTTGTTAGATAATATTGTTTAATTTGGGTTGTACGAGGCTGCTAGGGTCAACGATGGTGCAAAGGCATGATACAAGACAATGATCTCAGAAAGTGACAACGCTGAGTTTGACAACGCCTCAAAGTGGCACGGTGTGACCTGACCCAAGATTGTTTGATCGATGATCTTTGTCCAATGAAGGTGTGTTAGCGGAAATCTGAAATCAAAGTTAAAAATGGGTGCCACCGTGAATACTAGCTGATCTTGCCAAATTGGGAGAAAGTGTATTGTAATACATATTTGTAAACTCGAATATTTGTAATTGCACAAGATGGATGATTGCACGATGCCAGAGCCGGTCCGACGTAATACATATTTGTAATATTTAATGCTATTTCGATTTTAGTTATCAACCAAATGTGCATCGCTAATTGTGTTAAATGTGGTTTAGTTAGTGACTAAATAAGCATAACATTCAAAAATACACCTCGGTCCGGTTGGAACAACCAACGGGACCAAAAGTGTCCCAGCGTCACTATTTGGTCGCCACGTATGCACATATTAGTCCCGGTTGGTAGTTAAAACCGGGACTAATACATATACTCAGTCCCGGTTGGAACAACCAACCGGGATCAATAGAGCTACCTGCATTCGGGCCGGCCTATCGAGGAGAGATTTTAGTCCGGTTTCAGAACTCGGATCGATGCCCAGCGAGTATCGATCTCAAAGGCTATCGGTTCAAAACCGGATCAAGCTCGTTCAACCGGGACTGAACGCCCTTTCCGTAGTAGTACCCTAAACATATAATCATACGCGTTCTTATAATTTATCATAGTTGTAGTACCAGATATAACATTATTCCAGGAAAAAATTATGCTCTCGCGCATGAAACATGGATTTCGTTTGGCCGGCGCCGGGGGGCTTGCTGTTCTGAACATATACTGTGCACAACGTGCCAGCTTTTGATGTCCAGCTCCGTATCAAAGCATTAAAAAACTGCAGACAGATTATGGTAGCAAATTCTTCTTCATAGTCAAAGCTACAATATTGTGTCTTCACTGGCTTCACATGGAGAGCTTGAACATCAGAGTGGGTGAGATGATAAATAACTGAGAAGTGGGAACGATGATGCCCTACTAGAGAAATGGCCTAATTTACCGGCACATCAGTACCGGTTGGATTGAAACAGATACTGATAGTGCACCAGTACCGGTTCGTAGTAACAGTAGGAATTCTAGACTTTCAGTACCAGTTGGAGGCAATAGTAAAGATACCTTTTGCAAGCGGGTATAGGCCAGCTGGCGCATGGACTCATCAGTATCCGTTCATAATACAAACCCGTATTGTTATGGGCTCATCAGCCCGGTTCGTATTACGAACCGGTACTAAAGGTCCGTTCCAGCAAACTTCAAAAGGAATGCATATCCTGCTCTAATTAATACGTGTGGGTGGGTGGGTTGGTTAAAAGGGTGAGTAAAAAGTCATGTAGTGGTATGAGATCCCATGTTCGAGTCTTAGGTTCGCCATATTTTTTAGATATTTCAGTGGCTATAGTCCCGGTTGGGGGAACCGGGACAAAAACCACAGGCCTTTAGTCCCGAATTTAATGTCCTGGTTGGGGAAACTGGGATTGTTGGAAACAAAAACCACAGGCCTTTAGTCCCGAATTTAATGTCCTGGTTGGGGAAACCGGGATTAATGGCTGTTTCCAACCAGTACTAAAGGCCATTTGCCTAGTAGTGATGGTATGAGTTTGGTTTTGGAGATAGTAGTTGTGGATTGGCTTGTGGGTTGGTAGTTTGAGATGACATCGAGGGGGAGCCAACCGACGTCAATCAGAGTATAGCATGACGGTGTGTGTGAGAGGGAAGACAGAGAGAGATGGGTAAACAAAATTGATCTATTGGTTATCTTTTCCTTTGAAACATTTACATAAATATAATGGTCCTAACTTGCAAATCAAGAAAGCAACTAAATCCGCTAAAAAAAAGGAAAACTAATCATCTCCTTCTAACTTAGCGTAAATTGTCATATCTATCCAAACCAACCAACATGATTAGTTGATCACATTGTGGTGCGGCATGACTAGACATGATCATGCCCCGAGCCAGGTTTTGAGACGGGCTTGGAAAACCCGATTTGGTGGGACCAAGCCCATGCCCAAACCCAGCTCGGTCATGGCCCAAATCTCGGATTCAGGCTCGATGCTCGAAAGCTCGGCCAGAATCATAGAAGCCCATCTCGGTCACGGCTGTTTGTGTATTTTTCTCGAGCCCGAGTCTGGCTCGACCCGATGGTCGGGCTTTAGATCAAGGCCCGAGCCGATGCACTGGTCGGGCCAGGCTGGGTTGAGCCGAGCTCGCTGAGCGGGACTGCCATGAACGGGTTTAGGCACACAAACATGCATAACTCGCGCCAAACCTAACATCACTTCCTCCACAAATAGCTTGACCTCGAGCTAGAAATCGGGGTAGGTCATCTTGAATGGATCAACATGTTCCCATGACATTGCGATACGGGAAGATCCTTCCATCGAATCAATAGTTGACGAGCACCGCGAACGATGCGTCCTCGAAGTGCTTGTTGGGGAATCAGAACCGCCTACCATGAAGAAGACCCAGAAGTGGTGTAGGGGGGCTTCAGGAGGTGTGTCATAGATCATTTTTAGACGAACAACATGGAAAACATCATGGATATGCGACCTAGGTAGAAGCAAGCGAAAATCCACCAATCCAATACAGTGAGCCACCTTGAATGGTACATAGAACGATGGGCTCAACATGCCAAAGGATGCCGCTACCAAAGAAGCTGCAGGGTGTTGAGAGATGCGCAACCACACCCAATCGTCCACCTCAAAATCCACTTCACAATGATCTTGGTTATAGTAGGAGGCCGTAGTTGCTTGTGCCTGAAGATGACAATCCCTGATCTCCCCTAGAAATTCATCCTGCTCCATCATTTGAGATTCAACAACTGGAGAACGGAACTCCCCCTTGATATGAGTGTGCAAGCTTGAAAGGTCATGGGCATACACCACCTTAAACAGAGTAATCTTCAAAGAAGTATGAAAGGAGGTTCTATAGCAATACTTAGCACAGTGTAACCATTGGAGCCACTGCTTCTGGATAGCCCTGTCCCTGGCCACCTCCTCTTCTCGGGTACTCCTCAACAACCACCCCATAGCCCCCATACAGCACCGGCGAGGCCTGAGGCAAGGAGATTCGCTCTCTCCGTTCCTATTCAATCTCGCCATAGAGCCTCTGGTCTATCTGCTCAATAAGGCACTCACCTCCACCGTGCTCCAACCGCTCGGTGGCCCGCTCCCAGAAGCCCACATCTCCCTGTTCGCCGACGACGTAGCCATCTTCCTACACCCCTCTGCAGACAACGTCTCTGCCCTCGCACAAATCCTCCAAACCTTTGGAAGCATAACGGGCTTGCGCACCAATTTCTCCAAAAGTCAAGTGGTTCCAATTGGCTGCTCAAACCTCCACCTCGAACCCATCCTGCAAGCCCTGCCAGCTGAGCAAGCCACCTTCCCAATCAAGTACCTGGGGATGCCCCTTTCCACCAGCAAGATAAGGCATGTCCACTTCCAGCCAATCATTGACAAAGTGGCTTCCCGTCTAGCTGGCTGGCGAGGTCCCTTCATGTCCAAAGGCGGCCGTCTAACGCTTTTAAAGGCGGTGCTAACCGCCCTCCCCACTTTCATATTTTCGGTCATCCGACCCCCCAACTCGGTCATCAAAAAAATCGACGCTTTGCGCAGAAGCTGGCTCTGGAAGGGCTCCGAATCCCAACGCACTGCTGGCAGGATCAGCTGGAGTGTGGTCTGCTGACCTACCTCCCTCGGTGGCCTTGGGGTTCTGGACCTTCACCGCTTTTCCAGAGCCTTGAGGCTCAGGTGGCTTTGGCTGAGACGACAACATCATGCGCCCACCTGGGCCTCACTACCTTTGTCTGCCCCAGGTCCGGACAACGACCTCCTTCGAGCAGGCTCCGGCATCATCCTCGGGAACGGGGCCTCCACCTCATTCTGGGATGACCGCTGGCTCACCGGTTTCGCTCCAAGGACGATCGCACCAGGACTCTACAAGGCCTCCTCCAGGAAAAACAGATCAGTGCTTGACGCGGCCTCCAACTTTGCCTGGTTAGCGGACATCCGCCGAAACCTCACGCCCCAGCTTTTACCCGAGCTCTCTTTGCTCCTAGGGCGGATGGCCACCTTGCAACTCAACCCGGAAGAATCTGATCTTTTCCCATGGCGCTTCACCTCTAATAGAAAATTCTCGGTTCGGTCGGCCTACTTGCTTCAATTTGCTGGCCGCGTCCCAAGGCCGGCCATCCAACATTCTTGGAAACTGTGGGCCCCTTCCAGATGCAAGTTCTTCCTATGGACATTGTTACACCGCCGTGTCTTCACCGCAGATGCCTTTGCCCGTCGTCGACTTCCCAACGACTACTTACGCCCACTTTGCAAGCAGAACCTTGAAACACAGGAGCACCTATTCCTACAGTGTGCCTACTCGCGGCAGGCCTGGGCTAGATTGGCAGTGCTGCTCAACCATCAACCTCTCAACCCTTCAAGGTGGCTGCATGACGACTGTTTAGTCAGCTGGTGGTCCACCGACATCCTACAAGACGGTCCGGGTTCCCGAAGTGCACTCTCCGCCGCCTGCGCTTTACTCTGGAACATCTGGTTGGAGCGTAATAGCCGGATTTTTCGGAGCACCGTAAGGCCACCTACGATTTTTTTCAATCAGTTTGTAGACGACCTGCGGCTTTGGGAGACTACGGGCGCACCTTTTGTAATTACCTAACCTACCTAAGGCCCGTGGGGGAGGGGCCTCCATCTCCCCCCACCCTGTAACTTCTTCCTACTTTTGAATACATAGCAGTCCTCCTGCCTTGCTTCAAAAAAAAAACTGCTTCTGATGGTCACCAGCAAAACAGTGAAGATACATGACAGTGATCTAATTAGCGGCCTCTGATTATCCGTCCATCTAGGGGTGGTAGGTCGTGCTCATGTTAAGTTGACAACCCACCTCGCAAAAAAGCCCTTACAAAAAATAGTGAATAAGACAAAGCGACTAGAGACAATACATTCAGGAACACCATGTACATGAACCACCGTGTCGAAAAAGGCATGAAGTGAGCCGCCTAAGAAAAACGATCAACCAAAGTAAGTATTATTGTCTTACCACCGGACCTGGGAAGACCCTCAATGAAATCGATTGCAATATCTGCCCAAACTTAGTAAGGAACCTTCAATTGATGAAGCATACCACCTAAATGCAAGTGCTCTTTATTGTTGCACGAACAAATGGCGCATTACTTGAGGTGATCTTGAACAGCCACACGGATACGTGGGATATGAAAATCAGCAGGTATGCGATGAATAGTCTCTTGTACTCCTTCATGGCCAATAGCGTGACTGTTATAATAACCTCGACGGCTGCCGGTGGTGTTGGAAAGAAGTTTCAGCCCATATACAGGACAAAATTGTCCTGTATAGACCATGGTAGGGAAAGCCAGCCTGCCCTAATATTATGAAAAATCTTGTCCCATGCTTTGATAGATCAGCAGGAGAAAATTGAGTTTTTGCCACTCGAAACAACGCCGCTCACAAATTTGCCACTCGGAAATTGACGCTCATAAAAAAGCCATCACAAACAATTTCCACTCGCACATTTACCATTTTGGCGCATTTTCGTCAACAAATACGGGGAAAATAAGTGGGGCCCATATGTCATCCTCTCCCCCTCCTCCAACCTCCACTCCGGCGAGCTCTCCAACTCTGGCGGGCTCTGGCGGGCGGTGGTGGCGGGCTGAGGGCGGCGACAGACGGAGGGCGACGCCGCTCGCGGAAGGCGGGCGCCGGAGGGCAGCGCAGCGCAGAGGACGTCGGCGGGCGGCGCGGAGGGAGGCGGCGGCGCGGCGGCGTGCGCTGAGGGCGGCAGCGGCGGCGCGTGCGAGGGCGGCGGCGGCGTGGCGCGGTGGTGGCGGCGTGAGGGCGGCGGCAGCAGCGCATGTGGGAGGGCGGCGGCGTGTGGTGGCGGCATGGGCGTGAGGGCGGCGACGGAGGGCAGCGGCGGCGGTGCGGAGAGCGGCGGCGGTGCGCAGAAGCGGCGGCGGCGGCTGGAGAGGAAGCGGCAGCGCGAGCAAGCCGGGCTGGGGATTGGGCCGTTCAGTGGAAGCTCGCCGGGAAGATGAAGAGCTCGCTGGAGTTGGAGATTGGGAGGAAGGAGGAAGAAAGAGGAGGAGAGGATGACATGTGGGCCCCTCGTATTTTCCCGTATTTGTTGCGTATTTGGCTCGTGTGCATTAGGTGAAAATGCCCTAAAATGGCAAATGTGCGAGCGAAAATTGTTTGCGGTGGCTTTTTTGCGAGCGTCAATTTTTCGAGCGTAACTTGTCAAAGAGGCCAATGTTGGTGCTGAAATAGCAAACAATGCTGAAGAAAGGTCATCACCATCTCTTTTGTACAAGGAGTCGGCCATGGTATTGAGGCGCCCTGGACAATATTTAACTGTAAAGTCAAATCCCACAAGTTTTCTAGCCCATTGGTGGTGCGGAATAGCAGATAGACGTTGATCTAAGAGGAACTTGAGACTATCGTGGTCAGTGTGGATAAAAAATGGACCCCCCAAACATATGGGTGCCAAAATCGGACTACTTGCACCACCCACGCTCATAAGCTATGAGTTCCGTATGACGAGCAGCATCGGGTCAACTGTAGAAAGTCACCACCCGTTTTCCTTGATGCAACATAGCCCCAAATCCCGAGCTAGGTGCGTCACTCAATGATGAAAAGTTGACTGAAGTTTGGTAGCTGAATGACAGGGGTCGTTGAGAGGGCATGTTGGAGTGCACTGAAAGCCTTATCTGCTTCAGGCCTCCACGTGAATGCCTCCATGCAGAGAAAGCGGGTGAGGGGTGCCGCGATGGCACCATAGTTCTAGACAAAATAGTGGTTGTACCTTGCCAAACTGAGGAAGTCCCGAATGTCACGTACAATGGATGATTTGGGCAAATCCAGCAGTCCAGCACCGCGACGACCTTCAGGCGGTCCATGGACACACCCTCCGAGGAGATCACATGGCCCAATTAATCCACTAACGTGATGTTGAAGGAGCACTTAGAGAGCTTGAGCACCAGACTGTGCTTCTTGAGTTCCTGCAAGACCAAGCGAACATGGCAGAGATGTTCCGCCTACGATGATCTAAAGATCAACATATCATAAAAAAAACAAGCATTAAGCGATGAAGGAATGGCTCCAACATTTTGTTCATGAGAGCTTTGACTATGCTTCTTGAGCTCGTCAAATAGCTCCTCAACCACCGAAATAGTTTATCTTTAATAGTCTTGTTGTTTAAGGCCTGATAGTCAACGTAGAACTACCAAGAGTCATCCTTCTTCCGCACCATAAGAGTTGGAGCAAAGAAGGCGGACGTTCTCACCTCAATGATGCCCTATCGTAGCATGTTGCGGCGTTGGGCTTCCAATTTGTCCTTCTAAAGTTGAGGGTAACTATAGGACCGAACCACCACCGCCTTGGTCCCATGGACCAAATGAATGCGGCATTCGTATGCCCGCTGCGGAGGCAACCCAATCGGATCGGCAAAAACCCCATGAATGTTCATCTAGTATGGTGCCTATGAGATCTTCGATGGACGCTGAACAAGCTGTGACCATAGAAGCCTTCGCGTTGCTCCCCTGCAGCAAAATTATTGCTCCCCATGTCATACAGACAAAGTGAATTAATCGAGATCTGTTGTGATTGGCCCTAGAATACGCGACCATTGCACTCCTAGCATAAGATCAAAGCTCGCCAACTGTAATTCATAGCAACCCAGCGAGAACTCTATCTCACAAATGAAATAAGGGAGTCGGTTGCACTTGCCGCAACTATGGATATGCTCTCTATCAGCCACAGCTAACCAAGGCGGCCAAGCAGGCAGCACGTCTTGTCGCTGATGAAGTTGTGTGTGGAACCGGACTCTACAAACTCCACGAAGGATTGGCCAACGATGCAGACATATTCGCATGATTTATCCTGTCTAGATAACCATGAGAGTATTTATTGAAATTTCTTGGATATGTTCGTCGGTCTCCATAAACACCATCTCACTGTCCGAAACAATCTCCAAAGTGAAAATTTGTTTGCATGTATGTCCCGAGACATACTTCTCGTTGAAATTGTAACAAGGCCTCTGATAGCATCATTCCTCCATCTGGGCGTGGGTGAGGCAGGGGATGAAATGCCCCCTTGAGTAACGTCGCCTCCTTTGGTCTGCGCGTTGCCTGTGGTCGATGCTGCCGTGGCCGTGGCTTTGTTGGTCTTTATGGTGTGGCCGGCCGCCTTAGACGATGTTCATTGCTTGTCGGCCACCACTTGTTGAAAAATTTCCTAGGCACGTTCAAGGCTCATCACCATGGTGAGGAACATGGGCACAGCGGAATCTACTGACAGGACAATTTTCTCCTTTAGACCAGCGACGGACATCTCAATATTTTGGTCCTTCCGCAGATATGCACGTGGCAAAAGAGCTTGGAATTCGCTCTGATATATAGCCACCATGATGGTTTGATGCATTCGCTTGATCTCGGTGAGGCAGTTACGTCATGTTGGCGGTCTAAATCAAAGATTTAGGGCCTCCTTAAACCAGCGCCATGATGGTACACCCTGTGTGTCAATGTAGTACATGTACCATTGTTGGGTGATCCCTCAAAAATGGCAACTCACCGTGCTCACTTGATCTCCGGCCGCCATGTGCTGCCCTTGGAAAAACAACTCGCAGTTGTTCAACCAATGTAGTGGATCCTCCGTCCCTTAAAAAATGGCAAACTCTCGACAATGCTATTTGGGCGCCGGCCCTCCATGCCAGCGGCTCCTGTGAGTTGACTTGTTATCGGAGGGGAGGAGAGATGTACAGACCTTTGCCATTCTCCTCCTCCTTCTCAGTCTCCTTATCAAAGCTATTGCTCTCCTGGATGCCCGGCATGTTGTTGTCAATCATGGCGATGCGCCCATCGTGACAATCCAATCGGTTGGTCACTGTGGAAAATTGCGCCGTATGGAGATCTTGAACATCGGCCGTATCCTCCTGCTTCTTAGCAAATCCTTGTAAATGTGGAGAACAGATCTTGTAGGGTGATGTCCGCAGGTCGGGAACAATCGGCAGTGGCCATGACGTCAATGCGGATTTGTTGTTCTGATACCAAGTTGGTATGAGTCCGACTTCAGAAGTGGGAGAGATGGGTCTACATAATTGATCAATTGCTTATCTTTTTCTTCAAAACAATTACATAGATATAATAGTCTTAACTTCAAATCAAGAAAGCAACTAAATCCGCTAATAAAAAGGAACCTATTTTTGTCCTTCTAGCTCAACGTAACTGCCACATTTGTTGATTAAACCCAGCCGATTTGATCCGCCGGTCACGTTGTGGTGCTGGTCGGCGCGGCGACGTGCATATGGCGTCAGTATCCTCGTCATACACTTTTGGCCACCTCTTTCCTGTCGTCACCGCATCGCCGACCCCTGCCTGATCTGCGCAATTCATTGAGATCCGTTTGCCGTGTGCTTCGCTGAACTTCACGAGGGCCACGACCATCCCACAACACAGGCAGCACTTGCCATCGCAACGACCAGGACATCAGGCGGGAAATTTTGAAGACGTTTTTAACAATGAAAAACACATGCATGGAATAATTTTTGGGCACTCAGCCTTGCCAAATATGCCCTTGGGTAATCTCGATCGATTTTGAGGTTCCTAGAACTCAATGATTAATTCCAACAGAACCTACTGTTAGCAGTTTTCATTTTTTTCATGCCCAATTCATGCTTCTATTTTTATGTGCGTGAGCTCGTTTCAACTTTCAACCTTGAAGTGAGCTAGGTTCTTAAAATCGATAGGATCTAGCCCATATATTTAAAAATAATTCATAAAAATATCAAAGTCACATGTATAAAAGGAGGGGGGCACTCATCAATACCACGTTGCTAATGGAGGGTAGGGGACACAAACTTAAATAATGGAGTATGTTTCACCTCACTAGCTCATGTGACAAAGTTAGAACCCACATGCGACCCGTGAAGCTCAGGCTCCACATGTGGGGAAGAGGCGGTGTAAGAACAAGGCACCAATGTGAGTGGTCCACCGAAATCGGGTCGTCATGCTTACACAGGTGAAACCTCTTTTTCCAGGTCATTTTTTACTCTCCGAGAGCGACAGTATAGGAGAGAGGCAACTCAACTATATGTTCATTCCAGTCTTATTACCAAGCGGTTTCTTTTACATCGTTATTGGGTCATGTGCTACATCATGGTTATCTGACCGCAAAAACTATCTTCTGAGTAGAGGTTATGTTAGCAGAACAATGTAGAAAGGTGCGTACATATTTTAAGTCACCAACAAGTCATGTTATCCTGCTAAAGCTGGGTTGGACCAGGGAGTTTGCCTATAAATACCGTTCCACCAACAGGCGTGCAAAGGCGCTTCGCCTTAGATGATCGGTATCGGCCGCCGTGGCAGCCGGGCTTAAACGTTCATGAGCCAGAGTTCTAACGGACGCAGAGCTTCTTGCATTCTCAAGATCTCGACCCTATCGGCCCCCGCCACCTCAGTCAGGACAGAAGTCACGGGAATGTTTTTACTCAGAGTGGGAGCGATTACGTACGATCTGGATAATCACACCGATCACCACTGTCGCGATATTGGTCATGGCTGTTTGCAGGACTCCGGCAATTCACCCTAGAGTGACTCGGGCTGCATTGGTCCATCTGCAACATGCTCCGATGTCCACACTCGTCGTTCACCAAATGGGAGGCACCGTGTGCTTGCTCATGGAGATCGGTGGTGAACTCCTCCATGTTCATGATGAAGTCCTGCTGCATGATAGTAGGGTCAATGTTCTTAGGGTTCTGCTAAAAATCACGGAAGGTCTCAATGAGAGCCTGGATCTTGCTCTACTGTCCCTTATTAGACCGAAAGCAACCGAGTTGGAGATTACTGAACGGGGCACAGTAGTACTGTAATTGAGTTTATTGGGCTTGAGAGTAGAAGATCCTCATTGAGCCTGGCAATGCACACGCATGCAAATGTCGGTTAGTCCGTCATGTCCTTACTAAAGGGTTAGGCAACCGAGCACTAAGGTTCAGGCGCATGGGTGCCATCACCATCACGAACCATTTGGTGTTGGTTTTGTGGCACTTTGTGGGCAACCACAGTGGGAGCATTATTTAGTTTCTCGTGATCTCCAGAACCTGCTAATCCGACCATAAGGACCTCCCATATGGTTGAGAGTACATGGAGGGAGTCAGTTGTATCCTTGCATGACCATGAGTTGCTGCTGGGGTTGGTGACATATGTCGATCCTCTCCGTGGTTCTATGGGCAGCGCCAAAGACGTTCTAAGCTCCTAAGTGGCCAAGAAAGAGGACAGGGAGCATCTTTGAGTTATACTCGGTCATCGAACCAGCATCGCGACCAATATCAGAGGAAGAGTCCTCATGCATCAGCCCTTTAGAGATGGGCCCAGGTGTGGGCTGGCGAGCAGTATGCTCCGAGGAAGGTGCGAGAATGCTTCTGGGGGAATATAGTGCGAATATTCCACGTCGAGAGTGAGTTAGATGGCATGTGCATTGCGCACCGTTGATCCTCAAATCAAGGGTGGAGACAACCCCTAGGGTTTGGGTGATCTCACCCCTAAGACTATAAATAGTGGGGGAGGGGAGCACCTAGTTCGCATCCCTTAAGCTTGAAATTTCATATTTGTGAGAAGTGTGTGCATATGTGAGAAAGAGAGGGGTGACACCTGCGAGTGCTTGTGGTTGTGAGAGCGGCTTGTAATCTCCCAACAATCTATCCAATGAAACACTACAGGAGGTGGCAAAAGTCTAGACGGCTAAAGCCGTCGGTACAAACAAGTCAACCGTCGGGTTTACCTTCTCTCGACGGCTAGCCGTCGACATAAGGCTGTCGAGTGAACGTCGTCGAGAGAAGGACGTAGTCTCGACGGCTGAGCCGTCGATAGAGTTAGTTTCGACGGCCTGTACAAAAGCCGTCGGTATTGACCCACCAAACGCCGTTTCCGGCATGATCGGATCAGTATCGACAGCTCACAGATAGCCGTCGAGATAGGAGATGAGGGGTCACGTGGACGAAAAGCCTGTATCGACGGCCGCACTAAGCCGTCGGTACTGGCCGCAATGGGACCCACAGCCGAGCTAGCGGATGGTGACGTGGACACGAAGTTTAGTATCGACGGCCCATTTATAGCAGTCGATACTGGGCCGCTTGCCGATCTGTGTCGACGGCCAACATAAGGCCGCCGACACAGTCCCAGAGCAAAAAAAAATTTCCTGTATTGCATAAAAATTCATAAATTTCAGCGGCTGCCGCGGCTGCACCCAGCAGCAGCGCCAGCCGCACCTGCAAACCCAAAATACCCCGCAATTCATATATATACCCATCGTCGCATATATGCGACCACAATTCATCCAAATCACATATATAACACATCTCCAGAAAACTAAACATAACCATATCACGACAAACACATATAGCACATAGAAACATAATTCGTCGACACAATCACATCGAAGTCCAAATTCATCGCCAAAAGCTATCAAACCAGAAATGCAACACGAAGTTTCCAACTAATAGTAACAAAGTGAAAAGTAAAGCTACTAATCAGGGTTGGTTGGCGGAGGATCGTTCTCCGGTGGGTTTTCTGGAGGATTACGCGGCTGGGTGAACATCGGCGGGGCGCTCGCGAAGAGGTCGGTGACCTAGTTGGGATTTTCCTGACTCACCGATGTCTCTCCTCCCTCCTGGCCATGAATTTCACCTTGAGCCGCTGAACCAAAACCCTGCATGTGTACCAAACAATTGGTTATTAGTTCGTCACATTTGAACGGTCCGAAACATGATTTAACATGAATTAACATCTTACCGCCTCCGTAACATATGGCAAGCCACCATGTGGGCGAGCTGGACCCACGTATTCGCCTGGTGGAGTAGTGTGGCTGCCGTACGGGATGTAGGGAGCCGGTGTCCATCCACCGCGAAACGGTGGAGGACCCCCGTAGAAGGCCGGAGCGCCAGCGGTACCACTGGGACCAGCCTAAAATTTTATGGGCATCTAACTTGTAAATGAAATTAGAATAAACTACATGTGTATGGATATTATAGGTTTAGGACAATACCCCGCCCAGTCGAGAGATAGACTCCAGATAGGCGAACCTCTGCTCGAACTCATATCGTTGCCTCGCCATCTCCGCCTCCTGCCTCTGTCTGGCTTCTTCTTGGGTCCGCAGGCTCTCCCTCATCGCCTGTATCATCTGTCTGCTCTCCTCCCTCTCCCGCTCCCGCTCCTCCCTCTCCCGCTGTCTCTCCCTCTCAATGCGGGCCTCGAAGGCGCGTCGGCTCTCTGTTTGAGAGTGGCCAGCCCTCACCTGAGGCATGTAATCCTCAGACCTGTAAAAAACGATGTTAGTGGTTACAAAATATGGCATGAGCTGACACGTACATAAAGTAGACAGTATAATACCTCAGGTGGTCCCCTCCGATCGCTAGTCTCCCATGAGCCTTCCCGCCCATAGCCTCATGTATGACTAGAGGGTCAAGGGGCTCCTCTTCTGGGTCCTTCTCTTGGCCATGCTTATCAGCGAAAGCCTCTCTGTAGCGTGCCTGCATTGAAATAGAGATAATCGAGTTAGAATGTATAATTGTGCACGAACTAATTGAGATATTACGACGTACCTCTCGCTGCGCAGCTACAGGGTCCATAGGACCGAATGAGCCATCCTTTTTCTGAGAGGTATGGCCCCTCCGGAACACCGACAGCCAAGACGGAAGCTGGCCAGTCATGGCGCCCTGCGTCGTACAAGTGGTGTCAATACATTCGTCTTTACAAGAAAACAAGATCGAAATGGTAAGAGAAAAGTATTACCATCCTTTTCCGTAGCTGAGCGAACGACGACTTTCCGGTATGCGAAAATTGGTATTTGTCTTCCTATCGTACGTGATTGGTCTATTCTCCCATAACTCTTTCAGCTCTTCGACCAAAGGTCTCAGGAAAAAATTCAGATTCTTTCCAGGATTCTTTGGACCAGGCACAATGAGGGTTAGAAACATGAATTCCTCTTTCATTAAATGTGACGGCGGAAGGTTCAGAGGTATAGTGAACACTGGCCAACAGGAATACGATGCAGCGATCATATTGAAAGGGGTGAACCCATCGGTGGCAATTGCCAGACGCACATTTCTCGGATCAGCTGCAAAGTCAGGATGTTTCTTATCAAAGTTCTTCCACGCGTCCCCGTCTGACGGATGTATCATCAAGTCGCTCTTCGGCCTTTTACCCTCCTTATGCTACCTCATCTGTTGCGCCGTCTCTTCGGTCATGAAACACCGTTCCAAACGTTTCATTAGCGGGAAGTAACGAAGCACTTTCCTTGCCACACTAGTCTGCCTCTTGTTTCCTTCAGCATCCTCTACCTTGACATATCTTGACTCTCACCACATTTATCACAAGACTTTTTACCCGCATCATTTTTATAGTACAGCATACAATGGTTCGGGCAATAGTGTATCTTTTCATATGGCATTCCGAGACCACCTATCAATTTTTTACACTCGTACCAACTGGAAGGCATCTTGTGGCCTTCCGGAAGGACATCAGACCACAACGATATGAGCTTGTCGAAACCGTTGATAGAGAAATTGTATTTGCACTTAAGTGCTAACATACGAGCCACAACAGACAAAAGGGCCACCGTTGTGCTATCATGCAGAGGTTGTTTTGCAGACTCGAGAAGCTCCATGAAGTTAGACAATGTTGTGGGTGGCTCAGCGTCCGAAAAATTATGACCGAAGTCATCCATCATATCATTCACCCGATTAATCTCATCGAAACCTTCGTCTGTTGGTGGTGGCGGTGGTCGTGACTCCGCCAACTGACTCTCCCCATGATATACCCATCGACGGTACTTGGCCTTGTAGCCATGCGTATACAGATCTATCTCCATCTGAGCGCGGGTTCTTTTCTTACAGTTCCCGCAATCAACACACGGACAAGTTACCCGGGTGTTATCGTTTGGAGCATCCTGAAAAGCACTATTCAGGAATGTCTCGGTCTTGTCGTACCATTCGTCCGAGTGATGTCCGTTCCGTTGCCATCCTTCATACATCCAACTCCTGTCTTCTTCCATCTGAGTTGCCAGCCATCGTCGCACGTGAGGGTTTTATATTAGGCTTTGGAAGGCTTCTAAACCCACCTCTGAATAACCGATCGAGCACACGTTGCGTTCTTGAGGTAGGGGTTCGAGGCGAGCTTTCGCAAACATAACCTAGGGGTTCTCCTAGTGCAACGATGGCTAGGGAGTCGATAAATACTCCGAAGCACTTATTTTATGCACAGGAGAACCTCTTAGGTTATGCCGTCGAAAATCTCATCTCGAACCCTCCGATACCACAACGCGACGTATGCTCGAACGTTCTTTCGTAGGCTGTCCACTAGGACGCCCATAAGGGGCTCCACTGGACAATTCGGAAACGCGCGTCACATCTCGTATTAGAGCACAACGAATCATCGTCCGTGCTGCATACGAGATGTGCCGTTTTCGAACGGGTGACGTACGGCTAGGTGACATGCCCTAAACTAATCCACGGACAATAGCTAATCACACGGCAAACAGTTTAATATAATTATTAAAATACATTTTATATTATTGTCCTAAATTTTTAATTATATTCTATACTATTTTCCTAAATTTTTAAATATATTCCAAACCAGTTTTTAAAATTTTTATTATTTTAAATAATTTAATTAGTGTTAATCATGATTATATTATAATCAGTCTCGACTAAACATTACTGGCCGTCGACACTAAACTACCAACATTTGAAAAAAAAAAAAGCCCGGCCGGGAAACTACCTGGATGTCGCTGCAGCAGTCCACGGGGTGGCCGGCGGGATGGGGCGGGCATCACAAGACCGGTGGAGATGGGGCAGCAGAGACGGCGGCCGGGACGTCATGGCGGCGAAAAACGCTTGCGGGCGGAGGCGGCTTGGCGGCGGCGGCACCGAGACAGCGGCGACGAGGGAGCGCCGGCGGCGGCGACGGCGAGATGGCGGCCGCGCGGTGGGGACGCTTCGGCGAGATGGCGGCGAAGCGGCGCTTTCAGCCTTGATGGCGAGATGGCGGCGGCCGCGCAGAGGCGAGATGGCGGTGGCGGGAGGCGGCCTCGCGCGCGCGGGCGGCGCTGGTGGAGGCGGACCGACGAGGCGGTGGGGAGGCGGCGCGAGGCGGCGACGCGTCTGGCGAGGAGGCGGGGACGCGAGCGGCGGCGTGGAGGCGAGGCGGCGCGGAGGCGGCGGCGCGGCACGACGGCGTGGAGGCGAGGCTGGGGACTTAGCGATTTTGCTAAGTCCCCGAGACCTAGGAGCCTGTATAACTAGAACGGTATCGACGGCCAATTATAGGCCGTCGACACAACCGTGGTAACCGACGAGGTAGTATCGACGGCGATACCAGACCGTCGAAATACGTACGCTAGTATCGACGGCTATTAAGAGGCCGTCGATACTAAGCCAATAACAGAAGGCACAGTATCGACGGCATAAGTACTAACGGTCGAAACTGTCGTCAAGGAAGCTAGTATCGACCGCTATAAGTAAACCGTCGATATAACTTCTGCCGACGGTTAGCATTGACTACCGTCGAGTAGCGGCGTTAGTGTCGACGGTTTTGTTCTTGACCGTCGAGACTAGTGCTTGTCTCGAGGGCTTCCCCCCTTAAAGGGATTCACCGGTCAAACATGTCTGTTTAAATTTTATAAATTTGAAAAAACAAATTTGAAATGTTCAAACTGTTTCATATTGCTTTCTACTGGGAATTACACACCTGGGAAAAAAATCGAATAATTTAGAACTTCCTATGAGGTGACCCCTATTAAACCTGAAGCTTTCCGGAGAATTTCACCTCGAGTTTCATATTTCATGTGATCAAAGCAACATCATACATCCTATTTGAATTTAAATTATGTTCATTTGTAATTTTAAATTTATGTTCTCCTACTATACAATATTTGATACACGCACGCCCGCACACAACTATTTTTTTTAAATTTTTTACTACTAAAACTGAAATTATAAGATTTAAACAGTATTTAATACATTAATTAAAAAGCTATATATGTTCAATATTCATCAATTCATTAATTATAACAATAACTACCTAAAAAATAATAAAATGTAACATTTCTAATTTTCATTTCAAATTAACAGCAATTTTCAACAAAGATTAAAATATAAATTAAACAAAAGTTGGTAGAACAAATTTAAAAAATAATATTTATCGACGGCTTTACGTGGGCCGTCGATACTGTATAACAGTGTCGACGACTTAACGGTTGCCGTCGACACTGTTAGACGCCGTCACGACATCTACCGTTTCTGTGGGCCTTGCCCACGTAAACTCGACGGCAATTTGTGGGCCGTCGATACTGACCATAGATTTGAATTGTATCGACTGCATAATTGTGGCCGTCGATACTAAATTACCTGTTTCGACTGTTAATATTTGTGGCCGTCGAAGCAGTTTTTGGCAGTCGAATCTATTTTCGTTTCCTGTAGTGAAACCTCCGCTCTTCAAGTTCATGGCTCCTTCTTGCTAGTTCTTAGGTTTTGATCTTGATCATTGTTGGTTTTTATCCGATCCATGATTTCTTGAGGGTGTTCATATGGTTTTACACCTCTCCTGCAACCTAGAGATGAAGTTTCTCCTCAAGTTGCAAATCTGTCTAGAACTTGTTCTTCGTGCAACAGTCAATGTTTGTTTTTTAAAAATATAGAAAACTCCTTTTTGAGTGATTCTTTTTGCAGAAGGTGTGTGAGAAATATATTATATATCCACCATAAAAATTTGGACTCATGGTGAGGGAGGCCTTGCCGACTACTTTTCGTGTCCTAAATAAGGTGCCTACAAAGAATAAAAAAACTTCATTTGAGCAATGGGATGGGAGAAAACTATCACTTTCTTACTTATGCACTTGGGGTGCTTGGCAAAAGTCAATGTGCCGATCACTAAAAAGTGCAAGCCTGGCCTAAAAAATTTGATTATGCCTTTCTGGGATATGCTCATCGTAGCATTGCTTATAAATTCTTGGTAGTCAAATCCGATGTACCTGACGTGTAGGTTGGTGTGATAATGGAGTCTAGAGATGTGACTTTTTTGAAAGCATCTTTCCTATGAAGGAGGTTCATAGCTCATCGAGTCCAAAACCAAGAGATAATTCCCAAACCATCCACTCAAATTAAATATCCTAAAGAAATACTATAGCCGACTCCTGAGGAGGATGACAATTGAGCTCCAAGGAGAAGAAACAGAGAGAGGACGACTAATTGTCTTTTATGGACGACTTCACTGTGTACCTTGTGGATGAAATTAGAAGGAGGCGATTTGTAGTGAGATTGATGCAAACCTGTGGGGTGTAAGTGGATTTTCAAGAAGAAGCTTACTCCTGATGGTACTATTGAAATATACAAGGCTCGCCTTGTGGCCAAAGATTATACTAAAAAAGAAGGTGAAGATTTCTTTGATACTTACTTGTGGGTAGATTGACATAATTTAAGTATTACTTTCCCAGGATGCTTTACATGACTTTATCATCCATCAGATGGACATTAAAATAGCTTAATGAAGGGTTGGACGAGTAAATCTATATGGATCAACTTGATTGGTATATCGTAAAAGGTCAAGAACAAAAGGTGCATAAATTTGTAAAATCTTTGTATGGCTTGAAACAAGTTCCTAAGTAGTGGCTTGAGAAGTTCGACATAACTCTAACTTGTATGTCTTGTGAATGAGGCTGATAAATGTCTTATTGGTATGGTGGGGGAAAAAACTATATTGTGCTTATATGTTAATGACATGTTAGTGGACAAATCTTGATGTGATACTCAAGGCCAAGTTTTTCTTATCTCAAAACTTTGATATCAAAAATCTGGGAGAGACTGATGTAATCTTAAACATCAAATTGATCAAAGGTGATAATAGGATTACATTTATGCAATCTCATTATGTGGAGAAGATCTTGGACCGCTTTGGCTACCTAGACAAAAGCCCTCTCCAACCGCTTATGACTAGCGTGATTATTCAAAAGATCAAAAGAATAGCTGGAGATCAATTGAGATACTCATAGATTATTTGTTCACTCATGTAATTAGCAAGCACTTAAATGCCAGACATCTCACTTGATGTGAGCAAATTGAGCTAGTTTACTTCCAATTCATGTGATTATCATTTACATGCTCTTGAGTGAGTGACACACTATCTAGTTGGTATGATGAAGTTTGGACTTCACTATACCAAGTACCCATAGTACTAGAGGGTTATAGTGATTCAAATTGGATATCTAATGCGGATGAGATTAAGGCCACAAGATGTTATGCGTTTACACTTGGTGAAAGTGTTGTTTCATGAAAGTCTTGTAAACAGACCATTTTGGTGAGATCCACCATAGCATATCACTTTACAAAGGGGCTATCATGGAATGTGAAAGATTTTGCATCAAAAGCGATGGGTATGAGATCCATGTGATTTACAACAAAGTGGTAGCCCAATCTATGTGATCTGAGATCCCGTGAAGTAGTGTTTTCGAAAAACAAGCTATTGGTTAACTGAAGGAGAGTAATTTCCTAACACAAACCATGTGAAACTGCAATTCTCTCTGATGTACTATAAGGTAGGTTCGTTGTTGCCTTATTGTGTTATGTTAGCTTTAATTAGTGAAGATGCTATCCTACGAAATATTCTTGAAAGAACATACATATGTGAGCCCAACTGTTAGTCGTAGTCTATGAGACTTGGGAGATATCTAATCAGCTCATGAAGAGCCCAAAGGAATACAACTTATATATTCTACTCGAGGGGTAGCTACTTGGCAGTCAAGTATCATAATGACTTTAAGTGAAACTAGTTCACACCAAACTTGTAATTCAAGGATTAGTCCATTGTTCAAGTTGTGAACGAGTTTGTCAATTCAAGGCACAATACATTGTCGCAGTACTAAGAAGAGGCAAATCTATGACGCACTTTGAGATTTGGTGGGGGGTTGTTAAACTATATGGCCTTGGCCCATATATTAATTTCTGGTAAATCTCAAAGGCGCATGAGACTCATTTCAATGTTTAGTATCACCTTGGTAGTTGCGGGGGATAGACATTTTCTCAACCCATTATATGTAGTAAGAGACCACCATCCAAAAGCAACCCATAACAATTGAGAAAATGATTTGCCCTTAAGTAAGGGTTGTGCCTCTCTTCCTCTATGCTATCTGATGGGTTGAGCAAGTCTCCATAACCCCTTGTCGTTGAGATCCTGCACTGGGAGATAGCTAGTGAACAAGGTTTTTGGAAAGCGCTACGTGCGACTACTCGCGTTCTTCTCCCTAATGTCCGCAACGATCTGCTATCACTACTTCTACGTTGTCTTTGTGGTCTGCATCACCATCTATACCACGACAATAGGGTCAATCTTCATCATTTCTCTATTGTGACCAGAAGGACCAATACGTATTATTCACTACCCTGACCGATGATTATCCTCCATTTTTTCTTACAAGTATATTAGAGGGACATATGATTACTTCTTATTTATCTATCTCTAATTTATATTCATGTTGTGATCGTGTGTGATCTTATAGTGTTCACGAATTATATGTTAATTAAAGTAAACTTGAAAGTGTTGATTTTTGTAGCACACTATATCCCCTTCTCCATTATCCACGGGAGAGGGAGAGAGAGAGGAAGTGGGGAGGAAGAAGATGACATGTGGGACTTGCATTAAAAATAGAGAGAAAAATTGGCATAAGCTAGTTATCTACGCGGTAAAACAACCATTTGAGGGTCATGTGTGCAGTGATTAGGCAGCCCAATCATCGAATGCACTCTCTAAAAACCGTCGTTAAACTTAAGTGATAGAAAACAAAACTTCATGAACCCAAATATTCGGTTTTATAAGTTGGAGCATCTAATTAAGCAAAATCTTGAAACAAGTTTAGTGAACTATAGTGGAGTTCGTTTTTTTTTAATCTCGTAGATCGAGAATGGGAGGAGACTGGTAGTACTCGATCCGGACGAGGAGTCTGGTCAGGTTGGTTTGGTACGATGTTCTCAAACTTTAATGTGCCCATTTATAACCCAAGTACGTACGCACTTAGCATTAGCATAACTATTTTGACAATATTCATGATTCATGCGAATGCTGACTGCTTAACAACAAAAGAATCATTACAGATGATTCATATTCAATTTACGCAAAAAAATAATACTAGATCGCATCTATATATATACTATAATTATACGTACTGCATTGATTACTTAGAGGGCTTATGTGACTCCAAAGCCGCTGACTAAGCAGTCTAAACGCAGTTATTACAGGCAGGATCAGACAGAAAACAGCAAATAGTCGAAAAATACCACACAAAAATTATCAACACTGCTCGTTGCCTATCTACGTACGTCGATGATGTACTTGAGAGGGAACGCCGTTAATCTTCCGTCGTAAGGCTCATCGGAGAGGTCACACATATATCTATATGCTAGTAGAAGTTCACCCCGGAGGTGTAGGTTGCGCCGAAGTACCAGCCGGATGGCGCGACGTTGTTCGCCGTGACCACCTGGCCGTAGTCGTTCTTCGCCATGATGGACAGGCTCTGGCCGTTGAGGTAGGCGTTGCTCTGCCAGTTGGCGCCCCAGTTCCTGCTCATGGCCAACCAGTTGGTGCTGGACCCCTTGATCCACACCTGCGTCACCACGCCGCTGCCGCCCACGTTGGTCACCAGCACCAGCTCGAAGTAGTTCCTCCCGTTGATGGTAAACCTTATGCCGCCGCTCTTCTGGCACGAAACCCTACAAGCACATGATGCAACGGCAGGACAGCAACCAAGAATCAGTGACATGATCATATATATGAATAATATCTTGATGAAATTGTGTGCACTTGTGTGACTGTGACATCTCATGCATAAATGACGCAGGCATGTACCTCTTGTAGTTGACCGGGACAATGCCGGCTTGGTAGATGGCGATGGTCGTCCAGGCCGGCTGCGACATGTCGAAGTGCGGCCGCGGCGGGTTGCACCAGCCGCCGTTGTTGCTGGGGAGCGCGTAGTTGGGAGGGCACAGGTTGGTGGCCGTGATGGTGATGGACGTGCCGGGCTTGCACCAGTTGGTCTTGCTGGTGTCGCAGGCGATGGTGTAGCACGAGCCGCACGTCGCGCCGTCGTTGAACAGCGCCGAGCTCAGCGCCGCGTTGTTCAACCCGTAGCCGGAGTTGTACAGGTTCCCGTAGCCGCACGCGCCTCCTACGAACACAAATGCGTCATTTCATGCATCATAAATAAATCAACAGACTGGAGCACGTACTTGCAAATTAACTAGCAAGAACACTTGCAAATTAATTAGCTAGAGCGAAATGTAGCCTAATTAAGGAGACAAACCCATAGTGCCGGATCCGTCGCTGCCGCCGTAGAACGTCGCCGTAGCGCTGTTCCACTGCGCCACTACTGCATAGTGAGCTAATCTACATGAAAGAATCAGGAGCACTAGTACTTCTTGTTTGGCCATTAAATTTCTTGAGCGATTAGGGGGCGCGATAGTGCCTGAACCGAGCAGGTTTTGTACTGTTGGGTTCTGTTCTGCAGTTGCCTTCCAGGACACTGGCATTTATAGTAGTGAGCTGAGCCTCTAACTGTTACCGAGTGGTAGTTAGTAAACTAGCTAGGTGTATGGCTCGTCCTTTGACTTTGCCCCCTCAAGTTTTCAATGTATTAAAAAATATATTTCTGGCGTGTTCTCCATGTTCTTGATACTGTAAGAAATTCCTTCAACTAGAGAAATTTCAGTGCCCATGTGCACTAATTAACCTAGATTCCTTGCGTGCCACACTATCTTGCATAGTTGCATGTGAGAGAATCATTTGTGGTGAACATTTCAACCATTGGACTATAAAAATAAAACTATATATACCCGCATAAATAAACATGATACATGTAGAGAAAAGGCAAACTTGGTATAGCTAACTCGGTGGAAGCATGTTTCTAGTGCTGGATCATGGACCAACTTCAGAAGGTATAATGCCCATGTTATGCGGACTCCTAGCTAACCGAACAGAGGGACCTTCGAACCCCTTCTTGCAGGGACTATAACTTCGGGACTTCAACCACACAAGCCAAAGAAAACATCAAAGTGACTCTTAGGACCCATTTCTGAAGCGGAGCCTGGGTTACCTATCCGGGATAACTGAGCTTAATTTGTCCTTGTCTGCATCATCTATGGTCTAATCCTCGGAGTCTCTGGCTGTTTTCAGCCTCTGACGCCGCCCGTCGTGAGGACTAGCTCGTGTGGATCTTACGGGCTTCGGAAGCAAGTCTTGTGACCGGTTGCATGATGCCACCTAATATGTAACTATCCGTATAGGGATTTTATTTGCTATCTATAATATCAACATTCCACCCAGGACAGCACTGCAACGACGACAAGGACTCATGATGTCTTGGAGATCAAGTTTGGCTTGTAGTCAGCAAGGATTAATACAGACTTATATCGTGGACACTATATATGAAAACTCTCTGCATCGATCCTTGTTTAACATCATATAATCTCACAACCCAATCGACAATCCTAATACATCCTACATCCGTCGGCACATAGTCTCGGATACACCCTCTACAAACGCAATTCTTGACGATGCCTGTTTTCGTCAAGATAGCTCAGTCTTGATTCCGGTGTCTTCTCGAGACCCTAGATTGACTTGTGCTCATATCCATATAAGTAAAGGAAGGAGGGACGTAACGTTATTATTTCCTCCAGGAAGAGCTTAAACCAAGGTAAAAATATCGTCTCGATCTCTCTTGCTCTTTCATCGTCGACCGAACGTAAAGTCTGTAAAGTCTATGGTTCCCACAATAAACTCTCGTAATAGCGGTCAAGGCCTGGTTCCTTACACCGACAGGAGTATTTATTGGAAAGATAGCTATGGCTAAGTCGGCTAATTAGCGAAATACTTGCTGAACACGTCATCAACTTGTCCTCCATGACGAATCCGAACATTTCATTTCTTAACGTCCTTGCCTTGATCGCCAAGTTATTCTTTTAGATAAAGTTGTACCCTCACATAAAAACTAAAGACTTCCAAGATAACCGCTCACCATGGAACTGATCACGACAAAACAACCATCGGTTCGTCTAAACCATCGGAGAGTTCGAGCCCCACGCGAGACCACCTCCCATGCTAAAAATAGCCCAAGCCATCTAGTCCACCAAGCAAAGGATGGCTTAGGCCAGAAACCAGCTCGGTTACCCATGGGTTGGGCAATCTAGGTGCCTCTTAGGCTCGGTGCTAATGGAAAATGTTCGAGCCCACGACTGCGGGGTAGGATCATGTTAGTATGGCGTAATCAAATCCCCAACAAAAAACAAAAAATCCCCAACATTCGACCCAAGGAAGCACTGCAACGACGACAAGTCTTGGAGATCAAGTTTGGCTTGTAATTAGCAAGGATTAACACAGACTTTAAGTCTATTAGCCGGCTCATAGACACTATATATGAAAACTCTCTGCATCGATCCTTGTATAACATCCTATAATCTCACAACACAATCGACAATCCTAATGCATCCTACATCCGTCGACACGGATACACCCTCTACAAACGCAATTCTTGACGATGTCTGTTTTTGTCGACATAGCTCAGTCTTGATTCCCGCGTCTTCTCGAGACCCTAGATTGACTTGTGCTCATATCCATATAAGTAAAGGAAGGATGGACGTAACGTTATTATTTCCATGTTAGATTTAAAAAAAATAGAAACTAGGAATAACAAAATAAAAATCCATGTTAGACTTAAAAGAATACAACAAAAAAAAGTAGAAATAATAGAAAAGTAATCATTGTCATATTAAAGGAAGTGTTTATATAAGCTACAGTAAGAAAACAAAGAAATACAAAAATTTTGGAACAATAAATAATAAAAATAAGAGTTCATGTCATTAACATAAATCTAGCCGCACAATTACGCGGGACACGTTGCTCGTTATATATAAATCAAAGTCAAACGAACCTAGATTAATTCGAAAATACTAGATCCAACATTAATCAGAGAGAAAAAAGATATACACACCTTCAATTGTTGTGGGCTCAGATTATATATAATGAATAAGATTAAAAATATTAATACAAAAAAAGAAAAAACGAAATAAGAGTCCATGCGTGATATAAGAAAGAGTTCATATCAGCTAGAAAAAGATAAAAATTTAAAATAAAATAATAGAAATAGGGATCAATGCTAAATAATAGAATGAGTGAGGTACATAAAAAATTCATAAAATTAGAATTAAAAAGAGTAAAAATTGATACAAATATAGCTGCATAAATACACAGGGCACCATGCTTGTTCTAGTTTATATAGATGTACGAGGAGTTGGGCAAGAAAATTTTAGGTTTTAACAATTTCAGGAAAATTAGGATAGATGTACTAAAATTATTCAGTTATTTCACTGTTGTTCAGTTCGATAATAATTATGTACAACTATGTATATTAAACACGTACGGAAGCGACCCCTGGATTACGGACGAGGACAGGACATCAAAGAGAGGAGAGTTGTGATTTATTGTGTAGGACAAACATTGTGAAACGTATTTTCCTAAGATCGTGGACAAATACAGTGAACAGAGGGGTAGCAACAGTTCTCCTCGATTATGTCTGGAAAGACAATATTTGAATCTTTACAGCCTGCCAAGTCGCTCCATGTAGAACCTCCTGTTCGAAATGTCACAAAAACCTTGGCACACCAAGGCATTTAGGAAAGAACAATATATCGCCTTCGTTAGTCCAATTAATGGTCATGATCCTGAACAAATTTTGGACAACCCCTACTCGACAGTCGACATCAGTAAAATGTAATAAAGATCATGTTTAAAAGGTTTACAAAAGCACACACTTTTTATTGCCAGCATTTAAAGTTGGACAAGTTGGTTTTTGGCGCACTTTCAATCAAAAATTATACGGCAGTATAATCGTAAGGTGGATATATATTACTAACATTTTATTTATCGCTTTTGAAATTTTGAAATGTTTTGAAGCACCTGAAATCCCAAACTATATGATAGTAGAAATATGGTGACGCAAAATTTCGACACCTCGATATCAACGTATTTTTTTGTATGTCTGTTTGTTGATATGCCAAGAAGATTTTCACGCTAGTAATTAAGAACAGTTATGAGATTTTAAGGTATATTTTACAGAATCACAGTTGTGAGAGTTTGCCGAGCACTACTACGGAACGGCCCCGGCACATCAGTCCAGGTTACCATCAAACCGGGACTGAGATCAACTTCAGTCCCGGTTCAATTGCAGGGAGGCAGCAGGCCAGTATTCAGCCGGTTGGTGCCACCAACCGGGACCGATAGGTCGCCTTGTGCGACACGCACTACAGGAATCTCCCTCAATACCGAGGGCTAAAAACCCTCGCAATAAAGAAAGAAGCCCTCGCGATAAACTATTCACGAGGGCTGGGGCCAGCCCTCGTGAATAGGCGCTCGCGTCCGCTCCCCCGCAAATAACGACAAAACACAAGGGCATGGCCCTCGCGAATAGTTAATCGCGAGGGTTTTAATATGCCCTCGCCTTAACTGGCCTGCAGCTTTATCGCGAGGGTCTCCCAGCCCTCGCGAAAAGTATGCGGGCCCACGCCTCAAGGCCGCAGAGTCGACGACATGACTATTCGCTAGGGCCAAATAGCCCTCGCGAATAGCCTCCCCTCAACATCGCTAATCACGAGGGCTATTTGGCCTCGCGAATAGTTGTGTGCCTGACTAATCACGAGGGCTATGTGGCCCTAGCGAATAGCTGTGTCCTGTGTTTTTTTATGAGGACCGTTTAGCCCTCGCGAATAAGCGTATTCGTCAAAAAAAAAAGCTTTTAAATATGAACTAGTACAATACCCGTGCTTTGCCACGGCCTACAAAGGGATGAAAGAAAAATATAAATTAGAATGACATATATTATAGTAAAAGGAGCAAAAATTTATTTAGAAAACTGAAACATAGGAGCAAAAGTTCATCAATGTGCATATATCTTGTTCACTGTACACTTAGAAACAATTCATTATTCAAACCTCCAAATCTGATCAAATTGATTTTGAAAAAATAGTTCATCGTAGCAACAGTATGACCACTCATATAGACAGTATACAGTTCACCATTCACCCAGGTCAAGCAAACTCAATAGATCATAAATTCTAACGGTAAAACATAGATGCATGGATTGTTTTTTTCAATCCTCAGTTTTTACATTTCACTTCAAAAAAGCAAAACGTACCAGGTTCATACATGAACACTAATGAGCACAAATATTATATATGAGCTCTATTGTAGGACAAGATTTAAACTCATAAATCACTGCTAGCTTCATAAAGGGAATCAGGGGATCAGTTCAGTGATGATACAGTGGCTCGTCCTGATAGTGACTGCATGGACAGCCGCCGGCAGCATCAGGTCGGCCGGCGAGGCGGCGCTGATGATTAGGCATTTACACAGGAAGAAGCAGGCATCAAAAGTTCAAACTTCTTCAGAGTGATCCGGAGACACAGGACAATACATTGACAAGAGGCCTACAAGAACAAGAGGTGAAATTGTTGTCCATATTGTAGCTAAAATTGTCTGAAATTATACGTATATTAACACCTTGTGTGAGCATCGACCTTTGGATGAATTGCTCTCTGAATTTTATTTCTGGACTTGACCGAAAGTGTATTGTTTTTATGTGGTTACTCACTGTTAGATTGGAGGCAAAGAGGAGGATGGTGGCAATAAGAACACAAATGCATATCTTACACTTGAGATGTCCAATGCACAAATAAAAAAAGAAAAAGAAAATGAAAAAACAGGAAACTGCAAGACTGGAACACCAATTTACATGCCACATGCCATTGAAAGTTTGAAACAAGTATTTAAAGCATGTCCTTAAGTCAGACTAAGCTTTCATTATGAGCTTTCAAATTGTTAATGCTCTACAAACAGAAAAAATAAAGTTGCAAGTTAGCTTTCATGAAAATGGTAGCAAAGCATAATTTAGAGGAAAAATGGGTTTAGAAAGCATGTTCACATAGAATGATTAGCATGAATATCAAAGTAATAGACCGCGAACTACGATATTACCTGCCAAGATACCCCATGAATAACAAGCAAGAAAGACAAATGGCACACAAATCATAATAGAATCATAATAGCAGCGACGATGCAGAGGAAGAGGGAGAGGAGGCGATGAATATTTAGCTTTTCTGAAATAATGTAAAAAAACTGTACCTCAGAAATTCATTGCCCAAGCAGCAATGCAACTTTTTCACGAATGATACGCATATTGGGGTGGCCATTTGAAATTTTGATAGATAGTGATCGAACCTGTAGAAATAAGAAAAAAACAGGGAAGCAAATTTCAATATAGCCATTGATTCAATGCTTACTTGTCTTATAAAAAGACACTGCCTCTTACTTATCCTATAAAAAGACACTCATGCATAAATATAATTTGAGCATTTGGGTGCAAAACATGATTACCTATAGTTCCTGCATCACTCAGCCAGTCCTTGAGAATGGAAATTTCAGCTTCCTTTAAAGTTAAAAGCATAATAACATATAAGCATCTCAACATCAGTATGTACATAACAAGGAGAAACAATAAACGGCAAAACATGCCAATATCCCATGTAAGCATGATATATGCAGCCACAACACAATAGTACCGGTAAGTATAAGGAGTAATTTGTTCACTATTTTTTTGAGCAAGAGGTCCTGCTAATTATCAGAAGGTGTAATTTTAGATTGTAGGCCAACATGCACATATATATCCCCTTTTGATCTAATTAGCATGCAAGGATCATACCAAATTGAAGAAAGCAGGAATCATTTTGTCCCTCTTCCATCAGCAACAGCTTTGACACTTAGATGCAAAACCAAACCATCAAATCTGCACTAATTGTGGTCACGGTACACTGAAATTGGTTATTTGAACACCGGAAAGTATCACATGTATAAATTGCTATGGTCGAGTAATACTAATCTTATAACAAATGAAAGTTCTTACAGACATAGGATGAAGTTTAATAATCATAATAAAAATTTAAAGGATGCTTTGACACTATTTGCCACAACAGTGAAAAATCAGCAAATCATCCTTACTTGAAACAAGACACCCCATCTGGCACTCATATGCTCCCTATCTTGAAGAGATTTATGTAATTATGTCGCTGCATATGCCTCCTATCTAGAAGAGCTATCTGAAAAGAAGGCCCAAGCATTTACCAGTCATTTATATAATGTGTACTTTACTCATAGATTCGTACTACTGGAAAAGTATAATCAGCTCTAAAAATGTATCTCCTAAAATCTGAAATTAGGTCATTCTATAATCTAAAAATTTATACCTCTTATGTGGTCATATAGCGCTTCATGAATACTGACTTATCTTATTCTCTTCCCTCTTGAATAATGCATGATGCATAAGCATGCATGCCATGAGCCAAGCTCAGCTACATCATATACAAAAATAATTCTTTGAGTAAGCTACAACCCTAAGAGTACAGATGGATGAAAAACAATTGATGTCACTATTCTTTTCTGTATTGAATCAGTAGTTGCTCCAATCTAATTTGTCTAAAACCCTGCTGTAGCAATTAAATCGAATAATCCATGATCTAGGAGTGACAAAAACAGACATGCTCCCCGAGACATGAGTCCTGAAACAAAAACAGAAGCTTGTGCTCAAACGAAAATTCCATGTACACCTGTAAAGACAGAATTCTAAAAGAGCCAGACATACACTACAAGCATACATGGGATATTGGCATTATGATGTGCAATATAGTTCTTTTACAAATTTGGAATATTGCAAACAATAAACAGTTCTGTAGTGTGCCTACCTAAGAAAAGTACAAACAAATTTCTTAGTTATCTTGCAGATATATTGTCTACAGCTACTTCTGAGTTCTGAAATAGTGAAACTTTCTACTAAATACAATGTTTTAGGAGTGCTCAACAAATTTCTCTAAATATCTATCATCATTTGATCAAAGGTGAGTTTAGCATGTTCTCTATTAACAACAAAAGAAAAGGAATCAGAGCAAGAGCGAGTAGAAGTACACATCACATTGTCCCTACTTCTCTGTGATTGAAATTTAAGGTATTTAATGTGTAAACCAGAGTAGAAGTAGCATCAGAACAAAAGCACTTATAGGCCTAAAATTACTTGGACTAATGTTTTCTCCACTCTCAAGAACCTGGAATAGAAGTACCATGTAATATATAGAAGTTTCAGAATTTTAAGTATGTTCTTGTTTCTAGAAAGAAAGCTGGCAAGGAAGACTGACATTATCTCGACCTTTAAAGCACAAATTTCAACCATACCTGATCAGATTGCTAGGGAGGATTAAATGACATCCTGGGGGCACAATTTCATTACATATTTTGTACATCTCTGCAAACAACAATGAAAAAAAAATGATCAGGAAAAGACGGCACAGCGACGGCGAGCATGAGGCAGCGACGGGGAGGTGGGGCGGTAGTGCGGGGCGACGGCGGGGAGGTGGGGGCAGCAGTGGCCAGCGGCGGCGGCAGCGAGCAGCGGTGGGCGGGTGGCGGCAGCGGGTGCGGCGGGCGGGCACGGCGGAGGCGGGAGGCGCGGCGGCGGCGCGGCGGCGGCGGGCGGGCGCGGCGGCGGAGGCACAGCGGCGCGCGCGGCGGAGGCAAGAGGCGCGGCGGCGGCGGCGGCGAGCGCGGCGACGGCGGGCGCGGAGGCAGCGGCGGCGACGGCGGGCTAGGGCAGCGCGGCGTCGGGCTTGGGCAATTTTTTTTGCCAAAGTCCGAGCCTTCGGCCAGATCTATATCGTCACTAGCAGCGAGGGCCACGTAACCCTCGTGACTAACCAAACAGCGCAGTTTTCGCTAGGATCAAATAGCCCTCATGAATAATAAATAGACACCAGCACCCACACTCTAATCACGAGGGCCACGTCGTCCTCGTGAATGAGCCACCTGCCACCTTTTCGCGAGGGCCATCTGGCCCTCGTGAATAATAGTTGCTCACTGCTATGTGGGCCCCAGTCTGATCGCTCCTAGACAGCGCAAAATCACGAGGGCCACCTAGCCCTCGCAAGATAAGCTCAAGACGCATTTATTCGAGGGCTCAATCTGGGCCCTCGTGTCTATAGGTTCAGAATACGAGGGTCAGTAATAGCCCAGCAGATAATATTTTATATACGAGGGTTTTCTCGCATAACCTCGCTACTAATAAATATTCTCCTTCTCCCTACACTCAATTTATTTTTAAAAATACCAAATAATAGTTTAAAATATGTTTGAGTTACTAATATTATTTAATGTACCATTTTTGCAATAGAAAAAATTAAAACATGAAACAAATTTTTCGATATTAACTCTTTCTTATCTCACACTATGAGCTTATCGATATACTAAACATTCTAGTAGACATTTCAAAAATTCATTTCACCAAATTATATAATACATTATTTATGAATTACACACATTACGCATTACCCGTTACACACTATTTAACACTTGTCGCCTCGGGGATCGATGATGACTCGCTGCTTTTCGCTTGAGTCGAATTCGGGGGGAGAATCCTTCACAGTATACCAGAGTTAAGCTAGTTTCTGCGGAAGAACGAGGTAAGACCAAAAAGTATGGGAGATTTAATGCTAACAGAGATAAATGGTTTTGAATTTATAGGCCTTTTAGTCACGAGGGCTGGAATAGGACCCTCGCTAGTGGTTGCTGAGGCAGCCTTATTCGCGAAGGCCATATGTAGGCCCTAGCGAATTAGCAATTTTTGGGCCTTTATTCGCGAGGGCCAACTGTAGGCCCTCGTGAGTAACCTGCGTCGGCTGTTTTTTGCGAGGGCTTATGTTTGGCCCTTGTAATTATAGTCTTTTTTCACGAGGGCTGTATATTGCCCTCGTGATTTAATGTTGTATTACGAGGGCATTGTTTCAGCCCTTGTGTATATTTTTTGGCCCTCGCGAAACTGGGATATTCCAGTAGTGACGGGGCAGCTGGGTATTATTAGTCCCGGTTAGTGTAACAAACCGGGACTAACACTGGGCTCCGATAATTAGCGCCATTTCTCCTGTCACAAAAGGCCCGGTTGGTGTTACAAACCGGGACTGATATATGGATATTAGTCCCGGTTGGTGTTAAAAACCGGGACTAATACTGGGCTCCGATAATTGGAGCCATTTCTCCTCCGGTAACAAAAAGTCACTGCGTCGTCTTCTCGCCGCGCGACTTGCCGAGGAGCTCGCACGCGCTTGTGAGCCGAGAGTGGAGAGTCACGAGAAAGGAGTCGCCGAGGCAAGAGCAAGGAGCTACCGAGGAGTGGGGAACTCTCTTCGCCGCTACCGAGGAAGCGGTGAAAGGGAATCGATCTCATCGAGCAACGCCGTCGTCGTCGCTACGGCCGCCGCGTCGCCACCACCGCCTCGCCCGCCGCTCGTTGTCGCCATGCGCCGCCCATTTGTCGGCGCCTCGCCACGCCCGAGGTACATTATCCACCGGCATCACATCCTCGTTTCTGCTCCCACCGCCACCACCGCCGCCGCAGCGACCGCCGCCACCGCTACCGGCGCAACCACAAATGCCGACCTTTGTTTGTGTTTTTACTATTAAATTTCCGTCCAGATTTAGGATGTCATGTTGGACCGGTGACAGCGCAACTAACATCGAAACCACGCTCCCTCCAACTAGGTCCAAAATGTGTTGTTTTTGAAAGTGTCTATGCCCCTCCACAATTGCTTGTTGTGGGGGGACGAATAACCACAGAAGTAGCACAAAAGACAAAAAATACGTGGCGACCAATGATGTGGCACGTCACGGCGACGATGGCAGTGGCGGGAATGGTGGTGATGAGCAGGGCGAGGCCGAGGGCGACGGCGACGGCGGCGGGAATGGTGGTAATGAGGGCAAGGGCAAGGGCAAGGGCAAAGGCGGCAAGGGCAAGGGCGGCAAGGGCAAGGGCAAAGGCGAGGGCGAGGGCAGCGAGGCAAAGGGGAAGTTACGTTTCCGTAGAGTGTGATTGAGACATCGAGATCGCACTCTGTGTTGTACTTTTTAATTCAAGTTTTATGCATTTAATAATTGTTGTTGTCCGAACAATTTATGTATAATTGTACGTGCTGCAGACTTTGTATGTTCAGTTATGTTTTTTAATGTGTACTATCATTGCGTGCTTGTATGGGTGCTTGTATGTGAAGTATTGGATCATGTTTGTATGTGTACTGTTAAATCATGTTTGTATGTGTACTAGCATTGATTAATGGAGGGGACGAGGATTGGGAAGGGTATTTCATGAATGATGGATGTTAAAAAATATTATTATGGTATCAATGATGGATGATCCTTGCTGATTCACCCAGGAGTATTTAGCCTTGCAAGATGTTTGTTTGTATGGTATCAATATGTGTATTTGATGCACAAGCTACTGTCACACTCAATGCTATGAATATGTATAATGCAGATGGATCGGCGATGCATGTACATGGACCGATGTTCCTCGCAGTTCGTGGAGGGTTTAGAAACTTTCATTCGTCATGTCGAAACCAATATTAACTTAGATTATATGTGTTGCCCATGTATTGATTGCAAGAATCAAAAGGAGTGGGCAAACTGTGAGCAAATTCATTTTCATTTGATCTCAAGAGGTTTTATGGAAAATTATACCTGTTGGTCCAAGCACGGCGAAGTAGAGATTACAGGGGTTGAAGAAGAACAGGTGGACGATAATATCTCGGACCCTGGCCAACACAGTTATTTCGAACATATGCTAGGGGAGTTTGGCGATGATGGTCTAGACCAGATGCTGCTTGATGGAGAGGGAGAATACGTTGATAAAAGGCATCACAAAAAGTTTCAGTGCCTTTGGGAGGACTATGAAACACTGTTGTATCCAAACTCATGGACGGGGCACGTAAAGTTGCGTATCACACTAGAACTAATGCAATGGAAGGCGGCAAATGGATTGTCTGACAAGGGATTCAACGAGTTGTTAGGCCTCATGAAGAAGTTGCTTCCAGAGGGTAACACGTTGTCTGAAACTACGTATGAAGCCAAGCAAGCTCTTTGTCCTTTGGGCTTGGAGGTACAGAAGATACATGCATGCTGTAACGATTGCATCCTCTATCGCAATGAGTGTGAGAATTTGGAAGCCTGTCCGGTGTGCAAAACATCGCGGTATAAGACCAAGCGTGATGACGCAGGTGAGGTAGAGGGGGCACGTAAGGTGAAGAGACCCCCGCTAAGGTGGTGTGGTACTTTTCTATAATTCCTCGATTGAAGCGTCTGTTTGCGAACAAAGAGCATGCGAAGATGATGCGTTGGCACAACGATGCTCGTAACGTTGATGGAAAGCTAAAACATCCCGCAGATGGGTCGCAGTGGCGAAAACTTGATAGGAAATACCCGAAGTTTTCAAGCGATGTGAGGAACATACGGTTTGCGTTGAGTACAGATGGGATGAACCCCTACGGCGAGTTGAGCACCAATCATAGTACCTGGCCAGTGACTCTATGTATCTACAATCTTCCGCCTTGGTTGTCAGAAGCGGAAGTATATTATGATGCCATTACTCATCCAAGGCCCCAAGCAACCGGGGAACGACATCGATGTGTACCTAAAACCGTTGATCGAAGATCTGCTAACATTGTGTAACGATGGTGTACGTGTATGGGATGAGTACAAAAGAGAGTACATTACCCTACGTACATTACTATTCGTAACCATCAATGACTGGCCAGCACTCGGTAACTTGTCGGGCCTATCTATTAAGGGATATAAAGCCTGCATCGAGTGATTGGACGATACGGAAGACAAGTACCTGACAAACTCTCGGAATGTTGTATACATGGGCCATCGTAGGTTCCTAAACCTGAAGCACCTGTTACGAAATAACTTAGTTTATTTTGATGGGACGGAAGAGAACCGTAAGAAGCCAAAGCATTACAGTGGGGCATATTTATTTTCTATGGTGAAGGATCTGAAAATCGTATTTGGAAAGGGTCATGGTAGCAAACCTGTCCCACCACTCCCTCCTGAAGAAGCTAAGAAAAAGGCTAGTTGGAAGAAGCAATCAATTTTTTGGGATTTGCCTTACTGGAAAGACTTAGAGGTTCGTCACTCATTAGACTTTATGCATATAACGAAGAATATCTGCGTGAACTTGCTAGGATTCCTAGATATATACGGCAAATCAAAATATACTATTCAAACACGGAAGGACCTACAACTATTAGGACTCAGGCAGGAATTACATCCGCAAGAAAGAGACAAAGGGCATTATCTCCATCCTGCGAGCTACACTCCAAGCAAAGAAGAGAAAAAGAACATGATTAAGTTGTTAAACAATGTTAAGGTCCCTTCCGGATACTCGTCAAACATAAAAAGACTTATAAACACAAAAGAGAATAAAATCGTAAATGTGAAATCGCATGATTGTTACGTGTTGATGACCCAGTTGTTGCCAGTGATGTTGAGAGGTGTTCTGCCTGACAAGGTACGAGGGACAATCGTGAAGGTGTGCTCTTTCTTCAACGCCATATCACAAAAGGTCATAGATCCAGATAAGTTATGTAATCTACAGGATGATATTGTCGCTGCTTTGGTCAACCTTGAGATGATCTTCCCTCCGTCCTTCTTTGACATGATGGTCCATCTCATGGTTCACATGGTGAAACAGTTAGAAATCCTCGGACCGGTCTTCTTACACAGCATGTTCCCTTTCGAGAGGTACATGGGTGTCCTGAAAAAATATGTTCGTAACCGGTCTCGCCCAGAAGGATGCATTGCCCAGGGTGTTGGCACAGAAGAGGTGATTGAGTTTTGCATCGACTACATTAATGAATTGAATTCGATTGGCGTGCCTGTATCACGCTATGAGGGGAGGCTACAAGGAAAAGGCACTCTAGGGAGAAAAGAATCCTCTTGTAAAGATATATTGTCATTTAGACAAGCACATTTCACAGTATTGAAGCAAGCAGCTTTAGTGGCTCCATATGTCGATGACCACGAGAAGATTCTACGAGACGAATACCTAGGGAGGTCGGAAGAGTGGATCGCAAACAAGCAAGTGGAGAGTTTTGGCGGTTGGCTACAAAAGCAGCTGTTGGGCAAGGAGGGTGTCCACGAACAATTGCAACTCTTAGCTCGGGGACCATCAATGACAATCGTATCATGGCAAGGGTATGAGATAAATGGATACACATTTTACACTGCATCCCAGGATAGCAAGAGCACGAACCAAAATAGCGGTATTCGAATTGATACATTGGACAAAAATAGAAACATGGACACCTATTATGGTTTTATAGAGGAAATCTGAGAGCTCGAGTACGGACCATTGAAAGTCCCTCTATTTCGATGCCAATGGGTCAAACTGACAGCTGTCCAGATTGACGAGTACGGGATGACAACCGTGGACCTTAAGCATGTGGCCTACAGGGACGAACCGTTCGTGCTCGCCAATGATGTCACACAGATTTTCTATGTGATTGATATGGATAGCAAACCGAAAATGCAAAAGGGACGGAGTACCAAAAGGCAGAAGGATAATACTTGTAATTTTAATGGGCCAAGACACCATGTTGTTCTTCCTGGTAAAAGAAGGATTGTCGGAGTTGAGGGCGTAACGGATGAAGAAGAGTATAATCAGTTCAACGAGCTGCCGCCATTCTCGGTGGATGTAGACATTACTATTCTCAATGGTGATGACGATGCCCCTTACGTACGCCATGATCACAACGAAGGATCACTTGTAAAAACAAAGTAGTTGCATATATGTACTATTTATCATTATTTTTTGGATAATCATATATGACAAGTACTTGGAAGCGCTCGGATGCCAATATTTAAAGGGCAATGCAGATCGGCTGATTGCATATTAATGACTATAAGTTTTCGTCTATTTATAAACAAAGCTAAATTATTTTTCAATAAAAATATAACATTTAGTGCATTTATTGGAATTGTATACTATTTACTAAAATGTTAAAATATTTCATAACTTTTCGTATGTTATAGTGAATATGCACTATTTATGAACAACATTTATAATATTAGAAGACACCGCATTTTCGAAATTTGCTTAATAGAATTTTGATATCCATAAAAACAATGCGCCCCCTCATAGAACGATAAGCGTATTGCATCCAACTGGTTAGTAGCGCGAGGCGAAAGCGTGGGCTCACTGCGCCACCGCGGTTCGAGCCCCGCTTCTGCCCCCTACAGCACCCAATTTTTTTTATAAGGGACTATCAATCCCGGTTTAAACCTCCAACCGGGACTGAAGACCCCCCACAAAGCTAAGTTGCGCCTGTTAAGTTGGGCCCGCGCGTCAGTGAACATTTAATCCCGGTCTGTGTTTTCAACCGGGATTGATGAGCTACGCTGCCCCACACGCCAGTTCTTTCCTCTTCCTCCGGATTGCGCCTGTTCGCCTTCCCAATGCGCTTGAATCGGGGAGGCAAGCCGACGCGCGTGCAGCTACATTTTCCAATACACACGAGAGAAAATGGAATGCCAAAGATCAGACAGGCCCCCTATGAATTTGGACGGAATCCACATCACACACACAAAGCTAGCTAGGCATCCTAATTTTCCTCTCGCTTATACCTCCGGCCGCCATGTCTTCTAGCTCTGATTCATCGCCGCCTGCGTCGCCCCCACCGAAGCGGTGGATGCTCTCTGAGTTTTGCCACTCCCCTGGGTGGCATCTCTCAGAGGGTACCAGCTCGGAAGAGGAGGAGGCGCCATGGTGGTCCGACGACGACATATATGACGATCTCTCCGACGATGCGGAGGGCGCTGACGACTCCGACCCCGAACTCGACGGTGAAGACGAAGCCGACGGCAATGGCTCGTCGTCAGACTCTGACAGCGGGGACGAGGGTGACAGCGACGACGACGAGGAGGATAGCAGTGACGGCGAGGGCGGCGCCGATTAGACATTATGTAGTAGTTTTAGTTTTTCTTAATTTTATGCGAATTTTCTTTTTTTAAGTCCAAAAATATATCCTGTGAGAATTTTAATGGAATTTACTGAAACAATCCGAAGAGAGGTGCAGCTAGCCTTGAGCCAGGCGCGGGAGGCCGGTCAACAGGAACCGCCCAGTAATCCCAACGTCATTAGCCCCTCCATGCGGCGGAGCAGCTGTGCTTCCGGTGGGCTGCCCGAAGAAGACTTGGCCCGCTATCCCGTGGACGACATCACGCAGCAGACACCTTGTGAGCTGCACTTCGAAGCGCGGAACCTCTCCATCAAGGCAGCTGTAGGCATGGCTTTCCCAATAGAGGCAGGGCAGGTCATCCATGGCCAACAGATACCCCCGAGCTACGCCAAGGTCTCCGTGGACGAGGTATGCCAGGGGTACGAGGACCTTGACCTCGACATTGAAGGAGGTGATGGGACCACGAAGCTAGGAGAAGCAGTACACAATTTCGTCATGTGGCGCAAACGGTTCATAATTTTCAAAGGTAACATGCCCGTGTCCTCTCCACGGTTTCCTGTATCAACTCCTGAACGAGTCCTCTCACACGAAACTCCAACTAACACACCGGCCAAGACAGACGACCCTAATCAGCAAATAGCTCCCAAGAAGGTGTCGGCTAGGTCAAGCCGGCGTGATGAGGGGCCTTCACCTCTCAAGAAGACAGGGCCTAGGTCATCCAGAGAAAAACACCTCCGAAGCTGCCATATGATATGACCGAAGAGGAAACTAAGCGGATAGTAAGAGGCGAGGTCACCGCACATTTTGCGAAGAAACCAACTCCACCGAGGGTCCAGCCCGGTACGGACAAATGGCACAAAGGCAAGAGGTGTATCGCATCGTTGAAGGATAAGATCGACATACAAGAAAGACCAGCCGTATCAGACTACGAGCGCATCTTGCGTAAGGAATCTGAGAAGGGAACATCAGAGGAGCAGATTCCAGATGAGGAAGCGCAAAGGAATTTCTACGTTGAAGATGGGCTTGATCCAGAAATGGTCTTGGGCCTTAAGGACATTCCCATTGCAGAGCTACAATGGAAATATGTGAAAGGTGGATCGCTCGTAAGGCGTGAGGAGCTTCCCCGCCTAACAACGAAGATGCGGCAACTATATGATTGGTATTTGCGCACAGCCGAAAATGATATGGACATGATTGGCGTCGTCTTCAAGCAGCACCATTTCTACCGCGGGGACTTTGAATTCTTGATTGAATTTGAGGTTCTGTATTACCTATATCAGGGATTGGCGGTCAACGTCGCCATGATCATTTGTTGGGAGCTGTAAGTGTATTCTTTGTAAATTTCGATCGTGCCAGCCGGTATACTATACTAACTTCGAGGCCTAAATCAATTTTCCTTATGTAGAATAGAGATTAAAAGATGCTCAATGGAGGGAATCCATGAATTTGGCTTTCTTGACCCATTGGTCATTAACGAGTACATGGCTAACATGAGCTCACAACGAACAGAGACCACCATTTACGAAGGGCTAATGGCACAACGACATAAAAGATATATACTTCTACCCTCATTTAATTTAGGTACGTGTTTTCGCATCGCCTTATTTTAATTCCTTTTGTTAACACTGTTGGAACTAATTAGTAAACCGCGTTGACATATATATGTGCAGTTTTCACTGGATTCTTTTTATTATAGAGCTAAATCATAGCAGGATCACAGTCATAGACTTGAAAAGGGCACCAGTTGAAAAGTACAAAAACTTCCTCGCCATGCTCAACCGGTACATTCCTCTTCCACTCATATCTTACTATTTCTGTTTCTCCATATCAAACAAACTCAATTATATATAACTTGTAATCAAATGTGCAGTGCCTTCGCAACGTTCCGCAAGAATACCGTGGGAACATTCAAGACACGTTTCGACCTGCACATCACTAAATATGTATGTATATCATATTAAGAGTATTTTGTTAGTTAACGTAATTTCCATTATCTATTTCACGATTTCAACTCGTCGACCACAGGTCTTGCATCAACCACCTGCAAACAATGTATGCGGATACTATGTGTGCGAGATGATGCACAACTTCATCGGGGGCACTGCTGAGTACGCAAGAAAAAATGCAGGGTTTGGGGTGAGTAATATAATATATAATTACTACCTTAATAACTCCTAGGTAGCTACCGCAAACATTTTCTATAGTTTGAAAGATTGATATGTTAATTCCCTATTTAATGATAGATTCCCCTAAAATTGGCAAAAAAAGGTTTGGAAAAAGGTCCGTAACTATCGCCGGTGCGTGTCAAAGCAATTCAAGAGCAAATCGCGGCTTCCTTTTAGATGAGGTCATAAACCGATGGGCGAGCATCACCACCCTACATTTAATAAGATTCCGGAGCCTTCAAAAAATACTAGCCAACCGTCGAAGAGCGATGCACGTAAAAGATCCCGATAAAAAGTGTATGTGCACTGTGTACATTGTATGATACTTATGTCTAGCTAGCTGCCTAATACATATTTGTTGTTTAACAAAGGATCAGATTGAAGATTTCATGGCGTGGAGTCCTGGAGTCTTTGGGCCTGGAAGGTTATCTTTTGAGAACTGCCCTTCCCCTTCTTATGTTTTTTAGGAAATCTGAAAGATAGAAGGTAAAGATCAAATTTATATATCTGTTTTGTTGTTGGTTACTTGGTTTGGTCGTGTTATTCATGTGGCGCCGCAAATTTTAAATAATAGCATGTTGCCATTTCTACTTTTTTTTGTTAGATAATATTGTTTAATTTGGGTTGTATGAGGAGGCTGCTAGGGTCAACGCTAGTGCAAAGGCATGATGCAAGGCAATGATATCAGAAAGTGACAACGCTGAGTTCGACAACGCCTCAAAGTGGCTTGGTGTGACACAGCCCAAGATTGTTTGATCGATGATGCTGTCCAATGAAGGTGTTAGCAGAAATCTGAAATCAAAGTTAAAAATGGGTGCCACCGTGAATACTAGCTGATCTTGCCAAATTGGGAGAAAGTGTATTGTAGTACATATTTGTAAACTCTGAATATTTGTAATTGCACAGTATGGCTGGATGATTGCACAGTGCCCAGAGCCGGTCTGACGTAATACATATTTGTAATATTTAATGCTATTTCGATTTTAGTTATCAACCGGCTGTGCATCTGCTAATTGTGTTAATTGTGGTTAGTGACTAAATAAGCATAACATTCAAAAAATACACCTCAGTCCCGGTTGGAGCAACCAGCCGGGACCAAAAGTGTCCCCAGCTGCACTTCCTGATCGTCACGTGTGCAGATATTAGTCCCGGTGGTGGGTAAAACCGGGACTATTAGATATACTTTAGTCCCGGTTGGAGCAAGCAACCGGGACCAATAGTGTCCCCCTGCAGTTACTCTGATTGCCACGGGTCCCGGTTGGTAGTTAAAACCGGGACTAATAGGGCTCCACGTGTATTCGGGCCGGCCTATCGAGGAGAGATTTAGTCCCTGCCTCAGAATCTGGATTGATGCCCGGTGGCATCGCCTCTCAAGGCTGTCCCGGTTCAAGAACCGGATCAAGCTCGTTCAACCGGGATTGAACGTCCGTTCCGTAGTAGTGAAGTGTGATCAGGTTCTAAATTGTGTTAACTAGCTTCTCCAAACTGATCATAGCTAGAGCTAGAGCCTCCAAAGGTACGTAATGTTCTGCTAGAAATCTTTAGATAACTCTTCATCAGAATGGGTACGGCCTCAAGTTGTATGTATACCACCGTACCTTCTGGCCGGACGGATCTAAAATTATTGGACGTCATTGTTAACTGGAAATCTCCTGCAGGTCAACCATGCACTGCTAGTACACAGTTTCTCGACCACATTAGTTAATTACACGGGCTCTTGCGTTGTGATAGTTAGTTGCTATTTAATTAGTTCATCAGAACATGCAGCTTGTAGAGGATAACATGGCCAATTTGTGGCCAAAATGCTAGAATTTTGGAATACAATAGCAATCATTGTAATATATAAAATCGTGCAAATAAGGAATGGTGGGTGATCGGATCCATAGTCTAGCTACTACGGTAGTTAAGATTCCGTATGAACACAGCCATGCAAGGATTAGTTCTTCTGTGATCTCTGTTGCTCCTCATCCTTGATCTGCATAGATTAGACTTACATGCTCAAGGCACATGGCTTCTAACTGATACAAATGGTGAATAACCGTAGTTTTAATTTATATACTAGATTGCATGTGAGGTGGAGGAAAAAAGAGGCTAAATAAAATTTTTCTGTTTAGTAAGCTATGTGTCCCATGATACGAGTAATCAGCTTTCACCTGGCTATAATTAATGGTACGAGTGGGCAAGTCAGAGGTGATGATCAAATTAGGTCATAAATCAATGCTTCTTCGCAAGAAAAAACAAGTACAATTTGAAACTATCTTTTGGCTAGTGATCACACGAGAACTTCTATGCCTAGCCCTCCTAGAAATACTCCCATAAGCTACATGCCTAGCCCTTGTAGAAATTTTGTGGAAACGCTATGCTACGCTACGCTAAGCTGAAATGTACAAGGCTAGAGACGGATGCCGCTTCTCTGCTCCGTTTCCCTGTTCCCTCCTCTGTTCTTGATACGTGGCGCCAATCTATTGGGTTATTGTTTTGGTGGCCACAATAAAGCCGTCGATATAACTCACGTACTCTCGACGGCCGCGTGCGAGCCATCGTTACATGAGGTTAGTCTCGACGGCCAGAACAAAGCCGTCGAGATAAGGTCGCCCGAGCCATCGAGATAAGGTCGCCCAAGCCCGCGGGTGTGCATTTTCCTAGTTTTCGCGAAGGCGGGAAAACATCTTTCTCGACGGCTACACCTAAGCCGTCGAGAATGGTATATGGGCCGACCCATCAGTAATAGCTGTTCAGGACTCAATCTCGATGGCCGGATGTTGGCCGTCGATATTATTTCATCTGCTCTACAGGTGGGCTGGCCCATATATTTTTTCAATTTTTTCAAAATATTTCATAATTTGCAGAGATGTTTATTTACCAATTTAGTTAAAAAAGTACGTAACTTAAAAACAAAATGTGAAACATTCTCAATTTTTTAAAAAAATATATAATGGTACAAAATGTTATCATGTTGCATCCTATTTTTTAAAGTATTTTTGTATTTATAAATAATGTAACATATAATATATATTTTTTTAAAAAATAAATTGTATATAAAATTTTTTTAAATGGTATAATTTGTTACATTCCAATGCAATGATATGTACAACGGTGTTCCGATTAAATGGTGAAAACGTAAAAATTATATTATCCCTCTCAGCCGTATTTCATAAAACTATATAGAACGCTAACTAATACTCTGCCCGATATAACCCCTTACATATGCAGCTCCTTTTGCGTACATAATTTGAGCATACAAATTTTCACCGTGGTAAATTTTCATGCCATAAACAATATTAACCATTGCGCAGCACCAAAGATTTTTCAATTTATTTTAAAAATTAAATAAGCTTTGTTGACCACCAAAGGGGGTGTGCTGTACGAGCTGTCGAGATATGAGTCATTCTCGATGGCATTCCTAAAAGCGGTCAAGAAAGGCTTGAAGCCATCGAGAAAAGTGCCTCCAGTACGTCGCGCCTGGCCTATGCGCATTTCTCGACGGCTGGCCCGAAGCCGTCGATACAGATAATCTCGACGGCTGGGCCATCCAGATTTATCTTTCTCGACAGCTTTGGCCGTTGAGAATTTGCGCGATCTGCGTGGTGCCTGGGAGATATGGAGACTTCGACCTAGGAGCAACAACACAACCTAGGAGTATCATCCTTTAAAGAAAACTTGGGAGCAACATTATAATCAGAAAATGTAAGATTTCTTCACATCTCTCTTCTTCAAATCTCTTGTGTTCCCAGTTTGGTGAGTTTCGCTGGGAACATCATCTTTTTTCACATCCCTTCTTTATCCAAATTTTTGGTTTTTGGCGAGTTTGGCTGGAATTGATTGCAATAGGATGATTTGCACATGTTTGTTTGCAAATATCAAAATACATGAATGAAAGAATCATCTAAAAGCTAAAATATGTAATGCATCTGCTAAGTACTCTACTTGATATTTGATATTCTTTCTCCATTGGGAACTAATTAGGATCATGGAAATATTAGTGTTTGTGAAAGAAATGATTGTCCTCAAGAATTGATACCACGTATTGGTATGAAATTCAACTCTGAGCAAGAGGCTTATGACTTTTACAATGTTTATGCTGGGAAGATTGGTTTTAGCATTCGACTAAGTTCTTTTCATTATGTAGGGAATTCTTTCATAATAAAGACCAGGACATTATGTTGCTCTCGTCAAGGTACGGTCTTACACAACTCACTACAATATATTGGTATACTCTTAGCAACATGTAATTGTAATTATTTTTTACACAATAGGCACTTGTGGCTTTGACAAAAGATCAGAATCAACAGATAATGGTAAATGTTTTAGTAGACTAGAGACACGATGTATGTGTCAAGCACGTATGAGGGTAAACCTTAAAGATGGGCTCTACAGTGTCTATGAGTTTGTGCTTGAGCATAGTCACAATCTTGCTACTACAAGCCAAGCCCACCATTTAAGATCACAAAGGAAAATTGATGAAGCACAAATTTCAAGAATAGAAGTTGCAAAATCTATAGGCATTTCTACTAAAGCAGCCGTTGATTTTATGGCAAAAGAAGCAGGTGGAATTGAAAATCTTGGATTCACTCATGTAGATGTGAAGAATAGATTGTATACAACGAGATCATTGAAGTTAAATTAAGGTGACACTGAAGGGGTTTTATAATACATAGAGAAAAAAGCAGCAGAAGATTTGTATTCTATTCAAGTTGATGAGGATGACTTGATAACATCTTTTGGGTAGATTTTAAGATGGTAGCAGACTACGAAGCTTATGGTGATGTTTTTGGCTTCAATACGACATATAGAAAATTGGATGAAGGTCATCCTTTTGGTTTGCTAGTTGGGGTAAATAATCATAAGAAAAACTACTATTTTTTGGCTTCTATACAATGAGACTGCAGAGAGTTTTGTTTGGTTGTTATGAACATTTCTAAATGTAGTGAACAGGAAGAAATCACAAACCATTTTAACAAATGAAGAAGCAGCCATGGCTAAAGCTGTCAAGATATTACTACCACACACTCATCATAGGGTGCGTGTGTGCCATATGAATCATAATGCAAACAAGCACCTTGCACCAGTTCTTACCAAAGATTATAAAAATTTTAATAGTGACTTTTAGATCTGTATTTTTTACCAAGAGGAGGAGGAGGAATTTATAAATGCATGGAACAAACTACTTAACAAGTACGAGCTTTAAGGAAACAAATGGCTTGAGTGACTTTTTGATAAAATGCATCAATGGGATTTAGTATATGGCCGAAATACGTTCTCTGCAGATATAAGTACTACGCAGAGAAATAAAAGTTTGAATAATGAATAGAAGAGTTATATCAGTGTGAAGCATGACATGATTACTTTCTTTGATCACTTTGATAGGTTAGTGGGAGATAAAAGATATGAAGAGGTTAAGTTTGATTTTAGAGCAACACAAAGTATACAAAAGCCTAAGACTGACTTGTCAATTTTAAAGCAAGTAGCAAAAGTGTACACTCCAACAGTTTTTATGTCATTTGAGGATCATGTGTTGCAAACTTTAAACTGTGACCAATTCTATTGTGGTGATGATGATACTGAAAAGGTGTACAAAATAAAAGTTCATGGAAAGCATGAACATGTTGTCAGATTCACTCCATTGGAATCAAAAGTAAGACGCAGCTGTAAGAAATTTTAGTTTGCTGGCATCCTATGCTCTCATGCACTAAAGATACTTGACATAAATAACACCAAATCAATTCCAGATCAATAAATGCAAAAGTCCTACATATTACTCCCTCCGGTATAGGAATAATAGACGTTTAAGCTCTTTGCATGAAGTGCAAAATTAGTAGACGCTAAACGTGCACTTAATCTGAAGTGACTACTGTAGTCCCAACCACCAACCAAAGGCGCCATGTAAGAAAAAGGAAAAAAAGTGTTGCAAGCAAGGCTCGAACCCTGGACCTATTGAATGCAAAAGGAGGGCTCTAACCAATCGCACTACATGCATGTTGTGACTTGAAGAAGCTACCGCATATTAATAAGGGATAGTAAACACGTCTTGGTACGCTAAACGTAGCCTAAAACGTCTATTATTTGGAAACTGGAGGGAGTAGTAGCCATGGCAGCATGCATGAGGATGTCAAAATGAAGCTACCAAATCGCTATTGTGCATTAAGCAGAATGTACAATCAAACATATGCTCGAGCTGCAATATCCGAAGAAACATTATCTATTTCTACTAAAGCTGCTAAGAAATTGGCAGAAGACATAGAGAAATGCTTGAAAATTAGATCTGATCCGTATTTTGAAAATTAATTGTTTAGTAGCTACACCTATCACTAATCTTTTCACATACAAATATGTTGACAGATGCAAATAAAACAAAAAGGCCTCTAGTAAACCAGCAGGCATCAAACTCAAGGCGAAGGAAATATGTGGGTCAGCAAGACTGTAATGACCCTAGGCCGAGAGGGGGGGTGAATCGGCTCTTTTCAAATTTTACTTCTCACGATTTGCTTGCTTAGTTAGTCAAATTAGGAACATAAGCAATCGATGGATTCAGAGTCTAGTTGCGGAAGCGATCACAGTGAGGCACAAGCGACTACTAGGAGGCTCGATGGCACTCACACGCAAACGATCAAATCAATATGCGGAAGTAGATGAGTGAGACGAGGAGACGCAAACCGAGTTGTTTACCGAAGTTCGGTGCTCAACACATGAACCCCTACGTCTCCGTTGAGGAAACTTCTCACGCAGAGAAGTCGGGACTCTCTCGTCCCTAGCCCTCAATCCACTCGTGGTAGCTCTTCACCAACACATGGTAGGCGAGCTCCAAACCTTCACACGGAAGCGAGTTCTCTCACAAGCGAGAGCTCTCACACCCCACCGGCACCGACACACGGCACCGACCACCGACACACGGTGGATTTCACCTCAACACATGAGTCACCCCCAACACATGGAGGATTTGGCTCCGACACATGGACACCTTGGCACCACCGACACACGGAGGTGGCCGCCGACACACGGCGGACTTATGGCTCCAACGGATGGAGAGGATGCACCCCTACACAAGGCGATGACCACCAACGGATGGTGGGTTTGCGGCACGGTTGATGTAGTTGTTCGGTTGACGAAGCTCGTGGCGTGACGACGATCTCTCCGGCGGCGAAGTCCCAAGAGTACAAGATCGGAGATCGTCTTTCACCACTACCCCTTCTCTCCCACCATGGAAACTAGGACAAGAACACCATGGGAGAAGGGGCAAACCTTGGGGATGGATGAGAGGAGGTAGAGGGCACCTTCTTCTTTCTCTTCCTCTCTTCTTCTCCCTCTCAATCTCTCAAGCACATGGAACCCTAGGTGGAGATGGGAACCATGGAAGAAACTCTCTTGGTGGCTAGGACAATGGGTGGCTGCTAGATTAGGCTCTCTCAAGTTTCTCCCGTGCTCCAAGCCCCTATTTATAGGCACAAGGCGAAACCCTAGCAATGGACGGCTCAGATTCATTTTCTCGAGATTCAGATCAATCCATCGGACCCTGTCCGAAGCTCATCGGACGCCGTCCGATTAGATTTTGTCCCAAATTCGTACTCTGTCGGACACCGTACGACGGCTCATCGGACTCCGTCCGACCAGGGTTTTAGGCCAAAATTGAGCTCTGTCGGACGCCGTCCGACGGCTTATCGGACTCCGTCCGACAAGATTTTTAGACCAAAATTGTGCTCTGTCGGACGCCGTCCGACGGCTTGTCTGACCCCGTCCGACCAGCTCCAGTACGCACTCTGGACACACACTAAAAAATTCATATCTTTTGCTCCCGAACTCCGTTTTTAATGATCTTGGGCATTCCGGAAAGCTAAGAGAAAGGGCTATCCAACTAACTAAGTTTCACCACCTATTTCTAAATGGATAGACCATAAATTCTATAGAAACCACTCTCCGGCACCCTCGGACACCTCTCTCTCTCGGCTTCGTCTAGGGCTTCGGTTTTTGGACTTTGTCGCTTTGTGGACTCGGCGGGAACACTTGGATGACTTAGGCGGGAACCCAGGTGACTTAGGTGTTAAGAAAACCTTGGACAGCTAAAAATTGGCTTTCGGAGACTTCCTAGCACTTTCGAAGACTTGGGCGCTAAAAAACCCGAACCTTGGACAAACATCCCACTCAGGAACTCTCTCGAACCCTGGACACCTGGCATCTCTAGAACCCACTCGAACTCACTCAGATGAACTGGAACTTGTGCTCAGTGGAACCTACAACCAGAGAGATGAGCTTGCAGACATCAATGGGCCGGATGGGCCAGAAGCAGACACGCACATAAGGAAAATAGAAGAACTAACAAATAACATCCTTAGCCTTGATGCGATCCGTCGAGGCCCAGTTGGCATCAATTACCAAAACATTAAGCCCATGGGAGGCTTGATCTTACAGAGACCTATTGGTGGATTAGAGAAATCAACACGAAGGAACAAAAGGAAGCAACTACCACAACCACAACCACATGCAGCAACAATGGTATAGTGATCCTAGATAACCACAAATTTTTTTTTTTGATTGTGGTCATGATATTATACCTTCTTTCTTTGATCAGGGTCATTTCAAGATGCCCAGTAATCTATATTTCAATCATATATCTTAGTACTATGCAGCTCTAAATGCTTCGATACAACCATCCTCGGCCATGGAACTGGAAAAGTCCCAACAAAACACATGATCACAACAATAGATTGCAGCTCAACCATCTACGGCAAATTTCTACAACAGAAAACACATTCCACAAAACCACCCGACTTGCCACCTTCCACAAAACCACCCGACTTGCCACCTTTAGTCAACACACGCCACATAGGCTTTAGTTGATTAGATTAATAAAGTAACTCAGCATCTCCAATCATACCAAGCCACAAGATTAAATAAATGATGAATAACCTAACAACTAATAACCCATGAGCACTAGCATCTATACACAAGGATAGGCTAGGAATAATAACTAAGGCAACAATAAATGGCTAAATTCACAGGGTAAATGACGCAGTGTGAATAATTAGTTTCTAACCCTTCCCATCATTTCATGCATGAGAAAAGTAAATAAAACAGTTAAATGGGTGAGTTTTGCAAAATAGGAGAGCAAGATGCAATCTATCTTGCCTTGTGTCACCCCTCAATTTTAACTTACCTTGAGGGTTGAAGATCTCATGCACTAGCCCCTGGATCAGTACGCTAGCGCAGAAAACCACATAGCCGATACAATCATACATCGATAGATAAATCCCTGAATATTACAATCATTGTTACGCCCTTAGGCGAATTTAAGTAAGGCGGCCCATACAAGCCTTAAGATACAAATCGTTGACAGAGTACAGCGGTCACTAAAGGAATCTACCCAAAAGGAATTCCTATCGGCTATGGTCCAACAGCGACTGGAGCGACTCCCTACGACTCCTCAAGTCCACCATAGTCTTGAGAGTCGTCTTCGTGGCACTCGTAAGGATCCTCCTCGACACCATCAACTAGAAGAGGTAAGTAGGTGAGGTCAGCGTCTTCCAAACGCTGGCTAGTTAAAAATTCCCTTAATGCATATAGTGTAGAAGGCTTTATTTGGAGATAAGGTTTATTTTATTTGCGTAAAGCCAAGTTTATAAGATTTTGAAAACATCTAAACTAGCATCAAGTAGTATTTGATCTTATTTAATAGAAATCAAGGGTTTCCATCTTAACAATGCACCCAAACCCCAATAACCAACCAACCCATAATCGACCAACTCTCATCCAAATACACAACCCAGCTTACACAATCACCTCAATCCATACCAACTTATACACAACTAACACACAAATTGACCAATCCTCGATCATAACCCAACCAGCTTACACAATCACCATACCAGCCGATACTTCCCAGACTTTCTCCTGGTTGCCCCCAACCAATCCTAGTTCTGCCATCATTCTAGGATTTAGCCAATCCTGTTTCGGACCACACATGCCATGGCGTGATCACCCAGGCCTAGTAGGGTTGCCAGCCCTCCCTAGCCGACAGTCACCCTGGGGATGTGTGGCCTTTTTCACACCGGGTGAAGGCCAATTCCGGTCCCCTATCGAGACTGGTCCCAGAGGGCCTCTGTAGAGTGCTCACAACTGGCAATCCACGTCCCGTGCTCCGCGCGATGGTCACGCGTTGTGTCAAAACCATCCCGCAGATGGCAGCATTTCCCCGCTACGCGTGTTTGTCTGCGCTCCTTCTGGGTAAGCTCTGGCTAAACCCAGCACAAGGCATCTCGCGCCTTAAATATTCATCACATGTCGTCTAGGGGCAACCAACCATTACACTTGGACCTTCCCAACCAACTGACCATAATCGACCAAATATCCCCATGTCGTACCCACAAACACAATCAGCCCAACGTGCATCTACCAGCCCTAACTGTCATATGTCATGTCATATTAAATGAGAATAATGAATGACCGGTGAATATCGATTCACCGTTCCGTGGCAGTTAGCCAGAAGATTTGTTAAGCCTAAGCAGGTCTAAGCAAGTTTTTACCCGTTAGGTAGGGTTAAAGTGGTTACCAAACTAATCATGGGCTAACAAGAGCAATGACAATCAAGGTAGTCATTAAGTCTAAACAGTTCAAGGCATGCATGTATAAGTATAACATGATTAACAAATAGGCAAT